>OZ014494.1:39477047-41971464 GCA_963966045.1 Xestobium rufovillosum | reverse complement strand
GTGGTTTTTTGGGGGTGGTTTTTACTGGTAGTTTTTGGGGGTGGTTTCCGGGGGTGGTTTTCAGGGGTGGTCTTTAGGGGTGGTTTTTAGGGGGTGGTTTTTAGGGGTAGTTTTTGGGGGTAGTTTTTAGGGTCATGTGGGGTATCAAATTAAAGGACTCGACGAGGGGAATTGGAATTTGGGGGGTGGTTTTTAGGGTGGTTTTTTGGGGGTGGTTTTTACTGGTAGTTTTTGGGGGTGGTTTTTAGGGTGGTCTTTAGGGGTGGTTTTTAGGGGGTGGTTTTTAGGGGTAGTTTTTAGGGGTAGTTTTTAGGGGCGGTTTTTGGGGGTTGTTTTGGGGGGTTGTTTTTGGGGGTAGTTTTTAGGGGTGGTTTTTGAGGGTGGTTTCAGGGGTGGTTTTTAGGGGTGATTTTGGGGGTGGTTTTTGGGGGTTGTTTTTGGGGGTTGTTTTTGGAGGTGGTTTTTAGGAGTAGTTTTAGGCGTGGCTATTTAGTAGTTATTTAGTCGCAAATTGACCGCCCTCCCGTAAGCCCTGTTTCGGACAAACGTAGGTCATCATCACACCACTCCGCCACCCTTATGGTCGAGTGACGTCATAGGTCGAGACATCACTTCCGACCAAACCGGAAGTTCCTGTAACAACTAAATTCGTGTTAGAAGGTGGTGCAAAGGTCGTGCTCCCCTGGCAAGTTCAGACAAGGTTCCGCAGAATTCATTGTGATCATCCTGCGTGACAAGCGGTGTCATGGAATCGAAGAATCCCTTGTCAATAAGGTGACAGTTCTCCAGAGCGCATGCGCAATCCTCTTGCTCAGAGGGCTCTTGCCCTGTGTACTGGAATCTGCACTTACCGAGTGGTCTTCTGTATCACGCTGTATGTGTATACAGTGTTAGAACGAACACCCTGTATATACTAACAGGTGTAACACAAGGGCCTTGTATATACGAGCAGATATAACACAAGTGTCGTTTATGTACTATGCTATGTGCCGTCCGGAATCGCATTACATGATTGACACAACTTTTGTTCCCAAGCGCGGGACCAATCAGAAGACAGGGACAAGATGGCCGCCATCAATGCGCTTTACTTGAGGTTCCCGGCTAGGTTTTACCAATTACTTTCAGATCCCAACTAGGTTTTGCCAACGCACTTTACTTGCTGTTCCCAACTAGGTTTTGCCAATTACTTGCGGCTCCCAACTAGGTTTTGCCATTACGCTGAGAGGGCTCTTGCCCTGTGTACTAGAATCTGCAATATTACCAAGCGGACTTTTGTAACACATTGTATGTGTATACAGGTGTATACACCTGTATGTACTAACAGATGTAACACAAAGGCCTTGTATATACGAGCAGATAAAGCACAAGTGTCCTTTATGTAACATGCTATGTGCCCCTCCGGAATCGCATTACATGATTGACACAACTTTTGTTCCCAACCGCTGCACCAATCAGAAGACAGGAACAAGATGGCCGCCATTGCAACGTTGACGTCGGGCGCTGACGTCACGTTGCAATGGCGGCCATCTTGTTCCTGTCTTCTGATTGGTGCAGCGGTTGGGAACAAAAGTTGTGTCAATCATGTAATGCGATTCCGGAGGGGCACATAGCATGTTACATAAAGGACACTTGTGCTTTATCTGCTCGTATATACAAGGCCTTTGTGTTACATCTGTTAGTACATACAGGTGTATACACCTGTATACACATACAATGTGTTACAAAAGTCCGCTTGGTAATATTGCAGATTCTAGTACACAGGGCAAGAGCCCTCTCAGCGTAATGGCAAAACCTAGTTGGGAGCCGCAAGTAATTGGCAAAACCTAGTTGGGAACAGCAAGTAAAGTGCGTTGGCAAAACCTAGTTGGGATCTGAAAGTAATTGGTAAAACCTAGCCGGGAACCTCAAGTAAAGCGCATTGATGGCGGCCATCTTGTCCCTGTCTTCTGATTGGTCCCGCGCTTGGGAACAAAAGTTGTGTCAATCATGTAATGCGATTCCGGACGGCACATAGCATAGTACATAAACGACACTTGTGTTATATCTGCTCGTATATACAAGGCCCTTGTGTTACACCTGTTAGTATATACAGGGTGTTCGTTCTAACACTGTATACACATACAGCGTGATACAGAAGACCACTCGGTAAGTGCAGATTCCAGTACACAGGGCAAGAGCCCTCTGAGCAAGAGGATTGCGCATGCGCTCTGGAGAACTGTCACCTTATTGACAAGGGATTCTTCGATTCCATGACACCGCTTGTCACGCAGGATGATCACAATGAATTCTGCGGAACCTTGTCTGAACTTGCCAGGGGAGCACGACCTTTGCACCACCTTCTAACACGAATTTAGTTGTTACAGGAACTTCCGGTTTGGTCGGAAGTGATGTCTCGACCTATGACGTCACTCGACCATAAGGGTGGCGGAGTGGTGTGATGATGACCTACGTTTGTCCGAAACAGGGCTTACGGGAGGGCGGTCAATTTGCGACTAAATAACTACTAAATAGCCACGCCTAAAACTACTCCTAAAAACCACCTCCAAAAACAACCCCCAAAAACAACCCCCAAAAACCACCCCCAAAATCACCCCTAAAAACCACCCCTGAAACCACCCTCAAAAACCACCCCTAAAAACTACCCCCAAAAACAACCCCCCAAAACAACCCCCAAAAACCGCCCCTAAAAACTACCCCTAAAAACTACCCCTAAAAACCACCCCCTAAAAACCACCCCTAAAGACCACCCTAAAAACCACCCCCAAAAACTACCAGTAAAAACCACCCCCAAAAAACCACCCTAAAAACCACCCCCCAAATTCCAATTCCCCTCGTCGAGTCCTTTAATTTGATACCCCACATGACCCTAAAAACTACCCCCAAAAACTACCCCTAAAAACCACCCCCTAAAAACCACCCCTAAAGACCACCCCTGAAAACCACCCCCGGAAACCACCCCCAAAAACTACCAGTAAAAACCACCCCCAAAAAACCACCCTAAAAACCACCCCCAAATTCCAATTCCCCTCGTCGAGTCCTTTAATTTGATACCCCACATGACATACTTTCACGTAGGGGTAAGCCTAGATTATTAGACTACTGCTCTCAAATAATTAGCGGCGTAGGATGTTCTACTTTTTTCGATTTGAAATATATGAATATATCTAATTATCGGCATATGCTGAAAGCAAACTGCGTACCCACGTGTCTGACCTCATAAATTATTTAATTACCCCTAAAAACCACCCCCAGAAATCACCCCTATATTCCGATTCCCCTCGACGAGTCCTTTAATTTGACACCCCACATGACAAAGTTTTACGTATGGGTAGGCCTAGATTAGACTACTGCTCTCAAATAGTTAGCGATGTAGGATGTTCAACTTTTTTCGATTTTAAATATATTATAAATACTAATCTAATTATCGGTATATGATAAAAGCAAACTACGCGTTTGACCTAAATTATTTAATTTACTATCTGGCCCCCAAAACTGAATATGTTTATATTTTTCGTTAAAATAACAAAGTCCCATTAATTTTGACAAAATCTGATGTCCTAATTATTGAAATCCATAAAACAAAAATGATTAATTAGATTGTCACACACCCGGCAATAAAAACTGACGATTTACGAAGTCGGCATTATCTGTACCAAAGAATAACAATAATTCAAATGCCACTCTAGATTATTAATGGCCTTGTTGATGCAAGATGAGGACATAAATATATCAAATTAGGCATTATTTATGGGCAATAAAAATTGACAATTATTTATGATTACATACTTCCAAGAATAGCAATTCAGAGGTCATCCCGGACTGGCTTTGCTGATGCAATACCAGGACAGGAACAGAATTTATTATAAAAGGATTTCTCATCTTTGCTCCGATTTCAGTTCAGTTCGCGTCGCTGTTAAGACAACATGTCGTCTTTCGTTGATTCGCTTGTGCAAAAGAACAAGTCGGCCCTTTTGAGGGCGAATAGCGACGGCTGTGCACGGGAAAATATCGCTGGTTCAATTAAAAATTGTACCAAAGACATTAGAACTTTGACAGTTTTATTAAAACGGTCAACGAGTACCGCTGAGAAAAATAAACTAACGTCGGCCATTGGATTGCTGAGACAGAATCGATTGATGTTGAAAGGAATGCAAGTGAGGGGTGGAGCATACAAAAATCCCCACCCAAATAGAGCGAATTATACCAGCAGCAGAGTGAGATGGGAAAATGTGGATTCGGCATTCAAAAGTCGAATAAGAACTGGAGTTATTCTAAATATGGTTCACAAAGACCCCCAGCCCTTTTTCCAAGATTCTGCTGATGTATTTCTAAGAAAAATACGAACTTTACTGCGTTCCGAAGTGGCACTGAAAATACATGCCGTGTTTTGCGCCGAATTCAGAATACAAAAAGCCAACAAAGAGACGCAGGAGTTTAAATATTTCAACACAAAGAACGCAGCCCTTTATCGCAACGATGATTTGAAAGCCTGGTTCCTGGAAAATGTGCAACATAAAATCCTGAAAGATTTGGAAGAGTTTCAGGAACGAGACTCTGGTATGTACTTTTCATTTTGTCACGCCATCGTTAATCTGCAAGTAGAACATCCTACACCCCAACTATTTGAGAGCAGTAGTCTAATCTGGGCCTACCCCTACCTCTTTTTATTCCTATCTCCGACTATAGCATGTCGCGAAACATTCGTTCGTGTCTCGGAAGGGTTTTTTCTTTTATTTTTATTTATTTTATATTCATTTGGAAGAGATTCAGGGGCGAGATTCTGGTATGTACTTTTATTTTGTCACGCCATCTTTAATCTACAAGTAGAACATCCTACATCTCCAACTATTTGAAAGCATTAGTCTAATCCGAGCCTACCTATACCTCTTTTTATTCCAATTTCCGACTCTAGTATGATGCTAAATATTTCTTCGCGTCTCGGAAGGGTTTTTATTATTATTTTTTAAATTTATATTTATATATTGCAGGCTGGACGCTGTCCGCCATCGTTAATCTGCAAATTAATGTCAATCGATTCACCCCCAAGTTGGTTCGTCGTACATCGATCTGCCATCGCAAATAAAAAGGAAACAGGCCTGCGTCAATGTGAAGGCCTTTGGAAACTTTTGCTTTGCCTATAGCGTTGTTTCTTGCCTGTATCCTACCGACGGTTCGAAAAACCCCAAAAGAACTTCATCATATCCGGAACCATCTACCGTTTTGAATTTAACAGGAATGGAGTTCCCCATGACATTAAATCAAATACCACGTTTCGAACGGCAGAACGGAATTTCCGTGAACGTTTATATTCTGAAGAAGAAGAAGAACGATTTTGGAACTTTCCCCGTATACTTGACTAAGGACAAGCAGGACAAGCACGTAAACCTTTTGATGATCCAAGATAAGTATTTCGATGATGATGATGATGATGAATCAGATAATTTTGATAACGGTGATATAAAATTTCATTTTGTATGGATAAAAAATCTTTCCAGGCTTCTATCAAAACAATTAAATAAACATGCCCATGGAATTTATTTTTGCGACCGTTGTTTACATTATTTCTACTGTCAAAATAAGTTAGACAGGCACTATGAAGACTGTAAAAATATGAATGAATGCAAAATTCGACTGCCAACCGATAAACAAAAATATTTATCTTTCCGAAATCATAAGAACAAAGTCAAAGCCCCATTCACCATTTATGCAGATTTGGAATGCCTTTTAGAGCCGAGCAGTAAGAAAAACGAATTTCAAAAACATGTGCCCTGCAGTATTGCTTATTATGTCAAATGTTCTTATGATGACTCACTCTCTTTCTTTAGGTCTTATCGTGGTGAGGATTCGATCAAATGGTTTGTGAAAGAGCTGGAAAATTTTGCCGAGGATTTGGAAACTGTGTTTCTTTGCCCTCTACCCATGGATCAGCTGACCGTCGAGCAACAAATGCAGTTCAGTAGCGCACTGGTTTGTCACATTTGCGAAAAGTCTTTTACCCAGGGGGAGAACAAAGTACGGGACCATTGTCACCTCACGGGTAGATACAGGGGTCCCGCGCATGACACTTGCAACGTTAATTTTCAAGACAGTCACGTGGTACCAGTTATATTCCACAATTTGTCCGGTTACGATTCACATTTTATTATTCAAAATTTAGCTACAGATTTGCAGGGCCGTGTTGATTTGTTGCCACTAACAAAAGAAAAGTACATCGCCTTTACTAAACATATGGAAGAAAATGTTGTTAAATTTAGATTTATAGATTCCTACAGGTTCTTGGCTTCAGGCTTGGATCAGCTGTCATCATATTTAACTAATTATCCAATATTAACATCCGAATTTACGAGTTTGAGCGACGATCGGCTTAAATTGCTGCAGCGCAAAGGCGTCTACCCGTACGACTATTTCGACAACTTTTCCAAATTTAACGAAACTCTATTACCCCCAAAGTCCAAGTTTGATAATAAATTAAACAACTCTAAAATTTCTGATGCTGAATATGCGCATGCGCAGCAAGTTTGGGACAGATTCAAAATTCAAAATTTAGGGGAATATTCGGATCTTTATTTAAAAACCGACGTTCTGCTCTTAGCCGATGTTTTCGAGGAATTCAGAATTAGCTGTTTAGGAACTTATGGTCTAGACCCCGCCCATTATTATACTCTGCCTGGTTACACCTGGGACTGTATGCTTAAGCATACTGACATCACCTTGGAACTGCTGACTGATATTGACATGATATTGTTTGTGGAGCGCGGTATACGCGGCGGCTTGTCTCAATGTTCGAAACGTTTCTCTAAAGCAAATAACCAGTACATGCCCAATTTCGACCCTGCACAACCGTCAAAATTTTTAATGTACAACGACATAAATAACCAGTATGGCTGGGCCATGAGCCAACACCTTCCCTACGGATGTTTCGAATGGATCTACGATTTCGATTTAGAGACTGTACATAGCATAGCCGAAAACGCTGACGTAGGGTACATTTTTGAAGTAGACATAGAATACCCAGAACATCTACACGATATAGATTCAGAAATTCCCTTTTGCCCCGAACATCTAAATCCACCAAATTCTAAACAGCTAAAACTTTTGGCCACCCTGTATAATAAACAGCGTTACGTAATTCACTATCGAAATTTACAGCAAGCTCTGAAACATGGGCTAAGAGTAACGAAAATTCATCGCGCCCTACAATTCAATCAATCGCCTTGGCTGAAATCCTACATCGACTTAAATACCGCCCTGAGAAAGAACTCAAAAAATGATTTTGAAAAAAATTTGTTCAAACTAATGAATAACGCCGTGTTTGGCAAGACTATGGAAAACATACGCAAGCATAGTATTGTTAAATTAGTTTCCAAATGGGAGGGCCGGTACGGGGCGGGCGCATTGATTGCCAAACCAGAATTTAAGTCCTCCGTAATTTTCTCGGAAAATTTGGCCGCGATTGAGTTAAATAAATCCGAAATATACTTTAATAAACCGATTTATTTAGGCATGTGCATTTTGGATATTAGTAAAACGAAAATTTACGAATTCCACTACGACTACATGAAGGCGAAATTTAACAATAATTGCAAACTTTTGTACACAGACACGGATTCGCTCATTTATGAAATTACAACCGATGATTTGTACGAGGTCATTCGACAAGACTGCCATGAATTTTTTGATACCAGTGACTATCCTGAAAATAATATTTATCATATACCGCGTGTAAATAAAAAAGTGTTGGGCCTCATGAAAGACGAAAACAATGGTAGGATAATGACTGAATTTGTTGGTCTTCGATCTAAAATGTATGCCATACGGGTAGAGGGTGCAGATGCAGTAAAGAAATCCAAAGGTTTAAAGCGCTGCGTTATTAAAAATGAAATAACCTTTGACGACTACTTAGAGTGTCTCAATTCTTCAAGCGAAAAATATTTTAATCAAAATTTAATCCGATCTGAAAGGCACAACGTAGCCACAATTTCGCAAACTAAAATTGGACTGAGCCCTCACGATGATAAAAGGTATTTAGTGAAAAACAGCTTTGACACACTGCCTTGGGGCCATTATGCAATAATGGATCAGTAGCTGTATGTATATAGATTTGTTAGGAATCTTGTAAACAACGATTACAAATATATATTTTTCTGCGTATCACCAGCCAACTGAGATGTATAACCAGTTTTTCCCTAGTCAACTATACCAGGAACGTTCCGAAAGTTAGAATCTAGGACAGATAATAATGTGTGTTTTATTGTATATAATATGTAATTAAGGACATTATTTTGAATACCTTTGTATGTATTTCTCTATATACGAATATGTGTGTTTATTGTATATAATATGTAATTAAGGGCATTATTTTGAATAACTTTGTATGTACTTCTCAATATAAGTTAGTTGTATGTTATTATATATTTGGCTTTAATTAAAATGCATAATTGTGAGTGTTTCATTTACCTCTTCCGAATTTCCCGGGGAGGGAGCTAGAGCTCTACGAAAACTTTGACGTAATGGCCGACGCGGGCGCCGGCTGTGGCGTTGGTACAGACCTGTTGCAGGAACTGACCGCTCTCCTGTAGTTAACACGAGCGCACAGATAAGTTCTTCGATGAGACTGCGGGCGGCGGCGACTGCGCTGAATTTATATACCGAAACCCATTTAGGGTTGCTCTCTAGCGGGGCGAAGGCTTAAGGACTGGGGCCATTCTACCACGACGTTGCAGGAATCTGCCTTACCGACATGAGGCAGTGTGACCTACCAGCGGTAATACTGGCTCCGGGTAGCAAAAGGATCCGCTAGGATTCGAACTAATCCGCGATTACTAATGAAAACAAGGGAATAATAGCAGGCATTGGCAAAACCAAGTTGGGAACCACAAACAAAGTAGTTTGGCAAAACCTAGATGGGAAACCACAAGTAATTGGCGAAACCTAGTTGGGATCCGTATGTTAAGTGAATTGGCAAAACCTAGTTGGGATCTACAAGTCATTGGCAAAACTTGGTTGGGATCTGCAACAAAAGTAGTTTTTTAGCTCTTATGGGAGAATCAATGTTAAATGTGTCACCGTATCGGCATAGCTTATCTACTTACAATGGCTAACTTTTTTATTTGAAATCTGAGAAAGTTCGTTAAATGGACAAATTTTCATAACTTTTCGAGAAGCATTTTATGGTGCTGGCAGAAAAACAATCGAGCATAGCATTTTCAAGATATCGCTATCAACGTCCTTAACTTAAATAGAACGACCAACTTTCAATTACACCATCGCATTAAAAATCAAAAAATACGCGCGCTTTCTGTGACGTAGGAGGCCGATCCGTTGCGCCGTGGCATAACGCGTCTCCCTGGATAAAGTGGGGAGGAGTCGAAAATTAATGCTGTATGCCCCGATGCTGTATTTTATTTATTTTATATCAATGGTAAACAGGTATCGTGCTAAAGTATTATTTCAAGTCACAATATTTTTTTTGCGGTGATTAAATTAAGATGTGGTTAATGCGTTTGTCATGAGCGTATTAAAACGACGTAGAAGAAAATACAACCTCTATCTATGTACTTTGGCGTTTCTCAATAAATTAGGTGTACAATTTTAGCGTACCTACCTACCAGTACTCAATAATCCCCTCATCACATCTTTTGAACCTGTTTCTTTGTAATACAGCTTTCTTATTTTAGACCTACATGAAACAACATACATATGGAGTCGCAGACAAAATAGAAGTACCATTCAAAACTGCAGTGCCGAGTTTACTGTAGGTGGTATGCCGCGATATAATACTTTGCGTATTTTTTTATTTTAAATGGGATGGAGTAATAGAAAGTTGGTTGTTCCATTTAAGCTAAGGAAGTTGGCAGCAGTATCTTAAAAATGCGATGCTCGATTGTTTTTCTGCCATCACCATCAAAGTCTTCTCGAGAAATTATTAAACTTTGCCTACTTAACGAACTTTCTCCGATTTCAAATAAAAAAGTTAGCCATTGTAGAATGATTCCATGGTTTTTCAATATAAATTCGATAATTATTTACAACCACAAAATGATGGATATTGTCCCAAGACAGGTGCCCTGACAGGTATTTGCGTAGTCACGTTTGATTTCCATGTAAAATGGGAACGACTTCCTTCCGTATATACAGTTTGTTTGATTTCATGTGTCACGGCTGATATCTCGGCTATTGTAAGAATTTCAAACAAATGTTATATGTGAAAGTTGTTAGACACTTTATTTTCAATAATTTATCAAAATCAGAAAAACAATTGAGCATCAAATAATTCAGATTCAGCAAATACATTCCAAATGTAACGTACCCAGTAATATTACATGTGCTAAATCTGTATGAAATTTCCTTTACAACGATATATGACATGTCATATTTATCTAAAAAGACATAAATCGATAATTAAAAACCTACCAACAACTGCACGCTTACGCCACTTAGAGCTTCATTCGAAAGAGAAAGTAACAATAAATTAGTAGGCAAGTTAAGTTTAAAATTTAGGCTAATAAAATCTAAACTTTTCGTTCAAAGTGACCTCCGTTGTTATGGAAATTTAGAATACGCAGGAATTTACTCAACTAATTTGACAGTTCACCCGATAGCAATTCTTGTCAAAGCCTACCCTCGATCAAAACTCATGTAGACGTGCAGTTCTTACTAATTATCGATTTGTGCCATTAATTGATTAGATAACTATGGCTTGTGATATATCGTTGTAAAGGAAATTTCATACAGTTTTAGAATATGTAATAACACTGGGCACGTTCCATGTAAAATTTTGAATGTATTTGCTATATCTGAATTATTTGATGCTCAATTGTTTTTCTGATTTTCATACGTTATTGAAAAAAGTATCTCGCAACTTTCATATATAACATTTCTTTCAATAGCCGAGATATCTGATGTGACACATAAAATCAAACACACTGTATATATAAATCTTTCATTTGATTTCGATTTTTGGTTGTGCCGCTATTTTCCCCCGAATTGTACAAACATAGGTGAACGTATTCCAAAGCTTATTTTTTCATAGCATAAAAGCAAATGACTCGCTTCGTCATAAATGGCTCATACATAATTATTTCATAAAACTCAGAGTAAACAAAGTATATTAGTAAATAAAGTAGAAACACAGAAGGTCACTTTACAGGAATTACTTGCTTTAGTTTTCAAATACAATAATGACACAATTACATCGGAAAACCTTACATCGTGGCTAAGACTGCTTTTGAGCATCTAACTAACAGCCCTTATCACGAACAACAAAAGTAGTTTTTTAGCTCTTATGGGAGAATCAATGTTAAATGTGTCACCGTATCGGCATAGCTTATCTACTATTGTAGAATGATTCCATGAACACCCGATAAGTTAAGCACGTAATATTTGATCCTTATAGCACGTAACAAGTATAAGAAATACAATTTGTAGTCTAGTCTTTAACATAACGCAAACTGACAACTTTTGATCACAAATGTATACAGGCTGTCTGAAATTCGGTGTGCAACATGGGAATCTCTGCTATCTTAACAGCTAGACCCTAGGTTTAAATTCGGCAAAGTTGCCTAATATCATGCTGACTAATGTCCGAAAAAGAAACGCGAGATATTCTGAATCGTTCTCCTGACAACTGAAAAAAACTGAAAAATTGCGTTTTCGTTTTTTGACTGTAACTTTTTTGTTTGACCTTGTATTTTCATTCTGTGAAAACTTTTACATTTTCTTTTAAGGACATTAGTCAGCATAATATTTGGCAACTTTGCCGAATTTAAACATAGGGTCTAGCTGTTAAGATAACAGGGATTCCCATGTTGCACACCGAATTCCAGGCAGCCTGTATTTACATAATGTCTTAGGAACAATATAAAACTTTCAAATTTTGTAGCAAAAGTGGGATTCTTGCAATTTTTCCAGGATGACTTGAGTGGGCTGAAATATGCCACATCTATCGGTTGACATAAATTGGTATTATTTTTATTTGGAGGCAGTTCTTCATTATGAGGGAACAAAACGAATAATTCAAATCTTAAAAAATTCAAATACGCACCTGCAATCACGTTTTCCTCGTAAAATATGGTCCCAAAATTCTGTCACTACCTAATTATTCCCATCCAAGTATTCACTTTTTGTGATCTTTGTGTGTGGGGTCAGTTATTTCGGTGGTGTCGGTTACTTATATGGAAAGAGAATTTATTGCACTCCAGCAGTATTTCAATTAAAAGTATTTCAATTAGTAATTTAATTACCCTTGGTAATTGACAACTTTCATTTGACGTACTTTATTAAATAAGTAATTGATAATTGGTATTTTACATATATTCGTGAAGTACTTGGTAATTTCACGACTTTTTGTAAATGCAATAATAATTCAATTACTTTGCTAGTAATCCAATTAGTAATTCAATTACTTTCGAGTAATTGAATTGGGTTAAATCTACTTGAAATTCAAAAAATAAAGATAAATTCGTGTTTAGAGTTGCATAGATATGCGTATGTACATTTGGATGGTAGGAGGTAGGGGTAGTTGCGATATTACTTAAATCAGATCATTGAGTTGTTATTTTTCATGGTACTCCACTCGAATATTTATGGAAATTCTCTAGAGTGAGATAAGAGTCTCTGAGATTTCATAATATGTATAATTATATTGCACACAATAAATAAATAAAATAAATAAATATTACAATTACTGCCCTGTAGCATTTGAATTACATTTTTATTAATTAGTAAGTATTCAAAGTAATTGCAATTCCTAATAGTATTTGCAATTAATCGAGAAGTAATTCAATTATAATGTAGTAATGGAAATACAGGTAATTGTTAAAAAAATAATTACTGTTCAGAAGTAATTCATAATTAAAATACTTCGTCTTTCTCTTAATAATTGGTATTTGAAAAAATAAACTGTCAAGCAGGTACTTGGTATTTAGTAATGCAATTACTTTCAGACGGTAATTTGACCAGCTCTGCACTCCAGTAACTTGTCGTTTGCCTGTTTACATCACTGCCATGCAGATAAAAAAAATGTATCTTCGACCGAGAAAAGTACATTACCTGCGCACAGAAAAATATTTCCTCCAGTGCAAGAAAACATTGATTTCGCCTTTACTGCTTTGAAACAAAATTATAATTTCTTAAATACTAGGTACAATTCTTCTACGAATAATAATTTTCTCTTAAACGTAATTAATATTTTCTGACTTTACTATTTGGTAGAAATTCATCATTTCTCTTAAACCGTTAAGTAGATTTAAGAAAATATGCTTATTTTAAGTGTATTTGTTTTATTTATGTGAATAAAATATGCTTTTAAACTAAGAGAGTACAAAAGCCTATCGATAATTATACTCTTGAACCAACCAAATACCTAAGAATGACGATATTCTTAGTTATAGAAAACTGAAATATTATTTCAAGCACTCAGTTATCTCAAACAGACAAGTTTGCTTGAACGAAGAAAAAGGTTATTTTAGAATTAACTTTTGTTCTCATGCGCAATAGCAATTTTCGAAAAATTCTGAAAATATTAAGAAGTTTGCCAGTTTTGCTGGGGTTATTGGGGCTTAGACGGTTAACGGTGCGGGGATGAAAATAACCCTCCCAGATGTTTTTTGAAAATAAAAATTGAATTGTTCGAGGATTTTCTACTTAAAAATCATTTACATTTTATGAATTTTACTCCAAATTTTAAGGAAATAGGTAGTGCATTGGTGCATTGATGCCAAACGACATCTTTACCGCATGGGTGCTCTAAAAGTGAATTACTTATATGGCAAAGTGGCAATAAAATCAAATTAAACTTGAGTACCTACTTATTGTAAACGTTAATTTCAAGTTTGTGAAATTTGATATATTAAATCCGGGAGATGTTCAAGCAAGATATTTAATAGTCATTACTATTATCTGGATGTCCGAGGAAAGACTTTCTTCTTATGTAACATTTTCGTAGTATCGTCGTGAGCTGACATAAGTAAGAAAATGTATCCAGCCGACTACTTTTGTTCGTGTAATATTATTATTTCTCGTTTACTAATTATTTCGTAAGATATATGATAGACGGGGACACGTTGAGAGGGATAAAACGTATCGCACTCGTATCGTAACTTCAAATTACGATATCCGATGAGTTATCAAACTGTCTTCGACCTCGTTTGAAAATTTTGGTACCTCGTATCGCAATATAAATTTTTACAATGAATAAATAATAAATTATTATAATGTGCTGAGTTTGATTTGTTTTAAATTTATTCTTCCCGTTCAAACAAAATTAAATACAACCAAACCAACAACAGATAATTATTATAAAAGATGCTCAAATGACCCACCTTGCACCTATAAACAGAACTCTACGATTCCATATTACAAAGAGCTATTTTAACGGTTTTTAGTGTTATTTGATGTATTTAGAGTAGTGACAACTCATATTAAACTCGGTATGTGCGGTTTTATAAATTTTTGTTTTTCACAATGTATAGCTTTGCATAATTAAAATGTCCCGTCAACTCTAATAGAATAGGGTCCTTGCACGAATTTTAACTTTTCGTAAGACATAAAAATTGGTGACATTTTATGTTTATTTGAATCCGCCTTTGATAATTTTTAAAAAAGTAGTATCAACTATGTAATAATAAATTATGACGCCGCAGCTAAACGGCATGCGTGCTGCTAGTTATGACGTCACATTATATCAATATTGTTGCTGTGTTTACATCTGCCTGCACGTGTTACCAGGTTGTAGGGATTGTCTATTTGTTATCGTAGTTTATACAGTGTGTTCCCAGATGGACCTAACTATACCCGTAAACTTTCTCACTTCGGATTGTAAGAGAAAAAGTCACACGCCATAAAAAAGTTTTGGTTATTCTTAAAAGTTCTTAAGCCATAGTCAGAATTTCAAAATAACGTACAGGGTGGTTAAAAATAAGGAAAGGGGAAATTGTGCTAAAAGGAAAGTACCAGTTGTATGAGAGAAAATTATAGGAAATGAGTGGTACTGAACCGTTCGAACAAGTACTCCTCGGGCAAATACCCCGCCAGGCATTGAATTATAGAACTAAATCCAGATTTTGTGTACTACGAGATCTCATAAGGGATGCCACCCCAAACATATCGTTGGGCTTGGAACATCCTTAGATCTCTACGTACTTTCCTGCTCAACTCGCAGTAGAATATGTTTGTTAGAAGTTTTTCAATATTGCATGTTTCGAATGTGTATGGAAAACCGTAGACCACTGGTTTCGTCCTTTTGGGACTCATCAGTACGGTGCTTTGCCCTACACACACGAACTACGCAATATTGCTTGCTGTATATATACTTACACGCTTGGTGCAAGTATTAGCAAGAGCTAATTATAGGAAAGAGATGTTTCTAATGTCAATGAAAGTTTAGATACGAAATTATAATGTTGTGTCTCAAAAGCCGTGGGATCTTGCTGGCATGCGCGAGTGAGTAGTCGTTAATGCTCAGCAACAGTGCCCGCGGTTTGGCTATGGATGGGTGACCCATTTCTGCGCTGTGGCTAGGGCGCGCCTTGGATCGCCTATCCAGCTTTACCTAATGAGGTTTTCCAGGTTTTCCTCATTCTCGCACTAAATGGTGGGTAGAGTACTAACAACTGTAGGTCGTTCCTGTGACGCACCTGCGGCCAATAGTAATATGCCGCCTCCTCCGTCCCGCACAAGCTATATAGTTAGCTTCTGGGGCTAACCTTAGGGTTAGTAGGAGTGAGTAGAGATATTATTATTATTATTATTATTATTAAAATCGCCTTCATTCGGTATTTGGTGATTAACAAAACTTGAAAATAATTATCAGAAATTTTGAGTCTAGAGTAACGAATTCATTTAGCAAAATGTTATGGTACAGGTGAAACATTGTGTCGTTTCGTAAATTGAAATTTTCAGTAGAAAATATCCAGGGTTGAATTTGTAGGTACTGTAACAAAGCATAATTAAACGCCCTATAGATCCAACAAACTTAGATTAGGCGTTAATTATTTTGTTCGAATGAACCAAAGAAAAGATCGCGGCGCCTTGGAAGAAAAAAGAAGCATATGAAAAGACGGCACGCGTCAATGAACCGAAGGAAAGCTAAGAGAGGGTACAGAGAAAGCGCGCTGACTGATGGGAGGAGCCGGGTCTACGAACGGCCGTTCACGAAGGATGACCGAAGAAATAATAAAACCCCCTGTTAATCGGAGTGATATTCTTCTGCAACACCAGTCAAGTTTCAGAGCAGGCTATAGTTGCAATACGGCCTTACTGAAGACCACTGACGATATTATATTGGCAGCGACGGATTCGGGAATGCTCACGGTTTTGGTGCTTCTTGACTTCACTAAGGTCTTTGATACTGTTAACTAGGGCTGGGAAAAGTATCGATACTTAAAGAAGGTATCGATACCTAATCAAGTATCGGTCGTCGATACTGACTGCATAGAGGTATCGAATATATCGATACCGATACTTTCGATACCTCGATACTTTCGATACCTTGATACTTTCGATACCTCGATACTTTCGATACCTCGATACTTTCGATACCTCGATACTTTCGATACCTCGATACTTTCGGTACCTCGATACTTTCGATATCTCTTCAGCGTTAAGGTGAACTTGGAACTAACATTAAATCAATTAATTAACAAACTCTTCGTTGATGAAGTTCTACCTCATAAAGAAAAAGAAAAGTTAAGTGGCATAGCTGCTCTGTTGTCAAGCACAAGTACAGAAAATTCAGTGTCTTCTGCTGCTACGAAAGAAGATAAGTTGAAAATGGAGTGCAATTAATATGAGGCAATGGGTACCATTAGCTTTTCAGAGAATCCTCTTGCATGGTGGAAATTGCACCAAAGTGCATTTCCTATTTTAGCGGAATTTAGTAAAAAAATTTTATCATGCCAAGGCACAAGTACAGCATCGGAACGTGTGTTTAGTTGTGGTGGAAACGTAACCACAGACACGTAATCACAGACACCTCTGAACATGCAGAACAACTATTTTTTTGTCAAAAAATTTCTACCAAAATAGGTAGTTTTGTTTTGTACCAATTTAGAGTAGGTAGCAGCAGTAGTAGGTACTATTTATTATTTTTATAATATGTTTTTGTTTCGTTTATTTAATAAATTTATTTACGTATACGTAGTAACAAATTCACTAAGGTATATATGTCATAGCCACATAACAAAACCTGTCGTTTTATAAAACGTATGTTTCTTGGAATGTGATTCCCTTATCTAATGGGGTACCCAGACTCACAAAACGACTAGACGTTTTATAAAACGACAGGTTTTGTTATGTGGCTTCGACATATACATACGTTTCATACATCCATACCAATTTACCTATTCCTCTAATAATTTAGAATTCTAGATACTTTTGACACCTCGCTACTTTTGATACCTCAGTACTTTCGATTCTTCGACACTTTCGATACCTCAAAATTGTCGATACCTCGATACTGTCGATACTTCGATACTTTCGATAATTCGATACTTTCGATACTTTGAATAGTATCGATACTTTGAAGGTATCGATATACGATACCGCATTTCTGGTATCGCCCAGCCCTACTGTTAACCACGAAATTTTACTGTCAGTTTTACGTAGTGTTGGATTGGGAAAGAATGCTTTAACGCTATTGCCAATTTATCTTGGTGACAGATGCCAGGCGGTGAGTGTTTCGAGTCGGCTTTCACGGTTCACAAACTTGAGTTCGAGAGTTCCGCAGGGTTCTGTTCTCAGTCCGCTTCTGTTTGCAATTTACACTTCTTACTTCCCTACAGTTTTAAAATCTTGTAATTGTTCTACGCGGACGATTCTCAGATTTACAGATCATTCCATCTTTCTGAGACTGCTGAAGTTTGTAACTTAATTAATTCTGACTTACAGAATCTCTCCGAATTTTCTCTCAAACATTCCCTCAATCTGAACGCCAGCAAGTCGGCCGTCCTGCTTTTTGGTAAGGGGAATGGCAGGTTGATTGCGCAGAATATCTTGGACCTGAGAATTAACAATGAAACCGTACAAATTGTTGAATCCTCAAAAAATATTGGAGTGGTTCTTGACTCATTACTGCGTTTTCACAATCACGTCTCCCTCTGCTTAAGAAGCGCATATTGTATTATCCGTCGTATTTTCTTAGATCGCCATGTACTTAATAAAAGCATTAAAATAAATTTATGCAATTCCCTTTCCAAAGTGGATTTCTGCGACTCAGTGTAGGCTTCAGAAGCTCCCGAACTCCTGCATTCGATT
The DNA here is from genome assembly GCA_963966045.1 of Xestobium rufovillosum. Classification (NCBI taxonomy): domain Eukaryota; kingdom Metazoa; phylum Arthropoda; class Insecta; order Coleoptera; family Ptinidae; genus Xestobium; species Xestobium rufovillosum. The sequence continues at coordinate 41,953,212 of OZ014494.1, read as the reverse complement.
GATATTTGGCATTCGTAAATATCAGAGAGTTTCCTATAAATTGAGTGAGTTGAGGTGGTTGAACATGCACAATAGAAGATCATGGCATTTGGCATGTCAGTTTCATAAAATACTGTCAACAGGCACCCCACCTTATTTGTTTGACAATATAAGATACCGAACAGATATTCATAATCTCAATTTGAGGCATAGAGGATTGTTGACGACACCATTTGGTCGAACGGAGAACGGTAAAAAACGGTTTTCCTTCTACTTTTGCCACTTGTATAACGGCTTGCCGCATGGGATAAAAATTTGTGAAATGCCGGAATTCCGCTGTAAACTGAAACAACATCTGTTGAGGTTACAGACTGGGGACAGATCATGACTTCTTTCCTCTTTCCACATGTTTACATATTTTATTTATTTATTTTTTTCATTTTCTTTTGTCTATCCACAATGAATAAGTACCTACCTAGTAGTCATAATTTTAGTGCCATCGAAATTCTTTCCTTGAGTCTATGTGAATTTGTTTTCGAGTTGAATTTGCTAGCATGGGATGCATACTTTTATATTAATTGTATGGTTATGCTTGTGTATGTTTGTGTATAAGTCTATACTATAGGATTAATCGTTAATTTAAGTATCTAACGTTGGGGTTATATGGAAGAGCAGTTGACAGAGCTTCTCTGTCAGACTGAATACCGCCCCAATACTATACTATAGTGTGTTTGCAAAGATTAATTTTCCTAAAGAACAAAAATAAAGACATTATTATTATTATTGTTGTTGTTGTTGTCGTCGTTGTTGTTGTTGTTGTCGTTGTTGTATTATTATTATTTTCATTGATGATTTATTTAAATTTCCCTAGATCGTCGGAAAATACAAACACCACGAGGGCGTGGATGTCGATAGCGTGGCCGACTGTTCTCGTGCTGCATTTTCGAGCTGCATGATGTAACTACCTTACCCGCATGCCAGGGCCAGGTATGCGATTGGGATGAGGGGAAGGCAGTTCGACTTGGTTATGAAAGCCAGACAGTTGTTAATTATTGTATTGTATGTTCGGACACTAATAAAAGTGTTTTGAGTTATTCGTTTTGTTTTTCGAAATATTTCCTTGTTAAAACTTTTTACAGTTCCTCGACAGGTGAAAATTCTACTGCACCAAAAAGACAACGTCTCGAAAATCGCAAAGCGAAATGAAAAGTAATTATGTAATTGCAATTTGAAAGATTTCGTGTGAATCCTGAAAGTTTAAGAAACAATTTTAAAATATTGCAACTCGATAAGACATTTTTGAGGGAGTTATGACAACAATTTAAGCGCGCCGCATTTCCTACGCGCGAAATATGGAAAATCGGCCCGATTCCCCTCTCGCACTTCCCTTCTCTTGCCTATAAGCTCGGACAAATACTACTCACCTTTTCCTCTACTATATGCATGGGAGTCTTATCCACTTTGAAAAAGACTCTATAAAGAGTCGAAACATCGCAATTGACAATAAACAGTGTTTTAACATTGGAAATGGTTATGTTCGTATATATGAGGCCAGGGTTACGATTTTTGTCCAAGGCCACCGACACGATAGTGTCGAGGTCATAAGACGTATACTGAGATAACGCAGCGCTCGATTGGTGAGAGCAAGGAGCCTACTATAGTGTGAAGTGTGCACAGTATGAGTATGCCCGGAGAACATGACGTAAAATAGTATATTCCGTAACGAGCATGGCAAGTGACAAATTTCATACGAGCGTGAAATTTTATGCACGAGACGTAGCCGAGTGCAGAAAAGAAATCACGCGAGTTTACAGGAAATACACTTTCTATCGAGTTATGTACACTATTTTTCCCACGATAAAAAGTTAATTATGTTTTGTGTATGGCGTTATCATTTTTTTCCAATGTCCCGATGGTTGCAAGGATTGCGAGATCTGTGAATTTTTTACTTACATCTAAGCAATCCACTTTCCCGAGATTAAGGAATATATTTAAATTATGCAACCCTTCTTACACTCGAGATTACTTACATACGTAGTCCTCCTTTACTCTAGTAGTGACGCACAAATTTTAAGGCTGTGATTTTTGCCGTATAGGAAAATGGCCTTGTAGACACATTTTCTGTGCACTATAACACGAAAAATATAGCCGGTGGAACAAAAATTTAAATAGCATTGTAAACAGAAAGAATCAAGTTAGACAATGAATGAAAATTTTAAGCAAAATTATGCAGTTTTATATTAGAAAATAAATCGTGAAATACCTCTTCAGTTAACCTAAGTTTCGATCACCTTAGCAGCTAACGCCAACAAATTAAACAGAAACCAATATATACAAACTGTAGTTTACATATTTGCCTTTCGTATGAACCATTACTCGTTACAATGGCTTATATAGTTTCGAGATGATAGTGCGTGGAAAATTAAATTGCACTTTCGCACTTCAGCATCCATATTGTAAAGAACAGGTAGGAAACTGTACCTAAATTGGCTATATTTTGAACTGCGTAGCAGAAAGTAGTGTAGTTATCGGCCGATAGATGGTACAGCTGAAAAGGGGCGTTTCTTAATGAAAGCGGCATATTGTTTACGGCATAGAAAGATGGAAACGTCAAAGAATAAATGACAGGGCGGTGTTGTCTTTGATAATTTTCGGCACGTTAGAAGTTAGTAAGCGACAAGCGACTTGTCAGGGCCGTTGCAGACAGTTTACAGAACCGGACCAAGGAAATTTAGTAGATTGTACTGTGTGTGAGTTGAAGTTTACAAAGTTAAAGAAGTTTAAAATTCTTAGCGCAAGGAACTGCAGCTACTTAAGACTTCAATAATTAAATGCACCTTCATATTTTGTCCGTAAATTGGGATGGCCGAAAGTTAAAAAAAAGCATTTGGAAGTACGTACATATATAAAAATTGTAAATCTGTAGTTTATTATCCGAATTATTATACTGAGTAACTGCAAATGTGAACCAATTTTTTGTGTTATGCAGATGATTTATACGTAGATTGTAAGTACTTTTTGTAACAAAGCCCCATATATTTTGTCTTCGCGCGTTGCAAAACTGTTTTTTATTACTTTGTCTTGTAAATATTCTCTAGAAGCATGGCAGGATCTGAATTTCTATCTAGGAAAAACGGGTTCTTTTCCGCGGATAAAAAAAGAGAGGCAAACAATTTCAAGTGGAATTCTATTTTGCCTTGTGGTTATTACATTTTTGCCCACTTTTAATTCGTCCTAGAATAATTTCTGGAGCGATACAAGATTTGTAAAATGTTGTTAACTTTGGAAGCATTATTTCCTTCCAAAGTGCATCGTTTCTTTCGACAATATAAATAAAAAGATCATTTTGGTCTCCAGTAAAAACAACGAAGAAACACTTCTTTCGTTGTGTAATTGCGAGCTGTCCTTGTATCTAAAACAGAAAATTTGAATAATAGTTTACCTATATAATAAAATTTCTACAAGCAAACTAACACGCAATGATAACGTGTTTTTAATATGCCATACCTGAAAGTAATAATCATGACTTTGTTTTAGATGCAGTTGGTCTCCATCAATATACAAAAAAGGTACTTTTCTTTGCTTGACTGCTTCTGCTAGAGATATTCCCATCTGGGAAACTTTGTGGAGGCACTTAACTTCTATTAAGAAGTCTGTATTTATTAAACCTGTATAACAAAATTAATATAAGGAACATTTTCAAAGAATGAACACAAAATTTACCATCTGGCGATGCAGCTAGAAAGCCATGGTTTAGATCTATATGCAGTCTACTTGGTATAACTTTGAAATCAGTTTCGCCTTCGAATTTCCTTACAGCAACTATTTCGTTTCTCTTTCCGTACTCCATTGATGGAGTAGTTATGCCCGTGCCGTATAGAATTCTTTTTACCAAAGGCTCGCATGGAGTTGTGATTTTTCTTCTGACGACACTGCCAAAATACGATGCCGTTAATCTGTTCATACGGTGCGATAAATAACATGGATTATCAAATTGCCCAACTGTATCCGTTGAAATCTGAACCTGTTCTTTTTTTGTAACCTAAAAAGCCATTTCTATACAGGTTGGTCCTATTTTTAATCAACAAACTTTGGGAATAGAAATCTTTAGAATAATAGGGGTTTGTTATATAAAATATTATTCAAAAACGCCATCTTTCAGGGCTAAGTGGCACCAAAGTGCGAATATTTTTCAGGTTCTATAGTAATAATCTGCTAAATGGAAAGGAGATGATTTTCAAATTTGGCACATGTACTTATTTTGTAGTTCACAACTTTTAAAACAAAGAGAATTTTAAGGAGTCTATCTGCAAAACAACAAAAATGATCATATGCCAAAACCACTTTTCACGTCTTTCTCATATATCTGAATCGCCAAAAATGTAAGCAGATAAAAAGAAGTGAAGAAGTTGTTGCCAAATAGTGGTTATAACCTGCAAAGTATGACCACAGCACAATACATAATACAGCAGTTAAAGTTCTTGGCGGTGCCTTTGAACTATTTTAGCTGCATTTGGTGACCTCCAACTGTAAGTGATTTACTACAGCGGCGTTTTATCAAACGGTTTGACGCCGGTATTAACTCGGCGACAAACGAAAAAGAACACGTCAAACGAAAAAGAACACGTGCGTAGTCTGAGGAGTTGCGCGGGATAGGCTACGCGAGCTAGAAAATTTAGGAAGAGCTGTCTGCTGTATTATGCTGTGGTATGACTGTCAAATTTGAAAGTCGCACCTTTCTTGTTTATCAAAGTATTACGGAAGATCCTTAAAAAATCAACTTCCGGGCTGTTTATCTCTGAAAGAAAGAGTTTAGGTGTAAATTTAAATTTACAGACCTTGAGTCTTTCTAGCAATTTTTTAAGAGCTTCGTCTAATTCGTCTTCTGACATTTCGATAGATGCTATATCGGGTCCGTAGTCTTTAGTTTCATCGACATTGCTAAATTTTATTCTTTTTACTACTTGCTTTTTTGTAGTAAGCTTTCGTTTCAACGCCTTTTGCGTTTGGATAGCCATGTAGCGTTTTAGGTTTTGCCCTGGACTTGCTCCAAACAGCAATTTCCAAGGTTTTCGATGCCAAGCGGCTCCTTCATTATATCGAAGGCCAGTTAAATGGGACCTCGTCTGAAATCCTTCCCTTTGAATCAGGTTCAGACGTTTACCCATGTTGAACCTAGCCAGAATACTCATAAACAGTTCCGCTCTGTTGTTAGTTTCACTGTCTATGAGTAAGTTGCTTTTGGCCAGCAACCTATTTAGAGCGCCTTGCAAGTGGTGATGCCCTCCACTTGTCCTAAGCTGCGGCGTGCGATCTGCAGAAGTATCACCCACTTTGTCACACAGGTATTCTTTGCAGTTTACGTGGTTGCCGAAACTGTGACCAATGGAATTTGTCAAATCACCCTTCAATGTTACTGTATCACCGTGAGCATTTGCATATATGCATTTTTGTGCACTTTTTACAAGTTCTTCGATTTGGCTGCGACTTAAAATTTTCCTTGTTGATAAGGACACCCCTTTTGTATCCTTTTTGATGGCATACAAATGCTTGCTGTAATTCTTTATAGCGTGATTTGTGCATTCAATTTTTATGACCTACAATGAAAATTACGAAATTTCAAGCATTACAAGATTTAGGTTTCTATAGTAATAATTATTTCCTTCGGTACCTCTTTTCCATAAGTGACTTGCTCTCTTATTTTTGCAAGCACAGTCGAATCTCCATCGGATATGAATTTTTTATACTTCAGTTTGTACATAGTAAGGCTATTATTGAAACCTTCCACGATAATGTTAGGTTCCATTGACGTGGAAGGACCAGTCCAGTTTTTAAAGCAGAGATGCTCTGCAGCTGCAGATTTTCTATTTTCAGCTCGGGCGCATATGCTGCAGAATTTATTGCGGACACCAAGAAATAGCAATTTGCCTGTTTCTCTTCCGATAATTACGGCCTATGTGATTAAAAAACAAATCATTCTGTGAAATTGATTACAAAATATTGCATTTTTGCGCAGAATCAAATGACCTCATGATCATGTTCATTGCAACACTTACATATTCCATAATACGCTAATATAGGTATTCTTTTAAATTTGTATACATTGGAATACGCAAATACGCCGCTAATGAAAGAGGAAAACTGTAAAAAAGTTTTTGATCAAAACTTATTAAGGTATGTGTTTTAAGAATTAATTTAGTTACGGAGTTTCATTAGGTACAGTACAATACGAGCTAAAAAATTTTTGGCAAAAAACTTTTTTATCCATATCTCTCAATTTCGTCGACAGCATAAGTACAAATTTTGAAAACTGGATTAGGTTGCGGAACCAAATCGAAATTTCCGAAGAAGGCAAAGATTTAGATGTCAAGTGAATGACTGCAGAAGCAGATTCATAAAATACATGTACTTAGGTTATGAAATGTAATGTTAAATTGAAGATTTTGAAGGAATGAAACGGTAGAAAGAACACCTCAAGAAACTAAAAGATAATGATGTACGCTATAAATTGATTAATTCCAAAAAAGGACGAACGAATTATTAAAGTCCACTAGTGAAATCAATGTTACGGACATAGGGGTAGAATTGAATTTAGAAACAGCTAAAATTACGCGCGGCTAGAGAAACTTTGGGTCATAAACAAAATGAAAGTAGAAAATGTATACAGAGTGTGTAATTTTGAGGAGCAACTGTAAACTTTCATATTTTTCTAAGTTTGTATTTGCCTATGCTATGTATATTGTATAAGGAATTAATTTTCGAACATAAGTGAAACTTACAACACCAGATGCAGCATTGTAGCTGTGCCCGTAACTGCGTTTGGACCACCCCCCATCCAAAAGCACGGTTATTTCGGCTATCCCATCCTCGGTCACATCACCTCTGTCACAAGCTAATTTGTGTTCTTCGGAAGCTGCTGATTCCATCACTTCCCATAATGAATCTTTCCAAATCTTTAAATTACGGAAGTGATCATCCAGTGTAAACCTAAATTACTACAAAACACTTACCGGACCTAGGGATCGCTGAATTTCAAAAAACAAATTTCCAGGCATGGGTGGAATGTCCATGACACTGAAGAATTCTGTCATGTGACTGTAGGTGCTCCCTGTAGCCAGAGTTCCCCAGACAGCAGAGGTATTAATTATAGATCTTTGGCTCGGCTTGTCGCTTGACTTTTCGCTTGGTTTTTCGCTTCGTATAGAAACTTCCTTTTCACAATAATTGCATTTAAATGTGAAAATGCTAACTAGACCAATTCTTTTTTCTTCGAAATATTCCAAGAGGCCCATAGAGCATATTTTTGAGTGACCGCTTTGTACATAAAGAATTTTCTTTAAAAAGTATCCAATTTCCACTATTCGGTAGCCATCTATTTTTAATGGTTCAACGTCCCTTTCAAATTCCATTTTATACTGAGCTATGCTGAGATGAAAAGCCAATACATTACCACAAGACATAATAGGTACTATTCTAAATAAACAATCCTTACGTTTCGTAATCCCGAATTGAAGCCCACGTAAAATCATATTCGTCATAATCTTTCTCAGTACATTTTGGAGTGGCGCAAATTTGCACACCTGATGTTGATGCTTCAGGACTTATTTCCATCTGAGACGCTGATGTTGGCTCACATATTTCCATTTCCGTTTCTGCTTCTAATGGTGTTATCTGACTTCTCTCCTTTTCGCGTTCTGCAGTAATTGGGGGTGAAGGAGAAGGTAAAATTTTTGACAAAATTTCATTAAGTAACGCCCGGCAACATACTGCGGATTCTTTTGAATTTTCGACATTTTTTAGAATCTCCTGTATAATGGAATTCACAATAGAATTCCTTATTCTTTCATGTGCGTTTCTTCTTTGAGCATATGATTTACGATTTCTCTTTCTCGGCCTAGAACCTAATCGACTTTTCTTCCCCATATTTTTACGTCTATGTAGGTATTAAATTAATTTCTTTAATTTTTACCAACACCCAAAAAAAGAATACTTACCAAGAACAATAAAAGTGTATACACCACAAATATTTATTTTATTAAAAAAATTGTCTAATGGCAAAAATGTCTTTAATTAATTAACGACTAAACAAACACAAACATACACTATAACACAAAAATAATAATTCGAACTCTCTTCTGCCGCAGTGAAGAATAAAAACCAGTAAACGAATGATTACCGATAGGTACGAGTACATACAACTGTATAAAAATGTCTTATTGGGGTATTATGCGCAATAGTAAACTCAATGTGGTCGGCATTATTTCGTTACACCCTTGTCTATGTATTTAATATTTAGACAGTATGGTTATAATTTCAGGGAAACTAACAAATAAATAAGATAAACGTAATAAACACATTATAATACACGTATTATCAGCTTATAGAACACCATTTTCTTCAGATACCTTAATTAATAAGTAATAACTATGCCCAGATTGATTTCTGCTGTTAAATTTTTGTTCTTCAAATTCAATGGTCCAATAATAAATAAACGAAATACCAAAGAATACCCCTAATGATAGATTCCGTAAATAATCACTTATAATACCACAAGAGCTTCAAAATTATCGGGTATTTCCCGATAGGTTCGTTGCAAACAAATGAAGGAGTCAAGTTTTTCAGGTTAAAAAATCACGAGCGCGAAGCGCGAGTGATTTTTCTTGAAAAACTTGACGACTTTATTTGTTTGCAGGGAACCTTGAGGGAAATGCCAGATAATTTTGAAGCTCGTGTGGTATTCGGGGGATTATTTTTCCGTCCCAAATGTCGGCCAATAGAATTGCACCATGAGATGAAATGAACAGTTAACAAATAAGAATTTCATAATGAATAAAACAACATTTAATTAAGATTCAGGCTAGTGCAATTAAAAATACAATTGTTGTAAACATTGGTGCATGTTTTCTTCAAGTCAGAGTTATCGGTAATGGTCCCAGAAGAGGTAGATGGCATGAGGTTTATGCTGTTGATGGCATTTTCTGCAGTAGGCTCACTCCTTCGCAGTTTCTTGACAATTAATTCGTGGTGTTCCTGGTCGAGTTGGAGATACGGCTTGATGGAGTTACTGTTGGCATGTCCAGTTATTTTGATTATCTGCTGCTCTCCCAGGCCCGATTTCGCTAGATTGGAGACGGCTGTTGCACGACTGGAGTGATTGGTGATTTTTTTGTTACCAAGGTCAAGCCCAGCTTTTTGTGCTGACTCCTTAACCCACTTTGAAATCGTGTTTTGGCCTACTGGGGAATCCTTGTACCACCTAGCGCCTGGAACTTTATTCCAGAATGGATTTTGGGTCAGGAATAGTCTGTCGCTCTTGATATTGGCATCTCTCTTCTCTCTCAATTTCTGGAACAGTCTCACTGGGCACTTGTCAGGGATTTCCCGATTCTCCACCAGCCACTTGCTGTCTGATAATTTTTTATCACCACCTTGTGTGGTCTTGCTGAAAATTGGATTGTATTCAATTCTCCCAGTTGTTTCCCCGTCATTTCGCTGTTCTGCCTTGAAGTGATGTATTGACGCCATGCTGCCCTCACCACCTCTCCAAGCCAATTCCACTGATATTATCATGAATAATTTTTTCTGGAGGCCATCAGGAGTTTCCTCGTCCCAAACAGTGGTCATTGCATCCCAATCTTTTTCCTCCAACGCTGCTGCACTTGCCCTCCGTTTTTCAGGAATAGATTGTAAAGCCTTACGCTTGGCATCACGAGCTCCTCGAGCGGTCTTGAATGCAGCATCCGAAAATGGGTTGATTTTGATGTCGAAATCGTTCAAATACTTTTCTTGAAGTGATTTGGCAGTCTGATTCCACATTGTTTTTATTGTACCTTCCTTATAGTCTTCTCCATCCATTTTCTTCATATTGTAAGCGTAATCTTTCATAATGTTTGCCAATTGCGCTTCACTCGTTTCAGCACTCAATGTGTATTCCCTCTCAGTACAAAAAGTAGTAAATTGGTTCCAAACTGTTTTTTTTGCCTTCTCCGTATTAATGGGAACATTTCCTTTGACTTTTTTATCGATGGTGGACAGAGAACAAACTCCAAATCGACTCATTTTCATGCAAAATCTCCGATTTTCACAATTGAATTCAACCTGTCAGTTTGACGTGTGGTTAATTTGACTGGATTATGTTATGTTTTTTATATATAGCAACTACCAGAGAAAATAATCAAAAAATTATCAGTAGTAATATCACAAGAGAGTGAGAATAACTTGAAAATAATTCGACAGATTTTCGAAAACTTGTCGCCAGGCAATAGACACGAGAGCCCGTAGGGCTCGAGTGGCTATTGCCGAATGGCGACAAGTTTGAGCAGAATGTGGAGAAGTATTTTCCAAGTTATTCTTACTCTCGTGTGGGATTCGAAAGATTATTTTTTGACGTTCAAATAAGAAACAACTTTTCAATAACTTTCAGTGTCACAATTTGCGATTAAAACATATATGACATAATATGTCAAAACCAGAAAACAAGCCGCTTTATTAACAAAAACAAACTACTGAAAAAATTCCCGCTGGGACAAGTTAAGTAAAAAATTCTCGCTATAATTATGATTTAATTGGACAGAATTAAACACGTGATCAAAAATACTGTTAATTGATTGGAAAATAGAAACGTCAAAAAATAATCAGTATAATACCATGTAGGTTGTACCACGTGACGTCGAATGGTGCAATTCTATTGGTCGATATTTGGGTCGGAAAAATAATCAGATTTATTTTGCATCTCGAAAAACACCGCTATATTTTGTATTTTCAAATTTAGGATACAGGTAAATTACTAATGCATTAGAAGTTTCTGTCCATATTGTTTTCCTTGCAAACGAATACAGGTTTATTTGCGATTTGCCAATACAAACTGGAAAAACTGATGCTCAGTTATTTTTGTTTTCACCACCGTAATCTACACAAAAAATACTAATTCCTTGCCCATTTAAACGAAATGGTAACTCCAATGATAACGAGGTTAGCAATAGTGCCGGCTTAATTTCGAGGACACTATACAGGGTGTTCCAAATAAGCCTTGACAATATTTGCCATCTCATTTATCTTTAAAGATAGAAACACGTTTAAATGAGGAAAAAGTTTTACAATTTGGAGCTTTCTAATATGCCCTCCTAAAATCTCCTTTACTCTGTTGGTTTCCTAGATATTTGAAAAAAGGAAAAATTTGCAATTTGGTTTTCTTTTAATAACCTCGTTATTTATTAACATTTTGATGATTTGTAAAAACAGGTTTAAATGGTTGTTTAACCTGCATATTCTACAGTACTCTAAAATTGTCTCCGACGTTTCATACACTTGCAGTCATCATCAGGTTTATTTTTTCTTATGGACGCCATATTGGATTGTTACGTCATTAAATAGCCTATTTCTTGCTGAGAATAGCAACCTATAACAAATGGATATTATTCCAGCACAAATAGTTTTACAAAATAAAATTCTCTTATTTTGGACAACAACTTAGTTGGCCTTGAAAAAACATAATTACGAAGGTTTAATTTTACAAAATATTAACTTTTTAAACAATAGGAAAGTGCGAAAGAAAATTTTAGCGATGAAATTAGTTTTATTTTTTTGAGTTTTAAAGATGGTGTCCAGAGGCGTAACAACGCGATTTTTAGTAGTGTTCCAAACTTTTGGCCGGGCTCCCATAGGGATGTAAAATGACTAATTTATTTTTGTGACTTGTGTCTAGGGTTGCCAGATTTTTAATTTGGAAAAGTGTGACAAGTTTAGATAGTAAGTTTACACTAGCCGCAAAACAGGCGCCGCAGGCGAAAATTTTGTACTTTTCAAGGTCAAATGCCCTAAAATGAAAAGCTGGATATTCGAGTTTGCAAAAACAGTTTTTCAAAAACTTGGTGTCGCGCCAAGCAAGTTTTCTTTTTACTGTAATATCATTGAATATGTACGATTTGTCAGCAAACTTCTCGTGTATCGTAGACCCGCCTTAGCGTTTTATGATTTAACCATATACCATAGCGTTTTATTTGCTAAGGGGCCCCATTTCTCAACAAGAAATAACAAAATCATCAAATTTTCAAGTAATATTGGTAGTTACACCAGTTTAAATTTTCAAAATTGTTGCAGAAATCTATAGCAATGAAAGTATATGAATAAAATATATTATCTACGGTTATTTGAAATTTTCTAATAATAAACTGGAGCAGAAAATGAATGTTTTTCATTTTTTCATTTTTATTTTTGTATTTTTCTTGTCTGCTGCCTCCGGGCCCCTGAACCTCCGGGCCCTAGAGATTCCGGGCCGTGTTCCACGGAACACATGGAACACAGGTAGATAGTTACGCCACTGATGGTGTCTTCCAAATGCGTACTTTCTTTATTTACAAAACAGACTGTCTACATGAAAAACTAAGGTACAATAACTTGTACTATTCATTTAGGATTCCAATTCAATAAAGTTATTGAAGGCCTCCAAATAAGCCGTACAAAGTCGCGGAAAGCTACCAGTGCAATTGTACGACGAGCGAAAAATTTGCATCGAAAATGAACGCACACATTTTGAACATTTGCGACAAATACGTTGTTTTCGTTTGTTTTGTAACTAGTTTTTATTATTCTTTTGAAGTTTTTTGTTTTTAAATTTTGATATTATAATTTTCTGGGCGGCAAATAAAATTTTGACCTAAACTATTTTTTTGCAGTTTCAACTGCTACAAATTATGGGTGCTTCATTGATTTCTACTAAACGAAATAAAACTGTAATAATTCTTGCAAAATTACTCCTTAATGAAGTTGTTTTTCCATGGATAACTAAATTTTTCCACTAAATTGTGAATTTTATTTTCTGAAGCTATTATTTTTGGTAGAACATCAACTTGTTATAGGTTGCTAATCTCAGCAAGAAATGAACTATTTAATGACATAATAATCCAATATGGCGTCCATAAGGAAAAATAAACCTGATGATGACTGCAAGTGTATGAAACGTCGTAGACAATTTTAGAGTACTGTAAAATATGCGGGTTAAACAACCATTTAATCCTGTTTTTACAAATCATCAAAATCTTAATAAATAACGAAGTTTTTAACAAAAAACCAAATTGCCAATTTTTCCTTTTTTCAAATATCTAAGAAACCAACAGAGCGAAGTCGATTTTTATGAGGGCATATTAAAGGGCTCCAAATTGTAAAACTTTTTCCCCATTTAACCGTGTTTCTATCTTTAAAGATAAGTGAGACAGCAATGTTGTCGAGGTTTATCTGGGACACCCTGTATATTTTGTATTTTGCAAACAAAACACTCGTATTTATAATTTTTTTTAGAACGCTTCTCTTGGTAACTAAGAAAACTTTCTTTTAGATTTCATGAATGTACTACCTATTCTTTCTTTAAATTTTGGAATTACATGGGTTTTAGGTTTTATCTCATCCCGATCCCACACAATTTTTTTTCGTACGATTCAGGAAACTCATTGCCAACAGAAAATTAAGAGTGTGTGGGTATTTGCATTTTTATTGTCCACAGGAAAGACTACCTGGACTAGTGCTATAGAAGTTTTTATAAACACAAAGGGGAGCCGCTCTTTTCATAAACTAGTACAAAGGTGCCGCCGCACGTGCGGCCGCGACAATCAGGCGCCAGCCAACGAGCAGTTTGTATACCTACTTCCTATGAATTGAAACTTAACTCATGCTACTTTTGCGGTAAAAGTACAAACTATACTCAACAGATGTCTCTTCGCATTTTATATCTATCTCTTTCCCACAACGCAAAAGTGCTTCTCACTCGAGAGTATCGCACCCTTAAAGGAAAGCTTTTTATCGGCACTGCAGTTCTCTGCATCGTGCACGGTACCAATATACTCATTCTTCTTTCTTGTGCAAGTGACGTACAACGGGAAATTATTGTTAATATTTAAATATTGGAAGTGTTGTGTGTTAGTGTGTGTTTAATTATGGGAAAACATAAAAAACGCTGTCGGCTGTCGTCGTCTGATACCTCCGACGAGGACAATGAGAGCCTTGCGTTACAAACGCGAATTAAGAGTTTGAAGAAAGCGCTGAAACAGCGCAAAATTCAAACATTGGAATTTCGGTTGGACCCTCTTCTTGAGTCTGAATATATCTCGATTTTAGAGCAAGTTCTTCAGTCTGACCAGCAGGACTGCAGGACACTTTGGACCTTATTGACGGTAAGCCCCATCGGGGTTTTTCATAGTTCTTTGTGTTAATACACGGACCATTCAGCCAATTGTACTGTTGTCCTGTCCTGCGATTAAACTCACCGCTCATAAAGAACCCAAGGACTCTTGGAAACTTTCGCCGTTTTTGCTGTGAAAGTTCGCAGTTCTTGCGAATTTTCCGAAGGAGAATTTGCTAATCAGTCTGTTGTACTGGCATGCGATTAAACTCACCGCTCATAAAGAACCCAAGGATTCTTGGAAACTTTCGCCGCTTTTGCTGTGAAAGTTTGCAGTTCTTGCGAATTTTCCGAAGGAGAATTTGCCAATTAGTCTGTTGTACTATCCTGCGATTAAACTCACCGCTCATAAAGAACCCAAGGACTCTTGGAAACTTTCGCCGCTTTTGCTGTGAAAGTTTGCAGTTCTTGCGAATTTTCCGAAGGAGAATTTCGCCTCTGATGATTATCAGAGTTAGAGCCTTATTTTCTCATCCTTCAGACGACAGCGTTGCCAGTATGGGGCACTAACTAAGAGCTTTCAGCTTACCTCGCCGTTCATATAATATATGGCAACAGCGCCTTATGCGATAGCATTCAAGGTGGATATAATACCTTGCAGTTTGTTTAGTCTACATAATATTTGTAAACAAACACGTGAGTAGATGTATACATCGAAATGTATTCAATCTACACCCCTTACCCATGACTTTTGTTTTCTCATTATATGTGTCATTGACCTCTACGTTACCGTTTTTAGATGCGACTTTGTTTTCGCAATTGCCAAAGTGGGCAGTGATGTTCCTCTCCAGATTCTGCATTTTGCGGAAAGTTCCAATATCTTTGAATTCTAATATTTTAGAAATTCTAGGAGATATGGTTGAAATAAAGACCCAATGGAGCGAAGCCATTCATCCCGCAATTGCTGTCCGATGGAGCAACATTTTGGCCAACGGTCTATCTAAGACTGCACGTTTTGCAGCACGACATTCGAATGGTTTCAACTCAAAATCAACTTGGGGTTAATCTTCCAGCACTAAGATTGCTCCCAAATAAATTGCTTTCCTTGGAAAAAAAGGAGAGGGAGGGGAGCAGAATTTGGGCAACTTATCTAGTGGGCCCATGATGCCAGCAGAACTCTGGTGGATGTTAATTATATCCAGTCAATTGCTAGGCGCGCCATGATTATTTCCAGCTTGAAGAACCAAAAAATCAACGACGTTTTCAACAAGTCTCCGAGAGACGAACCCCTATTTGGCCAAACTTTAGGAGAGCGTCTTAAGGGGGAAGAATCTATGTAGTTGCAAAATCCGGACCCAAGTAGGGCCAAGCCAATATCGAGACCTCAAACCGAAACACCACAGAGGTCAGTAAACTTCAAACGTCCGATCCATCAACCTCGGGTTCCAAGCGGGACCGGACAGCGATTTTATCAGCGCCCATATCAAACCAAATATCCTCAGAGCACTCAGGCGAATTGCAAGTACCAAAAACAGATAATGTAAGTAAAATAGCTGGCAAGTTACAATTATTTTATTCAGAGTGGCAATTAATTACGTCCGGCAAATTTATTTTATCCTGGATTTCTGGTTATCCAATTCCAATTTCGCAGTTAGCGGAACTGGTCAAAATCAGAGCAGCGGCAGACTTTGTCATGCGTTAAAAATTGCTCGCTGAAGTGGCCATTCGCTCCTGGGAGCCTTGTACAGGTCAATATATTTTAAAAATATTCCTAGTACCAAAACCAGATGGATCGGACAAGTTCACTCTAAATTTAAAGAATTTAAATAAATTTATTCATACAGAACATTCGAAACTGGAAGATAAAAATACTGTAATTAATTTGATCACTCTCGGTTGCTTCATAATAACACTTGATTTGCAAGATATATAATTTTTAGTTCAGTACTGCCAGGCCACAGAAAATTTTTGCGGTTTATATTTCTGGGAAACTTGGACGAATTTCTTTGTGTCCCATTTGTGCTTTGTTTAGCACCTCTCTTATTTACGCCAAAAGGGTTTCATTTCACTAGTTTATGTACATACTTGGATGATTTTCTTTTACTTGTTGATTCTCGTGAGAATTGTGTAAATAATTTGAAGGCAACAACAGAAGACTTACGATTAGGTTTTCTCATTAATTTATTGCAAAAAGACTCAACTTAGCCCTCAACAAATATGCCGTTTCCTTGGTTTCCGATTTAATTCCCAAGATATGAGGTTAGAACCTCATGATAAACAAGAAAAACTTTCATTAGAAAATATCGTAACCGTCATTGTTGCAAAATCAGAGGTTTAGCAAAAATGGCAGGTATTCTTGTTTCCATCTGCCCGGCTACAGAATATGGTTTGTTGCATACCAAGAAAATAAAAAGACAAAATTCTTAGCTTTGTGCAAATAAATATGAGGCACTAATGCCAATTTCTCCAATTTGCGCGACGACTTTGCTTGGTGGTAATCTCATGTAATGATTGCTTCCAGTTCAATCAAAATAAGTATAAAATTTCAAACTTACAATTTTTTCGAATGGCTTGCTAACAGGCTGGGACGCGGTTTGCGGTGATGCAAACGTTAATTGAAGTGAACAGGACCAGGTGACCAGGTCTTTGACATAAATCACTTAGAATTATTGGCGGTAATTTTGGGGTTAAAACGATTTGCAAGTAATTTAAGTGAATGTGAAATATTGTTACGAGTGAATATCTAACACTACGGCCATTTCGTATGTCAATAGAATGGGTGGTATCTAATACCCTAAGTTAAATGAATTTTCCAGAACAATTCGGAAATGGTGTGGCCAGCAGAAGCTTTGGATCTTTGCCTCTTACATAAAATTCTCAGAAAACTTTTAGGTAGACGCTGAGTCTCCGCCATTTGACTCAGAAAACTGAGTGGAAACGTGCGAACTGCGCTTTTTCAGATATAGTTCAAAGCTTTGGAGCCCCAGATATTGAGTTTTTCGCCGCCAAACTAAACACTAAATGTGTCCGTTACGTATATCCTGCTTCAAGGATCAGGCTCATTTACAATAGACGTCTTCACCTTATCATGGGCCGAATTAAAATTTTACGCCTTTTCCCCATTCATTCTCATTCCACGAGTCTTACAGAAAATCATTCTTGACCGTGCTGAGGGAATTGTTGTGGTATCTTTGTGGTCAAATCAGTCTGGTCTCCCCTCTTTCGATCCATGTTAAAAACTGAACCTATAATTTTAGGTGGTAATTCTAAATTACTGCTTTCTTTCGGTAGGCAGATGAAGTACCCCCTTCAGAGGCAACTAGCATTGATGGCAGGAATCTTGTCAGGCAAGTGTTCCTCTTGAAATTGGGCATTTTCTGTAAATCTCACAATATTAATGCGCTGGGCTACCAAATCTCAGATGTTTTACTTTTCTAACACTTGAGTAGGAAACAGGCGCAAGTTACGGAATCCTGAACAATTTGCGTGCGGCTTTATCTTTATATTAATCCTCCGTCAATATTGGTGACGATTCCAGCTTACATCGATTTTTGAAAGACATTCGTCGTTTGCGTCAAGCAAAACCAAAATACCGGGTCACTTGGGATCCTTGTGTCAGGTGTTCATCCAAATGAAAGCATTTCTTTGAGAAATATAACAGTAAAACTTGCTTGCCTACTAGCTCAAACAATCGGCCATAGAATTCGGACCCTTTCTCTTATAAAAATCTCAAATATGTATTGTGGTCGGGGACGATGCCGTGCGCATAAAAATTCCCGACAGAATCAAAACTTCATCTGTACGCAAGTATCAGCTTCTATTAACTCTGCTGTTTTTACAAAGAACCGCAAGAGTTGTGTAGCCAGGACGTTACAATGTTATTTAGAGAGAACACAAGAGTTATGCCCGTTTACACTACAAAATCTGTTCGTATCTTGCAAGAAACCCCACCGGAAAGCCAGTGCTCAATCCATTAGCCGATGGATAAAGAGTGGTTTACACTCTAGCGGAATCGACACCAAAATTTTCGCAGCTCATTTACTCGTCACGCTTCTACGTCATCCGCCTTGCGAAATAGAATTATTCTGGACGTTATTCGCAATACGGCGGGGTGGACGGATCGTTCACTGACGTTTGCTAGATTCTACAACTGGCCTTTAGTTCCTTCAGATACAGCCTTCCCAACAGCTATTTTACATTCATAGGCAATTTTCGATATGCGTGAGAAAGGCATTAACCATTAAGGTTCCTCTTGCATTTCTTTTGTACGAATGATAATACCTTTATTTCGATTCCTAGACTGTAAGAACACTTCCAATAAACGTGCCGTTACTTTGTCGCAACTTCTTTAAACATCTACGTATGTAAGTAATCTCGAGTGTAAGAAGGGTTGCATAATTAATAAATCAAACGAACTTACTAAGCGAAGTTCGATTTTGATTATGCTACCTTCTTACACGAAGAGATTACTCCCTCCCTACCCTCAATTGTCAGGGTTACACCCTGATAACCCAAATTGTTGCGACAACTTTAAAGTAATGAGTATATTGGTACCGTGCACGATGCAGAGAACTGCAGTGCCGATAAAAAGCTTTCCTTTAAAATTTGTGCATCACTACTAGAGTAAAGGAGGACTACGTATGTAAGTAATCTCTTCGTGTAAGAAGGTAGCATAATCAAAATCGAACTTCGCTTAGTAAGTTCGTTTGATTTATTAATAATACCCACATGAATATAATAACAAACATGTAAACAGGTCGTATCTCAGATTCTAAAACAAATTTTAGGAATATGTTTTATAGATGACATCATCTCCAATGTATCCGATGGTTGCGAGAATTGCGAAGTTTGTGAATTTTTTTGTATTTCAAATACAAAATATGTACCTTATGCGACGTACTCTGCGATGTATTTCAAATACTAAATATAAAATGCCAAGCTGATCAATCTAACCTCACTTATGAATGAAACCCTAAGATGCCGCGTTCTCAAAGTTCAACCCTCAGTCAAACTAAAACTCCCACAATTCTGTTCATCAGGGTAGAGAGTACAATTTCAGAAGCTTTTTACCTTTCACTCGATTTAATATATGTATTTGAAATACAAAAATATAACATACCAGCGATAAAGTATTTAAAATAGATACAAAATATAAAATACTTTCTAAATGACGGAGATAAGACGAAATATAAAATGTATTTCAAATACTCTATTTAAAGGACGTAAGTGTATTTTAAAACTGTTCAGCTACGATTATAGATTGCGAGTGTAGCAGGAAATTGCATGGTTTTATTACACTTGGTGTTAGTAAAGTTTTCTTACCGTTTTCAGCAATAACTTCAGTTGGTAGGGAACCACTAAAGGCAGAATCGGTAAAGAACGTACCAACTTTTCGTCCCCCTAAAATAGTTTTAATGGCTTTCTCTTGCATTCCATTGCAAATCACCACAGTTACTCCTCGATCTAATGCCCACGTTGCCGCATTTACTTTAGAATCCATTCCTCCAGTTCCTACTTTCGACTTCTGACCATATTGAATTGTGTTCCTCAAATCTGATGTAAACGTGTGAATAAATCTGGCTCCTTCCTCCCACGGAGGTTTATTGTAAATTCCGTCAACATCAGACATAAGAATGAGCAGGTCAGCTTGTACTTCTGCTGCTAACATAGCTGCTAAACTATCGTTATCATTTATACTAATTCCCTTTTTTCCACCTCTTCCTCCAATAGGTTCATCCACCTGAATTGGAGGAGATACTGCATCATTAGTGTTAATAATGGGAACTATATTTAAACTAATGAGTTCTGATAAGGTACTAAATAGATGCCTTCTTGTCTGCTCATTGTAAAAGTCTGGTTTTGTAACTAGAACTTGGGCGATTTTAACCCCATACTGAGCAAACATTGCATCATACAGAGACATTAATCCCGATTGCCCCACTGCCGCGGCGGCGCGAGATTCTATTTGAGTTCCAGCATCCTATGAATAGAACTTTATTTACAATCAATTAACAGTAAATCTGTAACGATTTACTTACCTCTCTCGTGTGGTCCGTAGGAGACAGTGTTTCCCTCATCGAGAGGGACATTAGCAATTCTTGGGTTAGCTTCTGCTTTCCAAAGGCAACGGCACCACTTGTTACCATAATACATTCTCGTCCCTCGTTTTGACATTCTGCTACCTGCAGAAATTTAATTAAGTGTTTAACTGTGCATAAAGTTCTTGCAAATACCGAGTTCAATGTTTTTGTACGACTCATTCTTTTTAGTATAACGGCAATTTGTTTAACATCTTTGAGTCTATTTGCCTAGTGTGTGAACAATAAATCCCATATTCGTTGGAGGGCTAAAAATTTTACGCAGTATGCAAAAAATTTTGTTTTTCGAGAAATGACGAAATATAAGGAAAATATTTATGGGGGCGGGAAAAATCGCAATTTATCCCTAGAAATTGCAGTGTCTCCTAAAGAAAATCATTTTGGGGTGGTAAATTTTACAGGGCAGAGATGACAGTCGGGGCCGCCATTACAGATAATACGCAAACTGCACGTACAGGACCGCCTGAAAGAGGCCGATTTTTTAAGAGGTCGAAAAATTTCGTACGAGTGCGACCCCTTCCGGACACTTCGGAGGGACGAATGTGAATAGGGCGGATGCACCCGTCAATTCTCCGTCGATTCAAGTCCGATTAGCGACCTCCGGGTTATTTTTAAAAATTTTAAAGGGGAGAAACCGAAAAGTTGCTCTTTTACATTTCGCACCCTGGGGCGGTAACGGGGGATGAAACGGGAAAAATTGCCCTTGCTCGTATAGAGCATCGCGGGTTCTTTCAAGATAAGGCAGAAATTCCTTTTTCGGACGCTCCCTTTCGAAGCAAGAAAATCCAGAATATTACCCTCCTCAAAAAGTAATGCTTGTTTCTGAGGGTAGATGAACCCCGATCGGGGCGCAACCTTGTGAATACACCGCGTCTATCCACCGAGCCGATTTTCATTTCAAAAAGCAGTTTTCGAAAAAATGAAGGGGTCGAAAAATGCAGTCTTCCCTTCGGGCGCCGCTGACAGGGGGGACGAGGGCGAGGTCATAGGTGCGAGTAGAAGCATCACGACCCCCGGGAAGCATATGGGTATGGGTAAGTAACATACGGTACCATCATTCGACGGCTTGATGGCGATTCTGCCAATTTGATGTGCTCTACAGGTGTCACTTACCTGACCTTTAATTGCTTTAACCTTACAATGTTATTTATGCGCATTGAAAGCATGTATCACGTTATCACCATTTGAGTCCAAATTACGAGTATTATTAAAAACAATACTTTCTAGAACAAACTTTATTATGCAATATATCGAAATATAACATGCAGCATTGAGGATTTCGGTTTTCTTAGTAAGATAATAGGTTTCAATACACCATAAAGGTGGCGCGTCACAAACGTCAGATTTTCATTCCAAACAAAACAAAGCCACGTGCTTTCTGAAGTTTTAACCTAACCTCTGAAATATAATTGTAATAGTTGTTTTCAAGTTTTTACGCGTAAGCCCAACACACAATTTGAAAATAACCTGTTTTCACTGCAAAACGTCTATAATTACGAGTATACTGCAAAAACTAGTTTAAGAAGTTGTAAATAATATCAATAAACGACAAATGGCACGTGCTGTTGTTTTGATTGGAATAAATTAAAATCTGACGTATGACTGAGGCACTTATGTCCTGTATTACTCGGCAAAGTTGTTTATCCTGAAATTATTCTAGATAACTTCAACCGTTTTTCCGAAAATTTAAAAATGGCATTTTTATTATTTTTTGTTGTAACTTTTTTGTTGAAAGTTAGGTACCTATCTTTACTCCGAAAAATTTCTACATTGACGCCTTTTATTCTAGATACTTCTGAGTGCGCTGCCACCATTTTATTACATTGATTTTTTGCTGCTTTCAAAATGTCAGTTTTGTATTTGCCTGTGGGCAAAATATTTGTTTACCATCAATGAACTAATTAGTTTTTCTTTTGCTTCCATCTTTGAGTTAATCGAAAACTGTAATTAAACTGGAAACAAAACCATTTACATGGAAGTTAGTAACTTTCGGTACCATTTTGTGTTGTTATCAAAACATGTGAAGAAGTTTTAGTGTTAAGTCTGGTAACCTAGTTGGCAAACCAAAAATAGGTCATACGTAAAATAAAATTAGGAGTTTGTTTTCACCGTACCTTGATATGTACTATTTTTAACGTAAGTTATAGACTTCAGAAGTAAAAGTTGTCAAAACTTTCAACAACTGTGTAGTAAAGTAAATGCTAAATGTACGCAAAAGTTGCAGAGTACTGGTTTCGTTCTGCGTATGTATATGTCTCCGCATACTTCTGAACCGTAAAGATGTAACAATGCACAGAAGAAATGTCTAAAAACTCTAACAAACTTAGATTGGCATTCCGTAATTGTTCTAGGAGACCGCTACCGGTAAATCGAAACAGAAGGAAGCCCCGAGCAAATAATAAGTTCGCCAGTATACGCATGTACCGATGAAAGAATTAAACACTATGAATTTCAGTTTTCGTACAATATGAGACAGGTGAGAGGCGTGTGGGAGTACCTGCAGCACCTCACCACCGAGGTGCGGGCCCTAAATGCGAAAATTGGTTTAAATAGCAATAAAATGTGTCCAAGAAACCTGGAAATACTCCTGAACCCAGAAAAAAGCTCTGTAGACGAAATGGCAGGCATCACATCGATAAATGCAGACCAGGAGACTGAGCTGAATTAATTCCTGGACAGAAAAATGGCGAAATTTTCTACTCTCACGGGACCGACGGCTCTAGTGGAGCACCGGATACGCCTGAAAGCTGGGGAAGAGCCCCGAAAGCAACGATACTACCCCAGGAATCCCGCCATGCAGGCGATAATCAATTAAAAAGTCGAGGGGATGTTAAAAGATGGCATAATCGAACCCTCGAATAGCCCCTGGAGTTCACCAGTGGTTATGGTGAAGAAGTCGTCCGGCAAGCACCGTTTTTGTGTAGACCTAAGGGTCGTGAACAAGAAATCCGTGTCGCATGCCTATCCCACCCCGTATATACCCGCTATCCTGGATATATTGCGAGGAGCAAAATATATCTCCCCGATAGACCTGAAACATGCTTATTGGCAGGTACCGCTCGCTGAAGAGAGCCGGCCAATTACCACAAGTAGGTAGGTCGACGATTACAGGGGCTCGCCTCTCTTTCTTTCCCCATAAGAGCCCATGTTAAAATACCCACAACAGTGAAAATGTACCCACCGACCCACTAGAACAAATTCGTTTCGGAGGCATAGGCACAGCATAATATAGCAGTTAAAGTTCTTGGCGGTGTCTTTGAACTATTTTAGCTGTATTTGGTGACCTCCAACTGTAAATGACTTACTACCGCGGCGTTTTATCAATCGGTTTGACAGTGGTATTAACTCGGCGACGGACGAAAAAGAGCACGTGCGTAGCCTGAGAAGTTGCGCGGGCTACGCTGCGCGAGTTAGAAAAGTTAGGGAGAGCTGTTCTGCTGTATTATGCTTTGGCATAGGTATATTCGTATATCAGGGACCAAAAAATGCTAGTTGAATAACATGTATCACGTAGGTAAAGTAGGGAACATTTTATTTTGCAATCGCAAACGAAACACGATTGCAACACAATCTATGTGTACTCGTAAATGCTCATTTATAGTGTATCGGTTCTAAACATTATTCCCCAATTCAATGTCTATTGCATTAAACTCAGCATTTGTAAAAATTATTTTAAAATAGGAAATGTGGGCATTATTGATATGAATGTATACAGTGTGTTCCAGGATTGATGTTACAAGAGGTATCATGACTGACTGAAAATGTTGGAATTTCAATTTGGTATTTTGGAAATAAGCCAGGCTTTGTTCGAAACTAATTTCTAATATATTTCGGTTTTTTTGTATATCAGGGGGGCATTGACAGCTAATGAAAAACTAATTTCGCGTCAGGTAAACGAGCGTATCGGTTCATAATTCGGCAAAATATTATTAAGGAAAGTTGTTCAGAATGTTGAATTATGTCGCCTTGCAAGCACTCAGGCAGATACGGCTACTTTGATGTACCTAACTTATTTTTCAGAATACTGTCTCCGCCACGGTCTCCGCTCTCCGCTCCGAACAAGCGCTGTTTCAAATTTATAAATTTAGTATCATTTAGAAAAGTTAATGCCTTTCTTCCCGATTAACAACGAAATAATATGCGCCTTTGTTGCTTAACGATACCATGATCTACCATTAGTTAAAATTTGAGCTCAGAAACTATAACAAATCTTGACATTGACCAATTGACCCGAATAGAAAAACAAAACTCTTGTCTGAAATGAAAAGATCTGTCAGTTTGTAATGTTTATGAACTCAAATTCTAATTTTTGTTTAATGAAGCAATTGTGCATTTCCATCTGAGAAAAAATATGTATTTCGTCAAAGCAGCCGGATATGCCTGAATGTTTTCACAGCGGCATAATTTTACATTCTGAACAACTTTTCTTAATTCTTATGAACCGATAAGGTCGTTCACCTTACGCGAAATTAGTCTTTCATTAGCTGTCATGGATCACCTGATTGACAAAAAAAACGAAATATACTACAAATTAGTTTCGAACAAAGCAGGGCTTATTTCCAAAATACCAAATTGAAATTCCATAATTTTCAGTCAATCATGCCTCTTGCATTATCAATCCTGGGACACACTGTATATTTCAGAAATTCGAATATGCCTGCAAATTTTCTGGTACGAATTTGTTTAAAATTTAAATCTACCTGCTCAACAATTGATGCCAATCTTCCTAATGCAAGCCCATGTTCATCTTCTCTCGTAATCACAGCACTTCCTAATTTAACAACTAATCTTCGAGCATATTTCAGTTGGCTTCTGTCAGCAAATGTTGAGTGTTTCTTTTCTGTTAGCTGTACGCCTTTCTTCTCTGCGCTGCAGTTTATCTGTAAAGAATAATGCACTAGATTAAGTAATATTGGAAAGTTATTCAGATAGCTTCAAATCAATAATTCTTCAAATGCAATAACATCGGTAGGTAACAAACAGTACATCTCTAGCGAATGCAAACTGAGTAGATTATAACAACTGGCGATAACTACCTTATGCCAGAAGAAATGGCAACAACTTTTTCTTCACAAACTTTTATTTCATTTTAAAATCACAAGTTTGAACTTATTTTAAATTGTTCACTACGCTCCCTAATTATTATAATATTATTATATACAGAACTGTGCTCTCACAAACCGAAACAAAATAATTCTTATGTGTTATAAGTAACAATAATAGCAAATCCGAGAAAATTTTTATAGAAAACGTTAAACATGTTTCCTATTTCTGCATTTCACCAAAACTCCATAGTTGTTCTATAAATTTGTGAAGTCTTCTACGACGTTAGCTTTTATTCTCTTTCTTCTTGATAATAATTGAGTGCTTGTGCATGTTTCCTTGCTCGTTCTTCTGTATCTTTTCGGGGTTTTGGACGTAATGAAGGGCATGCGGGTGGGCCAATAGTGTGTAGTCGGTTCATATCTCTGGTTCTATTCAAAAGGTACCGAAATAAAACTTTACACCCCACGAAGCATATGATAAAACTATTTTGGTGTATACCGCGGTACAGGCACTCCTACACAATTTTTTCTACGCATGTAGGATTGCCATTCTATGTCCATGTGTTAAGTCAATCATGTCTCACGGAAGAAAACAATTGCAATATATACACTCTGAGAGGAGGACATTGGAGGAATTTCCTATAAGAATACATGTAATGCATACCTACTATGGTCGGTCTCTCTGTCTTGCATATTATTATTCTAGGAAGTCCGTGTTTTGAAGCCTTTTCCGAAATGAGTTTTTTCCGTAAGTAAATCACAAGTTAGTGGACGTCGCCACAGCTCCTTAAGAATCTCTGCATTAGATTAACTTCAATTATTGTGTACTGGCGAGCGCCGCAGCCTTCTGCGCAGGATATACCGAGTTCGATCCCCGGCAGCTGCTTCCTCTATATTTAGATTTCATCAAATATGTCTGTGTGTGGGTGAGCAAAACTGCATTACATAGACTGATTCTGCTTCTTCAATAATATCTGCATAATAAAGCCATACATGCGCCGGTTCCGGGTCAGTTGAATGACCTCTGGCCGGAAGTTGAATGACCTCAGTTCAATTACTTCAAGTTCAATTACCTCTGGCCCTAAGTTCAGTGACCCCTGATTGTCCGTCTGGCACTATCGTCCCCTTACCTAATATAATAGATAAAACGTTGTACGTTAGTCGTTACGATACCCGAAGGTTTTTAGTTTTCAAAATTATTTTACAATTTTAAAATTTTAAAGAAATTCTGGTAACACCATTGGCAGCATTTATATAAAAAAACATCCTCCTGCAAAACCTGATAGTAGAATGAATAAAGGAATCCAAGAATGCAATCATGTAAATTTGCAATAGGCTTCCGTATTATTATATTATGGGTTGTTGCAATTTTACAATTTGACGATGTATCTACCTTGTATATTATTTGTTTGTTTTCATTGCATTGACAGTTGCTTCTGGAGCCCACCCAAAAAAATTAAAAGAAAATTAAACATAATCACTCACTAAATTTTCGTCCATTATTATATTATATTTTAAGTAGGTATAATATAATACAATATTTCTAGTTATCTTTCATCTATCTTACGTCTCTAATATCGTTGTACGCCCAATCTTAGGCGAATATTCAATATGCAACGCATAACGCAAGCGTTCGAATGAGCGGAACCGGAGTGCGAACCGGCGAATCAGCAGATAGATGATGAGTCCAGTTGCCTAATGCCTAATTAATCTTTACTGCTACCATAATTTTTGGTGCATTCTGGAATCCCTATTCCCATTCCGTAACCTGTCGTTGGTATGTCCTCTCCTGTTATACTACGTCTTACTGGTACAGAGGAGAGAATTGCGCGCGTGCTACGTGTAGGTGCCGAGAAAGAATTTATTCCGTCTTTTGAAAGAATGGAAGACGGATCTAAAGATAGATAGATGGTTCTATTCATTTTAGAGACAGAAATGAGGCGCTTTATAATAATATTTGAAGTTAACCACTGGTCTGCGGTTTTCCATACACATTCGAAACATATTGAAAAACTTCTAACAAAATTTAAAAAGTAATTTGAGAGATGGCATATTTTTGGTGTTGATTAATAACAAACTAAAGGACTTCAAAGTGCAAATACTAATATTGGCAGTTTTATGAAGCAGATAACAAATTATCCTAATTTTTTGAATCAAACCGATGCTATGCTCCATAATGTAATAAGTGATAAATGCTTATTTCTATGCACAAAATAGAAACCATAATAAGCAAGGATTCCGGTGAGTGTCAATAATTTATTCCTCCTAAAATTGTTAAGCACGATTCTCATACTTTCAAATTGAAAAGAGCAAAGTCTGAGTTTTAATCAACTACAATATTTTGTTTTTTTGGCCTTCGATGAAATTAAGAATAATGCGGTGGCAGTTACGATTAATTTATTTATATTTACGTAACTAAGTACAAATAACAATCAGGACACTTCCAAAAGAATTTTTTTTATCGTGTTTATGAGATAGCTCCGGTTAACTTGACTCTGCAATAATTGTGGATAATAAATACAAAATAGTTGGGGTACGAATTATCTTTAAGATATTGTGTTTATATATTGTCTGAATACGTTATTGGGGTCAGGTCAAGTTAATTACATCTTAGTTCATGGGCAAAATTACGGAAGCAAGAGTAAAGTTCCACAGAGGTTGTGAAAAAATATCTGGCAAGCGGAATAAAACTGTTACGCGCATTAATAAGATTTTATATCGCTGTGGCTAGACAACCGGTAACGGCTGGCTATAGCCAGCTGGTAATTATTGGAATTATGTATACCAGTTACAGGTTCATTATTCCCCTATCACGCTATAATATGATACTCCTGACTCAGCATGACATCATGATGCGTTGTTTGGTACATGTAAAACATTATTATAACAGTAGTCTTGAATTAGAATCAAAAACATACACTTGTAATATTTCGGAATAAAAATGGTTTTTTTAAAAAGGGATTTTTCCAAATCCATAATATAAGTGGCGCAGTCGGTAGGATTGGTCAAACGATATTACGGGATATAATATCGGTTTGTTTCAACAATTTATTGACCAATCGAAAATAGACATTTTCGCGAAATTTCGAGTGAAATTTCAAGAATCTCATCCAAGGTGAATTGAGTAGCCTAGCGTGAAGCGTTCGAGGGAATATCGAATTGGCTCTGTATTCGACGAAGGCACATGGAGAAGACATTGATTTTGCTGTAAGTACATATGTCTTATAGAGATTCATTTAATCAATATAATTCCGAAAGGTCAAATAGCAATTCAAATTCTGATTCAGACTCAAGTTCTCATACAGAACATATAATTAAACACGTAAATTTTAATATTTGGGAATCTAACATTTTAAAAATGCAAAACGAAGTAGCAGTACCTATTCTTAAACAAGAGTACCTGGGTATGATACCTGAATTTCACGGCCAAACCGAGTTACTCCCTAGATTTATTGAAATTTGTGAAAAATTAGTAACAAAATTCTATAATGTAGTTGATCAAAATGACTTTCAGAATGAGTACTTGATGTCTAGTATTTTAGCTAAAATAAAGGGTGAAGCTGCAATAAATATTTCATCCTGTGTTGTGAAAAATTGGCTCGATTTAAAAAACGCTTTAGTAAATGCATATTCAGACAAGAGAGATATTTACACGCTTAATATTGAAATGATTGAATTAAAACAAGAAAGTGAATCTGCATTTGATTTCTTTAATCGTGTGCAGCATGTTTTAAATCTGCAAATTTCATATTTAACGACACACATTACTGCACACGAAACGCAAATTTTGTCTGGGTATTTTCGTAATCTTGCTTTGAGAGTTTTATTGCGAGGGTTGAAAGACCCAATAGGATCTTTAACGCGAACGAAAAATCCCGCTGATTTAAATTCAGCGCTCAATATGTTAACTAACGATTTTCAATTAGAAACTGCATTCCAAAAATCCCAACAAAAAAATAAACCCAAACCTAACTTTCCAAACAAGCAACAATTTCCATATAAACCCCAATTTAACAGACCGCTCCAGTTAACAAACTTCGCACACAATCCTCAAGCATATAATCCTCAAACACAAAGACAAAATAATTTTGGCAATATGCAAAGGCAAATTAGTGGTCCTACTACTAGTCAAAACCAAAAAAATAATGTGTCCAGACCTAATCAAAATCAAAATTTCTATAAACCGACTCCAATGAGTGTTTCTACTAGAAATACTTTCAGGCAGCCGAATAACCCCCAAAATTATCGTCCAAATTATTTTAGAGGCAATAATAAACCAAATTTTGTTGTGGAAGAACTAAATAACATCGACGAAGAGCCGACAGTGGAACTTCCGAACGACGATAACGAGTTTTTTCAGGAACCAGCCTCGGACGAAGCCTCGGACACACAAGACTCCCAAAATTTAAATTAATGACTAATAATGGAAGTCAACTACCCTATATTATTTTGCCCGAAAACAATTTAAAAGTATTACTAGACACTGGTAGCACCAAATCCTTTGTAAAGCCAGAGATTGCCAAAAAATATTTTAGTCCTTCAATTAAAAAGGATCCTTTCCAAATTTCCACAGCACACGGTACTTCCGTAGAACATTTTAGTACTACGATTCCATGTTCCAAAGTATTTAAAATAAAAATTGAACCACTTAAATTCCATTTGTTCAATTTTCATAAACACTTTGATTGCTTATTGGGAATTGATAACTTAAAAATTTTAAATATTTTAGTTACGCCTTGTAGTGAAATTAAACTTCAATTTCACAGAGTGAACCCCTGCATGAATTGTATAGTAGTGCAGCCTAGGTCAGAACAAGTAGTTGAACTTAGTATTAAGAATATAAAAGACGGTGAGGTCATTGTACCATACACCAGAATGGAAGATTTAGAGATACCACAGTGTATAACAAAAGTAAACAATTATAAAGCAATATGTTCTGTTCTGAATAAATCAGAGTCTCAAAAAACTATCGACATTTCAAAATCAATAAATGCAGAATTGTTCGAGGAAGACGAACAATATTTTCAAAATTTTAACGGTTTTAATGCCGAGAAATTGAAGTTTGACCTCTCAAATATTAGAACCGAACACATGAATTCAGAAGAACGCGAGAAAATATTAAAATTACTTAAGGAATATTCAGATATATTTCATTTAGACGGCAACGTATTAAGTTTCACAAGTAAAGTAAAACATTCAATAAAAACTTCTGACGAATTACCTGTTTACACTAAGTCATACAGATACCCTGAAATCCATAAAAAAGAAGTCCAAAAGCAAATGCAAAAAATGTTAGATCAAAATATCATCAGGCCCTCTCATTCACCTTGGTCTTCACCAATCTGGGTCGTCCCCAAAAAAATGGACGCTTCCGAACAGAAAAAATGGCGAATCGTGGTCGATTATCGCAAGCTCAATGAGAAGACTATTGGAGATCGATACCCATTACCAAACATCACCGACCTGTTGGATAAATTAGGGCGCTGCCAGTATTTCTCAACGCTCGACCTAGCGTCGGGATTTCATCAAATCGAAATGGCAGAAGCGGACATAGAGAAAACCGCCTTTAACACCGAAAATGGGCATTACGAGTTTCTCCGCATGCCCTTTGGGCTCCGAAACGCACCAGCGACATTCCAGAGGGTTATGGACAACATTTTGAGGGGTATTCAAAACGAAAGATGCTTAGTGTACCTGAACGACATTATTATATTTAGCACAAGCCTCCAAGAGCACATTGACAGGCTTAGGGAAGTGTTTGAAAGGTTGCGACAGTCAAATTTTAAAATCCAAATGGATAAATCTGAGTTCCTCAGGAAAGAAGTGCTTTATCTGGGTCACGTTGTGACACCGGACGGCGTTAAACCTAACAAAGAGAAAATAATAGCTATTCAAAATTATCCTTTACCTAAAACCACCAGACAAATTAAAGGGTTCCTTGGTTTACTGGGTTATTATCGCAAATTCATAAAGGATCTTGCGAAAATAACCAAACCGTTCACAAAATGCTTAAAGAAGGGCGCTAAAATCAATTATGATGACCCCGAATATATTAAATGTTTTGAACTTTGCCGCAATTTGTTAATCAACGAACCAATATTACAATATCCAAATTTTTCCGAACCTTTTATTCTAACCACGGATGCCAGGAATTATGCGCTGGGCGCCGTTCTTTCGCAAGGAAAAATTGGGTCAGATTTACCGGTCGCTTATGCCAGTAGGGTATTAAGCGAGTGCGAAATAAACTACTCTACAATCGAAAAGGAACTTTTAACTATTGTGTGGGCAGTGAAATATTTTAGGCCCTATGTTTTTGGTTACCTCCCATTTAAAATAGTTACATACCATAAGCCACTGCAATGGTTATTTTCCATTTCCGAGCCGAATTCGAAATTAGTTAGGTGGCGGTTAAAACTCGCCGAGTATGATTACGAAGTAATTTACAAAAAGGGGTCCTTAAATAAAAATGCAGACGCTCTATCCAGAATAGAATTGAATGCAAATAAAACAAAACAGTTAGATATAGGCCCTAGTACTTCCAATATTACAAATGTAGATAATTTAGCGAGAAACATAGAAAAACTCCCAGAAATTGACTTTGACGTAAATTCTGTCTTTTCTGAACCAGGTAATTTAGATGATAGACAAAATATCGATGATGAGGATGACCAAACTGTTCATTCAAACATCGAAAATCCGATCATCGCTATTCCAATTATTGATTGTCCCGTAAATTTTGGTAAAAATGAAATCTTAATTTCTGAAGTAAATTTTGGAGCAACGAAACCATCACTGATACGATTATTTCAAAACAAAAAGCGAATAATTGTGCAGTTCTCAAAAAACGATTTTGAACAAGAAGTGATAAAATTTATTAAAGAATTCGTAGTACCCAAAGTTAAATATCATCTATATTTTGAGGACTCAGTGTATGAAAAGTTCAGTATAATTTTACAAAATTACTTCAAAAATTCGGAAATTAAAATGATTAAATGTAAAATAAAATTAATTGACGTGACAGACGATGACGAAATACAACACATTATCGAAATACACCACGAAGGTAAAACTAATCACAGAGGAATAGACGAAACGGAAAAGCGAATTAAAAAATCATACTATTGGCCTAACCAAAGAAATTCTATTCAAACATACATAAATAACTGTGAGATTTGTCAACTTACGAAATACGACAGAAAACCTCTTAAATTAGAGTATAATGTGACGCCTACAGCTATTAGACCCTTCCAAATTCTTTACATTGATAGTATCAGTTTGGAGAATTGTAAATTTTTAACCATCATAGATTCGTTTTCGAAATATTCCCAAGTGTACAAATTAAATTCTGCTCAACCCATCGAAATAGTAAACAATCTAATTAAATATTTCACTCATCACTGTATTCCGGAACAAATTATTTTTGATAATGGCGGAGAATTCAAAAAGTCTCTAGTTAAAGAATTATTGGAAAATCACAAAATAAAAATTCACTTTATTAGTTCGCAACACCCGGAGTCGAATGGTCCTATTGAAAGGTTCCACTCTACAATAATGGAGCATTTAAGACTACTAAATAATCAAGAAGAATATAAAAGGGAATCGATAGAAACTAAAAAGTAAATTACGCACTTTTGGCTTATAATAATACTATTCATTCCGCAACAGATTTTAAACCATATGAAATCATTACAGGCCATTTAGACACGAAGTCTCCTTTTGATATTGATATAAATAAACAACTCGTAAATAATTACATTTTAAATCACAAAGAAAAAAATAAAATTCTGTATGAAAAATTAAATCAGGATCTACAGAATAAGAAAGAACGCGTCATAAACAAAGTTAACGAAAAACGAGAAAATTTGCCAGAAATTTCGAAACAGATATTTGTAAAAAATAAACAGAAACAGGGTAAAACCTTAAATAAATTCAAAAAGGCAGAGATCAAAAATATAAATCCAAAATTAAAAACTGCGAAAATTAAACAGTCTCACGGCAATACTGCCGAAAATATTCACTTATCTAACATAAAAAGGCCGAGAAAGCAAACTTATGCTTTTAAAAATATTGCAGGTCCGTCTTCACTGCCGGATGGGGAGTAGAAATCAAAAATATTACCGAAAACCTCGGGGTACTGCCGATTAACTTGGGCCCCGCCAAACTGCAGAAAACAGACCACACGTTCGTACATTTTTATGATCTTGAACCTTT
The DNA here is from genome assembly GCA_963966045.1 of Xestobium rufovillosum. NCBI lineage: Eukaryota > Metazoa > Arthropoda > Insecta > Coleoptera > Ptinidae > Xestobium > Xestobium rufovillosum. The sequence continues at coordinate 41,919,766 of OZ014494.1, read as the reverse complement.
GATTGACGAATACAATAACCTAAACACTCAGTATAATAATCTTAAGTTAAGCTATACTAATAATACCCTTTACAGTAGAGAAGTAGATAATTACGATAAGGTAGCTTTATTCATTAAAAATTCTATAAGTATAAAATTAGGAAACATAAATGTACATGTAAGTGAAACTAGATTTAAAAGAGGGTTAGTAAATGGATTGGGTTCCGTTGTAAAAGGAATAACCGGAAATTTAGACGCTGACGACGGTGTAAGAATTTATAGAATTCTAAATCATCTTGAAAATAACGACAAAAACATTCAAAATCAGATTAAAATGCAGTATTCTATCAGCCAACAACTTATTCAAAATTTCAATAACACAATACAGGATGTTCAGCATAACGAGCTAATCTTACAATCAAGAATCATACAGCTTAAAGAAATAGTCAAAGATCAAGCCACACATCAAGATGTACTTCTATTGAAAGATTTATTTAATCAGCTTATTGATATTATATAATACTATTTTAAATGTTGTTCAAGATATTGAAAATTCTGTTACTTTTTGTAAACAAAATTTACTACATCCTAGCATAATTGATTCGAAACAATTATTTTTAGAACTACAAAAAATTTCGCTACATTATAAAAGTCTACTTCCTTTTGAAGTTAAGTACGAGAACATCCTAAATTTTGAATCAGTTATAAAGGTAAATTGCCAAGTTGATTATAACAAAATTAATTATTTTCTGTCGATACCTATTAATTTTGAAAAGGACTTTGATTTATATTATATTCTTTCCACTCCAACCAAGTATAAATCAGAATTTGTAACGATCATCCCAAATACTAAATATTTATTGAAATCGAAAGATAACTTAATAAAACCTCTAAACGACATATGCATGAAAGGTGAAATTTATCAATGTCCTAGCCGATTACAAGCCAATTACAGAGCCTTCTGCGAAGAAGAGATCATCCTGCACGAGAATCCCAGCCGATGTCACCTTACCAAATTGGAAATTTCGGACAACCACATAGAAATTATCCCGGAAATTAATAATTATTCCAGAAGATGAAAACCTCAAAATTCAGTGTAGGCAACAAACTGAAAGCAAGACGCTAACAGGGATCTACCTGATCGAGAAAAGCACCTGCAAGTTATTTTTCAGGGAACAAGAACTTTTATTTCAAGACAGCACCCATGGCACGCCACTGGTGATCAAGACACCGCATCTGAAGTTAGAAACTAGCAGTCAACCGAAATTCAAAATTGAACTAAATAAACTCAACCTCAAGAAATTACCAACAAATCCAATAATGCCAATCGAAGATGAACCAATAGAATATTATGTGCCTAGTGTTTGGACTATTTTATTGTACCTACTTTTTATATCTTTAGGTACATATTTTTGGATAATGAAGAAAAGAACTCGCACCCAAGCAAGTAAACCAACCACAGAAGGAATTGAACTTCAAGGGGAGAAAATCAATCTTCCAGGGGGAGCTTCTTTCTAAGGGTGGAGGAGTTACAGGTTCATTATTCCCCTATCACGCTATAATATGATACTCCTGACTCAGCATGACATCATGATGCGTTGTTTGGTACATGTAAAACATTATTATAACAGTAGTCTTGAATTAGAATCAAAAACATACACTTGTAATATTTCGGAATAAAAATTGTTTTTTTAAAAAGGGATTTTTCCAAATCCATAATATACTTATAATATATATAATATACTTATCTATATTATATGTCGTGTTTATTTCAGAGATCTTCTTAGTTAACCAGGCAAAAATAGATTAAATTTCATGATGCATATAAAAGGTGATCACTTTTACACATTATTTGGAGTTTGAGGTGTCCTAAGCCGGAACAGATTTAGAGCTGATCAAATTGCAACAAAGTTGCGCATACTCATGCTCTCTAAGGAACAGGTCTGTGCGATTTTTACGTTTTTCATAATCGATTATCGATTATTGCAAATAATTCATTATTTGAGTAATTGAGTAATCGACATATCGATTGTTTGTTTAATCGATTAATTAACAACCGACTATTTGATTAATCGTTGTTTATTCTTCAATCTCCGCACAACAAAACTGGGTAAGTAATACTGCTTCCCAGTTTCCTAAAAAATGATAACTTCCTAACTCTGTTCAAATACAATCCTTACTATCAAAAATACTATCCTAATACAAAAAATACCACCTACATAAACTTCTTAATTTTACAAATACCCTCCGGAACAAAACTTCAAAATATAGAATGTCTAATACCATGCTACACAATAGCTAAACAAAAAACAACACAAGAGCCTATTACTTTCTTCCGCCAAAGAAGTATCCAAACTTAGTCCCCAGAATATACATCTCATCCCCTAAATACACACTGGTCCTACGAGAATACGCATTGGTCGTACCAGAATATACACCCTTCATTATGTTTATAACACTGTCAGATCATCAGAGATATACTTGGGCCGCCGAACAGACGGAGTGATCACCCTGCAAGAACGTGCTCTAGCGGGGCCAATAGTAATTTATGAAGAACGAATTGGAGTGATGCGACTTCGTTGGGTCTAAAGAAAGCGCATCACTGCGGTTCGGTTGTCCTAAACTGATAGTGGTCCCGCCTAGAGCACATTCTTGCAGGGTGATCACTCCGTCTGTTCGGCGGCCCAAGTATAGCATTAGGTATCAGTATCTGGGTATAATTCAAATTCAGTTCACCCAAATTCAAAAATAATTTAGGCAAAACAGAGTCAATTCAAATTCAATTATTCAATCAGCTCATTTTAATCTGAATTTAATTTGGGTAAGTAGTTCATGAGTTGCCATCTCCCAACTTGGTAGTATTACCTATATAGTGAACATTATAGTCCTTATGAAATTGAATGGCAACAAATAGGAAAACTAAGTACTAATAGGTATATTTATAGATAATTGTTCGTCAGGATGGGAATTAACGAACTGAGAAATGACATTCGCTCATTCGCAGGTAATTCGCAAATACCTACTTACACGACACCACAGTTTAATTTACAAAAGATAGATTTATTAGCAAATTAAGGAAGCCACAACAAATTTTAATAAGCAGCTTTAAGAAGACAAGTGGTTCAAATAATAATTATCGTATTGTGTTGTATAAAAATTATTTTTGCTAAGTTGCGGTTATCAAACGTAAAAAAGAGGTGCAAAATTTTCGAGACTACTTTGACGTTTGATTGGAAATTATGCGTCTGAATTTCACGAAACAAAAACACGGTATTAATGCCCCGAGGGGTCGAGTGGCATTAGGTATGTGTTTTTGTTGTAATAAGACTATTTTCATAAAAATATGCAATTTCGTTTAAAATTTCTGAAAAAATGTACCTAGTAAATTCATATGCTCAAAAGGCATGTTTTTGATCGTAATTTCCGTTCAAATAAGGTAACAACTTCCGGTTTGTGGCATTTTCTTCATTTTATGCTTAATAAAATCAAGTTATAAAATGCCTCATTCCATTTAAATTTTTTCAGAAAAATTTCTAAATTTCACACACATCATCTGACAGTTCTTGTATGTAAAATAAAATCGAAGGGTAAATACATACAGATCTATATTACTCTATAAAGTCCCTTTTCAAACAGACCAAATTCATTAAAATGAGCTCAAGCAATCCGGGAAGCATATACAGTTAAGCCCCCTACTCACACGGCAATTTTTATTCCAATCTGCAGGGAACAATTTGCAGGGCCCAGCAGATTGCCTCGTGTATAAACTAATTGGGACAATGAAAAGGGACAACATGTCCTTGATGTATCTCGTTTGATCAGTCCATAGCGTCTCTTTAGTACGGTTTCTTGAAACATTTACTCCCAGGAAATTACTGATCGGTCCCAGGTCTTTAATAGAAAATATCTTCTTCAGTTTTTGTTTCAAATGATTTTTATGCTGCATATTATTGGAAAATATTAACAAATCATCCACATATATAGCTACAACTGTAAAAACTTTTTCACTTCTGATGTAATAAATACATTGGTCGGATTTCAATTGTGTAAGTTAGAGTTTCTTTAAGGTTTCAGACAGTCTTTTATTCCAAGATCGACTTCCCTGCTTTAGTCCGTAAATTGCTTTCTTCAACAAACAAACTTTTCCCTCATTTTTGTCTTCAATGAACCCTTCTGGCTGATTAATGTAAATTTCTTCCTTAAGCTCACCATAAAGGAATGCCGTCTGAACATCTAAGTGGTCAATATCGAGATTATATTCGAATGATAAAGCGAAGAGAAACCTTATTGACAGATTGACACAAACCTTGCAACGGGTGCATATGTCTCTTCATAATCTAGCCCATGCGTTTGTGAGAAACCTCTTGCTACAAGTTTTGCTTTGTAGCGCTCTAAATTTCACTCGCATCACGTTTCTTCTTGAATACCCATTTTGTGTCTATTGCCATTTTGTTTCTTCGTAAATCGGTGAGAATCCAAGTGTTATTTTCTTTTAGTGATTGGAGTTCATTCTGCATAGCCTTTTCCCAAATTTGTCTATCCCTGGCTTCCTCAACAGTTTTTGGTTAGGTATCAAATCTTTCGGAGACAAAATATGTCACATAGTCATCCATTACTTTCGGCACACGAATGCATTGAGATCTTTTTGGTATAACATCGGCAGTGACATCTACTGTTTCATCTGTTGATTATTGATCGGTTGTTTCATTTGGATCATATTCGTATTTCAATCAAAGAACTATTTGAAATATTTTCCTGATCACTTTCTAGTAAAACTTCTTCTTCTTGTATTCTTTCTTTAGTTTCCGTCCCAACTATAGGAATAAATGTTTCTGTCTTTTCTTCTGTCTGCATTCCTCTTTTTAATTGCTTATTTGATGCATAACATCTCTCAAATTCTAGAAAAATTACATCTCTTCCTTTTATTATATTCCTTGACTCAATTTCCATTAACCTGCAGGCCTTTGAGCCTGTGAAATATCCCAGAAAAATACATTCCGTTGACTTCTCGTCCTACTTCTGTCTCTTTTCTTTTGAAATATGTAGCATTGCTTTACAGCTAAATATTCTTAAATTACTTATATCTGGTTTCACATTACACCGGGCTTCTTCAGGTGTTTTATCTGGCAGTGAGGAGGTTGGAGAGCGGTTGATCAGGTATACGGCGGTAGACTCAGCTTCGGCCCAAAATTCGGTTGGTAAATTAGCTCCAATAATCATACTTCTAGCCTTTTCAACAATGGTACGGTTCATCTGTTCAGCCAGTCCGTTTTGTTCGGGTGTATACTGGACTGTGGTTTCATGTTTAATGCCAAAACTCTCTAAATAATTTCTCAAGTCTTGATTTACATATTCCGTGCCATTGTCAGTCCGCAAAATTTTAATTTATTTTCGGTTTGATTTTCTACAAATACTTTAAATGATTCTAATGTTTTTCTTACTTGATTTTTGTGAGCAAGAAAATAGACGAACAATTTTCGGGAACAATCATCAATCAGTGTGAAGAAATATCTGGCCCCTCCAATGGAAACTTTCTCCATCGATCCACACAGATCAGAGTGAACCAGCTGCAAGATACTGTTTCTACGTTTTGCATGGTGTTTGAAGGGTAGGCGATATTGTTTACCCTTTATACATGCCAAACAATCAACCTGACCTGACCTGACCTGATTTGTGGAAAGTAACATGCAACCCTCTTCTCGTTAATAGATCTACTGATAGCAAATTTGTGGACAAATACTGTACATATTTTACATTTTGTATGTCTACCTCGATAATTGTATTGTTTGTATTAACTGACAATTTTATATTTCCAACTCCAGCGACTTTTAACTTCCTTTTGTCTGCGACAGAAATAAATTCATTGCCGATATTTTCATTTAATTTGTAGAACCATTCTTTATGTGGGGACATATAACAAGAGGCACATGAATCAACATACCAGCTGTCATGACTGCTTGATGCATTTTCCGTGTCTTCTGTGACATTGAATGCGACAGATTTACTTGACTGTGAGCCTTGTTTCTTCGGATTCCTATAATATTTAGAAATATGGCCATACCTGTTGCATGAAAAACAGCGTGGTTTCCCCATATGTGTGCTTGTTGTGGACGTACTACCACTACTTCCGCTACTTAACTTCGGAACATGCTTCTTTGTATAAAAGGCAGAATCTGCATCGGCATACCTTTTACAGTAGTCCTTGGTCGAACCTCCTGGAGAAGTTTGGTTTTGACAAAGTCAGCAGTGATGGGCATCCCGGGGTCTTGCCATAATCATCGGACGATATTCTTCTGGCAGACCACCAAGTAACAACGTTCCAACCCATTCATCAGGAACATCAAAATGAAGACTGTTTAGTTTGTGAGCAGTAGATGCTATCTGATTGACATACTCTTCTGTTGAAGTACAGTGCTGAAAATGCGTAAAAATTAACGTTCGAAATAGACCAACTTTTCTTGCGAGACCTGAATACTCAAATTAATGCTGTTTGCAAACTATCCCAAGTTTGATTCGGAGTAGTAAAATTTTGAATATGAACATAATTTATTGCATCATTTTTGGACTTAGCTTTTTCATCTTCTTCGTGTCGGAGACAGCCACTGCGTCAGTTACGGTCACACAGCTCCACATATCTTCGTGTTCAAGATAGGCTTGCTTGGCCAATTTCCACGTAGTAGAAACACTGTACCTCTTGCTCGTTGAGTTTCATTTTCTCGAAAACTTATCGAAACCTAACAAGGGTAACTTTTTATTATCAAAATTTCCGGTGTGACCAAAAAATGCGGTTAAAAATTAAAAATATCCAGCACCTTAAAAAATATGAAGTTAAGAAGGTAAGGGGTAGTTCACCCCTTGCTTCCCTGATGCACTATCAAAAAACGGGCCGCATTATTTTATCGACATTCAATCACTACGTACGTCACCAAGAAAATTATCGAAATACAATTAAAAATAAAAATTTTATGTTAAAAAAATTATTTTTATTTCTCTAATTTAAGGGAGAATATCTCGGCAGGGGTAGGTCGTAGGAGAAAACTTTATATGAACTCGGGGTGTTATTTTCGTGTAATCTTTACGCACCCGAGAGATTTCCCACCTTCACCGGGACAGTCTGTATAAACTGTTTTGTAAGTTTGCATTCGATTTTCAACACTACAAGGAAGTGGAAAGCACCTTTTTTGAGGTAAGGGAAAAATCTGGCATATTTTAGTTAGCCGTTTTTACGGCATATTTAAGCTTATTAATTTTAGAAAAATAATTATATTTTTAAACTTTCACCTGCCGGCAGGTTACCACAACACACTGACGCAAAAAATTTAAATCTGCTTTAAATTAAGAGACACAATATCGAATCAGTGAGACCATGTTCTACCCATCAATTCCTCCCACCTTAAGTTCTTAAAACTTCTTATCAATACAAAAATATGTATATTACTCTTATTGGGTCAGTTCACAAGATATAACGGAATTTAGAAACAAACTTCTGCGATTCACGTAATTATCGTAATCTATTTTGTATTCCAAAATACACACAAGTCTTATTGTTATTATGTAGAAGTTAGGAGTCTTTTGAAAAAGAAAACCACTAAATTTTTATTTGACCATACTCAAATGTCACTAATGCTTCTATTTCTGTTCGTTTTTGTTATTTATTTTGTCAAAAGAAAACATATTCTCATTCTTTTCTTTGGGAATACCACAAATACCATTTAGGTATGTTATAGGGTTGCAAACCGTCCCGATATATCGGGACAGTCACCGTTATTGACCCTTAGGTCCCGACGTCCCGATAAAACCATTAAAAATCCCGATAGCCCATTTTTGTTTGGAATACACAAACAAATCGGTTGCATTTTGTTCCATTGTCTTAAAGAAATCTCTATATAAATCCGTAGGTACATAAATCTAGTGTATAGAGGGCGTAATTTCTAGACAAACAATATTGTCGCACTTTTCCACGTTTCGCGATTTCGTGCCACGTTGTACGTATTTCGTTAGAGCGCATGTGCATAAGTGTACTGACAATCAGCTGTTCTTAGATTTTCGGACGAATGTCAGTTACTGTGAGGCCTTGAACGTGTAGAATATTCGTAAGTAAATAGTAGACTACCAAATAAGGATGGTGTTTGATAAATTTACCCATGACTAATTAATTGACATCTGTCCGAAATTGTTATGGTATGATCGCGCAGGCGCCTTAACATTTCTTTTATAATGAAAAGCCCTCTATTCAGACACGAGCACGGGGACAGGACTTGTTTTTGCGTTCTTGTGTAAATAGTTGTCGTATATTGGTTTGAATTATTATAAAATGGTGAATGCGCCTTGAAAAATTTTCGCCTGCGGTGCATTCTGGAATGATTGTCCCGATATAAGTCGAAAGATTTATGGTAACCCTAGGTACGTACTATATGAAAACCTGGCTCATTAAACTTTATACCTAGCTAGCGATGGTAAACGTAAACCGATAACTGTCAATAGTCTTCATAAAGGCATTAAAATAATTGGAGTGAACATTTTAAGTAGTCGGATGCGGATTGCAGTTTCAAACTTCGATATCTTCATTAATCATTTCATTCCAGAAACTATTGAAAATTCATTCATCTTAGTCAAATTGATGTGTCTGATTTATATAGGATTGAACAAATAATTGGGGCGACTGCGGAACAAAGTGGTTCAAGGTTCAATTGTTATGAAGTTGGCAATAATTTATCTATTTTCAACTGAACACAAAAATTCATGGGCATTACGTTTATATTATGGATATGACATTCGTAATGTTTCTATTCGGCAAACGATCACGAGTGCATTTTCTTCCAGAAATAAGAAGAGATGATTTTGTAGAATTAAGAAAAAGATGATTCATAGGAGCAGCCACAGCGCAGCGCCATACAAGGGTTCATTAAAAAATTGATGTCTCTTGAACCGCTGAAGATAAGTCGATGATTTTTTTTACTTCGATTCCCTAAGCTCCAAGGAATGTTTTGATTGATAACCGAAGTCATAACGAGTTTGCCAGAGGTTGACCTACAATTTTTTGAATATGGGTATCGCAAAATGTTAAAAACTCAATTTTTTCAAATGGCACGTGTCAAATTTTATGTCACCGTTGGATGTAAAATATCATTCTAAGAGGAGTTATGTTAGCAAGTGCTATACCTAACTCCAATCGTTTTGGAGCTATTTGCAGATAGGTGGTGGAGAAATAGGGGACCATGGCTTTGGCCCGCCGGCGCCGTTGCGTTAATTAAATTACATTTCCGATTAAAGGACGGTCTCTGCCAGTAGTTAGAAAATGAGAGCCTCAGATACGAACCCGTTCGGAGCACATAGCGCCATCGAGTTCTCGAGGTGCCATCGACTTCTTCGGCAGTGACCTTGAAAGAGACCAGAGGCTGCTGAAGGAGTCGTTGAGGCATCCGAAGAAGTGTCTTCAGCAGCGGCATCTGCAGCAGCAGCCTCTGGTGTCTTTGAAGGTCATTGCCGAAGAAGTGGGCATGTCTTCAGCAGCGTCTGGTGTCTTTCAAAGTCATTGCTGAAGAAGTGGTCTTCAGCAGCGTCCAGGCGCATGCGCCGGGGCTATTCCTCAGATCTGTCCATCGAGTTCTCCATCCACTTCAAGTGGGCGTGTCTGCAGCAGCCTCTGGTCATTGCTGAAGAAGGGCCTCTGGTGTCTTGCCATTGCGCACCCAAGCCGCCATTTTGGGGCCTTTGGTTGTGGCTCAGGCGCCTGCGCCGGAGCTCCGCCTTCAGCAGCTTCTGCTCATTGCTGAAGAAGTGGTCTTCAGCGGCCCCCCTGGTGTCTCTCATTCTGTTGGGCCTTTGGATGTGGCTCAGGCGCCTGCGCCGGGGCTGTCGCGTACAAAGCACGTGTTGCTCACTGTTCAGGCCAGTCCATCCTGGCCCCATCCACTTCTTCGGCAATGACCAGAGGCTGCTGAAGGAGTCATGTCTTCAGCAACGGTGTCTTTGGGGCCTTTGGCCGTGGCTCAGGCGCATGCGCCGGGCTCTGGCTATGAGAGTGGGCGGGGCAACAGCCAATGAGAGTGGTTGTGGGTAGCATCCAATCAGAATTGTTGTTAGGTGCTGTTGGGCCTTTGGATGTGGCCCAGGCGCCTGCGCCGGGGTTTTCGCAAAAATAAAAACGTTGAATATATTTTTACATCAATATAATTAAAACTATAATCTGTATACAGAGTAGGCATGCGTGTATTTTCTGGGCAAATCGAAGCCCTGCAGCTTCTCATACCACTCTTCTGACCGATTCATTACCCGGTGTATACTCAACGATGCGGTCATGCAGGATGAGACAGTATGCGGTTGTGTTGGGCGGAAAATTCTCGCTCGACTCAAATTCTAGACGCATATCTATGGGTCCAGGCTTGATGCTTTCCGACTGCTTTGATGCGTCAATCACCACGATGGGCGCTAGATCCTTGAACTGTTCCTTGCCGTATAACGGCTCGCCAACTTTTCCATAGTATGAACTCTGGAAGTTCTGGTACATTTCGTATAGCAGGGCGTATTTCCCCGTGGAGAAATCCAAGTTTAAATTCTCGTAGGGGAAGCACTCAGAATTCAGGTACAGTTTGACGTTTGTCAGATTGCAGTGGTCAAATTTGCTTGAATCCGTGTCCAAATTCGCTTTGCGATTCGTCTGGAAGGCGACAATAACGTAGCGGGGTTTCTCCAACCGTGTTGCAGTCTTGACGGCCCACGTTTGTTTCGTAGCTTGCGGCAACACCGGATACTCGTACAGCTCCCAGCTGCGAAAACATATCTGCAACGTTCTCTCTTCCTCGACAATATTGAGAAGTTTTAGGTATTCAGCATCCGATGGATAGACGTACGGCACCCTCCAATGAACCTTGCTCAACTCAATTCTGGTGTCCTCGTTACCCACGAAAGCGTTCCTATCGTTTTTCGATCGAGTCAAAATGAGCTCGTGACACACATTTAACAGAATTTTGGGGTAATCTTCCAAGAATCCCAGCAGGATTCTTCCCGGGATGCACACGTTAAAGTTCCCGTTCGCGTCGATAAGGTGGCTCGGTGAGTCTCCCGTATTCGTCCAGCCGGCATTCTCCAGGGCAACTACCTCACCCACATTCAGAGAAACTACACCCTTCAGTGTGCTCGTGATGCCCACGTTTTTTGTTCGATCCACCTCCACCCCGTTTATTTCATAGCGGACGTCGTCAAAGAGGAAACTGAGGGCGTTATTTGTTAAAGCCGCATTTCCGCCTCCTGCACCCTTGATGAACCTGCCCTCTATGTAGATGCTGCTTAGATGCGGCAGTACGTAAACGTCTTGTTGGTGGATTGGTTTGCGAATTTCGTCATTGGCGTTGAATGTTGTTGTTGTCACGAACGGTTGATGTACGTGCACCTCGACACGGCGTGCTGACTCATCCAAAACAGCACCGTCCAGAACACGAAACGTGTCTACGTTTATGTGTGTCATTATTCAAATGCGGTTCCCTTGTTGAAGCACAAGTACTAACTGACAGCACCGTTAATTTTCTTGCTTAAATACTCTCCATACAACCGTGCGCATGCGCAGTCTTATTCTTGCTCGTGTCATCAGCCATGGTGTTTGCGAATACAGCTGCCTGTGTCAACAGCGTGTCATCAGCCATGGTGTTTGCGAATACAGCTGTCTGTGTCAACAGACAGCTGTATTCGCAAACAGACAGACAGACAGACAGACAGAGAGACAGACAGACAGACAGACAGACAGACAGACAGACAGACAGACGGACCGACAGACATACAGACAGACAACTACTGATAAGAATTCGGAAGTAGGAGAATAACTATAGATTCCTTTTTGTCTCATCGAGCTGATTAATTTGATACCCTACATGATCTAGGTGGGCGGGGCAAGGAGCGTGGCCGGGGGCGCGGTCAGTGAGTGGCCACCCCTAAAAACCACCCCTAAAATCCACCCCCAAAAATCACCCTCCAAAACCACCCCAAGAACCGCCCCTAAAAACCACCCCTAAAAACTACCAAACTACCAATAGTATCATGTATACAAAGTCCTTTTTATAAATTATCAAAATATTTATCTAATATTTTATCTAACATCACAGGTCAAAATGAATTTTACATCAAAGATTCTTGGTCATTTAAAGAAAAAAGCAAAAATTTTTATTTCCCTGAAAATTATATATTTATTTCACTTGATGCTGTATCTCTCTATACCAACATTCCAATAAATCTAGCAATTACAATAATAAAAAAAAACTGGAATAAAATTGAACCTTTCACGTCACTTACTTTAAACAATTTTATTACAGCCATTGAACTTACCTTAACCACTACATATTTCAAATTTAAAGATAAAATTTATAAACAAACTGATGGCTGTGCTATGGGTTCTCCAATTTCAAGCACTATTGCCCAATTAGTTTTAGAAGATTTAGAAACCACTGTTATTCCTAAATTATCATTTAATCTACCTTTTTTTGTACGTTATGTAGATGATTGTCTTACTGCTATTCCTCCCGACAAAGAAAATGAAATTCTTCATCAATTCAATAATTATCATCCCAAATTACAATTTACTATAGAAATTTCAAAAAATAACCAAATTAACTTCTTAGACTTAACACTATACAAAATTAATAATTCAATAGAAACAGAATGGTACACAAAACCCACTTGGTCTGGCCGTTATATTCATTTTAATTCCAAACAACCCACTTGTCACAAAAAAGTATCGTTATTTGCTTGACTGACAGAGCAATCAAATTCTCCAGTCCACAATTCAGACAATATGCATTAAACAAAACCATAAATTGTTTAATAAAAAATAACTACCCAAGAAATTTTATTGACAAAATTATAAAAAATAGACTACATCATTATTATAATAACAATAACGACAATCAAAACCAAAAAGAACCTAAAAATTACATTTCTTTACCATATATAAAACACATATCACATAACATCAATAAATTATTATTAAAACATAATTTTGTAATTGCTCATAAAAAGCATAACAACTTACAATTTTTATATTCTCGTTTAAAAACTCCAATTCCAAAATTAATGAAAACTCATATTGTATACAAAATTAATTGTAATAACTGTAATAAAACATACATTGGGCAAACCAAAAATCACCTTGAAACTAGGTTAAAACAACATACTTACCAAAATAGTAATTCAGCTATCAGTAAACACATAAAAGATACTAAACACAATTTCGATTTTCACAATACTACTATTTTAGAACAAGAAAAAAACTTAAAAGCTAGACTGGTTTTAGAAATGATACACATCCAAAAAGATAAAAATTCCTTGAATGACAGATCTGACATTCAAAATTTAAGTCAAATTTACAGTGACATAATAACGTAAATCTGTTCTCTACCACTTGATTCTAATTTATGTACATTTCTTTCCTCCTTCATATTTTTTACAAAATCATGTGTGCTACGTATAATTTCTATTTTTAATATAAGTTCTTAGTTACTGTTATTTACATTTTTATTAAGAAAAAATTTTGTCACTTTTATACATTTTGTAAACTTTTAAATATATAATCTTGATAAAGCCTCCAACCAGAGGCGAAACGTCGATAATATTTTTTACATAGTGTTTCATTTGCCATAAATTCACAAATATTACTAAAATTACATTCTATAATAGGGTAAATGCGGTATATATGCCCCTTGATGATATTATATGCCCCACATTAACATCTAAATAACAAACCGCCATATAGTGTCAGGGTTCGTGTCAGTTAAGTCCGTAACTGTATGTGTGGTGTATTGTTTCCCGGCTGTTTGATCGTTATATTCATAAGTATATATGGACGAGTAGAAAGAAGACGTGTAGGCCGCCGATTAGCTCAGTGGGTTGGAGCGAGGGCTTCGGAGCGCGGCGACCCGGGTTCGACTCCCGGTCGGCGGCGGCAAATGTTACGGGTGGAGTGCACAAGAGGTGCGTTGTGTGTAGCGTGCGCTGAAAGTAGCCAGTGGCTGGGGTAGCCGAGGACAGCTAGCTTGTCAGGACGGGCCGAACTGTTACAGTCATAAGTATATATGGACAAGTAGAAAGAGGGCGTGTTGGCCGCCGATTAGCTCAGTGGGTTGGAGCGAGGGCTTCGGAGCGCGGGGACCCGGGTTTGACTCCCGGTCGGCGGCGGAAAATTTTGCAACGTCTAACAAGTGCATTTCTTTGATATTACATAATAAGGATTTATATAGGTAGCGTAAATTTAATTTCGTGTTAACGGTTTTTCTACTGCAAGTTTCAAAATGATTTTTAGTACATTTTTAATTAACATAATTTGTTAGACGCCCTGACAGTTTTTCAAATGTAGAAAGTGAAAAGTTTCTAAACAGAAAGAAAATGAAATAGACGATAGGTTATTTTATTTCTTTTGAAGTAGTTGGCTATGTCTACTAACATAAGCAAATAAATAATAGGTACGAAGCTACCTACTACTTTATTTTGCATCTTTTAATCTGATTTGATATGAGCCAAATGATCATACGAGAGACCTCTGATGTAAGCAGTAACCATTTCTACTTTTTCATCTGACGTACAAAATTGGATTTTCATCTTTTACTTACTTATACCTTCGCTTTAAATGATATTTAAATTAAAGTGACTTCTTTGTATTATTTACTTGTCAGTGGACAGCCTGCCAATTTAAAAATAAAAATTTAATTGAACTAAAATTATCTAACTATTTTCCATTTAAGAAATTTTGGAGCGGAGATTTTAGAATAATGCACAAAGGGTTGAGAGGTGGAAACACGAGAGTATGAATTGTTATGAAGAAGAAATAGGGCAGAGTGCAGAAAATTTCTTACATAAAAGTCACAGGGTAGTTATGGTTAGGTTAAATTAGAAATGTGTAAAGACTGTAATAATACAAGTATATATGCCCACTTCTAATTATAGCGATGAGGCTGTAGAGGCAGTTTATAGCGATATCGAATATGTACTAGATCTTGTGAAGGGGCATGAAGATTTAATAATCGTAGGATATTTTAATACAGTTGTAGGCACAGGAAGAGGAGATGGAATAATCTGTCCCTTTGGATTAGGTAATAGGAACGACAGGGTAGTTAGACTGATAGATGTTTGCGATAAGCATAACCTAACCGTCGCGAACTCTATATTTCAACATCACTTTAGGAGACGCTATACATGGAAGATGCCAGGGGACCTAGGGAGATATCAAATATTCTTGTTAGGCAAAGATTTGGAAATCAAGTTACGGACTGCAGAAGCTATCCAGGAGCAGATAGTGATCACAGCATAGTGGTTATGAAGACTAATCTTAAATTTAAGATTTTGAAAAACAAAACGGTAGAAGACACCTCTAGAAAATAAAAGATTGTGATTCGCGCGGTAAGTTCCAGAAAAAGGCAAACGAAGTACTAAAGGGTACGATGAAAATACTGTTAGGGACGTAGAAGCAGAATGTAATCGAATTAAAAATAGTTTATATTCTGCAGCTAGAGATATTTTGAGTCACAAACAGAATGAAAGTAGAAAACCCTGGATAACAAAGGATATTGTAACTCTAGTAGGCGAGAGGCGAAAATATAAAAATAGGCTAGAGCTAGATGAAGGAGGAAAGTATAAAGCGGTCAAGTGGGAAATTATTCGGAAACGTAGGAAAGTGAAAGAACAGTTTATTAATAATAAATGCAAAGAAGTGGAAGATAAGTTCGAAATAGGAAAAACTGACAAAGCGTATAAAATAATTAAGATAAATTTCAGAGAAATTGGATGTAGCAACAAGAGCAATAGAAACGAGGCAGGTGGTATTTTAATCGGAAGAGAGGAAAAGGCAGATGGGTTGAAGGAATATTTGGGAATCTTATAAGCGGGACAAGAAAAAGGAGATATATTAGAAAAGGAAATCAGTGTAGAGTGGGATAACCTAGGCTGTCCTATAATGAGGGAAGAGTTTGAGCTAGCATTAGAAATTGCAGGATTGCATTAGGAATTGCGGATTGCAGGCAGAAATTTTAAAGTGTACAGGTCAAGATGTAAGAGCAACTACTAGTTAGCCACATTATACGAGACAGGTGAGATTCCAGAAGATTACAAAAGGAAAATCATAGTCGCTTTGCCAAAAAGGAAAGGTGCAATAGGTGTGAAAATTTTAGAACGATCAGTTTAACTTCTCACGCGTCAAATATTCTGAATAGAATTGTGCAAAGAAGGATAGAGAAAAGAGCAGAAGAAATATTAGATCAGTTCGGATTTAGACGAAATAGAGGATCGCGCTAGAAATCATAGAAAAAAACAATAGAAAAGGGAAAGAGCGCCTATATAGGATTTATAGATTTAGAAAAAGCCGTTGACAACGTAAAATGGGGGAAGATGTTCGAAGTGCTCAGAAAGGCAGGGATGAAATATAGAGACAGAATAATAATACAAAATCTCCACTAAGAGCAAACGGCAGTTATAGAAATCGAGCAGGAACGAAGAGAAGTAGATATCCACAAGAAAGTGAGGCAGGGATGTGCGCTGTCGCCTATAGTTTTCAATTTATATATCGAAGATGAGATTAATATTGTTAAAGGCAGTATAGACCCTGGAATTAGTATACAAGGCCAAACTATTAATATGTTCGGGTTCGCGGATATAGCAGTATTAGCGTCCAGCAAAGAAGAATTAGGTAGGGTTCTGAACGAAATGGAAGCAGTTTTGACGGATTTTATTTTTATTGATGTAGAGGGCGTGAAAATGGGACTATATCTAAAATACAAATCGAAAACGAGAAGATAGAGGAAGTTTCAGATTTCTGCTATTTAGGAAGTCAAATGTCCCGCGATGGTAGGAGCTCTAGAGATATAAAACAAAGAATAGCGCAGGGCGAGTTGCATTTAATAAAAAGAAACAACTGTTATACTCGGGAACGATCAATGTAGAAACTCGAAAGAGACTCTTAAAAACGTATGTATGGAGTACGGTACTGTACGGGTGCGAAACTTGGACAATAGGAGGAGCGAATCGAAAAAGAATAGAAGCGTTTGAAATGCGATGCTACAGACGCATGATGAAGATACCATGGATAGATAAGGTTAGCAGTAGGGAGGTATTAGAAAGAGTTGGGGAAAAGCGAAAGGTATGGAAGACAACAAAGAATAGGTAGGATGCCTTCTTAGACACGAAGGAATAGTTCGCGACATACTAGAGTCGGAGTTAGGGATAAAAAGATGTAGAGATAGGCCCAGATCAGACTACGGCTCTCAAATAGTTAGAGATGTAGGATGCTCTAGTTTTAGGTAATTGCGTATGTTAGCTCAGAATAGGAAAGGATGGAGGTACGTGTCTAACCAGTCTTCGAAGTGAGAACTTCATGATGATGTGTATCACAGAATAATGGCTGAAAGACAGGAAAAGATTCAACAGGCTCTAAAACAAATTTAGGAAAATGGAATGACCAAAAAAATCTACCATAAAATTTAGAGTTGAAATCGACATTGTAATTCCGTTTGGGAGTCGAATTCAAAAAGCCAGGATGAAGACTTGCACGTTATTTAACAGACGAAGAGACTACATCATTAAATTGGATTACTACTGTAGCGACTCTACGCCACTGGATCACTGCTGTCCCGATTTAGCACTTATCTGGAACGGCTTGACCAAGAAGCAACCTCAGCGCATTCCGAACATGTGTATATATTTGTAAATACTATATTGCAACCTTCGACGTAATATACATATAAAATAACGAGCTTGCATAAATGCACAACAGACAACATTCAGAATTAGACCAGTATGTAACTAATCATTTTGTAATTCCAAACAATAAAATTATATCCGACGCTAGGTACCCATGGTTTTTACTCTTCGCCAATTGCAACGTCCATAAATAAATATATATGGGCACACTCGCACAGCACCCCCATACTAATAGAGAAACTCTATTTTGTAACAATGCATAATTGGAATGCTGGTTACATCCAACAAACTTGGATTAGCATTCATAATTGTTCTCTCTATTGCAACCGCGTCACGGAGCGAGAGCCGTGGCATATCCAGATGAAGAGAGAAATGCAAGCCGCTACGTCACGATTGTAAATAAACAAGAGCACGAGAAGATTGGGAGTGGCACGTCACGCGTTTCGATGGTAGGAGAGCGAGCCTGACCGCCGACCGCCGAACCTATTCGGGTGGCTATAAAGGAAGCCACACAGCAGAGGTCCAAGAAAAATCTTCTTCACCGGTTTGCGAAGAAGAATTCTCTCCACCCGCGTCCGATAAATATTAACCGACAGTCCGCTTGAATGAGTTTAATTCACGGCGTGTGATTTTCTGTTCATTCCCGTATCCGATTTATTCTCGAAGAATAATTACTCAAGTCTTCATCGCTAGTACTTAATTATCGAAGCCGAAGGGCTACCAATAATTAAGTTAACAAGACCGGAGTTACTTGACTTGTAGCGGAAGCGTAGCTGACTTAATTAGGTAGGACCATTTACCAGTACAGGTGCAGGAAAGTAAGAACCGACATGCTTGCATTCATTGCGGCGGATTACACAGCCTTGTCGATGTGCAGCGGATGGTCCTTACAATAATCTCCATATGTCCTGGGGTGGTCCCGTCAGTTATAAAGCTTGTGCACGTCAAATAATAAACCAGTCTCGCAAGGGATTACACCCTTGGTGTTCTAACGTACATCCCCGACCTGAAACCCCGACCGGTCGCGCTATAGGTGCTACTACGAAACCGCAAGTATCCGGAACAGTTAATCATACGACGAGACTACCCGTATTCAAGTGATAGCTGATCCCGAGGGAATAGTCCACGAGCTAGGCCTCTAGCCCAGATCTCGTGCGCTACTCACTCGAGAAACCGGTTACAGTACCGTCCTGATTTCAATACTAGAATTTCTCATTTATTTTTCATGTATATATATTCTTGTAAATATCCGTTTCATATTCCGTTTAAAATGTAAATAGTTATATTAATAGAAACCATTTTAATTTGTTTATGTTTTATAATTCACCGTTTAGTAAGCAATAACGAACCCTCCCTTCTTCGACTATTGAGCAAAGGGTATAATCGACGCAGTGGCGGCTCGTGACTTTAGAACTTGGCAGTGCTCTGGAATTAAATCACCGTTCAGGGATTGGGGGGGGGGGGGGTCTGGCGGTTTCTCCCCGTATTTTTTTATGACGTGCTTTAAAAGCCATTTATAACAAGAAATTTCACTCACCACAATATTTGACGAAAATCCCAAATCCAAAAGGTTAAACTTTCGCACACAACTTTTACCGCGACCTTTCGAAAAGTATTTGATAATTCGCTCAGGCTTAGGACGTCAATTTCGTTTTATTTCAAGTTTTTCGTCAAAAGTTTGTATTATACATATATTTAGAAACCATATTCACTTTTAACTGAATGAAGTATTACAACACAATAATAATATTGAAAAATGCAAAAATCAGGCGACCACTTTGTTAAAGTTCACTCCGCAATATTTAAGTGTTCACTTGAATCTGGAACGCAAATTCTGTACTAGCTTGCAAGTGAGCTTTGGACACTTCATGCTTTCTTATTTTTTCATGCAAATGGTTCAAGTCAGTAACGCCTATACTACTCCAATTCTTATCCATATTTGGAGTAAAAAATAACAGGCATTGAAAACAAAAAAGAGAATTCCTTACCGTACATCCACATATCCATTTGTTTCGTTTGTAAATGTCGCTGGTGAAATGCCTGGTGAAAGACCGACCTTCCTTTTTCTTCGCACAAGTTTGATTTAGTTTTAACTTTTAAAACCGGTGTCGGCCTACCTAACCGTTTTATTTCAATTTTTGTGCTCAAGTCCAATAATAAAAAGTTAATTTTAATAATATTGAAAATGGAATTTATGCTGCTATCACTACATAACACGCGCCCCCACCACAAACTAAACCACTGGAAATTTCAATATTTAAAAATAATAAACACGATAATATAGCTAATTACTCAAGTTATAAGCAAAGCCAGGAGCTATCTCAAACTTAAATATGGTAAACAAAAAAACAACGCCGCAGAAGTACCGATTCACGTATTATATTATGCATATGCTTAGCACAACCGCAAGCTTCAACTTCCAAGTGTGTACTGAAAAGGCACACGAATACGAGCTAAACTAAAAGCATATATGACGAATTTTCCCACGTCTTGCCGAGTTTTGCCGATCTCGCTCCCATATCGAATGTACGAGCACCACACCCAAAAGCTCACAGTTTCAACACGCCAGACGCTACACTCGAACGCCAGACGGTTGGATGTATTTGCACATTTGCACGTGTATTCTCTGCTAGGTATTTTGAAACTGACGACGCGGGATGCTTGGCGCGCATACTATTTATTATCTAAACGCTGGAGATTCAAAAAGTTTTAAACTTTAATTTGAACCTTATCAAAAAAAGGTTAAAAGCAGTTTTTTGTAGGCAGTGCGCGCGCACGAGCGCACTTATTGAGGAGCCGCCACTGAATCGACGATCCCGACCTGACCAGATGCAACCCCGTTATATCGTTACAAAGGTAACGAACCGATTAGTCTAGATATACAGAGCGTACCAGATACCGATACCGAAACCGAAAGAGCGCGCTGTATATCTGGCTCCAGAGCGTCACTAGGAAGTGTCGTTGTATACTTTCACCGAAATCGATCCGATATCGTTGCATAATTGACGTCCGACCAGAAAGTATCGTTGCAATTTCTAAACAGCTTACCGGGAAAAGGTTGGTAGCGTGTATTCTAAAGAGACATTCCGAATTATGTCTCCGAACGTCTGATACTGCGAGTAGGGATAGCAAATTTACAAATTACCGGTTTACCGTTAGGTATTTGTCGCTTTTTCTTATCGGGTAAAAATTCAATAAATAACAAAACTAGATATGTAAGGCTTGTATTAATTTAAGTAAATTATAAACGTGCAAGTGAAATCTGAAAACTGCAAAACACTTCAAACATGCCTATTTACGTGTAATGTACCTACAAGATCATTCCCGCAGCTGGTTTATTAGACGGTTATCATGTTTTTCTAGTGCATATACATTTTTCAAGCTTGTGGATTAGTAATGGACACCAATACTAGTTTAAATTATTATATTGGAACTCCTGCTAACGTTATTATTTTAAATAAAACGTTTTGAATTATTATTTAACTTAATGCCATCAGTTTCCTATATCTATCTTCTAGGTATCTCTATCTCTAGGTATTTTAATTGAATAATTGCATACTTGCATTAAAATTTTCAAACCCAATTTTCTCGAAAATTGAAATGTACCCGCGAGTAACTTGCATCCACCAGTTATATGATCCACTGTTTCTAGGAATTGATGATATTTATTACCTATTATTGTTGTTGTTGTTGTTGTTACTTTTATTTTTATTACTGTACTTGGCCATGACAGGTAATTCGTTTAAAGTTTTAATGGAAACTTCCTCTAATTCTGGCGCATCCACCAATTATGCAGTTGTCAGATCAAATAATGAAATGTGAATGTATAAAGTCGAGAGAAAAAAATAGTTCAATAACAATATCTTTTCAAATTCAAGTACATACTCCTATCTTAATGTAAGAAGAAAAAGTATTGTTAGTTTTATCTTCTACAGCAGCAAATAGGTTTTCCCTAACGAATACGGTTCACACAAAAGCATTGACATTTCTAATAAAAACTGTTTGCACTTGAGAACTTAATCCTCTCGCAAAACATTCTTGTTGCTTATTGTAGATTGTCGTATCGTGCAAACAGTAATTTATTTTCTGTTCCGGATTTGATTTGATAAAGTAGTAGGTATACATAATTTTCTTTTTAGGAGTAATATTTTCCGAAATAACATTAATGTACCAGTAGCGACTCACACATGAAGTGAATTGAGATTTCTCTTAGGTAGTATACGTATAGTTAAAATTTTTCAAGTATGCATGTGACATGTGTGTAGGGGGCGTGAAAATAGGACTAAAACGAAAATACAAATTGGAAACGAGAAGATAAAGGAAGTCTTAGATTTCTGCTATTTAGGAAGTCAAATAACTCGCTATGGTAGGAGCTCTAGATATAAAACAAAGAATAGCGCAGGGCCGAGTTGCATTTAATAAAGAGAAACAACTATTATACTCGGGAATGATAAATGTAGAAACTCGGAAGAGGCTCTTAAAAACGTATGTATGGAGTACGTCATTGTACGGGTGCGAAACTAGGACGATAGGACAAGCGAATAGGAAAAAATTAGAAGCATTTGAAATGTGGTGCTATAGACCCATGATGAAAATACCGTGGATAGATAACGTTAGCAACAGAGCGGTATTAGAAAGAGTTGGAGAAAAGCGAAATTTATGGAAGACAGTAAGGAATAGGAGAAATAGGATGGTAGGACACCAACTGAGGTATGAAGGCTTAGTTCGCGATATACTAGAGTCAGAGATAGGAATAAAAAGAAGTAATGGTAGGCCCAGATTAGACTACTGCTCTCAAATAGTTAGGGATGTAGGATGTTCAACTTTTGGGGAAATGCGTAGGTTAGCTCAGGATAAGAAGGATGGAGGTACACGTCCAACCAGTCTTCGAACTGAAAACTTTTTGATGATGCATGTGAAATATATAATTTTGTATTTCATCTGATAGGTATTCCTTTTAGACCATGAGCTTTCATTAAAATAATATTGTGATAGAATAACGTGATGACTTGGAGCATGAATGCATGATATATTCAGAGTGATCTATAACGAGCGTAAAAAACTTCGAGAGCAGATAGAATTCTTTAAAAAATTGCCAAAATCCCTAATGGCCCTATGCCCAAAAATGAGTAAACAAGATACTGGGTGTCGAAATTTCTTAAATATCTGCTTCTATCGTTACTATTTTCAACGGTTTTGTTCTCTTCTTGAGAATTTGCACGCCATTTCGCGCTTTATTACTACAAAGGACGGCTGGCAATTTCGTTTTTAAAAACGTGGACTACGCGCCATGTTACACAAAATTGTTTCTCTATGAAACTATGCTTTGTCCAGAAAAATCAAAGAGAGATTTTTCTCTTAAATAAAACAAAGATTTAGATATTTTGCAACATATCTGTGTAAGTCAGTAGCGTAAGATAGTTTCAGTAACAAATGTGCTCTCCCCACCTCGTAGTGACGCCAATGGTGAGAGTGTGATATTCAAAATTTATAAGTTAGTAAAGAACTTCAATAAATTATTATACTCCAAATTTCAAATGAATAGCTCTCGTAGTTTTCCGGATATTAAAGAAACACATAATATTAAGAAATTTCAACAACCTGTAACTCAAGGATTAAGATGTTAGAGACTGTGGTTAAATAATTAATTCAAGAATCAATCTGCGTGGTTAGGGGTCATATTGATTCTTGAATTAACCTGTATCTCGTTTAGTCGGTATTTTTGGACAAACGTTGATTAGGGCTTTCCGCATTATTTTTAAATATTCTATCTATCGAAATTTGTTGCACTCGTTATAGATCGCCCTGTATAAATAAATTAAATTTTGAAACAAAGGGCAGAGTCGATGTACCCGACATCAGCTTCCATTTTATTAAAAATCATAGAACCCAAATTTATGGTGCTACTGACGTCTGCTGGTCAAAGCTAATTATAATTTTTTTATTGGACTAGGTTCAAAGGATAATCTATTTGTAAAATCCATTAATACTTTTTTGAAAATAGTTCATATTATACAGAGCGGTTAACTTGTGCAAAATGAAGCTTTTCTCAAAAATGTTGAATGGAACACCCCGTATATTTTTTGCAGGTTTGATGGCCAGTTTATTAAACTTTTGACTGATGCAGATATTGGTAGGTCTGCAACTGGTAATTTAGGCGGAAATAAAGATTGAACTTTAAGAATTGAGATTTTTCCGTAATTTTGTACCATTTTGGGGAATTTCTCCCATTTTGCCACCCAAAAACTCAGAGAAATGCTTACACTTTGTTTTTACAGAAAATTTATTGGAATAGATGTATGTATAAACAAAAATATATCGACACTACTCGTATAATGCGACTTGAAGCCACAGCGATCGTAATTTATAATAACGTTTATGTTATGTTTAAGAAAACTGAAATTCAGACACAAACATTTATTTAAGAATACGACCATGAAGAAGCAATTTGGCGATGAAATGTTTTGTCTCAATGTGAAATCAACTTCCAGAAACAAAATGGAAATCATATTTTGTGTTTTGGGCACTAAAATATAGGAGAAACGAATAAACTACCGATCAAATTACCACATTTTGAAGTTCAATTTTTAATTTTACCGAAACCGTCAGTCACAGACCTAACAGTATCTACATCAAACAAAAGCTTAGTAAAATGTCTATCAAATATGGAAATAATATATGAGGTGTTCCATTTGAAATTTTAAGAACAAATGCATATTGCGTAAGCTGTCCACCCTGTATGATATTAAGTTTTGTGACAAAAGTGCTCAAGAATTTTACAAATAGATCAGTCTGTGAACCTAGTCCAATAAAGAAATCTTAAATAGCTGCGATCAATAGATGTCAGCAGCTCCTCAAAATTGGGTCCACACTGCCACTAAAATGGTAATATCCTAAAATCGCTTACTCTAAACTCCATCGTGTAGTACACCATTTTTCATAAAATTTTATTGGGAATTCAAATATGTAAACACATGTGGGGCGTTCTATTAAAAAAAACATAACTTTGGTTTGGTTCTCAGAGTGTGAACACCCTGTATTTTTTATCAGATGCTTCGCGGGGTTCTCAACATACGTGTAAAGTTTTATTTTGATAGGTACCTTGAATAGAACCAGAGATATGGGCCGACTACACACTATTGGCCCGCTCTGTATAAATTGAAAACTAGAGGCGACAAAGCGCATCCCTTCCTCACTCCCTTTCGGATATCTACTTCTCTATGTTTCTGTTCAAATTCTATAACTGTTGTTAGCTCTTTGAATAGATTAGGAATTATTCTCCTGTCCCTTTACTTCATCCCTACATTTCTGAGCATTTCGAACATCTTCCATTTTACCAAATCTACAAATCTTATATAGGCGCTCGTTCCCTTTTCTATTAATTTTTCTATTATTACTCGTAAAGCGAGAATGGGCTCGCGCGTTCCCTATTTCTTCTAAATCCGAAATGATCTACTAATATTTCTTTCTCCCTTCTCTCCATCCTTTTTTGCGCAATTCCAGTTAAAATTTCTAACGAGTGGGAAGTTAAACTGATCGTTCTAAAATTTTCACACCTATCGCGCCTTTCCTTTTTGGAAAAGCTACTATGATGTTCCGTTTGTAATCTTCTGGAATCTCGCCTGTCTGGTATATGCAGCTAACTAGTTTAAATAAACGATCTATTATCTCTTGACCTGCGCACTTAAAGACTTCTGCCTGCAAGCCATCTATATCTGATGCTTTATGTTTTCTTAAACTTTTTAGTGCTAGCTCAAACCCTTCTCTCATTATAGGACAGCCTACGTTGTCCCCCTCTACACTGCTTTCCCTTTCTAATATATCTCCTACTTCTTGTCCCGCATATAAGTTTCCCAAATATTCTTTCCACCTATCTGCCTTCTCCCCGCTTCCGATGAGGATGTCTCCTGCCTCGTTTCTAATGTTTTTGCTACTGATGGCTCCAATTTCTCTGAAATTTCTCCTAATTATTTTATATGCTTCATCAGTCTTTCCTACCTCGAACTTATCTTCCTCTTATTTGCAATAATATCAATCCATTGCTCTTTCGCTTTCCTACATTTCCGAATAATTTCCCACTTGATTGCCTTATATCTTTGTTTCCCTCCTTCATCTACACTTTAGCTGCTAAATTTTGATACTACATCAGCTGTACCGTGCAGTTTTTATTGAAGCGGACAATGTACAAGTTAAATAATGGGATAAATTTTTGTTCAGCATACGTAGAGACGAAGAAGCAGAGAAAGTGTATTTCTCAAAATAATTTCAATTTTTACAGGATATGCTGGAAATGAATACATGTGTATGATTGGTATCGGTTTTGAGCAGTATATTGCCTTTATTTTGGTGGCTGTTGTGATACTTATTTTTGATTTTCTGCATCTCCATAATTCGCAGGATGGTCTTCGCCCCAGAGTGCGTATTTTGACTTTGCGTTCTATGATCTCGGACAATCTCTTGCGGGGTGTTTGTCAGTACTTTTGACACACTTTGGTTCCTTGGTGCAGTACTTCTGCGTGTGCACATATGCTTGGCGCACCTGCATTGTGGAACCAGTGTACATTTTTTGAAGATTTGCATTTTCACTCTGACACCAAGTAGGTACATCGGTGCTTGCGGCGATTTTACTAACATCTTCGTCTTTCTGAATACCGTTTAGTCCTCCATTTTAATTTATTGACTGCTTTCAGTGCCTTATGCCCCATTTTACGGAGATTTTGCACTAACTTTTGGCTGAATCACAGGAGTGGTGCAGTTTGTTTTCTCTTACTTTTATTGATCTGTTTTGCTTATTTCATATGAAGAATACCATTAGTACCCGTAGCATTTTCATCTGCTACGTTAATTTATACCGGGTGGGGATTTAGTGTGTAATCGGTTCATATCTCTGGTAATGCTTAAGATATTAAAATGAAATTTTACACGAATGTGGGGAACCACATGGAGCATTTCGTAAAATTATTTATGTATATACAGGATGTTGACATTCTGAGTACCAGACCAAAGTTCTATTTCTTTTAATGGAAACCCCACAAGTATTTGCGTGATTTCGATTCCCCATAAAATTTAATGAAAATTGATATACTACATGATATGGTTTTGAGTAAGGACTGTTAAGATATTGACATTTTTGTGTCATTATGGTGCCAAATTTATGACACTACTGGCGCCTACTGACCAAAGCCACCTAATTATTTTTTATTGAAAGGGGTTTACACACTGCTGTATTTGTAAAATCTATAAATACTTTCACCATAATACTTAGGGTTATACAAGGTGGTTAAGTTACGCAAAAGGGAATTTTTCTCAAAACTTTCAAATAGAACACCATGTATATTATTTGCACAACTGACCGTCAGTTAACTAAGCTTTTAATTGATGTAGATATTGCCAGGTCTACTACTAATAGTTTCGGCAGATATTTCGATTGAACATCAAAATTACTGAATTTCATTATTAGTTTATACTCTTTTTGGCGAATTCCCCCTATTCTGTTGCTCAAAACTCACAATAATGTTTATATTTTGTATTTGCCAATTGATATCAATATAAAGACAATAAATCTTATTGTAAAATTGTTTCTTGATGGTTATATTCTTAAATGTATAATGTCTTTTAAAGGCGGGTATAATTTTCAAACAAGGAGTGCCATGGAAGAAAATATTATCTTTAGGAAATAGTCTTGCGATGGGATTTCCTGTGTTAATGTAAACTTCATTTGCTAAATATTCTATAGAAACAAAATACAGACCTTTTTTGGAGTTTTGGGTGACAAAATAGGGGAGATCATCAAAAATAATGTAAAATAATGACGAAACTCTACATTTTTATAATTCAATTGTACATTCTGCCGAAACTTTTACTGGTAGGTTTGGCAATATCCACATCAATAAAAAGCTTAGTAAAATGACCATCAATTGTAGAAATAATATACATGGTGTTCCATTTGAAATTTTTGAGAAAACTTCTGTTTCGCATAACTTAACCACCCTGTATTATCTCAAGAATTATGATAAAATTATTTATAGATTTGAAAAATACAGCAGTGTGTGAACTTATTTCAATAAAGAAATTTTAGGTGGCTTTGGTTAGTATGCATCAGTAGCGTCATAAATTTGGGTCCATAATAGCACAAAAATGTCAATATCTCAACATTCCTTAGTCAAAACCACATCATGTAGTATATCAATTTTCATGGAATTTTATGGGGAATTCATATTATGCAAGGACACGTAGGGTTTCCATTTAAAAAAATAAAACTTTGGTCTGGTACTCAGAATGTGAACACCCTGTATATACCTAAATAATTTCGGGAAATGCTCCGTGTGGTTCCCCACATTCGTGCAAAATTTCATTTTGATATCTTCAATAGTTCCAGAGATATGGGCCGATTACACACTAAATCCCCACCCGGTATATTCTAATTATTTATTATTGTGATCTGGAAAGTTTTTGATGTCGTCCATCACTACTGGCGGAGTCAATGTTCCTTTTTAGCTTACTGGTGTGTTTTATTTCAACATATTATTGATTTAGTAGTGGTGTTAATGAAATATACCAATTTGTCTTTTTTATGGCTTCTTTCTTTCTTCATTATCCACTCTGTTTCTCTCGCTAACTCTTCCTCATCGGTTTGGTATTCGATTTTCTCCTCTTCTTGTTTAGTTTTATTCTATATTTTTTGATAGCCTACAATGACTTTGTTATAATGTTAAATGACTTTCTAATGATTGCAGGTGATCTTGAGTTTCTCTGCGTTAGCGACCCTTCATTCGACATAGCTGACTGTGATAAAATGCCATGTCTGATATTGCTAATTCAGTTTTTTTCCTAGCGATTCCGTAGCGAGATTGACTTTTAATCGCCCGATATCGTTCGTGAGATCTGATACCGCTTCTCACGTTACATACGTTCAAGAGCACTATATTTATATGGAATAATTCAATATCTTAAAAGTATTTCTTTTTTATTTTTATCGCATTTTTGTTATCTCCTCTCAATCACACAGTATCTCGGCACGGAGCGAACAAAAACATATTCGTATTCCTCAAAAGTTGACCAGGGACTGAAGATATTTGATACTTGATGGCGATTTTTTGTGAGGCTTTTTACCTTTAATTTATTTTTAGGCAAATGATATACCTAGTGGCAGTTAAAAATGTGTGCTCACAATGTGAAAATATTAATTTCTTTGTTTTCGAAAGAGAATCGGTTAGATATTTAAGGATCATGATAATATTAGAGGTACCTACACAAGTTTATACATCATAGAAAATGGATCTGGTATAGAAAACAAACTGGATATAAAAATGAAGTGGTTTCATTTAAAAAAAAGTGGCGGGGTTTTCAAAATTTCTAATTGCAATTGCTTATACCCTGTATAATATTTTCAGCTTTTTATTACCCCAGCGGTTTCTCAATACTCATATACAGTGAGGGGCTAAAGTTTGGTAAGAAATTAATAATTTGTATTTTATTAATATTTGAATAAAATGCTCGGAGGCGTAGATTTTTATTTCCAAGTTTTTTTGGGGAATATTAAAAGTATGCAGGGTGTTCCATTTCATGTACTGCTGTAAATGTCAATTTTGTTAAATAGGACATTCTATATATTTTTATGTTTTTGAGTAAACCACAAAAACATTTTCAAAAATATGACATTTGCCACCTGCTACTTCAATGGCTGTCGAGATAGTAACATTCGAATTTAGAAATTTGTCAAAATTCAGATATCTGGAATTCTGCAAAAGTTACAATGAAACTATTTTTTGTATACCATTTTACTCGCTTTGGTGCGCTTTATAAAATTGCCAAAAATATAGGAAGTATATAAAAAAATACTGCGAAACAAATTTATTTCAATAAGTAGCTGAAACAATGTTGTAGGAGAACGTAAGTAAATAAATAAAAAAATATAAAAATAATAATAATAATAATAGCTTTATTGGAACATGCTATACTTCGACCTGTACAAGAAAGAAATAGTACCTATTGGTTAAAACTAAGCATGTCATAAAGGGCGAAGTTCCAGCTTCCTATATCGGGTGTTCTATTTAAGAAAATTGACTTTCGCAGCAGTTCATGAAAATGGAACATACCTACTACATATTTTTCATAGTTCATAAAAAACTCTAAACTGAAAATAAGAAATCGACGTGTCCGAGCATTTTATTCAAATATCGATAAAAAATTAATTGTGCATTTTATTCCAAACAATATAGCCCCTCACTGTATATTGCTTTTATCAGCAAAATTTCACAATTTGTTTTATGTTCAAGAATGTTCAAAAATATTCACTTTAGGCAAGAAATACCTCATACAACTTAGTGGCAAAATCACATAAGGAATCCAAAGGTACACAAGTTTATACAAGACCTGGATGTAAAAAGTAAGTGGTTTCATTTACAAAAAGGTGATTGGGTTTTTTCAAAATTTTTAATAGCATTATTATACATAGGTACATAGTTATTATTATAACCTGTATAATATTTTCAGTTTTTTATTACCGCAACGGTTACTCAATACTCATATGCAGGGTGTCCATAAAGTTCAGAACAAATTAATTCATTATCCCGATAGCTGGTTATTCAAATTAAATAAAATTTAGTATGGGAAGATTACAAATGGTAGACTTATTTTTGATATCGGTAGTGTTGCCACGTCTACCATTTTTCCTCTATTGATGCAAACGTTTTTATTTCAAATGGATATAGATTTGAAAAATACTCTTCTTGACGAGTTCATTGATACTAGGTTTAATGGGTCTACGTTAAGCATCAGCAACAGATATTCAATAAAAATGTGTTACAGAAAAATCATTTAGAACTTTTTTTAATATTGAGAAATGGAATGAACAAGAACGTTCACTTTTAAAAATTCTGACACCCGCACGGGTGGTTGATTCAGGAAACAAAAGTAACTTTTATTTACCTAAAATTCTAAAATTATGAGAAAGACTGGAACGAATAATGTACTTATATTAGAAAGAATTATACATATATTATAAATATATTATAAATACAACGTGTCCAAGATAAGGAGGGCCAGTATGGGGATATTGGAAATGACAAGAGATACGGATTTGGTTAAATGGGAAAATATTGTGTAATTAAAGGATCAAAAAAATGGCGCCTAGAAATCCTTGATATAATTTGCCGTTTTTGAGTTATTTTGAAAAAACTGAATTGATGGATTTTTAACTATATTTTTTTTCTGACTTTAATATTAAAATTAGAGCGAAACTAACAAAACTTCTTCGTAGCAACTTTTGATGAAATTAAAGATTTCATTGCCAATTTTTTTATTCTACGTTTCGTCTTCGAGCAACCATCATCAACTTCATTTTTTAAATACGGTCCTGATTTTCTGATGTCATATTTTATGAGCCCTTTTTATTCTGAATTCAACAATGTACAACACATTATGGTTTAATTACGTTTCGACCCTTTTTGGCTATCATCAAAGAATTTTTAAGATACGGACCTGTATGTCTCACAGTTTTGTAAAAAATATGTACATACAGTATAAGTTGGGCAATTTTTAAGTGCACCACAAGAGTTTTACGAATCTGTTAGATGATACTAGCGATAAGCACCTACCCTACTCTAAGCATAGCGCATCTTGCAGTTTTGGAAAATCTTGTTCGTTTCTGATATCAGAAGAAAGCCCAACTAACTGTATTTCTCATAATTTTTAGAAAATTAAGAGAAATACAGGTCCGTATCCTAAAAATTTCTTGGTGATGGTCAAAAACGGGTCGAAACTTAATTAAACCATAATGTGTGGTACATTATTAAATTCAGAATAAGAAGGGCTCATAAAATTTGACATCAGAAAACCAGGACCGTATTTAAAAAAATGAAGTTGATGATGGTTGCCCGAAGACGAAACGTAGAATAAAAAAATTGGCAATGAAATCTTTAATTTCATCAAAAGTTGCTACGAAGAAGTTTTGTTAGTTTCGCTCTAATTTTAATATTAAAGTCAGAAAAAAATATAGTTAAAAATCCATAAATTCAGTTTTTTCAAAATAACTCAAAAACGGAAAATTATATCAAGGATTTCTAGGCGCCATTTTATTGATCCTTTAATTACGCAACTTTTTTCCCATTTAACCAAATCCGTATCTCTTGTCATATCCAATATCCCCATCTTGGACACGTTGTATATGCTTGTTTTATTTTTGCAGATGTTCAAATTGCTGTCTATGAAGATTTTGTCAATACTCAAACCAATATTAGAAGATCTCCTGAACGTTCCGGGTGGTATCAGGACTAATTTCTCGTAGGTATAGGTATCTCAGCCTGGATTCGTGTTTTCAATACGTTTGTTGCTGCTTAACGTAGACCCATTAAATCTAGTATCAATGAACTCGCCTAGGAGAGTACTTGTCAAATCTGTATTGATATACAGGGCGTTCCATTTAAAATAAAAGCGTTGCAACAATAGGGGAAAACCGTAGACGTGGCAGAACTGCCAATATCAAAAATGAATCTGCCATCATTTGAAATCTTCCCATACCAAATTTTATTTAATTAGAATAATCAGTTATCGAGATAATGAATTTGTTCCTAACTTTATGGGCACTCTGTATCTATGTTGCTTTTATCTTAGCAAAACATCACCATTTGCTTTATGTTCAATGTTCAAAAATATTCACTTTAGGTTATACAACTTAGTGGCAAAATCACATACAGAATTCAAAAATGCAAATAAAACACATAATGCTCCAATAAAAAACACACACAACTTTAAGTTCTATACAAGAGAAATTGGGGCAGCCTGTGTAAGTGAAAATAAATACATACGGTGTCCAAAAAATAGCGGATAAACTCAACAGTACGTTGAAACAATAGAGTAGTGAAAAAGAATGACGATGTTCGTCCAACCAGTCTGATATTAACCACTTCAAATTTTATTTTCCGGACCTTTTCTTTTTGTAAATTATGCTGTGTCTGGATGACAAAAAAAATATTTTAAAAAATCACTGTGCTTCCGGTGACTCGTTTACTTCGATTTTAAAAGCAAGAAATCGCGCAACGTATAAATGTACGATTTAAAGAAAATATCAAGCATCACATTTCCTGAAATTTATTTAATCTTAGTTACCATCCTAGTTACCTAGAGCAGATTGATTGCTTGTCACGTAAATCTGTCATGAATGTAGGTAACTTCATCATAATTCTAAATTATTTCGTCAAATGAAAGCCAGAGAAAGTAAAAGAAATAAACAGATTAAGAGAACAAAGAATTTAATTAACAAGGCAATTATTAGTCTTACATTTTTTAGTCCCAAACACTACAAAGTATCTAAATTAGGTACAATCTGACACGTGCCACTTTTGAACAGACAGTCTAAATCACTTATTATTTTCAATTCTGACTTTTCAGACAAATTCGTTTTGGCCACCTACTAGTACTGCAATAATTCAGTAATGAATGCATTGTTGTCATGTATTGCAGCAATTCTCCACTGCCCCAAAAATGCAAAATTGGTATTTTGTAATTTCCCAGATACACTCAAGTAAATGAAGCTAAATGCTCCCTTGTGTTTTGAAATTATAACAGCAATGTGTCAAAATAGTTTAAGATCAGATATTAGTTAACAGCTGTAGCAGGAGTTTACTAGGCAGACTTTGGACCTTTTTCTGTTGAAAACTACGGCACTTGGATTTTTTTAGCATTTTTCCCATAATGAGGTTACCATTTCTGACATCGTACTGACGAGTTTATCCACTATTTTTAGAAACCCTGTATATATAAAAGATAATTAAAAATCAAAATGGGTCTCTCATATTACATTCCTATCTAAAATCTATATTAAGGCATTAAGGGGATAGTTCACGCTCTTGGATTCTGAGATTTTAGTCCGAAATACACTAAGACACATGACACTGATTTTTAATATTAAAATAGAGAATGTTCTTCCTGTCTTTTCCCCCTCCAAATTTCCCCTAACTCCAGCAATCCTTCTCATTCTAACGTTCTGAAGCTAATATACAAGCGTCCTTATTGCTCGATAACTTCACTTGTCTACGGGCGCGCCGACAAAGTGTTTTGAGTGACAGCCGCTTGTAATTTATTGCTGTCTAAGGGTGCTGCTGCACTAAATTTTCTAGTAATTCTGTAAATAAAGTAACATCTACACTAGAAATAATTAATTTATTAATGTTACCTAATTATATTCAAGAAAGTCAATAATAATATTATTATACAGTAAATACAAAGAAACATTATTTTTATAAAAAGCGAACATATTTTTTCTACTAATACTAACACTTCTGTGAAAATAATTAATTTTCAATGAAACAAGGCTGTCCTTTTGAGTTGGGTAACAAGAATTTCCAACGGTAGGTACCAATGCTTGGGCTGAAGAAGTATTCCAAAAACTTGGCCATTCTTGTATCGAGGAAATATTGGCAAATTCATACAGGGTGGACAAAATTAAGTTTACACCATTGGTAATTCGATTATTATTGAACCTACCAGGTTGGATCAATGGGAATGAAGGGCGCGAATGAAAATACTGTTAGGGACGTAAAGGCAGAATGGAATTGCATTAAAAATGTTTTGGGTGCTGCAGCTAGAGATACATTGGGTCACAAACAGACTGAAAGTAGAAAACCCTGGATAACAAGTGATATTGTGACTAGGGTTTTCAGAATTCGGGATCGGGATTCAATTTCGGGATCGAAATTTAAAATCCCGGGATCCCGGGATTGAATCCCGAACCCGAAATTCCGAAGTTGAAATAGGAAACACTACTATTTATAACTAATAAACACCCTGAACGAATTTACGTATTTTCACAAATACAATCGGCGACCAAGGAGTGAGCCGGTCATTTACCGGATTATTTTCGAACGCGGTAGTGCGGCGCCGAAACCGATCCACGGCGCTGATAGAAACTTGTAAGGTCATAGGCGTAACGCCCTGTTGGACACAAGAACAATTTCGCAATGCAGAAAAATTCCTTTTGCGTAAATGAATATTTCGGTATTTTACCGGGATCCCGGGATTCGGAATCTCGGGATTCCCGGGATCGAAAACCCTAATTGTGACTCTAATAGATGAGAGACGAAAATATAAAAATAGGCTAGATGAAGGAGGGAAACAAAGGTATAAAGCGGTCAAGTGGAAAAATATTCGGAAATGTAGGAAAGCCAAAGAACAGTGGATTGATAATAAATGCAAAGCAGTGGAAGATAAGTTCGAAGTAGGAAAAATGTGTAGCATAATTAGGAGAAATTTCAGTGAAACTGGATCTAGCAGCAAGAACATTAGTAGCAAGGCAGGTGACATCCTAATCGGAAGAGGGGAAAAGGCGGATAGGTGGAAGGAATATTTGGGAATCTTATATGCGGGACAAGAACTAGGAAATATATTAGAAAATTAAATCAGTGTAGAGGGTGATAATACCTATAGGCTTTCCTATAATAAGAGAAGGGTTTGAGCTAGCATTAGAAAGTTTAAAAACAGTAAAGCACCAGGTGTAGACGGATTGCAGGCAGAAATTTTAAAGTGTGCAGGTCAAGAGGTAAGAGAGCGTTTATTTAAACTAGTTAGCCGTATATACGAGATATGTAAGTGAGATTCCAGAAGATTACTAAAGGAACATCATAGTCGCTCTGCCAAAACGGAAAGGCACGGATAAGTGCGAAAATTTTAGAACTATCAGTTTAACTTTCCACGTATACGTATGGAGTACGGCATACAATAGGAGAAGCGGAAAGAGAAAAAGAGTAGAAGCGTTTAAAATGTGGTGCTACAGACGCATGATAAAGATATCGTGGATAGATAAGGTTAGCAATAGGGATAGGTATTAGAAAGAGTTGGGGAAAAGCGAAAGGTGTGGAAGACAATAAAAAATAGGAGAGAGGATGGTAGTACACCTAAGACACGAAGGAATAGTTCGCGACATACTACTAGTCAGAGATAGCAATAAAAAGAGGTATGGGTACATGGGTAGGCCCAGATTAGACTACTGTTCTCAAATAGTTAGGGATGTAGGATGTTCAACTTTTGGGGAAATGCGTAGGTTGGCTCAGGATAGAAAAGGATGGAGGTACGCGTCCAAACAGTCTTCGGGCTGGGAACCTTATGGCGATGATGATGAATAAATTGTAATCAATCAATAAACATAAAAATAATGGGAAGGTAGGTATACCTACCATTGCTCGACATCGTCTTTTACTACAAAATTTGACATCTTTTTCGGTTGCGCATTTTCTTGTTTTCGTTTATTTTCCTTTTACTTCTATCGTGCATCATCATAATTAAAAAAATAATTTTGAAAATATGTACATTAATTTAAAAACACACATTTCTATACAGACCTGCATTTCCGTTTTGGATTATAATAATTTCAATAAATATAATGTAAAAACTATTAGCACAAATAAGCTTAACCTAGGAAAACTACTTTTAAATAATAAAGAAAGGTGTCAAAAAATAGATAATAGCGGCATATATGAAATCAAATGTTCAGATTGTGATGCCATATACATAGGTCAAACAGGTCGAAGTTTTAAAACTAGATTAAATGAACACAAAAAAGCCATAGGAACTTTAAATTGCAACACTGGATTCAGCACACACTGTATAGAAAATAAGCATGATTTTAATACCACCAACTTTAAACCCCTTCATTTATGTAAATAAAGGTAGAAAATTAACTCTATTAGAAAATTTTGAAATCCAAAAAGCCATCAGCGGAAAGAAAAATGTTACAAATGATCAATTAGATTTTCAATTGTAACCACTCCTACAAATATTCCTGTAAACAAACAATAAACCTTAATCTCCCCCTCTTTAGTTATTTAGAATAGTATAAATATACTGTAAGCTTTATTGGAATTTAGTATAAGTGTTTCTCTGTACTCCTGAAGATGGAATAAAATTCCGAAACGATCGTCGAGTAAATAAAATATACGTAGAACATATCCAAGTGTATTTGTTTATATTATAGTATGTGAAATATACCGGAGTGACGTAAGTGTCGAGTGTTCCGCAAAATGGTGAACGAGTGGTGCACATTGGAACATTTTGTAAGGCGTGTTGTTGTTAACTACATTCTACACACCTTACTTTGGTACAAGAATCGGTAAATGGGAGTGGTTTTATCTATGTATGTTTCAGTAAGATTGTTTTGTTTGTATTCGCAGCATTCGTGAACATTTAGTCAGTGATTTTTCAAATAGCTTTACGAATCTTACGGTAAAAGCTGTGAACTAGTGACTTAATGGTTCATGCAGAACATGAGTAAATTAAAACTTATTTAGATATACCTAGATCCTGAATGTAAAATCTGTTGGCCACAGAAATGGCTTATTGAGAGACTCTTTATTCTTAGATATAAGTCAGTTATTATTATTAAAAATCTAAAATTCCGAGAAGCCATGCATTATTTATTAAACCGTAGTAACTAATTGTTAGGGAAAGTTGAACATAATTTATATTTTGTGTTTTAAGTTGGCACTAAAAGTTTTGGTTCATAGGTTCAGTGCGTTTGTTTTGGTTTCCGAAAATTTCAGAAATAAAATCGTAATCCATCAGGTTATGGGCCCAGATTGGTTTTGAAAGAAGATATATCCTTTTATTGAAGAAATTCAGGCGGTCAGAATTACTAAAGAATTTTTCTGTTTTAAGTAATACCGAAGTTTATAGAAGTTAACCTCAAAATATGTCGTAAAGCATGGCAGGTGCAGGGTTTTCTGTGAAAAAACTCACAGGACGTGAGATAACACCTGGAAGTTCGCAATGCAAGAGCTTTTAGAGCACGAAGATTTATGGGAGTGCATAAGTTGCGTACACTAGAGATCTCAAGAAGGACACGAAAGCAAGAGCGAAAATTATTCTCTTGATAGATTCCGTCAACTATATTCATATCCAGGAAACGAAAACTTCGAAAGAAGCTTGGGAAAGGTTGAAGTGTGCATTTGAGGACTCCGGATTGACCAGAAAAGTTGAGCTTTTACGTACATTAGTAACTACTCAATTAAATGCTTGAAGCTCCATAGATGAGTATGTAAACACTATTATAACCATAGCGCACAAGTAAATGGTTTAATAGGCTTTCGGGTGAAAGAGCAATGGGTTGGTGCATTGCTACTGGTAGGTCTCTCGGATGAATATAGGCCAATGATAATGGGACTAGAAAGTTCGGGAACTCCGATTACCGGTGATTGAATAAAAACCAAACTATTGCAAGACATAAAGGTAAAAAAAGAAGGCAAAAGCAGTGATTCGGAAGCAGCATGGTATTCAAAAGGACATGGGAAGAGGAGAATATTCAATAAAGAAAAGGTACTCGTACTTTGCTATGCATGGAATAAATTTGGACATTGTGCAGGTACCTACCTATAAGAAGAAAAATGATAATAACCAGAGTTCTAAAAAAGAAATTAACAAGTTAAAAGCATTTTATGTCCCAAACATGACAGAAAAACTTAGTTCCGATTATTTTGTTGATTCATGTGCGTCATCCCATAAGACCGCAAATGAAAATTGGCTGGAAAATTTCCAAAAACGCAAGTATGCCGAAATAGCAACATCAAACAATTCTAAAATGGTTGTAAATGGAGTGGGAAACGTCACGATTCCAATAACAATTGGCAGCAAGACTGAGAAAGTAGTAGCAAGAAACGTCCTCCGTATGTTCCAAAATTAGCAGCAAACCTCATATCGCTCAGTAAAATTGTAAGTAATGGGTATATGATAAATTTTAGTTCCGAAGGGTGTAAAATCATGAACCAGAATCACATAATTGCTACAGCGAGTGAAATAAACGGCATTTATAAGTTAGACTGTCAAAGAGAGACGTCTCCTGTGGCTTAAAAATTATCAGACGAGGAACTATGGCACATGCATTTATGCCATTTAAACCGAACGGACATGAAATTATTAGCAGGTAGTATGGCTACAAGCTGTCCATTTAAAAAGGGTACCGATGAACCATGCATAACTTGTATTAAAGCAAAGCAGTACATATTGCCGTTCTCAATAAGTGCAACTGAAACGAATCAGGTGAAGAAACTCGTCCATTCCGATCTCTGCCGGCCTGTTAAGAACCAAGAACCGCTGAATAGCGTCTACTATTTTATCTATTGCTAACATAACATTAATCTTAGTATATAAGCTTTGTATTCAATTGATGTGGGCTTTTTGTCCATAGTTTATACTCGAGTGTATATCGTTTGTATTACTTGTACAAAATTCCAAATTGTGAAGTAACCGTTTTGTAAAGTTAAAAATAAATTTTTTTTTATTAAACCTTTCGGGACGTGTTATTTAACTGGCGCAGTGGGTAGGATCTCAAGAGACACCAAGAACAAGAATCGTCTAGGCGTCGTCGATTTCAATTGTTTGCTTGAGAAGACCACAATTAATTTTAAGAAGAAACAAGAAAAAGAAGAAATGAATATACCAGTACTACTAGTAATGTGAGTACATTTGTTTTGAATATTAATGACACATTCCTCAATTTGTTCCCAAATTTACGACGATTTAATCGATCAATTGAGTAGTAATTTAGAGAGTTGCTCAATAAGTAGCCAACAAAGTAAAATAAGTAGGTCAGGATTAAGTACAATTAATGATAAGAGTGCAATGGCAGCGGAACTAAAACCAATGCACTTGGACGCAGTCCCACATTACGATGGAGATCCTGCAACACGTGCAAATTTTATTTCTGCTTGTGATTACTTGTTAACTTTCCCAGATGTAGTTAATATAAATAATCCAGTCAATCAATATTTATTACGTGCTATCTTATCGAAACTAAAGGATACAGCCGCAGTTTTAATTGGAAACCGTGAAGATGCAAATTCGTGGCCCAAAATTAAACAATTGTTGTTACAGTTCTTTGGCGATCAAAGAGACGAAAATTGTTTGATTAGGGATCTTATGGCTTTAAAACCAGATAAAAATGAAAGCCCCTATCAATTTGGCATTAGATGTCAAGATGTTAGGAGTCTTCTTTTAAATAGAATTAAGTTATACGAAGCTGATCCTATAACTAGGCAGGTTAAAACGCACATATATGATAATCACGCTTTAAATGTTTATTTAACAGGTCTACCTAATAATTTAAGTCTTGCAATTCGTTTACAAAAACCAGAGACACTAGAACGCGCGATGGCACTAGTAATTGAAGAAGAAAATTTTAATTACGCTAGATCGCATAATTATAGCAATAATTATTCTGCTAATAATAGCAATCGAAATAACCCGAGTCAAAAACCTATGATGTTCAAAACTCCTAATCCTCGCATAACACCAACATGGCAACACACGTATTCGCAACCGATGTTCTCTCCAAGATCAAGTTATCAGTCTCAAAATCAAAATCCTTTTTTCAATCCCCCATTGTCACAAAATTATTTTCAACAGACAAGACTAAATTCCCCAATGCCACAAACTTATTTTCAACAACCTAGATTTGTACAACCGTTCCAACAAACACAACGAAACTTTCAGCAACCATTCCCACAGAGACCATTTTTTAACCAACAACAGGCTAAAATAAATCAACCAAATGTATTTGCTCAAGGTAATCAACGCCCAAATACATATAAACCGACCCCTATGGATATTAGCTCTGGCAATACTCGACGTACTAACGCTAACAATGTACGACAACCAATTCCTGGTCCATCTCAACCGCAAAAACCGAAATGGGTAGCAGAAGAACTCTTTTACCAAGAAGCAAATCCAGATGAACAATATGAAGAATATGAAGAATTTTATGAACCGAATTATGACAATATTAATTATACCCAATGTAATGAAATTGAAGAATCCAACTCAAATTTTCAGGACAGTCCCCCGAACAACCAACTAATATGATACAAATAAATAATGTAACCCATTCCCAACTTCCATACGTAATTATTCCCGAAACTAATTCGAAATTCATGATTGATACGGGATCATCGAAAACTCTTATAAGTCCCCGACTTGTAAACAAATTATTCCTTGAAAATCTCACTTACGATCCTTTCCAAGTTCAAACAGCTCATCAAATTTCTAATCATAATTATAGTGTAACAATTCCTTTACCCCCTGTATTTAAGTCTGAAGACACTCATAAATTTTATGTATTTGAAATTAATGACAAGTATGATGGTATAATAGGTTTAGACCTTCTCAAAAGGTTAAATGCTAAAATAGATTTGGATGAGGAAATTCTAGTCACTAAAGATACTAAAGTTCCACTTCATTTTTCTTTAATTAATAAGCCTAATAAGGCAAATGTTTTTCATACTCATTTAGCACCCAGATCTGAACAATTAGTTGAGATCCCTGTAGATAAGAATGTTTTAGAAGGATACATTCCATATTTAGAATTTGCAAATGGAATTAAAACTCCAGCTGCATTAGTAACCGTTAAAAACGGTAAAGCATTTACAACTATGTTAAACCCTTCAGAAAATGAATGTACCATAGAACTACACGAACCTATCCAAATTAATGAAATCGAAACATCAATTTTACCTTCCGAAAACCTAACAATTACTCCAGATCAAGACGTAACTTTAAAACAAAATTTAAAAAATCTTAGACTCGAACATATGAATTCCGAGGAAAAGAAAGCAATCCATTCCCTGTGTTTAGAATATCGAGATATTTTTTATTGTGAAAATTTTCCCCTTTCCTTTACTAATCAAATTAAGCATTCAATCCGTTTAAAAGATGAAAATCCTATTTATACAAAAAGTTATCGTTACCCTCATGTTCATAAGCACGAAGTCCAAAAACAAATATCATCTTTGTTAAGTCAAGGCATAATTAGACACTCGACTTCCCCTTGGTCATCACCAGTGTGGATTGTTCCAAAAAAGTCAGATGCCTCAGGTAAAAAGAAATGGCGGATGGTAATCGACTACAGGAAGTTGAATGAAAAAACTGTAGATGACAAGTATCCATTGCCTAATATAACTGACATATTAGACAAATTGGGTAGGAGCCAATATTTTACTACATTAGATCTCGCCTCAGGGTTCCATCAGATTGAAATGAACCCCAATGACATCGAAAAAACAGCCTTCAGCACCGAACATGGACATTACGAGTATACACGAATGCCTTTCGGTCTTAAAAATGCACCCTCCACCTTCCAACGCGTTATGGATAATGTTTTGCGCGGTTTACAAGCTGAACGATGTTTGGTATATTTAGACGATATAATAATTTTCTCCACCTCACTTCAGGAACACATTCAGAAATTACGAAATGTATTTAAAAGATTACGGGAAACAAATTTTAAAATTCAATTAGATAAAAGTGAATTTTTACATAAAGAAGTAGCATACCTTTGGACACGTTATAACCCCAGAAGGAGTAAAACCTAATCCTGATAAAATTAAGGCAATCCTAAATTTTCCAATCCCAAAAACACGAACTGAAATAAAAAGTTTTTTAGGTTTATTAGGTTATTACCGAAAATTCATTCAAGATTTTGCAAAAATTACTAAGCCAATGACAAAATGTCTAAAGAAAGGCGCAAAAATTGAATATACTTCTTCAGATTACATAAATGCTTTTAATAAGGCAAAACAAATTTTAACAAACGACCCTGTTTTGCAATATCCCGATTTTGATAAACCCTTCGTACTCACGACTGACGCTTCAAATTTTGCATTAGGCGCAGTACTTTCACAAGGTACAATTGGCAATGACAAACCGATTGCTTATGCTTCAAGAACGAAACCGAACAAAAATATTCCACAATTGAAAAGGAATTACTCGCAATTGTGTGGGCAACAAAATATTTTAGGCCATACCTTTACGGACATAAATTCAAAATTTACACGGATCACAGACCCCTTACTTGGCTCTTCAGTCTCAAGGAACCAAATTCGAAACTTGTAAGATGGAGACTAAGACTGGAAGAGTTTGATTATGAAATTGCATATAAAAAAGGTAAATATAATACAAACGCCGATGCTCTTTCCCGAATTCAGTTAAATCCTATACGAACACAGTCAATGATTGCAGAACCAGATTTAGACCCCC
The DNA here is from genome assembly GCA_963966045.1 of Xestobium rufovillosum. NCBI lineage: Eukaryota > Metazoa > Arthropoda > Insecta > Coleoptera > Ptinidae > Xestobium > Xestobium rufovillosum. Next base: position 41,877,100 of record OZ014494.1, on the reverse strand, counting down.
ACCATGAAATAAATACTCCTACACCTGAAGAAGTCAAAAAATTCTTAAACCCTGAAATTAAATCAAGACCACCACCTTTAATACCATTTGACGACATTCCCGGGCCGTCAAAAGATTTTGTAAACAAAAATTCGGAACATTCAGAAATCATTACTATTCATTCTGACGAAACGTGTGAACCAACAGACAGCATACCTATTAAAGACTGTATAATAAATTCCAAGTTTAACCAAATTCATGTTAAACGCGGACCATTTTTAGTTAGAATCGAAAAAATCGATAGCAGACAAATTTTTCACTTTCAAATACCCTATTTAAATGAAAACGAATCAATAGTTACCTTTTTCAAAGAATATTTAGTACCAAAAGCGTCTTATGCTTTGTACACAGAATGCGATGAAATTTATAAAATGTTCTGTAGAAATTATTGTAAATTATTTACAAATGAAGGTCCTAAAATTATTAGATACACGCAAAAACGAACTGAAGTCACAAACGAAGAAGACCAATTGACCGCTATTAGAAATTATCACGAAGGAAAGACGAACCACCGTGGAATTAACGAAACTTTAGGGAAACTAAAATCCAGATATTTTTGGCCAAATATGAAAAAATCTATAGAAATATATAGGCAATTGTCAAACTTGTAAAAAATTCAAATATGACAGAAAACACTATGACGTACCACTCAATCTGACTGAGACACCTTCAAAACCTTTCGAAATAATACACGTTGACACATTTTCTTATGATCGAACAATTTTTCTAACTATGGTTGATGCATTTTCCAAAATGGCACAAGCATATTTAATTCCCAGTAAAAATCCAATAGATATTTCAAAAACACTTTTCACATACTTTTCTCATTTTGGTACACCAACGCAAATCACTATGGATAAAGGTAAAGAATTCAAAAACAAATTAATCGAAGATTTTCTAAACAGCCATAAAATTCAAATCCATTTTACAACATCCAAAAATCCAGAATCAAATGGAATAATCGAGAAATTCCACTCTACACTTATTGAACACTTAAGAATACTTCAGTTTAAACACAAAGAACCACTCTCGGAATTAATAAAATATGCAATAATTGCGTATAACCATTCAATACATTCGGCAACAAAAATGACACCATTTTCGCTATTATTTGGTCATACAAATTCTAAAGATCCTAATGACGTAATTTTTGATGATGAATTATACGAAATATACGTATCTAATCATCGTGACAAAATTAAATTAATTTATGAAAAAGTTAAAGAACGACTAAAAACGGAAAAAGGGAAAATTGTTGAAAAACACATGACTGATTTACCATTTAAAATTGGACAAATTATTTATTACACTGCAAATGAAGACAGAACTGCAAAAGCAACGAAAAAGAATTTAGGGCCAGCTACAATTCTTAAAATTAATCCTGATCACACCTGTATTTTAAAACTAGAAAATAATAAAGGAATTAAAGTACATACTCGTAGGCTAAGACATAGTCTTGTTACAGATGGACAATCCTATCTTCAACCTACTGGACTTACGAAACATACGAAAACGTCTTCCAAAAACTAACTGACAACCCCGGTATATACATACAACCACTTGGTGAAGCTAAAGTAACAATATCATCTTGGACAATAATAAAACCCTATGATTTAAGCGGAGTTATCCAAGAAATTTCTAAGTTAAAAATTATTATTAAACAATTAGATTCCATAGTATCAAAGGAAAATCCCTTCCAACATTTCTGTTCCCTAACAATGTCTGAAATTGATGAACTACTTTATCATATTTTACCAAATGTTAAATTGTCAACCAGAAAGAAACGAGGTTTAATCGATATAGCAGGTACTTTAATCAAAACTATAACGGGAAACTTAGACGCAGAAGATGGTAAAAAATATGAAGATGCTATTAATTCTGTCGTGCACAAACAAAATTATCAAGTAAAAGCAACAAATCAAAAAATAAGCGTTATAATCGACTCTCTTTTGAATCTAAATAAATCTATGGCTCATGTCAGTAACGATCAAAAAATAATTGCTGAAAAACTGGATAATTTAACACTCTCACTGCAAAAGGTACAAGAAACTAATTCAAACATTTCAATATCTTTTCAAATTGATTCAAGTTACATGCACTTGCTGAATACACTCTCATACACTCATACACTATACTCATACACTATCATGTCTCAGATCTTTTAAATAAAATTTTAGTTGGAATAACATTTTCAAAATTAAAAATCCTTCATCCTGTTATTGTAAAACCTAAAGAATTATTTGCAGAACTTGTAAAAATTAATCAAATTGTTCCAAATTCAATGATAATTACACCAGATTTAAGCAACATAGATATCTTTGAGCAAGTTTCTGAAATACAAACTTATCATACGAATTATCGAGTCGTATTTTTGATAAAAATTCCACTAACCAACTCAATTAAATATAAATTGCACCATTCCTATTCCCTACCTGTAATAGAAACTGAAAATACTAAATTGGTTATACCTTCAGCCAAATTCCTCCTAACTTCAGAACAGAATTACTTACTTACTAATGAGCTGTGTATTTTCACGAACGCCAAATTCTACCTATGCCGTTTGGAAACTTTGAAAAATTCAGACAACCAAATATGTGAAATCGAGCTGCTGCAACACAAGAAGCCATATAATGCCTGTGCAAGGCACAACATCAGAACATCATGGAAAATCCAAAAAATTGAAAATAACGCCTGGCTATATTTCGAGCCAACAGAAACACCTGGTATAATAAAATGCAACAATTACGAAGATCGCGGGGATCTGGTTGGTACCTATTTAATCCACGTACCCCAAAGCTGTAGTGTTACATTACATGGAAATCCACTTAGTTACGAAGAAACAAAGCTAGTTTCAAGAAAAGAAGAATTCTACAATATCAAGCTGCCAAAAATTGAAGAAAATTCGAAAGAAGTATTCAAGAATATTACCCTAGAAGATGTATACTTGGACGACATCAAAGAATTAAAAAGGAAATTGGAAACTCCAGTAGACTTCGATGGTGACATGCCCATGTTTCATCATTCACTCAGTCTTTGGACAATTGTATTATACTCCATACTAATTTTTGTCATTCTAATCATAGGTTACCGCAAAATTTGGCCAAGACTCAAGAAACCTAAGAAAACGGAGAACAAGGCAACATTGGACGAAATTGAGCTCCAGTGAACTTCCGCCCAATTTCTCATCTTCGGCGGGAGGTGTTAAGAACCAAGAACCGCTGAATAGCGTCTACTATTTTATCTATTGCTAACATAACATTAATCTTAGTATATAAGCTTTGTATTCAATTGATGTGGGCTTTTTGTCCATAGTTTATACTCGAGTGTATATCGTTTGTATTACTTGTACAAAATTCCAAATTGTGAAGTAACCGTTTTGTAAAGTTAAAAATAATTTTTTTTTATTAAACCTTTCGGGACGTGTTATTTAACTGGCCGATGGAAAAAATATCAATTTGGGGGGTGCAAATATTTCCTTACTTTGATAAATGATTGTACCAGAAACGTATTTGTATATTTTTTAGAGAGGAAGTCTCAAGTAACAGAAATGTTTGAAAAATTTAAGAGACTAGTGGAAAACCAAAGTGCGAGAAAGATTAAAATACTACGCACCGACAATGGCACAGAATATGTTAATCAAAATTAAAAACATTTTTTACGAAATTTGGCATACCCCATCAGTCAACATACCCTTACGAGTATACCCCAGAACAAAATGGACTTGCCGAACGTATGAATCGCACAATAGTAGAAAAGGCACGTAGTATGCTAACAGAAGCTAATTTACCTAAAGAATATTGGGGAGAAGCAGTTTCGACAGCTGTCTATTTGAGAAATAGATCTCCAGCGGCAGCAATAAAGAAAATCCGAGAAGAGAAGTGGTCAGGTAGAAAACCTAATCTTGACCATCTTCGAGTATTTGGTTGCAAAACGATGGCTCATATAGCTAAAGGAAAGAGAAAAATGAGATGAAAAATTGAAAGAGTATATAAGTATTCATGGGATATTGTGAAGACACCAAAGGATACCGGTTGATCGACCCTGAAACTAAGAATATAATAAATAGTAGAAATGTTATTTTTTTAGAAAATGCTAAAATGGAGATGAAAAGAACAAACAAAATTTTAGAAACCAAATGGGTTTTTAAAACAAAACGAAATTCAAACGAAGACTGAAAGATATAAGGCAAGATTGATTGTCCGAGTTTTGCCCAAACCTACGGAATTGATTATACGGAAACTTTTTCTCCAGTTGTACGTTACAGCTCAATCAGGTTTATCATAGCGTTGGCTGTGAAGTATAACATGCAGGTACACCACATGGATGTTATAACGGTTTACTTACAGGGTGAATTGGAAAAAGAAGTGTACGTACATCACCCAGAACAATTCGAAAAGGAGGGGCAAGACTTTAAAATTTGTCGTTTAAGAAAGGCGTTGTATGGGCTTAAACAGAGTGGGAGAGTCTGGAATAAAAAATTGAAAACTACATTGACAGAAATGACTTTCTACCAGTCAAAAGCAGATCAATGCATTTTTTTCAAAAGAAGTGAAGAAGAAAATATAATATAATATTAATAGCAGCAACCAGTCAAACTTTAATAAAGGTCACAAAGCAGCAGCTCCAAGAAAAATTTAAAACGAAAGATTTAGGTATTGCAAAGTATTTGCTTGAAATAAGAAACCAGAAGTGAAGAAGGTTCAATATTTATTGATCAGTCTACATATATAGAGATTCTAGAAAAACTGAAGATGAGCGACTGTAAACCTGCTGCAACGCCGGCGGACCCTAACCAAAGTTATCAGCAGTACATGGGACCAATTACCTTAAAAGAAATTTAAGAAATGCGAAGTACCTCATACCAAGAAGCTGTGTATGTAGCTTACTCTATCTGTTGAATCTTCTGAAGTACTCCATATTATCGAGGTATGTTGTTGTATAAACGGACTTTTACTATCCTATTAAACTCTATCTGTCTCAGAGCACTAGACCCGATATTTCATTCGCAATTGGTTTTGTGCGCCGATTCTGCAAAAATCCTCGCCAGATTCATTGGACAACAGGCAAGAGAATTTTCCGCTACCTAAAGGGAACGCAGAACACCAAACTTCAGTTTAATAAACATAATCAAAATTAAAAATTTTAAGTAACCCGCGACACATCATCAAACGCCTGAACAGATCTTCATAAATTATAGTTAAGAACCATCTCGATCACGTCAGCTTCCAAACAAAAAAAAACCGCATCAAAATCGGTCCATTCGTTTAGGAGCTACGGGTTAATTAAAAACGTGCACACGATAATAATTTGAAAACTTAACATCACATTTAATTACGACATCAAATACTCCTCGACATAGGTATCTTTATAACATTCTATTAGATGACGGTGTTGCTAGGTTTCTCCACCGTAACTATGCAAAATCACTGACAGTTATACTTGAAAGGCAATAAATAAATTGCTTGGTGACCACTGGATATTGCAAAAAAGCATATAAATTATAGCTAAGAACCATCTCGATCACGTCAGCTTTCAAACAAAAAAAAAACGCATCAAAATCGGTCTATTCGTTTAGGAGCTACGATGCCTCAGACAGACACACAGACACACAGACACGTCAAACTTATAACACACCTCTTTTTTGTCGGGGGTTAAAAAACAGCACCAAGAAAGAAGGCTACACCGATGCATATTGGGCTAATGACACAAACAATCGGAATTCTGTTACAGGTAGCCTATTTATACTTCAAGGTGGAGCCATATCCTGGTCAAGTAAGAAGCAGAAGACACTCCCAGTATCCACGACATAGGCTGAGTACATGACGCTGTCTACGACCTGTCAAGAGAGTCTTTGGCTGCGAGAACTGGCCAAAGAAATTGATTCATACTCAGCTAGGTACACGACCAACCCATCATCTACTGTGACAACAATGGGGCTGTTGACCTTGCTCAAACAAGTAAGTACCGCCAACGCACTAAGCACATCGATGTTCGTCATCATTTTTTCCGCGAGAAGATTGGAAATGGAGACATCAGTGTTGCACACCTTCTTACACAAGAAATGCTGGCCTATATATTAACAAAACCACTTTTTAAACAAGTTTAAATTTTGTTGTAAAAATGTATTTTTAATTCAGAAAGGGAAAATGGACACATATGTTCATGTGGGGGTGTTAGGGAAAGTTAAATATAGTTTATATTTTGTATTTTAAGTTGGCAATAAAAGTTTTGGTTCATATGTTCAATGCAAATAGAGTGACATGTGTTTGATTTGGTTACCGAAAATTTCATATATGTATAATATCGTAATCCATCACTAATACCGTGTTAACTGTCTATTTTTACGTTACGTTACGTTATTGCCGGCCTCTTCCAATTTTAATACTAGGTACTCTAATAATAGGGGGTTTGAGGGGTATAGCTTGGCGCACTACATTTTATTTGCGTCAAGCATAATATTTACACAAAAATAAAGTTGGCCGCGCACAAAATTCTATAAGCATTTTATTATTGACGTTTTGCAGTAAGAGCGCAAAGTAACGTAACGTTACGTTACGTTACGTTACTTTATGTTACGTTACGTTACTTTACGTTACGTTACTTTACGTTACGTTACGTTACTTTACGTTACGTTACTTTACTTTAAGTTACGTTACGTTACCTTACGGTACGTTACGTGTATTACTTAGTATATTTTGAATTTTATTGGTGCCAATATTTTTATTTAAATTTGCCAGTTTTGTGAATTTAATGTATTTAGGTTCGTTACGATTAAGTTCGCAGTTGTATTATGTCTAAAATGAGATAATATTCTTGATGAATTCGTTTGCATTACATATTTTTTGAAAACTGAGAAGAGGTGTTAGAATTGCACTTGCATCACAAAATATTTATAAATTTCGAACTTTGTACAAAACCAATGTGCAATATCAACAATGTACTTTCTTATAAATATGCTTGTGAACTGCTAGCATGACGATAATGCACTTTGTTCCCAACAGGGACGCCACTATGATGTCCTTGATAAATAGTTGCTAAGCCAAAGGTTTACATTAACATTTCTTATTGGCAAAGGCTCAATTTTGAAAATTCAGGGCGTTATTACAGTGCACCAAAGAAAGATATATCTAGGCAACTTGTAAAACGCAACGTAATTGACAGCATCCAGTAATTCGAAATTTGTTCTTTAAGAGTAGGTACTTGAAATAACGCCGTCTATGCCGAATGATAGAACCTGACAGCGAGTTGTGATGCAATATTATAATGCAGTTAATTGCAAATGACAAACTGCACGATAAACGTGGCGAATTCGAACCTATGTTTCCAACTTTCCGGGCGGCCCTCCTAACTGCGGTGTCCCACATTCAGCACACGTGCAGCGGTCCTCGATGGCTTCTCCCAGGAAATCAGGAAATCCGTTTGTTGCATATCAGTAAGTTGTGATTAAAAAATTACGATTTTATCCTTCTATCCCGATCCTGTTATCAAAAATTTTGGATTTGTTAATGGATGAATTTTGCCAAAGATGACGATGATTTTGTAGTACTACTTCACTTTTATCATTTCCAAAATTATGGCATCATTCTCTGTGGAGTTGATTTTTCAGAGAGAAGGGGTCTTCCTTCTATCAACCCTCCTTTGCCAAGAATTCCGCAAAAATGATGGCGTCATCCTCCTTCCTTCTCTTACTTCCTCTGGTGATTGACTTTGTCATGATCTCAAGATGATAGCGTCAGCCGTCTCCTAATTCTCCCCTTGAAATGGAATTCGCCAAAATGATGCTGTCGTCCTTAGCAATTGAAATGTGGTAACGTATTACGATAACGATATTTTTGGTAATATTACGCGACAAAATTACCAACCTGTAATGATGCAGCTCTGCTTTTTGTTACTTTTCTTTTAACATTTATATAGTTCATAGTCTTTAAGGGGATTGACTTTTTCCAGTAGCACTGAACGTCGGTAGGAGATAATATTTCAAAATCAATAATACTAGACCTAGAAAAAATAAATAAACACCAGAAACATTTTATTTGCATAGAGTTAATGTGTAGCTCATTTATAGTACAATACATAATACAACCTGGTGCACAAGAAGAGCAAGGCAGAAACATGCTTACGTCGTGAAGATTTTCCAGCTTTGCAACTGCATTGTATATTCTTCATATGCACATCTGAACCCTCCAGAAAGAAGGTACTCGTAGATTCTGGTTCATGTGAAATATCGCGCAGACCACTCGTTTTTAAACACTAAGCATACAAGACTATTTAATGCCGCATAAAAGTATATGAGTGGCATTTAAAACTGCTTGCCCTTCTATTATGCAACGAAAGGTAGGGCTTGCCTCCAAATAGTTAAACAAATAACCAATACTTAATCCGAAATCCATTTTGGGAAGAAGATTGTAGTGGCAGGTTAATTATGACAAGAAAAGTTGTTTACATAACATACTTTTCTTTACCACCGCCATAATTAAAGGAATTACAGCACCTTCTACTGTTCATTATTTCCCTATCTCAACAAGCAAATGCGGTGCTCTACAATTAATAGCAATTTCCTGGTTGGCCACAGCCCATTGAATAATGGCTCATTGTCCAATAACCATTGAATAAGAACCTTATTAGGTGTTCGCAAACGCACAAGTACAATGAACGTACAATTTGATGGTTGCAGATAAATGTATTTTATTTTAAAAAGCAAATATCCCCGTTATTTGCTTTATTTATTGATGATTCTAATTTTCTGAAATTTATTAAAGTTGCCGATAAATTACCACTGAAAAGCCACAATTGAAAATTTTAAACCATAGACATCCTCCCTGCTGAGCAGGCGTACCAATAGTCTATCAATTAAAAATGCCTCGTTTTCAAGTTCACTTTAAAGTTCACTTAAGTGATTAGATATTAAATAGTAAAGATTTTCATTGCACATTGATCGGATCATATTTTTAAAGTATGTTGAGTGAATTACGTAGAAATGCCAATCGGTACACGTGCAACGACATTTTTATAAAATTTGTTGAAAATTCTGTGCTGTTGTTTTGGTTAACGTTTTTCAAAACGCGTCGGTCGGAATAATTATTTATCTACATTAATTAACATTAACTTTTTTACTAGACTATAGGCAATTATAATTATGATGACATAACATTTGACTTCAAGATACTATTTCGAAAGGTACTTTCTGTAGTTTTGATATCTTACTCGAGTCACCAGTGGAACAAATTAATATTCTCAAAAAAACAATGCCCAAATAAAAAAAAAAACTGATTCCCATGCAGTAAATAACTTACTCCACGTATCAAGAAATAATAAATAACTATTCAGATAATGAGTGGTACTGGACCGTTCGAACAACTACTCCTCGGGCAAATACCCCGCGCCAGGCATTGAATTATAGAACTAAATCCAGATTTTGTGTACTACGAGATCTCATACGGGATGCAACCCCAAACATATCGTTGGCCTTGGAACATCCTTGGATCTCTACGTACTTTCCTGCTCAACTCGCAGTAGAGTACATGAGTCCCAAAAGGACGAAACCAGTGGTCTACGGTTTTCCATACACATTCGAAACATGCAATATTGAAAAACTTCTAACAATTATTCAGATACTCAGCGCACATATTCCTAAGGTTATTTTATGTACAGGATCATTCCTCATATACAGGGTGATTCAGAACGGGCGAGCCAAATTAAAATGGGTGCTAGAGGAACTCCAAATAAGACGAAAAGTTTATATGAACATATGTTCTAAAGTGACTACTAACAAAGATATCGGGTGTAAAAGTTTTAATATTTTTTTAATATCGTAATGTAATAATTGATGTGTTTTCTCGTTCTTCTTGTTAGTTTTGTTAGTGTTATTCTTAATAAACTATTTTTTCAATTTTCACTTTCCTTGCATGTCGGTGAAGCCATTATTGCATTATGGAAAATTTCAGTGCATGTGCACGATTTCACAAAAAGCTTTTTCATTCAAAAACTAAGCATTTTACGAAAAATTTTGAAGGTACCAATTTCTTCCCAAATTGAACGTAGATTTCAAATACATTAATATCACCTGCATTCGGAAGTGGCGTAACATTGGATTGGGGAAATAAATAAACGGCCTACCCCGTAGCAACGCTACTGATGGAGCTAGCAGAGCAATTTTTTTTGAAAATTAAAACTTGGTAAATGAAAACGACACCTTAAATTTTAACTCAATAACTTTCCTAGTTACTAACATAATAAAAAATATTTAAAAAATATTAAAACTTTTACACCCTGTTAGTAGTCACTTTTGAACATATGTTCATATAAACTTTTCGTCTTATTTGGATTCCTCTAGCACCCAGTTTAATTTGGCACGCCCGTTCTGAATCACCCTGTATTGACACCCCACTTACAGCAGTTATTTGAAGAGTTGTTAAAAAAATTTACAGGCAAAAGTTTTATGTTTGACTCTATATTTTTAGAATTCGTTATTTAAAAAAAACAATTGAACATCGGAAATGTAATATTTCTGGATAACTATCATTTTTTTAAATTAAACACCCTATATATGGATTCACGTGTTTAAAGAGCACATTTCTATGATTCCAAAAATATATAGTTTGCCTATGTTTGGATAAGACGTTTTTGAGATATTGGACCCTAAAATTTTAAAAACAATATTGAATAAATAAATCATATAGTAGCCATAAATCATCATTGATTGCCGCGTCCGTCGTCTAAATTTTAAAAATAAATGAATTCATCCTTGCTTGTCAATATCTTCGTCAAAGTTAAAATGCCTTACACGGCTGAGCAAAAGCGTGATATTTTTCCTTTATTTTATACAAATAAATAAATTCGTTTTTCCTACTTTTCTACTTTTTCAATTTTTAGACCATCTTATCCAAACATCATAGGCAAACGATATATTTTTGGAATCAGAGAAATGTGCTCTTTAAACACGTGAATCCATATACAGGATGTTTCATTTAACAAAAATGATAATTATGCAGAAATATTACATTTCCGATGTTCAATTGTTTTTTTCTGATAACGAATTCTAAGAATATAGAGTAAAACAAATCTTTTGCATCTAAAATTTTTTAACAACTCATCAAATAACTGCTGTAAGTGGGATGTCAATATATGAGGAATGACCCTGTACTTATAGAAAAGTTTCTAAGAATCCCATACAAAGTTTAACCTACAATTTATTCCAAAACTAACCTGCGAAGTCTTAGGTAGCCAAAGCCTATTACTGACAGAAGCATCACGTGTGAATTGTAAATACGGACGAAGAACTGAAATTTGCTCGGGAAACTTGAAAAAACCCACTCCGTTAAAATATAACCGCCCGTACCGCGTTGCAGAAAAACTCGTCATTATTTCGAAAGGATAAAGCGGCAACTAATAAAACGGACCTTTCTTTTGTAAAATCTTTGTAAATAACTGATTAATGTTATTTGAACGATTGGAGGGGTTCCTTAGTTTATGAACTATGTCCGCTGCTGATACACAAATTCACGTGATTTTGTCGACATATTGGGTGATTGCTGTTGAGTGTTTATGTTCTTATCATTTCTGCTCTACAATAATATTACGTACTTATCTTTTTATATTGATTTGTGTAAGAATGAATTCTTCCACAAGCAACTTTTAATTACGGAAAATTTAAGGCTGAAAGTTTTTGTGACTGGTGCATGCAACAGAGTGCAAGTGCAAGTTGCTCAGAGCATTATTGTTTTAACTTTAATTGAAATCGCGTGTGAAGTATCAGTGTTTAATTGTGGAATATTTCAACTCATTACACAATTAATAATATTCACTCAAAACACATGTAATACGAATGGTTGATTTTGGGAAAAGGAATCAAATGCGGAATGTCGACGATTCACCAACTTTCACATTTATTACCTGAATGGAACTAGAGTCGTTCACTCTCTTCAGTTTATTGCTTGGACGGTTATTGGGTATTATTAATATTAATATTGGTATTGGATATTATTAAAATATAGGATAAATAAGGAAACCGGGGTTCCGTATTGTTTTTTATTCAATCCCGGAAAATCGCAGTGACGCCACAGGAAATCGATCTTGATGATATAGCTCTGGCATATCCAATTCAATATAGGGTCACTATAGTTTTATTTTATGCTAATTGGTTTTGTATGCATTTCTTTATTGCTTTCAGCGTGAATCTTGATTTTAAAGTTGTAATTAATAATTTTTTCCACGACTATCTTATAATATACTCTTTATACTTGTGTTTCTTCAATCATAATTAGATACATTAAGCACTGTAGTGATTAATGAATATTATTCACTATACCAATAGGAACATCGCTTTGACCCTTTTTTACATTATTTAGTAGGCCGCGATCGCGATGTGTCAGTTCAAATTGAAACGTCAAATCAGCATGGTTTGCTTTTAATTTGAAATGCGTATTATAAAAAAGAAGATATAATGAGTAGTGAGAGTGAAAACGAGGTTTCTTTAACAGCACCAGCAATAAAAGAAGCTGCGGAACTTGCCTCATTAGATTCATTGCCCAAAAAACCAAGAAAATTATACCCGAGAGCGTATGTATGAATCTTTCTTACACTGGAGAAGGGAAATGAAGGTAAATTCTTTCTGGGAATCTGTTTTGATAGTCGTGGACAAAGTATAGTATACAACTCGTTATAATGATGCTATTATTACCTCGGATGATTACAAAACTCGCTCATTTCACTCGCTCGTGTTGTAAACTTCATCCTCGGTAATAATAGAATTCATTATTAACTCGTGTATAATATACTATTAAAAGCTTATGGTGGCAACACGTTTTGCACAAATTTGTATTAATGTAAAGAACCTGTTATTGTAAAGTAAAACACAGGAATAAGCATGACCACCCACCACGACCAGCTCTGCTGCGCCAGCTAATTACTTTTAAACATAAATTTTCCAATCCTCCTGTGACGTCACACGCAAACAGCTGCAATGGAAAAATAATAATTAAAATAATAATAATAATATAATTAACATTAATAATAATAACAATAATGTTAATAATGAATTTGTAAACACCAGTCCAAATTAAAAAAAAATGGAAACACCGTCAGTAGGTATATGGACTATCCTGCCAGCCGACTTTCCATAAGAAACTATGGTAACTCCACCACCGTGGTGGATTCCACCACATTGGAAAATGTGACATGCGTAGGAGGGTCATACAGCTGTATGAGTACATTTCAGGGTCATTGAGATTCGGGGGTTAGTGCCCCGAGGTCAGAGGTCATTCCTAATAGGCGTATAGCTTGATGTAGGTATTTTGGGAAAAATTGTGACGTGCATAGGAAGGGTCATACAGTTGCATGAGTACATTTCAGGGTCATTGAAATTCGGGGGTCTATGAACCGAGGTCAGAGGTCATTCCTAATAGGCGTATAGCTTTATGCAGGGATTTTGGAAAAATGTGATATGTCTAGGTATGGTCATACGGCTGTATGAGCTGATTTTAGGATTACTTAAAATTCGGGGGTCATTGACCCGAGGTCAGAGGTCATTCTTAATAGGCGTATAGCTTTATGTAGGGATTTTGGAAGGTAACGTGCATAGGAATAGATATATAGCTGTATGAGTTGATTTTAGGATTATTTTAAAAAATTCGGAGGTCAGAGGTCATTCTAGAACGGTATAGGGCTTTATGCGCAGATTTTGGAAAGTGACGTGCATAGGAAGAGATATATAGCTGTATGAGTTGATTTTAGGATTATTTTAAAAAATTCGGGGGTCAGAGGTCATTAAAGAACGGTATAGGGCTTTATGCGTAGATTTTGGAAAGTGACGTTCATAGGAAGATGCATATAACTGTACGATGCACGCACACTTGGACAGTTATTGGCTTAAATATAGAGAAAATTCTTCAGGAGGCAGCTGCCGGGGATTGAACCTAATCTATCTATCCTGCGCAGAAGACCGCAGCGCTATCTAGTGCGCAACAGAGGTTATTTGATGTAGGCATTTTGAATGATTATATGTAGGTACCGCGTTTTGTCAAGAGGTTCATGTGTGATTTACTACACGGCAAGAAATAATTTCGAAAAGGGCTTAAAACACACACCTCCGAGAATAATAATAATAATTTTTTAAAAAAAAGGAAAAAATGATATTTCTACATACCATTCTGCCATCTGCATTGCGCAGGCGTAATCTTATCCGTTTCTTTGTTGTTACCGAAACATGCGGGCCCCCTTTGGGGCCCCCGAATATACACAAACATACACCCGTTGCTGAATATGTCTTGAAAATGGGGGCCGCACAGTTATAACTTCACCTTGCACTGCTTGTTAAATATTACGTCTTACTTCAGTCACATATAAGAGAAGAATGAAAAAATCGCTGTAGTTTTATGCAGGGCTTACTGAACAAACAGATATTCGGCTGCACAGATTTAAGCATCTTGCAGGGGTATAGGAGAAGAAATGAAGGAATCTTTACAGTTTTATGCAGAGCTTATTGGGCAAGAATACAGCGTTTTTCTGGAATCCACTCATGTAATATGAAACATAGTCCTTCGGTCTAGAGATCGCTTTGAGTGGCTGGACCTGGTGGTCATCTCTCATAACCTCAAAAATTAATGCACAAAAATACACGTAACAGAATTACCTTAATGCTGAATGAGTTCAAAGAGTAACGACTATTAAGAGGTGTAAGAGGCTGATTGTAAGTTTTGTAAAAGTTTTGATGTGGTAAAGATGAGATGAGACAAATAGGTGTGAATTAATAATTAAAAACGTAGTTATGCACGTACCTATGTATAATAAATTGTTTTTATACAACCAAGTTCGGACACGAATGCTTCCACAGATCCCCAAATTTTTCCGATTGCTTAGAACTAAATTTCGAAAGTCTGCTATTTATAGAAGACGAGATTATATTATTATTTGTTTTATAAAAATGCATTTACCTCCTACGACCTTGCTCGTAAATAAAATGATCGTAGTATTAAAATGCAGAAATAAGCAGTTTTACACACGGTTGACTTATTTTTTTATTAATAATGTCAATGAACCAGGCCTAGCCGATATAACTAACAGCTGATGGGTGCATACAGCACAATACCTGCTATGAAGACCTGTATATTAGTATTCCCCCGTGACCCCGTGGCACATAAGAATTTTTCATAGCGAGCTGATGTACCAGGCGGATTCAACAGTAGTTGTTGGGGAAAATTTAGAAACTGAACCTGATTTCAGTGACTGGACCTCTCTTTTTTTTGAAAACCGTTTAATCTCGGTTTGAGTGCACTTATATTAATAGGTGATGGGGTAATTTACGTGGTAAAGATGAGTCATACAGAGAAGCCACGATGACGTCACAGTTAAAAATATAGCTATATCTTCTTAACAACGGGTGTAAACAATATAGGTGTATACAATACAGCTGCATTTCTAGTGATAAAAGAATTTTGCTTTCGGTCCGATGAGTATGTGAATCTCAATGCGTTTATTTTCATTAGACCTTGTACTGATAAATAATAAATCTGTTGTGAGTATCTCAGATTATTGAGTATCGGTATATAGGTACGCAGTCACACGCACACTGGACGGTTATTGACTTAAATATAGAGAAACTTCCTCAGGAAGCAGCTGCCGGGAATCGACCCCCGATCGGCATAGAGCTGTATGAGATCATGTCAATGTTACTTAAAATTCTGGGGTCAGTTGAACAGTTATGCAGATATTTGGAAAGTGACGTTCAAAGCAAGCACACATTGTTAATTTTAAATTTCCCGCAATCATAATTATTCGCAAGAAATAAGGTAGCCATTTTGTTGAAATTATTATGAACACATGCAATTAATAACGGGACGAAATTGTAACCGATGACTGGCGGGTTCGTTTGTCCGAGGACACAGCGATTTAAAAATATAATAGTTTATACGAGAAGTCGATCTCTGAGAAGTGCTAAATAAATTACATTTAATACATCATTTAACATTAATTTATATTTTTCGTCAGTAAACATGTGTACGATGGGGTATTAAAATAAGCAGATCACATAGTTCATAATAGTATCCCCAGGGGGTAAAATAACACGGTCCGCAAATAAAATCATTAAGCGACTCAAATTAAGGCACACGCACACTTTTTAACAAGCGCCTGTAGCACCACATTTCAAACGCTTCTAATTTTTCATATCCAATTCTCCTATCGTCAAAATTTTGCACTCAAGATTAGCATAAAATTAAATAGGTAACTAATCAAGGCCCATATTTTCAACTTTCCGTTACTTGTGTAAAACGGTTTCGTAGAATTCCACGAATATACCGGTTGATTGCTTGATATTAAAATTTGACTCTCTAAGTAATACTAGTTACCGAAAAAACTGAGAAGTTACAGGGTCCTAACGGTGACTCGTACCCCATCTACCATATATAACTGCTATTAATTAGCGGGGGGCACTTTATCTAAGGCGGAAAGCGGTACCTACATAGAAAAGTGGGGGGTCTGATCCATCCACGGTGAATAGTTGTTATTAATGACGTTAATTGCTGTTGTTTTGTTCTCATACCGCTCGGTTCCAACGGCGCATGTGTGTAGTTATTAAAAGGAAATAAGCGTTCGTACTCTTCTCTGACAGAAATAATGTATCTAATGAACTTATTTACGAACAGATTAAGGGTTTTACCGTACATAAAGCGCCCTGTCTATTCAGAGTGTTTCATCTCGACAATCACAATTCTCACATTATCGTTATTATCACCGCATCCACTCACGCGCAAACGCAGTCCCGGGTGCATATTCATATCCAACGTATCGTATTGCAATTCGAAGTAACACGAAGTAGGCTCATATCCAACGCGCGAGATCGCTCTCGAATTTGCGATATGGTACGTGGTTTATAATTCATAAATCGACAAGTAGAACTAGTTTGTTTGCTGGCAGTTAACAGATTAGATTACTAATACCATGAATGTTATCAACGAAATTGACAAAAATTATTTGAAAATTAGTGATGCCATAGTCAGAACGAAATTTGCAACAGAAAGTGAAATTGAAGTAAGTTTTTAATTTGTTCATAATAATAATATCAGATAGCGCTTTTAGGTTATAATTCTATCTGATATACTGCGTGTGATGGTTTGGCTGTTTGTTTGGGGAGAGAGATTCGGATTGTTTTTGAGTGATGTCGCTCCAGGGGAAGGTGTTAATTCATAGGGGTTATTGGGTCAAGGAATTTGATTTCAATGCTGAATTTGAGTTTTTCCTATGTGGCATAGAGTTGGGGCAGGGGTTGGTAGGGCTTAAGGGGTGGTGTAAAATGATTCACGGAAACCGTTGACTATAAATATTTTCTGAAGCAATGTAATTACAATCCTGGAAATTTGCTTGCGGACATACCTAAATGCTCATGATCCTTTCAATGAAAATAATTTGAAAATAATTTAAGCACTTCCAGTTATACCGAAAATCGATACTCACTTACGTTTCTTGAATAGAATGCCACATATTTTTGTAAGAAAATGTTCATTTTGCTTGTCTTTTTAAGGGGAGTTTAATAATAACATCATGTCCGAAAAGTTAACCCATTTCGAAATATTTATTATTTTTTGAATTCTTTTCCGATAGCATCATACTTTAAAAAAATCTGCTTCGAACTGAAGGACCGATATCCAGGATATCGCAAGTCGACACCTGTAACTTTCCCACGATGCGTAAAATTTATTTAAAGTACATACAGGCTATTCATAATTTGATATCAATTCCGGGAAATTTTAAATCGGTGAGAAATCAATGTTTTTAAATAGAACACCATGTATCTTATTTCACCATCTGGTGCAGAATTGCACTCTACGTGAAGAAGTATAATTATTTCCTATGTCCAGCTGTTACTGATTTTTCATTATGAACGAAATTTGTCCGAATCGATATCAAATCATGAACACCTTGTATATATTTTAAGCAAACTCGAAATTCACTTTCAAAAATATGGCATTCTATCTAAAAAAGGAAGTTAGTAACCATTTTCGTTATAACCGGAAGTGCAACAACTTTGAAAATATTTCCATTGAAAAGGTCGTAAGCATTTGTGTCAGTAACCAAATTTTCGTATGTAATATAACAAGTGCTTTGATTATCATCGATGATATCTACGAGCTGAAACCGAACTGGAGATTCAACGAGTCCGAAGGACGAGTTGAATGTCCTGTTTCGGTTTCACGAGTGATATCCTCGATAATTAATCATAGCACGAGTTATATTTGGCGAGAGAATATAATGAATAAGAAACATTTAAAGAATGAAACTTAATTTACATTTGGAATATGACACATATCAACTGTCAGATTTGACAAATAAAATTTATTTAATACTTTCTGATGGTCTGAATATCCTATTCCTAACAACGGACCAAAATAAGGTGATAGATTTTTTGTTTTTTACCATCGCTGTGATAGCTATGTAACCAAGCAAATTTTTAATTTCTATTGGTGCAAATCGCGTCAAGTGACTTATGAATTATATTCTCAGGATTGTAACTACATTACTGTGGAAAATATTTATAGTCGACCATTTTCGGAACTTTCCTGTATACTTATATGGTTTGGCGGTTTTTAGGGTCAGAACAATGAACAATGAATGGTGGTGGTGGTAACTTAGCTTTAATTTATTTCAGAATTGGGTTACTGAACTTATGAATTTATCAAAAGTAACATGGTCAATAACCAGAACCATAAGAACACCGCCTTGCAAAGCTAGAAAACATATTTTCAAACGACTGTATCACTGTCATTTTAACACCGGCCATCGTTCTTTGCCTGGTCATCGAAAAAGAAATCATGCTACAAGAAATACATCCTGCCCTGCCATATTAACAATTACATTGGCTTATATACCACAAAATAAATCAAGGGCTAAATCTCCAGATTGTGAGAGGGTAATAAAATAAAATCAAAGTAATAAAAGTAATGAGATAAATTTAATTAACGAACCAAAGTAAACAAAATATTAAATACAAAACTAAATGAAACAATAGTTTAAAACTAAATTTATAAACTTCCCAAAATACAGAGGTGTCGAAAACTAAGGGCGTCTGCATAGGTGTCAGCATAACTGGATCCATTCTAGAAATAAAGAAAACCGCAGTAAGCGTCCGTGCCCCATTATAAATTCTTAATTATCATTTAACTTCATATTTGCCAGAGAGTGTTACAATGTAATCGTATGATTGTATAATATTCATGGTCGAATTTGGAAACGAAGGGTAGAACTCGCAACGTTTAGGTAGATCATCTTTTATAGTTGACAAGCGATGGTACTGAGGGGTGCAATGGACAGTAAGGGATAGACACGCATTCTGCCCTCTCCAGAACCAACCTTCTACGCAAAGGGCTGAACACGCAATGCGCTATCTCTGCTTAGCTTCTCTCAACAGCTTGTAATTTAAGTAGATCGTCTTTTGTGATTAACAAGCGATGGCACTGAGGGGTGCAATGGGCAGTAAGGGCTAGACACGCATTCTGCCCTCTCCAGAACCAACCTTCTACGCAAAGGGCTGAACACGCAATGCGCTATCTCTGCTTAGCTTCTCTAAACAGCTAGTGCTAAGGTGTACAATGAGCTCAAAGGTTATGGTTATCAAGCGATGGTACTGAGGGGTGCAATGGGCAGTAAGGGATAGACACGCATTCTGCCCTCTCCAGAACCAACCTTCTACGCAAAGGGCTGAACACGCAATGCTTTACTTCACTCAACAGCTAGTACTAAGGTGTGCAATGAGCTCAAAGGGCTGAACACGCATTGAGGTCTCTTCAGCTACTAGAGTTTGGACATTCGTATGATTACTGGTACTTACGAAGAATGCAATGGTCACAAAGGGCTAAACCCGCGATGCATTCTCTCCGTTAAATACCGTTTACAAAATAAACCACACCCATACGAATATATATTTTAGATGAATTAATCAACGGTCACTAATCGGAAATTAATTTATATAAATCGCATAAAACATGCAAGAATACTACAATAGAGTTAAGACGCTTAGTGAATAAACTCACCTAGATTCCTTGCAAATTAATGTGAAAGCACAATTTAGCAAATTAGTAAAAATTAAACATTCGTTTTGGAGAACTGTCAGAATATTTAAACAATTCGACCCAGCCGACCCCAGCTCACTGAATACACGATATCAAATAAGAAAACAGGATAAATCATTTCATAACAACCGAGCGTTCAATATTTCGCTATTAAAACCAAAACAAAGCGGTCTATCACAAGAGCTCCAGAATTTTACATACTTTAAGTATATATTTTTAGTATCAAATATTATTAATTAATTTTGCTCTTACAAGATGATCTGGCCAAAGACTGGCCTTGTATAATACAGTTTTCAGGGGAACATAATCACACTGTATTTAGCGCTGCTGCACTAACACAACGCCCTATAAGCGAAAGTACTAAAAAAGAAATATTACAATATTTTGAAAGGGGACACTCGGTGGCTTCGGCATACCATAGTTTTTGTTTTAAGAAGATGGAGGAATATGGAGATGAATACAATACTTTATCGGCCGATCGTCATTACTTTCCAAATAAAACAGATTTTCAGAATTTATGGGCAAAACATTTTAAAGGAAATTACGGGGCAAGAACTGGTTCAGATATGTTCAATAAGTTAGAAGAAAATCTAATAAACAATGAAGGAGTGTCGTTTAAAATAAGCCACATTGACGACCACTATGCTATATCTCTATGCACTCCCATGATGAAGCGGGCATCAACGTTATTAATTCAGTCTTCAGAAATTCTATTCGTAGATGCTACAAGTAACTGTGATGTACAGAATCATAAACTATATTTTTTTGCAACACAGTCAGCAGCCGATGGCATTCCATTAGGCTGCATTATTTCTACAAGCCAGAAAGAAGAACTATTTGATCTTGCACTTAAGAATTTGTTAGATGTTCACTTGCACAATATTTCACCCAAAATTATTCTTACGGACGATGATATGACTGAAAGAAAAGTTCTCCAAAAGCACTGGCCTGAATCCAAAATGCTTCTCTGCACTTTTCACGTCTTAAAGGCCATTTGGAAGTGGCTTAATATAGCTCGTAATAATATCCCGAAGGATGATAGGCAGTATCACTATAAATTGTTTAAAAATATACTGCGCGCCCCAAGCGAAGAAGAGCTTGATATGAACATTAAAACATTTCAGTCCAATTGCAAATTCGAAAATTTTAAGAACTATATCAACCATAAAATTGAAAAAGACATAAGTGCCTGGTCTTTATATCATAGAAAAAACTTTTTAACCCGAGGTTCTGATACGAACAACATTGTGGAGGTGATGTTTAGATTGTTTAATGACATTCCATTGGAAAGGACAAAGGCATACAACCTGGCACAGTTAACTGATTTTATTACATCGGACTTTGAAAGCTATTACAAACAGAGATTATTGGACTTATGTTTTAACAAAGTTACCAAAAGCACTATTAACAGGCTCTGCCCGAACGCAAAAGATGTATCTTTTAGCCAAATTAAACAGGTTACAGATATGGAATTTTGTGTCATCGGTAATGAAAATGAAGAAAAGTACTTTGTTGATTTAAGCATTGGAGTATGCAGTTGCCCTGTAGGATTTACTGGAAAAGTTTGTAAACATCAAGCAAGTATTATTTTAAATATGAATGTAGATAATGTATTCAATACCTTAACGGACAAAAATAAAATATTGTTCTTTAAAATTGCCACGGGATCAGAACCGCCAAAAGATCTTTTGATGCCATTAAAGAAACCAGTAGTTCCTAAAATATCAGGACAGGGTAGTCAGGATGAGGTTACAGAAATATTTCTATCTAATAATTTATATGATTCTCAATCGGCCATTTCGCAAGAAGTTGAAAGTAATGAATTATTGGTGGATAGAGCCAGTGTCGATGAAGAAAATGATATTTCTAATATCGCAACCATAGAAACCATGTGGTCAGAGTTTATTACAAACTTTAGCGATCAAGTTAAGACAGGACTTAAAGATGATCCACTTGGGTTTACACCAGCCGTTCAGTCGTGCGTAACATCTTTCCAGAAAAATATAAATTCCAGCTCCAGTTTAATTAGTAACCTCTTCACCTTATTTAAGCCAAGCGATCAACGTTACATTCATAAACGAACTTTCACGAACACCACAAGGAAGGGCAAGAAGATAGGAGTTCAACCAACGTCGATTGCAAGACGAAAAGCTCTTGCAACTGGTCGGAGAAAACTGCAAGCAGGTAGACATGCATCAGCAATCTTGACAATGAAAAAACGAAAAGCTCAACATTCACTATCAGCATGTGTAGAAAAAAACATCAGTTTGGGAGATAACAAATTTGTTAAATAATACTCGTATATTGTATTTGTTGTCTTGCTTTTACACATATTTATTTTTTTTTGTAAAATAATAAAAAGAACCATGCACATTTTAAAACAAAAATTTGTATCTTCTTTATTTTATGTACCTAGATATTTAACTAAAATTTTTAAAATGCAGAAAATTCGCATTTGATTTGCCTACCTTAAATCTAAAGCCCTATTCAAATTTGCAAAGAATATTTTATACATACATAACATACATAATATTTTCTGATAACACGTACCTAATTAACGATTTCTTAGTATTTTATTATTTTGTATTGTGTATGTATACAAGAATACATTGCTCAATTATAACAGAAACAAAATTTATAGTAAATTCTGCTTGTATCTCCTGACATATCCCACGTGCGATATCGCAGAGCGACTTGCGGTCACTCTCGTGTTTTATGAACAGCGTCTCGGGTAAATCCGAGCTTCGATACGATACGTTGGATATGAATATGCGTCCCGGGTGCATATAGGTAAGTAACATCCAGTATCGCCATTCGGCTGCTCGATCGGATTTTGGAATGTAACATACGGTAGCGCCAACATAATGTGCGCTATCGGGTGTCACTTACCTGACCATTGCATTACTCCTACAATGTTATGATGCACGTTGAAAGCATGCATCATCCCAAAATAAATGTAAATGTAAAATATTAATTACACATTACCAAAACTTAAGTAACGAATTTTAATATTTTAAAATTCATGATACATCCTTTATAAAATTGCCAAATTATCATGCACATTCATACTTCCTTTTATTTTTAAGACACTAATCTTATTAGAAATAAAATTTGTCAAACTCTAATTCCTTTTTTCATGTCAATATTTTATAATTTTATAGTGCAAACCAGGGAGCAGAAACGCCAAACAATAATTAGTATATAAGAATATAAAGTAATATTTCAATATTACCATAATCTCAATATGTAGTTGGGTACTACAATTTAACCATTTGTCAATGACTACTACAGTGTAAGGACAATATTAAGTTTTTATGGTCACGGACTCTTCTCTTGTTCTCTTGTTCTTTGGTTTTCACCGGACACTATCATTATTAATTTTTAAATAAAAATAACCATTGGGCAATGAAAATGAATACATTTTG
Organism: Xestobium rufovillosum; assembly: GCA_963966045.1. Classification (NCBI taxonomy): domain Eukaryota; kingdom Metazoa; phylum Arthropoda; class Insecta; order Coleoptera; family Ptinidae; genus Xestobium; species Xestobium rufovillosum. The sequence goes on along the minus strand of OZ014494.1, from coordinate 41,853,576 downwards.
GTGGAGGAATTTTCTACTCGAGCATAAAAAACACGTGAGCATGCACTTGCACTGGTGTTTTCGCGGGAAATTGTCACATTGGAGATTGGACGGTGGAGCGCGATAAGTAACACCCTCGTAAACACCAGATAGCGACGATTAGCTTGGCGCTCTCGCGTGTTACTTTATTACAATTTGAGTCTAATTTTGTTACTTTTCAAAAACAATGCTTTCTAAAACAAGCTTTGTTATGCAATTTACCGAAATCTAACATGCAGCATTTAGGATCTTGGTTATCTTAGCAAGAGAATAGGTTGGTTAAAGTTGTTTATCCTTAAGATATTATTTGAGATAACTAGCCATTTCGTGGAAAACTAAAAAATAAAATGGAAAATTGCACTTTTATTGCTTTTGGTTGTAATATTTTTCTTTGACGTTAGGTAAATCTTCATTTTGAAAAATTTCCACACTGGCAATTTTCACTCTAGATATATTTCTGAGCGCGCTGCCACCATTTTACTACGTCGATTCGTTACTGCTCTTAAAATGTCAGTTTTGTTTGCTATCAATGAACTAATTATTTTTTCTTCGGCTCTCATCTTTGAGTTAATGGCGAAATGTAATTGGGAACAAAATCATTTCATCACAGCAAGTTATTAACTTTCAGTAACAGTATCAAAATTATGTGAATACTGTCTTCAATAGAAAAAATAAAATGTTATTTAAAACACTGTTAAAAAGTTGTTTAAAAGTGTTAGGCCTGGTAGTTGACCAACCAAAGATGACCAGTTATACGTAAAAGAAAATTAGGGATTAGAAGTTATGTTACGTTGTTTTCAGGGTAATTGTTATACAGGGTGATTCATGCCCGAAACGCATTAAGATAACAAGTAATTTCAAAACATAGTACGTATCAAAATAAACAAACTGACGAATGTTCTAGAATGTTATTTTATTGTAATAATACAAACAAATAAACGGGTCACCTTGTAGTGTCTACAACGTAGTATGTGCATATACAGAACGTGGGAGCAAACCTAAACAAACATAATCCTGTCGGCGAGTTGAAAGGTTTTTTACCCATAATAAAAACAATTATAACATCTCTTATCGGCGGCGAACGTGCTTTTTTCTTAAACTTTGATATCAATATTTATTTAGTATAAACAATTGCAACCACTGGAATTTCCGAGAAACTTCTGCTACTATTGCATCAGCATTTCCAGAACATTCTTCCATTGCGCAACAATGAGCAACACGCGCACTTTTTGAGCCCCGGCGCAGGCGCCTGAGCCACAACCAAAGGCCCCAAAGACACCAGAGGCAGAAGTCGTTGCTGAAGACATTACTCGAGGACTCCTTCAGCAGCCTCTGGTCATTGATGGCACCTGGATGGACTGGCCTGAACAATGAGCAACACGTGTACTTTCAGAGCCCCGGCGCAGGCGCCTGAGCCACAACCAAGGGGGCTCAAAATGGCGGCTTGGGGGGCGCACTCTTCGGCAATGACACTCGCTTCTTCCGAGAGAGGCTGCCGCAGAAGTCGCTACTGAAGAAGTGGATGGCACCTGGAGAAGCCGAGGGGCCCGGCTTCCTTCAAGAAGTGGATGGCACCTGAGAAGCCGGGGGCCCCCGGCTTCCACCCGCCGAAGCGATCGATCGCCTCGGCGGGCTGGCTCGAGCGCCCCATCGCCTCGGCCAGAAAGACGGGCGCCCGGCTTCCTCCCGCCGAGGCGGTCAACCGCCTCGGCCAGGGATGTGGCCCAGTATTGTCATTTATCTACTACTTCCGGCAACAACAAGGAAATGGATAAGATTACGCCCGCGCAATGCATATGGCAGAATGGTATGTAGAAATATCATTTTTTCCTTTTTTTAACATTATTATTATTATTATTCTCGGAGGTGTGTTTTAAGCCCTTTTCGAAATTATTTCTTGCCGTAAGTAAATCACACATGAACCTCTTGACAAAACGCGGTAGCTACATATAATCATTCAAAATGTCTACATCAAATAACCTCTGTTGCGCACTAGATAGCGCTGCGGTCTTCTGCGCAGGATAGATAGATTGCGGGTTCAATCCCCGGCAGCTGCCTCCTGAAGAATTTTCTCTATATTAAAGCCAATAACTGTCGAAGTGTGCGTGCGACTGCCTACATACCGATATTCAATAATTTGTGCATAAAGCCCTATACCGATCTAAAATGACCTCTAACCCCCGAATTTTAAGTAACATTGAAATCAACTCATACGACGGTATGTCTCTTCCTATGAACGCCAATTTCCAAAATCTACGCATAAAGCCCTATACCGTTCTTTAATGACCCCTGACCCCCGAATTTTTTAAAATAATCCTAAAATCAACTCATACAGCTATATATCTCTTCCTATGCACGTCACTTTCCAAAATCTACGCATAAAGCCCTATACCATTCTTTAATGACCTCTGACCCCCGAATTTTTTAAAATAATCCTAAAATCACGGTACCTACGTATAATCATTCAAATAACCTCTGTTGCGCACTAAATAGCGCTGCGGTCTTCTGCGCAGGATAGATAGATGGCGGGTTCAATCCCCGGCAGCTGCCTCCTGAAGAATTTTCTCTATATTAAAGCCAATAACTGTCCAAGTGTGCGTGCGACTGCCTACATACCGATATTCAATAATTTATGCATAAAGCCCTATACCGATCTAAAATGACCTCTGACCCCCGAATTTTAAGTAACATTGAAATCAACTCATACAACGGTATGTCTCTTCCTATGAACGCCAATTTCCAAAATCTACGCATAAAGCCCTATACCGTTCTTTAATGACCTCTGACCCCCGATTTTTTAAAAATAATCCTAAAATCAACTCATACAGCTATATATCTCTTCCTATGCCCGTCACTTTCCAAAATCTGCGCATAAAGCCCTATACCGTTTTGGAATGACCTCTGACCTCCGATTTTTTTTTAATAATCCTAAAATCAACTCATACAGCTATATATTTCTTCCTATGCACGTTACCTTCCAAAATCCCTACATAAAGCTATACGCCTATTAGGATTGACCTCTGACCTCGGGTCACTAACCCCCCGAATCTCAATGACCCTGAAATGTACTCATACTCATACCCTTCCTATGCATGTCACATTTTCCGATGTGGTGGTAAATCATTTGGTGGTGGACTTTACATGGGTTCTTATGGGAAGTCGGCGGCGTATATAGTGGTATTACCTACTGGCGTTCATTACTCCATACGGGCAGTATGAATACACCAGAGTTCCATTTGGACTGGCGAATTCTCCGGCTGTGTTTCAGAGAATTGTAAATAAGATGTTAGGCGGTTTGCAGCACCATCAGATCTTGGCGTACATGGATGACTTGCTGATTCCGTCGGCGACGGTTTCAGAAGGCTTGGCTTTGTTGGAACAGGTGTTGAATTTGATTGAACAGGCGGGATTTAAACTGAACATGGCGAAATGTTAATTTCTGAAAATGTCTATTGAATATTTGGGACATGAGGTGAGTGGAAATGGCATTAGGCATTGGCGAGTTACTTTGGCAAATTCATTAGGAATATTGAAATAAGAGATCACCTTCAATTTGTTACTCGGCTGCTTCTGAAGCAGAATGCCGCCTAGTCCCAACTTACTTGCATCTGTATGTAGCTCAGTGGGCGCTTCACTACAATATAGCCCTAAAATCGGTCGCCCCGCCAACAGCACTTTTAACTTCTCAAACGCCTGTTGCTGCTCTGCGCCCCATCGCCATTCGACAGCTTTAACTGTGAGTTGAGTCAAAGGTCTCGCCAAAGTTGAAGACCTTTGACTCAACTCACAGTTAAAGCTCTCGAATGGCGATGGGGCGCAGAGCAGCAACAGGCGTTTGAGAAGTTAAAAGTGCTGTTGGCGGGGCGACCGATTTTAGGGCTGTATTGTAGTGAAGCTCCCACTGAGCTACATACAGATGCAAGTAAGTTGGGACTAGGAGGCATTCTGCTTCAGAAGCAGCCGAATAACAAATTGAAGGTGATCTCTTATTTTAGTATTGCAACGACCAAGGCGGAGTCGATGTACCATAGTTATGAACTGGAGACGCTGGCGGTAGTAGAGTCTGTCAGGCGATTTAGGGTGTATCTGGTGGGCGTGCATTTCATCTGACTGTTCGGCGGTAAGGGCGACATTGCTTAAGAGGAATTTGGTGCCTCGCATAGCAAGGTGGTGGCTTACAATTCAAGAGTATGACATGGAAGTCGAATATCGACCCGGTCATAAGATGCAACATGTGGATGCACTTAGTCGTAATCCATCATCATCATCATAAGGTTCTCAGTCCGAAGACTGGTTGGACGCGTACCTCCATTCTTTTCTATCCTGAGCTAACCTACGCATTTCCCTAAAAGTAGAACATCCTACATCCCTAACTATTTGAGAGCAGTAGTCTAATCTAGGCCTACCCCTACCTCTTTTTATTCCTATCTCTGACTCTAGTATGTCACGAACTATTCCTTCGTGTCTTAGAAGGTGTCCTACCATCCTATCTCTCCTACTCTTTATTGTTTTCCATACCTTTCGCTTTTCCCCAACTCTTTCTAATACTTCCCTATTGCTAACCTTATCTATCCACGGTATCTTCATCATGCGTCTGTAGCACCACATTTCAAACGCTTCTACTCTTTTTCTATCCGCTTCTCCTATTGTCCAAGTTTCGCACCCGTATAATGCCGTACTCCATACATACGACGTTAAGAGTCTCTTCCTAGTCTCTATATTAACCGTTCTCGAGCATAACAGTTGTTTCTTTTTGTTAAACGCAACTCGGCCCTGCGCCATTCTTTGTTTTATATCTTTAGTGCTCCTACCGTCTTGAGTTATTTTACTTCCTAAGTAGCAGAAATCTGCGACCTCCTCTATCTTCTCATTTCCAATTTGTATTTCCATTTTAGTTCTATTTTCACATCCCCTACATACCAAAATTTTAGTTTTCTTTTTATTGATTTTCATGCCGAAGCCCTGTGTCAAAACTGCTTCCATTTCATTCAGAGCCGCTCCTAATTCTTCTTTGCTAGATGCTAACACTGCTATATCATCCGCAAATCTGAGCATGTTAATAGTTTGGCCCTGTACATTGATCCCTGAGGCTGTTCTTTCCTTAACAATATTAATCGCATCTTCGATATATAAGTTGAAAACTAGAGGTGACAATACACATCCCTGTCTCACTCCCTTCCGGATATCTACTTCCCTTTGTTCCTGCTCACATTCTATAACTGCCTTTTGCTCTTTGTAGAGATTATGTATTATTCTTCTGTCCCTGTATTTCATCCCTACCTTTCTCAGCACTTCGAACATCTTCCCCCATTTTACGTTGTCGAAAGCTTTTTCTAAATCTACAAATCCTATATAGACGCTCTTTCTCTTTTCTATCGTTTTTTCTATAATTACTCGTAAAGCTAGAATGGCCTCGCGCGTTCCTCTATTTCGTCTAAATCCGAACTGATCTTCTCCTAATATTTCTTCCGCCTTTTTCTCCATCCTTCTTTGCACAATTCTAGTTAAAATTTTTGACGCATGGGAAGTTAAACTGATAGTTCTAAAATTTTCGCATCTATCCGCGCCTTTTCTTTTTGGCAAAGCTACTATGATGTTCCGTTTGTAATCTTCTGGAATCTCGCCTGTCAGGTATATGCGACTAACTAGTTTAAATAAACGATCTATTACCTCTTGACCTGCGCACTTTAAGATTTCTGCCTGCAAGCCATCTATACCTGGTGCTTTATTATTCCTTAAACTTTTTAGTGCTATCTCAAACTCTTCTCTCATTATAGGACTCCCTAGGTTATCCCCCTCTACACTGCTTTCGCTTTCTAATATATCTTGCACTTCCTGTCCCGCATATAAGTTTCCTAAATATTCTTTCCACCTATCTGCCTTCTCCCCACTTCCGATTAGGATATCTCCTGCCTCATTTCTAATGTTTTTGGTACTAGATCCAATTTCTCTAAAATTTCTCCTAATTATTTTATATGCTTCATCAGTCTTTCCTACTTCGAATTTATCTTCCACTTCTTTGCATTTATTATCGATCCATTGCTCTTTCGCTTTCCTACATTCCCGAATAATTTCCCACTTGATCGCCTTATATCTTTGTTTCCCTGTTTCATCTAACCTATTTTTATATTTTCGCCTTTCCTCTATTAGACTCACAATATGTTTTGTTATCCAGGGTTTCCTACTTTCATTCTGTTTATGACCCAAAATATCCCTAGCTGAGGAAACTAAACTATTTTTAATGCAATTCCATTCTGCCTCTATGTCCCTAACAATATTTCCACCCGTGCCCTTTAGTGCTTCGTTTGTCTTTTTCTCGAACTTATTGCGCATATCATCATCTTTTAGTTTCTCTGGGTCAAGATACCTTCTTCCGCTTCTTTTTTTCAAAATCTTAAATTTAAGATTGGCTTTCATAACGACTATGTTGTGATCACTATCTATATCTGCTCCTGGATAACTTCTACAATCCCTAACTTGATTTCTAAATCTTTGCCTAACGAGAATGTAATCTATTTGATATCTCCCTAAGTCTCTTGGCATCTTCCACGTATAGCATCTCCTAACATGATGGTGAAATAGAGTGTTCGCGACCGTTAAGTTATGTTTATCGCAGAACTCTATCAGTCTAACTCCCCTATCGTTCCTATTGCCTAATCCAAAGGGGCCAACTATTCCGCCCTCTCGCCCTGTGCCTACGACTGCATTGAAATCTCCTGTCATTATTAAATTTTCGTGCCCTCTCACAAAATCTAGCACATATTCAATATCACTATAAACTGCCTCTACGGCCTCATCACTGTAGTTAGAAGTGGGCATATATACCTGTATTATTACTGTTTTTACAGGTTTCGAATCTAACCTAACCATAACTACCCTGTCACTTTGCTGTAAGAAATTTTCTACACTCTGTCCTACTTTTTTCCGCATAACAATTCCTACTCCCGAATTTCCTCCTACAGATCCTGTGTGTATTACTCTAAAATCTCCGCTCCAGAAGTCTCCAGCTTCTGGCCATCGCACTTCACTGATACCTACTACGTCTAATGCTAACCTATCCATCCCAATTTTCAAATTCTCTAACTTCCCTACTTGTTTCATGCTTCTAACATTCCACGCTCCGACTCGTGAGATGTTACACTTATCATTTCTGATGACTCCCCCCGAAGCAGTCCCCGCCCGGAGATCCGAATGTGGGACTATTTTACCTCCGGAATATTTTACTCCAGAAGGTGCCATCATCATAAATTAAAGTACGCTGTACTAGGGATAAAATAATGTGGTGGTTTCCCGTTGCCTTCCACATCGCAGTAGTGTGTATCACAGTGCCATACCAACCCTCACGATCTCTGCCACTATGATTACTGAAAGAGCTGCTGCCCCCTTCCAGGGACTTGATTTAGTCTGGCTTCTCAAATAAAAACCCCTCCAATATGGTTAAACCTATGGTTCGGCTCTTCATATCATTGAAGCGCGCAAGCCATCCCACCCGTCCCAGTATTACTAGAACTGCGTCAAGGTACAAGTCCTTTGGGATAGTCGTAATCCAGTGGCGGTTAATCTTGTTGGTGTTTCTGAGGCGGACTGGTTTTTGACAGTGCAACTACAACATGACAAAATACAGGCGATTGTCAGGGCCTTGGAGCAAGGTAAAGCTGATAAGGATATAAGGGCGGCTTTCAAAGTAAAAGAAGGGCGATTATGGCGTATAACAGCAGATGGCGATAGGTTGTATGTTCCGGCGATTGCCAAATTTAGCATATTGCGCAAGCACCAAGATGATATTGGGCATCCGGGATTCGAAAGATGTCTTGAGCTGGTGAGAAAGACATACTGGTTTCCCAAGATGAGGCGATTCGTACCAAAGTACACGGCGTCGTGCTTGAATTGTGCATATGCAAAAGGCGACTTTTTTACGAGAAAAAGGCGGTCCCTATCGACACGGTCCATATTGACCATTTAGAACCGTTTGTCAAGAGTGTAAAACGAAACAGTCATCTGTTGGTGGTGATAGATGCGTTTACAAAGTATACTCTGGTGAAACCTACCAGAACGTTGAGTTCATCTGAAACCATTGAAAACCTGAGATGGGTGTTTGGCGAATTTGGGTACCCTAGGCGTATAGTCTCTGATCAAGGCTTGGCGTTTGACAGCAAGGCGTTTGCTGATTTTCTGGCGGAAAAGGGGATAAAGCATGTGGAGAATGCTATTGCGACCTCAAGGGCGAATGGTCAAGTGGAGCGACCAAACCGCACAATAATTGAGGCACTTTCCAGAAATCCCGTGGGGAATTAATCACACTATTAATGCAAGTACCAGATATTCTCCCTCAGATTTGTTGTTCTCCTATCAGGGCGGGCGGGTAGCAGATCCGTCAACTGGCGATGACACTGCTGCACAAGGTGATGCACGGTGATGCACGAGGTGATGGGCATAGCGACACCTACTGGCGGGAAGAGGATATTACAGCTAGCAGGTGGACTAGGCGTAGAATGCTGTAAGAGGTAACAGGCGAACTGTCTCATCGGCGGGAGAGATGATAGCTAACACGGTTGGTTAAGGCGAGAGGCGATAGGCGTTAGACGGGGAAGGTGGAGGGTTATGCGTGGGGTCTCAGCTAGCTGACTGGCGCAGTTCTGTCGATGTGGTGATTTGGTGGAATAGTAAGTAAATAACCCATTTGAGTGAGGTGTGTAACACGTTGTTCATGTATGCAGTATCAGTACGGTAAGTGGTAACTTTACTATACCGAAGAAATTGGGTTCCTGTATCTTTAATGGTTTGAAAATTATTGCAGAAAAACCTGCAGCCGTCCTTCAAAAGAACGGAAGATCTTCTCCGATGGGGATTTAAATACAAATGACGCAATGGGCTACTAGGCACCAATTTAAAATATATGTCAAAATATGTTAATATCGTAGTAAATACCTAAATACCTCTTCATAAGAGTTCCAAATTTATGACAAATAATAATAATAGTGTCTTTATTGTGTCAGTTACAATTGCATTTTATAAATCAAACTATGTAGATAAACAATAATCATAGTGTATGCAATTCCCACAGATAACTGAAAGAAAGGCTAGCTTAGGGCGAAGTTCAGATGGATGCCAAAGCACCCCCTGCTCTTCCACTTAACCCTACAGATCACATTAAATTAAATTAAATTAAATATTATAATAAACTATACCATTCGGAACAGACAACGGCACCTGATACCAGGAATAAGAGTCGCCAAGGGCAAAAGCGATAAAATAGTCCATGATAGCAACCGTACCAACATCGCAGACCACATAGTGCACCACACAGAATTACAATAAACAATTTTGGTTTTGTAACAGAAACCTATGTAAATGATTTTTAAAGTGAAGATAGGATAAATTTTTGAGATTTTCGGGCAATTCGTTATAGATTTTACAAAAGTAAACAGAGAAGCATCTACTGCACAAAGCAGTTCTGTATTGAGGAGGAGACAATCTGCCCTTAAATCTCACATTAATGTTGTGTACATCAGTTCTAAATTTTAGTTTCTCAAATAAATATGGTGGTGTTTTAAACAAAATAATTTTATTAACAAATATACATGAAAGCTTAAGGAATCTGTGTTCCACATTTAGCCAACCACTAGCAATTAATTTATGTGATATATGGTCAAACTTTCTAATGCCATATATGTATCTCAAACAGGAATTTTGCATTTTTTGAATTTTATATTTGGTGGCATGATCCAAACATGGAGAAAATACCTCACAACAAAAATTGAAATGTGAAAGCACAAGTGAGTTACAAAGTAATTTTTTTATTCCAATGGAAAGAATGTTTTTGTAAGAGTAAATAAGTTTTAGGTTGGCTAATGCTCGTCTCATGCACAGAGCAATATGTTCCCTATAGCGAAAGCTGTTGTCAAGCACCAGTCCCAGGTCTCTCACTCTTTCAACCACAGGTATGTCAGTATCGTTAATTCTTAACTGAATAGAAGGTAGTACACTTTTACAAAAATTCTTATTGCCAAATAATATAGCCTGTGTTTTACTCGGATTAATCAACAAAGAATGCCTTGCTGACGTGGTCGCAATATTCTGCAAATCCTGGTTTAAATTTTTTATTGCTTCTCGAAAATCATTTACAGGAAAACTGGAATAAATTTGGGTATCGTCTGCATACATGTGGTAGTCAGAATATTTTATGCAATTCACTATGCTACTTGTATACATTGAAAAGAGGAGAGGTCCCAAAATCGACCCTTGCGGAACTCTCGATGTAACCAAAGCACTCCTAGACATCTGATTGTTTACCCTGACAGTTATTTCCCTTTCAGATAAATAGCTAGTTAGAAGTTGTTTAGCATTTTCACTAAAACCGACATAATGAAATATAGATTTCAAAATATTAAAGTTAATAGTATCAAAAGCTTTGCTAAAGTCAAGTAAGAGAAGGATGGTCAATAAACCCTTATCCGTGGCTCTCATAATATCATCAGTAATATTTGCTAACGCAGTTGTACAACTAAAGTTTCGTCTAAATCCAGACTGTTTTAGAGGTAGAATCTGATAATGGTTCATATGTTCTTCAATTTGGTAAAACATAATTTTTTCCATTATTTTGGAGAAACATGGCAAAATACTAATAGGTCTGAAGTGCCCCAGCTCCAACGGATTACGCACCTTGGGGACCGGCGTGACAACAGCATGCTTCCATGTGATAGGAAAATAGTTTTGCATCAGGCAGCAATTTATAATATGAACAAGAAACTGCAACAAATACGGGCAACACGCCTTTATCATTACAAGGGTGATGTCATCTAGCCCAGGTGCATTCGATTTTATTTCAATTAAACATTTCATCACTGCGCTAGAATCGACCAATTTGAATTCAAAAAACGAGTCAAAGGAGGTCTTTCTGTTATTGTTGTAGAATGCAATAGTCTCAGAAAAATCCTCGGTGAAAGTAGGCAGCTGTGTGAAAAAGTTTAAAAAACCATCTGCATTAGATATAGATTCTGTGGAAAATGTTTTGGATTTAGTGGAGATGTTCAAGGATCTCAAAAATTTCCATGACTGTGCAGAATTATTCGTTTTCAATTTACTTTCAAAAAATGCTTCCTTTTCTTTCCTAATTACTAGAGTTGTGAAATTTCTTATAGACCTATAATAATTTAAGTCATCCAAATGTTTACTCCTTTTATATCTAGCTTTAGCTTGATCACGTTGAGACATCAACAGTCGAGTATTGCAAGATATCCATGGAGATGGTTTTCTAGTAGCTCTGAAAGTTCGAAATGGAGCATGTGTGTCAAAGAGAGTTATAAGTGAATTATTCAGTATAACAACTTTGTGGTCAATATTATTTACATAAAACATTTGTTCCAGTCCACAATCCATCAGATCTTTGTAGAATTCAGATTGTACAAAATACTTGAATGTCCGGGAAGAAATAAAACATGAAGGTTGGCGCCCAGTGTGCACTAACATACGATTCTATAAGATCATGATCCGAAATATGACAACCAACAACACTCACATTCGACAACTTATCAGGACACGATGTTATGATATGGTCAATGAGACTAAAACTATTGTTAAAAACTCGCGTAGGGGACTCTACTAATTGACATAAGCCAAAACTATCTAAGAAATTGTTTAAAACATGCACAGCATCTAAATTTCTGTTCAGCAGATTGATATTTGTATCACCCAGTAAAATAATATCATCAAATATAGGAGCTAGCTCCAGCATAGTGTTCTCCAACTCGCCAATGAAAGATAAGACATTCGTAGTAGGTGGCCTGTAGATCACAGAAACAGCTAATTCATTACTATCCCCGCAGTCAACGCGCAGGCACAGCTGCTCGATGCTATCAGAGGTATTGACAATCGTACACTTAATTCTATCCCTGACAAAAATAGCTACACCGCCGCCCCTGGACCGGTTGCATACGTCTCCCATTTGAAATGGAGTTTTCCGATTATGCACAATGACGCATAAGTAACACGCTTCACCGATGAGCACTATCAAACTGTTTCAAAATATCTTCCCGACTGTATACTAAAACCAATTAACACAAGAGTCATTTTAGCTACAGTATATATTAAGCAATCAACCGGTATATATATTCGTGGCATTGTAAGAATCAGTTTTACATGAGTAAAGGAAAATTGAAAATACGGGCCTTGATTAGTTATTTAATTTTATGCTAATATAAAATTTCCTGATATCTCTACCAATGAAAAGCAAGAACTAATTAACCCTATCCGCCCGATAAATCCTGAAGAACTTGGGAAAATGTTCCAAATTTTGAGAAAAATATACCTTAATGTTTGACTCATATTAATTCTACCCATTGTGCCGAATACTTAATTTTTGTTGGCTTGCTAATAATTATTATTCTTTATCTATCTGTCAACGGAGCAAGAGGCTGTTGTCATTTGTGTTGACTTGGTAAATATTTCAACAGGTGTCTCTGTGCACATAAACATAGTTATATTTCATAATTATTATAAGTCGAATTTAAATAAAACATTACATCTCTATCAATTACTTAAGCATAAGTGATTGCCGTTGTCTTTACTTGATAATAGCATTGGTTCTCGTTTAGGCTTGAAAGAGAGTGCCATCACATATCAAAGTAGAACATCCTGCATCCCTAACTTGGCAAACACTTCCAATACATCACGTTCAAGACGTGGGAAGAACATCATCCTAGCTCAGTTGATTTTTTTTGGTGTGGAATTATACCTAGGTGTTTTCAGGTGAGAGTAAATGCCCAACGTCAAAGCTTTCGTTATGAACTGTTTTATTCACCTCTCGATCAAATACTTCATAAAAGTCTTCGATTTGAACAAGGGATAGTCTTGCATCACTTGATGCAGTTGAAAGTATACCTTCAAACAAATAGATCATCAAACAAATAAGCTGTTGGACGGACCTGCTAAACAGAGTGTCGAGAGTGAGGTTTGAACCCAGCATGTTTTTTTTTTGAACAGACCAGTTAGTTCAAAAGCTTGAATCAGGATCAGACCCATACTTTTCTATGTAGGTACCGCTTTCCACTTTAGATAAAGTGCCCGCTAATTAATAGCAATTATATGGCAGATGGGGTACGAGGCACCGTTAGGACCCCTGTAACTTCTCAGTGTTTTCGATAACTAGTATTACTTAGAGTCAAATTTTAATATTAAGCAATCAAACTACCGCTTTTAAAGTGACCTCTTGACCGCTTGGGTACTTCTAATAGTAGGTCGGGCCAGATTCTCCTGGTATGAATGTACCATGACCCCGGGACTACGTTTGTGCGTGCGTTTATGCGGTGATGATAATGCTAATGTGAGAAATTGTGATTGTCGAGATGAAACACTCTGAATAGACAGAGCGCTTTATGTACGGTAAAACCCTTCATCTGTTCGTAAATAAGTTCATTAGATACATATTTCTGTCAGAGAAGAGTACGAACGCTTATTTCCTTTTGATAACTACACACATGCGCCGTTGGAACCGAGCGGTATGAGAACAAAACAAGCAGCAATTAACGTCATTAATAACAACTATTCACCGTGGAAGGATCAGACCTCCCACTTTTCTATGTAGGTACCACCTTCCGCCTTAGATAAAGTGCCCCCCCCCCGCTAATTAATAGCAGTTATATATGGTAGATGGGGTACGAGTCACCGTTAGGACCCTGTAAATTCTCAGTTTTTTCGGTAACTAGTATTACTTAGAGAGTCAAATTTTAATATCAAGCAATCAACCGGTATATTCGTGGAATTCTACGAAACCGTTTTACACAAGTAACGGAACGTTGAAAATATGGGCCTTGATTAGTCACCTATTTAATTTTATGCTAATCTTGAGTGCGAAATTTGGACGATAGGAGAATCAAATATGAAAAAATTAGAAGCGTTTGAAATGTGGTGCTACAGACGCTTGTTAAAAAGTGTGCGTGTGCCTTAATTAGAGTCGCTTAATGATTTTATTTGCGGACCGTGTTATTTTACCCCCCTGGGGATACTATTATGAACTATGTGATCTGCTTATTTTAATACCCCATCGTACACATGTTTACTGACGAAAAATATAAATTAATGTTAAATGATGTATTAAATCTAATTTATTTAGCACTTCTCAGAGATCGACTTCTCGTATAAAATATTATATTTTTAAATCGCTGTATCCGCGGACAAACGAACCAGCCAGTCATCGGTTACAATTTCGTGCCGTTATTAATTGCACGTGTTCATAATAATTTCAGCAAAATGGCTACCTTATTTCTTGCGAATAATTATGATTGCGGGAAATTTAAAATTAACAATGTCTGCTTGCTTTGAACGTCACTTTCCAAATATCTGCATAACTGTTCAACTGACCCCCGAATTTTAAGTAACATTGACATGATCTCATACAGATCTATGCCGATCGGGGGTCGATTCCCGGCAGCTGCTTCCTGAGGAATTTTCTCTATATTTAAGTCAATAGCCGTCCAGTGTGCGTGTGACTGCGTACCTATATACCGATACTCAATAATCGGAGATACTCACAACAGATTTATTATTTATCAGTACACGGTCTAATGAAAATAAACGTATTGAGATTCACATACTCATCGGACCGAAAGCAAAATTCTTTTATCACTAGAAATGCAGCTGTATTGTATACACCTCTATTGTATACACCTGTATTGTTTACACCTGTTGTTAAGAAGATATAGCCATATTTTTAACTGTGACGTCATCGTGGCTTCTCTGTATGACTCATCTTTACCACGTAAATTACCCCATCACCTATTAATATAAGTGCACTCAAACCGAGATTAAGAGAGGTCCAGTCACTGAAATCAGGTTCTTGTTCTAAATTTTCCCCAACAACTACTGTTTGAATCCGCCTGGTACATCAACTCGCCATGAAAAATTCTTATGTGCCACGGGGTCACGGGGAATACTAATATACAGGTCTTCATAGCTGGTATTGTGCTGTATACACCCATCAGCTGTTAGTTATATCGGCTAGGCCTGGTTCAATGACATTATTAATAAAAAATAAGTCAACCGTGTGTAAAACTGCTTATTTCTGCATTTTAATACTACGATCATTTTATTTACGAGCAAGGTCGTAAGAGGTAAATGCATTTTTATAAAACAAATAATAATATAATCTCGTCTTCTATAAATAGCAGACATTCGAAATTTAGTTCTAAGCAATCGGAAAAATTTGGGGATCTGTGGAAGCATTCGTGTCCGAACTTGGTTGTATAAAAACAATTTATTATACATAGTGTTATCCCCTGATGTCGCGGGATTACCGGGAACCGGGGGTGAAGTTGAGACTGAGTTGCGCGAGGCGGTCGCGACAGCGCGGCATTCGCTCACAGGCATCGGTCCGGGTTATTGGGTTAAATCAATCAGTGGATTACGCAAACTGTACTATTATTAATAAAGTCTGTTGTGAAAATAAACGGTGTTTATTTTCGCATTACTTTACATCAGAAGTGGGATAAAGGATTCACGTGGAGTGTAGTGCTATTAGAGTTTAGAATAGTTTTAAATTAGCGTTAAGTGAGGGTGGTGAAAACAAAAAAAACATGCCCAAAGAAAAGCATCATCGTTCGGAGAAGTCAATGGATACCGGTGACAGGGGCCGAAGTAGATCCAGGCGAGGTCGCCCAGAAGACGTGAGGCGAAGTAGCACAAGTTCGCAACTTAGGTCTTCTTCGAGGCGCCATCGCGAACAGCGTCGTACTTTGAGCCCGGAAGCGGTTGGAAGTCAGCTGGTTGAACCTAGCACTTCGGGATGTTCTTCTCGAACCGAAACCACTGCAATATCGCAGCTTGGAGAAGCGATAACGAAAAGTTTGAGCCAAGCAGTGCGTGACATGAGGGAGGTAAGGGAAGGTGATCCCTTGGTAAGTCTCACATTGTCTCAAAATCTGACCGCCGAATTCAATCCCATCTATCATGTTAGCATCTGTAGATGAATCATCATAAGGTTCTCAGTCCGAAGACTGGTTGGACGCGTACCTCCATTCTTTTCTATCCTGAGCTAACCTACGCATTTCCCTAAAAGTAGAACATCCTACATCCCTAACTATTTGAGAGCAGTAGTCTAATCTAGGCCTACCCCTACCTCTTTTTATTCCTATCTCTGACTCTAGTATGTCACGAACTATTCCTTCGTGTCTTAGAAGGTGTCCTACCATCCTATCTCTCCTACTCTTTATTGTTTTCCATACCTTTCGCTTTTCCCCAACTCTTTCTAATACTTCCCTATTGCTAACCTTATCTATCCACGGTATCTTCATCATGCGTCTGTAGCACCACATTTCAAACGCTTCTACTCTTTTTCTATCCGCTTCTCCTATTGTCCAAGTTTCGCACCCGTATAATGCCGTACTCCATACATACGACGTTAAGAGTCTCTTCCTAGTCTCTATATTAACCGTTCTCGAGCATAACAGTTGTTTCTTTTTGTTAAACGCAACTCGGCCCTGCGCCATTCTTTGTTTTATATCTTTAGTGCTCCTACCGTCTTGAGTTATTTTGCTTCCTAAGTAGCAGAAATCCGCGACCTCCTCTATCTTCTCATTTCCAATTTGTATTTCCATTTTAGTTCTATTTTCACATCCCCTACATACCAAAATTTTAGTTTTCTTTTTATTGATTTTCATGCCGAAGCCCTGTGTCAAAACTGCTTCCATTTCATTCAAAGCCGCTCCTAATTCTTCTTTGCTAGATGCTAACACTGCTATATCATCCGCAAATCTGAGCATGTTAATAGTTTGGCCCTGTACATTGATCCCTGAGGCTGTTCTTTCCTTAACAATATTAATCGCATCTTCGATATATAAGTTGAAAACTAGAGGTGACAATGCACATCCCTGTCTCACTCCCTTCCGGATATCTACTTCCCTTTGTTCCTGCTCACATTCTATAACTGCCTTTTGCTCTTTGTAGAGATTATGTATTATTCTTCTGTCCCTGTATTTCATCCCTACCTTTCTCAGCACTTCGAACATCTTCCCCCATTTTACGTTGTCGAAGGCTTTTTCTAAATCTACAAATCCTATATAGACGCTCTTTCTCTTTTCTATCGTTTTTTCTATAATTACTCGTAAAGCTAGAATGGCCTCGCGCGTTCCTCTATTTCGTCTAAATCCGAACTGATCTTCTCCTAATATTTCTTCCGCCTTTTTCTCCATCCTTCTTTGCACAATTCTAGTTAAAATTTTTGACGCATGGGAAGTTAAACTGATAGTTCTAAAATTTTCGCATCTATCCGCGCCTTTTCTTTTTGGCAAAGCTACTATGATGTTCCGTTTGTAATCTTCTGGAATCTCGCCTGTCAGGTATATGCGACTAACTAGTTTAAATAAACGATCTATTACCTCTTGACCTGCGCACTTTAAGATTTCTGCCTGCAAGCCATCTATACCTGGTGCTTTATTATTCCTTAAACTTTTTAGTGCTATCTCAAACTCTTCTCTCATTATAGGATTCCCTAGGTTATCCCCCTCTACACTGCTTTCGCTTTCTAATATATCTTGCACTTCCTGTCCCGCATATAAGTTTCCTAAATACTCTTTCCACCTATCTGCCTTCTCCCCACTTCCGATTAGGATATCTCCTGCCTCATTTCTAATGTTTTTGGTACTAGATCCAATTTCTCTAAAATTTCTCGTAATTATTTTATATGCTTCATCAGTCTTTCCTACTTCGAATTTATCTTCCACTTCTTTGCATTTATTATCGATCCATTGCTCTTTCGCTTTCCTACATTCCCGAATAATTTCCCACTTGATCGCCTTATATCTTTGTTTCCCTGTTTCATCTAACCTATTTTTATATTTTCGCCTTTCCTCTATTAGACTCACAATATGTTTTGTTATCCAGGGTTTCCTACTTTCATTCTGTTTATGACCCAAAATATCCCTAGCTGAGGAAACTAAAGTATTTTTAATGCAATTCCATTCTGCCTCTATGTCCCTAACAATATTTCCACCCGTGCCCTTTAGTGCTTCATTTATCTTTTTCTCGAACTTATTGCGCATATCATCATCTTTTAGTTTCTCTGGGTCAAGATACCTTCTTCCGCTTCTTTTTTTCAAAATCTTAAATTTAAGATTGGCTTTCATAACGACTATGTTGTGATCACTATCTATATCTGCTCCTGGATAACTTCTACAATCCCTAACTTGATTTCTAAATCTTTGCCTAACGAGAATATAATCTATTTGATATCTCCCTAAGTCTCCTGGCATCTTCCACGTATAGCATCTCCTAACATGATGGTGAAATAGAGTGTTCGCGACCGATGAATATGCATTTCAAAAATTGTCACTCATAAACCAATTAAACCTAATGATTAATGACGAAGGTAAAATTGATTTAATCATGGGCGGAATCAAGGATGAGCAAATACGATTTTCTGTACAAACTGCCGGTATTAAAGAACCGAGTTTATTAGCTATCCACCTAAAAACGTTAGACGATCGCCAAGGTAATAAATCAAGTATCGCTGGTATCAGTCAAAAACCAACTTATTCAAAAAATCTGGAAGTTAATGTCATTCCGAGTACAAGTAAAACATACCCAATTCAATCACGTGGCAAACCATTTATTAAAGATACTTATTTTAAATCTGGAATTCGTTGCTTCAAGTGTAACAAAATTGGTCACCCTAAGCGTTTCTGTCCCGACAAACAACAATAACAATTAACTAAACCGTTCCAAATAAATTACTTAGGAAATCAAACAAACAGCAAGTTCTTTAAAAATATTAAAATAAATAACCAAACCCTTAAATGCTTCGTTGACTTCGGCAGCGAGTGTTCGTTAATGACACGCCCTGCCACTAAAATTTTATCACTGGAGCCTATGCAGCTGACTGAAGTTATTGTTTTAAATACGCTTTTTGGATCAAATAATGAGAGATGTAATTCCGAAGTTGCCGCAGAAGTAAATATTGTCAACGTAAGAACAATATGTTTTTATGTTGTTGATTGTTGTTTGATGGGTGTTCATATTTTGATAGGGCAAAATTTTACAGAATTAAAAGACGTCAGTTATAATAAAAGTGGTAACAGTTTAGTGTTTTCGAATGATACGCCACATTTAAATGTAAATTCAACTTCTCACTTGGAGCTCAATATTGGTGTCCACGAAACAGAAACTGTCAATTCGGTCATAAATTTACTACAAGAGTTCCCTAAATGTCTGGCAACTAATACTAGCGAGATAGGCATAACAAACTTAACAGAAATGAAAATAAATCTTACAACCCCCAAACCCATAGTTCATCGACCCAGACGGTTTTCTGATTATGACCGTGAACAAATAAGAGAATTAGTAAACATTTTGTTAGAAAATGGGATAATCAGAGAATCTAATTCACCCTATGCAAGTCCGGCATTATTAGTTGCGAAGAAAAATGGGGAGAAACGTCTTTGTGTGGATTATAGAGTACTGAATAAAATTACTGTTGCCGATAAATATCCTTTACCTGTAATTGAAGATCAATTGAGGCGATTATCGGGATTTAAGTATTTTACCAATCTAGATCTTCTCTCTGGGTACTATCAGATACCGGTGGCCCCTGAATCCATTCCATATACTGCGTTTATTACGCAAGATAGACATTACGAATTTTTGAGGGTGCCCTTTGGATTGACTAACGCTCCTGCAGTTTTTCAACGTATGCTCAATTCAGCAGTAGAAAAATTACGATTTCAAAAGTTCTAGTTTATCTTGACGATGTATTGATTCCCAAGTTCCACCGTGTCAGAGAGCCTCAAAATATTAAAAGAGGTTTTGCAAATTCATAAAATTAACGGATTAACATTAAATTTTTAAAAATGCAATTTCTTATTAACTAAGATCGAATACGTTACAGGCGTGTCTTAGATGTTACCGATATAAGGTCCAAAATGGAAGCAATTACAGCTGAAAATCAAACGTAGGTATCAAAAAAGGCGATTTGATATGAGACGAAATAAACCCAGGAAATATATGGAAGGGGACTTGGTGTTGATTCGAGTTCATAGTAACCCGGCAACAGGAACGAGTCAAAAATTGTTGCCCAAATGGCGTGGGCCGTTTCGTGTTACCAGGGTTGTTGGAAACGATCGGTACGAAGTGTCCGATATTCTGGGGAGTCGTTGCTCTCGCTTGCGGTACAAGAACATAGCTGGCGTGGACAATATGAGACCATGGATTCATATTGGAGAAGCAAGCGAGAGGTTGGATGAAAGTTCAGAGGTTAGGGAAAGGTTGTAGAGATAGTGGCGTAAACAACAACAGAGAGTGTCACGCGGAGTGGCGATAACAAGTTGTTGCGTGTCATTGGGGACAACCGGGTTGTAGAGATAGTTACGGTAATAACAACAGAGCGTGTCATGCGGAATGGCGAAAACAAGTTGTTGCGTACTGGGTACAACATAGCGGTCAGGGTGTTGTGAGTCCCGCACTGACCAGGGTGTACCGGTAGATGACTGCAGCATCAATATAAAATGAGTCCACGAGCAGTGCGAAAGGTTGATGCGAGTCATTAGTACATCAGGGTGGATTACTCGTTGGGGCATTGATCAGTGACCAGCGCAGTAGCCACGGTGCCTCTGACAAAGTTCTGTTGTAGGTACACCCGTCACCTGTACTAGTGCACAGTACGGTGACTATCAGGTAGTATTATGTTAAGCTTATAAATTTCTTTCATGTACATGCATTTTCTTTCTCCTTATTGACAATTATGTATAACGTGGCCACGTTCATAAACTTATTGTAATTAGGATTAGGTCTGCTGGAGCCCACTTTCGAGGAAACATCTGGATTTCTTGTACTGTTTTGCATTTGAATTTTACATTCAGTTGATTTCCTGGTTAGTTTCTTCCATGTAAAACAAAATTTTGCTTGTGCACATTACGACAATTTTTAAAAAATGGATGTGTTATAAGCGTATAATAATGATTGTTGTCGCACTAGCAAATTATCCGTGCCATTCCTAAAGACTAACTCATTAATGCAGTGAACCACACGGATATTCTTAAGGCTGTCGGAACGCCGACGAACAGTTACTGCGGAAGGGTATCGGAAGGGATGTAGCATTCCAAAAGTACAAAGTAGGCGGACACTGAATGCAAAAATTGCTGGGCGCGCTAGATTAGGGGGAGCATTTCGCAGCGTACAGAGTAGGGCTCGGAGCTTTCCATTCACTTTGAGCTAGAACAAACACAACACCGAAGCTACAGACGAAACGCGGAGTTTATTGAATATCATAGTATAGTATTTATATTCCGAAGAGTACCTGATAGAAAACAAGGAACGTTGAACCAAATTATAGGCGGGGAAACAAAACTCGTCTCGGGATACTCGTTTCCCCAAGACAACGCAGTGGGTTACTTATAAGTAAAAAAGAAAAACTAGGTAAGTATGTTTAGCGATTGACCGAAAAGTTTGTGTGGTTAGAGTTATTTTAATAGCATTTCTCTAACAAAATTTTGACTGCAAAAAACGGAAAACTCAATTTTTTGACTTCCGCAGTACCCCAGAGCTAGCCGCGCGATGGAAAAAATAATAAACAAAAAATGGTTTGGCGAGTATAAATTTCCTTAAGAATGACTTGTACCGTTATCATCTGCCGCAGTCAGACACGCTTAGTAAATCCTCTTTTAGCGCTTTACGTATTGTAACTGATTTTTTTCCATAACGTTCTAACATTTGGAATGGACTTCCATGAACCTGTGTTCCAAATTCCTAAACGGTAAAAAATGTTTTGTCATGTTGAGTGTGCATCTGACTGCAACAGAAAATCCACGGTACGCGCCACTCTTAATAATCAGTTCATTAAATGTTCAAATTCCAATCCTTCTGTGACAACACAAATTTTAAACTTTCCCTTTCCCGGATAATTTCTTGTCCATCGTAATTCTGTGACAGATTTTACCTGATATGACGCAGAGAACAGAAATAACGGAAGACGTAGTTGGAAGTTGACGTATATTATTTGTCTAAAAACGTTTTATACGAAATTAGTCTAATCCGGTGCTCATAGGATGTTATGTGTTCTCATTTAGCCAATAACATGCTGTATTAATGCAATGGAAATCTCCGGTTGGCGACGGAAATCCAAAGGCAGTGTACAAGAAATCCACCAGTGATTCACTCCTCGGGAATCTTTTATACAGGTTGATCCATTTATCCATTTATGCGAAGTTATATGAGAGACCCCTCTTTGTTTTACCATTCTGTCTGTTCGTCCGTCTGTCTCTCAGTCTGTATGTCTGTTTGTCTCTCACAGTGTTCTTTTTCCTGAACTAGAAGTGCTATTCAACAATAAAATTGACGCATATGTAATGGCCCAAACTCAGACAAATCTAAATGGTTTGTTGTGTGCACATATTTAGGGCGGTTTTCATACATCGAAACATCGAAAAAGGGTCAAAAGATATTTTTTGTTTGCAACACTAGAGCATGTGAGTAGTTAGAAAATGAGAGCCTCAGACCAGGCCATCGAGTTCTCCAGGTGCCATCGACTTCTTCGGCACTGACCTTGAAAGACACCAGAGGCTGCTGAAGGAGTCGTTGAGTCATCCGAAGAAGTGTCTTCAGCAGCGGCATCTGCAGCAGCCTCTGGTGTCTTTCAAGGTCATTTCTGAAGAAGTGTGCATGTCTTCAGCAGCCTCTGGTGTCTTTGAAGGTCACTGCTGAAGAAGTGGGCATGTCTTCAGCAGCGTCTGGTGTCTTTCAAGGTCATTGCTGAAGAAGTGGTGTTCAGCAGCAGCCACGCGCATGCGCCGGGGCTATTCCTCAGATCAGTCCATCGAGTTCTCCATCCACTTCAAGTGGGCGTGTCTGCAGCAGCCTCTGGTCATTGCTGAAGAAGGGCCTCTGGTGTCTTGCCATTGCGCACCCAAGCCGCCATTTTGGGGCCTTTGGTTGTGGCTCAGGCGCCTGCGCCGGGGCTCCGCCTTCAGCAGCTTCTGGTCATTGCTGAAGAAGTGGTCTTCAGCGCCCCCCCCCTGGTGTCTCTCATTCTGTTGGGCCTTTGGATGTGGCTCAGGCGCCTGCGCCGGGGCTGTCGCGTACAAAGCACGTGTTGCTCACTGTTCAGGCCAGTCCATCCTGGCCCCATCCACTTCTTCGGCAATGACCAGAGGCTGCTGAAGGAGTCATGTCTTCAGCAACGGTGTCTTTGGGGGCCTTTGGCCGTGGCTCAGGCGCATGCGCCGGGCTCTGGCTATGAGAGTGGGCGGGGCAACAGCCAATGAGAGTGGTTGTGGGCAGCATCCAATCAGAACTGATCTTGTTGTTAGGTGCTGTTTGGCCTTTGGATGTGGCCCAGGCGCCTGCGCCGGGGTTTTCGCAAAAATAAAAACGTTGAATATATTTTTCATCAATATAATTAAAACTATAATCTGTATACAGAGTAGGCATGCGTGTATTTTCTGGACAAATCGAAGCCCTGCAGCTTCTCATACCACTCTTCTGACCGATTCATTACCCGGTGTATACTCAACGATGCGGTCATGCAGGATGAGACAGTATGCGGTTGTGTTGGGCGGAAAATTCTCGCTCGACTCAAATTCTAGACGCATATCTATGGGTCCAGGCTTGATGCTTTCCGACTGCTTTGATGCGTCAATCACCACGATGGGCGCTAGATCCTTGAACTGTTCCTTGCCGTATAACGGCTCGCCAACTTTTCGATAGTATGAACTCTGGAAGTTCTGGTACATTTCGTATAGCAGGGCGTATTTCCCCGTGGAGAAATCCAAGTTTAAATTCTCGTAGGGGAAGCACTCAGAATTCAGCTACAGTTTGACGTTTGTCAAATTGCAGTGGTCAAATTTGCTTGAATCCGTGTCCAAATTCGCTTTGCGATTCGTCTGGAAGGCGACAATAACGTAGCGGGGTTTCTCCAACCGTGTTGCAGTCTTGACGGCCCACGTTTGTTTCGTAGCTTGCGGCAACACCGGATACTCGTACAGCTCCCAGCTGCGAAAACATATCTGCAACGTTCTCTCTTCCTCGACAATATTGAGAAGTTTTAGGTATTCAGCATCCGATGGATAGACGTACGGCACCCTCCAATGAACCTTGCTCAACTCAATTCTGGTGTCCTCGTTACCCACGAAAGCGTTCCTATCGTTTTTCGATCGAGTCAAAATGAGCTCGTGACACACATTTAACAGAATTTTGGGGTAATCTTCCAAGAATCCCAGCAGGATTCTTCCTGGGATGCACACGTTAAAGTTCCCGTTCGCGTCGATAAGGTGGCTCGGTGAGTCTCCCGTATTCGTCCAGCCGGCATTCTCCAGGGCACCTACCTCACCCTCATTCAGAGAAACTACACCCTTCAGTGTGCTCGTGATGCCCACGTTTTTTGTTCGATCCACCTCCACCCCGTTTATTTCATAGCGGACGTCGTCAAAAAGGAAACTGAGGGCGTTATTTGTTAAAGCCGCATTTCCGCCTCCTGCACCCTTGATGAACCTGCCCTCTATGTAGATGCTGCTTAGATGCGGCGGTACGTAAACGTCTTGTTGGTGGATTGGTATGCGAATTTCGTCATTGGCGTTGAATGTTGTTGTTGTCACGAACGGCTGATGTACGTGACCTCGACACGGCGTGCTGACTCATCCAAAACAGCACCGTCCAGAACACGAAACGTGTCTACGTTTATGTGTGTCATTATTCAAATGCGGTTCCCTTGTTGAAGCACAAGTACTAACTGACAGCACCGTTAATTTTCTTGCTTAAATACTCTCCATACAACCGTGCGCATGTGCAGTCTTATTCTTGCTCGTGTCATCAGCCATGGTGTTTGCGAATACAGCTGTCTGTGTCAACAGACAGCTGTATTCGCAAACAGACAGACAGACAGACAGACAGACAGACAGACAGACAGACAGACAGACAGATACAGACAGACGAACCGACAGACATACAGACAGACAACTACTGATAAGAATTCGGAAGTAGGAGAATAACTATAGATTCCTTTTTGTCTCATCGAGCTGATTAATTTGATACCCTACATGATCTAGGTGGGCGGGACAAGGAGCGTGGCCGGAGGCGCGGTCAGTGAGTGGCCACCCCTAAAAACCACCCCTACAAACCACCCCCAAAAATCACCCTCCAAAACCACCCCAAGAACCGCCCCTAAAAACCACCCCTAAAAGCTACCCCTAAAACCACCCCCTAAAAACCACCCCTAAAAACCAAACCCAAAAACCACCCCCAAAAACTATCCCTAAAATCCACCCCAATATTCCGATACCTCTAGTCGAGTCCTTTAATTTACACCACACATGACATAGTTTTTACGTAGGGGTTAGCCTAAATTTAGACTACTGTTCTCAAATAATTAGCGATGTAGAATGTTCTACTACCGAGAACTAAGATGTTTGCATATATCAATCAGATGGTTCCCACACGTGTCCGAAACGCATTAAGATAACAAGTAATTTCAAATAAACAAACTGGAGAATGTTCTAGAATGTTTTTTTCCACACGTGTCCGAAACGCATTAAGATAACAAGTAATTTCAAATAAACAATCAGAAGAATATTCTAGAATGTTATTTTATTGTAATAATACAAACAAACAAACGGGTCACCTTGTAGTGTCTACAACGTATTAAATGCACATGCAGAGCGTGGGATCAAACCTAAACAAACATATCCTATCGGCAAGATGAAAGGTTATTTCCCATAATAAAAACAATTATAACATCTCTTATCGGCGGCGAACGTGCTTTTTTCTTAAACTTTAATATCAATATTTATTTAGTATAAACAATTGTAAATTTCCGAGAAACTTCTGTAACTTCTGTTTACAATCATAAGTATATACGGATGATTTGAAAGACGGGCTTGTGGGCCGCCGATTAGCTCAGTTGGTTGGAGCGAGGGCTCCGGTGCGTGGGGACCCGGGTTCGAATCCCGGTCGGCGTCATTTCCAGAACGTTTGCGAAAACCCCGGCGCATGCGCCTGAGCCACGGCCAAAGGCCCCAAAGACACCGTTGCTGAAGACATGACTCCTTCAGCAGCCTCTGGTCATTGCCGAAGAAGTGGATGGGGCCAGGATGGACTGGCCTGAACAGTGAGCAACACGTGCTTTGTACGCGACAGCCCCGGCGCAGGCGCCTGAGCCACATCCAAAGGCCCAACAGAATGAGAGACACCAGGGGGGGCCGCTGAAGACCACTTCTTCAGAAATGACCAGAAGCTGCTGAAGGCGGAGCCCCGGCGCAGGCGCCTGAGCCACAACCAAAGGCCCCAAAATGGCGGCTTGGGTGCGCAATGGCAAGACACCAGAGGCCCTTCTTCAGCAATGACCAGAGGCTGCTGCAGACACGCCCACTTGAAGTGGATGGAGAACTCGATGGACTGATCTGAGGAATAGCCCCGGTGCATGCGCCTGGACGCTGCTGAAGACCACTTCTTCAGCAATGACCTTGAAAGACACCAGACGCTGCTGAAGACATGCCCACTTCTTCAGCAGTGA
Organism: Xestobium rufovillosum; assembly: GCA_963966045.1. Classification (NCBI taxonomy): domain Eukaryota; kingdom Metazoa; phylum Arthropoda; class Insecta; order Coleoptera; family Ptinidae; genus Xestobium; species Xestobium rufovillosum. The sequence continues at coordinate 41,827,073 of OZ014494.1, read as the reverse complement.
CCTTCAAAGACACCAGAGGCTGCTGAAGACATGCACACTTCTTCAGAAATGACCTTGAAAGACACCAGAGGCTGCTGCAGATGCCGCTGCTGAAGATACTTCTTCGGATGACTCAACGACTCCTTCAGCAGCCTCTGGTGTCTTTCAAGGTCACTGCCGAAGAAGTCGATGGCACCTGGAGAACTCGATGGCCTGGTCTGAGGCTCTCATTTTCTAACTACTCATGTGAAACATTTTTTTTTTGTTTTTATCTTTTTACAGTTCAGTACGACCACATGCGGGGAGTGTCAATTGTGCCCCCCTGTCGCAATTGGGAACTATTAAAAGTAGAATCGTGAATTTTGGTACTTTCGTAGTCTTCACGATTGCAACTAATTATGCAATAAATAAATTTGATCAAAATCGGTTCAGGATGCGGTTTCTGATATAAGTGCTTCAGAAACTGCTAGCCAGTACGGAACACTTTATGTACAAAGGGAGTTGATACTCGGTGAATTATTTAAATGGGACACTCTATACATATTTCGTTTTTTAATTCTTCGATCGATTTTACTAAGTATGCATACGAAGTAAGTTGCTTCTAAACTAAACCCCATATTTTTGTGTTTCAGTTTTCTCTTAAAATTTTTGTCACACGTAGGGATGTTTCAAAAATTACATTTTGAGAATGATGAACAGATGCCCAGTTTCACAATAAGTTCAGTCTAGAATGCAACTCTTACACAATCATATAGTAAAATCGAACAGGGAAATGAAAAGTGAGATGATATTACAGGAGTTCTATTTAAGAAATCCAAGTTGTGTAGATCAGCATCTGCTGTACGGAAGAAATGAGACGCCATGTATAAGTAAAGTAATTTGAATTACAAAGAGAGTATCTATTTGGCATTTTTCTCTAAATTACACAATACAGATGAATCGCTTTTTCTGATAAATGGGATACCTGTGCACCTGCATATTCAACTCACATGTGTAACAATAATACATTTTAGGAAGAATCGGAAATTACTTTGGAAGGTCGTCGATACGAAAAATAGGCCCCAAGAATAATACCTGAATACATACAAAAACTAGCCACGCCTGTTTCTTGAATCTGGGAAGTTTAAACATATCGCCGCTAGACACCGCCACCTCTAGGCCCTTGAAAAGGCGAATGCAGAGGTGCAGGAGCCAATTGATTACTTCTTTATCAAAAATTTATTATATTTTTTTTGATACCGTCAAAATGAAAAGTCTAATCTATTACTCTACGATTATAATTTATAAAAAAAAACGAAAAATGTGATAAATATTCTAGCTACAATATGTCCGATTTTCATAGATTGTGAAGTAGATTTTAAAGTTGAATTTCTGGTTTTTAATGAAAATTGTTAGCGAACAGTCCTAGACAGTGATGTGAGCCGGTAAATTACCAGTAAATAACCGCGGTTATTTACCGTAATTTACCGTAAATTACCAAAAATTATTTACCGTAATTTACGAGGAAAATTACCGTAAATTACGCAGTAAATTATCATATTTTATAGTAATTTACGTTATTTCATAATATCAACTAAAATTGTGTAATACAAAATTTGAAAAATTCCCTCTTACTTACGGCAGTACCTAGCGGTTTGCCAGGTGAAGCATAGGCCAGTTTACTTCTATAATTTATTCTATATTTAAATTAGATTCAATTGTTTATTATTAGCTAATTTATTTGTTTAATCGGTAACAACTTTTATGGTTAATTAAAACTCAAATAGTACCTCCGTACCGTAACTGTATTTCTGTTCTCAAGTTCAAAGCAAATGAACCCTAGGCTTCCGAACCGGAACCAAACTATATGTTCAGTCATCTTATTTACGAATATTCTTATTTTATTTTAAACATCACAGCATGTTTTAGTTACTTTCTGATTTGTGAATAATAATTAAAGATTTAATAATGCTCTACTATTATACAGGGTGTTACAAAAAGATGCGTACAGATTTTGTGTGGTTATAGAAATGCATGTCCGAACAAGCTTCGTTTCCATGCTACACCCCAGTGAAGTTGCTAGGTACCTACCTACTTCTAAAGATTCTCGTGTAGGTGAAGTGCCTTATCGGTAAATGATAGCGAAAAAACTTATTGGAAAAAGTTGTTTCGAAATAAAAATTAGACCGGGACACCAAGTTTTGAGTCCATTGGCCTACTTTCCTGGTTTTACGTTTTTGCTGATCCTAGCAACTTCGCAGGGGTGTTATATCGACGTTTATTTATTATTTTTGTATATGATATGAACATAATTATCTTTTGTTGTTTTTCATTATATTAATCTTATGTAATCTGCTCTGTTCTGTGCTCATTTTGTTTATATTTTTACAAATAAAATTTATACTTTGGTGACATTCATCTTACATCTAATGCTTAATTTCTGTGTTACTGGTAAATTACGGTAATTTACTGGTAAAATACCGTAATTTACCGTAATTTACGAAAAATTTATTACGGTAAATAACCACGGTAATTTACAAAACAAATTTATTACCACGGTAATTAATATTGGTAATTAAAAATCGTAAATTACCGCCGTAAATTACCAAAAATATAAATTACGGTCCTAGATCTATGTTTAATTGAAACAAGAAAGAAATAATCATGCGAATATCTTAAACCATGTTGGAATAATCCATTGGCAGCGGGAACGTTACATCCCTCAAATATTCCAAGCGTTCCGATAGCCTTAAAAGTGTTTTGTAGATTACATTGAGCTTATATTATATTATAATTCAGTAATAAGTTTGACTTGTATTGTAATTATCGCAATTATAAAATTTCTTGTAAAAATGAAAAGTTCGTTTATTTGTGTAGCTGGAGAGAATAATTCTCATTCGCATTTATTTGAAACATATTCGTATCTGAATCAGAAGTTTACGTCAATGACGATGAATGAATCGCAAAAATTTATAAGCATTCGCAAGTGTTCCCGCATGACGGTTACAATTCATTTCTTCGGTTTCTATCTTTTCAGCACAACTTTGCAAGATAAAGGTTGCTACATAAAGTTCACAGTTGTTTTACTTATTTATTGCAGTGGCGGCTCGTGGGTTAATATCCAGGGAGGTCATTTTAGTTTTGGGACTTATAATTAATACATACTAAAAATATATACATAACCGCGCAATGCAATTTCAAAGACTCCGCAAAATTTTACACAATCAATTAATTTGTTTAAAATATACCTAAGTATTCATTCATTAAAGTCGTGCACTGATTTTGTGATACACACTATAAAGTTGCTGTCTTATGTGTACACGCCCTAAACTGGCGTAACTGAACAATTTATATGAGTACGGAAAGAAGCATGCTTTTTATTTTTGTCTTTTAAACGTTTAATATCGGTTACTCCATTTTTAGCCCATATAGCATCAATTGAAAATAATAAGCACGGATAGCAAAAGAACGCATTTTTAACACTGCATCCACAAATCCAGTCGCACAAATTGTACATCGATTCTTTAAAATAGCTTTGGACATTTTTACCTTTATCCTTTGTTGTCTGCTTCAAATTCAGTTTTGGTTTCGGCCGTCCACTTTCCCTCTTTTCAAGCCGGCGTTCATAATTTAATGTTTCAGCTGATTTTAAGGCAAATATATCCTCAACAACATTCATCTTGTTTTGCTAAACACACACAAAATTTCTCAACGATCAGAACTTCACAACTATCACAGTTCACAACCGCGACAATAAAGAAAGATTTCCCGCCTGCTATCTAAGAAAAACTGAGCAGAGTACTGAGATCCAGAGAAAAACTGAATACTGCTTGTACGTTCACTGGAAGAACTTGAGGTACCCACTCCCTAACGAAATAAAATGAAAATTGCTGTCTTTTTCTAGTTTGAATTAAATATAACGTTTAGATGTTGAAAATGGATCGGATTTCTTTATTTCCCAAGAGAAATGTCAGGACGGAACTAAATTGCGTTCTAGCTTGTTTATAGCTCTGTTGTGACAAATATAAATGCACTGACGTAACGAAAAGCGATAACACGTTCAAATGTGAAATTCAGGATACCTGTTCGAAGTTTTATGAGGCGTCTCTTTATGTAGTATCAAGAACACCACGTACCATAATTATTGTTGAATCTAATTGCCAAAGTCTCTTATTTGTCGAAATGAACTAGTAAATAGTAATCGCAAGATTACGTTCAAGAAAATACCTTACTTTTAATCCGTACATTACCACCAGGACAAGAACGCGGATCAGTGCACATGGACAGATGGTAATCAAAAATGGAACAGAACCAGAAGAGAAAATTAAGTTGGCAGTTGAAAATCAGATAAGGCATCGTCGGTGTAAAATGGCGACAAAGTTATAAAATACTGAATAACAAGTGGTATCTCTCTCTGTATACCTAAGTGTTTATAATAATTATATTAGGTGCAGGAAGAAGATAATAATATAACACTAAACGTGTTCCAACCAAAAACCCACAACAAAATGCAAATCTGGGTACTTAAACCATCATAGGGTTTCATTGCCGGGTCTGCGAATACCATGTATGTATGTATATTTTTTCTTTCTATTCACTTTAGAACTATATCTTTAATAATTAGGTATGTACCTTACGATTTATAAAGCTGTCCCACTAAGTGTAAGTATTTCTTTAATTGCAATGTATATATTTTAAAGAAAAAAGTTTTACGAGAAACTCCTTTTATTTTTGATTCCCAATAATTCAATACTATTTTCATTTACACAGGTTGTTCTATTTATTCAGTACAGGATCCGCCTCTTTTTCTCAAATGAAACGCATGTAAGTGCATTTTAGTTGCCTAATTGAGTTACACTATGGGGTTGTTTATACTTTTCTATTTTAAACTCATCTAAAACCGTTTGCAGCTACTCCTACTATCAATTTAAAATTACTTTTCTTATTTTAGAAATGACAATTTTAACCTTAAATTATTTTTATGTGCGATCTTTACATCATTTTAAAAATGCGGGTACCAAATATAAAGACATTAATTTTTTATTAGACTTATGATTGGGAGTAAAATAGGACTGATCTTATTAATTAGAGGCAGGCAAGTTTATAGAGTGATCAGAATTTTATGTGAAAATGACATAGGCATTGGTCAATATCTACTTGCATGGAAGACGCGATAGTTTCCTATCCAGCCTGTCCACCTAGCATTGGTTTGTTTCGGCATAGCTATTATGTTTCATACAAAGAAAATTTGAAATAGATCTCATTATTTTTAATGGACTTATGATCGAAAATTCTTTTTTTTTATACAGGCTGCCTCATTTCGTCTGCACAGCAACTTAATTTATTTTCTAAAATTAAATTTCTCAAACGATTTCAGTATTAGTTAAGTAGTTAAGTTAGTTACTAATTAATTTAAAATGACGTCCTACTATAATTCTATAGAACGTTGACAGATATATATTTTCTTTTTAAATACTTTATAAAGTTATGCCGGTACAGATAGTGGGCATAATTATTGGTAAGCTGTTACATTTAAAAAAAATTGCGCGTATAGCACCGTATACGTGATAGAAGTGAAACTTCTGAGAGAGATTTACGGTGAGAGATAGAGAGAGAGAATTTCACGGGAACGTTCAGTCGTTTTTTCGAAGCAATATAAGCATACAAACGTCATTATCATTAAATTTTAATATTTTAAATATACTTAGGTACATAATAACTGTTCACGGATATAATCGAATATTCACAGAACACAAACGTAAAAAACGTAAATAATCACAAAACACCATGGTAAGTATTAATTATACAACTCGTGGTATCTCAGCTACACATGCATGTATAACTCTCTTTCTCCTTCTATCAACGTTATATCTTTCGTCTCTCTCGTGTAACGAAATGCTCGAAAACGTGACGCAACGTTGAAATTTTACTCTCAATTCTCGGGCAATTTTCGAGGTGCCGCTAAAGAAGTTTAACTTCAAAAATACATGAATAGGTGGTGCCGTGATAAATAAAGTTCGAAATATGTTCAGGGCACAATCATTTCTTGAATTAAATTTGAATTTTGGCATGGTGTAAGTTTGTGACACACTGAAACGACCTATCCTGTTATGTCACCTTTTCCAACTATACAGGGTGTTGCTTCGGTCTATCGGTCGGTGGGATCTGATCGTCGATAAATAGTCTAGTAGGAGAAAGGGTTGTCTGGAACTACTGCAAATGAAACTAAAATAATACTCACGATGTAAATAACTCTTTACATAAAATAAGCATTAAATAAAAACGTATGTATAATAAAAGTATATAATATACAATTTTAAATCAAAATAGATACGGTCAGCGGTATCTGGCGGCCAAAGTCGGTATCGCTTTATATACGGAGCACGTGACTTACAGATAACGTATTTCGTGCTAGGCGATATAAGTTACCGGTCGGGCACACGCTTGGAAAACTACCAACAAAATCTTCGGATGGATGTCAACCGTAATACTTGTTATGGTAATTTGTTGAAAATAATGTTTTTTTTTCAGTGTAATATTACTAATATTCGATTTGTGAACTTTCCCTAACGAGTGTTCAGAGCAAAGAATTACTCAGTCTTGCGATTTGCGTAATTTCCTTCAGTGTCGGTGATGTCGTTTTTTCGTGTGTTAGCCGTTAAATCTATGCGTTAAAGAACTCTGCACTTGATTTAACCCCAAGAACGGCAGGTACTCGCTGCCAAGCAGTGGGAATGTAATAAATTAGGTTATCTTATTCAACTAGCCATATTCAATTAACGGCTTTTACGTTACGTATTATCTGAATATGTTCCTTCACGTGTGTTCAGGGCCACTTTCAAATTAGTACTAGAATTTGTATAACCTCAGTTATTACGATGACACACTAACGGCGGTTTCGGCTAGTAAATATCAAGTATTTAGTAATTATATCGGCGGCACGACAGCTAACGTTTAATCTCATAAACGTGATCGACTTCGGTGCCTCCCCGAGTTGCACTGCTAAGTGCTAAGCTTGAGCAGTGCTAGCAAAGTGCTGCCCGACCGAAATGGAGGGAGGTGCGGTCTGTGGTGTGGGAAACTACTACGCCGTGGACATATCTTTGCAGCTGATATCTCAATTAATATGAACGAGGAAAATGCTTATTCATTTATCTGAATAATTGTGTCATTTTCTTTTGCATCGTTGCAACTCGTATGGCTGATTTGAAGGTAAATTCTGAATTTATTAGTCTTAAAAACGACTGGTCTGCCAAATTAACTTAAACAACACTAAAATATGTTATTCGTAGAACAGAGAAGATGTCAATCAACTTTAATAAGACCCAGAGGGAAGCGCCACAGTGTTATAATAGTCTATCAATCAACCAAAACTTAATATTGCTTGTGTAATTGGTTTTTAAGATTTGGTAGAATTTTATAACTTTAAATCACTTTAAACTTATTGTAAAAATAGTTTAGTTATTTATTTTTTATAAATAATCCATTAATAGTATATTATCCTCGTAATAATTTGTGTCGGCGGAAACTCGACTTGCTTCAAATTTGTATGCTCCCATTGTCACGCACCACGTGCGGATAAAGACTTACACTAACAAGAGTAGGTAGTGATCAAGAATCATAACATTATCATCGTACCTTGATATGTACTTTACTCCTAACTACACTTCATATTTCACTACTAACCTTGTTACTAACTTAACATATTCACTTTCGCTTGGGTGACTGATCCGCTCTCCATCACGTTTTCTCTCTAAATTCCATAAAGTTAGGAGTCGAGTGTACTGTCTAGACAGTACACTTACGATGATTTACGAACATTAGCGAGTATACGAAGGTCTCGAGAACAGCTATAAAAATTACCAAAATCATCCAAAAACCTCTGACAACCTCCATATCCACGCATCTCTACAGATCTCCAAGGATATCCGTGGAGATCCAAACCAGAGGTACAAGAAACCTACACGTGGCCAACCCCTCAGGATAATCTTTCTTTACAAGTCCTGAGTTTGAATAACCATAAACCCAAAGTATGATTTGGTCTGGGATAGCTGGAAGCAACGTATCGCCTCTAACCACAGTGAATTACTCGTTTATTCCTATGTCGGTCCATATTTTCTTGGGTTTGGTGAACGTTTGGTTTGTTCTCAATTTTTCCACCCTTTAGCGGATCTTTTCTAGTGACACCCGCTAATAACAAGATATCGTGCCATATAGTTAATCTAAACTGTTTCTGGCTAACCCTGGTTTTGTTAATCCCTCCAGAAGCTCTGGTTTCTCTTCTAAGAGAAAGGACCCTTCAACAATGCTGCTGTAGTAGGTATTATCGTTCCGAAGTCTCTCGAGATAAAAGCGATTTGGTGCGTCTATTAGGCGACGAGATATAGCAGTGTTCATAGTGCTCTCTAAAATAGTCCTCGAGTCTCCTGGCGGGTATAGTATTGGTTTCCTCCGGGTTCTGCAGTAACTGGGTCACCGCCTCCACGTGGCTAAGAGTGGTAACGAAGTCCAGGCCATCAAGAATATCTCTTACTTTCGGGAACGATATTGGCAACAATCTGCTAAATACGGTCAAGAGAAATATACCCCGGGGGGGTCTTATGGACGATGCTATTGACGATATCCGTGACTGTGAGGGTGTTCCCTCCAGTCACTTACTGGTCGATGCAGGCAACCGAGTGCTGCACGGCATCTGAAAGTTGTTCAAATTTCCAGAAATACCGGTTGTTCGAACGTGGATCAAAATGTAACGCGAGGCTTCGGCTTTCGTTGCTAAGGTACTGGCTTCGTGGTTGGTTGTACCATAGCAACGAAAGCCGAATTAAATGTAGCCTGGCGTTTCATTTTGATCCAAGTTCGTACAACCGGACCTAAGTGTGTTCGTATCGATACAATTATTCGTGACGGTTGAAATTCCTACACACGCGATTGGAACCGACAAGCTCTTGAATGAACTTGTCATTATGTGCTTTTTCTCACATATGTCGTGCTCACTTGATTTAATCATCCATTTCATGAAAAGCATATCAAATTCATGGAACGGATCCAATTAGTGTATTCTAATTTATTTTCAACAAAAGCATTGAATATTTATTCATTTCATGAATAGGAAACGCCATCTGTGCTCTTACTGAAATTAAGAGTGATTACATGTGGACAATTAATATAAAGTCGAAGTTTCATGTAATGGTCAACTAAGTACATGATAATCGACTGTCCACTTCGTGTTTGCTGCTAAATACAGAGAATGCGGCAGAACAAGAAGTGGTTTTCAATCAAGAACAAGAATTTTACAAAAAATGTCCATTTTGAAACTAAACCTGGAAAAAAGTACTTACGAATGTGCAACAGTAAAATATATCAAGAGAAATACAAACAGAAAAATTAAAAGTAGGCTAAAAGTGAGGTTAGATTTGTTTGTTTACAGTCAAATTCCGAGTCAAATATTGTTAGTCCGGGAGGAATTGGCGCATGAATATAAAAGTTTCACTACCTATTTATTGTATTTTGTACTATAACAAAATCTAATACCACTTTAAATAATTGTTTTTTATCAATTTTGGTAAGAATAGTTTCCGGGACTCATGCGGCAATTCCTCCCGGACTATGTTCCGTGCTGTTGTTTATTGCGATCCACAAGTAGTTTATTCTCACAAACATCCTACCTACATTTTTCAATGGACCATAAAGAGTACATGAAAATAAATGAGACAAAAATCCTAAATTGGAACGCAAATGGAATAAAAATGCATAGAAGCAATTTTATGGCATTCTTAGCAAGATATCAAATAGACATTGCTTGCATTAGTGAAACACATTTGGTGGAAAGGGAGCGCTTTACTATACCCGGATACAATGTGTATCGTAACGATAGAAGTAATCGAATAGCCTCAGGTGGTGTGGCCATTATTATTAATAAAAAATACATACACTATCAACTGGAAGATATGCACACAGCAAGTATAGAAACCGTAGGAATCCAAATACAGCCAAGAAACGGTGAAAGCATTAATTTAATCTCAGTATATAAGCAGCCAAACAAGTCATTACTGGAAACAGATATAACTAAAATTTTTAATAAAGAAAACAAAGCAATTTTAGCAGTTGGAGACTTCAACAGTAAGAATGTATTTTGGGGCTGTACAACAAACAATCCCAGTGGAATCAAACTAAACTCCTACCTAGCGTCACATGCACTGCATGTTAGCGCTCCAGAAAAGCATATTTACCAACCATTCAGAAGCGATCATCAATCCAATATTCTAGACATAATAGTCATGCAAAATTTTACCCGCCAGATACACCAAGAAGTAATTGAAGAACTAGAATCTGACCACTATCCCGTAATATTATCATTTAAAAGCCCGCTCTCAACGAAAAAACCCATTCCCACACTTATTAAAGGCAAAGTTGACTGGCAACTATTTCAAGAAGAACTCGACAAAGAAATATTACGATAACACCGAGAATAAAAGGCCCAGAAGAAATAGAGAAACTAGCAAGTGAATTTGTTTTAAAAATAAAAAATAGTTTAGAAAAATCTATTAAAAAGTCGCGATACATTGAAAGAGTTAACTATAAGATCCCACCAAACCACATTCTAGGACTAATAAAGGAGAAGACGGCAGTACGCAGACAATGGCAACGCTTTCGCAAACCTCAATTAAAGTCTGAGTTATTAGTCTACTCACAACAATATCTAAACTTTTAGAGAAGGTAATACACTCAAGATTGAGCGACGAACTAGAAACACATGACATCATACCACCTATACAGTATGGTTTTCGCAGAGGACATTCTACATCCCATCAGTTATTAAGGGTATCCGAAATTATTGAACAGGGCTACGAAGATAAAAAGTATACTACTGCACTATTCTTAGACGTCGCTCAGGATTTCGACAAAGTTTGGATAAAGGGGCTGAAATATAAATTAAATAAATTACCATTATCGTTATACATTACATCTATAATATTTTCATTTTTGGAAAACAGAACATTCGCATTTCGTATTGGTACTAATATTTCAGCAAAGAGACCTATTGGTGCTGGGGTACCACAGGAAAGTACTCTTGGCCCAATATTATTTAACATCTATGTATCCGACTTTCCCTATATACCAGAAGCAAAACTTGCAATGTATGCCGACGACACCGTCATTATAACACAAGATGAAGAGTTGGAACTAGCAACAACAAAGCTTCAGAATGCATTTAATATATGTACCTATATATATATATATATATATGATGGTTCGAAAATTGGGCTATCACCATCAATGCAAGTAAAACAGAAACCAAAATATTTACTTTAAAGCGCAAGCACGATGCCCCTAAAATTAAAATAGGCAATACTGAGATCAACTGGAACCCCCGCGATAGTGCTGTTAAATATCTAGGTGTGTACCTGGACACTCGATTAACATGGAGTTTTCATATTAACAAAAAACTGTCGGAATGTTATGCTAGGTTAGCCCAACTTTATCCGTTGATTAATCGGAAATCAAAAATAAAGCAACAGTGCGCCATAATGCTGTATAAATCACTACTGAGGCCAATGATTTGTTATTCTAGTGCGGTTTGGGGTGCAACTTCGAAAACCAATATTAAAAAACTACAAACTTTACAAAATAAAGTGCTTCGAATAATTTTGAATGCTCCATGGCATGTTCGAAATAACCAGATTCATCTCGAGTTAAACATACAAACCATCGAACAATTTATAGTGACTGTAAATACATAAAAAGTTCTTCAACTCAATCAACCAGTGTAGCAGTGCTCAGTTCCATGCCCTTGGAAGTAGAAACATTCACCGAAGGCTGAAAAGAAAACTTCCACAAGATGTCCTCTCGTAATATGCAAGCTAAGTACCAAAACGTACAAGTCAGAAAGTAAAACAATAATACTGCTGCTTTGGGAAACATTAATTTGTTGGACAGGCAAAAACAAAATAAAAAAAACAAGTAGTTTAATGATAAATTAAGGTACCTAATTTGAATTGTCGCATATAAAAAGTCCGCATTTTATGTGAAAAAACTGTTAAATTCGATTCTATCCGCTTTGTTCTTTTATGGAAAGTAAAACAAGGAGAGACTATTTTCTGCTTGGGACTTATCTGTTGAAAATAAAGTTTTCTTAATAAAGAAACTTGAACGAAATAGGTACTACAATCACGTAGTTGACCATTACGTGAAACGTTCGATTTCATATTGTCCGTATGGTGTAATCACTTTTAATTTCAGTAAGAGCACAGATGGCATTTCCTCTTCATGAAATGAATAAATACGAGTATTCCATGCTTTTGTTGCAAATGAATTAGAATATACTAAGCGGATTCGTTCCATGAATTGGATATCCTTTTCATGAAATGGAAGATTTCATCAAGTGAGCACGACATATACATTTTTCACCTGCTAGACTTCCTAAATAGTAGAGTTAACGTGGAAGTTTATCTTGATGTTCGCTGTACATTGAAAGGTAAAAATGTATCAAGTACATTTTCGGATGTTATTTGGGGTGCATAACGACCCCCTAAATTCGTCTGGCGATATCGATGTCCAACACACCCCCAAGGGGTAAAAACTGAAAAAACGAGATATTTAGAATATTTCATTTGCTATCCGGCCGTAAAAAAGTTTTTCTGTTCCGTCAAGTAATAAGCGAGTTATAACTAATTTCCGTTCAAAGTTTAACATTAGATGAACAGAAGAATATTTACTAAAATCGCTTGTAGTTCCATTATTATTCGTATTTCGATTTCTGACAAAATTGAAAAATTTCTAAACTGCGATAACTTTTTAACGACACAAGATATCAAAAAAATTCAAAAAGTAAATGCTACAGTCTGATACTTTTGCAAAGCAATGGTTTTTGAAATTTTGAAATCGAACAATAAATAAGGAAGATATTGCCAATTTACTCCAGGGATGTAAAGGTCGCCGCCGGGAAGCGCGCGCTCTGTCTTTACTTTCGCCCGTTTCCCATCTCATTCTGACGGGCTCCTCCGTGCCCCACCATGGCCCGCAAGCCTCTAGTATCTAGTATCTAGTATCAGTTTTTACCCCTTGGGGGTGTGTTGGACATCGATATCGCCAGACGAATTTAGGGGGTCGTTATGCACCCCAAATAGCAACCGAAAACGCACTTGATACATTTCTACCTTTCAATGTACAGCGAACATGATTTCTAGACGAGTTTTTCAAGCACGCGAACTCTACTAAAAGGGAACAAATTAGATACTCGATATATAATTCACATGCTCACTAACATAATAAATACTCGATAAATATATAATAGACGCTCGGTAAATGTAATGAAAGTTTGATTCAAAATTCAAATGCCTCCCATAATAATAAATATTCGATAAAAATTATAAACTCTCAATTATTATAATGAATGTTCTTTATATAAAACGTACTGCTTTGTTTTATACTTGCCCGTCACTGAATACAGCCAAAAAAGTGGTTCCACGGCCCGCTATTTCCGGTCTTTGGGCAAGCGGAGCGTTTAAGTCTCCCCCCCCCCCAAACCAAAACATTACCGAGCGCTTATTTAGTACCCCATCGGGATAATTCAATTATATCAAACAAAATTTGATTTAATAGTGAACCCGACTTATCGAGCATTTAGAGCGCTTATTTGATTAAAGTAGCGACCAGAACTTATAGTGCAATTGAGATACTTTATCGGGTGAATTTCCTTAACATACAAAGCATATTGTATTAGTTTATTCGGCATTCTTATATTTTATCGAGCATTTATTATTTTTTAGTATGCAAAATTCATTAAATTATCGGGTGTAAATTACGACCCCTTCCTAAAACGCTTATCAAATCGCATGCATAGATAAATGAAATACTTATTTGGTTTCTTTCCCGCTGTTGAACATCTCTAGCATGCGAAACTAATACCTGTTACGCGTTGCAGTACAACAACCTTCAGAGACTTTTTCGTTCTTCTTCAGTAAATTGATGACACCCTCCTGGACTCACTGAATGTTTAAAAAATCCCATTTCTAAAATGTTACAGCCTTTCCTTTGCGTTAAGCAAACAACAAACCTTTTTATTAATTTATTTAACAGCAAAGAGAATACATCCCGGCTATTTTAATATTAGTCCTAGCGGTTAACAAAAAAACCCTGCAAATTGTGTTAAGAGCGTGAAACTTGGTCGGCAGTTTAAATAGGTCAAATTAAGAGATTTTGCCCGCAGTACCCAAAAAAATACCCCGTAGGAGCAGCTCAGGGGCGGAACATATTCCAAGGGGCTTGAATTTCAAAAATAATTAAATAATAACCAATGTGGGCAAGTAATATGTCATTTTATATTGATTTGATATCAATTTAAACCATATTTTATTTATAACTATAAAACTTTGAAAATGGCGGCCAAATTTACAATTTTAATTCAAAATTTTGTTAAATTCGCTAATATTAAAGAAATTGTAAAATATATAACATTTTTATTTAAATTGCAGGCTCTTAACCTGTTCTAATGATATTTTTTGGTATCCCCAAAAATTTCAGAATGGTTGCCATTTTTGAAAGTAAAATTGATTTGCAGTGCCTATACCCTGTTGGATATGGATATGGACGAACTGAGGGCATTATAGAAATTTAATTTTTTGTTTCTCTTTTTATTTAACATGTCGACAACTTGTTTTTGAAGATAACTATACCTACATACAGGGTGTGTCACGACGAGTTCCTATTAGACGTTTGTAGAGAAGCGCTCACAATAGAATTCTGAAAATTTGTAATATCACGTTTGCAAATATTCTCTATTTAATAAAAATAATGGCAACTTAATCGAACTTCCGCTTATACCGGAAGTGGCACTTCCTTATTTTAAATAGAACTAATACCTAATTTTTTACACTTTCCGGTTCTCCATAAAATTTTAGATGGACTTTATGTAACACAAATAACCTCTAAATGTCAAAATTTCCAAGATATACGCGAGTTTTCAAATTTTTTTACAGTTGCAGGGTACTCTTTGGCGTCTGCGGCAAAAGAAACAAATTCAAATCGAAACAATTGCCGGCGGTAGCATTAATGACAAAGGTCTAAATTAAAGTTCAGTGAACTCAAAGTTTGAAAATACTACGCACGGTGTTAACGATGCGACATTAAACTGAGAAATCAAAATATTGCCAGAACTCAACAAAATTAAATGGAACGTCCCCTTTTTTATGCACTTTTTGGATACTACGGAAAATTTTAGTTGGAGTCGATATAAATCCAAAAAGTGCAGGAAACCTGAATATTTCCGAAATAAAAAGAAGTCTATATGAATCTCTGAAAAGTCCTTTACCTGATAATGAAAGTCTCATCAAATTCGGTTCAGCCATTTCCCAGATTAGCCCGGTCAAACAAACAGACAGACAGACAAAAAATTTAAAAATGGGATTTTATGTTTTGGTAACCTGCGAAGAATCGTATGAGCTTAGAAAGAAGCATTTATTTCGAAATCACAGACAGGCACTTCAATTTTATTTATATGTATAGATTACTTTACTTTTAGATATTAATTTTTGATTTTTGTGTTGTTTTAGCTAAATTACCACAATAGTTTTTTGGATCTTATCTTTTTTTGTGTGAAGACTAAGGAGCACGTGAAATAAAATCGAGCAGACATCATTGTTTCGAACTTACGAAGGCGTAGAACGGCCAAGCTTATTTGTTTTTTTTAATTCGAACTTTGAACTCGGAATTCTGACTTTGAACTCGGAATTCTGACTTTAAACTCGGAATTCTGACTTTAAACTCGGAATTCGGAGTCTGAACTCGGAATTCGGAGTTTGAACTCGGAATTCTGACTGAATTCGGAATTCTAAGTTTGAACTCGGAATTCTGCATTTGAACTGTCTGTCTTTAAACTCGGAATTCGGAGTTTGAACTCGGAATCCCGAGTTTAAACTCGGAATTCTGAGTTTGAACTCGGAATTCTGACTTCGTACTTTCAACTTGGAATTCTGAGTTCAAACTCAGAATTCCGCGGTCAAAGTATGAATTCCGAATTCAAAGTCAGAATTCCGAGTTCAAACTACGAATTCCAAATTCAAAGTCAAAATTCCGAGTTTAAAGTCAGAATTCCGAGTTTAAAGCTCGAATTTAAAAAAAAACAAATAAGCTTGGCCGTTCTACGCCTTCGTAGAATTCTGACTTTAAACTCCGAATTCCGAGTTCAAATTCAGAATTCCGAGCTCAAACTTCGAATTCCGAGTTTAAAGTCAGAATTCCGAGTTCAAAGTCAGAATTCCGAGTTTCAAGTTCGTATTAAAAAAACAAATAAGCTTGGCCGTTCTACGCCTTCGTATACGAACTTTATAAAGCGGGATGGGCTCTGAGTTAAAATTTTACCTAAGCGTTGTTCAGAACCTTCCCTGTTTGACAGTGTGAAATCTTATTAGAAATTCTGTATCAGAAACTTGTGTCATATAATAGCTATAACGAAAGTTACAATTGCAATATGTTGTCGATTGCATTTCTGTTTTTTAGTTATAGGGGAATAATTGCGCCTAAAGTGACATAATTATTGTTTGGAGCAGTGGCGGTTTCTCCTTTAGGTCAATTGGTCAATGACCCTCCTAAAATATTCTAATCAAAACTATAATTTTAATAAAAATATTTTTTGTCTAACAGTCTCATATATAAAATCCTCAGCGATCTGCATTCGCATCATCGCAGCAATACTATCTTATAAGTAGTCAAACCGCGCTCGCTAAGAACTAGCAAGCCGGGCCGTAATTGAAATTGACCCTGCACAGCCCTTATGGCTTATAGAGAAATGCACGTAAAGAAGAACAGTGACAGCAGATAGCGAATTCTTAAGTGAAAGTGAGAGTCATCTTTTACTCCCATATCTGTAATAGGGACAACGGCCCGATGACAACTGCGCAAAATCGAATTGATCAGTTCTTGTTCTTCAGTGTTCATTTGTCATTTCTCAGTTGTCGTCGGATGGTCGGATGGTCGGCGAAGCGTTTATACTACGGTCGTGAATTTATTGCGATTGTTCGTTTGTTCGTTGTGAAATTTCGTTTATAGCAAAAAAAGATTAGTGTTGTTGAAAAGATATTTGCCTTAAAATCAACTGGAACATTAAATTATGAACTTCGGAAAGTGGGCGACCGAAACCAAAACTGAATTTGAAACAGATACTAGGTAACAAAAGGATAAAGGTAAATGTCCAAAGATATTTTAAAGAATCTATATACAGTTTGTGCGACTGAATTTGCGGATGTAGGTAGTTTGGAAAATTGCGTTTTTTGCTATCCGTGCTTATTATTTTCAAATGATGCTATACCTATGGGCTAAAAATGGAGTAACCGATATTAAACATGTAGACATAAGCCTGCAACCAGTAGCGTAACTTCAAATTAGAGGCCCGCCCGCAAAATTTCTGATGGTCCACCTCGCTATTGAAAAACAAATTAAAGTAAGAACTGTATTAACAAAAAACATAATTTTAACTTTGAAAACATTTGTTTCCGGAATTATTAAGCGAAGCACGGGGCCCGCCCGCGGTGGCGGGCTTCGCGGGCTCGTAATTACGCCCCTGCCGGCAACTTAATAGTGCTTATCGCAAATCAGTGCACGACTTTAATAAATCGGTTTCTAAAAATAGGTATATTTTGAACAAAATAATTGATTGTGTAAAAATTTGCGGAATCCTTTAAATTGCATTGCACGGTCATGTATTAGTATTAATTATAAGTTCCAAAACCAAAATGACCCCCCTGGTTATTAACCCACGAGCCGCCACTGGTTTGGAGCCCCTCCAAAATTGTATTTAAATAAATCTTTAACTTTGCAAAGTTGCGCAATAACTTACGCGTGTTTCAGACATGTGTGTTTTACCAATTTTTGAAGTGAAACTTCTTTTTTCTCGGTAGAGTAAGTTCCTGTGTTGGCAAATGCGAGCATCACGAAAAGTGAAACGAATGGAGGGGAGCAGTCTGAGAAGACGGGTAGAGGAGAAAAGGAATATCGAACGCTCCCACTCTTTAGCCACGCTCCGTCTCATGCTTCGTGCCGTTTCTCTCAGGCAAGCGTCAGTAAGGCGAGGACACAGCGTTTCAGTTCTCGTGACACCACAAAGCGCTTGGTTAGATGCATTAAAATTCGATTTATTCTTTCATAATTATTATTTTGATACGGACAATATTTATTATCGATTTTTTGTGTATTCGAAGTGCGACTGGTAGTCTTTAAATTAATGAGTATATTCCAGTATATTCCAATTAGAATAAACTTTTAAAATAGTCTTGCTTAATTTGTGCCGGTTCATATTTTAATTTTTTAAATTTTGTGAATTTCTACGTATGTAGTAAATAAATAGCTGTATAACTATATAATAATATCGACGTTTCGTCCCCGTTAAGGGGCTTTGTCAAGATTTATTTAAAAAAGTGTAAAAAGATATAAAACATTTGACATTTTTTTTTTGGGGTTTTAGTTTTTTAGTTTTTTGTTTGTTTTGTTTTCAAAGAAAATCAAACCGCACATAGACCTATCATTTAGATTTTAGATTTGAGTGAAGACATGGAAGTTGATGAATAAAGATATATTTGAAACTCATAAATGCATACATTCCAATCATCTGTTTACCCTACAAATTTTTCATTCCTCTAATAACGTTGAAGTTTCACTTCTATCGCGCGTGGCGACGATGCACCCAGTTTTATTTGTATAAAGAATAAACTTGTATTTTGAACAAAATATAAAAGATGCTCACTGTGTCATTCGAAGTACTTGGGTAAAATGACATACCTACGCAATAAAACAAATGGAACTACATTAAAAAAGGCAAAACAATAAAGTTCGAAGTTTTAGGGGCACAATACTCACAAATAAAATTCTGTGCGACCGCGGAAATCGTCACATTCGCCAAAACTTTTATAGTTCTATAATCTTATTTGTCCCACTGCCGTCAATTTTAATGCCTACCATAATAAATTGCTAACCATCCAGAAAGATAAGAACTTTCGTAAAACATAAAAGTGTTGCAGTTATTTTGTAATGTCAAAACAACATGGTGCAACATGGTAAAACAATTAATAGCGTGTCATTTTAACTGACGTGCCTATGCTATTTTACCCAAATAACACCGTAGAAATTAGAAACTTAAAACGTATGGTACGGTTTTGATTATTTCTGCAATTAATTCAAAGTATGATCCAATCATGAATTAATATCCATAGTTAAAAATAAAATAATCGATGTACTGCTTTTTTATTTGAAGAATTAACGTATGCTAAAACTTTCACCAAAACTATTTTAGGTAGGACCCGAAATCGCTTCTTTACGCTTTGAGGGTTTGACTTTGAACCGAAGTCAGCCATAATTTTTCAGATTAAAGTTGCCCATGTAGTTCAACCTGTGGGCGCGTCAACACAGCTATAACTACCCTGAATTTCGAAAACTAGGTAGCAGTGTGTGATTTTATCCGACTATGCCATTTTAGGCAGAAGTCCCCTATCTGCATGCTATGCAGAGACCAAAGCTAAAAGACGGAACTAGTATAAGCAATTTATTTTTTCCTCTTTTCGATTGAGCTACTTAACCCATACCTACCTAGAGCCAAACAAATTCTAATCGATTCCTCCGGATAAGTGATCAGATTTTCTCTTATTCTAACGCACACCACAGTGATTTCCCCTTAAGAATGATTGCTTCTTTACTCAATCAAAGGATAAAGTTGTGGAAAATGACTCGTGCGGAAGAGAAGTTCTTGGCTTTCCGTAAACGCCCTTATTGAAGGAAAAAAGCAATTACAGAACCCTTCGCCGCAATTTATTATTTATGAATTCGAATTTTTCTTTCGATAAGCACTTGAATCATGTTTGTATTTGAAATTATAAGAAATCTACCAATAAAATTTATACACATAAAGCAATGCGTCGATCGCACATCAGCAGGAGTTAAACACCCGTTATGACTGACCCGATTGTGTCATTACAAACATGGACTTTATCGGGCTAAACTAATCGATAAGCCCCTGATTGTTTTCTTAGCAAATATAGCGAGGTTGTCGGCTGAAATGGTTCTGGTAAACGTGTAGCTTTAATGAAAGTCTGCTATTGACCGTCCATTAAATATTAATTAAATCACCGCATATGTGAAATTTTCTTCTTCTCTGTGTAACTTCTACGTTAGGTTTGATAGTATACCTTATATTCTTGATCTGCCGCTTTTAAACCAAAAAAAAATTAGAAAAAGTTGAGCAAGACAATTTCGAGTAAAGCGGAATTTGAAGCATATCAAAGGTCTACAACTTATGCTGCGTTTCAAATTTTTTTGCCGTTTTCAATTCATTTTATTCACTTACTTATCCACAAATTGGGATAAAGTTATAGGTGAAAAAGTAACATTCTTTAAATTAGTACATTCTCCAGGGCCTATGATTAGTTACCCATTTGTAATAAATTCTTCATTACAAGTACAAACGTCTTGTTACGGGCAAGAAATTCGGTTTTCATTCGACAACATCAATATTCCATTTACAACGACTAATGAAACCACAATAATTTTATTATCGGAGAAAATGACCAGAACGCGTTCTGGATATCAATGAATTGCCAAAGTCCGATGACTCATGTTCTGGTCGCGTTAAATAGACCAGAACGCGTCGTGTACTGTAACTCTATTGTCCAAAGACCGATTTCTTGCCTGTATCAAAGAATAGGTCTAAAGGATTCATCAATCTTGTCTTAATGTATTTATATTATTCAATCTTTTGAAACAGAAGAGTAGATTTTAGACGCAACGTCCGGAAACGACCAAAGTCCAAAATTTATATCGTTGGTTTTTGTCGGGTCTGGTAAAGTGGTAATGTCTGGATAGGTCAGATCACATGAGTAAATTGCCTTTTGGCACGTTCTGGGAAATAAGGTAAAAGCGAGAATGCCGTATAAACGAGAGATTATAGATAGCAAACTTGTGATATCTGACTTAACTAGACTGGGCCTGACCTGACCAGACGCGACCCGACAAAACTTAACCGGATCTTTGAAAAACTAGGACGCCACATTTCGGGATTTGACTGTAATTTTATTTCGGAATTTGGTCGTTTTTAAACTTTGTGCCCAACTTTCCTCTTCTGTTTCAACATTAGATACGAGTTCTTTAGGAAGTGATGAATTCTTTAGAGCAGTGCTTTGATACAGGCATGAAATCGGTCTTTGGGCGTTTGTGTTATAGTGCCCGACGCGTTCTGGCAATAATATAAATCTCAGAACGCGTTCTGGTCTATTTAAAGCGACCACAATGCGACATATCGGACTTTGGTAATTCGTTGATATCCAAAACGCGTTCTGGGTGTTATTTTCGACCATTGGACGAAATCGGTCTTTGATCCTAACAGATATAATAAAATCAGAAGAAAACGAATACATACATGCTTTAAATTTTGTAAGCCAGCAATTAAAACTGCAATGATCTGCGAAAGAAAGATTCCGGTACTCAAATGATACTGTAATTTAAACCTAATACCTACTGTATTCAATTAGTCCACAAAGTTACAAATTTTAACATTGAAAATGTTTATGTTTTGGCAAGTACGGAGTTCGTTTTCGTGTTACATTTGCAGTCGATCTTCGTGAGAATTCAGGCAGTGGCGAATAAGGCCGAGCGTCTGGCACACAACTATGAATGACACATGTGGGCTGCGGGAACGAGAGGTGGTTTATATGCGTACACACACAGCTTGCCGATTAGGACAACATAACAAAAGAATATTTATTTAAGGCGGCTCGTCGAACTTTCTCCTGCCTCGCTCGGACTCGTTGACTGTCCCTGAAAACCAGGTGTTCGTTTTTCAAAGACTCCACAGCCAACTTTCAGAGTATCTACCTGAAATTTTGCACACTAAAGCTTTTTGTTGTGTAGAAATGCGCTATGATCTCAGTTTTCTTTATAATTTTAGAAAATGATGCCTTATTTTACATACAAAATTTGAGAAAAATGCTAGCTTTTAAGTAAACAAAATGATTATTTTTTTTAATTACAAAAAAACTGGGATCATAGCGCATTTCTACACAACAAAAAGCTTTAGTGTGGAAAATTTCAAGTAGATACTCTGAAAGTTGGCTGTGGAGTCTTTGAAAAACGAACACCTGGTTCTCAGGGACAATCAACGAGTCAGAGCGAGACAGGAGAAGACGGTCGCAAGCCCCCTTAACATTGAAAATGTTTTTATTTTCGTAGTATGGAGTTCGATTTCGTGTTTCATTTGCAGCATTATACGAAACAGACCCGACTGCTAGCGGCTAAATTAATGTGAGAGCCTGGCGGCTCTGAACTTATTAGATTTAAAAAGAAACGCGACAGGGGGAGTTTGTAGAGGTGGTTATGGGGGTGGGTTTGGGGGTGGTTTCTACGGGTGGTGTTAGGAGCAGTTGTTAGGGGTGGCTTTTAGAGGCGGTTTTAGTGGTGGCTTATGGGGGTGATTTTTGGGGTTGGTTTTGGGGGTGATTTTTCGGAGTGGTTTTGGGGTTGGTGTATAGGAGTGGTTTTTGGGGGTGGTTTTCGGGGTCGGTTGTAGATTTCGTTTTTGGGGGTGGTTTTAGTTGTGGTTTAAGGGGTAGTTTTGGGGTAGTTTTGTAGGTGTTTTAGGGGTGGCTTTTAGAAATGGTTTTGGGGTTTTTTGGGCGTTGTTTTTCGGGAGTGGTTGTTAGAGGTTGTTCAGGAGGTAGTTTTAGGAATGGTGTCGGGGGTGTTTTTAGGAGTGGTTTTAGGGGGATGATTTTTGGGGATGGTTTGTAGGGGATAGCTTTAGGGGGTGGCTTTAGGGGGTGGCTTTAGGGGTTGTTTTTGGGGGTGCCTTTAGGTGTGGTCTTGGGGGTGGTTTTAGGGGCTGTTTTAGTGGTGGTTCATCGGGGTGGTTTTTGTGTTATGTTCAGGGGGCTGGTTTTGATGGGTGGTTTTGAGGGGTGGTTGTGGGGTTGGTTTTGAGGAATGGTTTTAAGGGGTGGGTTTAGGTGTGGTTCTTGGGGGATGCTTTTTGGGGTGGTGTTAGTGGTTGTTCTGGGGGGTGGTTTTAGGGGTGGTTTGTCTGCTGGGGGTTACCTGTATTTCCGATTCACCTGATAATGGGCGCGTGCAGTGCGCTCATTTTTCTCACGTATTACACATCGACGCTTTTATTTCTACATCACACTTACCTCTAATACATATCGATAATACTGTTGCACTTTACGTTATAAATCAACACTAATTTCCATTTTTATCATATTCCAAATCCCACAAGATTACCACTAGGTACTTCATCATTTTCAATGCCCCCCGATTGCATCTTTGCAAAGGCCTGTGAATTTTTAAGAGATTCTAATGTATTGATACTGCCTCATACAATTAAATCTATTTGCAGTTCTCTATTAACTGATCCGACGTTCGAAGAAGAACGAATTTCTCTAACCTTGCATTTTTTTTTAATTGCTAGATTTCAATGATAAACACGTTACCTTGTTAATTGATTAAATTCATATAAAGCCATATTTAGATTATAAAGGAGGGAATATTGTTGGTTATGCTCGCAACAGCAGTTCTTTCACAAATTCTGCTTTTGTATTCATGATATATCTCTAGTGTAAGATTGAGTTTGATAGAGGTTGTACATATAAGTCCAACATGCAAAACAGACAATCAGTTTATTTTTCATTAAGAAAGACTGTCATAATAAAATTAACCAGTTAATGTAAATTACTTTTACTTCAGTCTCATTGGTTGGTTTTCTACAAAATTTCGTTTTTCCCATTGTTAAAAACTCGAACGGAGTGCAATGAAGGAATCTGTTGGCGTATGACACCCTCTTTATCACCGGAAATCTAGTAAAACTATCAAAATGTTAGCATATCTTCCTACGCAGACATCACGCGGGAACGCTCAGGCCTTCTAATCTCGGTGGTCCACTAGAGTCTTCAAGTACTGTGACATCTCATAATGCAAAAGTCTGAATTTATTCCTATAATGCCTGGCGGGGTACTTGCCAGAGGAATAGTTGTTTGAATCCGTTTCCCGCCAATAATTATTGAAATAATAAATTGTCTATTGCTCATATCTGCTCGAGCGTGTCAGTAAAACGTAAATTATTATTCAATTGTGTAAAGATACACCATACTGTTGAACCCCACAAGAACGAAACAAGTGGTCTTCGACTTTCCGTGCACATTTGAAACAAGCACTATCCCGGATGATCGGAGGGTTGCAGTACTGGTACCAATTCACAAGAAGGCGGATAAGACCGAGTGCCACCATTACAGAGGGATAGCCCTGTTGAACACCATATACAGGGTGGGCCAATAGTGCGTAGTCGGTCCATATCTCTGATTTTATTGAAGATATCAACATTTTACGTGTGTGTGGAGAACCCCACGAAGCTTCTGTTAAAATTATTTTGATCTATACAGGATGTTCACGTGCTACGTACCAAACCAAAGTTATGTTTTTTCAAATGGAATGCCCCACATTTATTTGCATATTTGGATTGCCCATAAAATTTCATGAAAGTTGATATGCTACACGGTGGGGTTTAGAGTAAGCGTTGTTAAGATATGGCTATTTTAGTACCAGTGTGAACCTAAATTTGTGGTGCTTCTGACGTCTGCTGGTCAAAGCTAACTCTGATTTTTTTATTGGACTAGGTTCAGAGGACACTATTTGTAAAATCCATTAACACTTTTTTCAAAATAGTTCATGTTGTACAGAGTGGCCAACTTGCGCACAATGGAGCTTTTCTCAAAAATGTTAAATGGAACACCCCGTATATTATTTGCAGGTTTAATAGCCAGTTTATTAAGCTTTTCACTGATGTAGATATTGGTAGGTCTGCGGCTGATAATTTAGACAGAAATAAAGATTGAACCTTAAGAACTGATATTTTTTCCGTAATTTTGTACCATTTTTGGGGAATTTCCGCCATTTTGCCACCCAAAACTCAGAAAAATGCTTACACTTTGTTTTTACAGAATTTTATCGAATAGAGTTTACACCGGCACAAGAAATCTCATTTACTTCTTCCATGGCACTCCTTGTTTCAATTTATACCTAGGTTTAATAAGTTACCATTTATTTAAGAATATGGCCATGGAGAAGCAATCTGGCGATGAAATTTTTTGTCTCAATGTGAAATCAACAGAAATCAACTTCCAAAAACAAAATGGAAATCATATTTTGTGTGTTGGGTGCTAAAATAATTATGGGAGAAACTAATTAACTACCGGTAAAATTACTACATTTTAAAGTTCAATTTTCAATTCTACCGAAACCGTTAGTCGCATACCTCACAATATCTACATCAATCAAAAGCTTAGTAAACTGTCTATCAAATACGGAAACAATATATGGGGTGTTCCATTTTAAATCTTTAAGAAAAAAAGCATATTGCGTAAGCTGTCCACCCTGTATGATACTAAGTTTTGTGACAAAAGTACTCAAGAATTTTACAAATAGAGCAGTCTGTGAACCTAGTCCAATAAAGAAATCTTAAATAGCTTCGACCAGTACATGTCAGCAGTTCCTCAAAGTTGGGTCCACATTGGCACTAACATGGTAATATCTTAAAATCGCTCACTCTAAACCCCATCGTGTAGTACACCATCTTTCATAAAAATTTTATTGGGAATTCAAATATGCAAACAAATGTGGGGCGTTCCATTTAAAAAAACATAACTTTGGATTGGTGCTCAGAGTATGAACACCTTGTATACACCGTGTTGCGTTTCAATTTTGTAGTGAAACTTACAAAGAAAATGTCACTCTAAAATTAAAAGAAGAAAATATACTTATACTCTTTATTGTAATATTAGTACTCACAGCTTGTTTCTGACTTAAATTTGATTGTATTTTAAAACCCTTTCGCTCGCATTTTCGTTGGTTTTCATGTCTGTCCTCCGTTCTTGCGTTCGATCATTATTTCTGCCGTTGAGAATGAATATTGTTGTGCACATTCAGCCTGGGTATGCATGATCCTTATTAGTTTGTTAGTTTGAAGTAGGTTTATCTCACTTACCTGTAGGAGTTGCGATCTTGTCGATTTTTGTGCCTTCATTCTCGTACTTTAGTTCCATCGTAGGAAATCAGTTGGGTGAGTTATAAATTTTGCTCATGTTCGATTTTACCGTCTCTTGAGTGTATCTTCTAAAAATTCTAGTATGATTCTCAGTATCTTGTGGTATATTTGTTTGAGTGCCACGATTTCTTTTGTTGACGGCCGGTCTGTCAGATTTTTGAGGTTAGGTTCAAAATGTGTGAAGTTCGTTCGAGCCGGTTGTATAGCACTCTTAGAACATTGGCGTAGTCATTTATTTTGTACCCCTATCTAATCTTTTAATGTATTACGTCTCTTATTTTCTTTATTTCTACTCGTGAGGTTGCTTTAAGGGTTTTCTCATCAGTTTCTTCATTTCTTTTGTATTCGCACATCTTCTTTAGTCTTCTTTGTCTTGTTTTCCTTCCTTCTTCTATCCATTTTCCCACATCTTGCGACGCCTCAGGTAGATTTGAAAGTCTGGGGTATTTTGGAAATTTTAGGTCCTGTTGCTTTCTTCATTGCGCGTTTTTTCAAAAATTTGCAATTTCCGCTTTAAAATTTTCACTTCCATGCTGGCTTTGAGTGTGAATAGGTGTCTCGAAGATTATTAGTTGCTGAGTTTTGCATTGCCATTTTTGGGATTTTTCTTCGAGCACTGTTCAGTATAGATTTCCGTTAGAAGCGTTTTTGGTTTTGTTGGAAGTCTACCCTTGATTGGGGATATTTGTTTCACGCAGAAGTTCAGCCGGATTTGTTGGAAAAAAAACCCCACGTGGTAAGCAAATTTTCTTTTCTTCTTTATTGCTCTTTCATTTGGTTAATGCTTTATAAATTTGTAATTTCATCTTCTTTACTTTCCCTTCTTTTTCTAATTTGTCTTTTCGGCATTTTAGGGTTTTTTTTTTGGGGTATAATTATTTGGTGCACCGACCACCCCGCTAAACACCAGGAAGCCGTACACCTGGCAATTCACACGTGTTTTGGAGCCGCTCGCAACCTAGGCGAAGCTCTCCACTGAATTCAACATCAATTCTCCGAGTAAGGTCAGATCAATTTTGATTATTTCGTCGCCTGTCCGTCTGGATCATCGCGTCCAACGGCTGGTTTTTACGTAGCGCCTGGCACAGCTTTTTGTGACCACCTTGTATTTGTATTTTTTTGTGTTCACGCGTCGCTAGTCCGATTCTAGAATCGTCTCTGTTCGGTTAGTTTTCATGTAGTTGCCCGGCCACGGTGTGTTGTGGTCACCTGTTTATTTTTGGACATCGCTAATTTTCTCACTTATAGTATTAAATTTAATTTGTCATAATTCCGGTATAGTTCTGTTTAAAATTTTCATTTATACTTAGATCATTTTGCCAGTATTTTCCTAATATTTTTGTTATTTTTCATTATTACGTAGTTTCAAGTCATTTAGATAAGAGTTGATTGATTTTCGAAATTTTGCTTAGGTTTTTTTTTGCCGTAGATATATTTAATTTTGACTTATAGTACCTACTTAGATATATATATATTTTTTTTTTGTGTAACGGGATTTTGCAACAATCGATACTGCCGTTTGCGTCTATTTGCGTTTGTAAGTAGAGTGCGTGCGATTGACCCGTCGGTGCGCTGCGCGTTCGGAGCTCCTACCGTGTAGTGTATTTACCGTGTCATCTGCGCCTAATTGGATTTTCCTTTTTTTTTCGGCGCAACGCTAGTACCGGGCGTCTAGATTCCCGCAGTTTGGTTATTACACCTACATTATTTTTTTTAATCTTTAATAGCTATTGAATTTACGACTTTTTTTTTGTATGATTATTCTCATTTTCAATATTATATGCTGGCATTACTGTTTGACAATTTGTTTAATTTTTTTTTGTGTTTGCCCTATTACGTACCAGCAGCTTTTAGAAGTTGTGGCTGCTGGATTTTGTCTTATTTCCAAGAGGATCAGGCATCAACTTCTTGGCGCCCTTTACTGTTTAATTGCCCACTCCCATCTTCGGCTTAGAGCTCAGTCGCGGCCGGATCCTCATTTGTGGCGTTGCGCCATTTGTGCACGTCACATTTTTGGCGCCCAACGTGGGGCCCTCATTTTTTGACATTTGTTTTTTTCGCGAATATAGTTTAATAAGTACCTTGATTTTTTTTTTCTGAAATTGAGCAGATGGTAAGATTTATAACTTGATTGTGTAATACTTGAAGTTTTCCTAAAAAAAAAAAACTAGATTTTTTTTTGAATTTTTGTTGAACTTTAAACTTATC
This sequence comes from Xestobium rufovillosum, assembly GCA_963966045.1. Lineage (NCBI taxonomy): Eukaryota > Metazoa > Arthropoda > Insecta > Coleoptera > Ptinidae > Xestobium > Xestobium rufovillosum. The sequence goes on along the minus strand of OZ014494.1, from coordinate 41,798,839 downwards.
TGGATAGAAGAATTATTGAGGTGTTGGCCGTTGAACTTTAGAATTGTTTCTTTTGCTAGGAATTTGAAGATTTTGTCCCTAGTGAGAAACTTGTGTTGTGTGTTCGGGATTATACTTTCAATTAGTTAATTTAGGAAGTGCGAGTTCATAGATTTTCAGATATTTTTTTTTGAAGTTCGGCTCTTTTAAAGCTGCTGATTTTTTTGTTTGAGTGGGGTAAATTTAAGAGGATTTTTCCTCATTGTTTATTTCTGATAGTGAACAACTTATTGGTGACAACGAACTGTTTAAGTGAAATTTTATTTTGAATTATATTTATATACAAGTGTAACAGGTTGTGCGATAAGGTATTCGAGGATGTCACTCAATTATAATATTAACCGATTGATCCAAGATGAACTGACTTATGAATTGAAAATTCGAGGCTTTGGTACTGGTACATGCGATGAAATGCGAAGGTGGTTAGCTAAGGCAAGAAAAATGGAGAAGAGTGGGGAGAGTTTTTCTTATCCAGACCATCCATTTACTTTCGAAGAAGACAGAGGAGCTATTGACACTAAGCTTAAAGAAATAGAAGCGGAACTGGATACATTACAAGGTCCTAGAGGCAGTGGACATGCTGTTAAGGTTGAATCCAAGCTTGCACATGTTTCTGGGCGAGTAGAGAGATGGGTAGCAGCTACTAAGGAAGAAAAAGAGTGTAAAGCCGTTTATTTAACACGAGTATTTTCACTACTGTCAGCTGTGGATGAGAAATTGGATGAGCCGGATGGAGAGGAAGCTAAGGATGACCCCGTGGGAGAAACTGTGATGGAGAAGCCTGATGAGTTGCCACCTATCGCAAAGCTGTTGGAAAGTGAGCTACAGATTGATGAGAGATCAACACAACTGGATGCTGCACCACCTTACCCTCTGAGACATTCCAGTCTCATTCCTCAACCCCCAAGGGTATTGAAATCCATACCTGTATCCAAATGGGACATTAAGTTTGCAGGTGAAAAGAAGTCCATGTCCGTTAGTGCATTTCTCGAGAGAGTTGAAGAACTCAGAGTTGCTCGTCACGTCTCCAAGGAGGAACTGTACGACTCCGGAGTGGATCTGTTTTGTGGTAAGGCTCTTTACTCTTTACTCTTTACGTGGTACCAGAACCAGTTGGGATTGGTTGACATCAAATCCATCGAGGAATTGAAGTCACTTTGTAAACGTTTGGAAGCTCGAAGGGAGGACGTCGAATCATTCGCCTTACCCTCGCGGCGTGCTGCGACTTTGGAGCCGGATTTGGCATATTTAGAGGCATCAGACGTTGCTGTGAGTGCGATTGAGCCCTCCCGAAATACCTCTCAGTCTGGGAATGCTGGAAATAGGCTACTTTGTTTCAACTGTCACCAGCCAGGTCATAAGGCTATTGGATGTCTCCAGCCACGGAAGAAACACTGCTATAAGTGTAAGAAGGAAGGTTTTACGACCAGGACTTGTCCTTCATGTAATTCGGGAAACGCCAGCGAACGTTCTTAGATGGTCGAGATGAGAGCGTTCGAGGAGAAGTATCGACCCCTCTTCATGCAATTTTAAATTACGTGTTGGAGCATGCAAAAGGAGATAGCAGACCTTTTTTGACGGTGGAAATTCTGGGACGTAGTGTACTGGGACTTTTAGATTCAGGTTCATCTAGGACAATTTTAGGGAAACCAGGATGGAAGATTATTCAGGATTTGGGGATTTCATTAAGTAAGGGAGAAGTGGAGAAGTGTACTTTGGCTGTAGAATTTTGGGAACCTGCAGCCTGCCTCTGGTGTTGCAAGGGAAAGTGTGCGTTCTTGATGTACTGGTGGTGCCGGACTTGCCACAATTGTTAATTTTAGGGTGGGATTTTTGGCAAAGAATGGATGTTGTGCCCAGCATTAGTGAATGGCATTTTCGAAATGAGTCGTCAGTTGCAGTGGACTCTGTAGACCAAGAGGGCAGTATCCTCACTGAAGAACAAAAACAAATGTTCGAGGACCTGATTGATCGGAATACCAAACTTACGGGTTCATCATTAGGTTGCACTTCATTAGCAGAGCACGTTATCCAGACAGAGTCGACTCCTATCAAACAAAGGTATTACAGGGTGTCACCGAAAATGCAGGAACACATCGACGAGGAGCTGCAGGAGATGTTGAAATTGGGTGTAGTAGAAAAGTCGAACAGTCCTTGGTCATCGCCAATAGTTATGGTTCGTAAGAAGGATGGTGGCTACAGGTTCTGTGTCGACTATAGGAATTTGAACGCTGTTACAAAGCGCGACAGCTATCCTCTTCCAATTGTGTCGGACACCCTGGATAAGCTTAAGGACGCACGGTATCTGTCAAGTTTGGATATTAAGTCGGCGTATTGGCAGGTACCCGTGGCGGAGTCATCTCGTCCCTATACAGCATTCACGGTACCAAACAGAAGTCTGTACCAATTCAAGAGAATGCCTTTTGGGCTTCACAACTCACCGGCGACATGGCAGCGTTTGATCGATCAAGTGTTGGGACCAGAACTGGAGCCTCATGTCTTTGTGTATCTTGACGATGTGGTGGTGATCACCCAAACATTTGAGAAGCATCTTGAGGTACTGGAGGAAGTGTTCAGACGGTTAAATGCTGCAAACTTGACAATTAGTATGGCGAAGTGCCAGTTCTGCCGGCCTCAAATGCGGTATCTCGGGTATCTTGTTGATCGTCATGGAATGCATGCGGATCCTGAAAAAGTGCGTGCCATGCTGGAGCTAAAAACACCGAAGACGGTTAGAGAAGTTCGTCGAATACTAGGTACTTTTTCTTGGTACAGGCGATTCGTGCCGAATTTTTCTTCGATCAGTGCCCCGATAGCCGCACTGCTTAAAAAATCCAACAAGTTTGATTGGACGTCGGATTGCGAAGAGGCTTTTAAGAGAATTCGAGAGTGTCTTGTGGCTGCACCAGTGTTGACTTGCCCCGATTATGATCTTCCATTCGTGGTGCAGACAGATGCCTCCGGGTTTGGGCTGGGTGCAGTTCTGAGTCAACCACATCCTGATGGAGATAGAGTTGTGTGTTACCTAAGTAAGTCGTTGACCCGTCAGGAACGACAGTTTGCTACAACCGAAAGGGAATGCTTGGCAGTGATCTGGGCGATAGAGAAATTACGGCCTTATATTGAAGGGATTCATTTCACAGTGGTCACGGACCACCATAGTTTGTTGTGGTTACAAAATATGAAAGATCCATCTGGAAGGCTTGCTCGTTGGTCCCTTAGGCTGCAGCAATATGATTTTTCCTTAGTGCATCGTAAGGGAAAGGAAAATGTTGTACCGGATATGCTGTCTCGGTCTGTGCCACTGGTTGATGCCGTTGCAGCTGATTTAGGCAATGAAAAGGTAGAAATCGGAAGGAGAGGAGCAGATGGGGAAGAAGAGGAAATGTTTAAGGAGCGAGATAGATGGTATATGGAAATGCTCAGAAAAGTGTCAGATAATCCTATTAAATTCAGTGGTTGGAGAGTAGATGGTGACAGTCTGTTTAAGTATACTAAGTTGGAGTACCCAGAGCTTAGATCACAGTCGGATCCGTGGAAGATAGTGGTGCCGAAAAAGAGTAGGCTGGAAGTCATTCGAAAACATCATGAACCAGCAACAGCAGGTCATTTCGGTGTATTCAAGACACTAGCACGCCTATCTGAACGCTATTATTGGCCCAAAATGCGTGCCGACATAGCCGCATACATCCGAAAGTGCCCTACTTGTGCAGCACACAAGCCAGACTGTCAGAAGGTAACTCATGGCATGGTGTCTCATCTACAGGGTGATCGTCCTTGGCAGGTAATTTCGACGGATCTTATGGGACCTCTCCCTAAAACAACCAAGGGTAACATGTATATTTTAGTTGTTACGGATTACCTGAGCAAATTTCCCCTTATTTTTCCACTGCGTTCCTCAAAAGCGGGCCTAGAAGTCAGTAGATAAGCTATGCCGATACGGGCGCACGATTAACATTGATTCTCCCATAAGAGCTGAAAAACTACTTTACTTCCGGTTTCGCCGGAAGTGGGCGGGGCAATCCCACTACTTTACTTCCGGTTTCACCAGAAGTGGGCGGGGCAATCCCACTGCGTTAGTGCGAGAGAGAGGCAGTAGTTCCTACTGTGTACGGTAGGTGGCACTGCAAGCCTGGTTTGGAACGGCGCTGCTGGAAGCTACTAGTACCGCTCTTGAACGGTAGGCGCCTTAAGGGTTGTCAAACGCCGGAGAAGTAACCATGCTAAGTCACCACCCACGCCTCCGAGCAGTCAAGATGGCGCCAGCGTTAACGTTAGCGCCAGCGCCAGCGTTAGAGCCAGCGTTAGCCCTTTGCGGGACGGTTAAATAAAACACTATTGCGCATTGGAATATAATGAAATAACACCCTGTATGTACTTACATGACGGTGAAATTGTATCAAACAAATTTTTATTAGACTTATGATTAAATAACACCCTGTATGTACTTACATGATATTACTGAACTGTTAAAAATGCTAAAATGTACGAATCTGACCGTTCTTGTATAACTTAATTGGCACAAATTAGGCATCAACAAAACACAAAGCAATAAATTACATGCGAATTTATTTCTGATATACATGATGCAATAAAAATGAGATATTACGAAATTACTAAAATCAGCACATTTTTATTTTAAGGAAAAATATATACAATAACTTATGCCCGAATTAGATGCCTTGTCAAAACAAATTATTATTTAGATTACCGAACACACCTGTAGGTAATAAAAATGACTCCATAAAAAATAATGTCTATTTATGAATTAAATTAAAAATTCCAGTTCCTGCACAAAGATTTGCTTCACGATGGGAGTAATCCCCCCCGGTTTGACATATATGTGATTTGGGAAATCACAGGTAAATAAAACACTGGCAATTTTCATTTTGATTAAAGCCGGAGAACAATGTTCCGATCAACACATATCTATGTATACTATAGACTAAATTTTTCTGAACCTCCCTGGCAAACACTCACAAGTTTTTACTGCAAATAAAACTATAACTACAATATGATATCTAGTAAGAGCAATATAGAAAATGACATACAACTATAACCTATATTGTAAAGTACATACAAAGTTATTCAAATAAATTACATATTATATACAATAAAACACCCACTGGTATCTGTTCTATATACTAAACTTTCGGAACGTTCCTGGTATAGTTGACTAGGGAAAAACTTGGTTATACATCTCAGTTAGCTGGTGATACGCAGAAAAATATACATTTGCAATCGTTATTTACAAGATTCCTAAAAAATACAGCGGCAAGAAAAATTAATTTTAAATTACTACATACAACTACTGATGCATTATTGCATAATGGCCCCAAGGCAGTGTGTCAAAGCTGTTTGTCACTAAATACCTCTTATCATCGTGAGGGCTCAGTCCAATTTTAGTTTGTGAAATTGTGGCTACGTTGTGTTTTTCCGATCGGATTAAATTTTGATTAAAATATTTTTCGCTCGAAGAATTGAGACACTCTAAGTAGTCATCAAAGCAGGGCCGTAGCCAGAGGGGGGCCAGGGGGGCGCAGCCCCCCCTAACATACCTGTGCGCCCCCCCTGTACTTACACGTATAAACAGACCTCAAAGGCTGACCAATTTAACATTCTTGGCATTTGGAAACGAGCGAACAAGAAACGTTTATATGGAAAAAGTGATCTCAAAATTTAATGACTGTGGAAATAGGGAACTGCAATTATGCTAGATTTTCTGTATAGTTGTATTTTGTTTTATTGTAAGAAGTGAAGATTTTAGTTTATTGTGATATTTTACTGAATTGTTTTTTACATTCTTCGTTGTTCAGTTTTTTACAAGAGTATTTATAGGGGAGATAAGTGCCTCCGTCATACGTCAGATTTTCATTCCAAACAAAACAAAAGCACGTGCCATTTGACGTTTATCGATATTATTTACAACGTCTTAAACTAGTTTTTGCAATATAATTATAGACGTTTTGCAGTGAAAACAGTTTATTTTCAATTTGTGTGTTGGGCTTACGTGTAAAAACTTTAAAACAACTATAATTATATTTCAGAGGTTAGGTTAAAACGTCAGAAAGCACGTGGCTTTGTTTTGTTTGGAATTAAAATCTGACGTTTGTGACGCGCCACTTATCTCCCCCATTAGTCGTACTGTTTGTTGCGAGGTTTATTGCATCCATATTCTGAAACTGTATATTTATCTAGTTTAGCAAAGTATTAAAATTTCCAATTTTTGGTATAATTTTAATCGCATATTCCAAGAACATCCTACCAAATATTTCGTTTAAGCCCCCTCAAAAAATACGTGAGCCCCCCCTAAGTTTTGATCCTGGCTACGGCCCTGCATCAAAGGTTATCTCATTTTTAATGACGCAGCGCTTTAAACCTTTGGATTTCTTTACTGCATCTGCACCCTCTACCCGTATGGCGTACATTTTCGATCGAAGACCAACAAATTCAGTCATTATTCTACCATTGTTTTCGTCTTTCATGAGGCCCAACACTTTTTTATTTACACGCGGTATATGGTAAATATTATTTTCAGGATAGTCACTGGTATCAAAAAAATCATGGCAATCTTGTCGAATGGTCTCGTACAAATCATCGGTTGTGATTTCATAAATGAGCGAATCCGTATCTGTGTACAAAAGTTTGCAATTATTGTTAAATTTCGCCTTCATGTAGTCGTAGTGAAATTCGTAAATTTTCGTCTTACTAATATCTAAAATGCACATGCCTAAATAAATCGGTTTGTTGAAGTATATTTCGGATTTATTTAACTCAATCGCCGCCAAATTTTCGGAGAAAATGATCGAGGACTTAAATTCTGGTTTGGCAATCAAAGCGCCCGCCCCGTACCGGCCCTCCCATTTGGAGACTAATTTAACAATACTATGCTTGCGTATATTTTCCATAGTCTTGCCAAACACGGCGTTATTCATTAGTTTGAACAAATTTTTTTCAAAGTCATTTTTAGAGTTCTTTCTCAGGGCGGTATTTAAATCGATGTAGGATTTCAGCCAAGGCGATTGATTGAATTTAAGGGCGCGATGAATTTTCGTTACTCTTAGCCCATGTTTCAGAGCTTGCTGCAAATTTCGATAGTGAATTACGTAACGTTGTTTATTGTACAGGGTGGCCAAAAGTTTTAGCTGTTTAGAATTTGGTGGAGTAATATGTTCAGGAGAGAAGGGCAAATCGGAGTGTAAATTATGTATTTCTTGTGGGTAGTCCAAATCCACTTCAAAAATGTATCCTATGTCAGCATTTTCGGCTACACTATATACAGAATCAATGTACGATTTAAAGAAAATATCAGGTAGGTACCTATCACATTGCCTGAAATTTATTTAATCTTAGTTACCATCTTAGTTACCTATGACAGATTGCTTGTCACGTACCTAAATCTGTCACGAATGTAGGTAATATCATCATAATTCCAAATTATTTGAAGTGAAGGCCACAGAAAGTAAAAAAAATAAGCACATTAAGACAACAGAAAATTTAATTAATAAGGCAATTATTAGTCTTACATTTTTTTAGTCCCAAACACCACAATGTGTATTTAGTTTTGGGAGGTACAATCTGACACACGCCACTTTTGAACTGACATGAAAGCCGAAATCACTTATTATTTTAATTTTCAATTCTGACATTTGAGACAAATTCGTTTTGGCCACCTACTATTATTGCAATAATTCAGTAGTATCCGCTCTTTTTGGACACCTATATACATATATACGAACAGTATTCTAATTTGGATATGTCTCCACTATTTTTTATTTCTCTAATGTCATGAACTAATCCTTCTTTTCTCAGCAGGTGACATAACCTTTCATATATTTAAAAAGTTCCCCGCATTTTTCCTATCCGCTGCTCCTATATTGAACACGATTCGTAAATGTATAATCCAGCCTTCCATTGCAATTTACCGTTATAGGGGCTAGTAAATTACCAAGAGTATTAGTAGCCTCGTCCACTTATAAATTGAAAAGTAGCTATGACACCGCGCATCTCTCACTCCCTTTCCGAATATCTACTTCTCTACGTATACCTGCTCGATTTCTATAACCCACATTTTTGCTCTTTGTACAAATTATATTTAACTGCCAGTTTACGTTTTATAAAAATTCGTGTTAGAAGATTGTGCTTTGTATGCAAAGGTCGTGCCCCCTGGCAAGGTCAGACAAGATCGAACGGTGACAAGTGGAGTCATGGGAATCGAATGTTTGGTAGCCAATTTTTCCCCTAAAATTTCCTGATTTCTCACAATTACAGTTTCTGCGTCAGCACCTTTGGAAGAGCCGAGGGCGAAGGAATCTCCATTTACCTTGTCAATAAGGTGACAGTTCTCCAGAGCGCATGCGCGATCCTCTTGTTCAGAGGGCTCTTGCCCTGTGTACTGGAATCTGCACTTACCGAGTGATCTTCTGTACCACGCTGTATGTGTAAACAGTGTTAACACGAACACCCTGTGTACACTAACAGATGTGACACAAAGGCCTTGTATGTACAAGCAGCATGGGCGAAGTTAGGGGGACTTGGGGGAGCTAACCTAATAATAATAATGGCTAAAAGTAATTCTCGTTAACCTCACGGAATGTATTCGAAATCCTTCAAAACACCGAATGTTCTAAGAAAATAAAAGTTAAAATTTATTTTCATGCTTGCAAAACCTGAAATAGCTTCAGTGAAATGTTTGAAATTTGGTAAATAAATTCATTTATAGTTGGAACATCCTGTACATACACAGTTGCCATAGTATCGTTGTATTATGAATCACCAAGCAATTTTAGAAACGCAATTAATGGATATAACTATCAACTAAATACGAGTGTGCTTCTCCTTCTGGGAAGCCGTCAAACAAGCCGCGTGTGTGCGTGGGAAGTTTTGAAATTTGGGATTAGAGCCCAATGAACTTTAAAGTTTCATAATTATTCCTTTGCGAACTAATGTTTGTTTTTTATAAAAATCGCCAAATACAAACATGATTAGGTGTACCAAATATTCTGTAACATCTATCCATATATACAGGGTGGCCCGAAATTAGCGTGCAATATTTTACCAGCGTGTTCTGTGGTCAAAAATAAGACAAAAAGCTCTTATAAGCGTATACCGAAATATGCCTCGCAAGGGAGCTATAGCTTTCTAAAAGAGAAGGCCTGAAGACGTTTCCTTCTAAATATCTTGGAAACAAGTCCAGTTAAAATTATGAAATTTTATGAAATGTGTAAGTACCAAATGCTGAATTCTTTGCTGTAAGCATAATTTCTAAAATTTAACAGGGGCGTCCCAAATCTGGGGGTGGTGGAGGTAAGATTTACCCCAACTTTTTTTACAACACATCGATTTCAATTTTTCCATAAAAATTTTAAACTTCAGAGTTTTTTGCAAAAAAAATGTGCTCCTGTCTCGTTATGATAGGAGGCACCGTTATCGAGCACAATCGATTTAAAAATTTCGCTGCATGCCCAAAAAATTCCTACAAGAAGTGGAAAACTCCGTTTGTATACTTAAACGAGACAGGAGCACATTTTTTTGCAAAAAACTCTAAAGTTGCAAATTTTTATGGAAAAATTTCCGAAAAAATTGAAAACGACATGTTATGGAAAAAGTTGGGGTAAATCTTACCTCCACCGCCCCCAGATTTGAGACGCCCCTGTTAAAGTTTAAAAATTATGTTTACAGCAAAAGATTCAGCATTTGGTACTTACACATTCCACAAAATTTCATAATTTTAACTGGACTTGTTTCGAAGATATTTAGAAGGAAACGTCTTCAGGCCTTCTCTTTTAGAAAGCTATAGCTCCTTTGCGAAGCATATTTCGGTATTCGCTTACAAGAGCTTTTTGTCGTCTTAATTTTCACCACAGAACACGCTGGTAAAATATTGCACGCTAATTTCGGGACACCCTGTATAATTAATGCCTGGCGGGGTATTTGCCCGAAATTAGCGTGCAATATTTTACAAGCGTATTCTGTGGTCAAAAATAAGACAAAAAGCTCTTGTAAGCGTATACCGAAATATGCTTCGCAAAGGAGCTATAGCTTTCTAAAAGAGGAGGCCTGAAGACGTTTGCTTCTAAACATCTTCGAAACAAGTCCAGTTAAAATTATGAAATTTTATGGAATGTGTAAGTACCAAATGCTGAATCTTTTGCTGTAAACATAATTTTTAAAATCTAACAGGGGCGTCTCAAATCTGGGGGCGGTGGAGGTAAGATTTATCCCAACTTTTTTCATAACATGTCGTTTTCAATTTTTCCGGAAATTTTTCCATAAAAATTTGCAACTTCAGAGTTTTTTGCAAAAAAATGTGCTCCTGTCTCGTTTAAGTATACAAACGAAGTTTTCCACTTCTTGTAGGAATTTTTTGGGCATGCAGCGAAATTTTTAAATCGATTGTGCTCGATAACGGTGCCTCCTATCATAACGAGACAGGAGCACATTTTTTTTGCAAAAAACTCTGAAGTTTAAAATTTTTATGGAAAAATTGAAATCGACGTGTTGTAAAAAAAGTTGGGGTAAATCTTACCTCCACCACCCCCAGATTTGGGACGCCCCTGTTAAATTTTAGAAATTATGTTTACAGCAAAAGATTCAGCATTTGGTACTTACACATTCCATAAAATTTCATCATTTTAACTGGACTTGTTTCGAAGATATTTAGAAGGAAACGTCTTCAGGACTTCTCTTTTAGAAAGCTATAGCTCCATTGCGAAGCATAATTCGGTATACGCTTATAGGAGTTTTTTGTCTTATTTTTGACCACAGAACACGCTGATAAAATATTGCACGCTAATTCCGGGCCACCCTGTATATATATATATTTGGAGAATACGGGGGCCTTTCACTTGCTGTTTGCGTTTGTACCACAAACTACGCGCATTTTGACCATTAGATAGCAATAATAATAATATTAAATTTTATATTTGAAAAAGTGTTGGTGAGAAATGTGTAAGTTCCTTTACATCTAAAATTCTATAAACAACCGTAACTGTTTTTTTAATTGTTTTTCTAGCAATATTTTGCGACCTTGTACGAGCCGTAATTAACATGCATTTACCACCGTGGGCTATGGTAATTATTTTGGTATATTAAATAACCCTATTCTTGCGTTTTTCGATTTTATACGTTTCAGCATATGGATAGACTCACTTGCTGGGCTTTTGGTGGTCTGGGATTTACCCTTCCATCCAGCGCCATCGAGATATTTCGAGGGAACATAATGGGTTACCAAACCACAATCACAATCACCCTTACCGACGGTTTTCTTTTCGTCTGGGTTGACTGTATGTAGGCAAATTGCTTATTCACTCTATATAAAAATATCGCTTTTGTTTAAGTACCGGCAAATGCCCCAGTCCCAGCTGAATATAGCAACCCATCGGAAGATAATTATTAACGACGAATTTACCCGCCGCCCCGACAGTTTGGTCCATTTGTGGTTTACACACATGGATGTTTTGCTCTATAATAGAATTCTAATGAAATGAATCAAAACTTTTATTCTATATTTTTGTTATTTTATTATCTTATTAAAAAATTTGTAATCGATTGTCAGAAGGTTTGTTTTCCCCAATAACCCCCAATACTATTTTACCAATAATTGGAATTTCTATTAGTCTAAACAAAAATTTGTTAAAGCACTGACTGATGGCGTGTGTTTGTTTTTTAAAGATTCCTGGGACCGTTTGTCTCTAGGTGTGGTTAAACGTTTCAGTTTCATAGTTACAACAGAATCTCGTCGCATACAAAAAATAAAATAAACAAATATTCGGGGTACTTATTAAACATCGATACGCAGCTAAGAAAATTTGAACCTGTTAGTATTTGTTTGTCCTCGTCGCTAACATGAGTAAGTTTTCCGAAGGTGATGTGTTTGAATATTTTTGCTAATTTTTCCCCCTTTTTATTCAGATCAAATGAAGCTAATAAAATCTCTGTGCGCCGCATATGGAGCGCAAAATTTGGTAAGTGTATTGCAATTTATTATTCGTTTTATAATTTTTTTCTTGCACTATTGCAGCCACTGGTGAAAAAAACCCCAGTCGAACTTACCCAAATTTACCGTTTTAACGATACAGCCGTCGTTATTTATAACGGCGGCTTGTTAGAGGAGGATGGAGGTGGATGCCTCATCCTCGTGAAACTCTCGGAGAGAGTTTTTTTCTACTACAACGGTAAGAGCAAATTTTTGTATATGTGATTTCACAACTAAATTTTATTTCATTACAGATGAACCGCCGCAAGGCCTAGACTGTAAGTGACATTTTAAAAAAATAATATGTGTACTATTTACTATGTCATCTTATTTTCTCTTTCAGACTACAACCAAGATATTTTGTAATAATATAATTATATAACATTAAAAGTTTTTCTATATTAACATGTGTCTTTTTCCCCTTGAAACAAAAATATTTTCCCTGCATGCAAAACGTCCTTTATTCAGTTTGAGGTAAGAAAGGGTTAACTATAAAACTGAACAAAGGATGTTCCTGCATACAGAAAAATTTCTTGGTGACGCTGGGAGGGGGCGGGGGTTGGGGTGCCGACGCTGGTGGACGCCAGGTGCCTACGTTGACCGTGAAATAGAAAGCGTTGTGCAAGTCTGTATAGTTGCCTACAAAGTGTTCGACAGGGGGCGTGCATCTCCAAACTCATGCGTAGGAATCCACCTTTACAGTTTGGTGTACCTTTCGAACAGAAGATAAAAGTAATCTAATTTGAACACGTCGCAAAAAATTGTGCGCGTTCTTTCACTGGCATTGTTAAAGCCCAAATAAGGGAGTTCAACGGCTCGTTAAGAAAAATACCACATCTAATTGAATTTAATATTTAATTTCAAAACTTTTCGTGTATACAGGATGGGCCATGAGTGTGTGGCGAGAGCTATGCACTCATGATACGTCCTGCATAGGACTTATTTAGGATACATAGAATCATTTAGTAATAATAAGTACATTGTATGATTTATAGCGGCGCCCCCCTGCTCTTTGACGGACGAAAAACATTATTTGATTTACAATGGTCTAGAATTTTCGATTTGACCTATATACATATTCACATTATTTATGGAGTCATTTTTATTACGTACAGGGTGTGTTCGGTAATGTATGATTTGTTTTGACAAGACATCCATTTCGGACATAAGTTATTGGATATATTTTTCCTTAAAATAACAAAAATCCCATTAGTTTTGACAATAATTAATTAGATTACCACACACCCAGCAATAAAATTATAATTTAATGAAGTTGGCATTGCATATTTGTACCAAAGAATAACAAATTCATATGTCAGCCTCGATTATTTATGGCTTTGTTCACACTAAATCGGTGCAAAATGCTTTATAAAAAGAACTTTATTGGATTTCAATTCAGTTTGTGTTGTGTCGCTGTTGAGACAACATGTCGTCTTTCGTTAATTCGCTTGTGCAAAAGAACAAGTCGGCCCTTTCGAGGGCGAATAGCGACGGCTGTGACCGAGAAAATCTCGCTGGTTTAATTAAAAATTGTACCAAAGACATTAGAACGTTGACCGTTTTATTAAAAAGGTCAACGACCACCGCTGAGAAAAATAAAATAACGTCGGCCATTGGATTGCTAAGAGGAAATCGATTAATGTTGAAAGGATTGCAAGTGAGGGTGGAGCATACAAAAATCCTCACCCAAATAGAGCTAATTACACCAGCAGCAGAGTGAAATGGGAGAATCTGGAATCGGCATTCAAAAGTCGAATAAGAACTGGAGTTATCCAGAATTTACAACACAAAGACCCACTCCACTTTCTCAAAGATGGTAGTAAGCTGTTTGGTCAGAGGGTACGAACTTTACTGCGCTCCGAAGAGGCACTGAAAATACATGCCATATTCTGCGCCGAATTTAAAATACACAAAGCGAACAAAGAGACGCAGGAGTTTAAATACTTCAACACGAAGAATGCCGCCCTTTATCGCAACGATGATTTGAAAGCCTGGTTCCTGGAAAATGTGCAACAAAAAATCCTGAAAGATTTGGAAGAGTTTCAGGAGCGAGATTCTGGTATGTACTTTTATTTTGTCACACCATCGTTAATCTGCAAGTAGAACATCCTACATCCCCAACTATTTGCGAACAGTATAGTCTAATCCGGCCATACCTATCCCTCTCTTTATTCTAATTTCCGATTCTAGCGAAATATACCTTCAGGTCTCGGAAAGTTTTTTTTATTTTTATTTATTTATTTTATATTCATTTGGAAGAGTTTCAGGAGCGAGATCCTGGTATGTACTTTTATTTTGTCACGCCATCGTTAATCTATAAGTAGAACATCCTACATCTCTAACTATTTGGAAGCATTAGTCTAATCCGTGCCTACCTATACCTTTTTTTATCCCAATTTCCGACTCTAGTATGATGCTAAATATTTCTTCGCCTCTCGGAAAGTTTTTTTTATTTATTTATTTTTAATTTTTTAAAATTTATATTTATGTGTTGCAGGCTGGACGCTGTCAGCCATTGTTAATCTGCAAATTAACGTCAACCGATTCACCCCGCAAGTTGGTTCATCGTACATCGATCTGCCACCGCAAATAAAAAGGAAGCAGGCTTGCGTCAACGTGAAGACCTTTGGAAACTTGTGTTTTGCCTATAGCGTTGTTTCTGCCCTTTATCCTGCAGACAAAAGCTCAGATAGAACGTCATCCTATCCGGAACCATCTACCGTTTTGAATTTAACTGGAATGGAGTTCCCCATGACATTAAATCAAATACCACGTTTCGAACGGCAGAACGGAATTTCCGTGAACGTTTATATTCTGAAGAAGAAGAAGAACGATTTTGGAACTTTCCCCGTATACTTGACTAAGGACAAAAAGGACAAGCACGTAAATCTTTTGATGATCCAAGATAAGTATTTCGATGATGATGATGATGAATCAGATAATTTTGATAACGGTGATATAAAATTTCATTTTGTATGGGTAAAAAATCTTTCCAGGCTTTTATCGAAACAGTTAAGTAAGCATGCCCATGGAATTTATTTTTGCGATCGTTGTTTGCATTATTTCTACTGTCAGAATAAGTTAGATCGGCACTATGAAGACTGTAAAAATATGAATGACTGCAAAATTCGTCTGCCTACCGACAAACAAAAATATTTATCTTTCCGAAATCACAAAAACAAAGTCAAAGCCCCATTCACCATTTATGCAGATTTGGAGTGCATTTTGGAACCGAGCAGTAAGAAAAACGAATTTCAAAAACATGTGCCATGCAGTATTGCTTATTATGTAAAATGTTAGTAGTTAGAAAATGAGAGCCTCAGGCCAGGCCATCGAGTTCTCCAGGTGCCATCGAGTTCTTCGGCAGTGACCTTGAAAGAGACCAGAGGCTGCTGAAGGAGTCGTTGCGTCATCCGAAGAAGTGTCTTCAGCAGCGGCATCTGCAGCAGCCTCTGGTGTCTTTCAAGGTCATTGCTGAAGAAGTGTGCATGTCTTCAGCAGCGTCTGGTGTCTTTCAAGGTCATTGCCGAAGAAGTGGGCATGTCTTCAGCAGCGTCTGGTGTCTTTCAAGGTCATTGCCGAAGAAGTGGTCTTCAGCAGCAGCCAGGCGCATGCGCCGGGGCTATTCCTCAGGTCAGTCCACCCAGTTCTTCGGCAATGACCAGAGGCTGCTGAAGAAGGGCCTCTGGTGTCTTCGGGGCCTTTGGTTGTGGCTCAGGCGCCTGCGCCGGGGCTTAAAAAGTGTGCGTGTTGCTCATTGTTGCGCAATGGAAGAATGTTCTGGAAATGCTGATGCAATAGTACGCAGATGTTGCAGAATTAATGTTTTTTCTCCTTCTACGTGTTTACCAGAATACGTTCTAAGTTTTGAAGGAAAATAAAAAACTGTTGAATTTATATTTTTACGCCAATATAATAATTAAAACAATAACTACAATTTGTATAAATAGTAAGCATGCATTTACTATAACGCTAAACATATTTAACCTATAAACAAATAATGTGAATATATTAAAAGGTTTAATCTTTTCCTGTTTTACAAAACTGGCAGTCTTTCTGTAGTGGAGGAGGACCATCAATAGTGTCGCAATCATATGTTGTTGACTCGAATCCCCAGTGATGGTAGCAGTAAGTGTATGCATGAGAACTTATATTTTTCTTCTGCTCTTCGGTTAACATACCCAGTTCGACACATCTACGTAAGTCTGACGGATGTACGTAATATTCTAGGAATTCCTTGGGCAGTTCGGCTATGTGTGTGGGATCCATTAGCAGTAAATGCTCACCATTGTTAAAGAACTTGCCAATGGCCTTCCCCACACGTTTTCGCAGTGTTAAAGTTTGCTCTTGTGGTTGATGTTCTTGTAATTCTGGCGGTTCCAGGTATTTCAGGATCCAGTTCCGCAGCAGTTGAGCGTTAACTTCGGAACAGATGGCGCTGCTGTTTGCGTAATGCTGAATGCAAGGTTCGATAACACGGGAATTTTCTTCTCGAAGTTTCTTTAGCGAGGGGCAGCAGTTGAGCGAATCCAAGTCGAAACACTCGACGTTGTCGGGAAGCACGTTTTTCAACCAAGACACTTTATCTTTACCCTTCACGTAGATCCTATCACAATCGGCCACCGATGACTTTAACTTCGATCGGATGTCGTCGTAGTTCTCCGTGCCACAATTCCAGCTCAAGCCGTGGTAGAAACGTGTCAACCAATGAGCTTGACGTCTGTCACACTCCCACTGGTTCAGGTCGAATGGTGGCTTGCTGCCGCCGCCGCCGCCTCGATGATTCAACGCAATGAGTGAAACTTCTTTGAATATGAATTCACCGACTGCAGCCATGAAACCCTGAACGTCCGCGACGTACTCCATGGTTGACATGCGAACAAACCCAACGCGAGACTGGAGCGCTCGGTGTGCTTGTGCGACTTTTATACCAGGCGTTTGACAGAGCCGGTGGAGGGGGTATACTCGACGATGCGGTCATGCAGGATGAGACAGTAGGCGGTTGTGTTGGCGGGGAAATTTTCGCTCGACTCAAATTCCAGACGAATGTCCACAGGACCGGACTTGATGCTTTCCGACTGCTTTGATGCGTCAATGACTGCGAGTGGGGCTCGATTCTTGAACTGTCCCCTGCCGTATAGCGGCTCGCCAACTTTTCCATAGTACGAGCACTGAAAGTTCTCATACATCTCATACAGTAAGGCGTATTTCCCGGTGGCGAAATCCAAATTGAGATTCTCGTAGGGGAACGACTCAGAGTTCAGATGTAGTTTGATGTTTGTCAGATTGCAGTGGTCAAACTGGCTCGAGTCCGTGATCGCATTGCCCTTGCGATTCGTCTGGAAGGCCACAATGACGTAGCGCGGTTTCTCCAAGTGCGTTGCGGTCTTGATTGCCCACGTCTGTTTCGTCGCTTGCGGCAACAGCGGATACTCGTAAAGTTCCCAGCTGCGAATGCACAGTTGAAGCGTTCTCTCCTCTTCGACGATCTTGAGGAGATTTAGACGTTCCAGATCGGAGGGGTAGACATACGGTACCCTCCAATGCACCTTGCTCAACTCGATCCTGGTGTTTGCTGCGTTACCCACGAAGGCGTTCCTATCGCTCTTCGAGCGATTCAGAATGAGCTCGTGACGCACATTCAACAGCACCTTGTGGTAGTCTTCTAGGAATCCGAGTAGGATTCTTCCCGGGATGCACACGTTAAAGTTCCCGTTCGCGTCAAGCACATGGGTCGGCGCATCACCGGTCGTCGTCCAGCCGGCATTCTCCAGCGCACGCGCCTCACCCTCATTCAGAGAAGCTATACCCTTTAATGTGCTCGTGATGCCCACGTTCTTCGTTCGATCCACCTCCACTCCGTTGATTTCGTAGCGGACGTCGTCCAGCAGGAAAGTGAAAGCGTTGTTTGTGAGAGCGGCAGCGGCCCCCTCACCCTCACCCGTCACGAATCTACCTTCCATGTAGATGCAACTGAGGTGCGGCAGTATGTATGCGTCCTGTTGCTGCACTGGTATGCGTATTTCATCGTTGGCGTTGAATGTCGTCGACACGTACGGTTGATGCACGTGCACCTCTACGCGCCGTGCGGACTCGTCCAAAACAGCACCGTCCAGAACACGAAAAGTATCCACGTTTATGTTTGTCATCTTCAATAAAGTTCACGTGACAGACCGATGACGTAAGACAGTGAGAAGTAAATATACCCCTCAACCAAGCCCACAATAAACTCTTCTTGGTACTCAAGTCCTCTTCCTCCTTTGTTTCAGTCGATATCCCAGGGACGTCAATATTGCTTTGCTATCAGTGCTAAGCTGGCGGATTTGTCGATGAGCTCTGTTCGCGTGGTGTACAGCTGGACTGTTGCTTGTCTGCTGCTGCTGCTCTGAATCACAAGTGATGCCCGTTCCAACAACGTACCCGCTTATATACCTGTTTCGAAAGGCTATGCCCATAATGCTCGCTATAATGCGTCCAAGCGAGTGTCCTCCCTCGCTATTTATAGTCTCTTTATGTGCAACCGGACAATTATCTCTTCACCGCGAAAATTCACCAGTGTGTCGTTTTGATCGACAATGCGCACCGTCACGTTGTCTATACTGTTGAGAGTGATGGGTAGGTATATTACGTTGCTGGGCACCTCAACAATCTTGTAACCGGGCGGCACGAGGGGGAAAAATTCGTGTACGGTGTGGACTAAGTTACCATTTACGTACGATCCGGTGGTGATGTTGCACTCTACGCGTATCACGTCCACTTTCAGTATGCTGACGGGCAAGTCCGACTCGTGCCATCTATTCGGTGCAAGTATGCGTCTATTGAATCCAAGCAGAGAAGCCAAACAGTTGTCTCTGTCAAAGTTTATCTGTTTCCCGAATTTAATTTCGCACTTCAGGGTGCTGTTGTTGGCGCGCAGAATAAAGCTGGTATCACCCGAGGGTAAATTGTTGCGCAGGTACTCGTTCAGGTCTTCGATCTCATATGAACCAGTGGGTATGACGAGTTCCGCGTCACCGCTACCATAATAGAACTTATTGTTTGATTCGTCCACGTTCGGCACCGAGTTGAAGGTTTGGAACAGTACAAGCCCCAGCACGTAGTTGCCGTCCTCCAATTCGATAGGTGGGAAAAAATTGCTGCTCAAGACCGAACTGTTTCCCGTCAACGACACCGTCAGAGACTTGGTGGTGGTCATGATCCGCCGTTGTTGTACAAAAACTTTAAGCACAGGTGTCCACAGATGGGTGAGTTGAAGCTCTGCTCCCAGTCGTGATTGTACTGTATGGTGGTGGTGCGGCTACCGAGGTATTTAACGAGTTCTGCGGGCGGTCGCAGGTTGCCAAAACTGTCAAAGTAGAGGACGCGCGACCCTCGCTTTATGTACGCTACCCAGTGGGTGCCAGGACCGCTTGCGTCATCCAAATTGACGATAGCTGACTCGTTGCGTTTGGGTTTCTCCGCGGGCAAGCCGTTGCGCATGAACACTCCCCGGAAGTGGGGAATTTTCAGATCGATTGAAGCGTACTTGTTTAGATCGATGTCGGTGAGTGGTCTTCTCGGTAGCCTCAGTAGCGGTTTTTTGCCGGCGCCAAGTACAGACCCAAGCCTTTGCGGTATGGTTTCAGGTAGAGTCCGCTTCCCGGTTTACCCATAGCAATGGCCTCCATGGTCTGATTGTGGCGTTGATGTTCGCCTAGCTCTTTTCGGGCCTGTGAAGCATCGTTCACTGCCTTAGCTACACCTGCCGCCCCTCCAGCTAGCGCACCGAGAGCCGATAGACCCGCAAAAATTGGTATCAGGGGTAATATTCCACCAGTCTTCGGCACCGGGATGACGCGCGGCAACGGCTTCCTCTCTTTGCGTCGAATTACTTGCTTAGCCGCTGCCAGGGCTCTGTTCACCGCCATAACCGTATCCTTGGTGTTCTTCACTGCAGCTCGCGCCTCTCTCGTCACTCTGCCGAGCGAAATACGATCTTTGACCGTCTTCTTCTTCTTCTTGGTGCCGACACCCATACCCAACTTGACTTTAACTTTCATTGCGTTAGTTATGGCCCAAGCAGCTGCACGTTCACCCAGAGATGCGTCCTTTGCCAAAACCCTGTGCCACGCACTGTCCGCCAGTCTTCGGTCAGCTTCGTGTCGTTTCGCGAGCTCCTTCGATTGCGAGTAGGCAATGTCGTGGGATCTGCACGCTTCGTCCGTGGGATTTATGCCCCGATCACCTCTTGCCAATCGCTCCTTAAGTTTTGTACCTGGACCACAGAAGTTGTAACCGGGCAGGTGCAATTCCACCGGCAGTTTTCCAATCAAATCGTTTAAGAGTCCTTTCCCCTTGCGTGGTTGTCGTCGTCGTCGAAGTGGTTTGACTGTCGGAGACATACTGACTGGAGTATAAAAGGTTTCGACGCGTCTATATATACTAGTTCGACGACGATGAAGTTCGTGAAACAATCGGAGAGTTTACCGGTCATGAATGTTTGCGGCGCAGGCTTCGAGCCACCCGCCAACAAGAGACTCAAACACGGACTCCTCTTCCCCGACACCGTGAGATCCATCATCTGCGGTCCCTCGAACTGTGGCAAAACGAATTTGATTTTGTCGCTGCTGTGCGCACCGAACGGGTTGCGTTTCGAGAACGTCTACGTCTACTCCAAGTCCCTGTACCAACCAAAGTACCAACTGCTGGGGGAGATTCTGCGGGCGGTGCCGGGTGTCAGCTACTTTGCCTACGGAGATTGCGCGGACATCGTGCCACCCGAGAACGCCCTGCCCAATTCCGTGTTCATCTTTGACGACGTGGCCTGCAACAAGCAGAACGTTATGCGCGACTATTTCGCCATGGGAAGACACAAGTCCACAGACTGCTTCTACCTCTGTCAGACGTACACGCACATCCCCAAACACCTGATACGCGACAACGTCAACTTTCTTGTTCTCTTCAAGCAGGACGACTTGAACCTACGTCACGTGTACAACGATCACGTGAACACCGACATGGACTGGTCGGTGTTTCGTTCAGCTTGCGCCGCATGTTGGACATCCAAGTACGGATTCCTGGTGATAGACAAGGACAGCGATATGAATCAAGGGCGGTACAGGAGGGGCTTCGATCAGTACCTGATCATATAAAAGGGAAGCTGTTGACACAGACAGCTGTATTCGCAAACATCATGGCTGCTGACACAAGCAAGAATAGGAAGAGAAAAAAGGATCGGATGCTTAGCAAAGAGATTATCAAATCAGCTGACGCCATTCGACGCAAGTACCGCTCGCTCAAGTCGATCCAAACGAGTGCCGAGGAGCGCCTGAGACGACGCTTCCAACCACTCACCGAACCGCTGCAAGAAATGACCCGCAAACTGGACTCTCTCAAGAAACCCTCAACGCTAGCGCCCGCCCTGACGCAGCCCCCTAGTTTCGCCAACGACCTCATCGATCTGGACGGTGAAGCGGCAGCAGCGCCATCTTTCGATGACAAAACTCCGCCGCCTACACCTACGACGCCCGGTCCCAAGGTCAGTTCACACATCGAGAGACTGCTGCGCAATGAGAATCGCAGAGATTTGGACACCGTGTACGGAGTCAGAAGACAAGCCGGCGATGTCGACGACTCGTTCATGATTGGAAACTCAGCCATTCAGTTTGTCGACGACGATGTCTACGTGCAGGACAAACGGTATCCGGGCACCAGCGGTCTCTACGAGCTGCTCTTCTACAAAGACCCGCACAATTACACCAAGCGTGATTTGAACGCGTACAAGAACATAATACTGACCACGAATGCTCACAAGGTGGGATACAGGGATCAAGCTCGTACTCGGGGCACCAACAGCACCAAGTACAAGAGCATCATCAAACGATTTACAAAGGAGGGTGGTGGTGGTGGACTATTGATGCGCGTCACCGATAAAAACAGCGAGTACGTGTATTGGGATGACATAAATGAACTGGTTCAACGTTTGTACTTGCTGCATGCCTCCAGAGCGGCCGGCAACACCTCACACGACAACGAGATTGCGTCTATTGTGGAAGAGCTTATGGAGGAGGGGGTTATAGTATAAGAAGGGGGGCAGCAGCAGCAGCGCGAGCCTCAATCATGTCCGTGGACAAGTTCGGACGACAGCTGGTTGGACGATCCAAGAAAGCATCTTCGCAGGCGTTTGTTCTGCGCGGACCGCCTGGAGTTGGTTTCCTGCTGACCCAGTCCGGGGACTATAACATAGACAACAAGCGTCTGACCAATGTTGCTAACGCAATCGAAGACCCCGACGCTACCAATAAAGCTTACGTGGACAGTTTATTTGCAGCACTGGGACTGTCAATTGATCACGCGGTGCGTACAGGAGCGGTGGCCCCTCTCGGCCGGAAACTAGAAATAGTAGAGCAAGACCTGGAAAAGGTCAGAGATAGTGTAGCGTTGCTGTTTCGCGAACACAGTGATAGACTGCACGCGCTAGAATTAGGTTTGGCGCAATTGCAAAACGACAAATATTTGGTGGGGGAATGAATGAGAAGAAGGGGCTGATTGACGAGTTACACAAACCCGCACGACGAAACTTCCCGAGGCGCAAGGTGATAATCCGCGGTTTCGACGACCTCTGGCAAGCGGATCTGGTGGAGATGATCCCGTACGCGAAGGTGAATCGCAACTACAAGTACATTCTCATGGTGTTGGACACGTACTCCAAGTACGGGTGGGCGGTGCCCCTAAAGACGAAGACGGCATCGGATGTGGTGCAAGCGTTCGCCCCTCTGCTGCAACGACAACGATCACCGAAGAATTTGCAGACCGACGACGGCAAGGAGTTCTTTAACGCACGCTTCAAGGCTCTGATGACCGAGCACGGCATCAATCATTACTCCACGTTCACGGAGAAGAAGGCGAGTTGCGTGGAACGCTGGAACAGAACCATCAAGGAGAAGATGTGGAGACTGTTCAGTTTACAGGGCAACCACAGATGGCTCCACATTCTGCCTCAACTGGTCGGCGAGTACAACAAAACAGTGCATTCTGTGACGGGAATGCGCCCCGCTGATGTCACAAAGGATACGAAACTCAATTTTGGAGCGGCGGCAGCGGTCAGGGTGCAGACAAAGTTTAAGCTGTGGGACAAGGTGCGCATTTCAAAGTATAAGCACGTCTTCAGCAAGGGGTACACTCCAAACTACACCACCGAGGTGTTCACCATCGTCAAGGTGAAGCATACGAACCCAACCACGTACCATCTTGAAGATTACCAAGGGCAACCGATTCGGGGATGTTTCTACGAACAAGAGCTGCTGAAGACCAATTACCCCAACACATACCTGGTGGAGAAGGTATTGCGAAGGAGGGGCGATCGCATGTTTGTGAAGTGGCTCGGATTTGATGACTCACACAATTCGTGGATAGATAAGGGTGACTTGTAATAAATAAAACAGGAGTTGTTTACATAGAACATTTTTATTGAAAATATAGATAATTTATCAAATACATGCGTTTATTTACAAACCATTCTGGTCCATAATACTATAGTGCCCGAGAGGTAGTGTGTTTACACCATCATCGAGCGTGTGGCGTTTGTCATCTTCGGCACACAAACTTTTCTTGCTAATCTCGTACGAATAGAGCTCGTGATTTTTCGATCGAATCGAATTAAAGGTGGCCTGAAGTTTCAAATTGCCAAATAATACTCGTTTATAGTCGTTATGCGTCAACTCCTTGACTGCTGAACGGCCGATTCCCTTGGATTTTTTAATTTCAATAGCGTCGTCCTCGCACAGAATAGAGTACATTTTCGGTTTTAGTGCTACCAACTCTATAATAATTTTACCATCCAATTCATGCTTGAACTTGCCAATGACTTTTTTGTTTACCGGCGGAATATTGTAGGGATTCCCTGGGGGATAGCCGGAAGTGTCAAAATGATCCTTCGCATCGGCTCTAATTATTTCGTATAAATCGTCAATGCAGCACTCGTAAATAAAACTGTCCGTATCCGTGTAACAAAGCGAGGCATTTAAATTTTTGTGTTCTTTTACATAGTCGTAGTGAAATTTGTACATCAGTTCTTTTGCCAACTCCAACACGCAAAATCCCACATAGATTGGCTTATTGAAGACTATTTCTGTCTTTTTTAATTCAATGGCCACCAAGTTCTCCGAAAATATCACGCAGTTCTTAAAATTGGGTTTTGCTATCAGAGACGACGCGCCACATTTACCATCCCAACGCGTCACCAATTTGATGTCGCGCCGTTTCCTAATATTTTCAATTGTTTTCCCATACACTGCATTATTCATGAATTTGTACTGATCCTTTTCAAATTCATCCTTGGACTCTGTTCGTAATTTCGTGTTCAGATCTATGTACGGTTTGAGCCATTTAGACTGCTTAAATCGCAAAACTCTGTGGACCTTTTTTAACAGTAAACCGTGGTTTAAACATTGCTGTAGATTTCTATAATGGATAACGTATCGAGATTTATCGTGAAGGGTTAGCATCAGTTTCGATTGGTTGGATAGGTCTGATGTGCGATGTTCTGAGCAGAAGGGGAAGTCCGCGTGATGGTCATGTATTGTTTCCGGATACTCCAGATCCACCTCTAGCGCATACCCATACTCTTGATCCCCTTCGAATAAGGTGTATTTTTTCTCCAATAGCTGTTGCTCGATCACGGCAATCTCACTGTCCTCCAACCACGCAAACCCTCCGTACGGCAGCGGTTGTGACAAACTGTGTCCGTACAGATTGTTTGCATCTATGTAGAAGAGAAATTTAGACGGTTTCGACGGATCAAAATTTTTCATATATTTGTTATTTGCTCTAGAAAATTTCTTGTTTGCCACAACCACTCCTCCTCTCAGTGAACGTTCGAAAAAATTTATCATTTCCACGTCTGTCAGCAGTTCGAGTTTGACCTTTGTCATCTTGAGCATTGCTTGAAACGTGTATCCCGCTAAAGTGAAACAGTGAAATGGATCCAACGAATACGTTTCCAAACACACGGAACGAAATTTATTCACTACATGTGTCAGAATTAATGTGTCCAGTTTGAGGTAGATGTCGGAGTAGTCTGCTAGAGTCTGACAACCAAATGTCCGCCAAACCTTCTGCGCATGTGCATAGTCCTCTTCCGTAATGTCGCTGTCGTTGAGTTTACTGTAAAAAGCATTCTTCGGTGGGAGTTCGGTTTCTTCCAGACGTTCCCACGAGTTCACGTAATCATATGGGAACACCCCCTTCCTACAAATCAACTGTAAATTTTCCGGATTGGAAAAGTATCTTCTGGTTACGTTGTACTCGTTTGGATTCAAATTCTGCGCCAATTTCTCTAAGGACGATGGTATGAAACGATACGAGTCTAAAAAGCGCATTTTAACCCCACCCATCTTTTTCGAAAACGAAATGTAATTTTCCATCGTTATGGGCAGTAGATCAATTGGTTCCGTGTCGTAGGCCAACTCCTTTATGATTAAATGTCCGTCGTAACCGCTCAAATTGTGAAATAATACGGGTACGAATCTGCAAGTTCGATATAGCAAATTGCATTGCGCATGCGCAGGTCCCCGGTACTTCCCCGTTATGTGATCGTGATCTTTCACTCGCTCTTCCAGTAAACCGAAAGGTTTCTCGCACATGTGGCAAATGTTGCACGTTTGAAATTCATGCAGCTGGATGTCATTCAATGGTTCCATACCCACGTCTCCGGTCACTATTGGCTCTATAGCCGCAGCTATTTCTCGAAGTTTCGAAACAAACCAGCTGACGCAATCTTTTCCGCGATAAATCTCAAACCTTGACAGGCTATCGTCATAGTTACAAATCAGGCAAAAGGCAACGCTATACGGCTCGTGTTTCTGATATGCAAGCGTACTCGAAATGTCGGGATCATTTTTACATGCGGAAATTGGACGGGTGAATGCTTCAAAATCACCGACGATAAGGAAGGGCACCGGCTCTTTAAACCAATAATTTTGAAATTGCAAAATGTCATTATTCCCCTCCGTTGGTAGCGTAATTTTGACGTGACATTTTTTTGCCGAGCAATCTGGCATATGTCTATCGTACTTTTCCGAGGAATAAAAGGTGACTAAACACCGATCGCACACGTGAATCCGACCGTTGTGTTGTGAAAACTGAGGTGAGCATAGACGCGACATATCTTTAATCCACGCGTAATGCCCTATGCTGTTATTCTCATTCGTAATGTATAACAAATTCACATGCCTTTCCCGTTTTTCCTCAGTATAATACAAAGGACCAATTACGTTACACTTATTGTCTAACCCAAACACATTAATAGATATGTTATTCTGTCTTTCAAACTTGGAAATGTCTGTCAATTTCACCGGAATGGAAATACCTGTGGTGTCCAAAACATCCGTATACTTTGGATAACTTGACACTCGATAACTATGTTCCTTTGCGGGATAGATCGCACAAACTACAGCGTGGAAAAAACAAGCCATACCTGTATTACGTACATTGACAATGGCCCTTCGTGCAGCTATTACTTCTGGCAGTGGTAAATAGCTGGACGTTCCACCACGCAGTGGATTGTATTTATTAATATTTACGGCCAACGAAATGACTTGGGTGAAGGACCAGCCACTGTTTTTCGCAGAAAATTCCACTAGCTGCAATAGTATGAACAAAAAATGTTAGTGACACGGCCCACACAAGAATTGATTTGTAAACAAGTGAGCTCGTATCGTTTTGAATTGTGAAGATGAGGTCGCGCACTGGTTTCATGAAAAAATGTACGCTTATAATGAAACAATAAGAAACATTTTATATTGTAGTCAAGCCTTAAAAGCAAACCACCCCCATATTCCGATCCCCCTCGTCGAGTCCTTTAATTTGATACCCCACATCACGTAGTTTTCCGTACGGGTAGGCATTGATTAGACTACTGTTTTCAAATAATTAGCGCTGTAGGATGTTCTACTACCGAGAACTAAGATGTTTACACATCAATAACTATATGGTCTCTTAAGATTATAAGTTGATTACGTACCTTGGTTTTAAGTTTATCCGTTACTTCCTTGTACCAATTTGCCATCTCGGACGAATCAGAGAAAGACGAAGCGGTAACTATTGTATTGCTGGAATTAAAATATTTGCACTCTTCAGCCGCAGTCTCTCCTTGTCCACACAGTTTAAATGTGCAACAAAGGCTAAAGTTGACCTTTGCTGCAGCCTCTCTCTTTAATATATTCTTTAGTCGCGTCTTAATGAGATGGTAACAATCTTCAATGAACGCATCTGGATCAGTATGACGCTTATTGATTATTAAACCGGTCCTTATTCTACTGGTAAAAGCCGAAGCGATGTCTCTCCAAATAATTCGACCAGAACGCTTCTTATTTGAATTTGATGCAATTCCAGAACCCAAGTGCCTCTGGTTTTGTATTATATTTGAACACACTTTAATATTTGATATGTTACACTCTACATGTCTGCGCTGACCGAGAGTAAGTTTATCACCAGTTTTCAAATATTTATAGTGGGTCCTGAGCATGCGCTTACATATCTTCGAAAAAGAATGAATTTGTTCCACAGACAAACTCCTTTTATTAGCACATACCTGTCAATTATTATTCGAATTAGCGCATGCAAAAATATGTGGAAACAAAGAAAACAAACTTACTTCAAATAATTTTTTCACCATATCTGATGATAGTGTCTGTATTTCAGATTGCGATTCCATCATCAATACTGACTAATCACTCGCACCACAAAATATTATGTCCTTTGTTGAAACTCAAAACGTAATGTCAACACTGCTTTATCACTATAGAACGGTCATAAAACAACTGGCGGATGCCACCCAATCTCACTCTATTTATACAGATTCTTATCTTCGCAGAACATTCCAGAAGAATCCTTGAGTGTTATCAATTCTAAGAATTACTTTAGTGCCGCGTGCAAATAATTTATGTATGTGTCACGTCTTATCTCCTTGTTAATCGATTGTTCCAGAAGAAACCTTGAATTTTATCGCTTCTAAGAATTAATTGAGGGCCGTGTGCAAATAATTTATGTGCCGGTCACGCCTTATCTCCTTGTTAATCGAAAGTTCCAGAAGAAACCTTGAATTTTATCGCTTCTAAGAATTAATTTAGTGTCAAAGCGGCGAGGAAGTCTTTGATCTTTATCGACAAATGACATAAATTTTTCGAATTGATAATCATGTTTATTTTGACAAGGTCTTTAAACAATCATGTGTTTATTTTTATAACGTTGTTTAATGGAATGTTCGAGAACAAAGCGGTGAGAAAGTCTTTGATCTTGCTCGATAATCATTATTCGAACTGATAACATTATGCTTAATTCGGCAGAACTTAAGTAAACATGACTTCCCAGAATAGGTCCATAGCAATATTACAACATATTTGTTCACATATTTCTTATTTTTTGCCTATATAAGTAGCTGAGGTGTACGTGGCTACAATTCAAATGGTCAAAAGACAGCATCAGTGTCGCAGTAGTGTGTAAAAATTAAGTAGTGATTGTGGCATTTACTTATTTTCGCATTGCATTATGGAAACATTAAGCGAATTAAGTCTCTGTGAGGACGGCATACCAACAGTTGATATTAAAGCACTGACAATTGATGTGCCCTATCCTATTCGTAAAATGAGGAGAGTGAAAACACGTCATGGAGATCGCATCTTAGTGGAACTTCAAGACTGTCGATGCTTTCTACCATCCAGATTCGGGATTTTAACAGAATCTGATATTTGTGAAGTATTGAAAGAGCCCAGAGGTTTAATTTTCGCAGGCGAATTAGTAACCGGACAAGGATTTAAAACGTCCAAGGTGAAATTCGTTACGCTTCCTTAAATGCACAATTTTATTTGTAATGTTTTTATGGATTAAAGCAATACTTACATAAATTAATTTATCTTTGTTTTTCTGGCACGGAGGGAAGTTGTCCATCATACTAATTATTGATGTCCAAAAAAAATCACGCTTCTAGCATACACTTATTGGAAAAGCACACAAACAAATATTCTAACATAATGGTGAGTATTATTTAGTAATCAATTCAATAGTTCAGTTGGTTCCCATGGAATACGGTAAATTATATAATATAATTTATTATATTAAAATACATTTTGTCAATTAAAATAATATAATACTGTTCATAATATGATTTGATAATATTATATTAAAATACATTTTATTCATTAAAATAATAAAATAGTGTAATCAAACTCGTGACGCTGCTTATACATCGTTGGCTGCAACAAGAGAAAAATCATAGTTACGAAATTATACTAGTAAACAAACAAACAAACAAACAAACAAACAAACAAACAAACAAACAAACAAACAAACAAACAAACAAACAAACAAACAAACAAACAAACAAACAAACAAACAAACAAACGGACAAACAAACGGAGGGACAAACAAAGAAATAACTTCATTCATTATAAACAAACAAACAAACAAACAAACAAACAAACAAACAAACAAACAAACAAACAAACAAACAAACGGGCGGACAAACAAAGAAATAACTTCATTCATTATAAAAACAATTAATTTTCCACTACTAAAATTGTGAATCACAAAATCGGCAATTTTCCACTACTAAAATTGGGAAGTCCAAAATCCACACTTTTTATCTACTATCACTGCATATTAAAAAATCTAAATACTTTACTTACGATTTACAATATTGACCCAAATGACCACAAGTTCACTGCACGATTCCAACAAAATTATCTTGGTTTCTTTCTCCATGAATAGTCCAGAAAATAAAACATTTTCGGTTTCCGTTGCCATGTGCGATACATTTCCGCACATAATCATTTTGGGTTGGTTCTAAAGATATTGTAACGTATTTCGATTTTACACTATTTATTTACAGTGACTTTATGTAAATGTACAAATATGTACAATGATTAACAGTGATTTGAGAACTTAAAATTAACAAATTGAACAATAAGCAGTGAAATATATACAAGCAGTAGATGAAAATTAAACAATTAAGCGAACAATTAAACAATTAATTACCTAACCTAAACAGTCCACAGTAAACAAATCAACAGTTCAAACTCTATAAAACACTCGTCTTCAACCGACGGTTAATCACATACGAAGACGCCCCGGTACACTTAAAACGCCACCAAAGAATTCGCACTCGCGTACCGTACCGACACTAAACGCGTATCAAGACTTATACTCGCACGGAACTATTAAACGCCCGGTTCTTATCGCATTCGACATTCGCTTCCAATCTTCAGACTTCAAACTGTAAAACTGTCCACTCGGCTTCTTGCTTCCCATTTTATAATGGTCTTAGAAGATTCTCGAAAATTATCGATCAAACATTGTTCCAGAAAAAGAATCTTCGAGCATTATAAAATCATAGACTATTCTTTTCGGGAGTCAAGGTCAGCGCCGCAATAAAAAAACAGCGCGACTCGCCGTAAACAAATAATGTGTCACCACCAGGGGCGTCGCTGACGGGGCAAAAGTTCGTATCAATATAAAATAGTTTACAATTATGGAACAGATACGTGAGCTTTTTAACTACATATAATGAAATTATTATGAATGCTTGAACAATAAAAGAAATGATTACTGCAAATGGACTTACTTTTAAATTTTCCGGTAAATTTTGGAGGATAAAATGGTACAATAAAATATCTCCAACATCATCTTGGCCAATTACAACATCCATATTGGGAAACTAACTTTTACCGCACCTATTCCGTGGGAACCAACTGAACTATTGAAGTGATTACTAAATAATAATTCTCGCAATTATATTCGTTCTATTTATCTCCCAGCTTTTGCCGAGCTTGCAAAATTTTGGTAACATGCAGAAGTTAACAAAAACAACAATCAATCGAGTGTTTATGTTTCTGGCGGTGGCCTTCAAACTTTTTATGTTCTAGAATGATTTTATTATAATAATACAAACAACAGGGTATAAAATAATCTCGATCATCTTGTAGAGTTTGCGACATATTAAGTGCACATGTACTTATTAGCATGCAGAATGTGGGAGTCAAACCAAACAAATATACATTTCCTGTCGGCAAAGTTGAAAGGTTTTTCTAGAACGTTCTTAGCTATTAATATTTCATCATAATAAAAACAATAAATCATAACATCTCTTATCGACTTCGAATCTATTGTTTCTTTCTCAAACTTTGATAACTATATTTATTTAGTGTAAACAATTACAAACGTTGGAATTTCCGAGAAAAAACATTAATTCTGCAACATCTGCGTACTATTGCATCAGCATTTCCAGAACATTCTTCCATTGCGCAACAATGAGCAACACGCGCACTTTTTAAGCCCCGGCGCAGGCGCCTGAGCCACAACCAAAGGCCCCGAAGACACCAGAGGCCCTTCTTCAGCAGCCTCTGGTCATTGCCGAAGAACTGGGTGGACTGACCTGAGGAATAGCCCCGGCGCATGCGCCTGGCCGCTGCTGAAGACCACTTCTTCGGCAATGACCTTGAAAGACACCAGACGCTGCTGAAGACATGCACACTTCTTCAGCAATGACCTTGAAAGACACCAGAGGCTGCTGCAGATGCCGCTGCTGAAGACACTTCTTCGGATGACGCAACGACTCCTTCAGCAGCCTCTGGTCTCTTTCAAGGTCACTGCCGAAGAACTCGATGGCACCTGGAGAACTCGATGGCCTGGCCTGAGGCTCTCATTTTCTAACTACTAATGTTCTTATGATGACTCACTTTCATTCTTTAGGTCTTATCGTGGTGAGGATTCGATCAGATGGTTTGTGAAAGAGCTGGAAAGTTTTCCTGAGGATTTGGAAACTGTGTTTCTTTGCCCTCTACCCATGGATCAGCTGACCGTCGAGCAACAAATGCAGTTCAGTAGCGCACAGGTTTGCCACATTTGCGAAAAGTCTTTTAACCAGGGGGAGAACAAAGTACGGGACCATTGTCACCTCACGGGTAGATACAGG
Source organism: Xestobium rufovillosum (assembly GCA_963966045.1). Classification (NCBI taxonomy): domain Eukaryota; kingdom Metazoa; phylum Arthropoda; class Insecta; order Coleoptera; family Ptinidae; genus Xestobium; species Xestobium rufovillosum. The sequence goes on along the minus strand of OZ014494.1, from coordinate 41,766,875 downwards.
GGTCCCGCGCATGACACTTGTAACGTTAATTTTCAAGACAGTCACGTGGTACCAGTTATATTCCACAATTTATCCGGCTACGATTCACATTTTATTATTCAAAATTTAGCGACAGATTTACAGGGCCGCGAGTAGTAGGGAAATGAGAGCCTCAGCCCACATCTGTTGCCAACCCAAAACTCCAGCAACCAAAATCCCTGTTAGTGTCTTCAGCAGCGGCAGCAGCCTCTGGTTCTGTTGCCAACTCCAAAACGCAAAAATCCCTGGTAATGTCTTCAGCAACGACATCTGCCATTGGTTGTGGCTCAGGCGCCTGCGCCGGGGCTTAAAAAGTGCGCGTGTTGCTCATTGTTGCGCAATGGAAGAATGTTCTGGAAAATGCTGATGCAATAGTACGCAGATGTTGCAGAATTAATGGTTTTTCTCGGAAATTCCAACGTTTGTAATTGTTTACACTAAATAAATATTGTTATCAAAGTTTGAGAAAGAAACAATAGATTCGAAGTCGATAAGAGATGTTATGATTTATTGTTTTTATTATGATGAAATATTAATAGCTAAGAACGTTCTAGAAAAACCTTTCAACTTTGCCGACAGGAAATGTATATTTGTTTGGTTTGACTCCCACATTCTGCATGCTAATAAGTACATGTGCACTTAATATGTCGCAAACTCTACAAGATGATCGAGATTATTTTATACCCTGTTGTTTGTATTATTATAATAAAATCATTCTAGAACATAAAAAGTTTGAAGGCCACCGCCAGAAACATAAACACTCGATTGATTGTTGTTTTTGATAACTTCTGCATGTTACCAAAATTTTGCAAGCTCGGCAAAAGCTGGGAGATAAATAGAACGAATATAATTGCGAGAATTATTATTTAGTAATCACTTCAATAGTTCAGTTGGTTCCCACGGAATAGGTGCGGTAAAAGTTAGTTTCCCAATATGGATGTTGTAATTGGCCAAGATGATGTTGGAGATATTTTATTGTACCATTTTATCCTCCAAAATTTACCGGAAAATTTAAAAGTAAGTCCATTTGCAGTAATCATTTCTTTTATTGTTCAAGCATTCTGTTACTAAAACTCATTCATAATAATTTCATTATATGTAGTTAAAAAGCTCACGTATCTGTTCCATAATTGTAAACTATTTTATATCTTTAGAACCAACCCAAAATGATTATGTGCGGAAATGTATCGCACATGGCAACGGAAACCGAAAATGTTTTATTTTCTGGACTATTCATGGAGAAAGAAACCAAGATAATTTTGTTGGAATCGTGCAGTGAACTTGTGGTCATTTGGGTCAATATTGTAAATCGTAAGTAAAGTATTTAGATTTTTTAATATGCAGTGATAGTAGATAAAAAGTGCCAGTTTTGGATTCACAATTTTAGTGACGGAAAAGTGCCGATTTTGTGATTCACAATTTTAGTAGTGGAAAATTAATTGTTTTTATAATGAATGAAGTTATTTCTTTGTTTGTCCGCCCGTTTGTTTGTTTGTTTGTTTGTTTGTATGTCCGTTTGTTTGTCCGTTTGTTTGTTTGTTTGTCTGTTTGTTTGTTTGTTTGTTTGTTTGTTTGTTTGTTTGTTTGTTTGTTTATAATGAATGAAGTTATTTCTTTGTTTGTTTGTTCGTTTGTTTGTCCGTTTGTTTGTTTCTTTGTTTCTTTGTTTGTTTGTTTGTTTGTTTGTTTGTTTGTTTGTTTGTTTGTTTGTTTACTAGTATAATTTCGTAACTATGATTTTTCTCTTGTTGCAGCCAACGATGTATAAGCAGCGTCACGAGTTTGATTACACTATTTTATTATTTTAATGAATAAAATGTATTTTAATATAATATTATCAAATCATATTATGAACAGTATTATATTATTTTAATTGACAAAATGTATTTTAATCGTCACGAGTTTGATTACACTGTTATATTATTTTAATGAATAAAATGTATTTTAATATAATAATATCATATTATGAACAGTATTATATTATTTTAATTGACAAAATGTATTTTAATATAATAAATTATATTATATAATTTACCGTATTCCATGGGAACTAACTAAACTAATGAATTGATTACTGAATAATACTCCCCATTATGTTAGAAATATTTGTTGTGTGCTTTCCAATAAATGTATGCTAGAAGCGTGATTTTTTTGACAAGCTGTCTGTTGACACCAGACAGCTGTTGACCCAGACAGCTGTTGACGCAGCTGTCTGTTGACACAGACAGCTCTATTCGCAAACACCATGGCTGATGACACAAGCAAGAATAGAAAGAGGAAAAACCCCTCTATGTAGATGCAGCTTAGATGCGGCAGTACGTAAACGTCTTGTTGGTGGATTGGTATGCGAATGACAAGCTGTCTGTTGACACCAGACAGCTGTTGACCCAGACAGCTCTATCCGCAAACACCATGGCTGATGACACAAGCAAGAATAGAAAGAGGAAAAACCCCTCTATGTAGATGCAGCTTAGATGCGGCAGTACGTAAACGTCTTGTTGGTGGATTGGTATGCGAATTTCGTCATTGGCATTGAATGTTGTTGTTGACACGAACGGCTGATGTAACAGACAGACAGATAGACAGACAGGCAGGCAGGCAGGCAGACAGACAGACAGACACAGACAGACAGACAGACAGACAGACAGACAGACAGACAGACAGACAGACAGACAGATAGACATCTGATGAGAATTCTGAAGTAGGAGAATAACTATAGATTCCTATTTGTCTCATCGAGCTGGTTAATTTGATACCCTCCATGACCTAAGTGGGCGGGGCAAGGGGTGTGTGCAGTGGGCCCTAATCTACATGCGTTCTATATTACCGACATTCAATTTGCACTTTCCAGTAAGTGTAACAGAAATCTACATGTGTTCTATATTACTGACACTCAATTAGTACTTCCAGCACTCACCAGATGGTTCCCACACGTGTCCGAAACGCATTAAGATAACAAGTAATTTCAAAACATAGTACGTATCAAAATAAACAAACTGACGAATGTTCTAGAATGTTATTTTATTGTAATAATACAAACAAATAAACGGGTCACCTTGTAGTGTCTACAACGTAGTATGTGCATATACAGAACGTGGGAGCAAACCTAAACAAACATAATCCTGTCGGCGAGTTGAAAGGTTTTTTACCCATAATAAAAACAATTATAACATCTCTTATCGGCGGCGAACGTGCTTTTTTCTTAAACTTTGATATCAATATTTATTTAGTATAAACAATTGCAACCATTGGAATTTCCGAGAAACTTCTGTTTACAATCCTAAGTATATATGGATGATTTAAAAGACGGGCATGTAGGCATCCGATTAGCTCAGTTGGTTGGAGCGAGGGCTCCGGTGCGCGGGGACCCGGGTTCGACTCCCGGTCGGCGTCATTTCCAGAACGTTTGCGAAAACCCCGGCGCAGGCGCCTGGGTCACATCCAAAGGCATCTAGCAGTAGTTGAACCTTACCACCCACAACCACACCCATTGGATGCCGCCCACAACCTCTATCATTGGCTGTTGCCCCGCCCACTCTCATAGAGCCCCGGCGCAGGCGCCTGAGCCACAACCAAAGGCCCCAAAGACACCAGAGGCAGAAGTCGTTGCTGAAGACATTACTCGAGGACTCCTTCAGCGTAGAAGGGGAAAAAACATTAATTCTGCAACATCTGCGTACTATTGCATCAGCATTTTCCAGAACATTCTTCCATTGCGCAACAATGAGCAACACGCACACTTTTTAAGCCCCGGCGCAGGCGCCTGAGCCACAACCAATGGCAGATGTCGTTGCTGAAGACATTACCAGGGATTTTTGCGTTTTGGAGTTGGCAACAGAACCAGAGGCTGCTGCCGCTGCTGAAGACACTAACAGGGATTTTGGTTGCTGGAGTTTTGGGTTGGCAACAGATGTGGCCTGAGGCTCTCATTTCCCTACTACTGCCGTGTTGATTTGTTGCCCGTAACAAAAGAAAAGTACATCTCCTTTACAAAACATTTGGAAGAAAATGTTATTAAATTTAGATTTATAGATTCCTACAGGTTCTTGGCTTCAGGCTTGGATCAGCTGTCATCATATTTAACTACCTATCCAATATTAATGTCCGAATTTACGAGTTTGAGCGAGGATCAGCTAAAATTGTTGCAGCGCAAGGGCGTCTACCCGTACGATTATTTCGACAACTTTTCCAAATTTAACGAAACTCTTGTTACAATCAGCCTCTTTGGGGCCGAGAAAATGGCCGGTGCGCTGCGTGACAAAACTCTCTCAGGGGTGGTGGTGACGTTGATGCTGTTGAAAGGAAACACAATGATTGAAATGAAAATTCCAAATAGCTCGCAGAAGCCACGTAGGGGAGTGTTTGGTAGCGGTTTCTTGACCTGGAGGAGCAGGCTGCCTTTGTCTTCTGGGTTCTGATAAGAACCGGCGATGTGAACACCACTTCAGTGAGGTTGACCTGGATTTGTCCTAGGATGTGCTGAATCCCTTGGATTGGCTTGGAGATGGCTTGAATGTAGAAGTTGGCTTGGAGTTGGTCTTCTGACCAGCGCGGTGGCTGGTGTCTGACTGAGTCGCAGATCTCGAAAAGCAACGGTTTTTATGCATCTTCCTGACGTAATGGCGAGCTGCCATTGGTGGAGACTCTTGCTGTGGCACGGTAACACTCCCCCCGCTTGAAGGCTTCAACGTGGCAGCGAGCCAATTGGGCATTGGCTTTATTTTCTTAAACACAAGCAAACATTTACAAAAATGTACAAGGTGAGAAAATTAACAATGCAAAGCTGAAAAAAAAGGATTAACAAAAATTGGCAAGCGCGAAAAAAAAAGATTGAATTGAACGAAGTGAAGTATGTACATGTCAAAAAGAAGAAACTTAAATCTAACTATGTACATGTCACTTAGAGCTACGACCCTGCTTAAGTACTTCACTTAAGGTAGTGCGTAAGCTTTGTTCGTGGTTGACGTGGGGAAACCGCCTGGTTCCCATGGGCATCGGTTGCTGGGCCGGCGTCTTCCGTTGACGCCTGAGTGTGGGTGCGTGCGCCCGTCGGGCGGACTGGGGCCTGGGGCTGGACTTGATCTTCGTTGCGCTTGTGCGTCGCTTCTCGCGCTCTTTCTTGGTGGTGCGTCCGCCTCTGCGTAACGCCGAGGAGTCTTTCGGCCTGACCCTTGTGTCTTTTGTCTCTGCGCCAGGTTTGACGGTCGTGCATCGGCAGGACCAGAGAGTGACTCTTGGTAGCTCTTCTCTTCTTCCTGGCGGCTGGAAAGACTTGCGTCAGCCGCTGCTTCCTCTGGTGGCTTGGAGGCGTTTACCCTGGGAGACGGGCTCGCCTGGTCTGGGGTGGCAAAAGGAATTGCTGTCGGAGGATTTGGCTTGGTACCGGCGATTTGCGTAGCCGGTTTGAGAGAAGATTGGTTTGGTTGCGTGTGAGACACGGACTTCAGAAGCGTGAAGTCGTGGGTGATTAAAGCAGCTTCTTCCTGCATGGCGGCGTTTACCCTGGGAGACGGGCTCGCCTGGTCCGATGTGATGAAGGATTGCGATGGAGGGTTTGATTGGGTGCTGGCGATTTGCATGGCCAGTTGGGAAGAAAGTTGCTTTGGTTGTGTTTGGGACACAGACTTCAGATGTGTGAAGTTGTGCGTAGCGTCAATGCATGCAACGGCTGGTTCTTGTTGCATGAAGGCGTTTACCCTGGGAGACGGGCTCGCCTGGTCTGACGCGACGATGACGCTTAAGGACGGAGTATCTGGCTTGATGTTTGGCCTCGGAGCTTCTCGGTGCCTCGGAGTTTCTTGGCGCGAGGGCGATAGGCTTCGCCAAGGCGATGGTGCGCCGTGACTGCTTGACGGGCGTGAATGTGTTTGTGGAGCGTGCGAGACACCTGGAGTCTCTTCTCGGTGTTGCACGGTATGCATGGAGGCGCTTGCCCTGGGAGACGGGCTCGCCGGGTTTGATGTGAAAACGGGCCTCACTGACGGAGGGCTTGATTGCCTGCTTGGCCACGGAGCTTCTCGGTACCTCTGAGCTTCTCTGTGCGAGGGCGATAGGCTTCGACGAGGCGGCGGCAAATCGTAACTGCTGGACGGGCGGCAGTACGGACGTGGAGCTGGAGGAGACCTGGACTTAACTTGGGCCTCGCAGTCTTCCTCGATGGTGCGTGCGACCTCGATTAATTCTGCAACAGATCTTAAGGCAAAAGATCGTAGGTATTGTCGCAAGTCGGGTCTCGTCAAGTCAATGATCGTCTGTAGCATTTGTTCCATGGGCTCGTGGACTTGGAGGCGGCGCGCCAGTTGCACCTTGGTTCTGATGAAAACTTCCACTGACTGGCGGGCTGGTTGAGCTTCCCCATGGTACGCTACGCTGACCTTCCTTCTCACCCGGTCACTGTCAAACCGGGCAAGAACTTCTCCGCGGAGCTCCGGCCACGGAATGCGGTCATGAATCAGGGGCTCGAAGGCTCGCCGAGCCTCCCCTCTGAAAAGCCGCATTGCTTGCCGAGACCACTGGCGCTCGGGTATCCCCTCGTCCATGAAGTATTTCTCCGCTTCACGGACAAACATCTGGGGATCCTCGTAAAGGTGGCCGGAGAACTCAGGTGGAGGGCCGTAACTGTCAGGCGAGCGACAGCACGGACGTGGACCCCTTGCTTCTGCGTGCAGGGCACCTGGGGCCGCTTCTTGGTGCTGCACGGGACCTGGACAGCCGTTGACGGAGTCTTCTCCGGCTGTGCCGAACGTGGAGGACGTACCCTGAAAAGGGCGTGACTGGCTGGCCAGAAACTGCTGGCTCAGCTGTTGGAGTTGCTGCGCAACCTGAACTAGGGTATCTTCTACCCTCTGGAACCTTTCGTCGGTAGTTGGGCGCCACTCGGTTATTCCAGTCCGAGAACTGTTGTTTGGATGCTCCATGACGGCCTCGTCTTCGGCGGCGTAGAGGGTACCGCTTCTTGTCGCCATTGTGTACCTTTCGAAAATGTCAAACAGCGGTGTGTACCTTTCAATTTGTCAAACAGTTCGCCCTTGCTTCAGCAAGGAAATGCCCCACGTTGCTGGGCGCCAATTGTTACAATCAGCCTCTTTGGGGCCGAGAAAATGGCCGGTGCGCTGCGTGACAAAACTCTCTCAGGGGTGGTGGTGACGTTGATGCTGTTGAAAGGAAACACAATGATTGAAATGAAAATTCCCAATAGCTCGCAGAAGCCACGTAGGGGAGTGTTTGGTAGCGGTTTCTTGACCTGGAGGAGCAGGCTGCCTTTGTCTTCTGGGTTCTGATAAGAACCGGCGATGTGAACACCACTTCAGTGAGGTTGACCTGGATTTGTCCTAGGATGTGCTGAATCCCTTGGATTGGCTTGGAGATGGCTTGAATGTAGAAGTTGGCTTGGAGTTGGTCTTCTGACCAGCGCGGTGGCTGGTGTCTGACTGAGTCGCAGATCTCGAAAAGCAACGGTTTTTATGCATCTTCCTGACGTAATGGCGAGCTGCCATTGGTGGAGACTCTTGCTGTGGCACGGTAACACTCTATTACCCCCAAAGTCCAAGTTTGATAATAAACTAAACAACTCTAAAATTTCTGATGCTGAATATGCGCATGCGCAGCAAATTTGGGACAGATTCAAAATTCAAAATTTAGGGGAATATTCGGATCTCTATTTAAAAACCGACGTCCTGCTCTTAGCTGATGTTTTCGAGGAATTCAGAATTATCTGTTTAGGAACTTATGGTCTAGACCCCGCCCATTATTATACACTGCCTGGTTACACCTGGGACTGTATGTTTAAGCATACTGACATCACCTTGGAACTATTGACTGATATTGACATGATATTATTTATGGAGCGCGGTATACGCGGCGGCTTGTCTCAATGTTCCAAAAGGTATAGTAAAGGTAAAAATAGATATATGGCTGATTTTAATCCCACAGAACCGTCAAAATTTTTAATATACAACGATATAAATAACCAGTATGGCTGGGCCATGAGCCAAAACCTTCCCTACGGAGGTTTTGAATGGGTCGACGATTTCGATTTAGATTCTGTATATAGTGCAGCCGAAAATGCTGACATAGGATACATTTTTGAAGTGAATTTGGACTACCCACAAGAAATACATAATTTACACTCCGATTTGCCCTTCTGTCCTGAACATATTACTCCACCAAATTCTAAACAGCTAAAACTTTTGGCCACCCTGTACAATAAACAACGTTACGTAAATTCACTATCGAAATTTGCAGCAAGCTCTGAAACATGGGCTAAGAGTAACGAAAATTCATCGCGCCCTTAAATTCAATCAATCGCCTTGGCTGAAATCCTACATCGATTTAAATACCGCCCTGAGAAAGAACTCTAAAAATGACTTTGAAAAAAAATTGTTCAAACTAATGAATAACGCCGTGTTTGGCAAGACTATGGAAAATATACGCAAGCATAGTATTGTTAAATTAGTCTCCAAATGGGAGGGCCGGTACGGGGCGGGCGCTTTGATTGCCAAACCAGAATTTAAGTCCTCGATAATTTTCTCCGAAAATTTGGCGGCGATTGAGTTAAATAAATCCGAAATATACTTCAACAAACCGATTTATTTAGGCATGTGCATTTTAGATATTAGTAAGACGAAAATTTACGAATTTCACTACGACTACATGAAGGCGAAATTTAACAATAATTGCAAACTTTTGTACACAGATACGGATTCGCTCATTTATGAAATCACAACCGATGATTTGTACGAGACCATTCGACAAGATTGCCATGATTTTTTTGATGCCAGTGACTATCCTGAAAATAATATTTACCATATACCGCGTGTAAATAAAAAAGTGTTGGGCCTCATGAAAGACGAAAACAATGGTAGAATAATGACTGAATTTGTTGGTCTTCGATCGAAAATGTACGCCACACGGGTAGAGGGTGCAGATGCAGTAAAGAAATCCAAAGGTTTAAAGCGCTGCGTCATTAAAAATGAGATAACCTTTGATGACTACTTAGAGTGTCTCAATTCTTCGAGCGAAAAATATTTTAATCAAAATTTAATCCGATCGGAAAAACACAACGTAGCCACAATTTCACAAACTAAAATTGGACTGAGCCCTCACGATGATAAGAGGTATTTAGTGACAAACAGCTTTGACACACTGCCTTGGGGCCATTATGCAATAATGCATCAGTAGTTGTATGTAGTAATTTAAAATTAATTTTTCTTGCCGCTGTATTTTTTAGGAATCTTGTAAATAACGATTGCAAATGTATATTTTTCTGCGTATCACCAGCTAACTGAGATGTATAACCAAGTTTTTCCCTAGTCAACTATACCAGGAACGTTCCGAAAGTTTAGTATATAGAACAGATACCAGTGGGTGTTTTATTGTATATAATATGTAATTTATTTGAATAACTTTGTATGTACTTTACAATATAGGTTATAGTTGTATGTCATTTTCTATATTGCTCTTACTAGATATCATATTGTAGTTATAGTTTTATTTGCAGTAAAAACTTGTGAGTGTTTGCCAGGGAGGTTCAGAAAAATTTAGTCTATAGTATACATAGATATGTGTTGATCGGAACATTGTTCTCCGGCTTTAATCAAAATGAAAATTGCCAGTGTTTTATTTACCTGTGATTTCCCAAATCACATATATGTCAAACCGGGGGGATTACTCCCATCGTGAAGCAAATCTTTGTGCAGGAACTGGAATTTTTAATTTAATTCATAAATAGACATTATTTTTTATGGAGTCATTTTTATTACCTACAGGTGTGTTCGGTAATCTAAATAATGATTTGTTTTGACAAGGCATCTAATTCGGGCATAAGTTATTGTATATATTTTTCCTTAAAATAACAATGTGCTGATTTTAGTAATTTGGTAATATCTCATTTTTATTGCATCATGTATATCAGAAATAAATTCGCGTGTAATTTATTGCTTTGTGTTTTGTTGATGCCTAATTTGTGCCAATTAAGTTATACAAGAACGGTCAGATTCGTACATTTTAGCATTTTTAGCAGTTCAGTAATATCATGTAAGTACATACAGGGTGTTATTTAATCATAAGTCTAATAAAAATTTGTTTGATACAATTTCACCGTCATGTAAGTACATACAGGGTGTTATTTCATTATATTCCAATGCGCAATAGTGTTTTATTTAACCGTCCCGCAAAGGGCTAACGCTGGCTCTAACGCTGGCGCTGGCGCTAACGTTAACGCTGGCGCCATCTTGACTGCTCGGAGGCGTGGGTGGTGACTTAGCATGGTTACTTCTCCGGCGTTTGACAACCCTTAAGGCGCCTACCGTTCAAGAGCGGTACTAGTAGCTTCCAGTAGCGCCGTTCCAAACCAGGCTTGCAGCGCCACCTACCGTACACAGTAGGAACTACTGCCTCTCTCTCGCACTAACGCAGTGGGATTGCCCCGCCCACTTCTGGTGAAACCGGAAGTAAAGTAGTGGGATTGCCCCGCCCACTTCCGGCGAAACCGGAAGTAAAGTAGTTTTTCAGCTCTTATGGGAGAATCAATGTTAATCGTGCGCCCGTATCGGCATAGCTTATCTACTGTAGTCAAGAAGATTGAAGAAGAGGTATTTCTTACATTTGGGGTTCCGGAGAGAATAATTGTGGATAATGGACCACAGTATCGTAGCCGAGAACTTCAGAGACTTGCTCGTGATTATCAAGTACAGCTTAAAAATAATGCTTTTTATAATCCTAGAGCAAATCCAACTGAAAGACAAAATCGATCCTTCAAGACGATGATGTCTATGTATGTAAAGGACAACCATAGAACATGGGACCAACATCTTTGTCAGATAGGATGCGCAGTCAGAACAGCACGTCACGAAATTACGAAGCTTACGCCCTTCTTTATTAACTTTGGCAGGGAAATGGTACTATCTGGGGAGCAGTATAGGGAGAAAGCTCATCTCACTGGCGAAGACGAGGCTATGGAAGTTGACGTGAATGTTAGACATGAACTGTTGAATAAGGTATTTCAGGATGTCAAGACTCGTTTAGCCGCTGCTACAAAGAAAATGGAGAAAAATTACAATTTACGAGCTCGCCATGATGAATACTCGCCTGGTCAGCTGGTCTGGCGGAAGAATTATGTGCAGTCTGATGCAGCTAAGTATTTTTCCAGCAAGCTAGCTCCAAAGTTTGTAGGCCCATACAGGATTAAAAAGAAAGTGTCTCCTTGGACGTATGAACTGGATGACGAGCATGGAAACTCTAAAGGTGTATGGCACTCAAAAGATTTAAAGGGAGCTGATCAAGGTATTAGAGAAAATTAGCAGGTAATTTTCTTGAAGTAAGGGGGGATTGTTGCGTTTCAATTTTGTAGTGAAACTTACAAAGAAAATGTCACTAAAATTAAAAGAAGAAAATATGCTTATACTCTTTATTGTAATATTAGTACTCACAGCTTGTTTCTGAATTAAATTTGATTATATTTTAAAACCCTTTCGCTCGCATTTTCGTTGGTTTTCATGTCTGTCCTCCGTTCTTGCGTTCGATCATTATTTCTGCCGTTGAGAATGAATATTGTTGTGCACATTCAGCCTGGGTATGCATGATCCTTATTAGTTTGTTAGTTTGAAGTAGGTTTATCTCACTTACCTGTAGGAGTTGCGATCTTGTCGATTTTTGTGCTTTCATTCTCGTACTTTAGTTCCATCGTAGGAAATCAGTTGGGTCAGTTATTAATTTTGCTCATGTTCGATTTTACCGTCTCTTGAGGGTATCTTCTAAAAATTCTAGTATGATTCTCAGTATCTTGTGGTATATTTGTTTGAGTGCCACGATTTCTTTTGTCGACGGCCAGTCTGTCAGATTTTTGAGGTTAGGTTCAAAATATGTGAAGTTCGTTCGAGCCGGTTGTATAGCACTCTTAGAACAGTGGCGTAGTCATTTATTTTGTACCCCTATCTAATCTTTTAATGTTTTACGTCTCTTATTTTCTTTATTTGTACTCGTGAGGTTGCTTTAAGGGTTTTCTCATCAGTTTCTTCATTTCTTTTGTATTCGCACATCTTTTTTAGTCTTCTTTGTCTTGCTTTCCTTCCTTCTTCTATCCATTTTCCCACATCTTGCGACGCCTCAGGTAGATTTGAAAGTCTGGGGTATTTTGGAAATTTTAGGTCCTGTTGCTTTCTTCATTGCGCGTTTTTTCAAAAATTTGCAATTTCCGCTTTAAAATTTTCACTTCCATGCTGGCTTTGAATGTGAATAGGTGTCTCGAAGATTATTAGTTGCTGAGTTTTGCATTGCCATTTTTGGGATTTTTCTTTCGAGCACTGTTCAGTATAGATTTCCGTTAGAAGCGTTTTTGGTTTTGTTGGAAGTCTACCCTTGATTGGGGATATTTGTTTCACGCAGAAGTTCAGCCGGATTTGTTGGAAAAAAACCCCACGTGGTAAGCAAATTTTCTTTTCTTCTTTATTGCTCTTTCATTTGTTTAATGCTTTATAAATTTGTAATTTCATCTTCTTTACTTTCCCTTCTTTGTCTTCTTTGTCTTTTCGGCATTTTAGGGGTTTTTTTTTTGGGGGTATAATTATTTGGTGCACCGACCACCCCGCTAAACACCTGGAAGCCGTACACCTGGCAATTCACACGTGTTTTGGAGCCGCTCGCAACCTAGGCGAAGCTCTCCACTGAATTCAACATCAATTCTCCGTCCGAGTAAGGTCAGATCAATTTTGATTATTTCGTCGCCTGTCCGTCTGGATCATCGCGTCCAACGGCTGGTTTTTACGTAGCGCCTGGCACAGCTTTTTGTGACCACCTTGTATTTGTATTTTTTTGTGTTCACGCGTCGCTAGTCCGATTCTAGAATCGTCTCTGTTCGGCTAGTTTTCATGTACTTAGTTGCCCGGCCACGGTGTGTTGTGGTCACCTGTTTATTTTTGGACATCGCTAATTTTGTCACTTATAGTATTAAATTTAATTTGTCATAATTCCGGTATAGTTCTGTTTAAAATTTTCATTTATACTTCGATCATTTTGTCAGTATTTTCCTAATATTTTTGTTATTTTTTCATTATTACGTAGTTTCAAGTCATTTAGATAAGAGTTGATTGATTTGCGAAATTTTGCTGGTGACGTACAAATTCCTGGAAATCAAATTTCTGGACATTAAAAAGCTGGAATTTAAAAAGCTGGAACCTTAAAATACTGGAAACACAAAATGCTGGAACCTTAAAATACTGGAAACACAAAATACTGGAACCTTAAAAGTCTGGACCTTAAAATGCTGGAACCTTAAAAATCTGGAAAACTTCCAGCATGCGCAGTGAATATTACTGCCGACCAGTTAAATACTGAATTTCATAAGCCGGGTACAAGTGCTTGTTGTGTTGCATACACATGAGCAGGGATCGCAGTTAGATGTCAAATAACAAATAACATATAACAAGTGTTTTGGTGGCGTGTGTGTCAAGCTGTCATCACTAAAATATATGGGGGTACTAACAAAGAACATGAACATTAATATTATAATCAACGATTATAATATGTTCTTTGGTACTAAGTACTTACTATTTATTGTGTGGAGCTATGACGGACACTTGATTGTTTAATCAAATGGGCAATGGGGTCACTTGGTTATACCATCGAAAATTCTAGGGAAAAAAGTGAAATTAAAAATTTTGCTGTGTGTAGGTATTTGAAAATAACAATTTGTAATTCTATAAAATTTCTAAATTTCAGGGAACCTACAACTTTAGCAACAACTGTAAAGTTTCAAAGCTTGGTTTATAATTTGATGTACTGGAAGCGTAAAGCTGTAAACACACTTTAAATGATTAATTGTTTTTAATGTTCGTGCATTTATGAATAGCGGAAAGCAAAATAAAACAGCAAGTTACGCTAATTTTTATCTTTTATGGTAGATTTCGTCCTTTCTACCAATTAAAATGCTTTTAGGTTTGTGGCGCTTATAAATACAACCTACGCTGAAACAACAGAGAATTTTCCAATTTACAGGAATGCTGTGTTAAATCCATAATAACTTGTGCCGTTACGGTATTAATTTGTGTTCCAAGGAGCGCGATCAGATTGGAAGTCGGATTACGTCCGGACTTTTCTATCTGTAGCATCCGTCCGTGCATGTGTTCGTCATCTGATATCACATCAGCTTTAAATAATTAATATCATAATTATTAGGTATTTACATTGGAAAGAAATACGAGTCGTTGATTTGAAATAATAATAATAATAATAATAAATTTATTAAGTCGCATAATACAACTACGTCCCACGATAATTGATAAATAAATACAAAGCATGTAATATAATATAAAACTATATGATATCTGCTATCTGGTAATTTCGTGTCCAGAAATTCTTCTGTTGTGTAGATCGAATGCTCTTTTAAGTGAGCAGTTAATCTTGCTTTAATGATGTTCTGATGACAATCTCTCCATGTTTCAGGAAGTTTGTTGTATAGATATAACCCAGTTATTTGCGTGGCACCTGTTACAAGTCTGTACTTGGGGATAGTAGGGTTCTTCACATTCCTCATGTTGTGGTCATGTACTTGGCTGCGGGGCTGCCAGCTACTGATGTTTTCGTATACGTCCATAATTATTAGAATGGCAGGAAATGTCAATATGCCATATTTCTGGAAAAGTGGTCTGCAGTGATGACGGTTTCCCACACCCTCCACAGCACGCACAGCTTTCTTTTGTAGAATGAAAATTTTATTAGCATATGTAGAGACACCCCAAGTTTCAGTACCATTTTTAATTTAATTTAATTTAATTTAATTTAATTTAATTTAATTTTATAGTATATTACATTATAAGATCTTGGAAACCAGCAGAGATAGAAGGTAGGTTAAATGAGGAAAGAAGTGCAGTTCTTTGATAAATAAGCAAATTCAAATTTTCGAAAACTCATAATCTGCTAGATAAAATGAAAAAATCATGCGAGATTTAAAAATATTTTCTAGCCGGCTTGTAACAAAATATGAAAAAGTGCCAAAGGGAAAAGTTGTACAGAATTAGACTTAGTACTATCTCAAATAATCAAAAGTTGTATTATACCAATCGTGTTCAAGAAATAATGCAAACTTATGGTTTTTTAATAGAAACCATATGCGACTATGGCACCACTAAAAAGGATATTTATTGGTGATTTCGGTGATATAACATATTCCATGTTTATTTTAAAAAATGAAGGAGTTATAAGCATTTTTCAATTTTAAATTAATGAAATATGCAAGTTATCCATGGAAAACAAAAAGAAATAAAAAAATAACATAAGTATGTACCTACAAGTGAATCACTGTGGCGTAGTAAACCTTCAACTTGCAGTTACCGACTGTTTTTTATCTTCATGCATTTTATACCCTACAACTGAAAAATTTTTTCAAATAAGTATGGACAACGTTATATCGCAGAAATCAGCAAAAAATATCCTATTTAGTGGTGCCCTTAAAAAAACAAATTTGCATTATTTCTCGAACACGACTGGTATTTATAACACAACTTTTGATTATTTGAGATAGTACTAAGTCTAATTCTGTACAACTTTTTCCTTTGCCATTTTTTCATATTTTGTGTTACAAGCCGGCTAGAAAATATTTTTAAATCTCGCAAAATTTGATTTTTCCATTTTATCTAGCAGACTATGCAAATTTTCGAAAATTTGAATTTGCTTATTTATTAAGCATAAAGAACTGCACTTCTTTCCTCATTTAACCTACCTTCTATCTCTGCTGGTTTCCAAGATCCCTGTAGTGAAAATTAAAAAAAAAAACTCATCCTGTATATAGATTTATATTTAAATAAATAATGCTACGATGCCCTTTTTAATAAAAATTAAACAATAAAACACTAATTAGGTACTTAAAGATACTCATACGAGAAAGAATAATCACTTATGGATAAATTTGGATGAAGTTTTAACATTTATTGTTCATTTAGAACAAGTTAATTTTATTTAGGGAATTAAAAAAGACGGGCCCTGTGATCCTCATCTACTATTTTTGCAATAATTTTAATAATAATAATAATTTTTATTATCTGCACCAACAAAGATTCATAACATTTGCAGCAAAAAAAATTAATACAGATGGTAGGAAAGGTCAGCCTTTCGATATTAAAGTCGAGCGCTGGTCTACCCCTCCCACCTTATCTAATGTTACTTAATAGATACTTATAAATAAACTAAAGCTAAATTTGAAAGAAAAGAAAGGAAAATAAGAAAAGAAAAGAGGAAAAGAGAAAAAGAGAAAGAAGAAAACCAAAAAAGTCACTTAAGAAATGAGTACACAGAATATAGCAGGGAATCAAAGAGAGACAAATTATTGACTATTAAGCAAGACCTCCCTGAGCTTTCTCTTAAATGTGTAGCAGGACGAGCGAAAACAGTCCACATCTAGGCGATTAATGCAAGAAGCGATACTGTAGGAAAATGACCTCTTGAAAATTTCCTTGCTGTGTCTAGGAATCGTTAATAAATGTTTTCTCCGTACATTAATATTATGAACGTCTGTTCTGTACCTGATCCTATCATGCAATAAAATATTGCGGAGTGCAGCTTCCGTCTGTTAAACATACTGAGCCACCCCAACCCCCCCAGTTTGTGCGACACCCTCTTCCGCCGTCGAATACCAAATATTAGTCTCAAACAAGACTTCTGAACTCTTAGGATCCGTTGCACATCTGCAATGCCCAGGCACGGCCCGTAAACCACATCGCAATGATTAAAATGCGACAGAACAAGTGCATCACAAAGATTCTTTTTAACACTTATGCTTAGAGTGTCTCTCCAGGTGTATATTAATTTTAATGAACAGTAAGCTCTTCGCGCCAACATTGTGATATGATTACTAAAACGGAGTTTAGTGTCTAAAATCAGACCCAGGTACCTAAACGATTCAACAAAAGAAATTACATTTCCATCTATGCACACTCTCATGTTCTGCAAACACCGCCGTCTAGCGT
Organism: Xestobium rufovillosum; assembly: GCA_963966045.1. Lineage (NCBI taxonomy): Eukaryota > Metazoa > Arthropoda > Insecta > Coleoptera > Ptinidae > Xestobium > Xestobium rufovillosum. Next base: position 41,749,899 of record OZ014494.1, on the reverse strand, counting down.
TTTCGCTTCCAAACATCATGACCGCAGACTTATCAGGATTAATGCTCAAAGCATGCTTTTTTGACACAGATGTTATGGAATTCAAGTCGGAATTTAAATTATCATTAGCTTGTTGAATTTCAGACTCAAGAAACGCGTAATATAATTGTGTGTCATCGGCATGATAATCACAATGCTTTAAGGATTTGAAAAAATTTGATGTGTATACCGTATACAACAGAGGTCCCAAAATAGATCCCTGGGGCACGCCTGAAACAACGGAAAGAGGACTGGAAAGAATATTGTCGATTTTAACAGGCTGAACACGATTTAACAGAAAAGATGAGAACGTATTCTGCGCAGAATCACTGACACCGACAAAATGCAAAATGGAAATAAGAATCCGATGGTCCAACATGTCGAAGGCTTTACTGTAATCCAGCATTACAAGAACAGTCAGCCTGTTGGAATCAACAGCCTGAAGGACGTCGTCCACCACACTTTACATCGCAGATGCGCAACCATACACCGGTCTGAAACCTGACTGTTTAGGAGGCAATATAATAATAATAATAATAATAATATCTCTACTTACTCCTACTAACCCTAAGGTTAGCCCCAGAAGCTATATAGCTTGTGCGGGACGGAGGAGGCGGCATATTAATATTGGCCGCAGGTGCGTCACAGGAACAACCTACAGTTGTTAGTACTCTACCCACCATTTAGTGCAAGAATGAGGAAAACCTGGAAAACCTCATTAGGTAAAGCTGGATAGGCGATCCAAGGCGCGCCCTAGCCACAGCGCAGAAATGAGTCACCCATCCATATCCAAACCGCGGGCACTGTTGCTGAGCATTAACGACTATTCACTCGCGCATGCCAGCAAGATCCCACTGCATACTATAAGTATGCAGATACTTTCTAAATTGTGAGTCCATAATCCTCTCCAAAACTTTAGATGGGACCGGCAAAACGCTGATGGACTTGAGGTGGCCAAGCTCCGAGGGCACTGCAACTTTTGGTAGCGGGGTGACTACTGCTGTTTTCCAGAGTGACGGGAAGTAAGTTAATCGCAAACATTCATTCATGATATGTGTTAAAACTGGAACAATCTGAGGACAACATAAACGAATTAAATTTATATCCAGATTATCAACTCTTACAGCAAATATTTTTTTACTGTTAATTTATTTATTAACGCAGTAGAGTGGGCTCTACACAAGCATAAATGCTTCAATGCTTTAGCTTTTGCCCTCAAGTAGAGCAAATAAAGTTTTCTTACCTCCAACTGACTTCCTGAGAACTTAAGTGTTATTACATGCCGATGCCGATATGTACGAAGGCTCCCTGGTGTCACCTAATCTTCTTTTGACAAGTCATTATATTGAGTTAAAACACATTATATTGAGTTTCTCCATCTCAACAAATTGAGTTTTGATATCTCAAAATAATGAGTTGGTAACTCAATATGATGAGTTGTTTTAAAAAAAAATACTTTATTTAACTGTCCCAGAACGGCATACACATATGTAGCTTTTTGCAGAGATTTGGAAAGTAACATGCATAGGAAGAGGCATACAGCTGTATGAGCTCATTTCAAGGCTATTCAAATTCGGGGATCAGAGGTCTTTGAACTATTCCAGAAATGCATATTATAGCTTTATGCAGAGATTGTTGAATATGCAATGAATCCGTATACAGGGGGTCCCCAGCTAGCGTATTTCCTCCATAACTCAACAGGAGTTGTAGAAAGCGAAAAATGATTCAAATGAAAGTTGCATCCAATCAATTTCCTTGAATGTTGCTCTCCGAGGAATCGTTTAAATTGGCTTCTTTACAATTAGGAAGTCTAAAAAGTCTTCTAAATGGACACAAACTTCAAACACTTAAAAGTCCGTTTTCTTAAATAGAACACTATGTTCTTAATCACACCTGTGAATAGTGGAGACAGTTTCCTAATTAATCATATTAGGTATCCCTATACCCAAACTCGACGGCTTTTGAGGTACCTATTAACAAAAACTTAAAAATCATAATTTTTGTCATTTCTGCATAAGAAGACTATGAAAAGTATTTGTATAATAAAAACATGCTTAGATGCTTAGCAACCAGGGACAGTTTTGTAATAGTATATTTTACAACAAGAGATGAAAATACTGTTTTTTTCTTGAGGTGAGAATTTGCCCACGAGCGAAGCGAGTAGGGCAATCTCACGAACGAAAATGAAATACCTTCGACAGGACTTATAATTTAACCGAAAAACAACTTTATTCCACATTCTATACAACTCTTAACAACCATACTTAATTATTTATTTTAATGTGTTTGCCTGATTTAATATTACTATTTACTTTAATTAGCAATTTACTTATTTTCCCCCTTAACAGATCTTCCACAAGATCTTCCTAAGCTATCCAGGTACACGTACTTCACCCAAATAGTACGCACGAATACTTGCAAGACATCCATTTTTCAAATTTTTACCCTTTAAGTAACCACGATCCCCTTTCTTAGATTGATCCAGCTTTCTTTTGGTTATTATGAATTTTTTCTCTAACCCAAAGGATTTTTAAATGAGTCATCCTACTTCGATTGTGTGAGAACAAGTCATTTATGAAAAATGAAAAATCAGTCAGAAATTTCATGTCGGTGTTTCTTGTATTATGTACCTAGGTACTTAATGGTAATTTTCAAATTCTCAAATAGTTAAAATTATTGCAATTGGAGGAGAGAGTGATTTAATAACGTCGTACGAATGAAATAGCCATAGTTACATTGCTGGGTTGAATTATTTTTAATAAAAAATTAACTTTTCTATACCTATCTGGTTTCATTTGGGTCGTAATTTACACCCGATAATTTAATGAATTTTGCATACCAAAAAATAATAAATGCTCGATATAAAATAATTAATGCTCGATAAAATATAAAAATGCCGAATAAACTAATTCAATTTGCTTTGTATTTTAAAGAAATTCACCCGATAAAGTATCTCATTTGCACTATAAGTTCTGGTCGCTACTTTAATCAAATAAGCGCTCTAAAAAAATGTAAATGCTCGATAAGTCGGGTTCACTATTAAATCAAATTTTGCTTGATATAATTGAATTATCCCGATGGGATACTAAATAAACGCTCGGGGGGGGGGGGGGGGAGACTTAAACGCTCCGCTCGCTCCGCTTGCCCAAAGACCGGAAATAGTGGGCCGTGGAACCACTTTTCTGGCTGTATTCAGTGACAGGCAAGTATAAATCAAAGCAGTACGTTTTGTATACCTTTATATACCGAACATTCATTATAATAATTGAGAGTTTATAATTTTTTATCGAATATTTATTATTATGGGAGGCATTTGAATTTTGTATCAAACTTTCATTACATTTATCGAGCGTCTATCATATTTATCGAGTATTTATTATATTACCGAGCATGTGAATTATATACCGAGCATTCATTATAATAATCGAGTGTCTGTTATTTATATCGAATTTCTATTTCTTAATCATGCATTTGTATAAATTAACGGGAAAGTATGGGACGCCGTTTGGGTCTTTAATCGTCCATTTAAGGATATCCTACAGATGTTTTTAAATCGGGAATTATGGATATCCCACAGATATTTTTAAATATTTAAAAATATCTCACAGATATTTTTAAATCATTTTGGATATCAAGCAGTGAACAATGATTATTTTTATCTGCGAGATATCTTTAAATATTTAAAAATATCTCACAAATATTTTTAATTCTATAATTACGGATATCTACTAAGCATTTTGATATCCAAAATTGTGGCGCCACCTATAAGGCGAAAGATTCAATAATTCAATTACACCATCCTTTACATGTTGTAATTGTTATCCAATTTAGTGTAGCAAGTGGAAGACTACATTTTTTTTATATCAAACCATGAAAGTAATCATCATCATAAGGTTCTCAGTCCGAAGACTGGTTGGACGCGTACCTCCATTCTTTTCTATCCTGAGCTAACCTACGCATTTCCCTAAAAGTAGAACATCCTACATCCCTAACTATTTGAGAGCAGTAGTCTAATCTAGGCCTACCCCTACCTCTTTTTATTCCTATCTCTGACTCTAGTATGTCGCGAACTATTCCTTCGTGTCTTAGAAGGTGTCCTACCATCCTATCTCTCCTAAATAATAATAAATAATTATTTCTATCTACCAGATATTGTTAAATCGACATAAATATCTCGGAGATATCCATAATTCATTATTTAAAAATATCAGCGAGATATAAATATTTATTAATACATATCTCACTCATAGTTTTAAATATTTGAAAATAATATCTATAGCATATTTTTAAATCAAATCAATTTTTGCTTAGCTTTGACTTTAGCACGTAAGTATTGCTTAAAGAATTACATACGAATCCAAAGTGAGCAAAAATAGTATTGGTTTCAGGATATCCCACAGATATTTTCAAATATTTAATGCTATCAGTGAGATATCCACAAACAATTATTTTTATCCGACAGATATTTTTAAATCAACAATTTTAGATATGGGGCGGTAATTTTTAAATATTTAGAATTATCTGTAAGATAGAATTAATTATTTATGAATATCACTTGCCAGTTTTGATATCCAAAATTGTAGCGCCCTCTAATTTCCAGGAAGTAAGCTTAGTTGTATTTATGGTCTAGTGTAAATCTGACTTACGCGCTCTCCCGCTTTAAATCTCCAGCCTGCGCGCGGTCGAGTTTTCTGTTTCCCCAGGACTTGTGCCTCGGTAGCACTCTGATTGGTGAAACTTTTGTGTTCGTGTTCGGCAATAACTGACGTTTCTTACCGATGATAAAGAGGACGGCTAAATTATCAGTGATTTTATAATATTATAAAATCAGTGCTAAATATCGTAGGAAATACCAACGTTGTCAAGCTTCTCCAATTCCAATGTGCAACGTTACATTACGTCGTTTTCATTTGTAGGGCAAGGGAAAAAGTACCTTTCCCTTGCCCTAAGAAACTATAAGCTTGAAAATTACAGACTGCAAGCATTTTGCCCGGAGGGCAAGGAAAAATATGACTAAAAAGTCATCCCCAGCGGGTTTGCACCCCAAGCTACCTGAACCGCTAACTTCATGTGTATCCCATTAACCAAGGTGCCGATGCAGGGTAGGCTCTTGTATGAGCTACTTGATGGATATTTACACATTGGAAACGCTTGGCAACGTTGGTACTTCCTGGGATATTTATCCCCGGAAGTGCCTGCGTTGTCGCCGCCGGCAGCCAGCAAATTTACTTTTCGTTGCCGACGCTGGTTTTGCCGTTGACCGTTATTAATATTTCAATATTAAATTATTCGCACCACTTATTGGCAATAACCTGAACGCTGAGGGCAAGGAAAAACATGATTAAAAAAACTGGATGCGTGGTCGCCACTCGCGATAGAAGTGAATCTTCAACGTTTTAGAGGAATGCAAATTTTGTAGGGTAAACAGATGATCGGAGTATAATGCAATACAGGGTGATCTATAATGAGTGTAACAAACTTCTAGGGTAGATAGAATACTTAAAAATAATGCGAAAAACCTTAATCAACGTATGTCCAAAAATGCCGGCTAAGCGAGATACAAGGTATTGAAATTTCTTTCAAAAATGTTATTTTTTTAATATCTGGAAAACTACCGGACCTATTCATTTGGAATTTTGGGCATAATAATTTCTTGAAGTTATTTACTAATTTATAAATTTTGAGTTTTGTACTCTCACCAGTGGCGTCACTACGAGGTGGGGAGACCACATTTATTACCGAAAATATATTACGCTACTGACTTACATAGATATGTTGCAAAATATTAGAATATTTGTTTTATTTACAAGAAAAAATCTCTCTTTTGTTTTTTGCGTTCGAGGCATAGTTTCAGAGAGAAATAATTTTGTGTAACACGGTGCATTAGTCCGAGATTTTAAAAACGAAATTGTCAATCCATTCTTTCTAATAGTAAAGTGTTGTAAATATCGAATTGGCGTGTAAATAATCGAGAATAGCACAAAACAGCTGAAAATAGTAGGTAACGATACAAGCAGATATTACATTTTTGTAAGAAATTTCAACATCCTGTATCTATTTTTGTAGCCATTTTTGGACACATATTCGTTAGGGATTTTCACAATATTTTCGCAGTATTTACACGCCACTTCAATATTAACAACGGTTTACTGTTCACAGGGATTCTGCAAGTGACAAAACGACTGCTCTTTCCAGCTGTTACATTTTCAAAAACAACTTAAAATACAACTTAATTTCAGAAATATTTTAAAACGGATGAGTACAGTACATATAATAACAGAACTTATGTCTTGTTTAGACCAGATCATTATTATTTTGACGTTTGATGCACAGGGTTTGAGGTTAAGTTGTTTATTTCTCCGGCTAATTTATTGTTTAATCTTTATTTAATAGGGGGTTTAAGAATTTATTTATATTTAAAAAGTGTAAAATGGAAAAGAAAGTGTTAAAAATTAGTGTTATTAAGGACTTCTATGGACGATTTAAACCATCTATTGCGCCGGTTCTAGCGCCGTAAATTGCAGTAGTTTGTTGCATTTTGGTTTTAAACAAAATGACTGCATAAATAAATGCTTTTACAAGACAAACACCGAAAAAGCTTCAAAGTAATCGCCATATAGTGATTTAATGTTAAGAAACCAGGATGAAAGGTAAAAATAGAATGTGAAGTGCAAGGTCATCTAAGCTCCATTTAAAATGCATTGAAAAATTTTATCCTACTTTTCTCTTAGGACAGCCGATAGCGTTTTAAATTTCGCGCTCTGATTTTGCTGTTACACTAATGGAGTCTATTGCATAATTAAAAAATGAAATTTCGGTAGAATTATGTATCATTTCGGTAGATCGGTAGATAACATATAAAATCGGTAGATCTACCGAAATTTCGGTAGGGTTGGCAACACTGTGGAGACGCGCGACCGATTTACACCAGCCCAAAAGGAAATAATAATTACATCTTTCGCCTTATAGGTGGCGCCACAATTTTGGATATCAAAATGCTTAGTAGATATCCATAATTATAGAATTAAAAATATCTGTGAGATATTTCTAAATATTTTGAAGTTGTAACGTTGCAAAAAGAAACACATTAGGTAATCAAGAATTGATTGTGTTTACTTTTAACGTTCTGACGTCACGCCCGGATCCCGAAGAGATGCACGTCACCTGTGTTCGTAGACACAGGTGGGAGACGCAAGCGCGCGCCAGTTGAGACGACCGTCAAGAGAGAAGGATGGTAGTTGCGGCCGTTACTAATCTGACGTCCTGCATTTTGCACCCGGCACTACTCTTCCCGCTAGAAACTCGAAGTGACCCGCCGCCGAAGACCTCCCGCCACCACAGCTGACGTAGAAGAATCCGACGTCACACCGCTGATAAAAGTGGGTGCTCCGCCGAAGAGAATTCAGTATTTGGTCGCCCGGCCATCAGCCGAAACCAATACTCCCAGCATCCGGGATGATGCTGGCCGCCGATCCGACCTAGTAGTACCTGATCGACCGTTCCGACTTCGCCGTGTGATCAAACCGAAAGTAATTATTTTACCCCGTAAATATTTGAGTAAGTAACTTTGAATAAGTACCCTACCTCGTTCGTATCAAATAAATTCAATTTGTTCATGCTGGGGAATTGGGAGTGCTGTCTATGAAGATCGATCGATTTTCCCATCCTGTGGGGGCCCTAGCGCCTGTAATAGGACGACATACCGGTGGAAATCGATCGCATCCGGGTAACGGGCGGCTCCTGGTGAAATCTTAAGGTAGAACGAATTGATTATTTGCGACGGAGGAGCTAGCGGCGTTCCCCAAGGCGATTGCACTCGCGTGCTGCGACGAGAATTGCCCGCCGTTCCCGTCTCGGGGTTGACACCGTTCGGTGATCCCACGAAATCTCCGAGACCCCGTAAATATTCAGAATTGATCACTCGGCGGACCGCAAGCGTTCTATCTGGACACTCCGTAAAAACCGTGTTTTATTTCCCCGTAAATATCTCGTATTTTTGTATATATTCCGATTTATTAACTTAATTCTTTTAAGAATACTCCGTGAGAACCGCATTTTATTTCACTGTAAATAAAACTCGTATTTTGTATATAAATTATGTTTTTTTTCCATTCAAGTCTGTTTATTCAATTCTTTCAAATGTAAATAGTTAAATTAATAGAGTACCGTTTCATTTTCTTTCTGTTGTGTTATTCGACGTTTAGCAATAGTAACATAATATTTGGACCCACCCTTCTGCGACTACGAGCAAAAGGGTGACCAACGTATAAGTCTTACCTGACCGTAAATACAACCCAAGAAAATCGTTCATAAGCGAACGATCCGACCAGCCTAAATATACAGCGTATCCCAATAAGTGATACCGAGGGGTACCGCTGCATATTTAAGGACCGCACCTAGAACGTCCAGAATTTGGCGTACGAAGTAAACCCAGACGAAAGTCATCGTTGTATGAGTGACGTCCGAAATCAGGAGAAAGCAATCGTTGTAAAGTTAACCTTGAGTTTATGTAGCAGGACTATGTTATTATTAAAAAAAAACAAAAACTGTCCGTTGGTATTATAAATACTCCCATCTCTGCTCTGTTGCAATATATTACAGAAAACACCTTTCTACAAGAGGTTACGGAGTACAGACAAAAAAAATTGTTGTTACCTATATCTAATTATCCCGTGCGGTTTTCAAATTCCCCTAGAAAGTGGGGTAGGTAGATTGAAATGATTTTCATTTTCATACTTAATGTGCGATCGTTGATTGAGAGGACTTCTCAATCAACGGTGGGATGGAAACCTTCTACTTTATTTGTATTCCATTTTGAAATATTTCATTTCATATTTTGTAAATAGGAAAATAGCATTTGAATATATTATTTGTCAATAGCAGGGGCCATCAAGAAACATTAAAATACATAAAACAGCATACTCGAATAACATTTGAACAAAGATATTTGTAATATTTAGTTGATATTTTGCAGTATAATAAAATAGTAAAATTAAAAGAAAGGTATACTTATTTAAAAATTATGAATTGGTATTTTTAACTTTTAATCTATGAACAGGAAAATTCTTTGGCTGTTTGGCAAAAGTGTTGTCTTCAGACAATCTTTAATAGTTCGATAGTAGCTGCGACGTTGTTAGTGGTGCTAGGAAACATGTTTTCTTTTACCTCAAATTGCCGTTTCCATTAACCCAAGTCGGACTGTTTTTTTGATCTTTTTGGTCTTTTTGACCATTCAATTTAAAAACAATATTTTTTGTATACTTATTTATTTCGTACCTCCTAATTTCACATTCAGGCTGATGCGTTTTCTTTTTTCTTCTAAAGATTATTGCAATTCATATATATAATTTTGCATTCGATGTGTTTTGTCAGGTTTCCTGTCAGCAAAGGTATATTTTTTAAGAAAATCCGCTATTACTATTACGCTAAAACGCTGTATTGGCAAAATCTAGTTGGGCTATATACAGGGTGGCCCGAAATTAGCGTGCAATATTTTACCAGCGTATTCTGTGGCCAAAAATAAGACAAAAAGCTCCTATAAGCGTATACCGAAATATGCTTTGCAAAGGAGCTATAGCTTTTTAAAAGAGAAGGCCTGAAGACGTTTCCTTCTAAATATCTCCGAAACAAGTCCAGGTAAAATTATGAAATTTTATGGAATGTGTAAGTACCAAATGCTGAATCTTTTGCTGTAAACATAATTTTTAAAATTTAACAGGGGCGTCTCAAATCTGGGGGTGGTGGAGGTAAGATTTACCCCAACTTTTTTTACAACATGCCGTTTTCAATTTTTCCATAAAAAGTTGAAACTTCAGAGTTTTTTGCAAAAAAAATGTGCTCTTGTCTCGTTTTGATAGGAGGCACCGTTATCGAGCACAACCGATTTAAAAATTTCGCTGCATGCCTCAAATGTCTCAAATCTGGGGGCGGTGGAGGTAAGATTTAGCCCAACTTTTTCAGAACATGTTGTTTTCAATTTTTCCGGAAGTTTTTCCATAAAAATTTGCAACTTCAGAGTTTTTTTGCAAAAAAATGTGTTTCTATCTCGTTTAAGTATACAAACGAAGTTTTCCACTTCTTGTAGGAATTTTTTGGGCGTGCAGCGAAATTTTGAAACCGATTGTGCTCGATAACGGTGCCTCCTATCAAAACGAGACAAGAGCACATTTTTTTTGCAAAAAACTCTGAAGTTTCAAATTTTTATGGAAAAATTGAAAACGACATGTTGTAAAAAAAGTTGGGGTAAATCTTACCTCCACCACCCCCAGATTTGAGACGCCCCTGTTAAATTTTAAAAATTATGTTTACAGCAAAAGATTCAGAATTTGGTACTTACACATTCCATAAAATTTCATAATTTTAACTGGACTTGTTTCGAAGATATTTAGAAGGAAACGTCTTCAGGCCTTCTCTTTTAGAAAGCTATAGCTCCTTTGCGAAGCATATTTCGGTGTACGCTTATAGGAGCTTTTTGTCTTATTTTTGACCACAGAACATGCTGGTAAAATATTGCACGCTAATTTCGGGCCACCCTGTATAAACGCGCTGATAGTGCACTAAGACGACAAACCATTGGTTTGAGTTTGAAGCTGAAAAAGAAAATTTAACCAAGACTGAACCAAAACTAACTTTTCTGTTTACTTAAGTTGATCAATTTTGTGAAATTTATTGGCAAGAATTAAAATATTTTTTGTAAAATTGATAAATTGATAAATAAAAAATATTGGCACTGATAATTATATAAAATTTTCTGTTTACATAACTGATTATTGTAAGTATACAACGTGTCCAAGATAAGGAGGGCCAGTATGGGGATATTGGAAATGACAAGAGATACGGATTTGGTTAAATGGGAAAAAAGTTGTGTAATTAAAGAACCAACAAAATGGCGCCTAGAAATCCTTGATAAGATTTTCTGTTTTTGAGTTATTTTGAAAAAATTGAATTTATGGATTTTTAACTATATTTTTTTCTGGCTTTAATATTAAAGTTAGAGCCAATTTTTTTATTCTACGTTTCGTCTTCGAGCAACCATAATCAACTTAATTTTTTTAAATACGGTCCTGATTTTCTGATGTCAAATTTTATGAGCTCTTTTTATTCTGAATTCAACAATGTACCACATATTATGGTTTAATTACGTTTCGACCCTTTTTTGGCCATCATCAAAGAATTTTTAAGATACGGACCTGTATGTCTCATAGTTTTGTAAAAAATATGTACATACAGTATAAGTTGGTCAATTTTTAAGTGCACCACAAGAGTTTTACGAATCTGTTAGATGATACTAGCGATAAGCACCTACCCTACTCTAAGCATAGCGCATCTTGCAGTTTTGGAAAATCTTGTTCGTTTCTGAAGAAAGCCCAACTAACTGTATTTCTCACAATTTTTAGAAAATTAAGAGAAATGCAGGTCCGTATCCTAAAAATTTCTTGATGATGGTCAAAAACGGGTCGAAACGTAATTAAACCATAATGTGTGGTATATTGTTGAATTCAGAATAAAAAGGGCTCATAAAATTTGACATCAGAAAATCAGGACCGTATTTAAAAAAATGAAGTTGATGATGGTTGCCCGAAGACGAAACGTAGAATAAAAAAATTGGCAATTTCATCAAAAGTTGCCACGAAGAAGTTTTGTCAGTTTCGCTCTAACTTTAATATTAAAGTCAGAAAAAAATATAGTTAAAAATCTATAAATTCAGTTTTTTCAAAATAACTCAAGAACGGAAAATTATATCAAGGATTTCTAGGCGCCATTTTATTGATCCTTTAATTACGCAACTTTTTTCCCATTTAGCCAAATCCGTATCTCTGTCATTTCCAATATCCCCATACTGGCCCTCCTTATCTTGGACACGTTGTATATAAGGTTAATAAAGTTATAATAACGAGGATGAGAAACACCCTGTAACTACTTGGTAATAGGTACTTACTGGGCAAAAAAGTCGAAAAATTTGCAGTTACAAGTTCCAGTAAGGTGACCTTATTGTGAAAAAACTTAACTTTACCCAGTCTAAGGAAAATTTGAAACCAGGCACTAAAAAGTTATTCCCAATCCCTTCAGAAAACCATGGTACATACCCCAATTATTTAACCAGCTGATGTGTCGTACTGCTATAAATAATTACATAGGTACCGTGTAGTAAGCAAAATTTCATCATTTTTGAGCTGCTTGCCAAGTTTGAATAAAAAACTACTTATAATCTTAGAATACCATTTGAAGCGTACAAGCCTTCCTTATGAGGCATTTTAGGACATGTGTGGTGGCTTTGCTTATTTTGTGGAATAGGTTGTACACGCTCAGAAACTTATACTTACTTCTAAACACGGGTATAAAAAATACAACATTAATAGCGCAAGATAGGCAACCAAGTACTCTCACCATTAAAGCATGCCAGTCTGAGGGTAATGACCGTATAGTACGGCTAAGACTTTAATGAACATGGATATATTGGGCCACTATAATTTTACTGCGCACGCCTGAAAATTCCAGTATTTTGAGGGTTTAGGAATTTACGTTCCAGTATTTTAAGGTTCCAGCATTTTGTGTTTCCAGTATTTTAAGGTTCCAGTTTTTTAAATTCCAGCTTTTTGATGTCCAGAAATTTAAATTCCAGAATATTGATGGTTTAGATTTTTAAGTTCCAGTTTATTGAGCGTCCCCATTTTGCTTAGGTTTTTTTTGCCGTAGATATATTTAATTTTGACTTATAGTACCTACTTAGATATATATATATATATATATTTTTTTTGTGTAACGGGATTTTGCAACAATCGATACTGCCGTTTGCGTCTATTTGCGTTTGTAAGTAGAGTGCGTGCGATTTACCCGTCGGTGCGCTGCGCGTGCGGAGCTCCTACCGTGTAGTGTATTTACCGTGTCATCTGCGCCTATTTGGATTTTCCTTTTTTTTTCGGCGCAACGCTAGTACCGGGCGTCTAGATTTCCCGCGGTTTGGTTATTACACCTACATTATTTTTTTTAATCTTTAATAGCTATTGAATTTACGACTTTTTTTTGTATGTTTATTCTCATTTTCAATATTATATGCTGGCATTACTGTTTGACAATTTGTTTAATTTTTTTTGTGTTTGCCCTATTACGTACCAGCAGCTTTTAGAAGTTGTGGCTGCTGGATTTTGTCTTATTTCCAAGAGGATCAGGCATCAACTTCTTGGCGCCCTTTACTGTTTAATTGCCCACTCCCATCTTCGGCTTAGAGCTCAGTCGCGGCCGGATCCTCATTTGTGGCGTTGCGCCATTTGTGCACGTCACAGCCGAAATAATTTTATCGGATGCTTCGTGGGGTTCTCAACATACATGTAAAGTTTTATTTTGCTACCTTGGATAGAACCAGAGATATGGGCCAACTACACACTATTTGCCCACCCTGTATAAAATAATGGTGACCCTCATAAAACAGAATTTAGAAAAGTATACAGGAGCTGCTCTTGGAGAATATCAGTGCGACTTTAGAAAGGGTCGATCAGTCATAGACCAGATATTTACGTTTAAGCAGATATCAGGCAGCTGTTACGACCGTAACATAGTGATACACACGATGTTTACAGACTCCATCAAAAGATGTAAACTTTAGAAGATAAATATGCATGACCTGCAAATACCCCTCAAGTTAGTAAGACTGATGAAAATAGCAGTGGATCACACAAGAAATAAGATTAGGTTAAATGGAAAACTGCCAGAGAGCTTTGAAGTGCAGAAGGGTGTTCGACAAGTTGACCCATTGTCGAGTGTGCTGTTTAACTTGACTCTTAAAAAAGTAATAAGGGATGGTGGTATTACAATTTATTACAGGAACTATAAGGACCAAAAGTAATCAAATATTAGCTTATGCCGATGATTTAACATTAATGGCTAGATGAGAAGCAGAATTACAGAGAATAACAAGTGAGTTAGAGAAGCAGGCAAGAAGGAGAGGTCTCTGTATAAATGCTCAGAAGACGAAATACAGGGTGTTTCAGGAGGAATGGTACATACTTTAGTATGTTATAGTACCGTTCATAGGCATACGTGATGAATTATTATTATGGCCAGTGCTACAAGAATAAAGGGCGCCAGGAAGAACTACAAAGTTTGGCGGTGGGATTTTTGAGCCATTCCTCTAAACTCTATACTTTATTTTGCAAATCAAAAGTTACTTGCCAGAATTAATGGAGTAAGAAATAATGAGTCTGGAAAATACTGCCTCCTGGATTGGTCAAAAAAATGACAAAAAGTTGCCAATCAGGAAGCAGTACCTATTTTCCAGACCCATTAGATAGAGAATTAAAAACTAAGATACGAACATGTAAGCAATTTTTATTTATCTCGTACAGTTTTCAAGTTATAACTGATGAAATATGAAAAATGACGATTTATAACGTCAAGTAACGCCGAAACCGTAAGACTTAGACCCAATATATGGTTAACGAAATGGCCCTTAAATTTAACAAACAATTCCAAAATGCAATCAGATACAGGGTTTTCCATTAAAGAAAACAAAGTTTGGTGTTGTGCAGGAGAAACGGGACACCCTGCTGATGCGTAACACCATTACTGTTGCGCAGTTTTGATGACGGAACGTGAAACGATTAATACTTAAACGGTGATGGAAAATAGGTACTTACCCTGTACATTACTAGAATTTTATTTTTCTTGTTTTAATTAAGTAATATATAAATTATATAAATTATGAACTTAACGTTTACATACATTTTCACAAAAATTATATCAACCTGTTTTCCTCAAATATGAAATTTTTAATTTTTTTGCGGGTTTTGTACAGATTACCTCAACGTAAAATAAGCAAAATAAGATGTGCAATAGGGATTTATTACTAGGCATAATTTTAAATATTCCCTTTGTTCACCGTTCACGTCATGACAGATTGCAATATGGAATGCTACGGCCCGCTGGCTGGTAGGTTAAAAATTATTAAAAGGAAGTTATTTTTGTTGACAAGAACGAAGAAATTGGTACATAGGCAAAAGATCAACACAAATTTGGGGAAATTTTAGTGATTATAATTTTCATCGTCAAATTGACCAATAGGAACATTTTATTTGGGTCTAGAAGCGTGTATTATTTCGGTTATTTTTTGCCGTTTCTATTTTCCAATAAATGAACAGTATTTTTGATCACGCGTTTAATTCTGACCAATTAAATCATTATTATAGTGAGAATTTTTTACCTAACTTATCCCAGCGGGAATTTTTTTTAGTATTTTGTTTTTGTTGATAAAACGACTTGTTTTCTGGTTTTGACATATTGTCTTATATGTTTTAATCGCAAATTGTGACATTGAAAGAATAATATTGACAGTTGTTTCATATTTGAACGTCAAAAAATAACCTTTCGAATACCACACGACAGTAAGAATAACTTGGAAAATAATTCTCCACATTTTACTCAAACTTGTCGCCATTCGGCAATAGCCACTCGAGCCCTACGGGCTCTCGTGTCTACTGCCTGGCGACAAGTTTTCGAAAATCTGTCGAATTATTTTCAAGTAATTCTCACTCTCTTGTGATATTACATACGGTAATTTTTTCGATAATTTTGCTTGTTGATAAGTTGCCATAGTTGCGAATTTGTAGGTGCATTTATAATATACAATTTAGGTACTTTAGTACCTGCCAAACGTCAAATATTCTCAACACATTTCTTTGTATGTGAATTAATTGAAATAAAATTTCGTTTTGAACTACCTTGCTTCGATTCAAAAAATAATCTTGTTAAATACAATTCGTGGTCTGGAATTTTTAGGTAATTTTACTCAAGCTGTTGCTTTTACTAACCACTCGTGTAAATTTGACAGATCACTCGCGCAAGCGCTCGTGATCTTTTAACTGTCAAATTTACACTCGTGGCTACCAAGCAACGCAACAGCTTTCGTAAAATTTCCGATAATTCCAGACCACTTATTGTATTACTACAGAAAATACAAGTTTTGTAATTGTATTATCTAACTAGATACTGTGAGTAAGTGGATTCTGTAAATCAAGTAGAAAACATGTTGTAAGGTGTAATAAGCTCTATACATTTTGAAGCAGATTGTTTTCAATTTCCGAAACAACAGAATTTATTGCTACAGTACTTCTAAAACAGCATGGAATATAAAAGCAGGCGCAGTGCCACATAAACCAGTGAGTACACCTAAACTGAAGTAGATAAATGATAGGCAAACTAGAATATGTAAAAAAAACGAACCGGAAGAGCTTTAGTCAAAAATCTGTTGCAAACTTCGTAAATTACACTTTTTAAATACATATTATGCAGAGGTATTGCCTTAGGAATGACAATTTTCTTATTTATAAATTATGAATCTGTTTTGTTATACAACTTTGACAATAATGTTCGAAATTTTTCAACTAAAACATATTAATCAGTGGCGGCTCGTGCCATTTGCCGAAGAGGAGGCTGCAATTCTTTGGAGGGGGTATTTCTTTGTTTAGCAGGTTTCCACATAACCTAAGAGGTACTGCTACCTATGCGTTGACCTATTAAGGGGGTCTCACCATAACAGTCCTACTCCCATTTCGAAAAAGAGATCAGAGATCACATTTAACATAACAATAAAAGTAAACGCATATTCACTTAAAAACAACATACAAACGTAAAATAAATTCAGTTTTCATAAACAGAAATAAACCACTCTAAAAATATAATGAAAATAAAATTATGCGAAAAATATAACAAAATGAAATTCTTTAAAAACTATAACAAAATGTCTAAAAGTATATACAAACTAAAAATAAGTTCTGTTTTTTAACAAAAAAGGAGCTATTATGTTTCTAATTTGAAAATTAGAGGTATTCGCCTATGTTTTGTATTCGCGAAATGATTTATTACATTTTTATAAAATTGCTCCTCTTTACACAGTGATTTAACGAGTTCCTTTTCTATTGAAATAAACGCAACATTGCTTAACCGATTCTGGTTCATGGTATTGCGAGAATAGTTTTTAATCCTCTTTAACGCCGAAAAACTTCTTTCGACGGATGCAGAAGTTACAGGCACAGTGATGATAATGCTTACTAATTTATAAAATTCCGGCAAACAATTATACAATTCATTTTTAAACATGAAATTTAACAATTCGTTCGGTATCTTACAATCATTAAACATTTCTGGATCGTTATAAACAACACTTAATTCATTTTTTAACTGAATTTGATCAAAAAATGGATATTGTACTAACAAATCTTCTAACAAATTTTGAGGAAAAGTTTTACGGTACACTGGAAATTTTTCAAATGTCAAAAGATCGAAAAACTTCAATTTTTGTAGGTCTCCAAATCTAATTTCAATTTGTGTAATGACCGTGTCTAATATTTCTACAAAAATTTGTTTAAACCTTTGTCTTAAGTCCGGTAAGTCTAGGCAAGACTTTCGTTTCTTTTGAAGTGGTTCGGGGTTTGCCTCTACAATTTCGTAAATTTTATTAAAATATTGATCATTATTTCGATAATTTTGCAAAGTTTGGACCAAATTAGTTAAGCGTTTTTTTGAGAAGTTAATGTCTGTTAATTTATTTTGGAGAATTGAAAAAACAATATCGGTTTGTTCAAAAATCAGCTTAAATGCTTCTAATAAAAAACAAAATTTTTCATTTTTTAAATGGTTTTTTAGACCCACCGCTTCCCTTATACTTTGGGAATCGTTTTTAAAATCGTCGCTGTTAATTATAAAGTTAAACACGTCAATTAATTTGTGTTTATTTTTATGAACCGTAAATACAGAACGCGACGTAAAATTCCACCGTGTAGCAGCATGAGTTGGTAATCTACTTCCGCATGTTTCGTTTAAAACATTACTACGCTTTGTAGATTTTGAAAAGAATGGCGCGAAACCAGACAAATTAGAAAAAAAAAATCGGCAGTCTTTATTACTATTACACGCTTTACTTAAAACTAAATTTAATGCATGGGCATGGCAGTGAGTAAAGAGAGCGCAAGGTGCAACGGATTTTATTTTGTTTTGTAAACCGTTTAGTTGGCTGGCCATAACTGCAGCACCGTCGTATGTTTGTGCGACTAATTTATTTTTGAAATCGTATTTATCGCATTCATTTAATAACAAATTAAACAGATCTTCTGCTGTTCGACCAGATGAAACGTTATGGAATCCTAAAAACCTTTCGACAACTTTACCGCTTTTAATATACCGAAATACAATAGAAAGTTGAGATTCACACGAAATATCGGTAGTTTCGTCAACTTGCCACGCGAAAAAATTTGCATCCTTAATTTCCCTATTAATATATTCTTTTAAAATAAATGATACACATTCTATTAAATCATTTTGAATTGTTTTAGAGGTACCGGAAAAAACATTATTGTCCAAGAAGTTCTCAAAATTTGAATCGAATTTACCGAACGCCAATAAAAATTCTTTGTAATTACCGCGATTAAACGACTCAGTTGTCTCATCGTGCCCTCGAAAAGCTAAATCCTGGGTTGCTAATAAGATCGTAACATGAATCAACCTTTTTAAATTCGCGCGATTTTCTCTAACCCGATTGTTGTATGAAATTATTGAAGCTTTTCGCCCACTATCCAAAGCCGTGGCAATATTATGCCTAGAAAAAAGTTTAATTTTGCAAGACGAGGAAATGTGTTCCTTTGATTTTGAATGCCGTTCTACTGAGCGCGGTAAATTTTTCAAGTCAGCGAAACCCGTTTTAGACCATGAAGTGTATTCCGTTTGGGTGGAAAACAATAAGCACGGCCAACAAAATAATTTTTCCCTTTTCTTGGACCCCGTCAACCACTCACATTTGTCATACCAAGTATTATTAAAACCGCGATTTTGCCGATTGTCTGAAGATTTTAAAGTTATTAAGTTTGGACGAGGTTTTCCTACAGTTTTAATCACGTACGACTTTGTTTCTATATTTAATGAACTAAAAGAATTACTTACTAACCAATCGACAACATCCTCACAATTTTGTATTTCTTCCAGCCTGTCCATTTTATTAAATTGCACAATAGCACTTAAACAAATAAAAAAATTAAGGATCTACCCTAGAAACCAGCAAATCATACATGTAACTGTCGGTAAACAAATGGGATGGGGTGATACGATCTATACCGAGTGTTCTCGAAGACCAATGGAGGCTGAGTTCCGTTGCTAGCTTAAGATGCCAGTATAATAGCGGAATAGCACGTAAATGCAGCATTGAGCCGCCGCTACGACGTATGTATTATGTCTTTTAGGGTGTGTTTTGGTATTGCAGAGGCGCGTAGCCTCCTTGGTATATGTGGTGGCCTGCAAATAGGCGCAACTTAAATAAAAGTTGTGTCCATACGAGAAGCGGAACTAGGATTGCATGTACGGATGCTTTCTAGTTTGAATCTAAACTACACGTACATTATAGATGATTAGTACATGAAAATTTGAAAATAAAAGTGAAAGAAAAATAACCTATTACCTATTTATCAATAAATGAATATGTGAAGGTGAAAGATATAAAAAAATATCACATCCAGAAAATTTATGGGGAGGCTTAGCCTCCCCTGCCTCCCCTGAGGAGCCGCCACTGATATTAATGCGTGTCTGTTGAATTTAAAGGTAGGTAATAGGTATTTGCCGCAATTTGAATTCTAACTTTTTGTTTATACCTATAACAACATTCCCTGTTAATATAAGTACTTATATTTTGTTGTTGTCATGTTTGGTCCAGAATGTAATCTAAAGAAAAAAAGTAACTTGTGTAATGAAGATTTGACACACTTATAATTTTACACCGAAGCATTTAGCTTATTCTTGATTAGGAAGCTCTGTAATCATTTCAGGAAAGTGAACAATTTGTTGGCACTACTAGATCCTTGTCACATCCTAACTAAATTATTAATTATTCTTAAGAATAATGAAAAGTTTTGAGGATAAATAGCGTCATTATAAATTAATTTTCACCAAAGGTCAACTAGAAATGATTTTAAATAGAAACAAGAAAGTAAAGTGGGAACCTGCAGACATTGCCGCAGTAATTTCCTTGCGTAATGTCACCCTGAATTATCCTCTACTTAATATTTCTATTTTACAACAATGGATATCAAATTTGCGCAACAAGGGAGAATTACTAAAAGATGTCATTACACTTATGAAATCAAAAAGAAAATAAATTACTGTCTTCCTACATTGAACATTGAACATAAAGAGATGATATACAGACTGGAGCAGAAAATAGAAGATAAAGACGAAAGAAAGGGCTCAGAATATCATAATAAAACGGCTTGAATGCAAGAATAAAAAAGTGTCAAAGGGGAAGTCGTAACATTTCTTGAAGAAGTGCTAGAAGTGTGAAGATCGAATTTGCACATAATATCAGACAAAGAAATGGCTGTAACTTTATTATTGGGAAGATGAGGAACTTTGAAGATAAAATCAAAACAATGGAGAATAAACATATACTCAAAGGGAAGAATATTTACAACGATAGCGACCTGACTGTTGCAGAAATTGATATACAAAGCGAACTTAGAGGAGGAAAAGAAAAAGGGGAAAAGAGTAAAGGTTGTTTGGTTGTCAAACGTCGTTAGGAAAGTTATCATAGTAACCGTTGCTGTTTATAAAAAATTATTATTAATTAATGACAGATGTAAAGAAAAACATAAATAGAGAAAAGTTTCAAGTAATTTCATTTTTCTATTTTGATCTACTTCTTGTCGTTAAACATGGTCCTTCGCAGCCACATCACATAGCCACAGAAGCGATATTTGCAATAATATCAACAAAAGCAACGGAAGGTAGTCGTAATCCACTACAACGAACAAACTGGTACCCATTATAAACGCCCGGACCGGGGTAAGTGGTGCATACTGATCATTTCCGTTATTCAAAATTCAAACGAAAATCCATTTGAATATCCTTGTGTTTTCATTGGGGGTGTTGCACGTCAGTGTATGTAGCGGCTGCATTTTATTTGTTCAGCACATAACACAATAAAAATGTCGCTAGAAAATCTTAAAGGAAATCGTAAAAACATTAAGGCCCGGTTTTTCAAAGAATCCAACACCGCGTTAAGTCTGACACCGGCTTCGTTGCTATGATACAACCAATCAGAAAGCCGGTATCATAGCAACAAAGCCGGTGTCAGACTTAACGCGGTGTTGGATTCTTTGAAAAACCGGGCCTAAGAGTTTTTTTACACGCACAAATACTTTCATCACAACCACAACACAATGGACAGATAAAACAGTTGCAGACTTAAAAAGCAGGTTTCAAAAATTTGACCATTTTTATGAACATTTCGAAAATTTGCAATCACAAATAAGCATTTTAGAACCAGACATAAGTGAGGAGATCTCTGATCAAGAATTCGACGAATTTGAGCGAAAATTCTTCGATCTTTCAGCAAACATTTCATTAATCACAATCACAATTAAACGATCATGTTGTTAATACCTCCTCGGGAGATCGCATGAATGATCAAATTGCACGAATTAAACAATTTTTTGAGAGCGGATACAACAGTAATCTTGTCGAGCTCGAATATCGATTAAATCAGTTAACAGAATCGTGGAATCGATCGCGTCAAACGGAAGTATAGCAGACATAGAGGATAATTATTTCCATATTTGTGGTACAATTAAAAAGTTTTTAATTGAGAAAAATACACCAATACATACAAATCCTGTAAATCATAATTCTCTAGTTATACCTCAAAACATCAAATTACCGATAATAAATCTTCCACAGTTCAATGGCAATTACGTAGATTGGTTAAAATTCAGAGATTTGTTTAATTCAATGATACACTTAACGTCAATAGCAAAAATTCAAAAGTTTCATTACCTCAAAACGTCACTAATCAAGGATGCCGCAAATGTAATAGATTCGTTGGAGGTAACTGAAGACAATTACGAAATAGCATGGAAATTAGTACAGGAACGATTCGAAAACAAACGCATTTTAATTCGTAATCACGTAAATGCTATTCTCGAACTTCCAAATTTAACTCGTGAGAGCTATACTGCGCTTAGAGAATTGATTGAAACGGTAAACAAACATCTAAGGGCACTAAAGACTCTCAATCTTCCAGTTGATCAGTGGGATGCTATTCTTGTCAACATAGTCACATCCAGACTGGACAATCAAACAAAGAGGGAGTGGGAAATGTCAAATACATCTGATGAACCATCCACCTTCACAGAACTCATACAATTTCTAAATAATCGTTGCAATTATTCAGAAACATTGTACGCAGGAAAATCACAGTCAAAATTCGAATTACAGACAAAATTCGAATCAAAATCAATTAACATAACCAAAAGGCAACCAGGTAAGCATACGCAATGCAATGTAGCAACTACATACTCGAACTGGAAGACATGCATTTTCTGTAAAGGTTCACACATCATATTTAAATGCGATTCCTTTCGAAAACTTCCAATCGTTACAAGAACGTCAGAAATTAGCAAACTCAACTTGTGTACAAATTGTTTTCGTTCTGGTCATGGTGTCAACGAATGCAAATCCTCCAATTGCCGAGTCTGCAATAAAAAACATAATACTTTATTGCACACTGATTCATCCACGTCAATTCAATCACAAACACTTTCGTCAAATATTCAAACTTCATCAACATTGACAGCTCAGATTAATTCATCACAAATTTTGTTGTCAACAGTACTAGTAAACGTATATGACGCAGAAGGTGGCATTCATGAATTGCGGGCATTATTAGACTCAGGTAGCCAAAGTAACTTCATAACAACAAACGTTTGCAAACGTTTGAAAATTCACACTCATGCCATAACTCAATCAATTTCTGGCATTCACCAAAGTTCAATAAATGTAAACGAAAGAACGAATGTAACAATCCATTCAAGGGTAAAGCAATTTTCTAAGGAAATCTCGTGTTTAGTACTTCAGAAATTAACTGAGAGTCTTGCGTCTGAATACATTTCAGTGTCACAATTGTGAATTCCTAGTTCAATAAAGTTAGCGGATCCTGACTTTAACAAATCCAAATCAATCGCCATGTTGATCGGAGCAGGAATCTTTTGGGATCTTTTGAGGGAAGAGCCGCAGATACGTTTAGGCCGTGATCAACCAATTATTCAGAGTACAGAATTGGGATGGATAATAGGCGGTCCCATATCTACTTCAATATCAAATCATTCTAAGAGTCAAAATTGCCTTTTAACCACGATTGAACGGCAAATGCAGAAATTCTGGGAGGTCGAGGAAATTCGAAATTGCGACATTCGGTCTGAAGAAGAGCGCGCATGCGAACAACATTTTTTGGATACTCATAAAAGAAACTCTGAAGGTCGGTTCGTAGTAAAATTACCATTCAAAGAAACTGCGAAGCCTCTCGGTGATTCAAAATCAATTGCAGAGAAACGTTTTCATTTGCTTGAACGCAAATTAAATAGAAATAGCGAATTGAAAAAGGATTATAGCACTTTCATGAACGAATACGCAGATTTGAATCACATGGAACTTGCTCCACAAATTTTGTCTGCACCAGAATCAAACAAAGAATTTTACATGCCTCACCATGCCGTGTTTCGAGATTCAACGACTACCAAAGTTCGAGTTGTTTTTGACGCATCAGCCAAAAGCACCACAGGTATAAGTTTGAACGAAAACTTAATGGTAGGGCCAACCATTCAACCTGATTTATTTTCAATAATAACTCGGTTTCGTATGCATCGGTTTGTGTTGACTGGGGACATAGCTAAAATGTACAGGAAGATCTTAGTAGCCGAAGATCGAGAATTTCAAAAAATTCTTTGGCGTGCTGATCCAAATTTACCATTGCAAACTTTTCGTTTATCTACTGTAACGTACGGAACTGCTTGCGCTCCTTACCTAGCAATCAGATGTATTAATCAAGTAGCCATAGACGAAGAGTCAAAATTTCCTCTAGCACGTTCTGCAATCGAAAACAGCTTTTACGTAGACGATTGTCTCCTCGGTTCAAATTCGGTCAGAGAGCTTGTTAAAATTCGAGATCAAGTAAGTTGTTGTCTTTTACAAGTTGAAGCACTTCCAGATAATAGCGGTTCATCTGGAGACTCAATCATAAATCTTGATAAACAAGGAAAAATCAAAACTTTAGGTTTATCTTGTAATTTTCAGGAAGACGTGTTAACCTACGAAGTAATTCCAATCGATAAATCAGTCAAATTTACAAAACGAAACGGTCTTTCTACAATATCCAAACTGTTCGATCCACTAGGTTTAGTCGGGCCAATACTAACAACTGCCAAACAAATAATGCAGCAGTTATGGTCTTTAAAAATCGAATGGGATGATACATTGCCACTTCAAATACAAATTTCATGGAACAACTTCATAACAGAGTTATCCAATCTTTGTTTATTAAAGATTTCAAGAAACGTCACTTCCGGAACAATTAGCAGTTCAATCGAACTCCATGGTTTTTGCGACGCATCCGAAATAGCGTACGGTGCGTGCTTGTATGTACGTACTATCGATGACGACGGTAATTATCAGGTTCACCTGCTATGCGCCAAATCAAAAATTGCACCTTTAAAAACGTTATCAATTCCTAGGTTGGAGCTCTGCGGAGCATTACTGTTGTCGAAACTTTATCATAAAATATCAGAAATTCTAAAGGGCTTGATCAAGCATGTTTTCCTTTGGACAGACTCCACAATAGTATTAGCGTGGCTATCATCGCCTCCAAATACGTGGAAAACTTTCATTGCCCACAGAGTAGCTGAGATATTGAAACTTACAATTTTTGAATTTTGGGCTCATGTATCTTCAGAAAATAATCCTGCAGATATTATTTCACGCGGTACAAACCCAACAAATTTAGCAAATTTAACAATTTGGTGGCAAGGTCCTTTTTTCTTAAAACAAAGACAAATTGATTGGCCTCCACAACCATCCTTAAAGGAAACAAATATTGAACAAAGAGGAAACATAACACTCACAACGATTTCTTTTGATCCCAATCCATTGGCACATTCATTTGTTAACATTTCGACTTGGAATAAATTGCGAAGAGTGTTCGGTTATGTCTTGCGTTTCATCAGCAATTGTAGAATACCCAAATCTGAACGGTCAAAACAAAGCTTGTTATGTTCCGAAATTAGAAAAGGCGCAATGACAATAATAAAAATCACTCAACAAAATGAATTTTTCAATGAAATCAAGCAGCTGAAAACCCGAAACAAAATTGACAAATCCAAATCGTTTAATTTCGTTAACTCCGTTCTTAGACACCGCTGGAATACTCAGGGTGGGCGGTCGACTTTCTAATGCAGACATTTCAAATGACAGAAAACACCCGATACTTCTCCCTAATAATAATCACGTTACACGAATCATAATATTACATGAACACGAAAGACACTTACATGCAGGTAATCAAGCTACTTTAGCGGCAGTTAGGGAAAATTATTGGCCAATTTCCGGACGAACTCAAGTTCGAAAAATTCTTCATAAGTGTTTGAATTGCTTCAAATATAAACCTAAGCTTATGCAAGAGATCATGGGAAATTTGCCATCTGATAGGGTAACAATTTCAAGGCCATTTCAAAATAGCGGCGTAGACTATGCAGGTCCAATAATGATTAAAGAGTCACGTACTAGAAACAAACGTATGGTCAAGGCTTATGTTGCTTTATTTATTTGCTTTGCGACAAAGGCAATACATATTGAATTAGTCGGCGACCTAACAACTGAAAGTTTTTTAAGTGCTCTAAAGCGATTCACTTCGCGTCGGGGACACGTGAAAAATTTGTATTCTGATAATGGTACAAATTTCGTTGGTGCCCACAATGAATTGCGCCAGTTAATGAAATCAAAAACTTTTCAATCAAAAGTAACAGAATCTCTTATGAATGACCAAATAAAATGGCATTTCATTCCTTCTAGATCTCCTCACTTTGGGGGTTTGTGGGAGGCAGGAATAAAATCAGCAAAATCACACATAAAAAAGGTATTAGGAAATGCAGCCGTTACATATGAGGAGATGTATACTCTCCTAGTGAGGATTGAAGGTTGTTTAAATTCACGACCCCTTGTTCCTTTATCCGAAGACTCAAATGATCTTTCTGCACTTACGCCCGGTCATTTTTTAATCGGGGCTCCGATAACGTCAATCGACGAACCTGATTACATCGAGGCAAAGTCAAATCGTCTATCTAGATGGCAAAGGATCGATCAACTTTCGCAACACTTCTGGAGAAGGTGGGGGAAGGAGTATTTACCTACGTTGCAACAACGAGTCAAATGCAAAGCAATTATGTATTCCTAATGCTATGGTACTGATACATGAAGATAACCAGCCACCTCAGCGATGGCGACTGGGACGGATTATCGCTCTTCATCCAGGTGAAGACGGAATTGATCAAAACTGCTAATGGCAACATTAAAAGAAGTATTCACAAAATTTGTGTACTTCCTGGGGAACCATAACTTTCATGTTCAAATGTTGGTTGGTGTTTTTCGTTGTTTAAAGACTTTTACTGAATTATAATTTGTTGAAAGCTGCCATCTTTCAAGGTGGGCGGAATGTTTGGTTGTCAAACGTCGTTAGGAAAGTTATCATAGTAACCGTTGCTGTTTATAAAAAATTATTATTAATTAATGACAGATGTAAAGAAAAACATAAATAGAGAAAAGTTTCAAGTAATTTCATTTTTCTATTTTGATCTACTTGTCGTTAAACAAAGGTAGCCTACCAAAAAATCATTATTAATGATGAAATTTGGAACTGTAGTAACAAAATGGGAAAAATAGTTGAACAAAGAGTCAAAGGACCACAAATAGATCAGGAACTCCTGCAAGAAATAGAATACAAGGAGTGAAAAAAATTGAAAACACAATATAAGTAAATCTAAAAAGGACGGAACAAGTGGAAACAGCTAGGCGCGGACAAGGTACATGGATAGAAGAAAATGTTAGTACGCAAATATAGAAGTTGCAACATGGAACATAAGAGGGATAAATGGAAAAGACCAAAAACTATGCAATGAGTTTGACCAGACAAATTTAGACATTTTGTCAATAACAGAAACAAAGAAAAAAGGACAAGGGGAGGGGGAAGAAACACTAGGAGAAGGACATGTAATTATATACAGTGGAGTGACTTATGAAAAACGGGCAGCAGCTGGTTTAGGATATCCAATAAACAAAAAACTAACAAAAAATATCAGGAAATAGGAGAGCCATTCAGAAAGAATATTGACAGTAGAACTGAACGTTGATGGTTGAATCGTAACGGTAAAAACGGTTTAAGGTCCAAATAAAGATGCAACAGTAGAAATCGGGGATACATTTTGGGAACAATTAACCTTAGTGACGGAAGACAGCAAAGGAAACATTTTTGTAGCGGGATACTTAAATGGCACATTCGGAAAAGAAAAAGCTACTAAAAAACTCCAGGAAAGGAAAAGCGAGTAAAGAAGGAGAAATAATAACAGAAGACCGACAAACAATGGAGATATGGAAACAATACATCCAAGAATAAATTATCATGCATAGCGTCGGAAACAAATCCCAGTACAGGAACTAACATAGACACTAAATTAGCAGGGGGAGCCATAGATGAAGAAGAAATAGGCTTGATAGCAATTGAAGAAATATCAGAGACAATTAGATCCCTAAAAATGGAAAGGCTCCAGGACATGACAGACTAACCGCAGAAATACTGAAAAATAAGAGAGAGGAAGGAACATAACTGTTCAAAAAATTTGTAATGAAGCTTGGGAAGAAGAATGATTACCCGAAGATGTGAGAGACTGCAATAACTACAGTGGAATACACTAGAGTATGGCAGTAAAAGCATATGAGAGAATACTAGAAAAGAGACTGAAAATATACGTAGAACCAACATTAGATGAAGCCCAGAGAGGATTCAGGAAGGGGAGAAGTGTACACGACCTTCTTTTAACAATAATAGACATAATACAAAAAACACTGAGGAGCAATACAAGATCATACTTTACATTTATAAATCTAGAAAAGGCCTTCGATCGAGTGCAGAGTGAAAGTATGGAACAGTTTAATGAAACGAAAAGTAAATCTGAAACTTGGAAGAACAATAAAGAGCATCTATAAGATAAACAAAAATTATGTAACTAGAGGGAATCAGTTTGAAACAAGAGAAGAGTTGAGGCAGGGAGGGGTGTTGAGCCCGGTTTTGTTTAACACACTGATGGACGAAGTAATCAAAGCAAGTAAACCGAAATTAAAGAAACTGAAGGTAGGATACACAAAACTTCAACCAGTAGAAATCTCGGAATGAGCTTTTGCGGACGATGCTGTTATTATGGCAGATAGTGAAACGGAATTACAAAAGAACATAAATGTTTGGATGGAAAATTTGAGAAAACATGCTATGAAAATCAATACAAGGAAGACCAAGGTAATGATGACAGCTCAAAAAGAGGAAGGAGAGAGGTTCTTCTATCAACTGCGAAAGTCCTGCTACAAAAAACTGACTCACCCTGTATGCAATTTATTACCGGTGTTCATAATTCGACTGTAAGTTTCAAAGGACTAGTATAACCCAACTAGATCATAAAACAGCTGTTTATAACCGATCCTTTTTTAGGTATATTCCTAAAACATATAATGGACTTCCTGTCAAACTAAAAACAGCTTAGGATTTACGTTGACAATTTATTGGGATGGGCAGAAGCGACGGTTTGAATACTTGTTATTTACGGTATGTGTGATTTAGTGTTAATTTGCTGCCACGGAAGTAATAAATTTAGGCGTATGTCTTCTTTTTTGATGAGAAGCATGACGTCAGTGCATAATTTTAGTTGAAGTATAACGCAGACTTTTCATTTTCAAATTGAATGCAGCAATTTAACAGACACCTTTTATAGGTATAGATACAGAAAGCGAATACGCTTTGCCAAAATACGGAAATTAGGACGTAACCTATTAATCTTCCATAGAGAATTTCTTTTTTTTTTGTAAAAAGCACAAGACACCCGTAAAGCGTATGAGCGCAGTTATTTAATTAGCTAATGTTCCGCATTCAATATGTAGTTCTATTTTTTTATACAAGACTACTATGTGGTTTCCGATTGAGTAAGTTCTAACGTGATGTGTAGTCATACCCCGACTTTGTTCGCGGATTAAAAAATAAGGGAGGACCTGATTTTTATATATGAAAGTACCTTCGTCTAGGGTTTTTATGTCCTTTAAAACTACGATTTTATCAAATGACTTCTGGAAATTGGACTTTAGCCATTTCAGCAGAAGATTTTGGAAGGAAATATTGACCAAAACAAAGAGTGTTTCTCTAGATACAAGTAGTTGAGCCACGCCGATTCTGGTGCATTTTCAGTGTTATTTCTTATGGTGGTTCATTTTGCATTCAAGAACATTGCGTGCCATCAATTTATTGTTTAATCTATTAAATGCATCAGCTAACTCAGACCTACCCTATTTGCGGACGCCATATGGCTAATGTAGATCCCTACCCCATTTTGGTAAGGTACATTACTACAAATGTCGGTAAGTTCTGTGCCATGCATTGCTCCACCATGGATATATTTCTACATCTTCATATACAACTGCATGCAATAAACGCATGCACTCCGGTGCACCATCGCCTCCTCGACAGCATCGTCGTTAGGCGTTTGCCCGACGGCATCGATACGTGCTCGAACACGCCGAACTCTATTTACCAGGCGAGAATGTGGTAGTGGGAGACGTGACGTCAGCCGTCCGCTGCGGTCTCTGGTATTGATACGATTTGCAAGTGTATTCGAGTAGAATTTTTGCAATAAATTGTTTTAAAGTGCCTATTTTGATAAATAAATTTTCCGAGGGTTGTCTAACTTGGTGTCGCATATTTTCGTGCGATTTGTTTTTTCTAAGAACCTGGAAATTATTTTTACCGAAGTACAGAAATAAAGGAGCGCGAGATTAATAGTATTAAAAAGCAATTGGAAGAATCTAAAACACCGAAAATATTATTTTAAACTTTGATTGCTTCAAAAGGAATCTACCATCAAAATTAAACAAAAAATATAATACAGAAAATGACTTACAATTAGAATCTAAGGTAAAAGCAAACAATGCAACTGTCATTTACCGAGAGCTATCTGAAAATCTCGAACCGAAAATTTATGTTGGCGATTCAGTTTTGGACATTAAGAAATTCAAATTATTGCTGGTAAAATATTTCCACTCATTTAATATTGTGCAACAAGTTATAAACATAATATCTTATTGCACAATTATAAAAAAAATTAGGAACGATCAAAATTGTCAGTGCAGAAAATGAATGCTGATAACAGCAAAAGACAGATACAAACTTTAAATTAGATCTGTTTTCTGTTATTTTTACCTATAGCCTATAACGTATAGTAGGATTTTCTTCCACTACACCTATACGTTTTTCTTTGTTAATAACCATGTTAACAACTACATACCTAATATTTACGTCAAAATTACAAATAATTTTAATAAATGTTATATATCGCTTTGTTTGTAGCTATATTTTATTCTGTTGGTATGTCTTATTTCATTTTATGTTATGATTATAGATAAATATTTCCATATTTCTGATATTAGAATAAAATATGGTTTCATTATAACAGCGTTCTATTAAAAAAAGACGAAAATAATAATTTCTTCAATTAATATCGTGCTTGGTGTATCACATAAATGTTTTAAATATCTCAAAATTTGAAATAATTGGTGAAACGTGCGTTATTTCCATAAGGCTCCGTAAGAAACTCGGACGGCTGACGTCACACGGAACGTGTGAAGTGGGGGTTGCATTCTCGCCTGGTAAATAGAGTACGCCGTGGCTCGAAGCATAACCCCACAAGAGCGTGTGTATAAGCAGGGATAAAATTCTGAATCGCATATTTCTATGCGTACACCTGTATAGTTAGGGAGCCGCAATGGTAAATTATTCCTGTATTTTCTACCATGCCGGACATCATTAATCTTAATGTATGCATCACGAGGAATAAGAATATGGATATAACAATGTTGCATCTGAGTCGCAGTGCAGATGGCGCTCTTTCAAAGTTAAGGGTTAAATTGAAAGTTGCTACTGACACATTTTCTGCCAACAGATTCTTATTTTACTGACTCTTTGCATCATGAGGAATGCCATAATCATACTGTCAGATACATTACAAGTCCCGAGTGGGTGCCAGAGAACCCCAAACTTATCTTAAGCGCGAGCGTGACGTGACATATTTTCTACCAACAGATTTTTCTTTTGCTGATTCTTTGTATCATGATGAATGCCAAAATATCAATGCTAGACACATTAGATAGTCGTGAGTACGTGCCAGACGATTCCAAACTTTTCAGAAGAGCAACTTTCTTATAGCTATATTCTTCTTCTTCGTATTTGATACATTAAGATTAATAACATCTGGTATGGTAGAAAATACAGCAAAAGTTTACCTTAGCGGCTCCCTAACCAGAATTATGCACGCCGCCGTACCTCTCCTAACAGCCGGCGTCGACAGACGCCCCTCCCCACCAGCGACGGTTTTCGCTTCTGAGGTGGATTTTCTCTGTGCGTAAGACGAGGTGATAAAACACTTATCATATACCGGGTGTCAACGAGAGCATGTAACATCCCGCCATTTGTTTACTTTTTGAAATACATTTTGGCAATCCTTTGTAAGTATTATACTTCTAAAACCTCATATTTTTGTCCAATTTGGCATATCTAATTACTTCCGGTTAAACCGGAAGTGACATCAACTTTATTATGTTAAATAGCAATATATCATTTTTTTAGATAGTTCGATAGGCCTTTTTATTCTCTTGACAACCATGTATCATACAAGTCCAAAAACTTTATGTTTTTAACGTCAGAGGGCGTTAAATGAAAAAGTCACGTTAGCTGTGAATTTGACGATATGAGCCTAATTTTAAATGTTTTAATGAAGTAAACTATTAACTAACCGACTGTTTTAATGTCCGTGGAAAAATATTCGAATTTGATGCAGTCCATCCTTTATTTTTTTTAAAATAAGGTTAACATAGTCGTTTTAAGTGTTTTGTAAAAATGGAATTTAAATTAATAATTGATCATTGAATTGCACTTTTTATGCACTAATTATTATGAGGACAATAAACTGAAGTTCGAAAAACAAGAAAAATATTAGCAGCTATACTTGGGCCGCCGAACAGACGGAGTGATCACCCTGCTAGAACGTGCTCTAGCGGGGCCAATATTAATTTATGACGACCTAATTGGAGTGATGCGACTTCGTTGGGTCTAAAGAAAGCGCATCACTGCGGTTCGGTCGTCCTAAATTATTGATAGTGGTCCCGCCTAGAGCTCATGCTTGCAGGGTGATCACTCTGTCTGTTCGGCGGCCCAAGTATAGCTAAGTATTTAGAATTTCAGGAAAAACTCGGTTTCAAAAACTATTTGAAATTTTAAAATTTTAAACATTCGTTTTTGAAATCGAGTTTTTCTTGAAATTATAAATAGCAAGGTGCTAATATTTTTCTTGTTTTTCGAACTTCAGTTTATTGTCCTCATAATAATTAGTGCATAAAAAGTGCAATTCAATTATCAATTACTAATTTAAATTCCGTTTTTCAAAACACTTAAAACGACTATGTTAACCTTATTTAAAAAAAAATAAAGGATGTACTGCCTCAAATTCGAAATTTTTTCCATGGACATTAAAATAGTCTGTTTGAATTAATAGTTTAATTCATTAAAACGTTTAAAATTAGGCGCATATCGTCAAATTCACAGCCAACGTGACTTTTTCATTTAACGCCCTCAGACGTCAAAAATATAAAGTTCTTGGGTATGTATGATACGTGGTTGTCAAGAGAATAAAAAGGCTTATCGAACTAGCTAAAAAAATTATATATTGTTATTTCACATAATAAAGTTGATGTGACTTCCGGTTTAACCGGAAGTAATTAGATATGTCAAATATGATAAAAATATGAGGTTTTTGGAGTATAATATTTACAGCGGATTTACAGCGGGATGTTACATGCTCTCGTTGACACCCGGTATTTTTCATCGGAATATACCTACCTAATTAAAACTGTAACTCCAATCTGTATAAAAAATATTCAAGCGTTAACAATGGCGTTTAATGACTTCTGTCATCTAAAATTTTGTGAAGTGATAAGGTGGGTATAGACGTTAATTTTTTAAATACGCTTGGTGCCGTTGAGGTGTCGCTGCAACATTACATAGGTACAATACCTTCAAGTGCATGCCAGTCAGATTTTGCCATCCAAATTGTGCAATTTCCAACGTTAATAAATTTGTAAATGGTCCGGATCTTTTAATTTGACATTTTCAAAACAAAGAACAATTCAAACTTCTTTATTTAAGGTGCTAGGTACCTACTCACAATATTATCATTAATATCATCATCATCATCATAAGGTTCTTAGTCCGAAGACCGGTTGGACGCAACTCGACCCCGCGCTATTCATTGTTTTATATCTTTAGTGCTCCTACCATCTCGAGTTATTTTACTTCCTAAATAGCAGAAATCCGCGACCTCCTCTGTCTTCTCATTTCCTATTTGTATTTCAATTTTATTATATTTTCACTCCCTCTACATATCAAAATTTTAGTTTTCTTTTTATTGATTTTCATGGCGTAGCCGTGTGTCAAACCTACTTCCATTTCATTCAAGGCCGCTCCTAATTCTTCTTTGCTAGATGCCAACACTGCTATATCATCCGCAAATCTGAGCATTTTAATAGTTTGATCCTGTACATTAATCGCTGAGGCTGTCCTTAACAATATTAATCGCATCTTCGATATATAAGTTGAAAACTAGAGGTGACAATGCACATCCCTGTCTCACTCCCTTTCGGGTATCTACTTCTCTTCTTTCCTGCTCAAATTCTATAACTGCCTGCTCTTTGTAGATATTATGTATTATTCTTCTGTCCCTATATTTCATCCCTACCATTCTGAGTACTTCGAACATCTTCCCCCATTTTCCGTTGTCGAAGGCTTCTTCTAAGTCATTAATATCGGGGCTTAATAAATTGATTTAATCCATATTAATGTGCGCACAATTACAATTTGAGATGCAGTTTCCCCACAAATCCTGTAATAATAACTGGGAAAATACGAGGGTTTCTAATTTAATGGTTAAAAACATTTATCGTGAAAGCAAGATAATAAATAAGAAATACACATATTCTTATATCAAGAATACTTTGCCACAATATTTTACCCTAAGAAAAGAACTAATTAACTATGGGAGATGCAATAGAAAATACGAGTATGTAAGCATTATTAAACGATAGTGGAATATGAAATTGCATGAACTGGTCTATTAAAGTGCAAATTATATTAATCATTCATTCATTTTGTATTTGCGTATAATTAAACAAAAATATTCTAGCGAAATATCAATTTCAATTTTAGTGCCTGCTAAAAGAACATACCTACAGCAATTTTATTGCAACCAGTAGGTAGCAAATTAACACGAAAAATGGAAAATTGTGAAATAATTTTCTTCCAATAAATTGTATTCAGCTTCGCAGTCTTATGTTTTTTGAACTAGTTATAGGTAAGATTCCAAAGTTTTGAAACTATAGAGTTGTCATAAAAGATCAGTTGTGCTCTTGAAAAGGCGAGTACATGAACTTTATGGAAGTACTCTTAATCTATAAACATATAACTTTATTTTAATTTAACAATGCATTTTTTTAGAACTTCTTGTTACCAAGCGCATGAAAAAACTATCCTGGAGCAAATACCTCGCCAGGCATTGAATTTTAGAAGGAATTCAGATTTTTTGGACTACGAGTTATCACAGCTAAGTGGCATTGAAACATTCATAACATATCTCTACGTACATTACTTCCACGAACAAGATAAGTTGTCTAGATTATATTAAATATATTATATTAAATGGCGTGCGTAGTGAGATGTAGAGGGAAACACCCTAAGAGTAGGCCGTCACTAAAAGTACGCAAAATAATGCGTTGGCAACAGCAAAAAATAAACCGTTTAGCATGTGTATTAGATTCTCCGTGTGAAAGTGATTTGGAAGGTTATCTATTAACTTCATTAATTATTCGCTGTTTAGAGCGAGATAAATTTGAAGTATTTCTTGCAAAATATTGTAACTTTTCTAACTTACTCACTAAATTACTATTTATTAAGTGTGATTTCTACGTAATTTTTAATAATCTGCTTGTAAAGGACAGTTCTTCAGCTCTGTAATTACGTGTGCAAATACTGACCTTTGTCAACTCAAATGTGTTATGTGTTAATTGAAAAAACTGGCAGATGGCTATTGGCGCCAAAGAGTACTTCTTTCAATTTCTTCAAAATACAAAATTTTAGATGAAACTGCAACATATTTGAAATGAGGGAAAATACAAAAATATTAATACATTTTTAACGCATTATATGGATTAGAAGGTAAAATAAAACTCAGGCCACGACTATTTTGAAAATTTATTATCGCCCGTAATATTTACTTTAACGCTTCGTTTTATTACAGCGTTGGGTTTTCTTCCGGATTGTAATTTTCATGGTACTGGCATCTTCATTTTTCCTCGGCCAAAACAGACGTCGGTTGTAGGTACTGAAATTTCCTTATCTCGCATCAACCTCTTCCTAGTCATTAATTTATTGTAAACGCTACATTTGAAGCTAGAATACAAACTACTCATCGAGTTCGAACATGTTATTTCCTAGTTATTCTACGTCGATTCTACTTCAGAGACTGTTTCTGTATTTTTCCTTATATCCAGTCAGGTTTTCTCATAAATTCACGACATCGTTTTATTGATTGCGACCGATCTGCTGACATCACCGCCGTTTCCATTTTTTTGTTGCAAAACAAGATCCAATTTGTTGCTCGTCGAGAATAGGCAGTATTATTCTTGTTGGAAATGTAACTGTCATAAATATTTACGAGATTACCGACTTTCAGAGGTAGGTTATTATTATCTGTTCAATTGTTGTGATATGCATATGCACACATGCACAGTGTGCAAGTAAAGAATTGGTGCGAATTATGCCTGAAATGTTCACAAATCGAACGTGTGGCATCGCAAGTCATAAACTGCGCTACCATCAAGTGCTCGATATAATTTTCTGTTCAGGAACCGAACTATGCAATCTGCGGTGCTCCATATGAAAATGCATTGAGACTAGTACAGGATGGGAATACCTATATAAAATGTAAGACTTTTTAAACGAGAGCGTTCTATACGCTCGATCCCTACATAAACCGCTTCGGCGTTCGAGTAATTGTTTAAACCTTTGTGCTTAATATATACTCTTCCGTCCCAACCCACCCGACTGACAACACTGTACGATCAGCGTTAAAGGAACATAAAAATTAATTTGTAAAAATTTCTGCTCAATTCGAATTTTAGGTTTGCAAAACAAAACTTTTGCATTTTAAGAGAGGGCAATCACTATCGAAAGCGGCCAACCAAAGCGCCAACCGGGTTGAACAACGCGGTTCGACAGGCAATGTGCCGCTTTAGGATAATTCACACATTTTTGAAATATGAATATACGAGTATGTATATTTTGCACACCCAGTTGGAATTTTAATTAGATATTATAATGGGAGTAAGCATCTGCTTTTTAAATATTATAATATTTACAATAAGTATTTCCGGGAACATTTTTAAATTAAATTAAATTTGTATAGGTATCTCGGAAAGTATTGAAAATAAAATGGTCAAACTATACCTAGATAGCTGAAGTCAGAAAAAATCTTGCAAGTATGTATACAATAATATACAGGAAATTCCATTTAGAAACACACATGTAGATATTTACGCCATAACTTCTGTATCTTTACAATGTTCAATTGCTTTATCAAATCCAAAATCTGTTGGTGCATTCAAAATACTGCAACTTTTTGTATCTGAAAAAAATTTCGTATTCCCAAAAATAGGCTTATATTGGAGAAATCTGGGAATTTGACTGCTGACACTTATTTGGACTTCAAAATTGCAGCTGTTGTAAACCTAAAACTGAGATCTTTGAACTCTCTGATTATGTAACGGTGTAAAATTAAGAAAGAAGAAGTACGTATGAAATTAATCATGTTCATTGAAGCAATATACTATCAACAGCATAAATGGTGTTCCACTTTACGGTTCAATTCCGCTTGTAAGGTAAAAAAAACCTTAGCAACTGTCCGCCAATTAAAGGGGGTCTATCACAAAAATGAAAATTGTAGAACAAAGAATTCTAAGAACAAATTTTCAATCGGCACTTCTTTACGACAAGCCGTGCGCGCTAAACGATATGTCGTATTCACTCGTGACGTCATGGCGACACCGCGCGGCGTATAGGCTGGGGCGCGCATTGTGGTCGACCAGCTGCGGCGTGTTGTACCTCGTGTTCAATAATTGTTGCAAGGTTATTTCACGCAGTTCAGTTGCAAAAATTTATTGAGCAGGGCTTTCGGGTTTGAAACAAAATATAGTGAGTCGGAAATGAGGCGTATGGACACTGAAAATCTTAAAAGAATCGAAGAAAATGATAATGCGCGGTTGAACAACGTAATATGGTGCAAGTGCACAAACTGTGTGCCGATGCCTAGTAAGAAGGAAAGTGTTTGCTGTTGGGATAATGATGAAATAACTAAAGTTAGGAACGAAAATATATGCATAACTTTGCATGAAAGTTTTGATAATATAGTTTTAAATTTAGATACTTTAAATATTGTAAGACACAATATAATATTAAAGGAAGTGCAAAAGCCGCGCCGAAAAGAAGAGGTATATGAAAGTGAATAACAGGCTTTGGCGTCATCTTTCCTACAAAAATTTTACATCTTGGGTGAATTCTTGGACTTCAATTGGACATTTCAATAAAATTGTTATTCCAGCTTGCGTAGTAAGCCAAATTCGGGAACGCTTTCCTGAAATTAATGGCATATACACTGGTTTCAAAGAATATGAAGATGGGCAAGAACAGTAAATCTTATAATAACGATAGATCTGCATTAATAGTGTGCTTTGAAAATTCTAATTAATTTATAATATCCCTACCTAATCTTATACGCTCTTGGGATTTTTTCACTTCCTTGATTCTCGATTATTTGCCATGACAATAAAACTTTCATAGAATCCTTGTTTATATACATTATAGTTAGCCAATGAAGCCTATTAACCTTGACGCCTTTTAAAGAAGTACTCACATTTCCGCTAGATGGCAGACAAAGCGCGATCTGGAATTGTTTTAAGTTTCAAAAGTATAGATACGTTCCTTCTTTGGCAGTTTGAGAAGAGATGTTTTAAATCTATTCATTGCAGATGGCGAACAAGAGTTTCGCATTAGCAGGTGGTCGTCGGTTTTCTTGCACTTGGGTGATCAAAAGACACCGCCGCCATCCTTTCAACTAATAAATTATGTATATAGTTGACAGCCAGCAAGCAATGTGATTTAAATGTTCTAGTCATTTTTATTACTTTATAACAGATATTTTCTATCTTTGGGAACTTCAAAAACCGGGTGCTGGCATATATCGGCCTCCTGTTCCACAAATAAATAGGTACATACTTAACAAAATCAACAAAAATTAAAATTAATTAATTTGAGAGGAGCGGCACGGTTTTGGTTGAATGTCAGAGCCGCTCAAATAAATGGCTGGGTTAATTCTTACTTTTACCTATTCGAAAAGCATTTCAAGGGACATTTTTGTTAAAACAAAACAAAAGCAATATGTGGAAAGGAATGCCCAAAAGGGAGCAAGGCAAGAATGAGAACATGATTGTTTATTTCCAGGAAAAAAGTAAGTTTAAATAGAGATTTTTGGTTTCTCTCTCTTTCTGACGGCACGAGACCATGTGAACGAAAATGATTTATACCGTTTATACTATGCTATTCCAGCGAATTGAAGACGCGCGTAAGGGTAGACGGTTGAGTTAGTAAGCATAGAAAAACCCAAGCTAAATCAAGGTTACTATAATAAAGACAGTAAGTAAACCGAAAAAATTAAATTAATCAAAAAATTGTACATTTTAATGGTCTGTAAAAAAAGGATTTCCGTACACTAAACAAATTTTAAGAAAGTGCGCAGTGTTCAAACAGCGACTTTGTAGTACAAAATAATTAAGTTAAATATTTACTCATTGAACATAAGGTGCATGAAGTACAAAATAATTAAGAAATACTTCCAGCGTTAACTTATAGGGATTGAACAACCATGCCATACAGACAGGTCCGTAGCCCCCCCTCCCCCTAGAGCGAACAAAAAACGTTGACATGGAAAAAGTGCCCCGAAAATTTAATGACAGTCGAAATATAGGAAACTGCAATAATAATAAATTATTCTAGATTTCATATACAGGATGTTCACAATTATTAACGGAGCACTATTACTAGGTAACTTTGTTACCTTTGGAGCTACGATTCCGGTTAAATGGACAAACTAGTCGTCATGGGCATCGCCTCCAAAATTTCTAAGGGGGGGGGGGGCGAAGCAAAATTTTCTTAGCATATAATTTATTGGTTTTCATTATAGCAATATAGTACCTACCATATTTCATTATGTACCAAAAGACGGGGGGGGGCAGCCCCCCCTGCCCCCCCCTTGGCAAACGCCCATGCTAGTAGTATTTTTACTAAATTTTTTACGCAGATTCAGGGCGTGAAATCAGAAAAGTAATTGAACTTCGGGTTTTCGCGTTGTCAACAAAAATACCTTTTCTTAATTGAACAACCTGTATATTTTTATATACATACGTACATATTTTGAAAGCGAAAGAAATTCTTAACAAATAAGCCTTAGTAATTAATAATTTTCGTGAAATGTGGAATAAAGAAGACGAGGGGTGGCTCACGACGGTATTATGGTGTACACCTTTCCAATATTATAATACCAGTACTGTAGTTATTCTACAAATATTACAGGTATTATTCGTATTACCTCCAAATTTTTGGTATTATTCAATAGTACGGGTATTATTTCGTAGTCCCAGTATTACATAAGGATTGGTATTATTTCAAGTATTATGAGTATTA
This sequence comes from Xestobium rufovillosum, assembly GCA_963966045.1. Taxonomy (NCBI): domain Eukaryota; kingdom Metazoa; phylum Arthropoda; class Insecta; order Coleoptera; family Ptinidae; genus Xestobium; species Xestobium rufovillosum. The sequence continues at coordinate 41,709,938 of OZ014494.1, read as the reverse complement.
CGGAGCTATTATTGGTATTATTTCAGGAATTATCAGTATTACAGGGATATTATACAAAAATAATTAGTATTATTCCAGTATTTGGTATTATTTAACGGTAATAATTAAAAAAAAAAACAAAAGTGCATGGACAAAGTGGAACTCCCCCCTAAAGAAAGTTATAGACAAATTCAGTCTATCTGAATTCTTGGAATTATTACCAGCATTTATTGACGTTACTTGAGTTGTAACTTTCTACTTTCAGTACCTAATGATGGTACTTCAGTAGGATATCGAGAACCATGGATGCCGAGATATCTGAGGGAACCCTCAAATTAGGTATTTTCAATTATTGTTGAAGCAGCTTAGGATCAAAGCCAAATGTTACAATCTGAAAGGGTTCTTCTCCGGCAGCACCTCCGAAAGTACCTCTTGCACTTTTCTCGTATCACTCTTCGTTTCCAAGCTATAAATAAAAAGGCGTTCAAATTGCTCGAATTTTGTTGAAAAACGAAATTTATGGTGTCGGACTGTAGTATGTGTCCCAGGTATCGTCTATTCTTCCGGTTTAATAGAGAACTTGTCGACGTAGAAGTTTCTTCTATCTAAGCTTCAGTATGTCACAAAATTTTCCTCGATTATCTTAGTTATATGGATTGTTGGAAGAGTGGCGCTCCTAAATCTGAATTTTTGGAGTTATTACCAGCATTTATTGACGTTCAGTAAGATATCGAGAACCACGGGTGCCGAGATATCCGAAGCAACCCCCTAAATGAGGGATTTTCCCTGCTTGCTGAAGCAGCTTAGGACCAAAGTCAAATGTTACTCGTATGTACCTGCTCGAAATAAATCTAAGTCGAAAATGCACACTTTTTTGATCTGACTCTCTGGTAGCAGTTGTGGGTGATACGAACAGTAATGTCATAAAATTATACAGGGTGTCCCACGCTAGCGTATTTCCTCCATAACTCAACAGGAGTAGTTGTAGATAGGTATTGAAAATTGGTTTAAATGAAAGTTGCATCCAATCAACTTCCTCACATTATAAAATTATTTTGACTATACAGGATGCCCCATTTCTTCTGCACAGCACCTAACTCTCGAACTAACTTTGTTTTCTTCAATGGAACACCCTGTATTTGGATCGAATTTTGGAAATGTTTGTTGAATTTAAGGGCAACTTTGTTAACCATAAATTGGGTCTAAGTCTTACGGTTTTGACATTATTAGACGTTAAAAATAGTAATTTTTCAAATTTCATCAATTATAGCTTAGAAACAGTACGAGATAAAGAAAAATGACTTACATGTCCCTATCCCAGTTTTGAATTCTCTATCTAATGGGTCTGAAAAATACTGCCTCCTGATTGGTCAAAAAATGAGACAATGTTGGCAATTACGAAGCAGCAGTGTTGCCAGCAAGACTATTTTTTCTGTAACAGACGGCGCTGAAAATCGTAATAGATTTCGTAGTTACGTAATAAAATTGAAAAATGTTTGACTCAATGCCAAAAATGATAAAATTAATCAATATATGGTTATAGGCTTTAAGCTTTAAAGGATAATAAATTATCAAGAAAATGTTGTACATGACATGCGTGTTAAAATATGTGCACATTGCACATGCGCAGTTTTTGCAAACGAAATACAAATTTTTCCATTCCAATCCCAGGTTTCAAGTGACATTGATATAACTAAATAGCCGTTGCCAACATAACACCAGTTAGGTACCGCATAGTGCCAACTGCTAAATTCGACCACAGATTTAGTACCAACCTGCTAAAAGTTAAACTTCGCAAATCGGGCGCAGACTAGAATATATTTTTAATTTGGGAGTTTTCGTATTTTTATGCCTTTTTTTGTCAAAATTTTATAAATTACTACTGCTTATTCAAGATTGTGAAAAACGTAATAGATTTGTTAGCGGCGTAATTACGTAATAAGTGATTCCCGAGCGTAATAGAAATGTTACAAACGTAATGATGCTGGCAACACTGCGAAGCAGTATTTTCCAGACCCATTAGAAATTAGATAGAGAATTAAAAACTAGGACAGGGAGTCATTTTTCTTTATCTCGTACCGATTCCAAGTTATAACTAACTTATGAAACTTGAAACTTGAAACCGTAAGACTTAAACCAAAGTGAATAAGAGAAGTGTCTCCACTTGATAGCTGTTGCAGCAGAAGAGCGGGCTACGCAACTGTAATACTGGCATTGGTGCCGTGTGCAGCAAACTGGGCCATTCGTTCGGGCGTACCGCTTGGCCATATGCAATAATACATATCGTTTTAGCGTTCAGGAAGTACTCTGGTTAAAGTGAATAAAGGGGTGTAAATGCTGTATCCCAAAATATAATTTCGTACGGAAAAACAGCATTTTTCTCCATTTCAAAACAAGCAAAATTAGCAGCTAAATGGCCTCGGGCAATTGCTCGATAGGGCTCCGTTTTTGAAAAACATTTTGATTCGAAGGAAACAAATAGAAACAAAATGTAATTAAAGCGGGTACTGCAAAACAAAGTTGGTGCTATAAGGAAGTAATAATTGATTCTGTTATTTATTTTACCTGGCTGGATTATTGGTAAAATCTGTCATCAATTACCAATTGTATTACATGCTTATCTTAGCTTGAAAACAACCAGTTGGACCCCGAAAATATTTCAGACGAAGTCACTTTAACAAGGGGAACACTAACTTGGGCATCCCAGTTCTTACATATTGTTTATTAAGAAAACTAGAACGTTTTTTCCCAAGCATATTGATACCAGAGATGCTTACGACCTAACTATATGATTTCTTAAGTAAAAGTAACTGTAGTAGGTACTTTAAAATATGAATGTAAATCTCACGAATCAATATGTGTTGGCGTCATTGGGTCATAATTACATATTGTTAAGAATGCAATTTTATTCTAAGCAGCAAAATGCAGGCCTCAAAAAACAGAACTGAGAAAATAAGAAATTGTCAAGATTATATTCAAAATAAATATACTTTTGTAAGAGCTGCTGAATTTACTTTACGGCCTGACTTTAAATAATTGAAATACAGTGAATCCTATGTGAATATTGAAGTATAAGTTGACCGCTTTTTGTTGAAACCGAGGAATTTCTATAATTTTACATAAGTGGTTAACCTGTCTATGTTGACCACCGTCAAACGTGTATCTTTTTCACTATAAATCCATTTTTTGATAATGTAATGAAATCAATGCATCATACACAATACATTCGACATCGGTATAATCGCGCGGACGCTCGGCCCAGTTCCCCCACTCCAGTCGCCTAGAAACATTACATTTGCTTAGCTCAGTATCCGCACGGAGTGGAGGCACTTCTCTTATTCACTTTGACTTAAACCCAATGTATGGTTAACGAAGTGACCCTTAAATTCAACAAATAATTCCAAAATTCAATCAGATACAGGGTGTTCCATGAAAGAAAACGAAGTTAGGTGCTGTACAGAAGAAATGGGGTATCCTGTATAGTCGAAAATAATTTTGTAATGTGAGGAAGTTGATTGGATGCAACTTTCATTTGAATCATTTTTCGATATCTACTACTCCTGTTGAGTTATGGAGGAAATACGCTAGTGTAGGACAGCCTGTATACCTGATAATACTTCCCTTAACACGTTCGCTGCGGCACGGGTCACATAGACCCCGTACAGCACCAGCGTTGCATGCGGGCCTTTCCAAACGTTACTTTTCCTGCGGTGCGACATTAAATAAACATAGTAATTTTTTAAATATTTTCATTTTGATTGAAGATATATAGTTCCCATAACATCTTCTACCTTCACAAGTCTTAAAATCATACGGGGTTTATACGACCCGTACCGCACATGAATACGATTTTCATACTTGTGTGCGATACGGGGTTTGTAGATGCGTCTGGACTTGTTCGCTAAATCGTCTGCGAATATGCGGTTTCAACTCATTTTTTGTCAGTACCGCGTACTAGTAAGTTGAGAAATATAACAATGAGTGGTCGTGCAAAACAGTTGGTGAATTTAGCCGGCCTATTGTCTGGCTTGTTTCAACGCTGCCCACGAAAAGCATGGCAACTGAACAATTTTTGTACGAAAAATTGTTTTACTTTAATAATATAAGTGTTCTTTTTTTATTTTTCAAAAATAAAGCTTTATTGTAGTTCTGAATCTTTGGAAATATTGTAACATGTATAAAAATAGTTTCTCGTCGTTAAATGCTATACGGGACATTTAAGCCCCGTGCTATTACAGCCAATTTATTATAGATCCTGCTTACTAGAAAGCACCACCCATAATGCAATCCCTTCCATTATGACGTTAACTCTAGTAGCCAATGAAATCTGACGGCTATTGTACGGGACTTATAGACCCCGAACCGCACAGTGAGAAAAACTGATACGGGGTTCATATGGCCCGTACCGCAATTCAAAAAAGTATTCAGAATACGCCACCGCAGCGAACGTGTTAATACTACTGAAGTAATACGGTATTACTCGAAATTATGCCGGAATAATTAGTATTATGGATATTATCCAGTATTACCGGTATCATTCATCGTATTATTCAGTATTACTCGGGGGGTTATTCACGTGGGAAGTTTGGTGTACACTATAAGGAAGTTCGAAAGGAAGTTTGAGGAAGTCTGGGGAAGTTTGAGGAAGTACGAGGAAGTCTGGGGAAGTTCGAGGAAGTCTGGGGAAGTTTGAGGAGGTCTGGGGAAGTTCGAGGAAGTCTGAGGAAGTTCGAGGTAGTCTGGGGAAATCCGAGGAAGTCTGGGGAAGTCTTTGGGAAGTTTGGGTAGTCTTGAGGTAGTCTAGGAAGTGGAGTTTGTCTTGCGAAAAATCTAGTGAAGTTTGGGATATTTAAAAACAATATGCGTAAACCATAAATATTCAAATATGTAATATGTTCTGTTTGTATAATTATGGAATGTTCGTCTAGCATTTTATCGCCGTGTATGTGTTAAAATAATGTCACGTATTGGCAAATTCCCAGGTCCCCAGGTATACCTAAGCCAGAATACTTACCTATGTGAGTATATCTATATTATCAACCTAATCCTACTGAAGCATAGTAGGTAAAATCACACTATGTCCAGTGGTTTCTGCGACGCCAGTGTTGCAGTTCAAGATTTGCTTTTCATGCATACTGTGCGGCCAAGTGTGCTCTGGTTCACATGCTATTTTTGTTTCACGCACCAACACTAAACCATCGTGTTCTCCTGTGAGTTTAGTGAGTTTATTTATAGCCCAACTAGGTTTTGCCAATGCAATGTTTGGCGTGCTATTATTCCCTTGTTTTCATTAGTAATCGCGGATTTTCTTTAAACAAATACCTTTCGTGGCCACCAGACACAATACATGGAATGCAAAATTCTGTAAATTACAACAAGCTTTTTAGAAGAAAAAAGAAAAAGGATCCGCTTGGATTCGAACAAAAACTCCCCGCGCGTCTTGATACTGCCCGCGCCTTTCGGTACTGCGCCAAACCTGTTGCTCGCATGGCATGAAGTTTAACATCTATTAAAGCACGTGAAAGTGGAAGTAGCTTACTTGGCAAGGAAAGCGCCGACACCGGCACCATAGTGAAATTACTGTATACTGTGGTAATAGCTATGGTCGAGGTTATGGTATTTTTCAGTCATTTAAAAAGATCTAGATATACCCCGAGATATACCTACCTACATAGGCTCTCAATTTTAACAAAACGGAGCGGCGCATTGTCTTTGAAGAGGAAGTCGGCGTGCTACACGCTGTCCAAAATCGGCAAATTCGATTCAAACAAAAACTTTTGATTTGATGAGGCCTACTCCGATTTGTTTATTGTGGGTGATAATTTATTTTTCAACAACTGGCACTAAACTGAATTCATAATAGTTTACAGTTTTTAGTTCATGGGGAAGGTAGTACTGTTCGTTTTTTCCGAGTTAAACACGTTCTTGTGAGCTTATCTCGAAACTTCCTTTCACGTTACAATGGATGCTGATTTGGTTACATTAAAAAAATTAAGTTATGGAGGTTCTGAATTTTTATATTTGGCTAGGTATACTGCTACCCAAAGGACTTGTACCTTGACGCAGTTCTAGTAATACTGGGACGGGTGGGATGGCTTGCGCGCTTCAATGATCTAAAGAGCCGAACCATAGGTTTAACCATTTTGAGGGGTTTTTATTTGAGAAGCCAGACTAAATCAAGTCCCTGAAAGGGGGCAGCAGCTCTTTCAGTAATCATAGTGGCAGAGATCGTGAGGGTCGGTATGGCACTGTGATACACACTACTGCGATGTGGAAGGCAACGGGAAACCACCACATTATTCTATCCCTGGTACAGCGTACTTCGAATTTATGATGATGGCACCTTCTGGAGTAAAATATTCCGGAGGTAAAATAGTCCCACATTCGGATCTCCGGGCGGGGACTGCTTCGGGGGGAGTCATCAGAAATGATAAGTGTAACATCACACGAGTCGGAGCGTGGAATGTTAGAAGCATGAAACAAGTAGGAAAGTTAGAGAATTTGAAAATTGAGATGGATAGGTTAGCATTAGACGTAGTAGGTATTAGTGAAGTGCGATGGCCAGAAGCCGGAGACTTCTGGAGCGGAGATTTTAGAGTAATACACACAGGATCTGTAGGAGGAAATTCGGGAGTAGGAATTGTTATGCGGAAAAAAGTAGGGCAGAGTGTAGAAAATTTCTTACAGCAAAGTGACAGGGTAGTTATGGTTAGGTTAGATTCGAAACCTGTAAAAACAGTAATAATACAGGTATATATGCCCACTTCTAACTACAGTGATGAGGTCGTAGAGGCAGTTTATAGTGATATTGAACATGTGCTAGATTTTGTGAGAGGACACGAAAATTTAATAATTATAGGAGATTTCAATGCAGTCGTAGGCACAGTGCGAGAGGGCGGAATAGTTGGTCCCTTTGGATTAGGCAATAGGAACGATAGGGGAGTGAGACTGATAGAGTTCTGCGATAAACATAACTTAACGGTCGCGAACACTCTATTTCACCATCATGTTAGGAGACGCTACACGTGGAAGATGCCAGGAGACCTAGGGAGATATCAAATAGATTACATTCTTGTTAGGCAAAGATTTAGAAATCAAGTTACGGATTGTAGAAGTTATCCAGGAGCAGATATAGATAGTGATCACAATATAGTCGTTATGAAGGCCAATCTTAAATTTAAGATTTTGAAAAAACGAAGCGGAAGAAGGTATCTTCCAGAGAAACTAAAAGATGATGATACGCGCGATAAGTTCGAGAAAAAGACAAACGAGGTACTAAAGGGCGCGGGCGAAAATATTGTTAGGGACATAGAGGAAGAATGGAATTGCATTAAAAATAGTTTAGTTTCCTCAGCTAGGGATATTTTGGGTCATAAACAGAATGAAAGTAGGAAACCCTGGATAACAAAACATATTGTGAGTCTAATAGAGGAAAGGCGCAAATATAAAAATAGGTTAGATGAAATAGGGAAACAAAGATATAAGGCGATCAAGTGGGAAATTATTCGGAAATGTAGGAAAGCGAAAGAGCAATGGATCGACGATAAGTGCAAAGAAGTGGAAAATAAGTTCGAAATAGGAAAGACTGATGAAGCATATAAAATAATTAGGAGAAATTTTAGAGAAATTGGATCTAGTACCAAAAGCATTAGGAATGAGGCAGGAGATATCCTAATCGAAAGCGGGGAGAAGGCAGATAGGTGGAAAGAATATTTAGGAAACTTATATGCGGGACAGGAAGTGCAAGATATATTAGAAAGTGAAAGCAGTGTAGAAGGGGATAACCTAGGGAGTCCTATAATGAGAGAAGAGTTTGAGCTAGCACTAAAAAGTTTAAGGAATAATAAAGCACCAGGTATAGATGGCTTGCAGGCAGAAATCTTAAAGTGCGCAGGTCAAGAGGTAATGGATCGTTTATTTAAATTAGTTAGTCACATATACCTGACAGGCGAGATTCCAGAAGATTACAAACGGAACATCATAGTAGCTTTGCCAAAAAGGAAAGGCGCGGATAGATGCGAAAATTTTAGAACTATCAGTTTAACTTCCCATGCGTCAAAAATTTTAACTAGAATTGTGCAAAGAAGGATGGAGAAAAAGGCGGAAGAAATATTAGGAGAAGATCAGTTCGGATTTAGACGAAATAGAGGAACGCGCGAGGCCATTCTAGCTTTACGAGTAATTATAGAAAAAACGATAGAAAAGAGAAAGAGCGTATATATAGGATTTGTAGATTTAGAAAAAGCCTTCGACAACGTAAAATGGGGGAAGATGTTCGAAGTGCTGAGAAAGGTAGGGATGAAATACAGGGACAGAAGAATAATACATAATCTCTACAAAGAGCAAAAGGCAGTTATAGAATGTGAGCAGGAACGAAGGGAAGTAGATATCCGGAAGGGAGTGAGACAGGGATGTGCATTGTCACCTCTAGTTTTTCAACATATATATCGAAGATGCGATTAATATTGTTAAGGAAAGAACAGCCTCAGGGATCAATGTACAGGGCCAAACTATTAATATGCTCAGATTTGCGGATGATATAGCAGTGTTAGCATCTAGCAAAGAAGAATTAGGAGCGGCTTTGAATGAAATGGAAGCAGTTTTGACACAGGGCTACGGCATGAAAATCAATAAAAAGAAAACTAAAATTTTGGTATGTAGATGGAGTGAAAATAGAACTAAAATTGAAATACAAATAGGAAATGAGAAGATAGAGGAGGTCGCGGATTTCTGCTACTTAGGAAGTAAAATAACCCAAGACGGTAGGAGCACTAAAGATATAAAACAAAGAATGGCGCAGGGCCGAGTTGCGTTTAACAAAAAGAAACAACTGTTATGTTCGAGAACGGTTAATATAGAGACTAGGAAGAGACTCTTAAAGTCGTATGTATGGAGTACGGCATTATACGGGTGCGAAACTTGGACAATAGGAGAAGCGGATAGGAAAAGAGTAGAAGCGTTTGAACTGTGGTGTTACAGACGCATGATGAAGATACCGTGGATAGATAAGGTTAGCAATAGGGAAGTATTAGAAAGAGTTGGGGAAAGGCGAAAGGTATGGAAAACAATAAAGAGTAGGAGAGATAGGATGGTAGGACACCTTCTAAGACACGAAGGAATAGTTCGCGACATACTGGAGTCAGAGATAGGAATAAAAAGAGGTAGGGGTAGGCCTAGATTAGACTACTGCTCTCAAATAGCTAGGGATGTAGGATGTTCTACTTTTAGGGAAATGCGTAGGTTAGCTCAGGATAGAAAAGAATGGAGGTACGCGTCCAACCAGTCTTCGGACTGAGAACCTTATGATGATGAGACTATTTAAGTATGTACTCCAAATTTCAAATGAATATCTTAAGAAACAAAAAGTTTTAGGGGGAACCTAATTCCATGGTCATCCAGTATAATTCCTCATACCGGGTAGAAAATTTCTATTTCTTTACTATTACAGAGATTACTCCTAGATATTGTTTCCATGTTACCAAGATATTACTGTGTCAGTTTCGAAATCTGAAGATATTCCTCTACATCTGTCAAAATCTTAAAAAAAAATAAGAAAAACAGAGTTGGGTTCTACGCAGAAGAAATGAGACAGCCTGTATCAGGGAAAATAATTTTGTAATGGGGGTCCCTCACGGGGTCTCTCATATAACATTTTACTCTAAATTTTATAATAAAGGTGTTATGGAAGAATCCCGCACCCTGTATACAAGGTATCTCAGAAAAGCTACAGATTCCTGAGGATAGAAAGATTTCACTCAAATTAATATTATACACAAAAGTCCATCCGTGCTGAGATAGGGCGCTCTGAATGGGGCTCAACTGGAGTAGGTTGACTTACTGACTTTATTTTACTATTCCAATATGATTTGTAGCACCTTTGACTTTGATGAGAATTGGTATACAGACAGTTTATTTTTTAGGAAATGATAGTCCCTTTTCGGCTGAGAACACCAATGATTTTTTTGCAATTTGGGATTTTTACGCTTACTAAATTTACCTATTATGCCCTAAAATAGTATAGGGAATGTTATCGAATTTATTGCATTCGGCTTTGAAAACAGCAAAATTTACTAAAAGTCAAAACGAGAGTCAAAACAATTCCTAAATAAATTATTTTTTTCCTGTCACCAAAAAATATCATCAACGCCCGGATAAAAAAATGGTAAAAAGGTAAGGGCGTCCTTAAAAAATAAGCATACTGTGTATTAATTGTTATCAAACTCATAAATAACATAAATAAATAACATTCGAATACAAAAATATGTGTACCTCAATTTATACCAAATCCAAAGTTCGTAAGTCAACCAGTTCCGGTTATTTAAGTTAGCCCTGTTTCGGTAGTGATGCATTTTTCTATAAACATAAATAGAGTTAAGTAAATCACATTATTTTATCCTTAGAATTCTATAGTTAAGTGTTGACCCACCTTTGCTGAGACGCCCTGTATATCAAGATACGTATATATGTATATGGTAATATTTATTACAGGTACATAATCTAATCGCGTGATACATAACTACCAATCCTGGATATAGCTGATGCTGAACTGAATTCATATATCCATACAGTGTATTAGTTTATAGTTTGTGCAGAAGGTAGAGTCCGTCCAGTAGAAAGGAAACGGTGGCCGATTTTTTTAGTTTCCTAAGAACACCAAAGAGTCACTGGCGTTCGACTACGTTAGCATTAGCCACCCGTTCGCATAAAATTAATGCCGTCATAATGGATCACCTGTAATTTCGTTTTTTAAAGCAATTTAAAATGATTTAAATGTGTGTGCTGTAGCAGTAAAGCTGAATTTCAGTTAACCTATAGAGGCTCGGAAAATCATAAGAAGTCTTAGGAGATTCGTGGCCGAGTTCGTGGGAGTCTGTGTAGGCTCTGTAAGACGGGGGAGTCTCGAGGAAGTTTGGGAAGTCTCGAGGAAGTTTGAGAAATCTCGAGGAAGTTTGGGAAGTTTCAAGAAAGTTTGGGAAGTCTCAAGGAAGTTTGGGAAGTCTCGAGGAAGTTTGGGAAGTCTCGAGGAAGTTAGGGAAGTCTCGAGGAAGTTTGGGAAATCTCGAGGAAGTTTGGGAAGTCTCAAGGAAGTTTGGGAAGTCTCGAGGAAGTCCGGGTAGTCCCGGGGAAGTCCGGTAATTTTAGGGGAAGTCTGGGAAGTTTTTGCTAGGAGGAAGTTTGGTGTACATATTTTTCACCGTGAATACCCCTCGGTATTACTGGTATTATCCGGTATTATTCCCAATATTATTGGTAGTCAGGTATTATTCCAGATATTCTGTATTATTTAGGTATTACAGTATTATTCCTAAAATAATACCGTTTTGGTATTATGGTGTACAGAATTTGAGTCCGTGAGCCACCCCTCGAAAGAAGATCTGAGCCATTTAAAACACACATATACAGGGCGATTCTTTGAAACCGAACGTTAGAAAATTTTCGACTTCTACTTATGCTAGAGCTATGAAACTTGGAACCTAGCCATAATCGACGATTCCGAGACGAAATTAAATATTTACAGGATGACGTCACTTTTAAAAATGGCGAAAGTAGACGCCATATTTGTTTTTTAAATGACAATCAGTCATTTCGATTTCATATTATTTGAATTCGGCATTTAATTCCGAGTACAACTAACCAAATTGTCACTACTTATCTGTCATACTTTTTGACACCAATTTACTCAAAAACTGCAAATAGCTCCAAAACGATTGGAGTTAGGTATAGCACATGCTAACATAACTCCCCTTAGAATTGTATTTTACATTCAACGGTGACATAAAATTCGACACGTGCCATTTGAAAAAATTGAGTTTTTGACATTTTGCGATACCCGCAGGGCCCGTAAAGCTTTATGACTGGGCCTGTTATTATTTACATTTGTACTTCACTAGTACCAACAAGAGATGGCAATGTCTACATATCGTTAACGAGGATAACTGTATTGAGTTATACTTCTTTTTGCAACTTGTCACCAGATGGCAATATTGTAAGGCGCCGTTAGAGGAGCGCAAAGGCCAAAGGGTTTAAAAAAGAGCTGATATTTTTTACGCGTTCTGTGGTTCCTGTTTGTTTATTGTGTTTGAACTCATTACTTTAATTTTCAGTAAATTTATAATTGGAAATGATTATTTCTTCAGAGGTTCATGTGTCTGGAAATAAACAATTTTAACGGTTTTAGTATTAATAATGTTGGACATTGGAAGAAGCAACTATCGCGAGTGTTGAAAAGTTCAGTTTGATTCATTTGTGTTTATTTGTTTGTTAGCATCTAAAAATCACCTCAGGTTTCAACATATTTCATAATCCGAAGTGATTATTTGTAGAGTAAGGAACTGGAATCAATAGCTGTAAAAGCCAATTGCAAAATGTAAGTGCAACTTTACTGTACTTATTAAGATATAAAAATAAACAATATTTTAACTATATGTATACATTACAGCATCTATTTTGCGTGTGAAACTGATACCTACACTTACTATGGCGCAAGATGTGCATAAATCTAAACCTGCATTTATTTCTATGAAGGATCTACTCGAGGCAGGCCCGTCACGAGCAGAAGATGTACCTCATGATAAACCAATAGAAAAATAAGTTATTGGGGATAAGTCAGTTTCAAAACGTAAGCACATGTTCTTTTATAAGAAGTAAAAGGAATAATAAACTTGCATTTAAACTAGGTGCCTCGCTAGGTGCAGGAGCACACACTTCTCCTTTATAAACAGCTTTGCAGGAAGAAGCGCACTTAGAATTTTCTGATTTGGGTGTTTCTGTCTTGGATTATAACTCAAAACGTAAAAGACTCGGTAAGAGATTACATTATTGGTGAAATGCATTTATATTTATTTCTCTTTAATTTTTACAGAAAAAAAATCTTTAGAGGAACCTGCATAGTATTAAGAAGTAGACTTTCACGCAGTTCTACAGCTTCAAAATGTAATGGTAAATTAATTTTATTTACATAAGATCGTTAATTTTTATGTTTCCTTCTAGTAAACCGACCTTTACATTTATCAAAGGAAACTATATAGAGAAGCCTTAAGAATAAGGAAGTATGCCAATCCGTAATAAATGGCTAAAAGTTCCAAATAATTTATATGACAGTTACTTTCCGCTTCACTCCAGAACCCCCTGGTAATTTTACCGTTACAGGTTGCCCCCAACAAACTACAGTCTAGAAATGTTACAAATAAGTATCTTCTAGAAGTTGCACAAAAAATTACACTGTCCCAGAAATTCCAAACATGTGCGACCCAATTAACCATTCCAACAACGATTCTTTCATAGCCAGTTCAAAAACATTTCTTGAAAACCAAAAAGCAGAACGTACACTTTTGAAGAGAAAGCTGATGCTCTAGCTCTCTGGAAAGCTAGTCCTGGTTTCTACAGTGTTCTCAAAATTATTCATGCTTCTCTCAGCCTAATTGACAAAAATTATTGAACAGTGTTTTACTTTCCCCAGGAATTTCCAAAAACATTTTCATTGTTTTTTCGAAACAATCACAAACGCCACAAATTTAAAATTGAGCGACTGACAGATGTGAAAATAAGTGTTATAAATAAGTAAAATGATGAAATTGTATCAAATTTTAAATATTGTTGTACCGACATGTTTGCACGTGAAAAAATTTTTTGTAATTTTTTGTTAGACGGCACATAGATTTTGAATTTAAAACTTGTCCTCATTCCGCTCATATGGAAGAGCTTCTGTTCAATTATTTTATAAAATTATATTTGCATAAGTACTTACGTAAAATATTGTCAAACATAATGTGTGGCAAGATTGCAATCGATAATCCAAACATTTTGGAGCAAGTGTTTACGATACAATAAATATCGTGGAGCATCTTATATTTGTCTGTTTTAAGCATATTATGTTTTAAAAAAGTGTTTGTTAAGTAACGTTGGGGCATGTAGTACAAGTCGAAAATTATTCATACAGATAGGTCCGCAGACCATAAGTGTTTCCAAGATTTTCCAATCGGATAACTTACATGAATTATATAGATTATTTCATTTTTAAATTTTAAAGTCGTAAAACATATTAGCAGGAATTTGGGCTTTCCTAAAAAAATTGCCGTAGGTGTGCATTACCCGTAAATAATGTTGCTAAATTGTGATGGTGAAAGGAACAAAATAATACATAAATTCATTCTGTTTATTGAAACAAAAAAAATCGCCCTCAAAAACGTAGAATTTGTGATACCATATTTTATGTTTGTTAAAAACTGCAAGTTGTTTTTGTTCATGCCCCTAAAAATATTTACTTCTTTTCTACACCTTGTATAGATTTCAAGCATTTTTACATTACTGTTTTTGATGTACATTCTCATACCCATCTATGTAAAATCTCTCTTAAACATAAACTTGATTATATATAATATGTATACATATATCTATAAAATTTGTATTAACTTATGAGTGGGGTTAAATTTTGTTTAAAAACATTTAAGTGTTTCCTATGTAGAAAATTATTTATTTTTATTAAGATTTGACTGCAGTTAATCATTTATTACTAATTTATGCATTTGCTGATTTAATATTGCAAAATATATGGAAAGGATTTAGGAAGAATAAGTATGTATTTCTTTACTTCCATAAACCAGGCCTTTAAGCATTTTTATTTGTAATTTGTTTATCTGTTCGCATTAAAAATGATGCCCTGAATGCATTGAATTTACATTTTTTTAAAATGTAAATTTAATGATTCAGGTTATCATTTTTAATATGATCAGATAAACAAATTCAAATGAACAAATAAATCGGAAAGAAATCTATAGCAACGGGTTTGCGTCTGTGCTAACAATAATTACAAAGACCAACCAGAGATGGCGCCAGGACGATTACAATTGTTATCACGGTAGTTAGCGTTCTCGAGTTTTACGTGTTCCGTGGATACCCGTATTCAAAAAATTGTAGCAACCGCTGTCAAATTCGTTATGACTTGGTCATCAATCAAAACATTCCTTGGAGCTTAGGGAATCGAAGTAAAAAAATCATCGACTTATCTTCAGCGGTTCAAGAGATATCAATTTTTTAATGAACCCTTGCATCTGCAAATTTGAAGAGAAAATGTGGCATATGTCAAGGTATGACAGATAAGTAGTGACAATTTGGTTAGTTGTACTCAGAATTAAATGCCGAATTCAAATATGAAATCAAAATGGCCGATTGTCATTTTAAAAAACAAAGATGGCGTCTACTTCCGTCATTTTTAAGAGTGACGTCATCCTGTAAATATTTAATTTCGTCTCGGAATCGTCGATTATGGCTAGGTTCCAAGTTTCATAGCTCTAACATAAGTAGAAGTCGAAAATTTTCTAATGTGCGCTTTAAAAGAATCACCCTGTATACAGCTATGTAGGTACTTAAGGCCCGTTTGTGCATCCCAAATGAAATCTTTTTCCTCCTCTTCTGTACAAAAATATCTGTTTTGTTTCTTAATTTCCTGTATAATTTTAGGACGCACATCCGGTTCGGCTATTCTTATCATCATCATCATAAGGTTCTCAGTCCGAAGACTGGTTGGACGCGCGCATCCACTCTTTTCTATCCTGAGCTAACCTACGCATTTCCCTAAAAGTAGAACATCCTACATCCCTAACTATTTGAGAGCAGTAGTCTAATCTAGGCCTACCCCTATCTCTTTTTATTTCTATCTCTGACTCTACATGTCGCGAACTATTCCTTCGTGTCTTAGAAGGTGTCCTACCATCCTACTCTCCTACTCTTTATTGTCTTTATTGTCTTATTACTGTCTCCACTCCCTTCCGGATATCTACTTCCCTTCGTTCCTGCTCACATTCTATATCTGCCTTTTGCTCTTTGTAGAGATTATGTATTATTCTTCTGTCCCTATATTTCATCCCTACCTTTCTCAGCATTTCGAACATCTTCCCCCATTTTACGTTGTCGAAGGCTTTTTCTAAATCTACAAATCCTATATAGACGCTCTTTCTCTTTTCTATCGTTTTTCTATAATTACTCGTAAAGCTAGAATGGCTTCGCGCGTTCCTCTTTCCTCTATTTCGTCTAAATCCGAACTGATCTTCTCCTAATATTTCTTCCGCCTTTTTCTCCATCCTTCTTTGCATCGGCTATTCCTGTCCAAGAAATAACACGGCGTAGCATGCGATAGATCGAAATTCATTTTTTATAAGCTTACCAAATCACATGTGTCCCAGTTTTCTACAAGAGTAAACAGCATGGTGAAGATGTCGATTTAGTCACGAAAACAGGTAATACGAAAACTCACTAAACAGCAATAAGTACCTACTAATAAAAATTTACAAAGATTATTTATTGATTTCGACACTTGCCTTGTTCCTCGGCCTGTTTTGGTTTAGTGTAAAAGATGTACTTAGTGTTTTACTTTTAAATGACTTAAAACGTCTTTATTTTAAATTTTAGGGTAGCCATTAATTAAGACTTTCTGTTAAGAATATCTTTCTCTCTCCCAATATATGCAAAAATATATAGAGCATTCCCTTTGAAAAAGTTGTTTTTGCATATAACTCGAAAACCTGATGTTCAATAATTGTTTTTCTGTTTTCGAGACCGTAATCTATTAAGAAATACTACTAGTATGGTCATTTAACAGGAATCGTGGCTCCAAAAATAACAAAGCTCTCAATACTGCCCCGCTAATTGTTAACACCCTGTATAGTTGTATTTTGTTACATTGTAAGAAGTGAAGATTTTAGTTTATTGTGAAGTTCTACTGAATAGTTTTTCATTCTTCGTTGTTCAATTTTTTACAAGAATTAGTCATATTTATGTACTGTTTATTGCATCCATATCCTCAAACTAGGTATATAGGTATTTATCAATTTATCTAGTTTAGTAAAGTATTATAATTTCCAATTTTTAGAATAATTTTAATCGCATATTCCAAGAGACATCCTACCAAATATATTGTTTAGGCCCCCTCAAAAAATTCATAAGCCCCCCTAAGTTTTGACCCTGGCTACGGCGCTGCATACAGATCCTCAAAATGTTTTCAAAAACGAAAGTTACTGGAAAAAACAAAAATGCGCTTTTTGGTTTTTCGAATAATACGTTAAAACGTCGAGAGCAAAACATCTTTTTGGGCTGTCTCTTAATTTTTATTTTTGGGATCTAGGAAATAAGGCCATTCAAATAATTGGGGCTGGTATATGTGAACAAATTCGGAAAGACAAAATTGGACATAAAAAGTATTGTAAAGGCATAAATTTCATGCAGGTGTTACCCCGACAAGCGACAAAGCGTGCCGCCGTGCCCTGCGGAAACATAAAAGCTTATTTGATATCTTATTCCGCAACGTCCCGTCGTGCCGGCCGGCGCCGTCTCGCATCACCCCAGAATTAAAATCGCCGTGCCTGCCATCTGTTAAACAATAAAATCAACTAAAGTGCCACGATAGCAGATTGAAAACTGGAAGTTTACTAAGCGTATCGAGCCCCATCTAACCAGCTGCGTCCAGAACTAAAATATGTGGCGTCCAAAAACCGGTTTCCAACAAACTGCATTGGATTAGCAGACTAGTATATATGATAGACAAGGTGTAGGGACTAATTAATAAACTTCTCTTCGGGTTGGCAACGTTTATTCTTTTCTTCCTTTGCATCTAACATAAATAATACATAAAGGTACATAACTTCAACATAACCTAACAGCAAAATTGTTGGCGGTAAAACTACTACAGCTTCTCTCTGAAGTTAGCTACACCAGAATAATTCTGACAGATAAAAATGACAGACAGTGCAGCCACTCTACTGAATACAAAAGTTACCAGAACGAATGACTACAAAGGATAGAATTAAACATGTATTTATCGATAAAAAATGATCTCTTATGTATTTACCCCCGATAATTTTGCTTGTTGACAAGTTGCCATAGCTTCGAATTTATAGGTGCATTTATAATGTACCTACCTATAATCTAGTTACTTTAGTACCTGCCAAACGTCAAATATTCCCAACACATTTCTTTGTATGTGAATTAATTGAAATCAAATTTCGTTTTGAACTACCTTGTTTCGATTCAAAAAATAATCTTGTCAAATACAATTCGTGGTCTGGAATTTTTAGGTAATTTTACGCAAGCTGTAGCTTTTACTATCCACTCGTGTAAATTTGACAGAAGATCACTCGCGCAAGCGCTCGTGATCTTTTAACTGTCAAATTTACACTTGTGGCTACCAAGCAACGCAACAGCTTTCGTAAAATTTCCGACAATTCCAGACCACTTATTGTATTACTACAGACAACAAATGTGTTAGCCTTGCTATTATAGTAAACAAACAGCGGCAAAAAATAGATATTTAAATAATCATATTCTTTCAACACATTTTCTCGAATTTTTGACTTTTAGGAAGAACTTCAAATAAATTGGACCGTTATTATTTATTATTTTTCTCTGACCGTTAACTTTGCTCAATGTTTATAGTTTTAAATGTTATTACAATAATTTCTTATTATTTATATGAAGTAATAAATTCTCAATTCTCAAGTACCTACTTATACTCGTACGAAAAAAATTCCAAGTCGAATTTATAATTAACCTCATTTCAAAATTTGTATTGATTTAAAGATTAGTTCTCATTATTATAACTGAAAATTCCCATTTCGTTGAAATTCAACTTATTCATTACACACTTGCCCTTACACTTCTTCACAGATATGTACGTCGTATCTTGGTTAGTGCAGACTTAATAATTAAATTAATAATAAAATTATTTTATTCCCTGTGATCTAATTTACAAACCTCCATCACATTTCCCACTCCCAGACATAACTTCTTCTCCTTTCCCCCTTTACATATTTTTCAAACTTGTTCAATACACCGGCACCGCAGCAATTTCTCAGATCTCCTCCCACCCCAGACCCACTTTCTACCACGAAGCGGTTCGCACAGGAAGGCCGCAACGAGAGCGCCACCTACAGTGATTTATTACTAGAGTTAAAATCATTGTATCATGGGTTGAAATTGTTTTCTTATATCGTGATTTATCTTTAAACAGACCCCTTAACTGTTTTCGCACCAGACACACGCATTTTTTTGTAAAAAAGATGGCGTAGGAACATAAGAAAAAAACAAGTTTTACGGGAGTCGACCCAACCCAGCCCGAGAGTATCAAACCACAAGCTCCATGCGATACCTACCGACGCTACCGACCACGACGCTGCTGGTTCGGTTTGCAGCTAACAAGGTACTTCTTAATCCGCTAGCGGTCGGGTATTCAATGACAAATGTAGGTATCGCTATTTGAGCGGCCTTGCTGTGCGGACCGCTTCCTCTTTCTACCCCCTAGTAAGTCTAATATGATTTAATCATATATCTTGAACAAAGTGCGACATTTTACCCGTTCGTGGAAGGAGCCTTTAATATAATTCTCCAGTAAAAACAGAGTTTCTAAATAATTAATAAACAGTGTTTTTTCAGACGAAAATCCACAGTTTCTGCAATGGTAATATTCACGGGCACTTTCAATTCCCATGCATGTTTTTTTCGAAACCCGCACAAATGTTGAATTGGCACTGTATTGACAAGGTATAGTTTTTCAATTTCTAGAACTTAAAAATGTCTTTTAAGGGCAATATTCTTATTCTCAGAAATTCTTTAGTGAAACCATTTGATGTTAGTTCCCTTATGAATCTAAACACAAACACCTCATCAGAAGTAATTTAAAAATGCGTTAAATTTCATACTGTGGCAGTAAATAGTAGCTCATCATAAAGTTTTCAGTCCGAAGACTGGTTGGACGCGTACCTTCATCCTTTCTTATCCTGAGATAGCCTACGCATTACCCAAAAGTTGAACATCCTACATCCCTAACTATTTGAGAGCAGTAGTGTAATCTGGGAATATCCTTACTTCTTTTTATTCCTGTCTCTGACTCTAGTATGTTGCGACCTAAGCCTTCGTGCCGCAGAAGGTGTCCTACCATCCTGTCTCTATAGCACCGCATTTCAAATGCTTCTATTTTTTTCGTATCCGCGTTTCCTATCGTCCAAGATTCGCACCCGTACAATGCCGTACTCCATGCATACGTTTTTAAGAGCCTCTTCCGAGTTTCTATATTTATCATTCCTGGAGCATAATAGTTGTTTATTTTTATTACATGTAACTCGGCCCTGCGCTATTCTTTGTTTTATATCTTTAGTGCTCCTATCATCGTGAGTTATTTGACTTCCTAAATAGAAGAAATCTGCGACATCCCCTATCTTCTCGTTTCCAATTTGTATTTTCGTTTTAGTCCTATTTTAACGCCCCCTACACAACAAAATTTTGGTTTTATTTTTATTGATCTTCATACCATAGCCCTCGCGCGTTTCCCTATTTCTCCTAAATTCGAACTGATCTCCTAATATTTGCTCCGCCCTTTTTTCCATCCTTCTTTGTGCAATTTTCCGATGTTCCGTTTGCAATCTTCTGAAATCTCGCTCGCCTGGTATACGCAGCTTACTAGTTTAAATAAACGATCTATTACCTCTTGACCTGCGCACTTAGAGATTTCTGCCTGCAAGCCATCTATACCTGGTGCTTTATTGTTTCTTAAACTTTTTAGTGCTAGCTCAAACCCTTCTCTCATTATAGGGCAGCCTAAATTGTCCCCCTTTACACTACTTTCCCTTTCCAATATATCTCCTATACTTCTTGTCCCGCATATAAGTTCCCCAAATATTCTTTCCACCTATCTGCCTTCTCCCGGCTTCCGATTAGGATAACTCCTGCCTCGTTTCTAATGTTTTTGCTACTAGATCCAATTTCTCGGAAATTTCTCCTAATTATTATTTAATATGCTTCAACCGTCTTTCCTACTTTGAACTTATCTCCCACTTCTTTGCATTTATTATCGATCCATTGCTCTTTCGCTTTCCTGCATTTCCGAATAATTTCCCACTTGTTCGCCTTATACCTTTGTTTACCTTTTTCATCTTACCTATTTTTATATTTTCGCCTTTCCTCTATTAGACTCACAATATGTTTTGATATCTAGGGTTTTCTATTTTCGATCTGTTTATGACCCAAAATATTTCTAGCTGCAGAATCTAAACTACGCTATCATTTAACAGAACCCTGCTCTTAAATCCATGTTCGTACGAAATCTTCGTAATCCAGCAGTGTAATTTCTACTCCACATTCATAATAACATATTGAACTAAACCAATTCTTGTTTGCAAATCCATGTTATTAAGGTTTAAATCGTTTGAATGTTTACGTGAGTTTTATTTTGAGAAAAATTTTTTAAACTGCGGATGATTTCGTTTAGTACTTGTATCAATAGTTGTCACAACAACTCCTTTGTTTTCCATAGATGCACTGAAATCCACTTATTGAAGCAACTAAATTCCATTTACTTTTTGCTGTTAGCTTAATTTCTTAAAACTATATAAGAATATAAATTGTACCCCTTACTTTATGATAACCCCATAATTTTAATACAATTCCATTCTGCCTCTATGTCCCTATAACCATAGTAGTAGCTAATGCTTGTATAATGGAATTAAAGGCAAAAGTAAGTAATTATTTGTTAAAATAAAGTTGTGGCCGTCTATTTTGGTGATCCTTATTCTGTTGACTAAATAGTCATTTTTAATTAATGCTGCTCAGTTCTTCTTTCCTCTAATACTAGAATTTCAGGGTTTGGTGCGGCATAATATGATCCAAATTTCTTCTTTGATTGTTGTGTCCCTAAACCTTTCCGGTTTTTAATTACTTTAACCAGATTGCTTAGGTCATCCTGATTATATTTCTCCTTTCTTTTCTGAATTTCAAATTCAGTTATCTTTGCTTCTGACTCATACTATGATGGGTTATTATCAATTTCTGCCAGTTGTGGGGGCTCTGGAAATACTTTCCTCCTTTGGGACTTAACTCTCGAGTCGCCTCATATTCAGATGCTACCACCAAAGCAATTATTTCTTTTAATGATTGTTGAAATTTTTATGAGGCTGAAACTATTAAAACTGGATTGTTTTAAATAGAGAGACTTCCGGTGAGTTAATCGCTGCGAAAATGGCTTAACCAACAAGTGTTTTACCTTCACAAATCCCTGCTTTCTAATAATTTTAAGTTTCCCAGCGATTTTTGGGAAGCCTACCGGTATAAATTTTAGTAGTTTTTTAAATTAGGTAACCTATCCTCCAGCTCCTAAAACTCTTTTGTCCATATCAATGTACGGTTTTCACTGTTACTCATCGCTTTTGTTCTTACCTTTTCTTTCCCAAAGCTATACTTTGAACGGTTCCTTCGATATTGCCGTCGTCATTTCTTATTTAGACACCCGATTGCATTAAGGTGCAGTGGGGCAAGAGCAATTTTGGGGAAAGTGCGACCAACCCAGTTTTTTTGTTATTTCGTGTGTGTAAACTGGGCTTCATCACACTTGAATTCAATATTATATACGCAACCGTTAGGGGAACACCATTAGCGCCACCTATCCGACACGCATATGTGCCTGCAAGGCTAAACTGCCAGCGGATCTGCTGAATTTCGTCAGTCAAAATTGCAGGTGCATACTCGTCGTAAATTAATGACCTTAAAAATAAAATCTTTTAGTTTATTATCAATTGTAAAAGAAACCTTGAAGAGTCAACGTGCCTTTGGTAAGCATTAATGAACTTTTAGATATATTTTTATCAAAAAAAGTTGTAGGTCGCACTTGCCCCCCAAAAATTACGGTTAAAAGGGTAAGTGCGCAGGGCAAGTGCGACTTATAGGCTTGTGTAGTTTTCCTTGACTGCTATGCCCGATTATTACTCATCACTTTATATTTACTTACTGCAGTCGATTTAAAATTTAATAATTGTATTATTTTTAGATACCTAATAAGTTACCTAAGCAGTTACCAGTTATGTTATTAAATAAATAAAAATTTAAATATTCGCATTTGCATTAATTATTCGTACTCTAACAATTTTGTTCAATAATCTAAATCGTCCCTATTTCTATTTTTTACTTACAAAATGCCATAACTTTCCACCTGTCGCAGATACGAGAAACTATCAAACACAAAGTTAATTCAACTTTTGATGTACAACACGATCTTGCCCCAACAGACACTGCTAGTTATTTACATGAGCTATAAATCAGGTGGTGCGCACTTGCCTCACATTCATGGGGTAAGTGCGACCCAATGACGAAAAAAAAATATTTCTTGCTCAAAAAAATTTGAGGCACATTTATCGCTATTTAGTATTCGAAACGAACAGTAAACATTGTCAAGATTACTATATTAAAAAGCTGAATTCCTATTTTAAAAAATCACAATCTGACAAGTACCAAAAGTCAAAAATCTGAAAAGATAGGTCGCACTTACCCCACTGCAACTTAATTAATAAATGTTTTATTTATTTTGTACATTTTCTATTCCTTATTTACTTCATTCATTCCGTGAATAAGAGGAGTGCTTCAGTTTTGATTGTACTAATAGTCTGTAATCGATCCATTAGCAATTATGTACTAGAAAATTGTCGGATGCGCCGGAGCGGTTTCAATATTCTTCGATGACATACAAAATATAAAAATTATTGACGGTGAAGTGATGAAGGTAGATAAATGAATGAACAAAAGCAGAAACGTTTAATCAATTACTCGAATGAAACAGCTTAATTATGTAAAGTAAATTTAATAAAAATCCGTTTAGGTAACATACAAAATGTATTAAAATATAAGTCTATGCATTCTTTATTTTCATTGTAGAAGTTTCAGAAAATGGTAAAGAAAACACTGGAAAACATCTTCAACATCTTCTCGTGGTAGTCAGACTTTACTTCGGGTGACACTTACTTTCTTGAATACTCGTGGAATTTACCTACATGGAGAAAATCGCACAGTAACCTCCTCTGAAGCGTTCACTTCTTAAAAAATAGATGTGGCTCAGAATCTAGGTACTCCAAAAATCCCTAGCAGTAAATGACCGAGGGATGCAGGCTGCTCTTGGTTATTAAGAGAAGTAATGACATGGACTTCGATATGGTCAATCCATTCTTAATTCACAATGTTCTCTACGGATTGGTTGGAGATATTAGGAATATAAAAAAGACTAGAGATTATTTGTTAGTGGAAATTGTTTCTATGGCGCAATCCAGACGGCTTTCTAAAATTAGCAGGTTTGGAGACATACGTGGGTTCACCCTTACAGAACGATGAACATTTCTAAGGTCTTTTGTTTCGACCTTTTGAACTGCAGTGTAGAGGAAATTGCTCAGGAGTTGAAAGATCAACGAGTCATAGAGGTAAGAAGAATAAGAACAAGAAAGAATGATTAACTTCGAGAGTCACCCAATTATACTCTTTCTTTTGCCGAAGAACGTCAGAATCGCTTTTTATTCGTTAAGTGTTCACTTGTGTGTACCAAATCCCCTCTGTTGTTTTAGATGCCAGAAATCTGGTCATACATCTTTCCGTTGTGGAAGTTCTCAGGTATTTGTATGTGGCAAACCCCTTCATAAGTGCAAACCTTGCAAGGAACCTGTTGCATGTTTAAACGGTGCGGGCTTTCATTCGGCTCTGTCCAATGCCCAATCAACAAACAGGAATTTTCCATCCAGGAAGTGGAAGTTTGAAAGCATTTCGTACTTAGAAGCTAAATGAAAGGTTGTAGTATCAACTCAAATTGCTGATGCCCGTTATTCAAATAACAATACCAGACATTGCCCCACTGGCTAGAAACCTTTTACTGTTAATTGTTTCTGTTATAATACCCTCTTCTAGTAAAGTTAAGTCTAATCAACTATCGTATAATCCATCTCGCTCTCAACCAGAAACGGTGTTGCTTCAGAGGTTTATTTCTGTTGTTAACCAAGCCTTCAATTCGCTACCCAAGCTTGTTTTTCTAGTGCCACCTGTTGATCTAATGTTGAATAGTCCGACAGTTAAAACATATAATAGAGGGAATTGTCGGATTTGTTGATCTCTTCAAACGAATATTTGTTCCAAACTTCAAATCACTCCAAACGCGAAAGATTTTTTTCTATGGGGGCAGATGAAAACAATAGTCTGCGAGACACCCGTAAAAAATGTTGAAGATGTTGCAGCAAAAATAGCAGTCACGGCTGGGATAACCCAAACATATTTGGTGATGCTCGCGAATCGCTACCGAGACGCCTCGAACTTTGTAACCGTCTAAATGGAAGCCAATTTGAACATTATTTTTAAATTTCTTTTTCTATGAACTTTTTTCTTAATTATTAATATTGCGTTTTCTGATTTGGAGTTCATATCATAGGCAAAAATGCAGATTATTATTATAAAATTATTATTATTATTATAAAATGGTAGGAAAACAATTTGTCTGAACATGAACCTCTTGATTATTTGAATGCAATTTGGGGCGATGATTATTATTTATTTGCAACTTTGTTTGGCTGCCTAGATATCAGAGCTATAATTAAGAAAGTTTATTGTCTCCTGGAACCTTAACAAAACCCAGGCGAACAAAAATATTTATATATTGTTTTAAAACACCGTGTATATTGGTTATTTTGTGTAATAAAGGTGTGTTAGTTATACAAAGCTGGGTCTTTCAAACAAACAGACTGTACAGGGTATATCCCACGACGACTTTACACGATTTGTATATAGAAAAGTATATACAGGGTGGTCACTTTTACAATGTACATCATTGGAGTCTTCTAAACCAGAAGAGATTCAGAGTTGGTCAAATTACAGAAAACGTGCACATTTTCCATGCCCTTTAAGGATCTGAAAAGAAATTCTGGATAGCTCTCGTTGTTCCTGAAATATCCTGAAAAGAATTGAAGTATTGCATTTTCTTATTTCTTCCATATATTATTTATTACTAAAGCAAATGTAATGCCCTTCGGCAGGTTTACATAAGTAGGTATGGGCTATCCACTGGATGTTTCAAAATTTGTCTAAGCCTACTACATCTTCGAGTTTTCATAATCATGGCAACTAGATTTTGTAGATAAGGAGTGAAATTAGTGTTCCAGAAAGTTAGATGACCCATGTGCGATACATCGTTGAAATTGTATTTTTTTTCTCTATCCAACCTTATAAAAATCCAATATGGCGCCCTTAAGAAATTCAAAAGTTGGCCATGAAAACTTCCATATATTATTTATTACTTAAGCAAATGTAATTACCTTTGGCAGGTTTACATAAGTAGGTATGGGCTATCCACGGGATGTTTCAAAATTTGTCTAGGCCTACTACATCTTTAAGTTTTCATAATCATGGCAACTAGATTTTGTAGATAAATAGTTAAATTAGTGTTCCAGATAGATACATGACCCATGTGCGATACATTGTTGAAATCGTATTTTTTTTCTCTATCCAACCTTGTGAAAATCCAATATGGCGCCCATAAGAAATTCAAAAGTTTACTATGAAAACTTGAAGATGTAGTAGGCTTAGACAAATTTTGAAATATCCAGTGGAAAGCCCATACCCACTTATGTAAACCTGCCAAAGGTCATCACATTCGCTTGAGTAATAAATAATATATGGAAGAAATAAGAAAACGCAATATTTCAATTTTTTCAGGATATTTCAGGAACAACGAGAGCTATCCAGAATTTCTTTTCAGATCCTTAAAGAGCATGAAAATGTGCAACTTTCTTACCATTTGACCAACTCTGAATCTCTTCGGGTTTAGAAGATTCCAATGGTGTACACTGTAAAAGTGACCACCCTGTATAGTAGAATTACACAAATTTGCACAAATAGGTAATCGAGGATGATCAATTCGACTAAATATTTTTGACTTTCTGCGACTTCCGGTTATACCGGAAATAGAAACCAACTTCCTTATTTCGAATGGAATGCCCACATTTTGATTATGGATTTAGATTTTTGGTAGAATTTTAAGGTCACCTTATGCAAAACATCATGTGTCAAAAAATTACAAAAAGTTGCCAATCAGGAAGCAGTATTTTCCACACCCATTAGATAGAGAATTAAAAACTAGGATAGGGACATGTAAATCATTTTTCTTTATCTCGTACCGTTTCCAAGTTATAATTGATGAAATTTGGAAAATTACGATTTTTAAAGTCTAATATCTTGAAGAGGGTGCACTTTACACATATGATGTTTTGCATAAGGTGACCTTAAAATTCGACCAAAAATCTAAATCCGTAATAAAAATGCGGGCATTCCATTTAAAATAAGGAAGTTGGTGTCTATTTCAGGTATAACCGCAGAAAGTCAAAAATATTTTAGTCGAATTAAGCATCCTCGATTACCTATTTCTGCAAATTTGTGTAATTCTGCTATATATACTTTTCTATATACAGATCGTATAAGGTCGTCGTGGGAAAGCCTGTATATTGATAATAATTTATAAGTCGATCTTTCAATATATTGATAAGCATATACACTGCCGGACAAAAAAAACGGGTCACATGTTTTTATTTTTATTTTGAGGCCCTAAATTAGTATATTATACACGAGTTTATAATGAATGCTATTATTACCGAGGATGAAGTTTACAACACGAGCGAGTGAAACGAGCGAGTTTTGTAATCATCAAGAAAATATACTTATACTCTTTATTGTAATATTAGTACTCACAGCTTGTTTCTGACTTAAATTTGATTATATTTTAAAACCCTTTCGCTCGCATTTTCGTTGGTTTTCATGTCTGTCCTCCGTTCTTGCTTTCGATCATTATTTCTGCCGTTGAGAATGAATATTGTTGTGTCCATTCAGCCTGGGTATGCATGATCCTTATTAGTTTGTTAGTTTGAAGTAGGTTTATCTCACTTACCTGTAGGAGTTGCGATCTTGTCGATTTTTGTGCCTTCATTCTCGTACTTTAGTTCCATCGTAGGAAATCAGTTGGGTCAGTTATTAATTTTGCTCATGTTCGATTTTACCGTCTCTTGAGTGTATCTTCTAAAAATTCTAGTATGATTCTCAGTATCTTGTGGTATATTTGTTTGAGTGCCACGATTTCTTTTGTTGACGGCCGGTTTGTCGGATTTTTGAGGTTAGGTTCAAAATATGTGAAGTTCGTTCGAGCCGGTTGTATAGCACTCTTAGAACAGTGGCGTAGTCATTTATTTTGTACCCCTATCTAATCTTTTAATGTTTTACGTCTCTTATTTTCTTTATTTCTACTCGTGAGGTTGCTTTAAGGGTTTTCTCATCAGTTTCTTCATTTCTTTTGTATTCGCACATCTTCTTTAGTCTTCTTTGTCTTGTTTTCCTTCCTTCTTCTATCCATTTTCCCACATCTTGCGACGCCTCAGGTAGATTTGAAAGTCTGGGGTATTTTGGAAATTTTAGGTCCTGTTGCTTTCTTCATTGCGCGTTTTTTCAAAAATTTGCAATTTCCGCTTTAAAATTTTCACTTCCATGCTGGCTTTTAGTGTGAATAGGTGTTTCGAAGATTTAGTTGCTGAGTTTTGCACTACCATTTTTGGGATATTTCTTCGAGCCCTGTTTGTTAGAGAGATTTTCCGTTAGAAGCGTTTTGGTTTTGTTGGAAGTCTACCCTTGATTGGGGATATTTGATTCACGCAGAAGTTCAGCCGGATTTGTTGGAAAAACCCCCACGTGGTAAACAAATTTTCTTTTCTTCTTTATTGCTCTTTCATTTGTTTAATGCTTTATAAATTTGTAATTTCATCTTCTTTACTTTCCCTTCTTTTTCTAATTTGTCTTTTCGGCATTTTAGGGTTTTTTTTTTGGGGGTATAATTATTTGGTGTACCGACCACCCCGCTAAACACCAGGAAGCCGTACACCTGGCAATTCACACGTGTTTTGGAGCCGCTCGCAACCTAGGCGAAGCTCTCCACTGAATTTAACATCAATTCATCGTCCTAGTAAGGTCAGATCAATTTTGATTATTTCGTCGCCTGTCCGTTTGGATCATCGCGTCCAACGGCTGGTTTTTACGTAGCGCCTGGCACAGCTTTTTGTGACCACCTTGTATTTGTATTTTTTTGTGTTCACGCGTCGCTAGTCCGATTCTAGAATCGTCTCTGTTCGGCTAGTTTTCATGTAGCTGCCCGGCCACGGCGTGTTGTGGTCACCTGTTTATTTTGGACATCGCTAATTTTGTCACTTATAGTATTAAATTTAATTTGTCATAATTCCGGTATCGTTCTGTTTAAAATTTTCATTTATACTTAGATCATTTTGCCAGTATTTTCCTAATATTTTTGTTATTTTTTCATTATTACGTAGTTTCAAGTCATTTAGATAAGAGTTGATTGATTTGCGAAATTTTGCTTAGGTTTTTTTTTTGCCGTAGATATATTTAATTTTGACTTATAGTACCTACTTATATATATATTTTTTTGTGTAACGGGATTTTGCAACAATCGATACTGCCGTTTGCGTCTATTTGCGTTCGTAAGTAGAGTGCGTGCGATTGACCCGTCGGTGCGCTGCGCGTGCGGAGCTCCTACCGTGTAGTGTATTTACCGTGTCATCTGCGCCTATTTGGATTTTCCTTTTTTTTCGGCGCAACGCTAGTACCGGGCGTCTAGATTTCCCGCAGTTTGGTTATTACACCTACATTATTTTTTTTAATCTTTAATAGCTATTGAATTTACGACTTTTTTTTGTATGATTATTCTCATTTTCAATATTATATGCTGGCATTACTGTTTGACAATTTGTTTAATTTTTTTTTGTGTTTGCCCTATTACGTACCAGCAGCATTTAGAAGTTGTGGCTGCTGGATTTTGTCTTATTTCCAAGAGGATCAGGCATCAACTTCTTGGCGCCCTTTACTGTTTAATTGCCCACTCCCATCTTCGGCTTAGAGCTCAGTCGCGGCCGGATCCTCATTTGTGGCGTTGCGCCATTTGTGCACGTCACATTTTTGGCGCCCAACGTGGGGCCTTCATATTTTTTGACAATTTGTTTAATTTTTTTTTTGTGTGTTTGCCCTATTACGTATCAGCAGCTTTTAGAAGTTGTGGCTGCTGGATTTTGTCTTATTTCCAAGAGGATCAGGCATCAACTTCTTGGCGCCCTTTACTGTTTAATTGCCCACTCCCATCTTCGGCTTAGAGCTCAGTCGCGGCCGGATCCTCATTTGTGGCGTTGCGCCATTTGTGCACGTCACACGATGTTCCTATTGGTGTAGTGAATAATATTCATTGATCACTGCAGTGATTAATGTATCTAATTATGATTAAAGAAACACAAGTATAAAGAGTATATTATAAGATAGTCGTGGACAAATATTTTTATGTAACTTAACTTAAACAAATAATTAACGATTGCCCTACTAGTGAGGAAAAAGAAACTTTTAACTGAATATTGCTCCTTTTGTAAGCCTAAATAGCCGAATCAGCATTTTGAGATTTTGACTCTTCATGCTTCTTTATTGAAATATCAAAATCTTTTAACTTAATGGGCTGCTCTGTATTTTCTATTCTTTTATTAGCGACATTTCATTTGTAAATGTCAACTTTTAACATTTTCCATAGAATGCGCCCTCAAATTTGCTCACAAATTGTTGCTTTAAGCCACGATGGCCGAGGTGTGCGGTATATTGTTCAAGTGCTGAATATACCCCGTAACACAGTGCAAAATGCACTCTTGCGATTTCGTGAAACTCACGGGTTTGCAAGGACTACGAACCATCAAGATGACCAATTTCTCCATGTTGCTGCGCTGCGGGATCGAGCATTGCCATCATCTATTCTTGCTGAATGGTTGGCCGATGTTCGAGGAGTGGCAGTTTGAGCCAGGACAGTTCGAAGAAGGCTAAACGAATATGGTTTGACTTCAAGAAAGCCAGCCACGGCTCCCCTGTTGACCGTAAAGCAGAACGCGCACTGAATCGACTCGGTTCGGTTCGACACGACACGGCAGCGCTGAAGGTTTTGCTATGCAAATATTTAAATAGGCATCCGCGCACTGCTTCGGTTCGGCTACGCTATGACCGGTCGGCTCGGCTCGACTACGGAGCGGTATGCTGGAAGAGGCAAAAATTGCCGATAGCCGACAGACACCGTCGACAGTTCGACCGTGGAAGTTGGTATTTACAGTCTTGTCAGTGGTGTGCTAGCTCCCAAATATATTATGGCTGAAGCCGAAGAGTTATTAATTGAAAATGTACGTCAATACAGTATTCTGTACGACCCGGAAAACAGATATTACCACGATACAAATCGAAAAGAGAACGCTTGGGAAGAAATAGCGAAAAATGTAAGATGTTCCGGTAAGTACTAAATAATATTATACTTAATACAGGGTAATATTATAATTATATTATTACAAAACAATATAGGTGAATTCTGTTTTCCTTAAATAAATATTGGTATTTTAAGTATAATTTATTGCAGCATATAAGATACAGGTATATAAGCATATGAAAACTATTGCTATTTAGGGCACGTTAATTCTTCCTGCATGAACTCTTTGAAGCTGCCATGGTACACTACCTATGTTGGACACATAGTACTGTTTAAATTGCTCTCGAACGTATAAAGCTTCTCTCTGAAAATTACCACCAATATGAATTAAATCTACAAGACCTTCAGGAGTTTCTTCAGCTTCAAGTTCTCCAGGCTGCCAAGCACAAGAATCGTTTCTTAAAAAATTGTGCAAAGCAGTACATGCCAAAGTAATTACATCAAGATGGTCTGGTGAAATATTGAACTTTTTGAAAAATATACGAAATTTTTTGCTCAGAATTCCAAAGGCATTTTCGCTTACACGCCTGGCTCTGCTATGACGATAATTATATATCTTATTTGCTTCATTATTTTGAGTCTGTGATCCTGGGTATGGTCTCATTAAGTTTGGCAATAAAGGAAAAGCCTCATCTGCTACAATCACGTGAGGTAAAACTATATTTGTATGTGGCAAAGGCTTATTCTCTGGTAAATGTAGCTTTCTGGCGTGTAACTTCTTTCCTAACTGCGACGAACTGAAGATGCCTCCATCACTATTGCGCCCGTATGCTCCTACATCAATTATAATAAATCGATAATCTGCATCCACCAAGGCAAGTAATACTATGCTAAATTCCTTTTTGTAGTTATAAAATAGCGACCCTGAATTTGGTGGCTTTTCAAAAACTATATGCTTGCCGTCGAGAGCTCCAACACAATTCGGGTAATTCCATTTTACGCAAAATCCTTCTTAGATTTTTTTCCACTGCTCCAATGAGGGAGTTGGCATTACCAAAGGTGATAATTTTGTCCATATTTTCTCACAAGTGTCGTAAATAATTTGCCGCACTGTCGTTTCCCCTAATCGGTAGCTAAACGATATTGTTGAAAAAGAGTCGCCATATCCAAGAAATCTGAAAAAAAAGATTAGCAATTATTTTGACATTTGTCCTGAAAATACTTTTATCTTAGTTGCAGATTGCAAGAAAAGTTGGACATCTCTTCGAGACAGTTTTCGTAAAGCACTTAAAAATAGAAAGACAAAAAGTGGCCAAGCAAATATTCCAACAAAAAAGTGGAAGTATGAAGAAATAATGTCTTTTATGATTCCGTTTTATAAAGAAAGAGATCAAAAATCCAGCCTTCAAGAAAGTAACAGTCAGTTAGAGGAAACCCCTTCAGTTTCATTAGAAGACGAAAGTAACGAAGGCACCTGCGTAGAGCAATCAGAATCTTCTCCATCTGTATCTAGGGGTAGTCCAATGTCTCCACTATCAACACATTCGGCTCCCACCCCTTCCACACAAAGTAAACGTCAACATAATACTCCGATGGCACAGGTTCTTCAAAACTACTTTGAACAAAAGCAGTCCACAAAAAAAATAAGAAAAGAGGATCAGTTGCTTAAGTTTTTTGACGCTATGCAAGAAACAGTAAGAACATTTACACCATATCTTCAGATTGAAATAAAATCAAAGATACACAGCCTGGTGTCAGAATATGAACTGAAGAATTTAATGGCCCAACAGCAATCAACCTCAGGCAATATGCACTTTCAGCAGCAAGTAGGACAAGTTCTACTATCTAAGTCATCCCAGCCACAGCAAAACTTAAATCATTCATCACTCAATCAACAATCACTAACTTTTATATCACCTCAAAACGAAATGTACGATTGTTCCCCAAATAATGACATTCACAATACAACATACCATGATATGTAAAACATAAAATGTATCTATATTTTTAATGTTCATTTACAAAATAAATAAAAAAGTATACTTACTTAAGTGTAACAGCTAAGCGTTCCTCAGGTGGTATTGCCTTCCTAAAATTAGTGTCTTGCTTTTTCAAGTCCAATAAATGTACAAGTTCATAAAACTTTTCACTAGACATTCTAAAATATTTAAAAAATTTTTCTTCGTCGGCAAGTAAATCGGGAAACAAATGATAAAATTCTCCGTATGTTTCCCTTTTTAGATTTATTCCATGAATCCAGAACCTCGGTGCTCGTTTTTCTATTTCATTGCATGCCAATGCTATCATGACATCTTCTTCAGAGTCTGATGAAGAATCCATTTTTAATGACGCTCTATTCGACTGCCGGAAACGTACTAACTAGTGCGCGGTTAAACAGCGGTGTCGAACCGGGAGGATCCGTGTCGAGTCGACACTAGTCGATTCAGTGCGCTTCCTGCTTAAGACATCGCCGAGCACGACTTGCGTTTGCACGGCAATACGTAAATTGGAACGAACATTAATGGAGGAACGTGCTCTTCTCAGACAAGTCAAGATTTAGTGTCAGGTCACTAGATGGGCGTGAAAAAGTGTGGCGAAGGCCAGGGGAGCGGTACAGTCAATGTTGCATATCTCCCAGGATCAGTTTCAATTGTGGTAGCATTATGGTGCGGGCCGGAATATCTCTGGGGGCTCACACAGAATTGGTTGTCAATGAGAATGGAACAATGACTGCACACCGATACATTGTTGAGTATCTGGAACCCCATGTCACAGCACATATGCCATTTATAGGTGACAATTTTGTGTTTATGGATGACAACGCCCGCCCACCCACCCACAGCAAGAATTGCTACCGAAGAGGTTGGTATTGGACGTCTCCCAAGGTCAGCCAATAGTCCAGACCTGAATCCCATTTAGCATCTGTAGGATCAGCTTGGGAAAAGGATTAGACGTCGCCAACCCCTACCAGAAACATTAAATGGCTTAAAGAAGAATGGGAACAAATACCCCAAGAATCTATTGATAGCCTCATTCAGAGTATGCCACAACGTTTAAGGGACGTAATAAGAGTTCGTGGTGGTAACACCCATTATTAATTTCGTTCTGCTAGTGTGCTTTTCCTATGATAATATTTTTTTTGTTTGCCTTGTTAAGTTCTTAAGTAACAGTTGATCTCTAAAAAATTCTTTTGTTAGGTTTTTGTTGACGAATCATTTTGTTTCTTGTTTTTTATTTATTGTTAAGATGAAAAGAATGTAGTTAAATATACCTATTTTAAAACCCTCCGTCGTTTTTTTTATTCTCTAAAATAGTAATTCTGATAGTGACCCGTTTTTTTTGTCCGGCAGTGTATATTATATCAATAATTTCCGAAATTGTTATCGTTATTCGATTTTATTGATGTATAGACTTTTATTCCCAGTTATATGCAAGTAGAGGTGGGTGCTCTGTGCGCTGACAACTTTAGGTTTTGACATATTGTATGTAATTTGGTGTTGAAGTATTGAACTTTAAAAATGCAAATCGATCATGATTTCTAGCACTTTTCATTTTGTTTTCAGTGTCTTAAATTAAACAATTTGTAAAACAAAACTCCAAAAACTATTAAGGAATTCCATTTAATTTTAAGTTTAAGTTTAATTTCATTTTAATAAACGTTACAACACGTCTATGAATTTACAAGGAGCGTCAATGGATGTGCAACGTTTTATTCTTAACATTGTACTTATTAATACAAGAATTCAAGCTGCAGTTTCAAATTTCAAAATGTATTCCAAGTTTAATATTTATGAAGCAAGAGTTTCATGATTTATATTTTATTAAATATTCATCTTTCATTTTATTGCAACTAGGTCTTTAGTAATAAATTTCAACGAGGATGAACTGGCTGAAACTTCGATAGAAGTTGTTAGCGCAAATTTGCCGCAGTAGTATTGAATGGTTTTGTCAGGTCGAAGTTTATGCTCGAGATGTAAAATTGTATGCTCAGAATATGACCGAAGAGTGCACTCAAGTGGGTATCTTTTATGTTTCAACTTTAAATTGTCGAATGTTATAGTAATTCCCATTCATACGTAGTAGTGCCTGCTCGCAGCAAGCCCTAAAAATTTGGAATAAAATTAATTGCACTTTTACTATCTTCTACACACAGTAGTTGGATTAAGAGTTTTGACGTAAATTCACTATGAATTCTTAATAAGTTAACTCCACATGCCAATAGACAGTGACACAGTAATTAAACTCAACAAGTGTTTCGCTAAGTATTGAAATGAAATGAAATGAAATGGTTTATTTACCAAATTCTACATAGGTATTTACATCTACATTTTTTAAAAAATAACATTTTTCATAAGCATAACTTAATAACTAATGGCAAAATAAACATGGAAAAAATATGGCTCACTGAAGCAGAGCTTGTGTGTGAGCTTTTGTTTTAATGGGACATTTGTAAGTATTTAGACTATATTATTTCTAGATGGGTAGGTAGGTACAACTTTAACTTAAGTAAACTTAAAACTAACGCCAATCCAGGCAGAACACAATAACATACAGTACTATTGAATTTCTTTGGTAACCCTACACTTATAAAACTTAAAAATAGTACAATTACATATCTATATTATTGAATTGTACATGTACGAGTATACACTTGTGGGACAAAAAGCAGGTAACCACTTAACTATCTACATAGGTATTGCACAATATGTATCTTTAAAAATCCACTCTTTTATTGCCCGCTTATACTTCTGAAGACATTTTATGTTTTTAATTTGAGGATCCAATTGGTTATACAGTTTTTTTCCGATATATTCTACGCTCCTTTGGCCAATTTTTTTATTCTTCCGTTCTATAACTAATTGTTTATTTGTTTTGGCCCGCGTGTTATAGGTATGGCACACAAAATCATATTGACCATTATGTTTAAACTGTTCAATTAATATTGTTTTAAAAAATAACTGTTTGATGTTAAGTACTTGTGCTTCTGTATATAACCGCTCACTGGAATAGTCTCGGTTCTTACCGTATATTACTTTCAAAATTGCTTTCTGAATTATTTCCAAAGGTTTTAAATGACAGTCCGCAGCCGAACCCCAGCCAATAATACCATATTGAATGATCGACTCACCCAAACCATAATATATTGTCTTCAACTGTTTTATTTCTAAAACTTGTTTTAACTGTT
The DNA here is from genome assembly GCA_963966045.1 of Xestobium rufovillosum. Taxonomy (NCBI): domain Eukaryota; kingdom Metazoa; phylum Arthropoda; class Insecta; order Coleoptera; family Ptinidae; genus Xestobium; species Xestobium rufovillosum. Next base: position 41,673,723 of record OZ014494.1, on the reverse strand, counting down.
TAATCTTTGCTAGAACTGCTCTTAGTTTGTTTACTGCTGTGTTTATGTGTGAATTCCACTTTAGATTGCTGTCTAATTCTATTCCCAAATATTTTGCAGTTTCCACTCTTTTTATTTCTATATTTCTATCACTTGTTTTTATTTCGAGGCCGTCAAAGTCAGGTTGGGTATCGTTATAACAAGAAAAAGTGATACAGTAAGTTTTCTTAAAATTAATTGTTAATAGGTTATTATCAAACCAAGCTTTCAGTTTTAGTACATCTTTCTCTGCCTTTTCCTTTACTTTATCCCAGGCACTATCTGCATAAAAAATCACGGTATCATCTGCATACGAAATTATTTGTCCTGATGTTTGAATATTGTATAACTCATTGATATACAAGGAGAAGAGTATGGGACCGAGAACTGTACCTTGGGGCACCCCATAATCCACATTTTTTTCGGAACTTACGGCATCTTTTATCTTTACACAGTGTGTTCTTTCTTTTAAATAATTTTCAAAAAACTTATACGCTACACCACGGACACCTACTCGTTCTAAAGTTTTCATTAATTTAGTGTGGTTAACCGTATCAAAAGCCTTCTCGAGGTCAATCAGGATGCACAGTGGCGTTTCATTGTTGTCTAACGAAAACTGAATTTTTGAGATTAAGCCAGAAATTGCATTAGTCGTGGAAAAACCTTCCCTAAATCCGAACTGGGATTTTGATAATATATTATATTTATCCAAATAACTTACAAGTCTATTTTTAATAATTTTTTCTAAAATTTTTGCTACATTAGATATCAATGATAAAGGCCTATAGTTTGCAACATCTTCTTTGTCGCCATGTTTATAAATAGGTGTTATTATTGCGGATTTAAAAATTTTTGGGCATTCACCTGTTTCCATAATTTTGTTAATTAAATTTGTAAGGGGAGCTGCTATTTTACCGGAAATGCCTTTCAAAGTCTTGGTTGAGATCCCATCCATTCCCGGTGCGGATCTTAGTCTTAAACTTTTTATTATGTTAGTGACTTCGAGTTCATCTGTGGGAAGCAAATAAAGTGAATTTGTCATTTCTTTTTGTTTTATACTTTTATTACAGTTATCTGGTTGGTTAATTTTATTTGCTAGTTCTCTTCCAATGTCATTGTAATGAGTGTTAAACCTATTGGCTATGTCAATTTGGTCATGTAGTAGGACCCCATCTTTTTGTCTGATTTGTTTTATATTGTTCGACTTTTTTTGTTTGCCTATCAACATATTTGCCGTTTCCCACATCACTTTACTGGTGTGGTTGCCGCTATCTATTTTGTTTTGGAAATAGTTGCGTTTGGCCGTTTTAACTAAAGAACTAAGTGTATTTTTATACAATAGATAATCTTGCAATGCATTGTTGTCGTTAGGATTTTTCTTTGTCTCTATGAATAACTGCTGTTTGACATTGGTAGCATTTATTATACCTTCTGTTATCCAGTCTTTTCTTTTTTTATTTTTGTTTCTAACTTTGATAGTTGTAGTGACACTATCTATACACTTTCTCAAGTAATCTATTATCTGATGAGCAGCCTGCTCAGGTGTATTTTTTGTAACCAGTTTATTGAGATACTCTGAATCTACCAAGGATTGAAGCTTTGGAATATTTAGTCTTTGGAAATGTTTCTCCTCAGCACCGTCATTGCGGTGGATAATGTCTATTTTGATTTTACTAAGAGTTAAGTAATGGTCTGTTATATTTACTTGTAATATGAATGATGAACAATCATCGAAATTCTTAAATGTTTTAAGAAAAATGTGATCGATACATGAATTGGTTGAATCAGTGACCCTTGTGTATCCATTTATAAGTGATATGAATCCATATTCAGCTAATATGTTAAGGTATTCATTACTGTAATCGGTATAACTCATGATGTCAATATTTATGTCGCCAACTATGTAATGATAATCACTATGTTTGACAGTATTTAGGTATTCTCTTAGACCGTTATTGAACGCATATGGGCATGATGTGGGTGATCTATAGATTGCAGTTACCAATATCTTGCAATTTTGAATCTGTATTGAGGTTTCAATTATTTTTGTATTATTTATTAATTTAATTTCAGATTTATGATGCAAGTTTCTACGAATGTACAAAAGTAAACCATCATTCTGGTTCAAGTTGCCACCATTATAAACTACAGAATAGTCATCTATTGTATATAAGAGCGGATCATATACCTTCCAAGTTTCACTTAATACTAAGATATCTGGGCAGATTTTAAATTGCCTAATCAAAACATTAATTTCATCAAAGTTTTTTGACACACTTCTAATATTTTGGTGAGCTATGATGAAGTGTTTTTCAACATTTTTGCTGCATGACAGATTGTAGTCCAGCACATTTTGGATAAGTTGAGTTTTTATTGTGGGAAGCATTATATCTTTTAGTGTACTATCCATTACAAATTAGTAAAACAAATTCGGTAGTAAAGACTAATACAAGATTGATTTGTACTCACTCAAAATAGCTGGAAAGAGTAATTAATTTGGGATATTGTTCTATTTTTGTGAAATTTGTAGGTTGAGCAGTTTCCTTCATCGTTAGCTGAGTGGTTGATATCGTTCTTTAGGTTGTATTTATAGTTTGTTTTCATGCAGTTCACACACTTTGTTTCTCTCTTTGAACATCCGTTGGTTTCATGCTCCCCGCCACAGATGGCGCAGGCAGGTTGGTTTGGACATCTGTTTACACCGTGGTAATATCCACAGCATCTCGGACACCTGTTTAGGTTCAAGTCTTCGTACACGATACACCTCTGCCAGCCAATGAAAATCTTTTTCTGCTTCAATATTTGATGGTAGGTCCATGGGGATACCTCAGCAAAAAGAGTAAATGTTCCTTTTCTTGTTCGTTGTACATGCATTACTTTTAGCATATGATTACTGTCAGAATTCTCAAAGTTTTGTTGATTTATTATTTTCTCGACCTCTTCTTTAGTATACTCAGATTCTACGCCCACTATTTTAATTTTTGGGTTTTTTAATTCTTCCTTTACGACTACATAATATGTTGTAGGTAGTTTATTAGCCAATTCATTCTTTAGTTTATCTGCATTGTTCTCGTTATTACATTTAATTACTACATTCCCGTTTCTAGCTTCTTTTATATGCGATACTCCAATTTTTAGTTGTGTAAGATCTATATTTTCCATAATATCCTTCTTTGTAGTTTGTGGTTCTTGCATTTTCATTGGTTTTATGACTATATTTGATATATTTGAGGACGTTTTTACTGAAGCCTCTTTCTTATGTCCTTTCAACGTGTCTGCATAAGAAATTCTGGGGAATTCAAGAGTTTGTAGGCTATGTACCTTCTCAATTAAGAACTGTTTATTTTCGTGTAGAAGTTTGTTGTTGTCCTCTAATGTTGAGACCAGTTGCTTTAGAAGTTCATTCTCTTTTCTTAATTCTTGTATTTCTATTACCGTATCTTGCTCGGTTTTGGAGGTTATGTCACTTTTGTCAGTTCGGCAACAAACTACTCTGGTACCATCTATAACCGATATAAATTGCACCTTTTTTGCACATTGACTGTGAAATAGTTTTCCGCACTTCACACACACTAATATTTCCGCTATTCTGTTTTTACAGCACTTTTTTACTACGACCCCACCAGGGTCGTCACCCTCGTCGGCCATGGATTGAATTATTTCCTTAATTAATTTTGTTGTTAGTTTACTCCTCTAGTTGAGCACTCTGACGTTTTCGTGCTTTTGTTTCGTGTCTGTCTATAATTCTGCGCTCAGTTCCAATTGATACTTACAGAGAAAAAGTGTGATAAGTTGATAAATTTTTCACGACCCCCTAGGAAAGCGGCATACAGCATAGTAGGCCGGAAACTTGACAATTGCGTTGCCCGTCCACTAAACTCGAAACTGTGCTGTGATATTTTAAAATCGCACAGGTTCATCAAATTTTGTAGGCAGCTTTGAGATCTTGACGTTTACTGAATAAATATCCTGTCGCGTCTCTTTTTAAATCTAATAATTTTTTATCAGAAAAATCTCTTAAAAGGTACGGCAGTTGAACATTTTAATGGCTACTCAGTGGAAGACCTAAATATTTTAGGTACGAACTGGTCATTTATGAATTGGCGGACAAGAGAACAAATCAACGTGTCATTCATGAGCCGGTCGGAATTATTAGAATATTATGCTCATACACTTTGTTAAATCGATCATTGCGCGTGTATCAAATTAAATGCGACATGCGCCATGCTGCAATGCCGTTTTATTCATCATAATATTGTCAGGGACGGCAATTTAAACGTACTTCTGTCATTGCTAAGACAACCACTTAGAATCTCTGTATATTTGATAAAAAAGAGAGGCGTTTATCATTTCATGACGTAGTCGTACGTATAAAGGAAGGTGCATCGGGTAGCCTTGGATATAAGTTTTATAGTAACTGAAAATTATAGATACAGGGTGTTAAAGTTAAAATTTACGATATTCAGTTGAAAGTTTGTACATTTTTTGTCATTTATTGGCACTATGTGAAATTTTGATCAAAGAAATTGATTGGTACGTGAACGGAGGAAAGGGGGATTGTAATACCCATTGTCCCCTCCAATTTTTAAAAGACGGCACAAAATGAGCTCAAAATTCTGCTACTCGTATTGATTATGTGCGTCTCAGCTTCACGCTAGTAATACTGCAGTAACTAAAAAATTAAACGAGCACAAAATTATACCATATTTAGTCCAAACGTTAACAACAACAACAACAACAACAACAACAACAACAACAACAACAACAAGTAAACAAACAAAACAATCAAAAAAGTTTTCAAAGCGACAACTTCACCTACCTATTGTAAATTTAATAGAAGATTTCTCTTCTAAACGCGGAGAAGAATCCATTTATGGGAATAGAGTTAAAAGACTCTCCAGCAATGATGGACTTAAAGACCGCGAAGTGTGAAGTTCTTCTGTTATGAATGTTTATTAATCAGTTAATTCCTTTTATTTTATGAGAGATATGCTGCCTTCTCCGGATACCACAAATAAATCTTGTGCATGCATTTTGAATCAACGGCACTCTACGGGATGTCGCGCACGCTGTTGATGTACGGGCCGTACCGGATCCCTCGGCCATACACAATATCACAATAATTGAGTAGGGACAGGACTGTGGAGTCGCATAATATTTTTATTACATATGTTGCATTCAAAATGATTACAGGAAACTGCAGACCACCGGTTTTGTTCTTGTGGGACTCGTCAGTGCATTCATTTTAGGGACTGTCTACAGAACCGAATACTCGGACGAATAATATTTATTATGGAACCGAATACTAGTTATACCTTATACTTAGGTTTAAGTACTTCGTTAGTCAAAACTGCATCCAGCGGCGACGGTAGGTAGGGAGGTATCGCATAGAACTGGTAATTTGGTATGCTTGACCCGGGTAGGATCGGCTCCCGCAGAGGTTAGTTTTGAGGTTAGGTTTTTACATTATCTTTTTTTTGCAAAAAATGCGTGTGTCTGGTGCGAGAGGGCAGCTAAGGGGTTTGTTTAAAATGTGCGGTCTGTTTTAAAAAGTTTCCGTCAGCAAAGTGGTCTGTTCGGTTCTATAATAAATTCTATTCGTCCGAATATTCGGTTCCGTAGACATTCCCTTCATTTTATACGCAACAAACTTGCTTATATGCTAACATACGTCGATCATATATGAGCTAGCGCCAATTACTATTAATATTCCTTAATATTTATTTTTATTGGTTTTTTATCAAGAAAGTCCTTACAATTATACATTTTCTTAAAGTTGCAAAAAGCCAAATTAATGCAGTTACTGATATATTTTACGAATCTTATAATATACATCAATAGTAAGACTCAAAGTTTTTACTTCATTTTCACAAGTCGATAGAATATCATTTATTTTAATATTTAAAGACGGCTTAATTTGATTTCATGCAACGAAATTACCAAATCATTAAAACTCACTTTGCAGGGTTCAACATTAAACCGTGCTTGAGCCATGAGGCACTTCTCAATGAATCCAAATCAAAATTCAAATTTAAATTAACAATATCAAAATTAGTTGAGCCAAAAGAATAATATAATTGCGTGCCATCGTCGTAACAATGAACTCTACTGTGTCTAATTCGTGTGTATATAGTGAATAAAATTGGTCCCAAAATCGATCATTCTACAACGACCTATCCTGTTGCGGTAGGTCGGTCGGTGGGATTTCTGGTCGTTGATAAGTAGCTTAAATTCTAGTCGGAGATAGGGTTCTCTGGAACTATTGCAAAACTCAAATAATACTCACTATGAAAATAAACAAACTCTATTAATTTAACTATATACATAATCAGTATTAAAATAAAAGCGTATGTACCGCAAAAGAATATATACAAATTTAAATTAAAATCGCGACAGCCAGCGGCATCTGGCGGTCAAATCCGGTATCGCTTTATATATAGATAAGGTATTTCGCGCTGGGCGGTAAAAGTTACCGATCAGGCACACGTTCGCACAATTACCTACGGACGGATGTAAATGCAATACCTGCTATGGTTATTCGTTGGGAGTAAATGTTGTTTCGGTGTAATATAACGGCGAGGGACTCACGCAGTCTTTCGACGCGAACTTACCCTAATGAATGAGCGCAGAAGAGAATTATTCTGCCTCGCCATTGTCACAATTCCCTTCAGTGTAGGTGATGGAGATTTGATGGTGTATAGGCAATTAAATTCTGTGCTAAGGAACTCTGCAACCCCAAGAGCCTCGGTTTCATACTGCCAAGGCAACTTAGGAGTGTTATAAGTTAGGCTTGCCTTCCGACTAGCTCTACTCAATTACCTGCTTTTACGTATTATTGGAAAATGTTCCTTCACGTAGGTTCGGGGCCACGTCCAATTTAGTACTAGTATCTGTAGAACCTCAGTTATTACGATGACACCCTAGCGGCGGTTTCGGTTGGTAAATTATTTAATAATAATATCGGAGGTACGACAGTCAGCGTTTAATCTCATAAACGTGATAGTCTTTGGAGTCACCAAGAAATGTTCTGCTATGCTCGAGCAGTGCGAGAAAAGTGCTGCCCAGAGCCATGCGCGATCGGTCTTTATGGAACGGCAGCGGAAGGAAATCCAGTGGTAGGAGGTATGGAAGGGAGACTGCTGCGTGCGTCGTGAACATATCTTCGTAGAAATCTTGCAGCTGGAGCCTCGACTCATACCAACGAGGAAAATGACTATTCATTTGTTTGACTAATTGTTGCATTTTTTTTGCATCGTTACAATTGTGCAGCAGCAGGTGTTCGCCGCTCTTAACCACTGCTGGGATGCATATTCATAACTCACGTATCGTATCGCAATCCGAAGTAACATATCCAACGCGCGAGAGGTATGTCAAATGAGTGGATGTCTGTCTCGCATGATGGCGATCTCCTAGCTGTCCTTTTGGACCAGAACCGATTTTTTGGTCAAAAGAAGAAAGTGAAATCATCAAAACAAGAAAGAACTACGGCGAAGTGCGAACCCTCAACATTGCGGCTTGGGAAGCTGACACATAGACCACTGAGCCACCAGGGTATGCTGGCAAGAACGCTTACGAAAATAGTATATAAGCAGAAAATATGCCCGTTGCTGTAAGTCGACAGTTGGGAATGCAATACGCTACGTACGATATGAATATGCTGCCGGGATGCGCACTCACCCACTATCACAACCTGTCTCCTGTTATGCAAATAGTTTTTAACAAGCTCTATTGCAATGGTACTGAAGCCGATGAAAGGAAGAATAACTAGCAAAATTTAATGATTGATAAAATCTAAGAGCTTTGGAATAATCCAACATGACCAAAGCAGTAAGTTTGCGGTCATCGGAAACCAGCAAAATATCATACACGATGGGTGTCAGTATGCAATCTGCAGTCTGACAACTATGAGCACTTCAAAATCCTGATTGGAGTGTCGGACGAATATTATATGTAGCAATGTGTCCATTCATTTGTTGTGCCATTCCCTTTTCAAGGATTTTGGGCATAGCCGGAAGAATGCAGATGAACCACAGATCATTAAAATCAGCTGGATTAGATTTTTTAGGCAACGGAAATATGAAAGATATTTTCCATACATCAGGAATTTCGTTATCCAATATGCATGAATTAATAATGTGTTATATACGGAATTATAAATGGAGAAGCAATCTTAATCATTTTGACTCAAATGCCAACACACCCAACTGAGTTACTAGAGATACTTACTGTTAATAACCGAAATAATTGAGATCGAGTTACAGTTGTAAAATGAAACTTATTTTAAAAGTGAAATTAAACTTATTTTGAAAGTGAAATTTGTTGTTATTATAATAAAATTGTAAAGTTTCATTCAATTTAGGAAAATTATTGACTTGTGCTGAATTTAAAAGATAATTATTGATATCATCCGGATTGGCAATAGCTTGCGGAATATCCGTAGTTTTTTATTTGTATTATAAACTAGCGGGCCCGGCAGACGTTGTCCTGCCTAAAATTACTTTTCGCATTGAACTTTTGATTCATTAACCAAATCGTTTATTCAATGTGAAACATTTTTCTGATTACGTTTATGTTCAACCAAATATGTCGTTCCTATCGTCAGTTTTGATCGCGAGTACATACAAAAAATTATGATTTTGACAGTTTGTTCGAATTTCCCGATTTACGCCTATCCATAATCATACAAAAATCCAATAGAAAAAAGAACTTTCAGTTTTTTCCGAATTTTCCAATTTTCCGGGCAACTTTTCCAATTTTTCGTTCCCTAAAAACCTTATTTTTGAAAAGAATTAGCCAAATTGGTCCAACCGTTAAGCACTTTCAGTTTTTCCCGAATTTTCACATTTTCCGGTGGATTTTCCAAAAATTTTCTTTCATACAAACCTTGTCCTGACAATTACGATCACAACAAAGAAAATCAGCTAAATCGGTCCAGCCGTTAAGCACTTTTAGTTTTTCCCGAATTTTCAAATTTTCCGGTGGATTTTCCAAAATTATGATTTTTACAGTTTGTCCAAATTTCCCGACTTACGCATATCCATATCATACAAAAATCCCATAGAAAAAAGCACTTTCAATTTTTCCCGAATTTTCCAATTTTCCGGGCAACTTTTCCAATTTTTCGTTCCCTAATGCCATGTTCGGCCTCTGTTTTGTCGACGTTCCAAATTATTTTGTGCGTAAGCTCCAACTGAGCGCGTCGAACTCGACTGTATCCGTCGTTCCGGAGTCATAATGGATCGCGCTTTAGGCTTGAGAAATTCTTATTCGACTTGGCTCTAAACGCTGTCTACGCTCTTCGTCAATCTCATTGACTCGACGATCATGTAGTTGGCTTGCATTGCGCGTACGCCGACCGATATTTCGACGCCTCACTGGTGGCATTTTTTTCAAAGAAACACCAAATACATGATCACCACCGATAACACACTGACAATTCAATTTTTAGAACTGTCAAACTAAACGTCACATTTTTGTTTGTCATGCAGATTTTCATACAAACATACCATCCAAATTTTCGACTTTCCCGGTGGATTTTCCAAAATTTTCTTTCATACAAACCTTGTCCTGACAATTACGAACACAACAAAAAAGAAATCAGCCAAATCGGTCGAGCCGTTCTCAAGTGATGATCTTACATACATGTGGCAATTGATTCTTCCAATATATAAAAATCTCCCGTCACGGTGTTTGTGGTCGCACTCCTCCGAAACGGCTCGACCGATTTTTATGACATTTTTTTGTACATTTGGTAGATATGAGAATAGGTCGTAAAGTATTTTTCACCCTCCTACCCCCACCCCCCATTTTGTAATCTCGATTTTAGTATTTTTGTATGAACAATATCCAAATAATTGAAATTTTTTGTACATTTGGTAGGTATGAGAATAGGTCGTAAAGTATTTTTCACCCTCCTACCCCCACCTCCATTTTTTAATCGCGATTTTAGTATTTTTGTATGAACAATCTATATATAAAAAATTAATCCCTATTTCCCCTTGAACTTGAGAACTTGAACTTGAGAACGACTTAACCGATTTCATTCATCTTTTTTTTATGGTTTCTAATACTTTGTAGAAGGTTCTTACGGAAATTAAGCAAATTGGAAAATTTGAGAAAACGTAACGACTATTTTAACTTCGCGCGTTTGACAGTCTGTACGTGTGTATGTCACCGAATTCCTCCTAAACGGCTGGACCGATTTTGATGAAATTTTGTGTGTGTGTTGGAGTGGGTCCCTGGATGGTTTACATTCACAATTGGACCCGGTAGATGGCTCTGCAATCGGGTTCTAGGAAATTTTTTGAACGGCTGGACCGATTTTGATGAAATTTTTTATTGTGTGTTGGAGTGTGTCCCTAGATGGTTTACATTCTCAATTGGACCCGGTAGGTGGCGCTGCAATCGGGTTCCAGGAGTTTTTTTTGAGCGGCTGGACCGATTTTGATGAAATTTTTTGTATTTGTTGGAGTGGGTACCTGGATGGTTTACATTCACAATTGGACCCGGTAGGTGGCGCTGCAATCGGGTGTTACTGAACTCCTAAACGGCTGGAACGATTTTGATTAAATTTTTTGTGTGTTGGAGTGGGTCCTTGGATGGTTTACATTCACAGTTGGACCCGGTAGGTGGCGCTGCAATCGGGTTCTAGGAATATTTTTGACGAAAATTTTTTTAATGTATGAAATTTTTTGTGTATGTTGGAGTGGGTCCCTGGATGGTTTACAATCACAATTGGCCCGGTAGGTGGCGCTGCAATCGGGTTCTAGGATTTTTTTACGAATTTTTTTTAATGTCGGGCAGGACAACGTCTGCCGGGCCCGCTAGTATTTATATAGATACCTAAATCCTTTAGCTCTTTCCACATGCTACCCCGATTTCCATTTCCATTTTGTTCTTTATGTACACTTCTTTTCGCGTTAGACAATTTCTAATTTGTTTATAATACTCGTGAACAGCATGGTTCCCAGACGACAACCGATAACGCAATAATGCACAATTGTTAGTATTTATTATTTGCTTGATTGTATCATTCTTCAATCAATCTTCTTTGTAAAAACTTTTGTGGCAAATGGGGCATGATTATCAAACGCGTCCAACAAAAAAGTATTCAGCAAGACAATTTTCTAATCCGTACCAGTTACATAATAGTTATTTACAAAATAAGTGGGGTATAACCTTTATTAACGTACGCATGCGAAATTTGCCCAACGAGTGCGTAGCACGAGTTGGATAATCGCATAAGTACGTTATAAGTACGATATAAGTGGGATATGAGCTTTAGTAACGTACGCATGCGAAATTTTCAATTACAAAAGTACGTTAATAAAGCGTTATCACACGTTTATCGTACTCCTTAACTCACGCAAAATGAGTGGGATAAGAAGTTCTTAACTCACGGCCGTAGATAAAATATATTGTAAAATGGATAATTTCGCAAATCTGCGAGAAATATTTCGGTATCAAAAGTGAAAATAAACGGTAATTATAATTTAAAATTTGTTATGATTTATTGAGAGAAACTCGTGCGGTAATAAACTCCTTAACTCACGCAAAATGAGTGGGATAAGAAGTTCATAACTTACGGCCGTAGATAAAATATATTGTCAAATGGATAATTTTGCAAATCCGCGAGAAATCTTCCGGTATCAGTATAGGTTTTGATCTGTTAGCGAGCCTGAGCGAGAACCGAGAACGCAGTGTACAACCTCACGGTCGGTAGATAACCCCAGAGCGGAGCACATAAAGTCACTACCACCACTGCATTTATTAAATTAATATAATCTGTTCGTTGAAATTCGAGTCGCTTTATCCACGACTTGTATGAGATTGTAATAATCCAATATGAAGTTGAGCTTTTCTGTATTTGCATTGTGAATATTTAACACATCAATTATTATATCACCAGCACAGATCAGTCTATCAAACTGAAGCAAGTTTGAGGAAACCACGCTTTCAATGTTGTTTGGTGAAGGTGGTCTATAAATAACCCCCAAACAGTAGTCCTCACCACCTTGATGTCTGTCCTTTCTAAAAAAGCTGTATCCAGGGATGTGATACAGAAAGATGTGATGAGAAAGCGAATGCAACTTCCGGTTATACCAGAAGCGAATTTGGTTTTCTATTTATACCAAAAGTAGCGTATTTACCATCCATGCACCTGGTCCAAATTTGAAGTTTCTACATTAAATAGCAAGGCATTGGTGGGCACCCGGTAGGTATGTACTATCTACTAGTATATACTTTCTTTTCCTAGAAAGGTGCCTGCTAGGTGACCGCTGACATAGCACGAGATAAGAGAGCGTCGTAGGTGCCTTTACACTTCAGCCCGCTATCGGCCATAGCCTACAACAGAGTATTTCACACTTGCACATAAACTGTCGGACGCACGTTAACGAAATGTGACGTTCGCATTTCATAGTATTGAATGCTTATGACTTAAGGCTCTCGGTGATGAGTCACCATCTTTGAATGTAGTAAACTATCTATCAAATGTACCCCCAAGTAAATATCCAAATTTTTGAAGTTATACTTCTTTAGGCGCGTTATGAAAGAATGATGAGAATGAAATGTTACTATGCGCGCGCACGATACAACTCGAATCGACGGGATGAAGTTGCTCACTAAACCTACTTACAAAATACCAACAAAATAGTGGCGGAAATGTCTACTGCATATATTTACATGCGTGTAGACTGTAGAGATTCGGGAGATAAGTGGCGCATCACAAACGTCAGATTTTCATTCCAAGCAAAACAAAGCCACGTGCTTTCGGACGTTTTAACCTAACCTCTGAAATATAATTATAGTTGTGTTCAAGTTTTTACGCGTAAGCCCAACACACAAATTGAAAATAAACTGTTTTCACTGCAAAACGTTTATAATTATATTGCAAAAACTAGGTTAAGACGTTGTAATTAATATCGATAAACGTCAAATGGCACGTGCTTCTGTTTTGTTTGGAATGAAAATCTGACGTATGACGGAGGCACTTATGTCCTCAATTGATAATATTTATTGTGAATATTCGTGATAAAAATAGTGCGTATAAGTTTCTTAAAATATATTTTAAGTGTATTTTTCAAAGTGAGGGTAAGTTTCAGTTAGTATTTATTTACATTATAAATTATAAATTGTTACTTTGTCATTTATTAAATACTTAAAATTTATAAATCAAAATAAATATACACATAGGATCGATAGGGGGAAATTCGGGAATACGAATTGTTATGAAGAATAAAATATAGGAGTGTTGAAAATTTCTTACAGAAAATTAACAGGGTAGTTATGGTTAGGTTAAATTCGAAATCTGTAAGGTCGGTAATAAGACAGATGTATATGCCCACATTGAATTACAGTGATGAGGATGCAGAGGCAATTTATAGCGACATCTAATATGTGCTTGATTTTGTGAAGGGGCAGGAAAATTCAATAATTGTAGGAGATTGTAATGAAGTTGTAAGTACAGGGAGAATAGATAGAATAATCAGCCCCTTTGGATTAGGTAATAGGAACGACAGAGGGACGTTAGACTGATATAGATAGAATTTTTAAAATTTAATTATTTAATTTTACCAACCGTGTTTAAGATCACGCAATTTTATTTCCATTAATTATTTGCAATTTGCATGCTAAATAAAGGTTTTTTGTATTATTCCAAAGAAGAATAACTTCTAACGCGCGTACATAAGTACACGCACCAGTTTTTTTTAAATAATTTCAAATCAGCTACACCTGCTGGGTGTATTGTAGTCAATACACCACCGCCACATATCACTGAGAAAAATCATAATGTAATGGTTATTTATTGGTTATTTATTGGTCAATTTCATGTTTTCTTTCAGTAAATTGTAGATAAAAGAATACTGCAAAGCTCTATATCACTAGATTTTTGAAAAATCCACATAAAAATATTATTAAATTTGAAAAATACATATTTTGCACGTTTTTTAACACAACCTATTTCATAAATAAAATTGAATAACGGAAAATTAATGCTATAGAGCTATATTTGCTTCTTGCATCTGTATATCAGTGAAAGAAAACCACTAATCATCAAAAAATAAGGCGTTAATCGCGATATTCCTAAACCCCTGTGAACTGTGATGCGTTGAAAATTGCTTGGTCGCTTGGAGCCTTAATAAATACTGTATTCTGAAGTCTTTCGATCAAAAATCGATGCTCGACAGAACTATATTTTTATGCATGCCAACACTAAAGCAATGATAAACGTTATTCGAAAGAAAACAAATGACGCAGAATTTAGTCGCTGTTAGAAACATAGCTAAGTGTGCCAATACCAGTAAAAAATGGCATGTGTCTGCAATTTTACGGTGTGTGACAAATGAAAGCCATGTAAAGAAGAGACTTCTTGATTTTTTTATGTAAGTCGTGTTCACCCTAACGTACGATGGTGCCAGCAGTGATGGCTGTGGAAATTAATGGTTTGCAAGTCTGTGTTCAAGAGAAATGCGAATCTACCCTTTTCGTACGTTATTACGTACAAAGACTAAATTCAGTAAAACAGATTCATGTAAGTATAAAATATTTTGATAATTGTATTTCAATTAAGGGTGAGAATATAGCTTTTAGATGTTGCTTAAACTTCTCGAAACTGTAAGTGTGTTTAAAATAATGCTGCAGGATTTGCTGTAGAAATCCTAAATGATTATATGTAATTCAATATAAAAAATGATAGCTCTGAAAATCGAAAAGAACATAAAATATTTTACATAATTTAAGTAGATTATTTCAATTTTGTGAAATTCTGGCAGTATATAATAAACACTGTATTAATAGTCGTTTCGGCTCCGTTTGGACCTTTATCAAGATTTATTAAACATTAAAAGTATAAAAATGACAACTATTTTTCTAATAAAATTTGTAAACAATAACGTACCTATACCGAGGTGACAAACTTCCATGTGTATATGAGGAAATAACATGGGTAATTACGTTTTTGGGAATTTCTACTCCCCATGTATAGTTACAATGGTGGTGTGGTAAAGGTAGCAATCGAAAGATAATTTTTTTCTGCACATCAAAAACTTTCCAATGTGTTAATGCATTAAACGCAAAAATTATATTAATAATTTTCAAACTAAAACACCAGAAATATATCAGATTATCCATGCTAGAAGCCTGCATGGTGTGAATGTGCACAGCAATCCGCAGACCGGTTTCGTCCTATTGGGACTCTTCAGTACGGCGCCGCTATGCACAAACACACCCTGCCCAACGGTCTCCCTATGAATAACTGCGATAGTCATCCATAAGGGAGAGCCAAAATCACGCCATCTAGAACGTAAATTGTTGAACAGCTGCCGACTAATACACCCGCTCAAACAACTACACCTCGAGCAAATACTCCGCCAGGCATTGAATTACAGAACGGGCCTACGTCGGCAGAATGTACATTAGGATGCACACAAGAGGCCTACCCCAGCAAAGCTGGCCTTGAAAGCCTCCATACGTGCCCCATCGTACCACAGTGAACCAGGTTCACTATTCAAGCTAGAAGCCTGCATGGTGTGAATGTGCACAGCAATCCGCAGACCGGTTTCGTCCTATTGGGACTCTTCAGTACGGCGCCGCTATGCACAAACACACCCTGCCCAACGGTACATTAGGATGCATCCTAATGTACATTCTGCCGACGTAGGCCCGTTCTGTAATTCAATGCCTGGCGGAGTATTTGCTCGAGGTGTAGTTGTTTGAGCGGGTGTATTAGTCGGCAGCTGTTCAACAATTTACGTTCTAGATGGCGTGATTTTGGCTCTCCCTTATGGATGACTATCGCAGTTATTCATAGGGAGACCGTTGGGCAGGGTGTGTTTGTGCATAGCGGCGCCGTACTGAAGAGTCCCAATAGGACGAAACCGGTCTGCGGATTGCTGTGCACATTCACACCATGCAGGCTTCTAGCTTGAATAGTGAACCTGGTTCACTGTGGTACGATGGGGCACGTATGGAGGCTTTCAAGGCCAGCTTTGCTGGGGTAGGCCTCTTGTGTGCATCCTAATGTACATTCTGCCGACGTAGGCCCGTTCTGTAATTCAATGCCTGGCGGAGTATTTGCTCGAGGTGTAGTTGTTTGAGCGGGTGTATTAGTCGGCAGCTGTTCAGATTATCCATGACAATTTAATTTATTCTGATCAAAGACGTCTTTGATTCTTATGGATTTTCTAATTCGTCTGAACTTATTTTCTGTAAAATTCAATGACAGTCCTAATCCTTCGGTAACAACAATAAATAATTTAGTGAACATCCCTAACTATTTGAGAGCAGTAGTCTAATCTAGGCCTACCCCTACCTCTTTTTATTCCTATCTCTGACTCTAGTATGTCACGAACTATTCCTTCGTGTCTTAGAAGGTGTCCTACCATCCTATCTCTCCTACTCTTTATTGTTTTCCATACCTTTCGCTTTTTCCCAACTCTTTCTAATACTTCCCTATTGCTAACCTTATCTATCCACGGTATCTTCATCATGCGTCTGTAGCACCACATTTCAAACGCTTCTACTCTTTTTCTATCCGCTTCTCCTATTGTCCAAGTTTCGCACCCGTATAATGCCGTACTCCATACATACGACGTTAAGAGTCTCTTCCTAGTCTCTATATTAACCGTTCTCGAGCATAACAGTTGTTTCTTTTTGTTAAACGCAACTCGGCCCTGCGCCATTCTTTGTTTTATATCTTTAGTGCTCCTACCGTCTTGAGTTATTTTACCTCCTAAGTAGCAGAAATCCGCGACCTCCTCTATCTTCTCATTTCCAATTTGTATTTCCATTTTAGTTCTATTTTCACATCCCCTACATACCAAAATTTTAGGTTTCTTTTTATTGATTTTCATGCCGAAGCCCTGTGTCAAAACTGCTTCCATTTCATTCAAAGCCGCTCCTAATTCTTCTTTGCTAAACTAAAAAAAAAGGAAAATACTAACTTGACCCAAGAGCACTATTAAATAAAAATACGGAAGTCGCCGGACCCAGGAAAAGTGGGGTGGGTAAGTTAATCGCCACGCGATTTACGACCGAACGTACTAATTATTATCTTATCCAAAATCGCGAAAATTAAAGGGACGAGGTTAAAATAAAAAAAGCAAAACTATCAACACTTGTAATCCTAATATTAGGGGTAGGTAATTGTTTGCAAAAGCGATTGTTCAAGAAAAATAAGTTAGTTCCTAAATTAATCAGCGATAAGAGAAGTCGAACTCAAACGAAATTGAAGCAAAAGTAAATTAATCTAATAATTAATCAACATTTTGCACTAAATATGGATTGAAAAAACAATAGAGCTGATCAATGCTTAAATAAAAACATTGACTCTTAATATTCCCCAGTATAGCTATATCGGATTCACACTGGTTACAAAATATCTTAAAAGTGTAAACAAACAGTCAAATATCTTTGATCAAATACACATTATATTTCGAATGGTTCGCTTAATTAAGTAAGGAAGGTGTGACTTAGCTGTACTTAGCGCTAGTGGGTGACGTCGTCCCGGACACCTGGTATATCAAATTAAAGATATGGTCGCGGCAAAATTCCGACTGGCGCGGGACGATATTTTCCAAATCTAATATGTACTTCCAATACTTCCGTCTAAGTTCGCTTGTAAAATGCAGTTAGATCGCCATACAACTGATACTTTGGTAAAATATGTTACTTATAGAGTAGGTACTAAATCAGTAATAAGTAAGCAAACAAATAAAAGGCCTGAAATGAAATTAAACAAGGTAAGACTAGCAGAGCAAGAAATAAATTTAGAAATACCTGTGTTAGAAGGCGGCCTTGAAGATTGGGGAGGGATAGGTGTCGCGGAGAAAGAAGAACCTGTCACGTGTTCTGCGCGAAAAACCAATTTACGTAGAACAGGTCTACAATGAAGTAATGGGGGTGTCCGCTGTTACTGTCAGCTGCAGTGTCGTGTCGGCCTTTATTGTTTACATGTTTATGCTGTTAATTACTTCATTGTAGACCCGTTCTACGTAAATTGGTTTTTCGCGCAGAACAAGTGACAGATTCTTCTTTCGCCGCGACAGGTCTACACAAGGAAATCCCGAAAATTCGGATATTATAACGTCGCAAATTGAAAAAATCAATTTAATGAACATAAAACGTTAATTTAGCCCCAAGCTTGTTGCAAAAACCGCAATAATCTAAGCTTAATGCACAAAACGCAAAATAAATGATGCTACCAAGCTGAATGTACTGCACCAATTTGTCGGAAAAGCATATTTTTTCGTCCAAGAAAAAAAGGCCAAAAAAAATAATCTGACACTGAGGAAATAAAATTTAGATAAATAGAGAAGAAATACTGGTTGCCTAGTCATACGAGTTTCAAAAATTATAAAAGTTCTGTGAAATAAAATGAGTCCGTAACAAATTGACCATAAATATTGACAGTTGATATTTATCGTTAAATAGTATTGTTATTGTTAAGGCTTTCATAAAATACACTGGTAACTGATATTACGTAAATTAATTTTTCAGTACTATAATGAATTAGAGTACCATAATGAACATTATAGTGCTCAAATTCAGGCTCATAATGTTGTCATTATAATATGATAGCAGATAAAACAATTTCACGCAATGGGAAAGTTAATAAATAAACTTACTTTATGTGGTGTTACAGTACATACTTATTAGCGTGCCATCTTTATATGAATATGATTTAAAAGTTGAATAAATCTGTTAGACGCGATCCCAAGTAATTTTCTAACACACGTTCCTATATTTGTTTGTCCTGGATCATTTTGATTTTCTTGAAGTGGTTGCTGCAATTTAAGAACCCAAAAATTCAGTTAGCCCGTTGGATTGAGAGGCTGCAGCAGTACAACTTCATCATACAACATCGGATTGGAAGAAATCATGGCAATGCTGATGCACTTTCGAGAAGACCTTGCCCGGAAGATTGCAAGTACTGAGGCAAGGTCTGAAAGAGCATGTACACCCCATCAGATGCCATCAAACCCGGATTCAAGTCCTGGAGAGACGCCCAGCAGAAAGATAAGACCTTGGAACCTCTGCTAAGGTGGAAGGAAGCTGGTAGAAGACCGGAGTGGAAGGAAGTTTCCGACAAGAGTGTAGCCCTGAAGTCATACAGGGCACAATGGGATTCTCTTGTGATCGAAGATGGTCTTCTGAAGAGAATGTGGGAGAGCACCGACGGAAGAGAGAGAAAGCTCCAGGTCGTGGTGCCGAAGGACAAGGTTTCGGAAGTCCTAGCAGAGGCTCACAGTGGAGTGAGTGGGGGACACTTAAGTGTCAATAAAACAGACATAATGAACTGGTGCTGGAGATGTGATGCCTGCGCGTCAAGCAAGGAACCCAAGACAAGGAGCCGTGACAGAATGCGCCAGTATAATGTGGGAGCTCAGTTTGAGAGGATTGCAATTGACGTGACAGGTCCGTTTCCTACATCAACTGATGGAAATAAGTACATCCTGATTGTGACGGACTACTTCAGTAAATGACCTGAGGCATATGCGATATCGAATTAGGAAGCCACCACTGTGGCTGAAGTACTGGTGAACAATTTCTTCAGCCGATTCGGTATACCCATGAAGCTCCATTCTGATCACAGACGAAACTTCGAGTCTGCGGTGTTCCAAAATGTGCGTAAGTTGCTGGGAATACGGAAGACCAGGACCACCCCATGCCCCATTACATCCCCTGTCAGATGGTTTGGTTGAGAGATTCAACAGGACCATAGAAAACCATCTGAGGATAATGATAGACGAACACCAGACAGACTGGGACCAACATATTCCACTGTTCCTGATGGAATATAGATCGGCTGTGCACGAGTCAACCGGAAGAACACCTGCCAGTGTGCTATTCGGAAGGGAATTAAGTCTGCCAACGGATGTGTTGTTTGGGCATCCTGAAGATAGGCCGGTGCCTGTAGATGAGTATTCCCGGGAATCGGCAGAACGACTCAAGGCAATTCATGAGGCTGTTCGGGATCGCATACGCCTAGAGA
This sequence comes from Xestobium rufovillosum, assembly GCA_963966045.1. Taxonomy (NCBI): domain Eukaryota; kingdom Metazoa; phylum Arthropoda; class Insecta; order Coleoptera; family Ptinidae; genus Xestobium; species Xestobium rufovillosum. Next base: position 41,653,712 of record OZ014494.1, on the reverse strand, counting down.
GTGACCGAATGAAGACGCGGTATGATGCCCGTGCGAATTCTGTGGGTTTCCAAGCTGGCGATCTGGTGTGGCTGTATAATCCAGCACGGAAGAAAGGACGATCGCCGAAATTACAGAAGAACTGGGAAGGGCCATATCGAGTAGTGACCAGGATCAACGACGTTGTTTACCGGATTCAGCATTCTCCACGATCGAAGATGAAGGTAGTCCATTTAGACCGGCTTGCTCCGTCCCATGGGAAAGAAGGAGATAAATTCTGCGATCAGTCTTTTAAGGAGAGGGCAGTGATACGAATTTTTGCCCCGCAAGCGACACCCTTGGTTATGAGTCACGTTGTTTGTCTGCAAGTCGCCGTGGTTTATTATGGCGTTGATCTTGTTGCTTGTTTATAACTCCCGAAAATTCGAATGGTAGAACAATATTCCAGTTTCCGAATGTTCAATCAAGAGTATTTATTGGGAAGCAAGAAGTGGATAGGACAGATTTTGAAGTTTGAAGTTTTGACTTTCAGATGGGAAGAGAGCGATAGAACCAGGCGATTACCTATGCGAGTATATATGTCTCACATGTGGTTCATTTAGTTTTGGTGTTGGTACTTGTGCGAATTCTGTTATCAATTGTCACATTTTTAAGTGTACCGGGGCGTTTTCGGACGTGATTAACCGTTGGTTGTAAGAGTGTTTTAAAGAAGTTCGAACTGTTGATTTGTGTACTGTGGATTGTTTAGGTTAGGTAATTAACTGTTTTAATTGTTTGCAAGTAGTTATTTGACTGTTATTGCTTGTTGTTGTTTGTTTGTTTGCGGCTTGTATATTTCGCTGCTTATTGTTAATTCTGAAATTGAGTGTTCTCGAATCACTTTTGTAAATTGTAAATATTTATACATAAAGTCGCTGTAAATAAATTGTGTAAATACGTAATACGTCACAATATGTTCTTGTTAACTTTCAAGAGCAAACCGGAAAGAAGCCGGAGTAATGAAAATCAGACCGTCCGCATTGTTCGTTCTGTTTGTGGTGTTTATTCCCCCTGATAGTGAACACTACAACATCCTATCCACCACAGAATATCAATACAAAATAAAGGCAAAAGGCTTTATAGCATTATTTGGAGTACATTAAAAATATTACCTACATAACTCGCTTTTGTAAATTTTTGAGAAATAAAATACAAATTTGATCTGATTTTATTGGCTATGTCGCAAATACACAAGAAATTTAAAGACTAATTTTTAAAACTCTTGAATATATAACTGCTCGTATTGTTATGTTCTGAATTTAACGTATCTCTAGAATATATTTACGTACCTAGGTATACTTCAATCATCTAGTTCATCTAGTTCATCTAGTTTAAAGTAAGTACAATGTTTTCATATCACTTCATTGTAATTCCAACGGTCCATTGACGTTGATAACAAATTTAGTAAATAAATTAAGTTATCTAAATTAAAAGTTATACACTGTATAAGCAAAATGTGCATCAATTTATTCAAGATAAATTCCTACCTCTAACAATCAACAGCTGAATTACTTATCCATTAGAGATTAGATAGTTAATAACTTAGTTATTATTGAAAGTCCACTTCTAATTCTAAGGCATTTATCATTCTTCTGTACTTTACAACTAAAACTTTTTCGCTTCAAAGAATGATTTTCCTTTCCATACTGCAACTACTGTTATTGTTAAATTCTGAACGCAATACCCATACCTACTATGTTTAACTTGTATTCTTTCAGTAATAAGTTAGGGCATATTTTGCCCAAATAATAAATAAACTAAATTTAGGTTATAAACATTACGCATTTTTGACCTACTTCTCTTTTGTAATACGTTTTTTGAACTAACCTACAACGTTTGACGTCATACCGTTTTTATACCATACGACGTATTGAATGTAGAAAACGACTAGGTAGTGCCGAACACAGTGTGTTGGTTGCACATTGTGTTATTTGGACATTGTGGCATTTGCACATTGTGTTCGATGGAGTCATCTCACGTGGGCTGCGTGTTGAGATTCCGTCTTGATAAATCATCACAAAAAAGCTTTGTGCCTTGACCTGACCTCTACCGGACAGAAGTAAAACTACCAAATTTTAATGTAGAAATATCAAATCTAACGCTTATTTCATTCGAAATATTGCGTATTTAAAAGTCCGACAAAGCAGGTCGAAAGTATATAACCTATGGGGTCGGTGAGGTATCCGTTAGAAGGCGGTGCGAACTATATCAGCTGTGTTGCAACATCTTCGCGCTAAACTGAACCAGCGAGCAAGCGACTGCTGCTGACTGACACAAGAACAACACCCATTTAACATGACCAAAATTATAAAAATTACTTAACGATGTAAAACAGGTAATCTGTTTAAATTCTTGTAAATTATTTTGATAGAGGGATACGGCATGAAGATAAATAAAAAGAATACCAAAATGTTCGTATGTAGAGGGCGTGAAAATAGAACTAAAAGTAATACAAATACGAAATAATGAGAAGATGGTGAAAGTCGCGAATTTCTGCTATTTAGAAAGTAAAATAACTCGAGATGGTATAGGTGTACAAAAGATATAAAACCAAGAATAGCGCAGGGCCGAGTTGCGTTTAATTTATATTAGTTTACCACCTGTTCGATGTTAGTGGATTATAAGTTTTTTGTCCATGTGTTCATCAGGACGATTTTCCTGTCCTTTTCTTGATGAGCTTGGCTCTTCTTGCGTTATGTGTGTAAGATCTTCCATATCACTGTAAGTTTTGTTCATTTTAATGTCAGTTTTTTCCATTCTGACTTTTGCATTGTTTATATTTGCTAGATTTCCTGAGGAAGGATTTAAATAAATCCGAAAGCTTGAATAATTGGTAAAGGGAGTTTCATTTCCTCAATCCTTTAGCTGCATCCCCGTCTGCTCTTAGTTATTTATCAACTAGACAGCCGTGTCTATCGTCAACTTTATTTTAACAAAAAGAGGGAACTGTTATGCTCAGGAACGGTCGGAAGAGACCCTTAAAGACGTATGTATGGAGTACGGCACTGTACGGTTGCGAAACTTGGACAATAGGAGAAGCGGATCGAAAAGGAATAGAAGCATTTGAAGTTTGCGTTAAAACATCTAGTTTTGTTGATTTGGATGCTTTTGTCTCCAGTTAAATAAATAATCGATTTGGAAATTGAAATAAATAGAATTCTTCGTTTAACAAACAAATTTACTTCGCATATTTAAAGCTTAAATTTGTTTTGGGTAAACATATAAGTATTTCATTTGTTTAAATTAAATACTTTTCTCTGTGAACGGGAACCGCGGTACCAGACATAGGTCGGTCACTTTCTTTCCCACGTAAATAAATAAAAGTTACATACTTTCAACATTAAGTCACCGAGTCAGCGAAAATCTCCGGAATCGGCCACTGCTGCTGCTGCTGCTGCTGCTGCTGCTGCTGCTGCTGATGTGGCTTCAACAATACGGTAACTGTGAGACAGTCAAGGATTACATTATCTTCCTCACATCAGATGACCGCTCGATCCCCTTGTTAGGGATTGCTTTCTTTGGAGACTGGAGACATATCCATTATCCAATGCGTGGTGTATGAAACACTATCTAGAAAATTAGATTTTTACATACAAACATGTCTCCAAAAATTCTAAGGACGGTCCACTGATGCCATAAATTTTAATTAGGCGTTATGAATAATGTGTAATATAAATAATTAGAAAACGTTAGTGCATTTAAATTAATTTGTGGCCATTTTTATTTTTTTCGTTATTGTTTAATGTTAGGTAAATTTTTAAACTACAAAATCGTATAGACCAGTCACATTAGGGGTTTCACCTCGGAATGAGAGATAATAAGCTGGAAACTTGTATAAACCTTTATTTTGTCATTCTAAAAGTTGTCTCAAAAGTCACATAAAATCTCGTGTCCGCGTCTTAATATATTCAAGGTCAAAGGTCACAAATATCTCGCTTGCTATGGTTTCAATGATATTTGCATCGATTATGAAAATTGTAGAGCATAAAATTCTCTACAAATTTTGTTCCAAACATTTTTTTATACGCTTAACCGTTTTTGAGATAGAACGCATAAAGCACGCAGCGCTCAGCCATACCCCATACATGACATAATGCAAGGTCAACCGTGAATCCTGGTAAATAATACGTCGTATAAAGTTAATTACTCACAAAAAAATCCATAATTATGAATAATTTGCATTATTTATTAATTAATACATTATATTTAATAATATTTTTCATTTATCAAATATATTAGTTTAATAATACTTGCCTTGGTACATTGTTAAGTGAAATACTTAAGTATATTTTAATTATATTCTAATATATCTTGAAAAACCGGGCCTTAGTAGGTACCTAAGTATTAATAAACGAATATATTTGATAAATGAAAAATAGTATTAAATATAATGTATTAATTAATAAATAATGCAAACTATTCATAATTATGGATTTTTTAGTGACTAATTAACTTTATACGACGTATTGTTTACCGGGACTCACGGTTGACCTTGCATTATGCCATGTATGGCTGAGCGCTGCGTGCTCTCTGCGCTCTATCTCAAAAACGGTTAAGCGTATAAAAAATGTTTGGAACCAAATTTGTAGAGAATTTTATGCTCTACAATTTTCATAATAGATGCAAATATCATTGAAACCATAGCAAGCGAGATATTTGCGAAAAACCGATTTTGTGACCTTTGACCTTGAATATATGAAGACGCGGACACGAGATTTTATGTGACTTTTGAGACAACTTTTAGAATGCCAAAATTAAGGTTTATACAAGTTTACAGCTTATTATTTCTTATTCCGAGGTTGACCCTCTTTTCTGGCTTAAGTGACTTAGTAGTAGTTGATGCGTTATGTAAAATTTAATAAATATAAGTTCAACGCACATATTTTAAACAATTCAGGTATGGTCGAAAAGAGGATGAAAATGGCTTTCATTCGACATAAGGAATGAGAAAAATTGCAATTTAAAAAGTTTAAGACGTATAGCGCCATGTGCTGATTATGGATTTACACCTAGATGTTTCTCTCTCTCATTCCTCGCTAAAATGTTCCTTTGCTCTGAAAAATTTAATTACATACACATACAGTTTGAACAAGTTAAATATATATTTTCGAAGTCGGGGGAGGGGGGAATTATTTACGACTATTGAAAAATAAATACAGAAATCGTCAGACTTGATGGCGAGCGACAGAGATGCGCAGTTGAGTAATCCCCACTATTCACCCACTTCGCTCTCGACCGGGATTAGTTTTCGGTTGACGCACGCAACTGTCAGTGGCGCACGATTAACTTCATAATAAATTCATAATATTCGATGGGACCTCGCGCCACTGTCTGAATCTGTTTTAAACTAGGACGTGGCCTTACCTGCGCGGGCTCGCCATTACGTTTGACGATTGCTGTATGCGCCGACAGACGGTTCCATTTAAAAAGAAATTAGATCGTTTCATAATTTGACGTTTCCCAAAGTTGTTTATTTTTTGACAAGCAACTGGCAGTACAGAAAAATCCTGGAACTATTGTATTCACCATTTTTCGATATACCTATCTTACAATAAACAATACACCTTTTATAGGTGTCAGCACAGATATACCACCTGAAATTCATGTAAATTAATATTGAAGTGTCAGATAACCAACTATTTTGGAAACAAGCAAACAGATACGTTAACCTACAAAAATTATAAAACTTTCGCATTAGTCAGTGTATAAATTTCTTTAGTGTATTTGGAATTTACAATGCAGCCAAACATTCTGTTCAATATTGTTTTTATCTTCTCTGATTGTAAGAGTTCTAACACCGTCGCATACGCCTATATGAAATAACGCTTAAATGAACGGAAATTCGATTATATTTTCTGTCTCCCTCTTCGCTGACGCGTTGCAGACTACCTCAGCGGTTTACAGGTAGCATCTTTCGCTCCGAGTTACGTAGTGTAATAGCGTTGTATAAATATAATTTAGGAATAAAACTGTAGATATGGTTCTTCATTTCGTACTTTTTCTAGGTACCCAGTTTTCCCACCTGAACTTCAAATTCTCGATTTCATTTTGTGTTCGTTTCATTTACCTTGGCTCTAACGTGGCACTGAAAAATATTCTCCGTTCAAATGTTCATTGTATGTAACTAAAGTTCTATAACGAAATCTAGGTTTCTACTGTAGAATATGTTCACACTGCTACTAGATGTATGTATCCGCTGTGTCTAGGTGCACGTTGATGTGCACATAAAACAAAAAAATTGCAGGCACGCGAAACTAGTGAATGCAATACCGGTTTTCGGTATACCGAAAAACCGGTATACCGGGCATATTCTTGGTACCGGTATTGATAAGAAAAATACCGGTATTTCGGTATTTCGGTATTTTTATTATTTATAATTTATTTTGCTTCAAGAGTTTGTAGTTTGTGTTCATTTGTTGTATTTTTCTACCTAAATTCTAAATTTGTTAACCTATTTTAAGATATTGTTATGTTATGTACTTGTTTACTTACTCGATTACACGTTCCACATATTTTATTTAAGGCTGCGGTATTCGAACACCTGAGTTCTCCTCGTTCCTGAGACTGTGTTAATACAGACGGTCCAGCTCAAAAACTGTATTAGTTATAGACATGAATGTCGGTTTAAAAGAAAGCTGAGGGTTGGTAGAATATGCCTATGCCTATGCCTATCTTATTCACCATATTTTCACTGTTAAAATAAACAAAGTTGAAAATTGGTAAATTTTAACGGAAATCTTTAGCATTATTCAAACACAAATTGTATCTTCGAATTTTAATTAACTGCCAAATAAAATATGTGAGCATACTCGCCGATGTTTTAGCTTTATTTTAAGACTATATTTGCCTAATTTCGTTATTCAAATTTTCTGTTGGACTGACTGTACCGAGTGGTTGCTAAAGCTATGTCTATTTCTGTCTTACACATGTACTACCGATCTCCTGTCCTGTCTATGCGTATCCCAGCCTTAATATAAGTTGATGTTGATGTTTAACAATAAATTGTTTTGTTTTTGATTTTTTGAATGTATGACTTGTTTGTGTTAAATAGACCATTTTAAGGTAATACCGGTATAATACCGGTATTCCGGTATTTTATTTTGAAAATACCGAAATACCGGTTTTGAAATTTTAGTCCGGTATTGCATTCACTACGCGAAACGTCATCATTCTACGTTATACTTATTTTATTTTAAGTAATTCGTTAGTTGTCAACATCGTCAGGTAGGTAGGTATCGCGTAGAGTATGTAGTTTGATGTCCTTAGGGTGGGTGGGGTCGACTCCCGCAGAGATTAGTTTTTCCTCGCACATTTTTTGTAATGCGGTAATAAGCGTTTTTACAAAAAATGCGTGTGTCAGGTATCCGTCAGTTAAGTGATCTATTTCTAAAATACTTTCTGTCAGGTTTCCGTCTTTCGCAATTCGCGTGCCCGCAATTATCAGTTTTGAGTTCACGTTAGCGTACACCTTATACCTAGGTACAAGTAATGTGCAAAATAATAAAATACATTAATTTCTTTTATTCATTTATTTCCAGTACACTGCCGTGCCACGGAAAAACACCGTATGTGCACTTTTTCCGATTTTCTGATTTTTGGAAATATTGAATGTGCAGACCATTTGCCATTAAACGCAGTTTTTAAAAATCATTTAGATTTAGCACAGCATATAAAAAAATTCACAGGCCTTTGCAAAGATGCAATCGGGGGGCATTGAAAATGATGAAATACTTAGTGGTAATCTATATGATAAAAATGGAAATTAGTGTTGATTTATAACGTAAAGTGCAACAGTATTATCGATATGTAATAGAGGTAAGTGTAATGTAGAAATAAAAGCGTCGATGTGCAATACGTGGGAAAAATGAGCGCGCTGCACGCGCCCATTATCAGGTGAATCGGAAATTCAGGTAACCCCCAGCAGACAAATCACCCCTAAAGACCACCCCCCAAAACAACCCCTAACGCCACCCCAAAAACCACCCCCAAAAACATCCCCCAAGAACCACACCTAAAACCACCCCTTAAAACCATTCCTAAAAACCAACCACATAACCACCCCTCAAAACCACCCATCAAAACCAGCCCCCTGAACCTAAACCAAAAACCACCCCCATGTACCACCCCTAAAAGCCACCCCTAAAACAGCCCCTAAAACCACCCCCAAAGGCACCACCAAAAACTACCCCTAAAGTCATCCCCTACAAACCATCCCCTAAAATCATCCACCAAAAACCACCCCTAAAACCACCCCCGACACCATTCCTAAAACTACCTCCTGAAAAACCTCTAACAACCACCCCCGAAAAACAACCCCGAAAAACAACCCCCAAAACCATTTCTAAGCACCTACAAAACTACCCCCAAAACTACCCCTAAAACCACAACTAAAGCCACCCCCAAAAACGAAACCTACAACCAACCCCGAAAACCACCCCCAAAAACCACCCCCAAAACCACTCCTTAAAATCACCCCTAAAACCAACCCCAAAAATCACCCCCATAAACCACCACTAAAACCACCCCTACACCCACCCCTAAAACCGCCCCTAAAAACCACCCCTAACAAGTGCTCCTAACACCACCCGCACAAACCACCCCCAAGCCCACCATCATAACCACCTCTACAAACTACCCCTGTCGCGTTTCTTTTTAAATCTTAATAAGTTCAGAGCCGCCAGGCTCTCGCATTAATTTAGCCGCTAGCAGTCGGGTCTGTTTCGTATAAATGCTGCAAATGAAACACGAAATCGAGCTCCATACTACGAAAATAAAAACATTTTCAATGTTAAATAAATATTCTTTTGTTATGTTGTCCTAATCGGCAAGCTGTGTGTGTACGCATATAAACCACCTCTCGTTCCCGCATCCCACATGTGTCATTCATAGTTGTGTGCCAGACGCTCGGCCTTATTCGCCACTGCCTGAATTCTCACGAAGATAGACTGCAAATGTAAAGCCGGCATCCCACGGCGCGTGGCTTGCCAAGCCTGACGTCAGACTCGCCAAGGCACACATCGTGGGATAGGGTCGGTTCGCCACATTTTGGCTCGGCTTGTCGTTCCCATCGGTTGTCGGTAAATGTGCACAAGTCAAAGGAAATGGCTTGCCGAGTCACGTAGATGTCTGTCATTCCATTTGTGACTTGACAAGTTGCAAGCCGTGGGAGTGGATCCCGCTCGTCAGCTTGTTACTTGCCAAGCCTAGACGAGCATCTGAGGCTTGGCCAGCCACGCGCCGTGGGATGCCGGCTTAACACGAAAACGAACTCCGTACTTGCCAAAACATAAACATTTTCAATGTTAAAAAATTGAAAATTTCCTTATTTGTAATTAGGCTCATATTTAGATCGCAACACTAAACATAAAAAACGTAAATGTAAAATGACTACCATATTTACCGTAAGTGACGTATTTTATTTAGCTATGCTTGACGTAAAACACGTATGTGTTCACATCACGGAGTACAATTATATGATTGTACTCCATGGTTCACATACGGTATTTTTGTCATGCAAGATGCCTTAATATTATCTGGTCTTCCAAGATGAAAACGTATGTGTATGCACATACGTTTTTTATGTTTAGTATTGCAATTGAACAAAATGTTGATATAAGTATCAATAATACCTACTACACGACGCACATGCGCTGTTTATGTTTAGTAAATTCCTAGTGCGGTAGTACACATACGTTATTTATTGCCAACAAATTATGACACGAATCTAACAACCAATATCGAAGACAGTTAGTAACAGATATAATGTGGAATTTTCGTGTATTTTAATAAGATATGTAACTGCGTTTTAGTATCTTATACCGGGTCTTATACTATTCTTTACGTTGGTATTTTAAGTGGATATTATTAGGTAATTTAATAATGTGTAAGGTTACTCCCCAAAAAAATCCCGAATGCATATTTTGATGCAATCATTTCATTTGAGCAGGTTAGGTAGAATGGTGCATTGTTAAAAAATAGAACTTTTCTTATCTAATCCTATGGAAAGAAATACATCTGGAAATAATTGTAGTTTTTGGTTAGGTACGGAATAGTTTGTAAGACAATGTTCTTTAACAGTTAGTAGAAATCACGAACATTCGGGGTATTAAATTTTTCCACTATGATCCCGCCCGCGGGGCTCTAGCCACAACTTATATAATAATACAAAATGTATACCGTTACAATTATTAAGTTACATAGTACGTAAGTATAATAATAAATACCTATGTATTTACGTACCGAATCTATTCAGTAGATACATAATTAAGTCTAATAATTATTGTTAAGTAAAATGGTTTGTTCAAATTTTTTATTAGACATTAATACTCCCATGTCTTAACTATTCTGTGTTTATAATATTTCTCCGGAAACTTTTGTATAATACACATTTCCCTTGAATTTTCAATCTGAAGTACGTCACATACAGCGCTTAACACATGTAAAACTCTTATGATAGAACGTCCAAGCGTCCTTCCAGCAGGACTTCTGCGTCTGATGTTGCGCTAAAAAAATAAGCCTAATGCAAAAGTGCCGGCAGTGACCAAACGCAGCAAGTGCGTTATGCCATCATCTTCATCTTCTTCGCCATCTGATGAAGAAGATATCAATAATGAGGTAGACGAAGAAGCACCTGTACTCTATGAAAATATAGAAGCCGCTATACATGAAAAGAGAATTTTGGCTCACAGCACTTGGTGGGATTTTGAAGAAAAGAGGATTGATAACTTTACCGATAGTGTACCAAAGTCGTCTATTTTTTTATTTAAGAATATATATCTTGTTGTTTTTTATTAATAAACTTTCCAAATTCTATGCTTTTGGAAATTTTCATTTTATTATTCAATTTATCTATCGTTATAGTATCTGAATTATTTAATAGCTTTTGCCAAAAAACGTCATTAATAAAACATCCGACGCCTATGAAAAACCCCTCCGTACTTCCGGCAGATAATTAAGTCCTGCCGGCAGGACTGAATTTTCGTGTACTTCCAGCGGGACGAATGGTCATGTCCAGCTGTCCTTCCAGAAGAGACTTCCAGCAGGACATGTGCTTGGACGTTCTACACTCATGGACAAAAATATGGAGTATTTTTAAATTTTCATAATGACAGATTACGAAGATAGAAAACTAAGTAATTAAGTTATATTTGCCTATTTTAAGAGTAATCTAATAACAACGGTTCATCAAGTGACTCCTCAATAAACACCAAATAACAAAAACTTAATTTGTTGAATATGTATAGAATGGATAAATTACGGTCTGATAACATTAACACCAAAAGAACGAAACCAGTTACAAAACATGGGCTGCTCAATATCGAGTATTGCCTTCCCGATCGCGGACTACGGCTTCTATTCTTCTAGGCATGCTGGAGATTAAATTGTGTATACATCCTTGCGGAATTGCATCCCACTCCTGATGTGCGGCAAATCTCAATTGATTTATCGTCATTGGAACAGGATTCCTGGCTCGAATACGAATTTTTAGTTGATCCCACAACTGCTCTATTGGGTTTAAGTCTGGACTGTATGGTGGCCAGTGCAAACTTTGAATTTCCACTTCATTAAGATACCGATTTACAATTGCAGCAGCATGTGGTCGTGCATTGTCATGCATTAGGATGAATCTGTTGTAACCAATGAAGTCAACGTATGGCACAACATGTTCTGACAAGATGTTTTCAATGTAATTGTCAGCTGTCATCCTTCCACGCACATCGTCAAGTTCCGTACGACCTTTTCAACTAATGCCTGCCCATGGCTGAGTATAGATAATGGTTTGCTCTTTAAACAGACTAAAACGCATACTGAACTGCGCAGGTGGACTTTGAGTGCCACTGGTTTATTAGAATACAAACGTACGTCATATTGACATTTGTCAAAATTTTAAAACTAACATCAAAAAATAATTGGAATATTTGCACAATGAAGTGTTTTGTAAAAGATTGCGCCAGTTCTCACAAGATGAACATAAAACAAAACCATATAATTTTTCTGAAATAAGGAATATCTGTATTAAGATTGAAAAAATGCATGGGTCTTTACTTTTCTATAAATGAACTAGGTATGTTATGTCTAGATCAAGCAGCAACTTAACCAGGATTGAAATTAAGCGCCACATTTTCCACCCGATGACGTGATACGGTGCACCCAGCGGTTCTCAACATGTGCGCAATAGCAAACCATTATTTATACTCAGCCATGATGCCTGCCCAAAACATTATCCCACGTCCTCCAAAACTGACGTTCGGAGTTAGTGCACAGTTGGAATATCTTTCTCCAATAATTCTTCTATACACATGGTTACGTCCATCTGGCTTCCACAGTACGATTCTTGTTTTTTCGGTAAACATAACATTCTTCCATTGGTCAACCGTCCAGTCACCATATGCTCTAGCAAATTGTAATCTGCGAACCCTATCATTTTGAGTGAGTCGAGGGACTTTAGTAGGCCGTCTTGCTTTCAAATTTGCTTCCTTCAACCTTCGTCGAACTGTTTTGGAGCTTACATTAACTTGCTTCGCATTTAAAAGTTGGTTTTTTAAATGAATTGATGTTAAGGTACGATCTCGTAGTGACTGCAGCATTAAAAATCTGTCATCCCGGCGAGTTGTTCACCGTCTCCGTCCTTGGCCAGGCCTTTTCTTGAAATTTCTAGTTTGTATGTGCCTGTTTAAAATTTTTGAAACCTCAGACTGAGTTATTCCAACAAATCTTGCAATATGGCTTTGTCTCCAACCATTTGACAAAGTTACAACCTTTGCTACCTCAACTTCAGTGCAATATCGAACTGCTGGCATTATCGAATACAGTAATGCTACAGAGTAATCAACAAATGTAAAATTTTACCTCAGTACATCTAGGTTGACGAGTAAACTTACCTACTTGGAAAAGTTAAAAGTCAGGTGTGAACACGAAGTTTACTCAATACAATTTTTAGAACACAATGACAGTTTGTGATACTTGCTTGTTATTGCCGGGCTTACTAGATGCCTCAGTATCTAATATAAAATGCTGTCGCAGCTGTTCGTAACAAAATTTCCCGAGAAATAAATAAAATCAAAAATATTCCATATTTTTGTCCGTGAGTGTATCATTAAAACGGTAAGTCGAGTCAACGTATGTGACAAATATTTTGGAGAAAATAGACTATGTATTTGGTTAAAAATAGTGTATGCATTAAAAAACACCGTTTTTTTATTGTGTATTAAAAAATAAATTCCAAAAAGGAAACTAAATAAAAAAGTTACAGCGAAATTAAATAATCCAAAGTTCCAATGGTGGTTTATTTCGTTTGTTGCTAAATGCACATACGGTGTTTTTCCGTAGTACGGCAGTACAGGTAGCTGTAACAATAATTTACTTTAGTATTTTTTATAGGCGCCATCTGTTGTCCTATGGCAAAGTAGCAGGCCTTTTAATAATGTCTTTATTGTGGGCATAATAAAAAATAAGAACAAAAATAAAAACAACGAGAAGTAAATACAATGTTGCCATGCCCACAAGTAGGCCTGTGCGATTATTACTTTTCATAATCGATTATCGATTGTTATAAAGTAATCGATAAATTTGATTAATCGATTATTTGATTAATATATTAATCGGCTGATCGATTTTTCGATAAATCAATTATTTGATTAATCGATTAATCGGATGAGAGATTTTTCGATTAATCGATTATTCGATTAATCGATTACTTGATTAATCGATTATTGTAAAATATATAATCAAATAATCGATTAATCGACTATATTTCTATTAATCGATTATTTTGCCCAGTCCTAGAGATAACGTGTTTGCATTTAATGCACTCGCCAGAATCTCCTTTTTTCACAAAATAATTCTACACTTCACTTCTTCCGCGTTTAAATGCCATTGTTTAATAAATTACGTAAATGTATCGAAATCGAAACTGACACATCGAGTTACAGCTGGCGTTGACACGAACAGGTACTTCCCCGACTTGCGAGCTTGCGCCGCGCGGACTGGTTGCGCTAGCAACAGCAACCAGCAACACCAGCAACTATCAAGCTAAGTCTCAAGCGGAACTTTTCAATTTAAACATTTTGAAATACTGATGTTTTAAGGGATTGGAAATTTTTCGTTTGCATTATCCGTTTTAAATTATCCACGATTATGTCTCGTCCCAGTATCCATGGATAATATGCGATATATCAGTTATAAAAATAATAGCTCTAGAATAGCTTACCATAAGAAAGTACTCATTTAATTAATCGATGGAACAAGATATTCAATTAATCGCTTAATTAAATAATAGATTTCAAGTGAACAATTGATCAAATAAACGATTAATGAAATAATCGATTAACTAAATAATCGAACAATCGATCAGCCGATTAATCGATTAATTAGATACTCGATTAATCGTTTTTTAAGTAAGGGCGAAGTTCAGCTTGGCTGTTCTTACACTTAACCCTATCAAAATTGAAACTTAAAAACTAAATTTTATATTCCTAAGAGGAGGCATACATGTTTGGTGACACAATTGCTAACTGACTTCTTTGTCGTGACTCCGGGTAAACTTCTGGTGACTCCAGGCGACTCCGGGAAATCTCCGGGCGATCCGGGTGTCTCCCGGTAAACTCCTGGTGACCCAGGGTGAACTCTGAAGTGCCTAGCATTCAAGCATTGTTTTGAAACTATCCTTGCACACCTAGTTGATGGTTTTCACACACATCGCTGCTGGTTTTCGCACAACTTGTTATCGCTGCTGCCTTTACACACACATCGTTACTGACTTCGCACATCTCACAACTGCCTTTACACACCTCTCTGCTCTCTTCGCACGCATCGTAACTGTCTTCGCACACATCGTAGCTGTCTTCGCATACCCCTCTGATGACGTCGCACACCTTGCTGATGTCTTCGCACACATAGTAGCTGTCTTTGCACAACTCACTGATGTCTTCCAACACCTCGACCCACATCACAGAGAATCATCTCTCAAGTATGAGTCAAGGCATCTGTACTCTACTAGGTAGGCTAGTCAGCGTGTATGTCGCGCGCGGGCCAGGGGTGCGAGACGAGAGGGGACGGTATTGGGTGACGTCAACGGCGGAAGATTCCGCCATGTACACATACGCGTGTATACGTACAGTCGTACACGGCACCGTCTAATCGTGTAGGTATGAACGTTATTTTAAATTACAACAAACATAGTGGTGAAAAGGCATTTCGTGTGTGTAAACGTTGTACTCACTCGGATTTTAAATAAACCAACGATCGGAATATTTAGTTATTTTACTGACAAAATAGTACACAACATGTACTATCACTTCTTGGTTGCATACTGACCCCCTCTTAGCATATCAGCTGATGGTATAAAATTAACATGCAGTGTAAACTCAATATACAGGGTAAATATGGAACAAACGTGAATGTCCATAATGCCTGTTAACTGTGCCGTTGCTGCATATAAAAACTTAGGTGAAAAAGGAAGTAATATTAGTTTCTTTCGCTTTCGAAAAGACAATAAAGTAAGGAAAATTTGGGTTCGACAGTGTTTTCGAGATGACTTATTTAACGTTGAAACTAGCAGAGTATGTTCCGATCATTTAGTAGAAAACGATTTTGAAAATATTATGGAATGCCGTTTAATGGACAAAAATAAATTGATCCTTAAATCGGAAGCAGTTCCTACGCCGAAATTAAAACCTTGTGAAAATAAAAGTACTGTAAGAAGTAACAGAGAAAAGAGTTACAAAAGAAAAGAACAAAAAACGGTTGTTGATGATTTAATTATTAACAAAATAGAACAAAATAATAATAATAATATTTAAGATGTTGAAATGCCTACTTCTAGTAACGGTAACGAGAATGAGCCAAGTAAACGGTATTTTCATCTCTTGTTGTAAAATATACTATTTTTCTACACATATATATGAAAATAGCAATTTTTCAACTGTCTACTCTGTATGAAAGTGACATTTTTTTACTCTAGAGATGAAAATATTTTCATCTCTAGAAGTGAAAATGGAAATATCAAATTTATAGTTTTAATAATGGATAAAAGAAACTCTTTCATTTAGTAGTTTGCGTATTATATGTTACCTAGCAACGACTAAATAAACAATTAATAATTTACATTGTGAGGGTTCGCTTATAATTTAATAGCATTTTAAATGGACTCGGAAAGTGAATAGGTACTGTGAATCTGCAGACCCCCAAATATATATACGTGCAGAAAAAATAGAATTTCTTACTCGAGATGAAATGCGTTTTTTTCGTTCGTGAGATTGCTCCACTCGCTTCGCTCGTGGGCAAATTCTCACCTCACCTCTTGTTGTAAAATATACTATTTTCGGCAAACGTCAAAAAACATGGCTTTAGCGACTCTATGAACGACACTAAACTGTCACTTTTTATGTGGTAAGCAAGTTTTTTTACTGACAACTCTGTCAAATTTTTTTTACAGACGCTAATCTAAAGCAATCTGTCACACAATAAATAATTACTGTCACTATTGATATTTTTTACTCTTTCTGTAAGCAAAACAATCATGTTTATTTGAATTGAGATAAGTGTACCGAGGTTTGCCGAAAAAAAGCATATTTTATGCGGAGCTGAAGTGCGTTTTTTGTAGCTCATCTGTAGTTACCGGACTCACTTTATTTGTCCGTCAAACGTCTACAGATTCGCTGCAAAAAGTATCACTTTAGCTTCTTATAAAATAAAATACTATTTTGGTCTTATTATAATCTAGGCAGTTATTTTTCTACCTAAGTGGCAAGTTGTAGTTTATTTTATCAGATCATTTTAATATCAATACACCGTCTATCCTGCACAACCCTATTTAAGTAATTGCGTATTCTTTTTGTAATCTGTATTCGTTTAAATTTATACCTGTGTATGTCCAATTAACGTTCACTCTCCGAATCCACACAATTTTTACATAAGATAACATAGGCGATGCTAACATAATTTATTATATTATATTCAATTTCGATGAGTAGTAAGTTATCAGCTTAGGAGCGTGTAATATTGCTGTATGCGCCTCCGGTGACGTCACACGCACGCCTCTACCGCGCGAATACAATCACGCGAGGGATTCAGCCTACCTAGTAGAGTACAGATGCCTTGGTATGAGTTCTTGGAAAAATCATTGATTAATCATCTTATGAGCATAATTTATGCATTTATTATTAAAATATTAGTGATGGGAAACCCTGAACATGTGGCATGATTATAGAGCACGTAAAGATATTGCATCTTATTTCATAATATTCCATCATCCACCAATCACCGCGTATGCAGACGGTCAAACAGACTGCAGATCAAATCAGATTCTATACGCTCAGGCCCATCCAGGACCCTTCATGTCAGATGTGGGACATAAGAAGGAAGTCACACACCTGACCTGGCCGCATATATCTGATTTGGTCTGCCGTCTGTTTGTCCGTCTGCATTCGCGGTGATTGGTGGATGAAGAAATATTATGAAATATGGTGTCAAATCTTTACGTGCTCAGCATAATCATGCCACAACATATTCGGGGTTTCCCCATCAGTAATATTTTAGTAATAAATGCATAAATTATGTTCATAATTCATTCATTGATTTTTTCCAAGAACTCATACTTGAGAGATGATTCACTGTGCTGTGCAGCTAGGTGTTTGAAGGCAGCAGCGAAGTATGCGAAGACGGCAACGAGATGTTCGAAGGCAGCAGGGAGGTGTGCGAAGACATATACGATGTATGCGAAGACCAGCAGCAAGGTGTGCGAAGATAGCAGCGAGGTGTCCGATGACAGCAACGAGATTTGCAAAAACAGTAACGTGGTGTGCGAAGAGAATCAGCAAGGTGTGTGAAGACAATCAGCAAGGTGTGCGAAAACAGTTCCAAAACAATGGCTGAATGCTTCTAGACATCACCCGGAGTTTCTTCAGAGTTCATCCGTTTAGACGAAATTTATAAACAAACCATAATTCGTGGTTCTTTAAAAAAATCGGATACTTCTTGATGTGTTTGTTATCAAAACATGATGAGACTTAGTGGCGGACGTACATACAAGTCTGAACTCGATGTTTATCGCAAAATAAATAATTATTCATTCAACGTAATTGACAACTGGTGAGTATTTATCTTGCAACTGCTAAGTGTACATTTCCAACTTGACACTATTTTGGGATTGTTTGTTCGGTTTTGTCAAAAATTGCTATACTGGGCCGGGGCGAGCGGACGTCGCGTCGCCTTCGGCGTCGGGGAGAGCGCACTGACTTACCGATGTGCCGCAGAAATCTATCTTACCGACACCGATGACGCCACGCGCGTGTACTATTTTCGCTGAAATTAATCTCCATGAGGAATAACAATTAGTGGTACTGGACCGTTCGAACAACTACTCCTCGGGCAAATACCCCGTCAGGCATTGAATTATAGAACTAAATCCAGATTTTTTGTACTACGAGACGTTTCAGACTGCTACCCCATCTAAGATGGCTTTGAAACAATCCTAATTTCTCTCCATGTACGTACGTGCTTTTAAGCAGGTCTTTGTTCAAATATTGCATGTTTTGAATGTGTATGGAAAACCGCAGACCAACTGGTTTCGTCCTTCTGGGACTCATCAGTACGGTGCTTTCCCCTACACACTCAAACCATGCAATTTAATCTTGCTATATATGCTGCCGCGCTCTGGACAGATATCAGCAAGTGACAACTACTTTGAGTAATTATCTGGTATTAATTAGTGGTACTGGACCGTTCGAACAACTACTCCTCGGGCAAATACCCCGCCAGGCATTGAATTATAGAACTAAATCCAGATTTTTTTTTAGATGGGGTAGCAGTCTGAAACGTCTCGTAGTACAAAAAATCTGGATTTAGTTCTATAATTCAATGCCTGGCGGGGTATTTGCCCGAGGAGTAGTTGTTCGAACGGTCCAGTACCACTAATTAATACCAGATAATTACTCAAAGTAGTTGTCACTTGCTGATATCTGTCCAGAGCGCGGCAGCATATATAGCAAGATTAAATTGCATGGTTTGAGTGTGTAGGGGAAAGCACCGTACTGATGAGTCCCAGAAGGACGAAACCAGTTGGTCTGCGGTTTTCCATACACATTCAAAACATGCAATATTTGAACAAATGAGGAATAACATGAAATTTTGAGCCAGAATAGATTCAGCTATACTACACTCCTGGAATAATATACTATTCCTGCATTATTTTTAAAACTGATCTATAGACGTTCATTTTCAAATACGAGGAATTTGTAAATTTGTTTTGGGTCTCCTAGATTTTAAACAGCCTAACATAAAGAAGAGTATGAGGCGCTCCCCTTTGAAATGTGTAGCTAATTAAGTTGCTTCAATTTCAACAGATTCTTTACAATAATTAAGTACACGAAAAAATATTAACCTACTTTTTGCAATGCTTCTTTTTGATAACATTCTTTGACTATTTTTGAAAAATTACTAGCACGCATCTTAGTTTCTGGTCTCGATGGTGTTTCCTGTTGGTAGTTACTTCTCCTGTGTTATTCCTCCTTCCAACCCATTTTTAAAATTATCTGTTTTGGAACTTGCGGTTGTAGTTTAAAAGCTGGTACTCTAACAAACTCTAACAAACTCTAACAAACCTGTCTAGGGATGTGACATTGCTTTGCAAACTTTTATAATGAACAGCCCCCTCCATTTCTTCATGACATTTCTTTCTGGCTTAGAGAATTTTCTGTAAAAAAGACCTATTGGATTTTTATCTCATCTGAACGGTTTTTGCCTAGGTACCTTACTAAGAGAGAAATTTAATGCTTGCGGCATCTTATCGTTCTTCTTTCAGTATTTGTACTTTTTCTTTCATTTTCCTAAGCACTTTCTTTTGCTGTTATTTTCTTCGGAAGCAGCTTTCTTGTAAAGGTTTCACTTTCGTTAGAAACAACCGGCTATACTCTGGGCGCAGTCGATAATATGCAAAAGTAATTCTTTAAAAGACGACTCTTTTACTACAAGTTGTAATAATGGCTCTTGATTCTTGAACTGCAGTTAAGCAACTTTACCTCAATATAACCGAAGCACTCTTTCTGACGGTTTCTAGAACACCAAAAATATTTTTGAACACCTGTATGCTGTATCAGCGTTTCTTTGTCTAAGGTAAACATCCCGAAATGGATATAAATTTCAACTCAGAAAAGTTTATAACGAATGTTGAAAGTTTTCTTCTGGAATTAGTATAAATAAATGCATAATTGCCTAATATTGATTTTCACTTTTTAGTTCATCAACTTATAATCGTTAGTTGATTTATTGGTGCTACGGAATTGTGCTCCCTACCTCGATGTTGAAATTCACAAACCTAAATCAAGCCTTCTTTCTACTGCATTCTTTCTACTGTGACTTGCACAAAATTTTACTTCAATTTTGCGTTAAAGTATAAAAAATGATATGTCCACTTGAAAATTATGATTCGATTGTAAAGTACTACGTACTTACTGAAAAATGCATTGAACTCAAAGACTACTAATAGACACCAAGATCCCATGTATTCGGCATATTATGTACTTTATTTCTAAAATAAAAGACGCGTTTTTTCTCTCTTCCTTTCTCTACCTAATTTTTTCGTATTAACGCCTTTGACAATAAGTCAAAAAGAGTTTCTTAGCGTAGCGCCTTAATTAAATTGCATGAAATTTAAACGACAAATCATCTTATCATTTGAATTTTTATTTTGCGTACACGAGCAAGCTTATCAATTATCGCTAATCAAGTTTTGCCTATAGGAATATCTGTTACTTAATAATAATTTAATAATAATTTACTTTAACAGCTACTTGACTAAAGAATCTAGGCGTATACTTATTTTAAAATATCTCCAAGATGATTTTTTTCATCGTCAAATTGGCCAATTAAAACATTTCATTTGAGTCCCGTGACTTGTATTATTTCGGAATTTTTTTCGATAATTTTCCTTGTTGATAAGTTGTCTTAGTTGCGAATTTGTAGGTGCATTTATAATTTATAATCTAGTTACTTTAGTACCTGCCAAACGTCAAGTATTCCCAACACCTTTCTTTGTATATGAATTAATTGAAATAATATTCGTTTTGAACTACATTGCATCGATTCAAAAAATAATATCGTTAGATACAATATGTGGTCTGGAATTTTTAGGTAATTTTACTCAAACTGTTGCTTTTACTAACCACTCTTGTAAATTTGACAGAAGATCACTCGCGCAATGCGCTCGTGATCTTTTAACTGTCAAATTTACACTCGTGGTTACCAAGCAAAGCAACAGCTTTCGTAAAATTTTCGACAATTATTCCAGACCACTTTTTGTATTACTACAGATTATTTTCAACTCAATGCTCACTCTTCTAGAAGATTAATTTTTTTCGTATCTAATTTGACAACTAGCTCTGACAACTCGGAAACTTGTGAAATTAAAGTTATCCAGTTAATATCAGATTTGAGTTTTTGTCTTAAAACAAATGCAAAATTAATTTTTGCGTGCTCAAAACTAGGACTAGGAATATTTTCATGTCGCACGCATGTTTCTAGTGATGTTAAAGTATTAGAACTTCAAGGTTAAGTTGAACTGTCAAACAGCTGATCGATAGTGAGTCGGTTTTCGGTAGGTACAGGGAAAACATCCTGCAGTTTTACAATTTTGGGATGAAATCAGGAACAGAAGAATAATACATAATCTATTATTATAGAATAATCTATTATTATAGAATTTGAGCAAGAACGAAGAGAAGTAGATGTCCGGAAGGCAGTGAGGCAGGGATGTACGTTGTCACCTCTACTTTTCAACATATATACCGAAGATGCGATTAATATTGTTAAGGACAGAACAGCCTTAGGGATTAATGTTCAGGGTCAAACTCAGATTCGCGGATGATATATCAGCGTTAGCATCCCGCAAAGAAAATTAGGAATGTCTCTGAATGAAATGGAAGCAGTTTTGACAGTGGGCTACGGCACGAAAGTCAATAAAAAGAAAACCTAAATTTTGGTATGTAGTGGGCGTGAAAATAGAACTAAAACTAAAATACAAATAGGAAATGAGAAGATAGAAGAAGTCGCGGATTTCTTCTATTTAGGAAGTCGAGATGCACTAAAGATATAAAACAAAGAATAGCGCAGGGTCGAGTTGCATTTAACAAAAAGAAACAACGGTTAATGTAGAAACTCGGAAGAGATTCTTGAAGACGTATGTATGGAGTACGGTATTGTACGCGTGCGGAACTTGAACCATAGGAGAAGCGGACAGAAAAAGAATAGACGCGTTTGAAATATGGTGGTGCAGATGTTGATGATGATGAAGATGCTGTTTGCCGTGGATAGAAAAGGTTAGCAATAGGGAGGTATTAGAAAGAGTTAAAGAAAAACGAAAGATATGGAAGACAATAAAGAATAGGAGGGATAACATGGCAGGACACCTTCTTAGGAATAGTTCGCGACATACTAGAGTCAGAGATGGGAATAAAAAGAGGTAGGGGTAGGCCCAAACTTGAAAAAATATGTTCTTAATTAATTTCATGGGCTTGTAAATTTTATATCTTTAACGACTGGGTTATCTAATGTCCAATATAGACCTTTTTGACGCCATGAGACATGTAAATGAAGTTACTGGCAAAGTTACATTTCTTTTAGTAGAGACTAATAATATTCGACTTTAATTTTCTTTGTTATATTCAATTTTGAATATCTTTGTTGAAGATTGAGTTACTTTGTAGTCTTTGTTATTATTATTATTAGGTTTAATATTAAGTTAATTTTTTTCAAGGGCCATGCTAACGTACGGGTACATTGTACCTCCTATTAGATTACTGAGAGCAATTGCATCTGTACTCTATGTAATAAATGTAGTGAATGAATAAATAAATAAATAAATAAATGAATAGGGTCAGGAGTTTCATAGGTACTCAGTTATAAATACCAATAGTAGCTCTTGGTAAATAACAGTTTCTTGATTTGTAAAAGCAGACAACAGTAGCAAAGAAGAATAAATGTATTGCACAATTTATCACACTTTAACTACTGTTAGATAATTACTGAAGTAATTGGTATTATCCCTTACTTATATCCGATCCGAACGAAACAGTGTACGTGAAAGATATGCTGCATTGTTTAGCTGTATATGGAGGCCATCGTACTGATGAGTCCCGTTAGGACGAAACCAGTGATTTTGAATTTTTAATGCCAGCTTAGCTCAAGCAGTATTCCGTGACGTTTCATAGTACACAAAATTTGGATATAGTTCTATAACTCGGTGAGATGTCTTTATCCAAGGAGTAAAATAATTGTTCGAACTGCCCAGTATCACTCACTATCTGTAATAAACTTAGGTCGTGATGACTGATGCTTAACAATTGAAAATTAATAATGCTGCCCATCGTTTCGGTTGCTTATTCTCGTAATTTCTCCCGCAATCTTGTTTTTTGAGACACTACTTTTTTAAAACTCTTATTATAAAACTCCAAATAGACGCGCAAAATACAACAACTCGTACCACAGTTTTCTGAAGTACACTGGTCAAAATTGTCTACGGAACAAAAGCATTATTTCAAAAATATTTTCGCCAATAATTCGTAGCAAATTGAAAATGCGCCATGTATGTTCGCTGGATATCATACCATAGCAAGATAAAAAAGGACTTGAAAAGTTCGTTTTATTTATTCAAAAAAATTGAAATTCAAAGAAAAGGGCTATAAAAAATTTCGCTTTTTATAATTTAACAAATAAATACTTCGCGAACTACCAATATATAACGTTTTATTTAAATATTTTACCGGTTTCAGGATTCACAAAGATCCCATCATCATAAATGTACGAAAAATTGTAAACAAATTATTATGACAGTTGACAAGGAAACTAAAATTGACAAAACAATACAAAGAATAATGATATTGTTTTGTCAATTTTAGTTTCCTTGTCAACTGTCATAATAATTTGTTTACAATTTTTCGTACATTTCTGATGATGGGATCTTTGTGAATCCTGAAACCGGTAAAATATTTAAATAAAACGTTATATATTGGTAGTTCGCGAAGTATTTATTTGTTAAATCATGAACTTCTACCAAAAAGTAAAACAAGAAGATATTAGCTTTTTATAATGTTTTTGTTTCACATCTGAACATATGCATATGGTCAGTTTAGTTATTTTTGTTGAACATAAGACAACAATTTACAATGCAACGACGACACTTACCTCGCAACGAAATGTTACGTGCGGTGGGATGATTGAATTTGGTGGTTCACAAAGTTAGGTAGCGGCCAAATTTGGAGTATCGCGAAGTGTAATGTGCCGATTGTGGAGACGATACCAGGATACCGGCGTTATGGCCGAAAGAGACGAAGGCCGTAGAAGAGAAACAACACCTGCCCGAGGCCGATTTATTATTGTTCAAGCCAGGCGTAATGCATCAATTTATTACGACACGAGAATGGTCCAATGTTCTGTTTACCGACGAATCTCTGTTCGGATTTCAACTTGATAGCAGAAGAGCGAGAGTGTGGCGAAGAAGTGGAGCCTTGGAGAGGACCAGGTACTTCCAGGAAGTTCACAGTTACCGAGAAGGATTTGTAATGGTATGGGCTGGAATCGATTTGCACCATAAAACGGATCTCGTTTGTCTGGATGGAGCCATGAACCAGCCGCGTTATATCGAACAAGTTCTTGTACCTGTTGTGCAACCATATTCATTATGCTGCTGGTCCTGATTTTGTTTATATGCAGGACAATGCTCGTCCTCACATTGCACATCAGGTACAAAATTGGTTTGAAGAAGAGAACATTGCCTTTTTAGCATTGGCTCCTCAGTCTCCCGACCTCAACCCCATTGAGCATGTATGGGACATGCTGCAGAGACAACTTCTTCCAGTCATAGCAAACATTCAAGGCCGTTTTGCATTTGAAAATGCAGTGAAGGAGCAGTGGGCCCTTTTGCCACAAGTTGCAGGATGATTTTAAGTATGCCTAGGCGGTGCCGGGCAGTCATCGTATCATCATAATATTAAAAGCGAACTGGCACAACACTTTACGGGTGGGGATGGATATCGGGCGCTCAGTCTATTTTCAACTGGCGGAGATCGTATGGGTGAGGTCGTGCAGTCGATCAGGTGTTTCTTTAACGCAAATAAGAAAATTGCAGCGGCATCATTCGGATGGACGCTTGGATCTGCTCAGCGCTGTTCGCAGTCGTAGTTCAACCTGGGGGAGTTCAACGTTGCACCCGTAGGTAGAATGGTTTTTGCCGTATTAAATTAAACGCAATTAATTATTTAAGAATATTCTATGGGAATATTTTGTGGTGCACCTGGGATGCACCTACGTTTTAAGTATAATTACTATGTACACCGATTTACCACTACGTAAAAGTCGTGGAGCGTAGCCCACGGGTTCATCTAGTTAAGTATAAATTTCAAAGAATTAACGTGATCAGAAATACACTTTTATTTTAATACACAATGTATTCTTTTTCAATTAAATGTTTAGTTTCATTATTAAACAAATAATGCAAAACATTACAAGTTTATTTTTAGCCAATTTTGTACTAGACAAGCTAATTAAATAAATAGTGTAACCAACTCACACAATGAAAATTATTTGTGTTCCTTAGACAATTTTGAGCGGAGTATTGAAAGCTCAATAGGGGACCCTACACAACTTGATAAAATAACCGAGTACCTATTTTGTTTCTGAATTGCTTTGCTTCTTTAGTTACTCGATATCCCTATTAATGCATTGACTTTCATAGGATGACAAAACGACTAGGCAAAGCTTACAGTTCAAAATCCTAAAATCGATTGCTGAATTCTGAATATAAATTTGTACATATTCTTCTGAGAATCCTTAACGCAATATACTCATAAAGTGCGATATTTCACAAATAATGGTTCACAAATTAAATATACAACCACCTGTTACGTTTTTATTGGTATAATTATCTTTAAAAGTATGTAAGTATAGAACATTTTTACTAAGCGCATTCTACAGACATGTCATCCGTATTTACAGCATCAAGAGCTGGCTGGTTTAACCGAATATTAGCTTTCAGCAGTTAGGGTTTGAATTTATAAAATTAATGTTAATGTTTTATACGAAATTATTTGTTTTCCAGCTTTTCAGAAATTTCAGCAATATTCTTCTCTCAACAGCTGTGTTGCTGATGACAATAATGCGACGTGAGTAATATACAAAGGCGCTCTCGCGTCCCATCTTAATGAACAATTTTCGAAGTTTTCTGCGTTCCTGCACGGAGCATATTAACCGAGCAGTTCCATATATAAATTGCTATTTAGCAGATTCGCTGAATGCGTTGATGATAATAATATTCCTCCTCTCACCTCAGATACATCTAGAGCAGGAAATTCTGAATCTGAAAATAGAGAAAAGCAATAGAGAAAAGCAGTTGACAAACTTATTAGCAGCATAATGTTCAACATAAACTTTATTAATTATCAATTATAGGGAATTCAATAGTCTTAATGAAATAGGTACCTATATAATGCTCGCAAAATGAATTGGACCAGCTGTTGCTGTTTTAATTCATCATAAGAAACATGAACTCAAAATTATTGCAAATACGAATGAAGCCTATTTCTTTATTGAAATGAATACTAAATTTAAAAAAATAAAATCGTTTGTGAGAAATTTACAAACAATTAACCGGTTGGTGAAATTAGCAGATAATAAAGCAAATTTGAAAACGAGCAGTGAAAACTTTGTACCTAACGTTGCAAAAGGAAATACTTAACGTGTTCCATAAAATTGGTTAGTATTTTCTTTTCCAGTGGTAAATGAAATGGCAGGAGCAAGATACTTGCGACTAGGGTTTCATCAAGACAAGATTTCTTGTCTTGATGACACTTTCTTGTCTTGTCTTGAAAATCAACACAAGAAGTATTCTGTATCTTGTCTTGTAAACTTCTTGGTATTCCAGTTCTTGTCTTGACTCAAGAATACTTGATATTTCTTGTCTTGATTATTTGTTTCACACAAAAACGGTTGTTTTGATGTTGGCCGATTGTCGGTAGCCGGAAAACGGCACGTGCACTTTGTTTATATGCCACTTCATAAACAGATGTTGGTGGCAAGTTCGGTATCAGCTTCTCTTCCAGCCATTTGCCATAATTCTCGGAATTCATCTATGCAAGGTCTTCATCCCGGATTTAAAAATTAGTAAACAATTACCTAAGGATAAATTCCATTTCTCCCCCGACGTGAGCTATAATGAGTTGTTGACCCTTCTATATATTGGCGAACAATCCCTTTGCTGTCTCATCTGTTCAATTCTTAGAAGCGGTATGTCCACTGTGACCCAAAAATACTAGGGACTGGTTCTGACTACGAAAATATTGAATTTTCTGCAAGTATGATATTCGAAGAGCTCTCACATCAATTTTCTCAGTTAACATTGCTTCACCATTGTTTCGTACACTACCTTCACCTTATTTAATCACTCTTTCGATGCTCCTTACTGAACTACCCGTCGCTTCCGATGTCTTCATTTTAATATCTGTAAATGTGCCCGTCTCACTTTTTAAGTTCTTAAAGAAATTGAACACACGATAAACAATTTCTCATGCAATTCGCATATTTGGAGTAGATTGGCTTTGGCCTAACAGCTCGCAAACGTGCAGTGGAACGAGTGGATTGCACTGCGGTACTACAACAAAGAATCCGAATATCAGAAATAGCATAAATCAGTTCACGAGACCGCATGCATTTAAGCGGAGACTAAAGTTTGAGACAACATCCGAATTTTCGGAAAGAGTTGAGCATTTTATTTTCTGAAGGCAGCAGTAACGCAGTTTTGTCGAAGACGGCGTTGTTCCGATGATCCTGTACTTTATCTTGCTGATAGCAAGTTACCAGTCCTTTCTGAACATCTGTTCTTGGGGTTAATTTTCGACTCAACGTTAAATTGGACATCACACATAAACTAACTTGCAATGCGTTGTAATGAATCGCTTAACCTATTGAAAGCTATTGTCAGTGTTAGGTGCGGGGGCGGATCGTTTAGTTCTAGAAATTCTTCTTTCCAACATCTGGGTACACAGCTGAACTGTTTGCCCCCTTTAAAACTGTGAACAATGCTCTAAATACGGCAAAAACCCACTTCTTAATAATTAGTGCCCCTTTGAGCTTTCTACGGACTATAGGGCAGTAATATCCTAGTCATCCTTTAATTCAGTTAATTCAATACAAGCTGTCTGCCTTAAGTAAGAGTGGAGAACAAGTGGTGTTCGTGTGGGTACCAAGTCACATTGGTATCCACGGCAATGAGCAGGCGGATGCTAAGACCAGCCAAGCAGCCAGTAGTAATGGTCGTGTGGCATGAGATTTTTTACCTCACAGTGATCTTAAGTCGCCGATAAGACGCTGCGTATGGCACATGCGGCAGCAGGAGTAGGCCTGCGCGATATTGAAAATTTGATATCGAATATCGATATCAAAAAGATATCGATATATCGAAATATCGATATATCGAAATATCGATATATCGAAATATCGATATATCGAAATATCGAAATATCCACTCCGCCAGCAATACTTGAAAGGAGGCCCCTTAGTTTGAAAAATGGCTACGATTTTTTATTGTAGTCATATAACCAAAAATAAGACCAAACACTGTTTTGTTCTGAATAACCAGGGTAACCAAAGACAACTGGTTTCGTCCTTTTTAGGACTCGTCAGTGCGGTACAGCTCTATACATTAAGAACGAAACATACTTATATACCGACCTCCTACGGTCAGATGTCAATAAGAGCTAATTACTTCATTAATTATTTATGAGATTCTAATGATACTGATTACTGAATGGTTCCAACAATGTTCGGGCAAGTACGAGTACCATACCAGGTGGCTGTCCTGTACATTTACAGCAAAATAATGTTTGATCTGATCTATTTATTCTAAGCAAACCTTGTTCGCTATTCGTATGTACACCGTACACCAAAAGTGGTGTTCCAATTTGCGATGTGAATCGTTTGTGCCGGACGTTGATATGTTTTCGTCAGCCCCGCTTCCCATAGACCATGTGAGTTTTCGTTATACGATCTTGATTCTTTGACGAATGCCCTTTGTTTACTAGGGCAAGGCTAACACATTTGTTGTCACTGAAATAAAATTGTTTAGATCCGCCTTCAAAACTTTAATTGGCGGACAGTTGCTAAGGTTTTTTTTACCTCAGAACGTAATTAGTTATGGCATTTTAAGCGGAATTGAACCGTAAAGTGGAAGACCACTTTTGCTGTGTATAGTACATAGAGACACGATGAACTGTTGCTTCAATACTGGAGGTTATACCTCTTGAATTTAGTTTCAAAACAACGCTTCTAATCTAAAGAATTATTCAGCTATATTCTTCAAGTATTCTTCAAGTTAGGGCATAGTTAAAGGATTGAAATTGTATCCTACATGCGGCATAAAATTAATGTCATTTCCCATCAGTCACTTTCACATTGCAACTATGTTTTAGGTTTTACTGTTGCAAAAACTCGACGTAGGCTAAACGGTTTCCGGTACCAGAAGTTATTACAATCATTGTAAAACGTCGACACCGCGCTCAAAAGACGGGTAGTAAAAGCGCCAATTCGACTAATAGGTCGCGGTATAACCTCCTCTTAACAGGGGTAGCATATAGCAGGGTTCAGGGTATAGTCCAAGTGAACATATTGTATAAGTATTTCGTTAGTGAATTACGTATCCGTATCACGTATATGTGTTGAACACTTATTACGTTATATTTCAGCGAATAGCCGCTAGCCGGTTGTCAATTAACGCCCTTTCCATGTAAGGTTATAATAATTATATGGTTACGTATTTGATCATTATTATAAGTTCATTAGTATATGTAATTATAATATAGGTAGGTTAGGTAGGCAGTAAATAATTGAAATAGGTACCCATAATATCGTAACTTTGAAATATCGACATATTGCAATATCGAAATATCGATATATCGAAATATCGACATATCGATATATCGATATATCGATATATCGAAATATCGATATATCGAAATATCGATATATCGAAATATCGATATATCGATATATCGAAATATCGATATATCGAAATATCGATATATCGAAATATCGATATATCGAAATATCGATATATCGAAATATCGATATATCGAAATATCGATATATCGAAATATCGATATATCGAAATATCGATATATCTAAATTCGATATATCGACATAAAAATATCGATATATCGATATTTCGATATATCGACATTCCGGTATCGTTATTCGATATATCGATATCGATATCGATATATCGAAAAAAGTCGCAGGCCTAAGCAGGAGTGGACCAGGGTTCTTGTAATAAACAACATCTTATGGTGATTAAGGAATTAATTATCCCATGGAGAACCTGACAGAGTGCCTCGTGGCGGGACGCCGGCGCCGCGCCGTACTCCTCGTCCGCCTATGAACACGACACACACACACACACACACACACACTACACTCACGGTAGTTGGTTGTGAGGCGAGACTTGTGATGTACCAAACGCGCAAAATGGTTTCAAACGTTTGCTATCGATTACAAACTTGATAAATTTTTTGCGTTGACGTCAAGCGCACACGATCAAAAATTGCTTGTGAACGTTTTTGAGCGTTTGCAGATCTTCCGAACGAAGTCGATATATCAAAGAAAATTTATTGTTTGCGAATTTTGTACATGTTCTGTCTAGACATAGTTTCATTCGCAAAAATTCCATCCAAACCTGTCGGTTTGATCTAAAGAATTTGCGTAATAATGGAATGGAATGAGACCATGAGAACTTTGCCGATCAAAAACTATGTTGTGGCAGCTGGCAGCCCACACAAAGCTTGTGTTCCGACAAACTCAAAAAACAAGTTGCATAGAACGAAATTACTATGGGCAGTGCCACCGAGATAATCAGTAGCTTCATTGAATTTCTTTGTTTTCAGGAAGTGGCTAATCCAAAGTCTATGTTTTCTCTTCTTTTCGTCAATTTCTTTCTAAATTAAATCATTAATGAACGAGAAACACACAGCACTACAAATAATTCTTCTTCTCATCGCCATTTTCGTTGCACACATCGAATCGCCTACGAATTCCGGCAAACACACAATTCTTTATTTATTTACTTACCAGATAAAAATATACAAATGATTACATATGCTCAATAACAAGTGCAAAACAAATGCAGGCTGCATAGATGATGAAGTCATCTGTGCACAGGTCTGGTTTATAGCAAAACTTAAAACTAACACTAAAGTAACTAAAAGAACAAAACCATCCAAAAACAAAACTGGTAAGAAAAAAACACAGTAACCAGAAAAATCACGATAACAGTCCAAAAATCTAACAAAACTTCAAACAATATAAAGAAAATTTCCTTCAGTAAAGTTATCCATACTCCCAGGATTTCCACCGTTAGCGCAAACAACCCGGAGCACAAACGACAACCACTGTGCAAAACCCAACCAGCCAACTTCGTCTTGATAGTTTTTCTTCCAAGTGTAAGTCTTGAGATCATTAGGGAGTGCATTAAAAAATCTCACTGCAGTTATTTTACTACCCTTATGACTAATGGTTTTATTTATTTTTGGCAATAATAGATTCTTATTTCTTGTAATGCTTTTAGATTTATCAAAGTCATCCTTTAATTCATTCATAGTGATACAGAAGAGCCTCCAGTGAAAAGAACTCTATTAAATTTTAATGGAGATATGACATTCTCTGTGTTTTTCATAATTATTTTTAGAATTCTATTTTGCATGGCCTGTAACGAATTTATGACGTTATTGTAAGCACCTCCCCACGCTATAATACCCTAGTTACATAATAATTATGTATCATACTATGGTACAGAGCATAATAAATTGTCATCAAAGATTTCGGTTTTCAGTAACAGTAAAATGTAAGTCTTTGTGCCTCTCCCACCTGCCTCTAAGTGTCAGGCTCCTCAAGATGTGAAACTTCTCAATTTAAAGTTCTCCAGACCGAGTTTTTGGACCAATGAAAATTGTTTTAGTATCTATTGATTTCCTGGTCGTCAAGTACTACATCGATAATTATTATTTCCTCTTCTTGTATACAGGTGTACTGTTTTATATGGACCTCCATTAGGAAGACTATCAATTTCTAATTTAAGAAGCGGTTAAAACGTGTCGGAAAATCCTCTGTGATAAGGATGATGTCTGTTTGAAAATCTTAATATTGGCACTGGCAACTTGGGTTTAGAGCGTTTACATTACAGTATCCTTAAACAAAAATAATTAGTAGAATAGCATTTCTCTGCATAAAATAATGTATGAAGGTATGAAAGTTCTTTAAATTCCACTGGTGCAATAAATAAAGTTTGGTGGGTGCGGAAAAACTGTAAGTCGCCCAAAAATAGTCAGCTTTCTCCAATAGATTTATTTTCTTATTTATATGCGAATTTGGAAATAATTTTGAGATAAGTCATGCGCATAAGGAATTCAAAATGACTGTAATATTTTAGTGCTAGAGATCCTGCGTTTCATCTGCGTCTGCTCCAGTCGTCGCGTCGATGTTTCAGTATTCAGCGACCTTATCACCGTATTCCACATACCGACGATATATTTCTGATAATACCGGGAACCGAGATCGCGTTAATATTCAATTCTGAAGCTGAAAGTTTAGAAGAGTCACGTGCAGTCGAAGACAAAAAAGAACCGCTTGCCGCCAAAATATTGTACGTGTTCCCTAAAATCTGTAAGTACCTAATAAATGTTTACATTTTGGAAAAATATTTTTGCATAAAATTTTTATATTCCACAGTAAGTACCTCCCTATGCATGCAAGCACTTTTTTGAAGTAATATCAAATTACATGAAAATGTTAGGTAATTTCTCGGTATATTTATTAGGCTGATATTTTTAATAAAATCAGCTGAGTGTGTGCCTTGTTTATTTGATATTAACAAACTCAGTTAGCACATTATGACTCTATTTTAGTCGTACGATGCAGAATGTTAAATCACCTATGTCTACTGTTCTCCAAACATCGAAAGCCTCATTTACGTTATTTTTAGATGGTATACGGAATCTTGGATTCGGTCTAACGTCGCCAAGTGTAATGATCGCGTTAACTTTATGAGAATCAACCTATTTTATTACATTATCTGTCGGACATTTAACAATTCCTACGGAATAATTTTAATGCGGTTTGAAGATAGTTCAGAACTGCAAACTTTTAAGATATTGTTTATTGATGGTGTGCATAAAACTATCTAAAACACATTTTTTTAGCAATTTACTTTCGAATATGTATTACGGCGCGTGATACAAACATTTACTTACCATAAAAATATCTGGCAAGAAGGTAAATAAAATATATTTTTAACAGCATAACGAAAAACTTGGAGATCCTTTAATGTTCAAATATTTCCTTCAATTACATCCACCACTAACTCCAATTTATAAACTGCGAAAACAAGAACGATATAAAAGTTTCATATTCAAATTAGTCAACTCTCGACATAAAAACTTTTCGTGAAAGTATGCTTAAATGAACATAAATTGAAATCGTGTACCTATAATCTTACTTTTCAGAGAGTAAACACACCAACTTTTGGGGAATTAATTTATGAAAAAAGGAAAAAAAGTTGCATGTTTTATTTTCTTCTTTAGTACCAACGTACCTAATTATTTATCCAAAAAGAAGTGATGTAACTTTGAGGTAAGTTTGTCAGTTTTTCATTCTAAATAAATTACGCCCTATGTGGCTCTTGACTTCTGACAGTTTCAGTTAAGAAACATCTTAACATAATTTTAATATACCTATCATTATAGCAGTTTTAAAGTTTTTAGGCACAAATTGAAAAAACAAACAGTTTTTACGGCAAAACAACTATGATCATATTGTAAAAGTTAGGTTAAATGTGTCGTAAATGAAATTGCATAAAAAACGTAATATTAGATAGGTACAAATTCAAAAGTTTTGTTTTTGTAAATGTGCACGAATTTCATCCAAATGCTATATATTCTTACACTTAACGCACCGTACCGAAAAGAAATGGGATAAAAGGGAAGAATAAGAGAAAAGCTCATAAAATTGGAACAAGAAAGTAGAAGCAAGAAGAGGAAAAGGAAGGGAAAGGGGAAGAGGCAACGACAACTTAAACGTAACAAGCAATTCCGTGGTAACGTTTTTAATGCTGACTGATATAACGATGTCGTTTATGAGCCCGATGATGGAAGCCCCATGTCGCAGTATTGGTTTTGTACTTTTGGATTAGAGCTGGATATGTTTATTCAGTCTCATTGAGATTTACTACTTTACATTTTTCCCACTTCCTTCAGGAGTGCTTTTGTTGCTTTGGAACCTCCTTCAGAGGGACCTCAGTTTTTTACCCACTATTTTGCTTGGGACTTCGCATAAGTCCCTATATATAGTATTTCATTTACTCTTCGTTGGGAGGCGCATGTGGTGTTTCCTTGTTTGTTTCGTTTTATCACTGTAAAGCCTTGGTTTTTAACAAATTTCCGTCGACGGAATTGCGTCGACGGAATTCCGTTTGCTGTATTTTAAGTCTGTCGCCGTTTGAACGGCAGAAAATTTTCAGTTTTTTGGCTGACGTAACTTAGCAACAACCAAATTATGCAGGTTTGATTTCAGGGAAGTCCGCCAGCGCAGTGCGTCGACGGAATCCGTCAGCGGAATTGCGTCGGCGGAAAGTTCTTAAAAACCAGGGCTTTAGTATAGTTTTAGAGTATGATTAGTTCGTATCTCCTATTTGTTATGGTTTGTGTAGCTCTTGATTGGTCTGAAGTTGGGGTGTTGGTTGAGGACCCCGAAACCGGTCACCATTGCAAATAAAGAGTGTCGAGGATAATCGGATTTCAATTACACCTTCTTTTATTTAATTCTGGATGGCCATAAATAATATAACTTTGGGTCAATTGGATACGTATTTGCAATAACAAGTTATAAATCAAGTAAAACAATAAACATACCAGTTCCACGGTATAGAGGCAGTACCTTAATTAAGTACCCTTACTTAATAAATAACCTGAGAATCGTATTTAACAGTTTGGCTTGACATATCGTCCACATATAAATAAAATAACATCTGCTTTACTGGCCTGATAGGAATAAACATTAAGTAAAAAACTCACCGAGAGAGGGGTCCGCCCCCGAACCACCTTTGTTGATCAAGCAGCTCGAGTCCTGTTACCGGGAGTGCCGAGAGGTTCAGATCCTGTCGTGTCCAACATGGCTGCCCCTAAAACACGGCTATACCAATAGCCCCAATGCTACTTGTCTAGTCTTTTGGTAACTCTAGCCATTTGCACACTGGCAATCCACTACCCACTTGCTATCTTTATAGCTACTCGGTATCTGTCTACCCACATACTATATGTCTAGTCACTTGGTATCTGTCTACCCCCATACTAGCTGTCTAGTCACTTGGAATCTGTCTACCCACATACTAGCTGTCTAGTCACTTGGTATCTGTCTACCCTTGGTATCTGTCTACCCACTTGGTATTTGTCTACCCACTTGGTATCTATCTACCCTTGGTATCTGTCTACCCTTGCACCCTTGGTATCTGTCTACCCTTGGCA
Source organism: Xestobium rufovillosum (assembly GCA_963966045.1). Lineage (NCBI taxonomy): Eukaryota > Metazoa > Arthropoda > Insecta > Coleoptera > Ptinidae > Xestobium > Xestobium rufovillosum. Next base: position 41,618,145 of record OZ014494.1, on the reverse strand, counting down.
TCTGTCTGCCCACTTGGTATCTGTCTACCCTTGGTACCTGTCTACCCACTCGGTATCTGTCTACCCTTGGCATCTGTCTGCCCACTTGGTATCTGTCTACCCTTGGTATCTGTCTACCCTTGGTATCTGTCTGCCCACTTGGTATCTGTCTACCCTCACGCTATTTGGAAAGAAATGATATTTGGTATATTACTACCCATCACTAAATAATATATCCATCACATACGTACATTCAAAATACAGCCAACAACAATATAAATAGAAATCAGCATGTAAGAATAATAAAAAGGTAAACATTGATATATAACTCATTTAGGATCATATGGTCAGTATCCACATAAATACGTTTTACGCCTATTAAAAACCATAGAGGGTAATATTAATTGAGAGAGATGCATCTGCTCTAACTACTGATCAGTAGGTAAATACCTGGAGGTACCAATGTCAAACCTGTCTTCAAGGTACACTGTGAAACAGTGATCACGCCACATAATGCACATAATACAAAAACAAATAAAATAGAACCGGCAATTAACCACTGACGCGTACGGACGCTAAACCCCGACTCCCTTGATCCCTGAAGAAGTCAAATACTCCCCCACACCCCGGCCAGACAAACATAAGAGTCTGTAACATGATAAACTTTCCCTCGCATATGTAACGCCAGAAAACAGCCGAGTTTAAGAAAATGTGAAAAGTACTAACCCTCACACGTGCATGTAACTTTCTCAAACTTGCCAAACTCCCCGCGAAACGGGTCGAAAACCCTGACCGCTGCAGCAAATGTGACACTCAGCTGAAAAATGCAGAAGAGGAATGGCGTGAATGATATAGATGACGCAGATTCAAACTATGAACATTTTGTTGAAACATAAAATACAAGCTTTTCAATTAATTATACAGGGTGTTTCATTAACAATGGGAAATCCGTTAACTGGTGATTCTACAGGTCAAATAATGACCATTGGCTCGACTTGAAAATTTGCAATCCTATGGTTTTTCTTACGGGAAAAATATTCCAATAACATTTTTGACGTTGCCCATAGAGGGCGCTACTTATAACTTATTGCTTTGATAAATTGACCCATAACTTTTTACAATGTACATCTAACGTCAAATCGGCTCCAAAATCTGAAAGACCAACCTTTTTTAAATAATAAATGTATTCTTGTCTTATTTTGATATTCCAGCCCATTTTCAAGAAAAAACGACTTAATGCAGATAGTGTTTAAATCTTAGAAATGAAACCCTTATTAAGTACTGCTAACAAAATAAATCACTGCAAACGCTTAGGTACAAGAAAAATAAAATTAGGAAACATTAAATTTTAAAGTAGTTGTTCGAAGTGTCCACCATTCACTTGGATACAATTTTCAATGCGTTTCCTGAGAGACCACCGAGTTCTAAACAATGCCCCTGGATTGCCTTTGATTTCTTTGGCAGCCGCTTGCATTCTTCGCCACAGTTCATCGGGTGAATCAACAGCATCTTTATAAACCATATCTTTCATTCTAGACAACATCAAAAAATCCCGAGGATTTAAGTCGGGGCTTCTAGGCGGTCAAGCAAATTCACTTCCACGGCCAATCCACCGGTGAGGAAAGACGTTGTCTAAGTACTCCCGCACCGGCCGTGAAAAATGTGCGGGCGCCCCGTCCTGCATGAACCACATATTTTCCCTTAAATTAAGTTCGTACAAATTTTGCTGAAGAAAATTTAAATAAAGTGGACCGTTCAAATTGGGTAGAAGTTGCAAAGGCCCAATAAGGAAAGTTTAAAATACACCGCACCAAACATTTATCTTAAATTCATGTTGGAAGTGTCTTCCTTTAACGGGGGGGGGGGGGGGTTCAGAATTCCACAAACGATTGTTTCGCCAGTTGAAAACTCCGCGTCGAGTAAACGTTGCCTCATCTGTGAAGAGGATTTTGTTCAAAAAATTAGGATCCGCGCCTTGCTGCTCTTGTAAGAAATTAGCGAAACGTAGACGAGCAGGAGGATCTTCCGGTAACAACTTTTGAACTGGAGTAATGTGGTATGGGTGAAGCTTCTCTTTGTGCAAAATTCTCCAACTCGAAGAGCTACTTACGCCTATTGCCGCACTTAAACGACGGGTACTTACGGCTGGATTTTCGTGCAATCTAATTAAATCAGTGAGTCCAAGAACAGTACAAGTGCAAAAACTCTGTTTTGAGAAAATAAAAAAACTGTATAACATTGAAACTATTGGTCGTAGACGATTGAAATACATTGATAAAATGTAGAACTCACTATTCTGAATGTTAATACACCCAGCAATTTTTGCAAAAAGGTCAAGGTCATTCAGTTATATTTAAACAAATATTATGGACATGTACTGCTCTTGGACTCAAATATTTTTAATGTAGTGCAAAAATTTTTTATTCAACATAAACTCAAACATTACAATAAGTAAGAAGAATTCTTAATGTAAATTTGATATTCTTTGTTTTTTAAGAGTCATCAGCATCTACGTTTGTCGTTGGCCAGGAAGTTATATGATAATAAAACTCCAATCTTTCACCAGTTACATATTTCATAACATTCTTGATGTCTTTAATTTTTTTGAAGGTCCAGACATTTTCGCGCCATCTACTTTTCCTTTAGTTGTCACATAACCTTGGCCCTGCAGAAGAGACAATTTTCTTTTGTTATCCTTCCATGTTTTTATGTTTTTTTCCCTTTTCAGCAGCCACTTCTATCAATTTGTGTTTCACTACTATCACTTGACGACATTTTATACTAATCTAAATTATTAGCACAAAATTAAGCATAAACAAATAAGAACAACTACTTGTCACTAGCTCATGCAGCCACGAACTGGGAGAAATGACACAATGACAGATACAATTTAATGAGAAGAACAGTACGTGTGCGGGACTCGTACTGTTCTTATACTCATTCGATGCGTTAAGGTTGTATAAACGACCGGCATTGTACTGCATTTAGGCTCATTCGATAGAGAATCGAATTTTAAGCATAATGGCTATCTTCGCTCAAAACGCTATATTTTGGACTTTTACTGATCTTGGACTCACTGATTCAATTATAACCTCATCTTCCTGCTCAGCCGAAATAATCTTCGGAACGCTATTTTCATCGTTTGGACGGAAAGATCCTCTTTCGCCTAAGCGATTGTACAGATTTCTAAATAATTTATGATTTGGTTGCCTTCGGTGGGGGTATAACTCTGAATACCTTCGGGCTGCAGCGAGCCCATTAAAATTGGTTTGAGCAAAAACACAAATCATATCTCTCATATCACTATTCGAAAAGTCATTAAGACGCGGCATTTTTTAATACTTTTGATAAATTTATGGAGAAAGTTAATGAAAAAGCTATTGGGTTAAAGCTTCATTTACATTCAATTTCACATGGGCTTAAATTTGTGATGGAAGTGAAGAAGCATTTACATTATCAGTTTGTTATGTCAAATTTGTAGGTTATGTTCGTATTTTTTACAAGATGTTCTATGGAAGATAATAATTTGTATTAACAAATAGAATTGAAATATATTGAAAGGAAACTTAAAAAATGCACTCAAGTCTTGTATCAACTACCAAGAATTCAAGAAAATTTTGAAACCCTTTTTTTGGATTGTGCGCATTGCGTCAAATATCAACTGCGCATGACAATTTCAGAGCGAATTGGCGTATTTGCTTGCCTTTTCCAAGCAGGAGCTTTCGCTTGCACGACTTCAAGGTCAAATTGGGAAAATTTCAAGTTGAATTTTGAAAGTAAATTGTAAGGTATAAAAGCGTATGACAAGCAATGAAATTTCGAATTCTATTTCTGAAGAAAGTCAATGTAAATGCTACTTAACACTAACACTTTAAAACTAATGTCATATTACTATCGACTGTCTGTTTGTAAAACGTAGCTATCTAGATAATATTTTGTTTAATGCGGAACGGCCTATTAGAACAAGTTTAGAATTTAAACACTATCTGCAGTAAGTCGTTTTTTCTTGAAAATGGGAGGGAATATCAAAATGAGACAAGAATACATTTATTATTTATAAAAGGTTGGTCTTTCAGATTTTGGAGCCGATATGACGTTAGATGTACATGGTAAAAAGTTATGGGTAAATTTATCAAAGCAATAGGTTATAAGTAGCGCCCTCTATAGGCAACGTCAAAAATGTTATTGGAATCTTTTTTCCTGTAAGAAAAACCATAGGAATGAAAATTTTCAAGTCGACAACCTAAGAAATTTCGTAGTTATGGCAGAAAATGGAAATAAAATTGTAACTTTCAACCATCAACATTCGGATAAGGCATGTTCGGGTCAATGGTCATTATTTGACCTGTAGAATCTCCAGTTAAAGGATTTCCCATTGTTAATGAAACACCCTGTGTAGGATAGATGGTACTTACAAAAAAGCAAGATTTTGAAAAATAGCTAGGTATATTTTCAAAGCCCTACAACACCAATTATTCGTTGATCCTCCGTGATACTCTGTCGAACTTCCGCATCTCAACACTAATCGACAGCAAGCATTTTAATCAAGTTGCAGTCGTCGGCACTCGGAAAGCAGAATTCACACAAGGATAATACATACCTATGCAGCTATACATAAATGTATTATCCTTGTGTGAATTCTGCTCTCTGGGCGCTGCGCTGATTGCAACTTGATCAAAATGCTTGATGTCGATTCGTGTTGACATGTAGCTACATATCCAAAGATGGCGGTACTGTAAGGACCCTGTGTACACATTAATCATTTTCTTTATAATGACTAATAATCCGCTTAACTTTTTCCATATCTTAAAATCCAGTACACCTATGTCCCCGAAATCTTGATTTTTCATCGAAAATAACTACGATTTTAGTCTTGCTAGAAAATTCCACAAGCTATTTGTGTTTCTTTTTTAAATTTGAACAAAACCAGGGTCTGCATTACGCTCCGAAAGCGTACCAGACATTAAAAGAGCCAAGTCTCCCTGCTGCATTTTCGAGCTATTCAGACGTTCCCGCCTTTACAAACTGTACGGTTATTTATTAATATTTTGCTTTCTAATTTTGCAAGCATATACAGAAAACATTTCTTAAGAGTCGTCTCATCGGCGATTTCTAAAAAAAATAATAGAAGTTTGTCTTTTTCGGCTCCAAATATACGCTAATTTTGTGTACTTATAACTTACTAAAAAATTACTCTTTTAAAAATCCGAGATGAGAGGCCGATTTCCACAAGTTTCTTCTTTCAAATAAAACAAACAATTTCAAAATCGGTTCATAAATAAGGAAGTAATTTGTAAAGAGAGCTGCCCTTGCAAACGCGATTTAATACTGCTAGTACGAACTCAGTGATTTTTGTATGGGGCCCACTTCAATAATTGTATCGCCATACATTACATATTTTAATCGTATATACGCGAACATAGAATTTTGGTCTTGCGAATTAATGTATTTGTGCTTAATTGCAGCGCTCTGCCATATCCCACATTTTTATTATAATTTTGTTCAGTTTAGAATCGATTTTATCTGAAAGTAAATTTACACAATTTGAACACGTTTGTTATTGAAAGTAATGAACATATAGCAAGATATAAAATAATTCAAATTTCACCTTAAATAATGTTCTCTTTATAACCAAATAACAACAACTTAAAATCTCTGAATGAAAACCCAGTAAATTTTTTCAGATACGAGGGTTGTTCTGACATGAGCGGGAATTTTATTATAATTTATTTGTAAATTGATCCAAAAGTAGACCTGAGCAAATATTTTCAAGATTGCAGGTAATTTATCTGCAATATAGTAATTCCGGGTTATAATGGAATGTTCCTCATAAATAACAAGTATTCAGGTAATGTAACTCTGAACAAACTAAAAATGCTAATTTCGCCCAGAGTTCTAATAGCGTGGCTTTCAACATTCATCGTAGAGGCATATTCCTACTTTTTCTACTATCATTTAATTCTGGTAACACATTCGTATAAAAGTTTACAAGTTGATTTTCCATTTTCATTTTCCAAAATTCATTGTCTTTCATAGCCGTTTCATATTTTATGCCTTTGGGTGTCCAGACTTTAAAGATACAATACCCTCTTTTTGTAATTTGCATTTGTCCCTGAATTTGGTAAAAGTAATTGTGATTCTTATTTATCTTCCCGTTTCGATTCCAAAATATGATTTTCCTTTTCTCGATACCTTCTTCCGGGGTTAGATTACAAGAACTTTGTGCATAAACTTAAACAACACCTTGATCTCTTATAAGACCGTCCGGAGTTTCTGACAAATACGGAATGCTCAGTTCTTGAAATATTCTTTCGCTTTATTATACATATACAGGGTAATTTATACCGGGGGGCGAAAAATTAAAATTAGGGTTCAGAGCCACAAATGAAGTAAAAAAATGTCATATGAAGGTATGTCCGGAAATACTTCGTATAAAAGTTATGCTCGTCCAAAGATGGAGGCTATTAAATTAGGTTTCTAATTTTTTCTCAACTTTTGAGAAAGACATAAAAATGAATTTTGGTACACCTATTATACTAATAGGGAAGCTTCGAAGAGATATTTTTTAATCATCCCTTATCGTTTCAACCTAATTTATGCTCGTCCACACATGGAGTCTATCATGTTTGGACGAGCATAAATTTTAAACGAATCATTTCCGGACACACCTTCATATGACATTTTTTACTTAATTTGTGGCTCTAAACCCTAATTTTAATTTTTCGCCTCCTGGTATAAATCACCCTGTATATGTTACGGGCATAGTGTCGAATCGGGCGATGTTAGCGCCTGGGCAACGTGACCTGACCTTACAAGACCTGACCGGACAGCATGAACGGTCATCGTTTGCATTGCCCTACTTTCCCACTATGCCCGTAGGATATGCAGGGTGTTACAAAAAAGTAGGTCAAGCCGTTAACCACAGGTTATCTGACCGAAAATAATGGGACTTTCCTTATGCCATTTTTCATTTAGGCTTCTTTCTTTCAAGATACAGGGTGTTAAAGTTAAAATTTAAAAAACTATTTTTATGAATAACTCCTTTGCTTTTTAAGATATTCCGTTGAAATTTTGTACAACATTTTCTCATATACCGATAAAATGTTTGTGTAACTTTGATCAAAAAAATCGATGCGCTAACGGAGGAAAGGGGGCGTTGTAATACCCATTGACCGCCAAACTTTTTCCTGCGCACGTCTATGGTTCCTATGGTTCCTGCATAACATCTAAGCTTCAAACAAATGCTCTTGGATGTTACCTCTTTTATTAATAATTATTTTGGCAACTTCACACCTACTCGTCTTTCTTTCCAATGCTAATTTGGCTATTAGACGTTATGCAGGTATATGACCGAATCGGTACCATCCAAGGGCATTTTTCTGAAGCTTAGACGTTATGCAGGAACATATGCATCCAAGGACATTTTTCTCGAGCTCAGTTCGTCACCTTAGAAAAATTGGGAGACGTAAACAGTGAGTGGATTAACAACACACATAGTCAAATGATTTGCAACATCTCGTAAACCAAGCCCTAAATCAAAATTTTACAAGAGGGAAAAATAAAAGAAATGAACGCGTGGTATCAAATCAATACCTTTGAACCATACACGTGCGCAGAGAAAAGTTGGGGGGTCAGTGGGTATTACAACCCCCCTTTCCTACGTTCGCGCATTAATTTTTTAATCAAAATTACACAAACAGAAAGCTGAAACCAGAATTTGGATACCGTTTTTCTCGAAAATAATGTTGATTTTTATCTCTCCAATTCTTTTTGTACTAAGCAGACTACTATAGAACTTTTTCCAAGGAATTTAGTAGCGTACGTAGTTGTTTTCTAGGGAGCGTATTTTTTGAGTTATGACATAAAGATGAATTTTTAAAATGGAAATCATAGTAGGTACGCTTTGGTCTAGTTCGAGAGGTCTTTTTTTAAGCTATCAAAATATATACCTATACTTTTATATTGTTATTTCAAAAAACGGCAACGGTTTTGGTACTTTTTAAGTTGTAACTTTAGAAAATATAAGATAGGTAGGTACATTTTGATAGCTTAAAAAAAGACCTTTTGAACTTGACCAAAGAATGCTGCGATTTCCATTTAAAAAATTGAACTTTATGTCATAACTCAAAAAATACGCTCCCTAGAAAAAAACTACGTACGCCACTGAATTCCTTGGAAAAAGTTCTATAGGAATCAATCTTAACAGTTTTAGTCTGCTTAGCACAAAAAGAATTGGAGAGAATTTTTGAAAATGAATAAAAATCAATATTATTTTTTTCTCGAAAACTGAAAACGATATCCAAATTCTGGTTTCGGCATTATATTATACTCAAGAAAATAGCTCATGTTTGCGAAAATCCCAAGGCTCTATCTCTGCTGCTTCTATGAGAAACCCCCAAATCACAACGAAAATAAGACACCCTGTACAGACAAAAATCCAATTATTGCATAGTCCCTTCAAACGTCAAACCACCGAACCAGATTCAGACCTATACAAGCTGCAATACAAATTGAAATTAAAGCTTTGCTAAGCGAAGCCAGAGTGCGACCCTGGAAGAGCTTCCCAGCCACGTGTTTTTGACCGTGGCTCCGCCTTCGGAGCATACCTCGTCTTACGTCCCTAAAAAATCTTGATGTTGGCGAGCGGTTACTTGGCTCTTAAGAGACAGATGTATACAAACTCTGCATAAGTCGCAACCGTCCACCGAACGTACCTACTTGCGCATGCTTGGTATGCATCTAACAAATATAAACGAGGAAGTAGAATATACTATTTCTATCGCCTTTTCTCTGTCACGCTTTTTGCACATGCAAGGAATGGGGAGTTGTTTGTATTAATGTAATAGGTATATGAACAAAACGAATTTCTAAAAAATCCTTCATTTCTCGTACCAGTGGTCTGCAGTTTACTGTAATTATTTTGAATGCAACATATATGTAATAAAACCTATAAAACGAACCTTGTTCGTTGGAATAATACACGTAGGGATACGTTATGAATATTTCAATGCCAGCTAGTTAGAGTAATATTCTGTGATATCTCGTAGTACAATAAAATATGGATTCGTTCAATAATTCAATGCCCGGCGGGGTATTTGCTCGAGGAGTAGTTGTTCGAACGGTCCAGTATCACTCATTAAAACTTAAACTTAAAAATATTTTTTAAAAATTTTGTAATTACTGGATGGTATCATTCCTCACCAGTACCATGCGATACTGAATTAAATAAATTTATACTGTGCATGAATGAAGGACGCATAAAAATTAAAAAGTAGGTATTTCCTGGAACAGTTGGATAAAAAAACTATGTCCAACGGAAGTTTAAGAACAATGAGAGTTTTTATAAGAGTTATTTTTCTGGGAAATTAAAAATATTATTTTCCTCTTTGTAACCCCACCCGGGGGCATATTCAGTAGCAGCAGACGAGCTAGACAATTCGGATCGCGTCTTAAATTTCGCTAAAAATTAATTTCTCAGAAACTATATGACTTACAAGGTTCCAATTTGGTACACAATTTAAAAACTTTATAAACCATAACTGATGTGAAGGTGAAGTTAATTGAAGTAATGCAAGGTGTTTGTTCGGGGTGGGTCACCCCTAAAATTTCTTAAAACTATTTAATCCATTAATTAATTTGAAAAAGTTTTGTGGCATTTCATGCAAAATTTCATTTTCAAACTTTTTTTACTCCTAGTACTTTTCAGTAAAATGAATAGTTTTTGAGAAAAACGAAGATTACTTAAGTAAGATTTGAATTTTTTACTTAAAAATTAATCGAAACGTTCACTAGTAGGCTCATGGACAACAATTTGAGCAATTACTCTAATTGATATTTATTAAAAACTCTGTAATACTCGTTATGTAAAAATATTAAGATTTATTAAAAATTGCCTCTTTATCATAGCCTACTAGTGAACGTTTCGTTTAATTTTTAAGTAAAATAATTCAAATCTTACTTAAGTTATTTTCGTTTTTCTCAAAAACCATTCATTTTAGTGAAAAGTACTAGGAGTAAAAAAAGTTTGAAAATGAAATTTTGCATGAAATGCCATATTTTTTTTTCAAATTAATTAATGGAGTAAATAGTTCAATGAAATTTTAAGGGTGAGCCACCCCGAATAAACACCTTGCATTACTTCAATTAACTTCAACTTCACATCAGTTATGGTTTATAAAGTTCCTAAATTGTGTACCAAATTGGAACCTTGTAAGTCATATAGTTTCTGAGAAATTAATTTTTATCGAAATTTAATGGGACACTTTGGAGGGCTATATCTCCTCAGGGGTACAACTTCGGACAGGGGTATATTAGACTCTTTGTCTTATTTTCGCATGGGGAATCTACTATTTTCGTTTGATTCACCATTTCTGAATCACCCTGTATATTGTCCTAGTAAGTAGTTCATTTATTTAAAAATAAAAATTAATGTATTATGATAGTGTTCCATTAAAGTGCTCAAATTTGAGTCTAATTTATTTGTTTAATAGGTGTAGAAAAAGTATAGTATTATATTCGCGATTATGACCATTATTCACGCAGATGATTTGAGCCACTCGCCTTCGGCTCGTGGGCTCAAACATCATCTTCGTGAATAATGGCTGTCATAATCGCTCATATAATAATATACTATTGTTCATTTTTAAATGTTGACAGTTCAGACGAATTAGAAAATCCATAGAATCAAAGACGTCTTTGATTAGAATGAATTGAGTTGTCATGGATAATCTGATAAATTTCTGTGTTTTAATTTGAAAATTATTAATATAATTTTGGCTTTTAACGCTTTAATAAATTGGAAAGTTTTAGAGTTTTTGATATCCTCAAACGCAGAAAAAAATAATCTTTAGATTGCTACCTTTACCAACACTGTAACTACACATGGGGAGCAGGAATCCCCAAAAACGTAATTATTACCCATGTTATTTCCCCATGTACACATGGAAGTTTATCACACGGTATAATGGTTTGATGCTTCTATTAGATTTCCGCTCCACAAAACAAAAAACTTAATTTATTCATCTGTAAGTTCATAAGATAACAAGCTTCTTAGGGAAAATTATTTCATTGTATAAAATTACTGCCTAATTTCCATGGGCGGAGATTGGGCAGTTTCTAAGAAAATACTTATAGTGGAATCGAATTTTACGAATTTTATTAAAACTCGTGAAAGAGTGTTCAGTATTATCAAAAAAGGCCGTCTTGTCAAAACTCGTTAGCGTTTTTACCCGTTTTTAAGAACAACATAATTTTTAATTCGCGGTAAAATCGTGTTACGGCTTTACGTTATGTTAGACCTACGTAAAATAAATAGGAAATTGATGAGGGTTCACAAATTCAATCAAAATTTGCGTAATTAATTAATTGTGAAAAATTAGTTACTTTGAGTGAGTTTTGGACTTTTCAATTTTCTATTTATGACATAAAATTTTCGTCAAACAACAATATTCAGTTTTACTTGCAAAAATAAACCCTGTAAATATGTATTATTGAAGAAGGCCTGCTGATAGAAACCGGGACAACCTGTATGTACCCACAATAATGCATGCGCATAGAAACTTCGAATTTTGGAAAACATAATTAACCAAAATATACAATTTTAAAATTAATGTATTAAATGTGATTTATTAAAAGTACTACACACTATCATTTTGTTAGCGAATTTACGAAATTTATGCGTGTACGAATTACGTGACCTGAATATCTTAATGGAAAATCAACAATAGAGATTATATTGTAGCTACTAACCATCGGAAATTGGCCGGAATTAATTTGAAACTGAACTGCTTATCCCCGCGTGATCCAAATGCTTATTGACTCCCCGAATTCGTTTATATCAAAACTCTCACTTTTTAATAGAACGGTGTTATTCAAACATACTTTTGTTTACGTAGCTTCAAGAATCGAATACTTTTTCAGTACTTATATGACGAGACCTTAATAGTAGCTCTCAGTTGCATACAATACGCATGCGCACGCATTTTGGAAGTAAAAAAAAACTAAAGTTGAGAGAAAGCATTTTAAACAAAGCCCTTAGTTGCCCTCTCGCACCAGACCCACGTATTTTTTGAAAAAAAGATTATGTAAAAACAAGCAAAATACTTATATCAAACCGCTGCGGGGTCAGAACTCGTCTAGCCGTAGGAGAACAAAATGGCAGTTCTGTACGATATCCGCACACCCACCGAGACCCTAAGCGCCACTCGCCGATAACGATATTCTTAAGGCCGTGCCTCCGCTGCCGGCAACGGTGCCCGCAAAATAAACTAATGGCTGCCGGCTCCGGTTGTCCGCTCAATGTTGGCTCCGATGCCGGCAATGGCGCCCGAAAAAAATAGACCTCAGGCTGCAGGTTTCCACACATTTTATTCGTTCGGCTTATTAGTCTCGACTTTCTCCGTATTTTGTACCTAACACTTTTATTATGAGTGCCATTCATTTCTTTCAAAGGTTTTATTTTATATATCGGATAAGTTATGAACGAACGACAAAATATACTTAAAAAATCATTTAATTCATCCTAGTTATAGCCCTAACTCGAGAGTTGAATACTGTACTTTATCTGCAAGATATCTGCAAGAACTCTTAGACAGTTGCACTTTTAAGATTACATTAACTACCTAAGTACTTATTCTATATGTATAAATGTGCGGTTACAGTAGCCTTTGAACAAACGTTCCCTAAGAAACTTATACATAATAGAGACGCGATTTATCTTGGATATAAATTTGACAGTAACCTCGAAGTGTTAAGAGAGGAATTAATAATGGGTTATTATTCAATGAACAACAGTCAATAAACTTGATTATTTATTTTCTGGAAAGAATTTTAGACTTTTAGGGCTTAAAACCATCGGAACTTATCATCGAATAATGTGACCAAAGACTTGGAAGGCTTATAAGTCTTTGATATTTCAGTCAAGTATAAATGTTACCAGTGAATCTAGAGGTCAAAATGGGTCGATTGAACCAAACATACCTTTATCCAAAGTTGCACCTGTTCGTACCTAGTTACAGCCTCTTAAAAGTTACGGAAAATATGACGTTTTTATTTATTTATGCTACTTCATTCATTCATTCATTCATTCATATGCATTTCTTTAAATTAAATTTATATTATAATATTCTATTATTATCCTTGTACCTGCACCACTTACCTACTGTGTTATTAGAATGAATTACAATTTATTTGTATTTTGCTTATTTGTTCGTTAGTATTATAAATCAGCCCAGAATGTTGAATTTTAAAGAAGCCTTGGAATCTAGAAAATTATCTAGATAAAAGCGACAAAACCTAAGAATTCTTTGCCGGCAGCACATTGGGTTGCCGTTGCCGGCAGCTCATTCGGGTGCCGTTTCCGGCAGCGGAGGCACGGCCTATTCTTAAACGTCATTTTACTGATACAGTGTAATGGTCACGCCGCATGCGTATTGTATGCAACCGGGAGCTACTATTAGTGTCTTTTTATATGTACATATATGTAGATACGTATGTAGTAACTAAGTATACTGCATATCAGCGCAATACAATATTCCAGTAACTTAACCTTTTAAAGACCCCGACTACTAAATACACAGAAAATATGAAAATAAATAATTTACTTCAACAAAATAAACATCTAATCCTCCAAATACCAATAAACCAGTTAATGGTTTTGACTAAATTTTAATTTTTCGAATTAAATCGTTCTAAGTGTAGAACTATCCTTGTTTCCAAACTGAAACTTAATGAAAGTCGTGGGTAGTTAGTTGGTGACTTTACAATTCGTTTTAGAGATCTTCCGGAACAAATTAAAAACTTTTACGTTATACAGGAAATTAGGTTTCCTTAGTTTTATGCTGAGCATCAAGTTTTTATAACCTGATTGAGTTTTAAAATTCCTGAAGTGAACACCAGAAAACTTTCAATTTGTAACTCACACGTAATAGGATTTTCTCTTGGGTTTTAAGTAGCAGAATATATTGTTCATACCTATTGTACAAGGTGTCCCAAACTGGACGCATTCTTATGGGAACACCCCTTATTTGAAGAGAAAAAAATTAACCAAGGTGTCCGGAGCTCAAATTTAATGAGAAAACCACTGGCGCAAACAAAACTTTGCTATCTCTTATCGTTTGGCCGCTAGAGGGCGATTCTCAAATTTCGTCGATTTCTTTTACGTATGTCCTATAACTTGTTTATTAATAAAGATAATTAATTTTGGTAAAAACTTTCTTAAGGCACTTTTTTCCGTAAAATCCATTGCAATAGGCAGTTTTTTTACAGGGCGTTTAGATTTTCGGGCACCACTCCAAACTATTTTTTTTTATATAGACCACCCTATATATTATGAGATTTTTGAAAAGCTCGTAAAATTTCCTAACTTTTGATCCCGCTTTTGATGTATCACTTGTGATGTTTATCTTAAAAACCATTAGCAACATTTAAAGAATTATTAATTTAATATAATAACTATGAGTAATCTTATCATGAAACTTTAGATCTGTGGTTTTAATCATAACAGGTTAGCATTCTATGTCATTTTATTAGTCATGGCAATCTTGATTTCTGTAGGCACTATATTTTAATTTTTAATTCGTAATGTTGCTAATGGTTTTTAAGATAAACATGACAAGTAATACATCAAAATTTAGGAAATTTTACGAGCTTTTCAAAAATCTCATAATATATAGGTGGTCTATATAAAAAAAATGAGTTTGGGGTGGTGCACGAAAATCTAAACGCCCTATAAAAAAACTGCCTATTGCAATGGATTTTACGGAAAAAAGTGCCTTAAGAAAGTTTTTACCAAAATTAATTATCTTTATTAGTAAACAAGTTATAGGACATAAAAGAAATCGAGGAAATTTGAGAATCGCCCTCTAGCGGCCAAACGATAAGAGATAGCAAAGTTTTGTTTGCGCCAGTGGTTTTCTCATTAAATTTGAGCTCCGGACACCTTGGTTAATTTTTTTCTATCTCTTCAAATAAGTGGTGTTCCCATAAGAACGCGTCCAGTTTGGGACACCTTGTACATATGTTTGTTGCAGTTGCATTCCAGAATCAGACGTTTTGCAAAGACTTGTTGCAAAAAGCGCCGGGCATGATGCAAAATCAATTTTAACTTTGGGTGTTGTTTAATCTCAACTGAAATGATCTACATATACGTATTGAGAGCTGCAGGACAGCTCGAACAATCCCTCCTCGGGCAAATTGCCACGTCAGGCATTGAATTATGGAACGTTTCAGATTTCTTGTACTACAAGACGTTACAAAATACTATACAACAGGTTCCAGACAGGCAATATTTAATTTGAAGGTACCAGACCTTAACCTGACGTTGATGTCCTTTACTTACCCAGACATGACAAGCCGGAACCTGCTGTAAGCATAGGTATCTGGCCCACGGCAACGAATACTTCATCGCAGTCTATTGGAACTTCAAGGTTAAGTTGAACTGTCAAACGGCTGGTCGAGAGTTAGTCAGTTTTCGTTTTTCGGTCACTACAGGAAAAACATGCAGCAATTTTGCAATTTTGGGTTGAAATCTTGAGATTTTAAAACTTTTTCAGACTTTTCGATGATGTACCTGGGTATTGGTGAAGTAATTAAGTTTCTGGAGACATCTGCTACAAAAGTTTAGATGTGTTACTTCTGCCCCGGGCGTATTTGCAATGAGAACAGAGAAAGATTTAGGTTAGCATTCCTCCCTCAGAATGGTGTTTTTTAAATAGCACTTTAAATTTTTCTTTAAAATGCTTCTTGTATTCTTAATGTATGCAAAAAGATAAGTCTTTTACAATTAAAAAAATACAAAAAGTACCTAATCACAAACTCTACCCTTGGTTATACTTTCTTGAAGGTCTAAAATGGTCAATATTCACCCCATTTTACGGTATTTATCTAAGTTGAATTGTTTCTGAAAGCAAATTTATTTAATTATCTTGTCTTATACATTCTTATTATAAATAAATTTCTATTTAATTTCATCCATACCTATTGTGGCTAAGATTCTTGGGAAAATTGGTTATTACCTCATAAAAACATACAGCATAAATGATTAAACCGCACAGAAATTTACTAAACAAAGAAATATCACATAACGTCAGTAAAATATAAGGTAAGTGTATATCAAATAAAACGGTAACAATCAATACAGAATAAACCGAGGTATAACCCAAATTTTAGGTAATAGCAAATTTAACTATTAGAAGTTCGCGACCACTGCAGTACCTATTGGTAATTCTAATTGTTTTTCTTGTAATTTTTTAAAAGCTGTCGCTTCAAAGAATAAGACTCCATAAATTCACCACGGCACAGACTATGAAGAATTTTTTTTTCTGCTTTCCACGATAATTTGTTGCTCAAAATTTAAAAAAGAAATCAGATGTAACTCGTATAAATATTCACGTTCACGGTTAACAACTTTTTCCATTTTAACTAATTTTAACACAATAATTGATGAAGACACTTCCCAAATAACTTACCAAATCACTTGAAAGATGTAAATGAAAACAAAAATCGACTCACATTTTCTAGTTTTCCGGTTTAGCCTCTGAGGCGGCGTAACGCTATCCTTGAAGTCCCAATAAATATTACGGGCGAAAAGCCTAATTCTGCTATATATATGACTGCGACGCACGTACACTGTTATTAACATTTTAAGATACAATAATAATAAGCAACATGCGAGTTTCAAACCTGAATAGTGAATAAAACTAATCAATTTCAAAAGTACAATAATGACTAAGCTAAAGTGACCAACCACGATATCCAAGTTATAAATTTAAATCAGGCCGCTTTTAGCTATACGAGACGAAGCTTCGTTCATGTAAATGTACCGTCAAAATGGTGACTAAAATCGCACGATAATATCCGAATCACTGACCACAATGCTACTACAAACTGAAAAACAATTAACTCGCTGAACTGCAAAGCAAACAATTTAACTCAAAAATCGCTAACAAACAACTACCTAATCAAATTGTTAACTTCTATCTTTTTAACTGAAACATGGAATTCCTAAACGCAACAACAAAACACTCCGATACAACTACAATGCTCCGCAGAAATTTTGGTATATTTTGAAGTGCTAGAAGTCCTAACACTTTAAAATGAACTTACGCTTCCGTGCCGGAATAAACTTAACAATTAAATTTCTGACCTCAAAGGATGCTCAATGTAAGTGGTATTTTCACTTCTTCCGCACCACTTATCAACGGGCTAATTTCACAGAAATATGCCCTTGTATCAACGAGTCACTAATCCAAGTACCGATGATGAGTAGGGCTGGGCGATACTCAGATTTCTGTATCTCTAGTCGAAACCGAAAATTTATGCATACTTAAATAAAATAAATGCTCTTGGTTGTTTGACAAATAATATGTTAGCAAGAAAATCCTTACAATTATTGTTTCAGACGTTGCCGTCCTTCTTCAGAGGAATACCAGTTCGTACTAAAATACAACATAAAATTTAGGTCTATATAAAGGGTAGGTAGCGAAATTATTACTACCGGTAGGGTTGCCAGACGTCCCGATTTAGGCGGGATTGCCCCGATTTTTCAGTAGCTGCCCCGCGCCACGCCGAACTAACGAAATGCCCCGATTTAAGAAATTCGCTCCCGATTATCCCGATTTTCTGGGACAAAAAAGGATTCAACTGATGAAATTGCATCATCTTAAAGACAGAAGCTATGTTTACGTACCGCTCCATCACCTCACCATAAAAAGTGGGTACCGTCTTCAGACGCGTGAGGGATCCTTTGATATTTTGGGTGCTTTTTCGTAATAAAAAGTTTATTTCCAAATACCTACAGGACATTATTTCTAGGGAGTGCTTCCGTAGCCGGCGCCGGCCTTGCGTATAGTTACCGGCGCGCTACTATTTTAAAACGAAAAAGACTGATACAACGCATACCCCGCAGACCCCTCAGCTGCCCTCTCGCATCAGACACACGCATTTTTTGCAAAAAAGATAATGTAAAAACCTAACCTCGAAAAACTAACCTCTACGGGAGCCGATCCTACCCGTGCTAAGCATTCCAAATTACCAGTTCTATGCCATACCTCCCTACCTACCGTCGCTGCTAGATGTGTTACAACTAACAAGGTACTTAAACTGCCCTATTATTAATTCGTTATGGAAACCGGCTCCAGCAACAATACACCTATAAAACTGTAGCCGACGCCGGTTACGGAGGCACTTCCTTAATTCTATTCCTTCGTAAGGTATGCAACATATTCTTAAAACTCTTTAAAATGACTTCCAAAGCACTTCATTAAAAAAAATCGGGGGCGACACTTCCGGACACATTTCTTGTGGAGGGCTCGGCCCCCCTGCCCCCCGCCCAGGTGCCACGCTTTTCCAATTTAAATATCTGGCAACCCTAACTACCGGGATATAAAATTTTATGACACAAATATTTTAAGTATGTCTAAAAGGAATTGGGGGTAGTTCCGTACATCCCATTTCCTACAAAGCGAAATCAGTGGCAGTTCCGTACACAATGCACGTGTCGCGATACTGGGGGTCATTTCTAAGAAACTATCATTAGCATAGTGGTAGTTGGGTACGGTACAATCCTTTAGCATTCTAAGAATCACCCGGGTTGTTTACGTAGGTACCTGAACATAGAATTTTGTGGAGCAAAACGGAAACTACAATATTGTGGGTTTAGTTTGCATTTTTATTTTTTATGCATAGTAAAGAGATGCGTCGTATCATGTAAAAATTTAAAAATGATCTATAATTGCTGCAGATTATTTTTTAGCTTCCCTTCGCACTTTTTCCAGGCTTAGGACTGGCAGTATAGGTATAAATACGTAACTGGCGTGTTTGAAAGCTGGTTTTTACACCATTGTCATTTTTATTTTTATGTTCGTTTTCTTTACCTATTTATTGTTTTTTTTTTGTTTTAAGCTTTTATGGTTTTTTGTGGTTTTGTCTTTAGCCATCATTATTCGAGTTTTGTTATGTATGCCAGAGAAACAAGGCATTTCCTAATGTCTCCATTTTCTTCATACTGCAATAAATTTCGTTTTATGCGATCGTCCAAACGCACGTAGTCACGTTTTCTTCTTTTTCCTTCCAAATTAATTTCTGTTCATCTGTACAAAAAATCGCTGTACTCTGCTTCGTTTTTTAGGGTTTTAATTAAATGTTGAATTTTTGGGTGAGGCCTTCCGAGCAACTTTATGAATTTGTGGTTCCAGCCTTCGACAGAATTGTTAGTCCTTCGATTACTGTTCGAACAATTCCACATATCTACAGTTATTGTAGGATTCTCCAGCCACTGATCCACAAAATAGTCATAAAACTGTTGCAAGCCGTCATGTATGACTGATTCTTCTTGAATGGACAGCCACCCATCGTCAATGTCTGCAACTGGTCGATAGGCTAACGCAGAACACATTCGAATATGAAGCCGAATTTCGTCATTGTCCTTATACTGTGTAGCCAAACCCAAATGTTGCACTTTTCTCCAAAGACACTGATTGAAATGAAAATTGCAGCCCCTTATCAAAGCGTCAGGATATACCTTCTGTACAGCCAAAATTTGTGCTTCCTCAAAGTCCAGATGAATTGTTTCCGGCATCCATTTAGTGGTCTCCTTTATAATAGAAAAAAGTCGTTCATACGTTTGACGGGTTTTGTTTGGCAATAACGCGAATGATACCGGGACGATGTTTGTTTCTGTCGATGTGCTTCCTATATCACAATGTATAGTGTACAGTTGGTAAAACTGTTTACTACAGCTCTTGAACGTGCCATCGACAAAGAACGTTTTTCTTGTTGCCAGTATTTCCCTACCGGTCGTTGAAGCAAAAACGATGATTCTTTTGTCATCAACATTGTCGCATACCAAAAAGCTGGAACCATCTTCCATTCGTAAAACCTCTTCTGGTATCGAAATATCTTCAGCGGTTTTCGGTTCACTTGTCTCACCTTGGCGTGCTCTTCTGATGCGATAAAATGCCGATTTAATAGAAGCATACGTAGGAACTTTGGTAACAAAGTTATATCCACCATTAAATAGAGGGCAAAGTTCTTGCTGATAGATTTTGCAAATCGGGACTTCTTCTTCTCGAATGCGTTTCTTCGCGCTGGAAATGTGCTTCCTGACTTCCGTTCGGGCAACATTTCCTTTGCAACTATGGGTTGATACATGAAGCACTCGTCCACTATACGTTTTCATCGTACCTCTGCAACTTTCGCGTCGTTCGTTCGTACACAACCAACTCACAACATTTTCTTTATTTATTCGATGTTGACGATATTCGTATCCATCAAAAACAGCGGCTGCTTTCCTCTTTGATGTCTCAAAAACTTTAATTGTCGTCATTGTAAACTCAGTATGCAAAATATACTTGTACATAAACACTCACTCTCTCACAGCAAAATAGCAAATAAATGAACAGCGCTAATCATTCGGGTCCCTACACCAGTACACCTACAATAATCGTATTATCTTCAAGGGAACCTGTGTTTTTGGAAACATAAATAGAGTTCAGTGAACGAGTCTGAAATACTGAATGATCGTCAAAGAAGAACGCACACCATTCCTTAGTACCCTTAATTGCAGGCCGCTAGTTGGAAAAACCCACTTTCAGTTTTATTACCCCTTTCTTTCCCAACGTGTACTCTCTTATTATTGCTATAACGTGCTGGTCCGGTTCAGGTGCCTACGTAAACAACCCGGGTGATTCTTAGAATGCTCTCCAAGTATATGGTCACTAAGGGAATGTACCTGTACGCAACTACCACTATTGCCAATGACAGTTTCTTAGAAATGACCCCCAGTATCGCTACACGTGCATCGTGTACGGAACTGCCACCGATTTCGTCTTGTACGGAAATGGGACGTACGGAACTGCGACGATACCCTACATGACGATACCAACCTTTTATATGTTTAATAAATTGACTGTTCGAATCAAACAATTTAGTCTCAAAATCATCCAACAAAATTTCCACCAAAAGAGGGCCAAGGGGTGAACCCGTTGGTAAACCTTCTTTCTGGATATGTACTTTGTCATTAAAGTAGATAAGCTATGCCGATACGGTGACACATTTAACATTGATTCTCCCATAAGAGCTAAAAAACTACTTTTTTTGCAAATCCCAACCAAGTTTTGCCAATGACTTGTAGATCCCAACTAGGTTTTGCCAATTCACTTAACATACGGATCCCAACTAGGTTTCGCCAATTACTTGTGGTTTCCCATCTAGGTTATGCCAAACTACTTTGTTTGTGGTTCCCAACTTGGTTTTGCCAATGCCTGCTATTATTCCCCCGTTTTCATTAATAATCGTGGATTAGTTCGAATCCTAACGGATCCTTTTGCTACCCGGAAGCCAGTAGTGCCGCTGGTAGGTCACACTGCCTCATGCCGGTAAGGCAGATTCCTGCAACGTCGTGGTAGAATGGTCCCAGTCCTTAAGCCTTCGCCCCGCTGGAGGGCGACCCCAAGTGGGATTCGACAGATATAAATTCAGCGCCGCCGCCCGCAATCTCAGATAACTTATCTGTGCGCGCGTGTTGGCTACAGGAGTCATCTAGCGGCCAGTTCCTGCAACTGCCAGGTTTGTACCATCGGCGCCACATAGAGTCGACAGCCGGCGTTCGCGTCGGCCCTTACGTCAAAGCTCTAGCTCCCACCCTGGGAAATCCGGGAAAGGTAAATAAAACACCCGCAATTTTGCATTTTATGCCTTTTTGCCCCCCAAATCGAGCTCTTACGGGAGAATCAATGTTAATAGTGGTCCCGTATCCCGGGCCTACATCCTAGTTGACGCAATTATGACGTCAGCGTCCACGCAGACGCCAGCGTTTGCATCAGGGCAACGTTAATAAAACACAAGCAATATCTTGGTCTGTCCCACTCTTTCTCGAAGGAACGATGACTAAAACACAGTTTAGTATATTATCTTGTTATACCGGCCCTAACGTTAGTGCCAAATAGGCTTTAACTCATAAGGAACGTAAGAAGCGCATGTGAGGAGAATCGGAATAAACAGTTATTTCGCCGCGATTACTATTGGTTACAGACAGCTGGCCCCTATGTCAAAGCCAGCCCCCCCCCTCAACCCCCCTTCCGCGGTGGTTTGAGTATGGCGTAACCAAGACGGAGCAACCCTGACGTCACATGTGGGCGCTTTCGCGATACGCACCCAAACCGCCACTGCTACGTCACCCAAGATGGCCGCCACCGAGCAGCCAAGTTGGCGGCAGCGTTCAGCTTTTGTGAATGTGAGAAGGTTAAATAAAACACTGTTGCGTATTATCTTTATTGGAGCATATTACACAAAAGACCCTGTATGTCCTGACATGATGCAATTTTATTGAAAATGTTTACTGGAATATAATACCCTGTATGTAAGTACTGCGAAACGATGAGATCTTATCGGACAAAGGACTATAATTAAATAACGCCCCGTATGTACGCTATACAACGAGCCGACTTGCAGGGTGAATCAGTTGACGATAATTTTCAGATTAATGATGGCGGACACCGTCCAGCCTGCAACACATAAATATAAATTAAATAAAAAATAATAAACAGAAACCGAGACACGAACGAATATTTCGCAACGTACTAGAGTCTAAGATAGGAATAAAAAGAGGAATAGGTAGGCCCAGATTAGACTACTGCTCTCAAATAGTTGGGGATGTACGATGTTCTACTTGCAGACTAGCGATAGCGTGACAAAATAAAAGCACATACCAGAATTTCGCTCCTGAAACCCTTCCAAAAACATTTGCTTCACGATGGAATAAATACGTTTCTGTTTCAAAGTTGATGAATTTACGTACCGTGCGGGGGCGGCATACTAAATTACCTGCGTGCATTTTACCTAGAAAATAACCTCTATTAGTTCGTTGCAATACATTTGTAGATATGAATCAAAAATGTCACGTCAATTTATTAGTATATGACTAGGTGAGAAACATATCAATTAACCCTGGTATTTAATAAATGTGGTTAAATAAAACACTGTTGCGTATTATCTTTATTGGACAACACAACAGACCCTGTATATCCTGACATGATGAAATTATATTGAAAATGTTTACGGGAATATAACACCCTGTATGTACCTACACAACGATGAAATTTTATCGAACAAAGTTGAGTTGTATTGGACTATAATTAAATAACACCCTGTATGTACGATATACGACTAGTCAACTTGCGGGGGGGGGGGGGGGGGTGAATCTGTTGGCGATAATTTGCAGATTAACGATGGCGGACAGCGCCCAGTCTGCAATACATAAATATAAATTAAATAAAAAATAATAATAATAAAAGGGAAAAACTTTTCGATGCACCAAGGAATATTTCGCAACGTACTAGAGTCTGAGATAGAAATAAAAAGAGGGATAGGTAGGCCCAGATTAGACTACTGCTCTCAAATAGTTGGGGATGTACGATGTTCTACTTGCAGATTAACGATAGCGTGACAAAATAAAAGTACATACCAGAATTCCGAGCCTGAAACTCTTCCAAAAACATTTGCTTCACCATGGGATAAATAAGTTTCTGTTTCAAAGTTGGTGAATTAACGTAAGTACCTGAGGATCCGTGCGGAGGCGGCATAGAAAATATCCACAATGCATTTTCCCTACAAAATAACCTCTATTAGTTAATTGCAATGCGTAGAAATGAATAAAAAAATACATCTTCAATTAGTAAGACTAGGTGAGAAACATATCAATAAACCCTCGTATTTAATAAATGTAAATTATATTTTTCACCAAATTAATTCGGATATACGTCGTGTAAACATTTGACAATCCTCACTGTCCTTAGTAAGACTAGGTGAGAAACATATCAATAAATCCTGGTATTTAATAAATGTAAATTATATTTTCCACCAATTAGTTAATTGCAATATGTAGATATGAATCAAAAAATACAACTTCAATTAGTAAGACTAGGTGGGACACATATCAGCAAACCCTGCGGTATTCCATAAATGTAAATTATAATTTATTATTGTCCACCAAATCCATTCGGATATACATACAACAAACATTTGACAATCCTCACTATCCAAAAATTATTATGATCGTGTATAATATTTATAAATAGGAACTTACCTGTGTCTAATTATTTCGGGGGATCACTCATGTAAAATTTTGGGCACGATATATTGCCATGTTCTACTTGTACGAGTAGATTAACGATGACGTAACAAAATAAAAGTAAATAAAAAAACTTTCCGATACACGAAGGAATATTTTGTCACTATAGATTGTCTCATGTAACCACTGACCACCACTAGATCGAATCTCGTGAGTTACTCTCCGAATATTCATATTAGCACATCAGTTGGTATCATTTATGAAAACTAGGTGCAGAATGTTAAAAATTTACTAATCTGGACGTTCTTTTATAACGTATTCTTGCGCAAGTTCGGCGTCTGCAAAGCCATAAATTACACATGGGAATGCTATTCTTTGATATAGGTACATGATGCAATGTGGCCAAATTAGTAGAATCGACGCGTTATTATTTTAATGAAACATAAACAATAATAAATTCATGTCCGAATTGAAAGTCTTATCAAAACAAATCATTATTTAGATTACCGAAGACACCCTGTGGGTAATAAAAATGACAATTTATAATGCTGACTCAATAAATAATTTCTGTTTAGGTATTTTATGTATGTCAGATCGAAAATTAATTCTGGAACATCATGAATCAAATAATGTTAAAATACAACAAGACCGTGTACTTAAATTCGTAAGGAATGGGGTGCGAGGGGTAAACGATTATCTATACGACAAAACCGTGTACTTAAATTCAATTAAGTTCTTCCATTACACCTGCTGTATGTTGGTTACAAATAAAAGTATTGTAGCTATATATTATGTAACTGCTAGTACCTACCCTGTATAATTATTTTGCGTTTCTAAATTTAGCCCATATCATAGACTTATGTGCATACACATGTAAGAAATTGTTAGCGCACCTTCTATAAGAAATGTTCCTGGGAGTTGTTTTGCATGTTGTCACGTATGGGAGCGATAAGGAGCTCCTAACTGGGCGACAAGAGGACGGGATTCATTCATTGAGAATCGGGCGCGGTCCAGGTTTATAATAAAATCATATCAAGTATCATAATCATTTGTTAAACTTTTGTGCCGAATATATTTTTTGGGAACTTTACGTAGTGTGGTTTTAGTACCTTCTTACACACATATACACAACTAAATATTCCCGCTTTACTTCTGATACCCGAGGCACGAAGGCATAAATATTTCGCAACATACTAGAGAACCTATATTAGTTCATTGCCAATACATACATGTATGTAGATATGAGTCAAAAATGCAACTTCAATTTAGTAGTATGACTAGGTAAGAAACATGTCAGAAAACCCTGGTATTCAATAAATGTATTTTATTTCCATCAAATTCATTCGGATATACGTCCTATATAAACATTCGACAATCCTCACTGCCCTATGACGTAACAACATTTCTTAGAAGACATTGTCAAATGTCTGACGGGTGAAGTTATTGTAAAACATAATTTGATCCGTTTGCTGAAGCCGCAGGAATAATCTTATGTAAATAAAATATATGTATACCTGCTGTATGTTTGTAACAAATAAAAGTAACTGCTAGTAAGTACCTACCGTGTATAATATTTTGCATTTTTAAATTGACCCCAAGAGATTAGTATAATAACCACTATACACACATACACATCCCACGCAATGCTCTAAAGTAAAGTAAATAAATAAGGACGCCGAACTTGTATCTGTAGGTACCTACCTTAAGTTTGTCAACTCAAAAGAACCTCATAAAAATTAATTGTGTATAAACCGATCTGGAAATGCATAGTCTTATGTGTATATACAACTAAATATTCCCGCTTTATCTCTGTTACTTAATGAAGCATGCGAAAATCTAAACAGAAAAATTCTTACGTTCACGTACCTACTTCTATCTACTTACCTTAGTATCAAACCCAGAGAGATACTTGAAGATTGTGTTGAATAGTCTCCATGCTTGCTAAAGGGATATCTATTTATTCCAAAGACTGGGTCGACGTACCCCACACTTTTTTTACGTGGGTACATAGTTTTATAAACCGAAATTGCATTTTTTCTACTTACTAATAACTGAATATGAGTGTGCTTTTCTTCTTCTTATACAGGTAAATTCTAGGGATCCGTCAAAGAAGTCGCTCGCATGTGCGTGGGAAGTTTTAAAATTTGTGATTAGGACCCAATGAACTATACAGTTTCATAATATTATTCCTTTGCGAACTAATGTTTGTTTTGATAAAAATCGCCAAATACAAACATGATTAGGTATACCAATATAATTATTCTGTAACATCTGCCCATATATGGTAATTTAAAGAACTCGCGGACATTTCGCTTGACCACGCACGAAGTGTAATTAACATTCATTTACCACCGTGGGCTACGGTAATTACTAAATAGCGCTATTCTTGTGTTTTCAATTTTATGAAACTTACGTGTTGGGCTTTAGGTGGTCTGGGATTCACCCTTCCATATAATAATGCCTATTTATGCCTATTTAGATATATTTATGCATTTCAAATAGAAAATTCTAGAACATTATAATAATTTTCAAAAGTTTTCATATGAGACAAAGTAGGGGCACCGAAATAATATATTAGAGTTGTCACCAACAGCAGACGCCACCGTCGGGATGAACGTTCATGCTAAATGGGCGTTAACCCATAAGAGTAGTAAAATTATGTCATGTGGGGTATCAAATTAAAAGACTCGACGAGGAGTATCGGAATAAACAGTTACTTCGCCGAAAAATGGCCGCCCACCCGTAAGCCCTGTTTCGGACAAACGTAGTACACCATCACGGCGTTATCCCATAATGGAGGTAAAACAATGTCATGTGGGGTATCAAATTATAGGAGTCGACGAGGAGAATCGCAATAAACAGTTATTTCATCGCAAAATGAACGCCCACCCGTAAGCCCTGTTTCGGTCAAACGTAGATCATCATCATACCGCTCCGCCACTCTTATTCCCTTATGGTCGACTGACGTCATGGGTTGAGATGCCACTTCCAGCCAAACCGGATCTGCGGTTTTGCCAATGCGCTTTACTTGCGGTTCCCAGCTAGGTTTTACCAATTACTTTCAGATCCCAACTAGGTTTTGCCAACGCACTTTACTTGCTGTTCCAAACTAGGTTTTGCCAATTACTTGCGGCTCCCAACTAGGTTTTGCCATTACGCTGAGAGGGCTCTTGCCCTGTGTACTAGAATCTGAAATATTACCAAGCGGACTTTTGTAACACATTGTATGTGTATACAGGTGTATACACCTGTATGTACTAACAGATGTAACACAAAGGCCTTGTATATACGAGCAGATAAAACACAAGTGTCCTATATGTACCATGCTATGTGCCCCTCTGGAATCGCATTACATGATTGACACAACTTTTGTTCCCAACCGCTGGACCAATCAGAAGACAGGAACAAGATAGCCGCCATTGCAACGTGACGTCAGCGCCCGACGTCAACGTCCACGGGGCGTTCAGTGCAGTGACAAGTTTAGACAAGGCTTAAAGCCCGCGTGGACGTTGACGTCGGGCGCTGACGTCACGTTGCAATGGCGGCCATCTTGTTCCTGTATTCTGATTGGTCCAGCGGTTGGGAACAAAAGTTGTGTCAATCATGTAATGCGATTCCAGAGGGGCACATAGCATGGTACATATAGGACACTTGTGTTTTATCTGCTCGTATATACAAGGCCTTTGTGTTACATCTGTTAGTACATACAGGTGTATACACCTGTATACACATACAATGTGTTACAAAAGTCCGCTTGGTAATATTTCAGATTCTAGTACACAGGGCAAGAGCCCTCTCAGCGTAATGGCAAAACCTAGTTGGGAGCCGCAAGTAATTGGCAAAACCTAGTTTGGAACAGCAAGTAAAGTGCGTTGGCAAAACCTAGTTGGGATCTGAAAGTAATTGGTAAAACCTAGCTGGGAACCGCAAGTAAAGCGCATTGGCAAAACCGCAGATCCGGTTTGGCTGGAAGTGGCATCTCAACCCATGACGTCAGTCGACCATAAGGGAATAAGAGTGGCGGAGCGGTATGATGATGATCTACGTTTGACCGAAACAGGGCTTACGGGTGGGCGTTCATTTTGCGATGAAATAACTGTTTATTGCGATTCTCCTCGTCGACTCCTATAATTTGATACCCCACATGACATTGTTTTACCTCCATTATGGGATAACGCCGTGATGGTGTACTACGTTTGTCCGAAACAGGGCTTACGGGTGGGCGGCCATTTTTCGGCGAAGTAACTGTTTATTCCGATACTCCTCGTCGAGTCTTTTAATTTGATACCCCACATGACATAATTTTACTACTCTTATGGGTTAACGCCCATTTAGCATGAACGTTCATCCCGACGGTGGCGTCTGCTGTTGGTGACAACTCTAATATATTATTTCGGCGCCCCTACTTTGTCTCATATGAAAACTTTTGAAAATTATTATAATGTTCTAGAATTTTCGATTTGAAATGCATAAATATATCTAAATAGGCATAAATAGGCATTATTATATGGAAGGGTGAATCACAGACCACCTAAAGCCCAACACGTAAGTTTCATAAAATTGAAAACACAAGAATAGCGCTATTTAGTAATTACCGTAGCCCACGGTGGTAAATGAATGTTAATTACACTTCGTGCGTGGTCAAGCGAAATGTCCGCGAGTTCTTTAAATTACCATATATGGGCAGATGTTACAGAATAATTATATTGGTATACCTAATCATGTTTGTATTTGGCGATTTTTATCAAAACAAACATTAGTTCGCAAAGGAATAATATTATGAAACTGTATAGTTCATTGGGTCCTAATCACAAATTTTAAAACTTCCCACGCACATGCGAGCGACTTCTTTGACGGATCCCTAGAATTTACCTGTATAAGAAGAAGAAAAGCACACTCATATTCAGTTATTAGTAAGTAGAAAAAATGCAATTTCGGTTTATAAAACTATGTACCCACGTAAAAAAAGTGTGGGGTACGTCGACCCAGTCTTTGGAATAAATAGATATCCCTTTAGCAAGCATGGAGACTATTCAACACAATCTTCAAGTATCTCTCTGGGTTTGATACTAAGGTAAGTAGATAGAAGTAGGTACGTGAACGTAAGAATTTTTCTGTTTAGATTTTCGCATGCTTCATTAAGTAACAGAGATAAAGCGGGAATATTTAGTTGTATATACACATAAGACTATGCATTTCCAGATCGGTTTATACACAATTAATTTTTATGAGGTTCTTTTGAGTTGACAAACTTAAGGTAGGTACCTACAGATACAAGTTCGGCGTCCTTATTTATTTACTTTACTTTAGAGCATTGCGTGGGATGTGTATGTGTGTATAGTGGTTATTATACTAATCTCTTGGGGTCAATTTAAAAATGCAAAATATTATACACGGTAGGTACTTACTAGCAGTTACTTTTATTTGTTACAAACATACAGCAGGTATACATATATTTTATTTACATAAGATTATTCCTGCGGCTTCAGCAAACGGATCAAATTATGTTTTACAATAACTTCACCCGTCAGACATTTGACAATGTCTTCTAAGAAATGTTGTTACGTCATAGGGCAGTGAGGATTGTCGAATGTTTATATAGGACGTATATCCGAATGAATTTGATGGAAATAAAATACATTTATTGAATACCAGGGTTTTCTGACATGTTTCTTACCTAGTCATACTACTAAATTGAAGTTGCATTTTTGACTCATATCTACATACATGTATGTATTGGCAATGAACTAATATAGGTTCTCTAGTATGTTGCGAAATATTTATGCCTTCGTGCCTCGGGTATCAGAAGTAAAGCGGGAATATTTAGTTGTGTATATGTGTGTAAGAAGGTACTAAAACCACACTACGTAAAGTTCCCAAAAAATATATTCGGCACAAAAGTTTAACAAATGATTATGATACTTGATATGATTTTATTATAAACCTGGACCGCGCCCGATTCTCAATGAATGAATCCCGTCCTCTTGTCGCCCAGTTAGGAGCTCCTTATCGCTCCCATACGTGACAACATGCAAAACAACTCCCAGGAACATTTCTTATAGAAGGTGCGCTAACAATTTCTTACATGTGTATGCACATAAGTCTATGATATGGGCTAAATTTAGAAACGCAAAATAATTATACAGGGTAGGTACTAGCAGTTACATAATATATAGCTACAATACTTTTATTTGTAACCAACATACAGCAGGTGTAATGGAAGAACTTAATTGAATTTAAGTACACGGTTTTGTCGTATAGATAATCGTTTACCCCTCGCACCCCATTCCTTACGAATTTAAGTACACGGTCTTGTTGTATTTTAACATTATTTGATTCATGATGTTCCAGAATTAATTTTCGATCTGACATACATAAAATACCTAAACAGAAATTATTTATTGAGTCAGCATTATAAATTGTCATTTTTATTACCCACAGGGTGTCTTCGGTAATCTAAATAATGATTTGTTTTGATAAGACTTTCAATTCGGACATGAATTTATTATTGTTTATGTTTCATTAAAATAATAACGCGTCGATTCTACTAATTTGGCCACATTGCATCATGTACCTATATCAAAGAATAGCATTCCCATGTGTAATTTATGGCTTTGCAGACGCCGAACTTGCGCAAGAATACGTTATAAAAGAACGTCCAGATTAGTAAATTTTTAACATTCTGCACCTAGTTTTCATAAATGATACCAACTGATGTGCTAATATGAATATTCGGAGAGTAACTCACGAGATTCGATCTAGTGGTGGTCAGTGGTTACATGAGACAATCTATAGTGACAAAATATTCCTTCGTGTATCGGAAAGTTTTTTTATTTACTTTTATTTTGTTACGTCATCGTTAATCTACTCGTACAAGTAGAACATGGCAATATATCGTGCCCAAAATTTTACATGAGTGATCCCCCGAAATAATTAGACACAGGTAAGTTCCTATTTATAAATATTATACACGATCATAATAATTTTTGGATAGTGAGGATTGTCAAATGTTTGTTGTATGTATATCCGAATGGATTTGGTGGACAATAATAAATTATAATTTACATTTATGGAATACCGCAGGGTTTGCTGATATGTGTCCCACCTAGTCTTACTAATTGAAGTTGTATTTTTTGATTCATATCTACATATTGCAATTAACTAATTGGTGGAAAATATAATTTACATTTATTAAATACCAGGATTTATTGATATGTTTCTCACCTAGTCTTACTAAGGACAGTGAGGATTGTCAAATGTTTACACGACGTATATCCGAATTAATTTGGTGAAAAATATAATTTACATTTATTAAATACGAGGGTTTATTGATATGTTTCTCACCTAGTCTTACTAATTGAAGATGTATTTTTTTATTCATTTCTACGCATTGCAATTAACTAATAGAGGTTATTTTGTAGGGAAAATGCATTGTGGATATTTTCTATGCCGCCTCCGCACGGATCCTCAGGTACTTACGTTAATTCACCAACTTTGAAACAGAAACTTATTTATCCCATGGTGAAGCAAATGTTTTTGGAAGAGTTTCAGGCTCGGAATTCTGGTATGTACTTTTATTTTGTCACGCTATCGTTAATCTGCAAGTAGAACATCGTACATCCCCAACTATTTGAGAGCAGTAGTCTAATCTGGGCCTACCTATCCCTCTTTTTATTTCTATCTCAGACTCTAGTACGTTGCGAAATATTCCTTGGTGCATCGAAAAGTTTTTCCCTTTTATTATTATTATTTTTTATTTAATTTATATTTATGTATTGCAGACTGGGCGCTGTCCGCCATCGTTAATCTGCAAATTATCGCCAACAGATTCACCCCCCCGCAAGTTGACTAGTCGTATATCGTACATACAGGGTGTTATTTAATTATAGTCCAATACAACTCAACTTTGTTCGATAAAATTTCATCGTTGTGTAGGTACATACAGGGTGTTATATTCCCGTAAACATTTTCAATATAATTTCATCATGTCAGGATATACAGGGTCTGTTGTGTTGTCCAATAAAGATAATACGCAACAGTGTTTTATTTAACCACATTTATTAAATACCAGGGTTAATTGATATGTTTCTCACCTAGTCATATACTAATAAATTGACGTGACATTTTTGATTCATATCTACAAATGTATTGCAACGAACTAATAGAGGTTATTTTCTAGGTAAAATGCACGCAGGTAATTTAGTATGCCGCCCCCGCACGGTACGTAAATTCATCAACTTTGAAACAGAAACGTATTTATTCCATCGTGAAGCAAATGTTTTTGGAAGGGTTTCAGGAGCGAAATTCTGGTATGTGCTTTTATTTTGTCACGCTATCGCTAGTCTGCAAGTAGAACATCGTACATCCCCAACTATTTGAGAGCAGTAGTCTAATCTGGGCCTACCTATTCCTCTTTTTATTCCTATCTTAGACTCTAGTACGTTGCGAAATATTCGTTCGTGTCTCGGTTTCTGTTTATTATTTTTTATTTAATTTATATTTATGTGTTGCAGGCTGGACGGTGTCCGCCATCATTAATCTGAAAATTATCGTCAACTGATTCACCCTGCAAGTCGGCTCGTTGTATAGCGTACATACGGGGCGTTATTTAATTATAGTCCTTTGTCCGATAAGATCTCATCGTTTCGCAGTACTTACATACAGGGTATTATATTCCAGTAAACATTTTCAATAAAATTGCATCATGTCAGGACATACAGGGTCTTTTGTGTAATATGCTCCAATAAAGATAATACGCAACAGTGTTTTATTTAACCTTCTCACATTCACAAAAGCTGAACGCTGCCGCCAACTTGGCTGCTCGGTGGCGGCCATCTTGGGTGACGTAGCAGTGGCGGTTTGGGTGCGTATCGCGAAAGCGCCCACATGTGACGTCAGGGTTGCTCCGTCTTGGTTACGCCATACTCAAACCACCGCGGAAGGGGGGTTGAGGGGGGGGGCTGGCTTTGACATAGGGGCCAGCTGTCTGTAACCAATAGTAATCGCGGCGAAATAACTGTTTATTCCGATTCTCCTCACATGCGCTTCTTACGTTCCTTATGAGTTAAAGCCTATTTGGCACTAACGTTAGGGCCGGTATAACAAGATAATATACTAAACTGTGTTTTAGTCATCGTTCCTTCGAGAAAGAGTGGGACAGACCAAGATATTGCTTGTGTTTTATTAACGTTGCCCTGATGCAAACGCTGGCGTCTGCGTGGACGCTGACGTCATAATTGCGTCAACTAGGATGTAGGCCCGGGATACGGGACCACTATTAACATTGATTCTCCCGTAAGAGCTCGATTTGGGGGGCAAAAAGGCATAAAATGCAAAATTGCGGGTGTTTTATTTACCTTTCCCGGATTTCCCAGGGTGGGAGCTAGAGCTTTGACGTAAGGGCCGACGCGAACGCCGGCTGTCGACTCTATGTGGCGCCGATGGTACAAACCTGGCAGTTGCAGGAACTGGCCGCTAGATGACTCCTGTAGCCAACACGCGCGCACAGATAAGTTATCTGAGATTGCGGGCGGCGGCGCTGAATTTATATCTGTCGAATCCCACTTGGGGTCGCCCTCCAGCGGGGCGAAGGCTTAAGGACTGGGACCATTCTACCACGACGTTGCAGGAATCTGCCTTACCGGCATGAGGCAGTGTGACCTACCAGCGGCACTACTGGCTTCCGGGTAGCAAAAGGATCCGTTAGGATTCGAACTAATCCACGATTATTAATGAAAACGGGGGAATAATAGCAGGCATTGGCAAAACCAAGTTGGGAACCACAAACAAAGTAGTTTGGCATAACCTAGATGGGAAACCACAAGTAATTGGCGAAACCTAGTTGGGATCCGTATGTTAAGTGAATTGGCAAAACCTAGTTGGGATCTACAAGTCATTGGCAAAACTTGGTTGGGATTTGCAAAAAAAGTAGTTTTTTAGCTCTTATGGGAGAATCAATGTTAAATGTGTCACCGTATCGGCATAGCTTATCTACTCATTAAACTTGAAATAATTTTGTGAAATACAAAAATAAAATATTTGTGTCATAAAATTTTATATTCAGGTAGTAATAATTTCACTAGGTACCCTTTTATAGACCTTAATTTTATGTTTTTAAATTTTATTACGAACTGAAGAAGGACCGCATCCTCTGAAACAATTATTGTAAGGATTATCGTACTAATATATTTTTTGTGAAACAACTAAGTGCATTTATTTTATTTAACTACATAGTTCAATTTATTATGGTTCACCAAGTGCCAAGCGAGACCTCTCTCAATTATATTTATGAATACGTATGTATGGAGTAAAAGGCATTGTACGGGATCCAACAAGGGATTTGAACATTTCTAGGGGAAAAATATATTTTTGATGTAGTAAAAATCCACATCACATAACAGATGTAAATTTCTGTTTGGTGTGGGATTTATGAAAATCGTGTGTTATAGATCCCATATTTTACAGACATTCTTTAAATGGTGAACGTATTCTGAATTTCTTAAGAAATGATATTGAAAGACTCTTAGAAGATTACCTCTTAGAGATTACAATAATTATGATATGGCACCAAGACGGTGCACCAGCCCACAACATAGTTCACTTTCAAAATTATTTAAACGACCGTTTTCAAGGATTGATAGTCAAATTTGGCATTATTAGGTTGGCGCCAAATAGCCCGAATTTGCCGTTACTGGGCACCTTTCTTTGGGGTTATTAAAAATATATATGTTATAAGGAACGAACGGAAAATACTGATGGACTCCAAAATCGAATCGCAGAAAAAATATTGTATTTAAATAACAACCATCGAAATTTAATAAATTATCAATAACATTGAAAATTTGAAGAAACGTTGCCGTCTATATGTTTACAAAGATTTTAAAGAGTTTTTGTCAATTTTTTAATTATATAATCCTTTCTTGACTATTTTATTAAATAAAAATCGTTTGCTGTTTTTAGTTATTTTTGGAGGATTAATTTTAATTACTTAATTAGTGGTACTGGACCGTTCGAACAACTACTCCTCGGGCAAATACCCCGCCAGGCATTGAATTATAGAACTAAATCCAGATTTTTTGTACTACGAGACGTTTCAGACTGCTACCCCATCTAAGATGGCTTTGAAACAATCCTAATTTGTCTCCATGTACGTACGTGCTTTTAAGCAGGTCTTTGTTCAAATATTGCATGTTTTGAATGTGTATGGAAAACCGCAGACCAACTGGTTTCGTCCTTCTGGGACTCATCAGTACGGTGCTCTCCCCTACACACTCAAACCATGCAATTTAATCTTGCTATATATGCTGCCGCGCTCTGGACAGATATCAGCAAGTGACAACTACTTTGAGTAATTATCTAGTATTAATTAGTGGTACTGGACCGTTCGAACAACTACTCCTCGGGCAAATACCCCGCCAGGCATTGAATTATAGAACTAAATCCAGATTTTTTGTACTACGAGACGTTTCAGACTGCTACCCCATCTAAGATGGCTTTGAAACAATCCTAATTTGTCTCCATGTACGTACGTGCTTTTAAGCAGGTCTTTGTTCAAATATTGCATGTTTTGAATGTGTATGGAAAACCGCAGACCACCTGGTTTCGTCCTTCTGGGACTCATCAGTACGGTGCTCTCCCCTACACACTCAAACCATGCAATTTAATCTTGCTATATATGCTGCCGCGCTCTGGACAGATATCAGCAAGTGACAACTACTTTGAGTAATTATCTAGTATTAATTAGTGGTACTGGACCGTTCGAACAACTACTCCTCGGGCAAATACCCCGCCAGGCATTGAATTATAGAACTAAATCCAAATTTTTTGTACTACGAGACGTTTCAGACTGCTACCCCATCTAAGATGGCTTTGAAACAATCCTAATTTGTCTCCATGTACGTACGTGCTTTTAAGCAGGTCTTTGTTCAAATATTGCATGTTTTGAATGTGTATGGAAAACCGCAGACCAACTGGTTTCGTCCTTCTGGGACTCATCAGTACGGTGCTCTCCCCTACACACTCAAACCATGCAATTTAATCTTGCTATATATGCTGCCGCGCTCTGGACAGATATCAGCAAGTGACAACTACTTTGAGTAATTATCTAGTATTAATTAGTGGTACTGGACCGTTCGAACAACTACTCCTCGGGCAAATACCCCGCCAGGCATTGAATTATAGAACTAAATCCAGATTTTTTGTACTACGAGACGTTTCAGACTGCTACCCCATCTAAGATGGCTTTGAAACAATCCTAATTTGTCTCCATGTACGTACGTGCTTTTAAGCAGGTCTTTGTTCAAATATTGCATGTTTTGAATGTGTATGGAAAACCGCAGACCAACTGGTTTCGTCCTTCTGGGACTCATCAGTACGGTGCTCTAGGTAAATTACTTCCTTAACAAAAGTGCGGTAATATCTAATTCAAAAACTGTGGGAGGGTATTCCATTTTAAAAAAAACGCTAATTTAGTCTGTAGGTATTTTGTAATTGGAATCTTCAGAAAAATACTCCAGAAAAAACTTTTACTTATTTACGAAGTTTTGTTGTGAACTTAAAAATAAAGACGTTATGGGGGCTTCAAAATATACGTGAACACCCTGTACATCAAATAATGCAATAATATTATAATTCAGAAAAGATATTTCAACATTGATATTCGCACTCTGTACACATCATCATACCACGGTAAGCTCTCAAAATGTATTTTATTAAAATTTTCAAAGCATCTATAAGTTACATATTTGACAGATCCACGAACTGAGCCCCGAAGGATATCACAATCAATAATCCCATGATCAGAAAAGTCATGATTGGGGTTGACACTAACTTGTCGAATTTACTAAAGAAATATCAAAAATCAAAATAGGATCTTTACGCGTTAGGGTTTTTCACCATTTGCGAAAGATTGAACGTTTCCAGTAATTCTAAATATTGTTGAGCATAACAAGCATTGACATTCAATACGTCTATATTAAAGTCGCCAAAACAGACAAAAATATCTCCCATTGCAGCCACCGCGGCATAAAATTGTTGAAAATCTTGAAGAAAAATATTCATTTGTTTTAGAGAAGATGAACTGTATAGATAACACACACCAATATAGGTAACTGCTTTATTGAGATCAATTTTAACCAGTAAGAACTCCAAAGAATTAAATGTTAAATGTAAATTAATAACAGAGAATTTTAATTGATAACCTATAATATACAAGCAAACACCGTCCTCTCAGCCATCCCTCTCATTGCGTAGAATGTGGAATCTTTCACTAATAGTAACATGATAATCACAAATACAACTGGTCAGCCACGTCTCAGTCACTGCCACAATGTCATACTCATGATTACAAAAATAATTTCTTAAAGAAACAAAATTCTTAAGCAAAGTACGCACATGTGCTAATTTCATAACGAAATGACGGCCCCCACAAAAACAAATAATAAACTAGGCCCCCAATCAAAAGAACAACTTCTCACAGCTCCATAATACGAAAAAAGAGAAAGCAAATTATCAATTAACAAAAAATACATCCTTATGTATGCAAATAATCTTCTGAACACCATTGTTAGTCTTCATGAAAACAGTATCATCCATAGTCCAGGCATTCTTATAACCAACCTTTTTAATGACCTTATTTAGTAAATGACGTAAAGACACTGGAATATTGCAATTTTCTGCACGCTAGGTGTCAGTAATTACAGTGTTAAAATAGTCCTCTGATAGAGGAATCTTCCAGCTACAATATGAGCCGTCATTCATGTTTTTGTCTTATTCCGAACAAAAGTTATAACGAATTTTCAAAACGTTTGTTATCGGTCAAAATTGTAGACATTAATGTTTACCTCGAAAGCTAAAAACCGTCAACAAAAAAAATGAAATCCCAATCAAGCACACCTTATTTTATTCCATTATGTACAGCTTGATAAATACAGCTTAGCGGGTGAAATATTTAGGTACCTGTGTAGACAAAGAAGAGAGAGTACTGGACGTTAAGGTGTCTCTGCAAGGCGGTCCTTATTTTCATTACTTCACCCGCTAAACTGTATTTGCTAAGGTGTACGCAACTATATTCGAATAATTCCGACCGGCTCATGATTTGTTACCTTGACCGCCAATTCATAAATGCTTACAGCCTTGTTCGTATCTAAAATACCTATTGTGGTTTTTGATCGAGAAATCGTTGTATTACGTACCGAGGTGGAAAATGTTTATTACAGCCGAGGGCTGAATAGATGACCGAGGCGTAAAGCGCCGTGGACCGAAGCCACCGTAATATAGAAAGCCTGTACCCTGCTCTGGTGACGTCACACGCGGTTGTAGATTTCTGCCTGGCGAGCATATACTGCGGGTAGAGTTTCTCGGCTTAATATTGGGAAATAGTAATTTTTATTTAATGAATTGTAGTGTCGTAATTATATTACTGTCAATATGTTAAGGGAATGCAATAATTATCTAGGTAAAATAATCTATTAATAGTTAAAACTTAAGACAAAACGGCACTGCAAAAAGTCAACAGCTTTGTTCTTATTTAGGTATAATAGTATTCGCAAAGTCAATAATGTAGGGTTTACTAATTATATTGCCTCGTTTTATTAACAAGTGTATTGAAGACAAATAAAAAGCCCTTAAATAAAAAAGCTAATTTCTAGTTGGGCAAATGACTAAATTAACATATTCGGTGAATACGTAATTTTTTTTTAATATCAACCCTAATTGTTCACTTAAAAAACAATTTTATAAAACGCCGATTTATTCAATACTTTTTCTACACAAACTTTTATTTAATTTGAGCCACTATTTTCCCTAATTTCAACCATCAGCTATTACATAGAGAATTGTACCCTAACAAACCCAAACATAGTAATTGTTATAAGTAATAACTAAGCGCCAATCCGAGAGAATGTTATAGAAAACTTTAAAAATAGTGCCTATTTCTGGTGTTTATAGTTGTTCTGTATGACGTTAACTTTCATTATTTGTTTTGCACGTACTAGGTACTGAAAATTTCGCTCGCAGGAAATTTTGCGACGAATGCGACGTAACCGCAATTCGAATTTAGCTTGTGTCTTTGAGAAATCGAAACACGGACATTTTTTCACTTGTGCGAACGTAATTGCTCCTACACAAAGAAAGCAACAATATTTTGGCATCTAAAGTTGTAAAATTAGTTACTTGTTCAGTTATAATAAAAAATGTAATATGTTGCCATTGCATTATCGCATTCTTATGCAGCAATACGAATAGTCGCGACCGGGAGCGCCTGGAGAGCCAACACCGTTTGTGACGTATCATTCGAGGAGTGGGGCGATGTGCTAGGCTTTCTATATTACGGTGGCTTCGCGTGGACATTTATAGCGCCAGGCTGTAATGGAATTTTCCAGCGAGGTATGTATACCTACTATTTTATTCACAATCATTAGTTTTAATCAACAATAATCAAGGAATAAATATTTCATTTTACTTCAAGCATTGCACTTTCGATGACTCTTGAAGGTAGGGTGTGAAATTGACAATTATTAATTATATAATTATGTCAATAGTACAAATCACATTTAA
Source organism: Xestobium rufovillosum (assembly GCA_963966045.1). NCBI lineage: Eukaryota > Metazoa > Arthropoda > Insecta > Coleoptera > Ptinidae > Xestobium > Xestobium rufovillosum. The sequence goes on along the minus strand of OZ014494.1, from coordinate 41,578,544 downwards.
GTAAATTTAAACACTGCGCTTTCGATCATTCTAGGTAGACAGTGAAATTGACATTTATATTTTTATAATTTATTGAACTGACAATAAAATAACTGAATATGAAAGAGTATTTTTGGTGGTAATATATGTCTGGTAGTTGGAGTACACAATACACTCAAGCAGACCCGAGACCCGAGACCGCAGAAAAAACGGTAGGAAATTTTTGTCCAAGTTCATTACATAATACATACTTTAGTATAAAATCAAATAGGCACTGATTTTTCAGGTTGGAAAATTTTCCACCCGTGGGTGGTTTCCGACCCGGTTGGGAGGTTGAAGTTAGGAATAACCTACTTCCAAACTTTTTAAAAGTTGGCAATTATTGAATTTCTTATTACTAACAGTTTGTGAATAAAAATATTTTAACTGCTGTACTTTTCAAGAGATTTTTCTGATAACAAATTAAATATCTTCTGGGCTGCTTTGACAACTGCTCGTGGCGTACACTCCATGGAAGAATCGCTGCATTTTGCAGGAGTTCATTAAATATTTTTCGCAAATTATTGCATCTGAAAAGAGAGGCGACACGATATTTATTCAGAAAATATCCAAATTCCAAATCGCTGCATTTTGCAGGAGTGCATCAAATCTTTTGAATATACCCGTGCGTTTTATATTTATAACGCACACGAGCCTAACACATGGGTGGGCGCAATTCTCAACTTCTGCGCCTACTTGGTTGTATGCAACGTGTCGCTTTCTTCGGAATCCGTGAGAAAAGAAGATGTGATTGAAGGCCGAGGCGCAAAGCGCTGAGAGATACAACACGTTAAGGTTCGTAGAGGCTATTTCTGATCGTGCGCATAAGATTTTATGCACCATCAATTTAAATATTGTAGTATTCAAACAATAAAAATGAAATTTAGCTGTCAAATTCAAATATTGTTGTCAAAATGAAAATAAAAACATAATATATTTCAAAACAATGATGATTGATTTAATTTTGTAAACAAACCGCCCTTAGGGTCATAAAATATTTCTAGCGCCCTAATCCGTAAAATATCATCAAAGCATTTAAGAGACCTTGTATGTCTCGCTCGTGCGCATTGTTTGTTCCTGGAAACCAGGTGTTCGTTTTTCAATGATTACACCTCAGATTACTCAAACAACTTCCGGTGTTTCTACATGAAATATTGTACACTTTAACTCCCTGTTTTTATAGATATGCGCTATAATCTCAGTTTTTTGTAATTTCAGAAAGAAATGCCGTTTCCAATTTTAAATAGGAAAAAATGTTAATTTTTAAGTAAGCAAAAATACATTTTTTTCCAAAACTGTAAAAAACTGAGATCATAGCGTATATCTACACAACAAGCAGTTTAATAATGCAAAATTTCAGGTAGAAACTCCCAAAGATGTGTAATCTTTGACACGAACACCTACACCATGATCAATGTGCGTGAGTGAGGCAGTTGAAACTTCGTAAAACCCACTGGGAGATGGGATATGGTTTTAAGCATACTTACATTTTATGGTAGCAATTTGAATTTCTTCTAACGCTAGTCGGATCTACACTTAAATGTACGAAGTACGAGTATACCCCTAGTGTAATTTCATTCTCTGACATTAACATAAATGTATTTCTAGAGTTCGATATTGTGGTGGGAAACTGCAAACTCACCATGAACGTTTAACAAAGTAACAGAAAAGTATTTTCGTCTAACAGTTATTTTGGCAATATCTATAAGCTTTATCGTTTACCATCGCCGAGATACCTTTATGGAACATTTAACAGAATGTCGAGTCGTTCATGAGCTGGCATTGTTTTCAGTCAAGTATGTGTTAATCCAATTTTACTATATCTACACTAAATTAACAGGTAACATGTAATGTTTGTATGAAAAGTGGGTCACCAATAGAAACACATTATAAATACAAAAAAACGGAAAATTAAAATTAGAATGTTGGAGCAAGTTCGCGTTTTCATTTTAAAATTAGAATGTATGAAGTGACTGATTTTAGCTATTAAAAATATAATTTCAGTATTAGAAATTTGACCAATATACAGGATTTCCCAGAACGTTTTATACAGGTTATAGCTCCAAAACTATAACAGATAACGAAATGGAACAAAAACCACTTTGTAGTGTTGATGAAGGAGTACACAACCCGAAGAACGTAACCATACCTGGGGCTGCCGCCTCCGACATACCGCCCCTAGCAATTTTTTAAATAGCATCCTGTATATTTTGTGAAGGAGCGTGACGAAGATTCAAATTCTCTACCTAACATTTTTTTTTAAATTTAAAATTGACCCATCAATGGTGGAGAAAAGAGATTGTTTATTTATGTTTAAGTCGGTCATTGAATTATTAACATTTATTGGAACTGATAAACAAATGACTACCGGCTACCGGCGTAAATGACGAAGTTAATTTGAGTTAACTGAAAAGTGGTTTTGTGTTGTGTTCTGAAATGCCTGCTTTATTTATGCCACATGAGATGTGGACAAGCGGCATGTAGAAGAAATTTTTTGCCCAGGTTAGAAATGTCTGTTGCTGCAGAAGGACTCCAGTTTGAACATTTGATAAACTGATTACGTTATCACATTATTGGTGTTACTAATTTAACTTATGTTTAAACTTTTTATTTAATAGTTTTAATAATTCCAGGGCAAACTTAAAATAGTATATTATTATATGAGCGATTATGACAGCCATTATTCACGACGATGATGTTTGAGCCCACGAGCCGAAGGCGAGTGGCTCAAATCATCTGAGTGAATAATGGTCATAATCGCGAATATAATACTATACTTTTTCTACATCTATTAAACAAATAAATTAGACTCAAATTTTATAACTTTAATGGAACACTATCATAATACATTAATTTTTATTTTTCAATAAATGAACTACTTACTAGGAATATATATTGAAATTTGTGCAGTTAGTAATATATAAATTTGGAATTGTCCCTTCCATTGTTAAATTGTGGCAGTTTTAGATTGTTAGTTTGCACGGATTAAACGGTACCTACGCGAACGAAGTGCATACGTTGGAAAACATGAACAGAAATATATGGCGATCAGGGGGTTTCACTGTTATGCACGACCTTGAACTATGTTAGCTTCAGTTTCTGTAAACCGCTTTAGATGGCACTACGACTCTGACATTTGTCGTCGAAACTCTGTATTACCGATTTCGGGAAATTTTAATCCAAGGCATGCGCTTTGTTGTTATTTCTGTCGCAACCGGGGTTGTCAGACAAAATGGAAAATTGAAAAATTGTGCGTTATTTTAGATATTCCGCGGTTACGTTCACAGAACATCTAAATATGGTTACGTTTTCTCGATACGCAATAATATTGAATCAGAAATAGGTGCATAACAACGAAATAATAATTATGCACAAAAAAGCAGCTGGCCGCGTATACATTTTGACTTCCGTCAGTAGGTACTTCTTTGACATCTCTGCGAATGAGGAGTTTTTCCTCGGACATCGAAATAGCAGCAATGCGGCTGTGAAATGTCTTCCTTGAACATCTCCCGGCGTTGAATTAATATACTTAAATTGCGCAAATTTTGTAAGTAACGTTTACAAGTAAGTTTCATTTGATTTTAGTATTAGTTTTCGTGTGCTAAAGAATGCCTATTTGGCGTTCTTTAGCGTTATTTATGTTTCTACCTACAATGTAACATGCTGATTAAATAAAATTGATGCTACATATATAAATAAGTATGCATAGTCTTTGTTTTCTTTAATTTAGTTGGATTTTAATATTTTAATAAAAATAAAGTCTATCTACGCGCGCCTGTACACAATTAGTTCTTGTAAACAGCTAGAGATGGCGCTAAACGCGGTTCCTACTTTTAACATTAAGCTGCGCGTTCTTATTTGGGTGTTCTGTGATGGCGATACACTTGGCTGTCACTCGAGTCGATTGTCAGCTAAAGCAAGAGTTGATCGCGGTCGATTTAAAATATCATTGGATCAGCGAAACAGTGATTATTGAATCTATATTTGTGATTGGCCGAATACCGTGTATTATGAAACCATAATTCACTGCAGTGAATTATAGGAAGTGAGCGAATTTTCAGCCAGCGCCACCATTTAAAAGTTTTGGTGGTACTGGGCTGTCAGATTTGACATTTATAATTTTTTGCAGTTTTAATTGTCAACAGTATCCATTGCTTAAATTTACGCGGGAATGTCAAACTGACAGAGGTGTCACCTGCTCTGTCAGTTTGACACTTAGTTACTACCAAATGTTTATAATTGCGCCGCCTTGGAGTCGCTGCTAAGCAATATTCGCTCACTTCCTATAGGTACGATATTTCACAAAGAAAATGCTAATAATTGTCATATAATTAAATAGGTGTAGAAAAATAAATAAAAAGTCTGTTTTCTGTTTTGTGGGCCAATTTTTAATTTAAAAAATCTTGTATAGAGAATTTGATTCTTTGTCATATTCCTTCACGGAATATACAGCGTGATATTTAAAAAATAAGTGGGGGTGGTTTTAATCAGTAATGGTAAAAAAGTGCATTAATATGCATAACTGTAATTATCATTTTTATGCTGATGACACTCAACTTTACCATTCTTTTGATGCTGTAGATGCTCATAATGCATGTTCATTAATAAATAGTGATCTTCAGCTGCTGTCTAACGTTTCTAAACAACATTAGTTGAAAATGAATCCCAAAAAATCTTGCGCTATTTTGTTTGGCGATGAAGGGTCCAGGAAGACCTCAGCAACCAATATGATTTTAAAGATTGACGATGTCGTAATACCCTTTACGAAATGCGTTAAGAGTCTTACGATTCAGCGGCATCGCAAGGAAATATTTAAGAGATCCTACTCTTACAACGTCGTGTCTTATTTAAATCAGTTCAATTCATACTTGACTCTTCCTTGTGATGCTGTGAGACGTAAATTATTCAAATTATTCTTTGAGCAGCAGTAGTTGGTTTGAATTTTTAATTTTTGGCTGCATTGCATGCGTGGGATGTGCATGGCTATACTCTTCTCTTCTTGTTCATCTTCCTCTTCTCGTCTTTCTCTCACCTTTCTGTCTTTTCTCCCCTTGCCTTCTTTTTTCATTGACTCCCGCTATCCCTTCACAGGTAGGTGACTTAATTTTTTTTTCAGCTTTAGTTTAATTTAATTTATTTGTGAACCGGCTCGCATGGAAGATCAGGCTCTGCAAGTACTATGCTACTATTTGCAGATGCCTGAATGCCTGCCGTTTAACACCAGTGTTTATATTGTATATCTTTTTCATTTTTTGTAATTTTTTTTGGTGGTGTTAATAAATGTATTATTATTATTATTATTATTATATAGTTAATGGAAAATTAGTGAAATTATAATAAACTGCCTTATGTGCCTAAATGATCCTGGAGTCTTCCGAATTCGCTGACAGCCGACTTCCACTCTCTGTCGAAGATCGTCAATATCATAAACCGAAGTAGAATAGATCATAGATATTATATTGCCATATACTTAGAAATCCAGAGGATTTAGATCAGGAGACCGTGCGGGCCAAATTGTCTCATTCGGTAAACATCGCGGAAAATGATCTGCCTACAGACGTCTTGCTTGCTTCAACCCTATTGCAATGTGCCAAACCATACATCAAGTGCATGTCTGACACCATACATTAAGTGCATGTCTGACACCATACATCAAGTGCATGTCTGACATATCTTGAAAAGAATAATCTTCCATTTTTTCTCAATTAACCGTACTAGTAACTTCAACTAACTTTCCCTCCCGCATCCTGAGGCACACGACTGTGTACCGGCCGGCCGGATGAGAAACTTATTCGTCGGTATGTCCTTCGCGTCAAGTCGAAGAAGGGTTGGGTTCTCTATTGCTATAAGAAGAAAATTATAAAACGGAAACAAATAAAAATGATTCTATTAATATAAGTATGTACACGTGACGGGTAAAACGGTATAATACAAAAATATTTACAGGAAATTAATATTGAGCTTCTTGCGGTAAAATTTAGTCGGTATTTATTCACGTTAGCGAATAACAAACGAGGACTGGGTCTTGAACCAGGTTTCGCAAGCAATTCTCCCGGTGACGGTACAACTAAGACGGAATGCGTATAAGGGATGACGTATTGGTAAACAGGCCACTACATCAAAACCAGTTAGCATACATAGCAGGAATGTCTACAGAAACTGCTCTACATCACCTTACATGGAGAGTGGAGAAAGTGCTGGAGAACAAAGAAATCCTCCTAGCCGCCTTTCTGGATAATACATCATTCAATAGTATCTCCAAAGTCGTAGGCCAAACAGGACTAGAGGCTTTGTGCTGCAGGTGGATAAACTGCATGCTGAGGGATAGAGTGGTGTTTACTACACTGCTTGATGAGACCTTGGCAGTCAGGGTGGTAGGTGGTTGTCCGCAGGGTGAAGTTCTATCTCCTCTTGTGTGGAAAGAGATGTAAGCTCGGTCATATGACGGTGTCACGTCACGGTCATTTTGAAAATGACAGTCATGTCATATTCAATCGTGACATCAAAATGACAAGGCCGTCAGAAGTAGGTCGGAAGTAGGTCAGTTATTAAAATGACTTGACTGTAATTTTCAGATTGACGGTCACAAACATGTTCCTACAAGTTTCGTAATATGTGATTCTCGGAATCTGGAAAATATAGTTATGTTTTACCCCTCTTAACTTGTGGTAGTGATTGTCGTGAGTAGTGACAAGATGGTTTGTGAATCATTTTCAAATTTTGTATTAAACAGTTTATTTAAAAGTAAAAGAATCGGAAACAGATTGGATAGACATTATCTACATAATAGATGAAAATGACACAAAATGACAATAAATGACGGTCATATGACCGTCATTTGTCACATTCCTTAAATGACGGTCATTTTACATCTCTAGCTGGAACCTAGTTATGGACGAACTGCTTAGGAAACTCAGCGATGAAGGATATTCTCCCCTAGGATATGCAGATGATTTAGTCATCACAGTCGAGGGAAGATTTAGCAGTACGATTAGGGAACGTATGCAAATGGCCCTGAGTATTGTAGCAGCTTGGACTGAAAAGGAAGGCTTGACCATTAGTCCAGAAAAAACAACAATAGTTACATTTTTTTTTTTTTGTTTAATTGTGCCAATAAAGTCTATTATTATTATTATTATTATTATTTACGCGAAAGAGAAACATGAGGCCCTTGGACCTCTATATCTGCGTGGTAGAAAGATCTCATTGTCAAGGGAGGTCAAGTATCTGGGGGTTATACTAGACTCAACACTTACCTGGAACCAACAAATCGATAGAATAGTTAGAAAGTCGGGAACTACTCTTGCAGTAGTTAGGCGAACATATAACAAGAAATGGGGTCTAAGGCCAGGAATGGTGCACTGGCTGTACACCAGAGTGGTCAGACCAGGAATAATGTATGCAGCTTTGGCATGGTGGCCCAAAGCCAAACAGGTAACTACTAGGCTAAGGCTAAGCAAAATTCAGATGCTTGCCTGCCTAGGGATAACAGGGGCGATGCGGACTTCGCCAACTGCAGCCATAGAGACTCTTCTGGACCTTCTCCCTCTCCACTTCGTGATACAGAGGGAGGCGATACTGGCACTATACAGACTGCAAAACTCTTTTTACCGTGTCTGTCTGGGTACAGAGCATACTAGCATTATTGAAGACATAAAGGATCCCATGCCTGACATGAGGACGGATTACAAGGTCCCCAAGAACACCTCATAACCACTCTTTCAGGTCACAATCGATGACCCTAGAGTGGAGAACCAAACTCTGAATAGCATACCTTCCGGCAGTCTGATCTGGTACACCGACGGTTCTAAGACCGACACAGGTGCTGGGTCAGGACTGTTTGGAGATAAACCAAGAGTGAAACTCAGCTCCTCTCTGGGCAAATATGCCTCTGTCTTTCAAGCAGAGGTCTACGCGATACTACAATGTGCGCGGGAAAACATTAAGAGGGGCTACAAAAATCAGCGGATCTTTATCTTATCAGACAGCCATGCAGCTTTGAAGGCTCTTATGAGCCCAAAGATGTCTTCCAGACTGTTGCGGGAATGTTTCGAGCAACTTAATATCCTAGCCATGCGGAACGCAGTGAGACTGCTTTGGATTTGAGGTCACTGTGGGCTGATAGGGAACGAGGAAGCCGATAAACTAGCAAAGCGGGGCTCCAAAGATCCTTTCGTTGGACCGGAACCTTCCCTAGGCATAACTAAGAGTGCAGTCAGACACCAAGTAAACGGATGGATTCGCGCTCAACATCACAATTACTGGAACGTGATTCCAGCACACAGGCACAGCAAGTCGTATATAAAGGGACCTTGCAGGAAAAGATGCTCAGAACTACTTTGCCTTAGTAGGATGCAAATTAGAATCGTAACAGGCTTCCTAACGGGACACACGACCGTTAAAGAACACCTGTGGAAGATTGGCAAATATTACGGAGACCTTAACTGCCGCTTGTGTAATAAGGAACGGGAGACAGCTATGCACATCCTGTGCAGATGTGAAGCTCTAGACCAGAAGAGGCGTCTGATGGAACCGGAAGAATTTTCCACGCATTCAATGTTTGACTTGTACCGTTTGGTCCAAGGCACCAAGATCATGGAATGCGTGTGACTTAGAATTTTGGGTGAGCACAATAAGCCCATTTTGTGGCTGCAGTGCGAGGGGTAAACCGCTGAAAAAAATTTGTACACCACAATTCCTTTTTATCCAGAAATTCCCGAAATTCATTCGAAATTTCCGTAATTCCTTGGAAATTCCCCGCAACTCCTTGGAAATTCCCGCAGTTCCTTGGAAATTCCCCGCAATTCCTTGGAAATTCCCGCAATTCCTTGGAAACTCCCCGCAATTCCTTGGAAATTCCCGCAATTCCTTAAAAGTTCCCGCGATTCCTTGGAAATTCCTGCAATTCCACATGTACATTACACACACTTAAATTTACAACTGCCGATGCCGCAAATAATATTCCCGATCCTTTATTGTCTTCCATACATTTCACTTTTCTCCAACTCTTTCTAATACCTTCCTATTGCTAACCTTATCTATCCACGGTATCTTCATCATGTGACTGTAGCACCACATTTCAATCGCTTCTATTCTTTTTAGATCCGCTTCTCCTGTCGTCCAAAAAAAATAACAACTCCTTTGAAAATGGCATTTACTTTTGTAAGATTTATACTGCTTATCAATATTTATCTTATCAGATCTCTTGAGTTGGAATGGTCCGCTGCCTATTAATCCAATAGGGTCGTAAAAACATATTGTAACCGAATTGTAACTTATTTCGTATTTACAAAATTTATTTATAGTGACTTATGTACAAATATTTAGAATTAAATGTCATTTGAGAACATGCAGTTTTAGAATTACCAATAAGCACCGAAATATACAAGCGACAAACAAACAACAAGAAATAACAATTAAATAACTACCAGCGAACAATTAAACAACTAATTACTTAACCTAAACAATCCACAATACACAAATCAACAGTTCGAGATTCTCTAAAAACACTCTTACAACCAACGGTTAATCACGTCCGAAAACGCCCCGGTACACTTGAAACGCGACAACATTCGCACGCATGTACCGATACCAAAACTCTAAACGAAACGCATGTAAGACATTATACTCGCCTGATTCTATCGCTCTTCTTCGCATCTGAAAGCCAAAACTTCAAAAACTAACTTCAAAACTGTCCTCCCGGCTCCTTGCTTCACAATAAATAGCCTTCTTCGAACATTCGGGAACTGGAAACTACCAGAGATCGATTGTTCCATGGATCGATTTTTCTAGTCTCACAAATAGACAAGGTCAACGCCATAATAAACAACTGCGGCTTGCAGACAAACAGCGTGACTCATTACCAGAAAGGTCGCTTGCGGGGCAAAAATTCGTAAGTATCAATATTTTTTTCCGCCCAAGCAACATCTTCATTTTTAGGCCATGAAAAGAGATCTAACTGTTCAGATAAGAATTTAATTTTAAATTCATTTCCAGAATTTTCTATAATTCGTCCAATGTACCATCTTTCTTCATAATAGACCGCGTAGTAGGCGTAGTACGCGATTAACTGTTATTCAATGCACAACGATACGTTTGAAATACGCTGCCCGCCCAAAATGAAACATAACCTAACTATTGGACTCTACTAGTCGACGAGAAACTGAATAGCGGTTCCTACCAAAAACTGGGTAAATATATTTGTCATTATTACCCGGACTAGCTAATTAACTAGGTCCTTTCATATTTTATATAAAAATACGGATTCAAAACTACACTATACAGGGTGATTCTTTTAAAGCGCACATTAGAAAATTTTCGACATCTACCTACTTATGCTAGAGCTATGAAACTTGGAACCTAGCCATGATCGACGATTCCGAGACGAAATTAAATATTTACAGGATGACGTAACTCTTAAAAATTGCGGAAGTAGACGCCATCTTTGTTTTTTTAAATGACAATCGGACATTTTGATTTCATATTTGAATTCGAAATTTAATTCCGAGTACAACTAACCAAATTGTCACTACTTATATGTCATACTTTTTGACATCAATTTACTCAAAAACTGCAAAAATAGCTCCAAAACGATTGGAGTTAGGCATAGCACATGCTAACATAACTCCCCAGAATTATATGTTACATCCAACGGTGACATAAAATTTGACACGTGCCATTTGAAAAATTGAGTTTTTGACATTTTGCGATACCCGTATTCAAAAAATTCTAAACCGCTGGCAAACTCGTTATGACTTCGGTTATCAATCAAAACATTCCTTGGAGCTTAAGGAATCGAAGTAAAAAAAATTCATCGACTTATCTTCGGCTGTTCAAGAGATATCAATTTTTAATGAACCCTTGCATCTGCAAATTTGAAGAGAAAATGTGGCATATGTCAAAAAGTACGACAGATAAGTAGTGACAATTTGGTTAGTTGTCGTCGAAATTAAATGCCGAATTCAAATATGAAATCAAAATGGCCCATTGTCATTAAAAAAACAAAGATGGCGTCTACTTCCGCCATTTTTAAGAGTGACGCCATCCAGTAAATATTTAATTTCGTTTGGGAATCGTCGATTATGGCTAGGTTCCAAGTTTCATAACTCTAGCATAAGTAGAAGTCGAAAATTTTCTAATGTGCGCTTTAAAAGAATCGCCCTGTATACTGCATACAAACACACTACTGAATGCATGTCTTCATTCGCATTCCAACTCTTTGACGCGCAAGCGCAAATCTATCTACAACACGTGGTAATTCCTCCAAATACCCGTCAATTCCTGACAATACCCACAAAATTCCTAGCAAATCCCGCAATTCCTGCGCAATTCCTAGGCAATTCCCGAAATTCCTCTGCAATTCCCGAAATTCCTCGGAAATTCCTCGCAATTCCTCTGCAATTCCCGAAATTCCTTGGCAATTCCTCGCAATTCCTGCGCTTTGTACACCAAAATTCCTCAGTGGTTTACCCCTCACTGCAGTGCATCTGAGCCTTCGGGCAGGCAGGCCCTAAAGGGAGAAAAAAAAGACGGAATGCAGATCTGGGACGTACGGTTCAGCCACTATGTGAAATCCAGTAACAGGATGGCCGTAGTTGTATAACCGCTCTTCAACTTAACCGTGCTAGATGTCGTTCAATCGCTCACTGCAGTAGCTGATGGAGGCATGCGAATTTTCTTTACACGAAATACATTCAATAGTGCTGATTTATGGATTGAACATCCACTGCACCCATCGTGTTTCAAAACAAGCCTTAATTCGCCTGTTATACCTCTACAACGGATTATCTAACGTATGTTTATCTATTGATAGCCTCGCAGCAACAATGATTAAACACCGGCACTTACTTCTGGTAGTCTACCGTCGGTATATTTGTACAACAGTCAATCACACTATACAACGAAAGCAACCTAATTACTCAGGTTCTTTCAATAGTTCAGAAAGTCTAGTTAGTCGAATCGTGTCTGGCAGAGAAGTTCCCGGTCATCCGGCCGACACGACAGACTATTTTATGATTTTTTTCGCCAGTCAATTCTCGAATCCCTCCCACCAATCAACTCTGAAACTGCAGGGTGCTTCCTTGTAAACTGTCTCAGTTGTTTTCTTTGGTTCATTGACGAGTATGGCGTCGTTCCATATGTTTCATTTTCAAGTTCGCGATCTTTTCTTTGCCGCGGCAGAACAAAATAATTAACGTCAACCTAAGTTTGCTAGATCTACAGGGCGTTCTAATTATGCTTTGTTGCAACATGTCAACTAGGATTTTTTTGTTTATTTTGGCGAGTACCATACGACTATGCATATCCAGCCCACCAATATTGTTACACCCTGTAAATCACGAAAATTCTTTTGATACATAAAATGAGTTAGGTACCTATTCACGATATTTATGCATGGATACACATTATGATGTATTTTTTTCTATTCCCCAAAATACCACTGTTTACGGTGGTATCTCCGCCGCGAATTCCAAGATAGGAAAACGCATTTGTTTCATCCTATTAGAAAGAAAGATATTTATTTCTTAGGAGGAAATAGTGTTTGGGAGATGCAAGTGACAGAGTCTATGGAGGACTCCACGTCGTCTCATGACGAAATTTGGTAGATGAGGATGAGTAAGCTATGTCTCATCTTCATAAAGTTCTCAATCCGAAGACTGGTGTCTTCCATACCTTTCGCTTTTACCCCAACTCTTTCTAAAACCCCCATATTGCTAACCCTATCTATCCATGGTATCTTCATCATGCGTCTGTAGCACAACATTTCAAACGCTTCTGTTCTTTTTCGGTTCGCTTCTCCTATTGTCCAAGTTTCGCACCCGTACCTTGCCGAACTCCATGCATACGTCTTTAAGAGTCTCTTCCGAGTTTCTACATTAACCGTTCCCGAGCATAACAGTTGTTTATTTTTGTTAAATGCAACTCGGCCCTACGCTATTCTTTGTTTTATATCTCTAGTGCATCGCGATTAATTTGATCCGCGACTTCCTCTATCTTCTCATTTCCTATTTGTATTTTACTTCTATTTTCACCCTCTGCATACCAAAATTTTGTTAATTTAATTTTTAAAGCCATTTTATGCTTTTCTTGTAGAAATTTGTTTTTGTAATTTTTGTTTCGATTTTTTATTTTTGAGGTATTCTAAGTATGTATTCTATTTTTCTGTTTTCCGTTGACTGTTATTTATTTATTTATTTCAATAAAAATTGTTGTTTTTGTTTACATTTTTTGTTTATGGTATTCTTAATTTAAATTTTAAATAACTGCATCATATACATGTCATTATCAGTTCCCTTGAACAGGATAAAACGTTAAAAATGAATATAAAAAAGTGGAACCTTGCGCCCATATTATATACATTCTAGAGAAATAAGCTATGAGAAGGACCCCTTCTTATTTTGAGTTTTCCTACTTTAAAATTATTTTCATTTGTACAAATTGACTAATTTCTTCTGTACAGCACCGAACGTGATATTTTGATAAAAGAAAGGAATATCTAGGAGAAACTGTCGCAGGATTAAGAGAAACGAAAATATTTAAAATGGAATTAGCATTTCCATGGCCAAATTAGGAAATTTAAAAAGGACCAGTCTTTATTTTTTCAATGCTGTGACTACTCTCCCGGCTCCGGGATCCATCCCAATCCCGGCTGACGTCAGAGACAACCGGGAGTGATACTGATCCCGGTTGATATTTGCCATCTCATATCGATGACGTCAGCGGTAACCGGGAGAGAGATGAATCCCGGCCGACGCAATGTTCGCGCGCGAATTTCTTGTGGTATACCTACCTACATGATTGCATGCACTACCTTCTGCCGTCTGGAAAAACGAGCTCAGTTTCTCAGTTTGTCGCATCTTTTGCCAAGCGGAGTATCCAATAAAAGTGCAATTGTTGGTGTGTGTGTAAAATAATTGTAGGTACGTACTCGTACTAGTTGTTAATTACTGATATTTATATTGTATGAAAACTACGAACATAAATATCGTAATTTTTATTTTTAGGTTAAAATTGGCCACGGAAATTGTGTACGTGACAATGAACATTTTTGAAGTGGGCCAAACGTTTAACACCTATTTGGATGTTGAAAATGCTATGAAAACTTATGAAGAACAAACGTTTTCGAAATTTTGGAAACGGGATGCTAGGTTGATAATTTCTTCGAGAATTACACGACCGGTTAGAGAGGAACTGAAATACGTTGAAATAAAGTTTTGTTGCATTTATGGTGGTCAGCAATTTAGACCATGTGGTAGTGGTAATAGAGACAGTAGAACCTTTAAGGAACAACCTTGTTCCGCACATGTTTCCTTTAGAGTCACTGCAGATGGGAGAGCTTTAGAAGTAAGAAGTATTTCTGAAAATCACAACCATGAAAGAAGCGCAATTCAGTTTCAATTCCTACCACATCAGAGAAGACTAGATAGTAAAGACAAGCAAAAAGTTCGAGATTTGTTGTCTTTAAAGGCAAACAAGAAATTAGTAAAGCAAAAATTATAAATAGAAACAGGAAAGTTTTTGACACTGAAAGATTTGTCAAATATGAAGCAAAGAATAGGCAAAAACTGTGAAGATCTGGACCATTGTGTCACCATATTAAGAGAAAAATATAATGCTGAAATAAACGTATTAAAGGATGAAAAAAATAACTTTAAAGGAATGTTTCTTCAAACATGCAATATGAAAAAGACTATGAAGGCATATCCCGAATTTTTAAGTATCGACGGTACTTACAAACTATTAAACATAGGAATACCTGTATTTCTAATAGTAGTAGAAGATGGTAATTGCCAAACAGAAATAGTTTGTCTTTGTTTATTGACCACCGAAGACAAAAATAGTTTCAAAAGGTTCTTGGAAACTTTTAAAGATAACAACTTAGAAAGTCAACGTACAAAATGCATTATGACTGACAAAGATTTGTTGGAGAGGTCAGTTATTCGTGATGTATTTCCAGAAGTTAACTTAATCACTTGCATATTCCACTCTATGCGAACGTTTAATCGAGAAATTTCCTGTGGGAAAATGAGTATTACGTCAACCAATCGACTGCACTCACTGCAAATACTGCAAAAAATGGTTTATGCGAAAACAGATGAAGAGTTTGAAACCTTCTATGGGACACTGCAGCAAACGGCTCCGAAAGCAGTTCTTGAATATTTCAGCAAGAATTGGTATAATACAAGAGATGAATGGTCTATGTCCGGCAAATTCATAAAAGGCTGTTTCCAAAATACTACAAATAACCGCATTGAATCTATAAACGCAAAACTGAAATCCGTTATTACGAAAAATAGTAAATTGGAAGAGTTTTTGCATTCATTTTTTGATATTCTCTCAACGCTGGAAGGCGAAAGAGATTACAAAGCCGTATACCATTTACAAAAAAGGTTGGTTACGTCTTACCCGCAAGATTGTGATGAAAGGAAATATATGGATTTTTTAACGCACGAGTCTGCAAAAATTGTGATCAAGCAAATTTTGTCCAGTAAAAAGGTTAATCTACCCACACTCACGACACCGGGTTCGGAGGTTGCCATATTTTCCATTAAAAGCTCAGAAGGACAACTACAAACCAGCACAAGTGAATGCAACTGCAATTTCAATGTTAGTATGTTGCTACCGTGCAGACATATCTTTGCTGTCCGTAAACACCTAGGTCTACCATTGTTTTCGGAGGAAATTATAAACAAACGATGGACACAAAATTACTATAATATTAATCAAAGACGTTTAGCAGAAATGAACAATTGTAGTGAAGTTGAAATGGAACCTGTCGTGGAATCGAATATGGATTTTGGAATACAACAGACCGTTACTGTAACGTCCATAAAAAATAAGAAACCACACACCTACGGAGAAAAAAGGAAGCAGGCCTTGCGCATTACGGATTCGTTGTCAAATTTGATTGCCTTGTCGTGTAACCAAGAATTTGAACAAAAAATAGATAATTTAAAATCCCCCGAAATGATATGGATGCAAGGTAAAAGGGCAAGAATTGTTATGGTTAATGATGAGGATGATTGCCTTCCAAGTAAATAAAAAGAGGAAAATTTTCGACATCACTTATTTGTCTTTTTAGGTACAAGTGTGACCACAGCTGCAAGCACATCTGAACCTATGTCCGAAAGCATATACCAGGAACTGAACTGGTTGGACACGGAAAATATTCCAATTATTATCGATTATACAGACTCTAATTTCGGTACAGAACTAACAATTCCAGGTAATGAGCTGTAAATTACCAGGAATTACTAGTAAAGGGTTTAACCGATTATTTTCCAATTTCAGTTAATGATAAAAACAAGGAAGAAGAAAAATCTATGTCTAATGACAACGATTTGTTGAACATTAAAATGCCCAAAAAAATTAAAACTCGAGGACGTCCTAAGGGTGCTGATTTAACCAAAGCGAAAAAAAGGAACAGCTGTAACTTTCTTTCGATTGCCATATTTACAGCAACAAAAAACTATGTTAAAGTGGTTTGTTGACGAAGAAATAGCATCACTAGCTATAGGTGGTGAACTTATTGAAGAAAAGTTTGTTGAAGTTAGAGCGGAAAATATACCTGAGGCTATTTTACATGAAGACGTAAATATCGATTTGATTCGGTAAGAAAATACGTAATATTATTTATAAAACAAATTATTTTGTAACGGATAGTAAAACATTTTTTAGTAACTACTTCACGGAAGATGCATGGAAAATGGTTGAAACGGTAACGTCAATAAAAAGACAACATGGTAAATTCACGTGTGTAGCATGCAAACAGGATGTCGATAAAAACAGTGCCGGTTGTATAAGATGTGCATCATGTCTCCTCTGGTGGAATACCAAATGCGCTGCAGTGAGAAAAGTTCCGAAATGTGTTAGTAAATGGATTTGCTGTCAGTGCAGAAAGGCCTAATGATGTTCATTCCCTTATGTTTTATCTGTGTACCTATCTTTACTTTTGCGTTAATATAGTATTTTTCAAAAATTGTGTGTATTGATAATCGCCTAAATATTTTTAAACTTATAAAACGGATGATAAGCACAAAGCAAGTCGCATTTGAAAAACGCTGTGCCGGGATTCATCTCTCTCCCGGTTACCGCTGACGTCATCGATATGAAATGGCAAATATCAACCGGGATCCGTCCCAATCCCGGCTGTCTCTGACGTCAGCCGGGATTGGGACGGATCCCGGAGCCGGGAGAGTAGTCACAGCGTTTTTTCAAATGGAACCAAATAATTTTTATGGCATAATAATTATTTTCCTTGTCAAACGTCTATTCGGTTACGTTCAAACTTCAGCATCTCTAAAATTAATGCTTTTTAAGAAATTAATATATTTTGATATTGCGACTGCACATTTTCAAAACAGTACACAAATAGGTACGTACAACTAATTTTAAGGTGGAATACCATCTTCCAAATAAAAACTACTCTCAAAAATCTAACTGCCTCTAATTTAAAAGACATACGTGGCCTTTTCTGCTAAGAAATTGAAATAACTGTTCTTGGTTTAAAAGCGTAATAATTTTTTGTCCAAATCCACAAAATCTATCCAGTTACTTGATTTAGCTACTTCACTACATACTCCTGAACTCGTCTAAATCAAGTCTAGAAGTTCGGAAATAAGAAGACTGATTTGAAATATAGGGAAGCTGTTACGGAGAATGGGGAAAGTTTTTATCGTCTAAATTGATATGTTATTATATAGAAACTGTAAATATTTACAAGAAGCTGGCGATGTCGGATAAAAATACGTGATCCTCTTGGAAAATGCGTACACATGTTTTATGTATTTCCATGCAGCACTAAACGGGGTCGATAAGAAAATCCTGATAGTGATTAGTGAACAACATGAAACACTTTGCATTATGTTACTGGCCACAAAATCTGATTTTTCAAAATGTAGTAGGAATAAGAAATGAGATTTGGGGTCTACGTCCATCTTCACTGAGAGAAGGGTTTATTAACGCATATCGTAAATCGTTAAATAGTAATAAAGAATTGCAAATGATGCCTGCAAGAAGTATCGGTCGCTGATTCCTCGCATCGTCCACATAGCAGCCCATAAAAGCACATAATAACATGAATAGCGTCGGTAACGCAGTAGTTATCTGGAATCATTTGGCAGAAACAAGGATAGCCCGGACACCCGCGATCGACTGTTTTGATGTATGGAGGCCAGTTTGCTTACTTATACCCTGTTAACTTTGTAGCTGGCGAGACCCAGCAAGGGCCGCATTTAAAAATTTTGCAGGCACCACAGAATTAAATCAAATTTTATTTCTACTTTGGAAACATCACAAATATAAATAAACAACTATTAAAGGTATTCTGTTATTAATTAATTATTATTAATAAAAATAATTAAAAGTAAAATAAATAATACCTAACAGAACTCAACTCAACACATTTTTGAAATCTAATAATAATAATAATATCACACGTTCTAAAAGTTGCTTTTTAACATAACCATCAGTATTCAAGCCGAGGTTCAGGCACAATTTTTCATAATATACCTACTCTGGAAAAACTAAAAAATGCACTCCAAATTTTTTAAGTACTGCTTCACTATCTTCTGACAGTACCTAATTTCCATCACACCTTTTACCAGAGACAAATGACTAAGTAGGTACGGGGTATGTTGAAGCAAATTCACACAACGTGCACAACCTGCACTGCGACTCGACACTCACGCAGTCAAAAGACGAAATCAAATAACTAAATTACAAACTAGGCCCTACAATAATATAGTAGCAATAGTTTTGGCATGTGAACGATTTCAGTAGTACTTCATTGGTAAGCCGTTTGCAATTATTGACAGACCAAAACCACTGGTATCAATTTTAGGAAGTAAACCGACTGGAGTATTACCGATTCGCTTGCAAAGATTCCGCATGCGATTGATGACCTTTAATTATGTAGTAGAATATGTACTCGGAAAGCAGTTTCATGCTCTTTCTCGTGCGCCAGTTAAAAGCGGCGAAGAAGACAAAATATTCTGTTAGAGGAAAGTTCGGCCAAGTTTATTAACGCTATTATTTGAGAAACAATTTCAAATTTTAAGCTGAAAAGTTTAGAAGATGTGATAGTGTCACAAGAAATGGACAGCGCAATAAAGACAATGAACAATAATTATGTGAAAAATGGTTGGCCTAATAAAGACAAGTGTGAAGTCTGTGTTTTGCCGTATTAAAAAAACCGGAAAGACATATCGCTCTGCGAAAAATTGTATAAGGACAGAATCATCATCCCAGCTAAATTACGACGACAATATTTAAATGTGTTTCATAAAGACACTGTTTGGTGGCCGAATAATTACAAAGACATTGAAGAGGTCCTCAACAATTGTGAAAAGTGCATTAAAAATAAATCTATGCCAACTGAACCATTAATACCATCCGAGATTCCAAAGTTACCGTGATACGTAGTTTCAGCAGATATCTATGAAGCACAGAGTAAACAATTTATAGTACTGCAGGACTATTATAGTCATTACCCAGAAATTGCATACCTACCCAACTTAAGAAGCAGGACTATCATAAATAAGACTAAAAATATGTTTTCACGATTTGGAATACCTAAAGAAGTACGCAGCAACAATGGACTACAGTTTGATTCTTGAGAATGTAGAAATTTTGCTAAACAATACAACTTTGAGTGGACATCAAGTAGCCCTCGTTATCTCCAATCAAATGGCATGGCCGAAAATGCAGTGAAACTAAGTAGTAAGAAATATATTGATAAAATCAGAAGATTCATTTTTGGGAATTTTGGCATACCTTAACACTCCGCTAGCTTCGGGTTATTCACCAGTTCAATTATTAATCGGAAGAAGACTTCGAGAGCCACTATCTGTAAATTCAAAGTGTCTGGTTCCAAAACTACCTTCCCATAAAGAAGAACAAATGAAAATGGCAAGAGAAAAGGTGAAGTAAAAGGAAAACTTCGTCACAGAAGTAAAGAGTTACCAGAATTGAAAGAGCAAGAAAGAGTGTGGATTTATGATCAACAGAAAGAAGGCATTGTGATCGAGAAAACCAAGGAACCCCGATCATACATGGCAGAGACAGAGGAAGGTAAGATAAGAAATAGAACATTTTTAAGCGCACTACCAGAAAAAACAAAATCAACGATGGAAGAAATCAATCAAGAGAAAGTTACTGGCCCTTTAGAAAAGGAAATTAAGCCAAGAAGTTCCAGAGAAAAAAAGAGACCAACATACTTGACTTCGTAGAATAGAGAAAAATATAATATTAGGAAGAAGGATGTGGAGTTGGCAACTTTAATATAGCTGGACTGTGGCTATATTAATGCTGACGTACCAGTGGCGGCTCCTGACTTTAGAACTTGGCAGTGCTCTAAAATGAAATCACCGCTCAGGAATGGGGGGGGGGTCTGGCGGTTCCTCCGCCGTAGTTTTTTTAAATGAAGTGCTTTAGAAGCCATTTTCAAACATTTTCCAACAATATTTAACGAAAATCCCAAATTCAAAAGGTTAAACTTTCGCACACAACTTTTACCGCGACCTTTCGAAAAGCTTTTGATACTTCGCACAGGCTTAGGACGTCCATTTTATTTTATTTCAAGTTTTTCGTCAAAAGTCATTTTTAACTGAATGGAGTATTACAACACAATAATAATTTTGAAAATTGCAAAAATCAGGCGACCACTTTGTTAAAGTTCACTGCACAATGTTTAAGTGTTGACTTTAACTAAACCAAACCACTAGCCATGCTAAGTATTGGAAATTTCAATATTTAAAAATAAACACGATAATGCAGCTAATTACTCACGTTATAAGCAAAGCAACGAGCTATCTCAGACCTAAATATGGTAAACAAAAACAATAAACACTGCCGCAGAAGTACAAACTCCGCGTCTCGTGCTTCGCCCAACAGTGTGTGTGCTCAAACAGCGCTCCCAGACGAGCTATAATTCTTCCACCTAAAAGCACATACGATGAAATTTTCCCGAGTCGCTCCGATCTCGCTCCCATATCGAATATTTATTGGCCACACCTCAGTACTCAGACGGCTGGATGCGTGTGTGGTAGGCATTTTCAAAGACGGCGCGGAATGCTTAGAGCGCGTATTATTTATTATCTCGCATAATAATTAATATATATTGCGGCAGAGATTCAAAAAGTTTTAATCTTATTAGTTTATAATTATAAGGTTTTGAACCTTTTATCAAAAAAGGTTAAAACCATATTTTTGTAGGCAGTGCGCGCGCACGAGCGCACTTATTAAGGAGCCGCCGCTGTGACGTACGAATGACAAGTGACAGTTAAGAGTTAGTTGATATGAATATGAAAGTTATTAAGTAGTTTGTAGATTAACAGGAATAAATATAGATATTATAATAACCACAAGTAAGTATTTCCATTGTTTAAAGATGTTATAGTTAGACAATACCGTGTGTAAAATTAAAAACACCTTTTGGGAGGCAGAAAATTCTGCTTTGTGAGGCAGAGGTTAGATGGCGCTCTTTAAGACAAACTTTTGTAATATTTCTTGGATTCTTCGAACTATAAAGTCGGTAAGCGGTGGCCGAGTTGAAGCTACGCTATTACCCGTTTGAGGGCGCTCGGGTGCCTTAGTATTTTGAGCCACTTATAAAATGATATATAATCCCTCCAGTAAAAATACAATAGACGCCGCAGACGTTTTCGCGGTACTTTGTTGGCGCGGCAGTTCTTGCTCAAAGGCATGTTTTGCCGCCGCAGCTGGTGGTTTCTTGACACTTCAGGAATTAATTATTTTCCTTATCCAAAAATGAAGGATAGGTACATTACTTACCTACATAGGTACATCATTATTATATTTACACACAAAGCAAATGAAGATTTCTATTTTAAAATTTATAGTTGTATAACTGCCATGATCTTATATACCTATATTTGTTTTGTGAATATACAGACTGTCCAAACAGTGCAGCGGCGGAGTTTTGCGCCTTTATTATGCATTTCAGAGAGAAAAGTTATATGAGGGACGCGTCCTTATTTTTAGTTCTCCATACTTTAAAATTATGTATTTCCATTTATACACTTCGTACCGTTCCTTCTGTACAGCAACAAACTTTGTTTTTTTAATGGAACAATTTGTAATTGATTGCATTTTTGGATTCCTTAATAATTGATCTACTGTGAGGTTGTATAAGATATTTTCCCCCAATATGCATATACTTTTTACGTTACCGGCATTCCTTTGAAAATTTTGTCAGATAGGTATACCTAGAGGGATTTTAAAAATTAAATATCTCCGATTGAACAAAGTTGGAGCAGCGATATCTTGGCGACAGGAAAATAATATATGTATATGGTAAACTGATGCAGGATTGAAAAACGAAAATATTAATGTACCTACACACCTACAGGTGTTAAAGTATTTTAATTTTTGTTTTATGGGTGTGAGTTTGACGATAAGAAGTGTGTGTGTAAATTGGTATGACGTCACTCAGACGGCCGTTAAGTTCTAAGTGTGACAGGTTGAACATGACAGGTATAGAGTGGATGCAAAAATTATGAGGCAGTAAAGCTTGGGTATATCAGATGACGAGATTGAGAGATGAGTAAGAGTGTTTGCAGATAAATGAATGGATATGGTTGGATAATTGTGTATGTGTGATAATGGGATGTTTAGAGCTGATTGGTGGTATGTTTGGAAAAGGGAGGATGCTTGGTAGTTTTTAAGTTTTAAGTTTGATGTTGATATTGGCAGGTCTGCGACTGATAATTTAGACAGAAGTAAAGACTGAACCTTAAAAGTTGAAATTCTTGCCGTAATTTTATACCATTTTTGGGGAATATCCCCTGTTATTTTGCCACCCAAAACTTAGGAAAATGCTTACACTTTGTTTTTGCAGAAAATTTAACGTTTACATCGGCGATCGGCACAAGAAATCCCATTGCAAGATTACTTCTTGAAAGGATTGTTTTCTTCCATGGCACTCCTTGTTTCAAATTATACCTAGGTTTAATGAGTTATCACGTATTTTAAGAATATGACCATGAAGAAGCAATCTTTAGCAATTTTTTGTCTCGATGGGAACTCGACTTCCAGATACAAAATGGAAGCCGTATTTTGCGTTTTGGGTGCTAAAATATAGGAGAACCCAATAAACTGTCCACCAAATTACTACGTTTTAAAAGGTTCAATTTTGAATTCTATCGAAACCGTCAGTCGCAGACCTAGCAAATACATCAATCAAAAGCTTAGTAAACTGACTGTATCGAATATGGAAATAATATACCTGGTATTCAATTTGAAATTTTTCAGCAAAACTCCATATATTAGATTGCGTAAGTTGTCCATCCTTTGATATGAAGTATCTATTGTGACAAAAGTACCTACCCATGGTTTGAAAGTAGTCTAAAGCTTAGCACACAACGGACGGACGGCAAGCGCCGGACGCATTTTGATTCTCATTGCAGAATACTCGCCGGATTTTAAAAATCCGTTGAATGCGGTCCGCACAAGTGTGCATTGAATAATTTAAATTTATGTTAATAATGTTTTTCCGTTGCGTGCCGTCCGTCGGATTCCGACAAATAATGTGCGCTAAGCTTAATAAAGAATTCTTAAATAGCTACGACCAGTAGACGACGTCAGTAGGTAGCTCTTCAAAGTTGGGTCCACACTGGCATTAAAATGGTAATATTATCTTGAAAGTCCCTCACTCTAAACCCCATCGTGTAGTATTAACTTTCATAAAATTTTATTATGAACTCAAATATGTAAACAGATGTAGGGCATTCCATGAGGGATACGTACGTTGCTCAAGAAAAATAAGCACCCGACCGCGTGATACTCTCCCCCACTACACCAGCCAGTGTAGGAGAGAAACGAGGAGAAACTTATCTGCCGGCCAGATACGGCCCGAACATATACTCGGCTGTCACCGACGCACTGTATTATGCTCGGATATTGATTTATGTTTGTTTATGTTTATGTATTAATTGTTTTTGTAGTGACCACTTGCGAATGTCACACGAAGTAGCCGCATGTACTACGAATAGTATCAGTATGTATTTAAACCAGTAATCAGTTACCGTGCTGTACAGCCGCTGTAGTTTACCGGCAATCGATACCAAGTAACGAATACAAAGTATCAGATACTCATACAAGAAGTATCGATATCTACTTGATACCGAAAAAAGTATCAGTTGCACATCTCTATTGATTAATTAACATGAATTTATACATAAGTTCAATGGTACTACCTGCCTACACTGAGTTTTTTGTATGATAAGGTAATTTTCTAGAAAATACGGCAATTTTAGCGCGAATTTACGGTACATCAAGGTTGAAAGGTTGGCAACACTGGCATACATTTTCTCTGGTTTTCAGTTCTTCTCAGACAGCGGGCGCAAGTGTTTGCGGTTGTAATATATTGTCGTGAGGATTTTCGCAACAATGCCGGTGCAGATGCCATACTTCAACTTTTTATTAACATGAATTTGTCTGAAACATTTTCTGAAGCAGTGAACTTATTAAATATCTTGTGTGCACTACCGATGACAACCTTGGAAGTGAGAGATATTTCTCAACTTTGAAACGGGTAAAAACATGTTTACGCAATACATTGGGACAGTTTAGACTTAGTGCCTTGTCTATGTTAAGCATCGAGAAAACGCTTGTCAAAAGCATTCCAAACTTCAACGAAAAAGTCATAGACCATTTTGCAGAACAGAAGGAGAAGAGAATTGACTTGAAATATAAGCACGTTTAAGGTATGTTTTATTTTAAAAATATGCCCCTTTCTTATATTTTTGAAGTTTTGTACCTACATATAAGTATGTATAATTATAGGTATTTTTAGTATTAATTATAAGTTCCAAAACCAAAATGACCCCCCTGGTTTATTAACCCACGAGCCGCCACTGTAAAATACGCTGCAGAGTATAAAATTTAATAATCCCTCAAACACAATGTCCAAGCACATGAGTAATAATACTCTCTAAACGTACCTATATAAAAAGCTTGAGGCTATGCCGTAAACCTGTAAAATTAAAAGAAAATAGGTAGGTATAGGCATAAGGCGTAATCAGGCTTTCTACTCATATCTCATAATATAGGGTTGCCAACACTCCGGTTTTGACCCGGAGTCTCCGGGTTTTCACGATTATTCTCCGGGCTCCGGGTTACGTGTGTATTTCTCCGGGTAGAAGTTGTAAGAGTCACAGAACAAAAAATAAATTATTTCCGAAAATTTCAGATATGTGCAATTAGTTAAGAGGACGTATTTTTTGTTTATTTTGCCACTTTAATAACGAAACGTTAAATAACGCAAGATATTCCGGATCTGATCGTGCCGCTCCCCATATCTCTAAAATGTTGCTTTAGTACACTCACCAAACAAGTTCTGTCAACTTCCAGCATAGCTTGGTGCGGAAAGGCGACGCATGGAAATTGCCCCTCGTATCGTCGAAGGCTCGATTCCGGCATTGACCTTTTACTTCTTGTTTCTTCAAAATTGCAATTTATTCAATTTCCACCTTCCCCTAGTTCTGTAAGCGGTGCCCTGTCAAGAAAGTATGTTGTAATGTTGTTAAAAACAGTCCGTAATTACATGACCAAAAAAGCTGTTGTTATTAAAGACAACATCGTATGTGATGTGGCATACTTTGCGTTATTTAACGTCTCGTCTTTAATAAATAATATATTTATGGAAAATACGTATTTTTTTCAAAGTCGTTGAAAAGCTCCGGGTGAACCACTTCTAAAAGTTGGCAACCCTACGTCATAATAAACCGGCATACCTGTCGAGAACCAAATAATATAATTATTGATTATTGTATAGTCACAATAACTATTTTTAGAAAACAGGTTTCAGTTTCTTTTTAATAGAACTCCTTAATGATGAATTCAGAGAATATAAATTCAGAGAATATAAATTCATCAAAACTGTTATGTTACAGCTTTCCACATACCTATATATACACGGTGTCCCAACGAAAACTTGTACCCCCGTAAAACTCCGCAAAATAAACGTTTTGACAAAAATCCAAAAACACGTCGATTTTTATATCAAAGGGGACCAATTTTTATGCAATAATCATTCTTGCAACTCTAGCCCTGTGCGGTTGATAGCGACCCCCCAAAATTTTTAAATGGGACGGGGGTTAAATGATCCTTACTTTGGAAGGGTTTTTCATTCAATTCGATCGATTTGTTTCTGAGAAATTGCTTCTCGAAGTTTCCAAGTTAAAAAATTGATAAAAGCACAAAAAGCTTTCAACTATCGAATGTATTGCTCGAAATGACTCCCACCAATTGTCATACAATCATACATTCTGGATTCAAATCCAGATCTTACATTTCTCAAGACCTCAGGAGTTATTAGCCGGCATTCTTCTTTGGAATAAACCATTTTGATTTAGTAAATAAATACGATTTTATACTGTGGCGAATAAGTTTATTTTGACATTTGTTCTGATGTTCTTTTGTTTTTACTTTTTATTCTTATTAGTTTACTTGATTTTTTTACATTTCCATTCTAATACATTCGATAGTTTAAACCTCTTTGTGCTTTATTAATTTTTTAACTTGGAAACTTCAAGAAGCAATTTCTCAGTAACAAATTGATCGAATTGAATAAAACAAATACGATTGTGTAAGTAATGAAAAACCCTTCCAAAGTAGGTATCATTTGACCCCATTTAAAATTTTGGGAGGGTCGCTACCCCCCGCACATGGCTAGAGTTGTAAGAATGATTATTGCATAAAAATTAG
Organism: Xestobium rufovillosum; assembly: GCA_963966045.1. Lineage (NCBI taxonomy): Eukaryota > Metazoa > Arthropoda > Insecta > Coleoptera > Ptinidae > Xestobium > Xestobium rufovillosum. Next base: position 41,551,799 of record OZ014494.1, on the reverse strand, counting down.
TCCCCTTTAATATAAAAATCGACATGTTTTTGGATTTTTGTCAAAACGTTTATTTTGCCGAGTTTTACGGGGGTACAAGTTTTCGTTGGGACATCGTGTGTGTATGCAGAAGGAGAATTTCATACCTGCAGTTACGAATTGATAGGAAGAGTCAATCAGATTATTCTAACAGACTAAGTTGGTTAAGAAAATCGCTGAATAAATTTAGGTACCTACCTGAATAAGTAACACCTAAAAAATATATTTTAAAATGAAATCAGCTCGTACTATAGACATTTGAACGAAGGTAATCGCTTCCATACCTAGTTAAAACACTCATTGAGGAAATGGGCAGATATGTACTATCTCTTTTGTCTGCAACTTCCGAAGAAAATATTTTGAGGAAATTTCCCACTAATTTAAATATTTTGTCCTAAATCAACAAAATTGTTTATCTGGCTGCACAATATTCGGAGAACAGTGTGGAGTTAACGTAGTTAAAATATTAAAAGGCAACATTCCTTGGATGTTCTAATGATAATACTTTCCGAAACTCTTTAATTACTGTAAAATTTTCATTCAATTAAGGGTATAAAACAAAGAAAGGATACACAGTTTATGAATAGATAATAAAACGACTTTATTTGCAAGCGTCGAATTATACGTTGTAAAATGTTATTATTTTATACTAAGTACCTATGAGAGTAATGAAACTCAGAGGTGGAGGTTGACCGATGCATTAATGTCGTAGGCATAAAGCAATTTTAGGCAAATGGTTGCCTAAATTTGTGTTCTGTCAAGGATATTAGTAAGACCGATAAAAAGAATATTCAAATGAGAAAAAAAACTAACAAACCAAATCTATAATAAAACTTTAGACTCGTAACGTGTCTGTACCTTGGGAAGTAGTAAGCAGTGTGTACGATATGCGCGTACGACTCGGCTTGCTACTTGTACTTCCCAATTGAAGTCGGGAAACTGCCAAAAGTCAAAGGGCCCGAGTATTGTACTCGGCAAGTACTTGGCAGCAGATACACCCTACGCCGTTACTTTACGTACGAATCTAGCTGAAAAATTTAGTTGCAATGGAGTGATCCAATAGAACGACGCTTCTCTTTTTGGATATTTATCAGGAGAACCGATTATCTGGGACCCCTTGCATAAATTACATAAAAATAGGAACGAGGTCCGTGATGCGTAGAAGCACATTTAATCACAAATGGTGGAGGAAATGGAAGTTTCAATTCCCGTGCTAAAAAATAAGATAGATTCCTTAATGGCAACATTTGGGAACTGTTTGAGTTTTACAATTATTGTAGCTGATGCTTCTGTTTAACTGTTTAACTTCCATTTCTGATTGAATGTGATTCCACCCATCTTGTACCTCGTTCCTACATTTATGCAATTTATGCTAGGGGTCCCAGATAATCGGTTCCCCCTGATAAATATCCGAAAAGAAAAGTGTCGTTCTCTCGGACCACTCCATTGCAAATAAATTTTTCAGCTCGAATCGCAAGTAAAGTAACGGAGTAGTGTGCGTCTGCCGTCAAGTATTTGTCGAGTACAATACTCGGGCCCTTTGACTTTGGACAGTTTTCCGGCTTCAATTGGGAAGTACAAGTAGCAAGCCGAGTCGTACGCGCATATCGTACACATTACTTGCTACTTCCCAAGTACTTGCCAAGTAACGCGTAATGAGTAGCCGCGGCTGTTCGAAATAACACTATATTAACCTATACATGAAAATTACCTGAAATTCCAGGGTATGATTCCCTTCGCCCCTGTTCCCGCACAACGATACTTTCTCCGTACAGAAGTCTTTCGCGTTATGGTGGGTACAGACTAAGGCCGCACGCGGACGAGGCAGGTGGTGCACATTCATCCGAAGCCGCACGCAAACACTGTCGCGGTCTGTTCGGCACACGGTTCGCATCCGAAACATTTTTTGTCGGTTTATCGGGAGCACCCCAAACAACACAATGTTCTAATGTTCATTTGAGGCAATCTTCCATGTTTAAGCGAAGTGACGTATCGGCGTTCCACGTGGGCTTCCGAAAATAACAACTTATTGCCGACGTGTAGTAAATCTTCTCTTGTCTAACATTTTTGTTGTGACATTTCTTTTTAGGTCATAATTAATTTATGAATTATTTGTGTAAATATGATTCTTCTGTTGCATGGTTATATGGCTTTAAAATTTAAATTCAATATTTCCTTACTAAGTTATGAAGAACAATACAGATTAAAAACAGTTTTTGTAAAATATAATGGAAAAATAACTTCAATATTTGAAACAAATAATTACTCTGCGAACTACCAATATACCGGGTGTCCCATTTATGCTTCAAGTTCTTCAGGTTAAAATAATGGGGGTTTGTCATATAAATTTTTTCTCTTAGACGCCTGTTGGCTGAGATACAAGGTGTTAAAAGTTCTACAAAAAAATGTTAAATTCAGAAAAACTTAAAATCTAAAAGAGATTTTTATTTCAAATTGTACTCACCTTTCTTATTTTTCCTTCCTACTTTTCGATAGTGCAATCAATAAAAAAATTACCAGTGGCGTACAAAATGGATGAAGTTAAAATCCTTTTTGAAAAATAAATGGTACGTCACTGGTTTTGCAGGTTTTTAAGAAAAGCAGGTGTTGCCAGATGGAGAAGCAGGTTTTAGAAGCGGAAGAAGTACAAGGGATGACATTTAAATACCGAATCACTTAATAGAGAGGGAGAGAGAGAGAGAGATCACAAAAGACAAAGGTAAACTGTTTGCACTCTTTCTTGACTTGAAGGCAGCCTTTGATAAAACAGAAAGAGAAAAACTATGGATGGAGCTGGAGAAACTGGAATTAAATAAACGTTTAAGAGAAAGAATTGAAGAAATTTACGAAGAAACTATAAATTTAGTCAAAGTGAATAGGAAGGAGAGTGGAAGGTTTCGAACAACAAGGGGAGTAAGGGTTGTCCAATGAGCCCAAGCCTGCTTACCGCTTACATAGCAGACATGGAAGAGAAATTAAAGTTGGAACAGGCGGGAGGGGTGGTGGTAGGGAAGGAGAAAGTCTGGTCGCTAGCGTACGCAGAAGATGACATTGTGCTGCTGGCAACTGAGGCAGGACAACTGAAACAGATGATGATGAGGACGCTGGAAAAATATTTGAGCAGGAAAGGGCTGAGACTTGTTCTTCTTGAAGAGGATCATTTTAGTAATATCATAAATTTTTAAATTTTTGGGTTAAGTGGCAGAACATCTTCACGCGCTTGCATGAGTAAGATGAACTTCGCCTTTTAGCATGGATCATTGATGTAATGATGTTTAAGTAATATTTGAGTATATGGATGTTCGAGAGTGAGTGAGCGTTTTCGGTGTGCTCTTGTTATCCGACTGATTTGTAAGGTATCTGTTGCCAATTAATTATACCTGTTAGTCTCCGTATCTTAATTTGAACCTTTTTGTTTGTTGTGGACATTAAATAAACGTAATAAATAATTTAAATTGATTTAAGAGACAAAAGTGTTTTGTGGTACTACCAGCTAACGCAAGTCGTGGACATGAGTGACGGTATTAAAACGAGAGCTCAGGCTCTATCTCAGCAGCCTACTGATGAACAGGTGACTAGTATTTGTGAAAGAGTATTGTCTATGTTTGTTATACACGTATGGACGAGCGATTTGATGAACTGGGGAGAGAGCTTGGTCTACTGAAGCAAAATGTGAGTAATAACTCCGTTAGGATTTCTGAGTTAGATAAGCGAATGGACGAGCAGGAGCAGTATAATCGTAGATAGAACCTCCGATTTTTTGGTGTAAAAGAAACTGAAAGAGAGTCTACCGACCAATTAATTGTAACAATACTTTCCACTAAGTTGGGTCTAAATTTTGATTTGACTGAAATCGATAGATCGCATAGGATCGGTAGGATAGGACGAAACGACAAAAGCCCACGGCCAATCATTGTTAGGTTTTGTTCATATCGTTGTCGTTCTGCAGTGTATTCAAATAAAAGCAAGTTAAAATCTACCGGGCTTGGCATAACGGAGGATTTAACAAAAGTGCGTTACGATCTGTACACTAAAGCAAAGAAACGTTTCGGAAGGAAGATTGTATGGACTTCTGACGGTCGTATTAATGTGAAGAACGTTGGCACCGATGGGAAAAAGATTGTTTTAACATCTCCCAATGACTTGGTTCTGCTAGATGCCTAAGACTATTTTTACTGGTAGATATCTGTTTTATAAAGAGATTTGTTGTAATTTTTTTGTTCTTCTATTTGCTTTAGTTTTTGTTTTATAAAAATGTATTTCGATCCGTTGTTTTTCATGAATATCATGTTTTCTATACCTACCTATTTTATTTCAATTTTTAAGATTGTCAATTCTTTAATTAATAAATTTAATCTATGTTTAGTTGAGTAATGGCGAGTGCATCTGGATATTTCCTTATTTTTTGTATACCTATAATAGAGTTTCTATTTCTTGTTTTTGTAATTAGATAGTTTGATTTACAGAGTGATTCGGTGGTTTGTATGAGGATTGTCCATATTAATATTCTTTCTCTTTTACCAAAAATAAATGAACTTAGAGATATAGTTTCCAGGGATGAATTTGACATAGAAGCAATATCTGAGACATGGCTGAGTGATGGAATAGGCGGAGATGCGCTGCGAATTCCAAATTATTATTTATTTCGCAATGATCGTGTTGATAAGGCAGGGTGGTGTAGCATTTTACATAAGCAAAAAATTTAAGGTAACTGTTTTTAATAGTAACAGAAATAATATTGAACAGCTTTGGTTACATGTGCAAATCAAATCAAACAATTTTATATGCGGTGTGGCATATAGACCACCTCAACTTAATTACAAATTTTTTATTGACGAGCTTGAAGAGTCTATCTTGCATTCTAGTACAGTAACTGAGAGTATCTATTGTTTGGGTGACTTTAATATCGATTGTTTAATATTGAATAAACCTGAAACTTTGTACTTGAATAATATGATGCAATCCTTTAATTTAGTTCAATTAATTAATGAACCGACAAGAGTGGGATTGAATAGATCTTCTCTTCTTGATCTGATACAGACCTCTGAGGCTGATCTTGTCCTTCAGTCTGGTGTTAGGAATTTCGACCTTTCAGATCATGATCTTGTGTACTGTGATATAGACATGAATCATGTTGGGCCTCCTTTGCATTTTCGTACGTATAGAGATTTTGCCCACTTTAATTTGGAAGCTTTTAAGAGGAACCTGTCGGCGTTGCCGTTGCATTCGTTGTACCGCATTGAAGATGTTTCTGATAGGGTTGAATTCTTGAGTAGTCAATTAATACAATTATTCGATATTTACGCTCCACGGAAAACCGCAAGAATTACACGACGGCCTGCTCCGTGGTTGACGGATACTATCAAAATTCTTATGAATCTTCGTGATAAAGCCAAAAACAAATTTAAAAGGAAGCAAACAGCTTCAGCCGGGGAATATTATAAGCAGCTGCGAAATTATACCAACAACGCCATAAAAACTGAGAAAAAATCAAATTTTCAATTTAAATTTTCAAATTGTGGTGGTGCGACAATGTGGAGTGAACTTCGGCGGTTGAACATCGGGAAGGCAGGCAGGAATAATTATTGTTTCCCGGAATTGCTGGATCTAGATCCCAACACTTTAAATAATTTTTTCATTGATAGTGTACCGGACATGCCTGTTGATCATGATTCATGATATAATTGATTTTTATAGAAATAATACCTTGTTAATTGAGTCTGAGTCGGTCTGAGTTTGGTTTTCAATTGGTTGATGTTAATGTAGTATCGGATATCTTGTTGTCATTGAAGAGCAATGCAACTGCGTCTGATGGTTTAAACGCTCAAATGATTAAATTGTGTTGTTCTTATGTTTTACCTTTTATTACCAATATTGTCAATAGTTGCATCATGGAGAGCAAATTCCCTAAGACATGGAGGTTCGTTTGTGTTGTTCCTATTCCCAAGGTAAATAATCCAAAGCAGTGTAAAGATTTTCGGCCGATTAGTATTTTACCCACACTTTCAAAAATACTAGAAAAAGTGTTACACCGGCAGTTGTATGATTTTCTCAGTGACAATAAACTTTTACCAACGACCCAGTCCGGCTTTCGCTCATCTCACAGCTGCGCCACTGCCCTTATGAGTATTACCGATGACATTCTCGCAGCCTGCGATACTGGAAATCTTAGTGTAATTACATTGCTCGACTATAGTAAGGCTTTTGACACCCTAAATCATAAATTACTAATAGAAATATTGCGACATATCGGTTTGTCTGCAGATTCTGTATCACTTATGGCGAGTTACTTATGTTGCAGGAAACAGGCTGTGAGGATGTCTGGCGTTGTTTCTGAATGTAGAACGGTTGAAAGGGGAGTTCCGCAGGGCTCTATACTGGGGCCTCTTCTTTTCTTAATTTATACACATTCTTTTCATAAATCTTTAAAAACAGCTAAAATTCACATGTATGCGGATGACACACAGGTATACTACTCTTTTCCACCTAATGAAGCTCTTCCAGCAATGAAAGCTTTTAATGCTGATTTGGCTATAATGACAAAACTTTCAAAGCAACATGCTCTAATGCTAAACCCCGAAAAATCTTGTTGCCTGGTGCTAGGAAGAAATTGCCAAAATGCTTACGTTCCTAACGTCGTGATTGGACCTGACATAGTTCCTTTTGTCAATGTTGCAAAAAATTTGGGGGTCATTATAGACAGTTCCTTTAGATATCGGCAGCAGGTCACTTCATACATTCAAAAAGCCTTTTATAATAATTTAAAATTAATCTTTCCACACAGAATCTATTTCAACCGAAAAATTAAAACTCTGCTGTGTGAAACACTAGTGCTGTCCCATTTCTCCTACTGAGCCCCAGTGTAAAGCCCTTGCTTAGATTACGACACGTTTCGGAGAATTCAAAGAGTACCGAACTCTTGTCTTCGTCTAATACATGGAATTCGCGGACGTGATTATGTTTCTCTGGCCGCAGCAATGGCTCAATATGAAAAATAGGTTGTATCTGCTTACTGCATGTTTCTATCACAAAATAATAACATTAAAACAGCCCTCTTACCTGTATGACAGAATCAGTTTCAGAACTGATGTGCACCACCTTAATTTAAGGCATAGAGGCTTAATCACACCACCCCTGCATCGTACCTCATTGTATGAAAGGTCATTTACTTACAATATTAGTAAAGTATATAATGATTTGCCTGACCATTTAAAATGTCAATCTGTTGCTGCGTTCAAAAAATCATTGAAGACGATTTTACTCCAGTCCCAATTTTCTGTAATATCTACCATTTAGTTCTACTTGCTAGCTTGTACAGTTTCCTAAATTCCATTATCTCAGCTGAAAAGTTTTGAGTTTGTAAAGATGTCACGCTGTTTGTATTGCCTCTGGATCTCTCTGTATCATATCACGTTATGTTTTGTTACTTTTTCTCACTATTTTCGTTCTTTAATTACTATTATGTATTTTTGTTAACATTATGTTTCATAATATTTATTTATCTCAAGGGTTGGGTGGAAGAGCAGCAATCTTGCTGAACTCCCCCTTTCGATTTCACATACATTTTTGTATTTTGGATATATTGTATATATTGTGTATTTTTTTCCATTTAAATGTGAAATAAAGACATTTATTATTATTATTATTATCTATGCTAATAAAGATCTATTAATGTTATTATTATTATTATTACTAAGTATAGAGAAGTCGAAGGTCGTGAGGTTCAGAAATGTAGGGGGCCGAACTAAGACGGAAAACTGGATGTGGGAGGGAGAAGAGATAGAGGAGGTAAAATAATTTAAATTTTTGGGTTACTGGTTTCAAAGAAACAATGGGGAGGAGGCACACATAAGGGAAACAGCAAAAAAGCAACTAAAGCAATGACACAAATATAGAGCATTGGGGAAAGAAGATTCGGGCACGACTTCGCGAGAAGAACAATGGTGTTCGACAGCCTAAGCAAACCGATGATACTGTATGGAGTAGAGATGTGAGGGTGGAGAGAACAGGTAAAACTGGAAAATGTACAGGAGAGATATACGAGATGGGTGTTGGGGTGGAGAGACAGACATCAGGTTATATTGTGCTGGTAGAGACCAAGAGGGAAAAGTTGAGGATAGAAGCAGGAAAAAGAGCAATGCAATACGAGGAAAAATAAATACGGGGAACGGAGATTAAATTGCTAGGGGGGTGCTGTAAAGAAATAAAAAGAAACAGCCGGTTAAAGTGGGAGGCGAAAAGGAGAAAATATTGTGAAAGAAATGGATACTCGCCAGAAAAGGTAGAGAGAAGGAGAGACGGTCTAGGCCCCATGGCGGCGGAGATGGTCAGCAGCGACAAAGACTTGCAAACACAAGAACAGAGAGGAAAATTGGAGAATGCGAGGTACAATCCAAAATATAAGGAGATAAGTACACAGAAGTTTCCAAGGTATTTGAGGGAAGACGGAGCAGACAAAAAATGATAGAGAAGTTTAGATGTGGAAAAAGGAAAACGCGAGAAGATACTGGGTGAAGGAGGAAGAGAGGAAGTGCAGAATGTGGGAGAGGAGGAGACCCTCGAACACATACAACGAAAATGCATACACGCGAGGGGGTTAATGGGAGGAAGAGCGGTATGGCTGAACGAGGATGGAAGAGGTGTGAAATGGATGAGAAAAGTGAAGAGAGCCAGAGAAGAAAGAGAAATTAAGATAATGTAAATGAATTGTAAATTATTTTTATGACGATCAAGTTCTTTGTAAGCCAAAAGGCAACAAATAAAATTTATCTAAGTATCTATTATAATCTATCTAAAATACAATTGAATTTTATTTTGCATCACAATAATTCTATTTTAATTACACTCCCATTTGTGATGCAACTTTTGTTTCTATAAATAAATTCGTGTGAAAATAAAGTTATTCAATAAAAAAATAATATCTTGCGTTTATGCCTCCCAAAAAAGTTATAGACTTCTTTCGACTCTATTAGGCGAGGTGTCTTTTACCGAATGAATAAATTCCTGATTTGAACGAAAATTTATTGCCTAGCAATTTGACGTCAAAAACTATTAGCTGACCAATTTATCCATAAAGTTAAGACGTAAGCAAACGAATGGATGCCCTCTACAAGTAGTATTGCCAACTGTGTGGCGTCATTCTAAAATACTCTACAATTCGAAAACAGAATAAACTATAACATGCAAATAATTGATAATTGACAGTTCTAGCATTTGGATCATGAATAATTAAGCGTTATCACGGTTAAGTAACATTCATTTTGTAGCAGCTCCGGAGCTGCTCTTGTGTTGAATGCACACATTAATTAATAAAACTTCCCTGACAAAATTCTAACATTAGCATGTCATTTATTCAACTGTTCACTTTACAGTAAGTTTATAAAATATGCATTTCCGTCTACGGTCTCTTTAATGGTGAAAATTATTTTCACCCAGCAAATGTATCTAACTGACACTGTCTGCGTCTACATTTCATGCGCTTTAATCTACAAGAAAATTGGTTTTTCCGACTGGCAACAGAGAACAAATTAAAAATGTATTTTCCCTGGCGTATAAGCATGATTAAACATACAGCCAAAGGGATGTTTGTCGCAAGAGACAAGAACAAAAAAGAGACTGAATACTTTTGTATACGGACTAGACCGTTTATATCAAAGACATTACTAATAGACACCAAGTTCCCGTGTATTGGGCATAGTACTTTATTTCTGAAAAAATAAAAGACGTGCCTTTTTCTCTCGCACTTATTTTACCTAATTTTGTCGTATTAATGTTATCTCTCTTTTGACAGAAAGTCAAAAAGAATAGAGCTTTTCAGTATAAAAAATTGCCAAGGCGCATGCGCGATCACGCCATGAGAGTATCGGGCCGCGTTGTATTGTTTGAAAGTATTTATTATAAATTCTTTGGTCTATACAGCAAAGTCTTATTGCAAACGTGCCAAATTAGTTATAGTTCTGAACTAAAAATGTATGTAACGACCAAACAATGCGCTTTTGGTGACTGCAGCGATGATAGCAAAGTGGGTAGACCAGGCTATCGTTTTGGACTACGATTTTTTCCATTTCCGAAACCCTGCCTAACTCTGAGGAAAATCTACGTCAATAGGCGAGTTGATGACCACGTGAGGACTTGTTCCACGTGTAAAAATTGTGTTACATGGATGAAAATGTGTGAAAGGCAAGATTCGAAATGGAAAAGTGTCTTGAACGTATTCAAGGTTACGTATTATTTATAGTTGCAGTATTTATTCATTACAGAAAAATACGCACAGGCTTTTAGATCGGTTTTTCTTTAAAAAAATTGATTGATTTTCTCCCCTACGCCCTACATATTAAAAACCTGCATAATTGAAGTATGTTGGTTAGCATTCCCGTATTTCAAGCAAGAACCAGGCACGTCTTCGGGATTCAGCCTCATAACTTTATGAGGGATATCACTGGGAATTGGCATTTGTAATTTTCCGTCTGTTTACTTTCGAATATTCTGTACGAAGTTCTAGACCTGGCAGTGACACTTGTCCGAGAACTAAGAACAGCTGATTGCCAGTGTACTTTTGCGCACGCGCACTAACGAAATGAAAAAGGTATGTTAAATTGTATGAAATTTAAACGTCAAATCTTGTCACTTTAATTTTTATTTTGCGTATTCAAGTTTTGCCTAGGAATTTCTGTTATTTAATAATAATTGAATAATAATTTACCTTAACTTGACTGAAGAAACTACACGAGATAGAGAGTATTGTGTATGTAAAAGGTACTAATTTTCCATCTTCATAATGAGTATCTTTCGTAGTATTGAAGACAGAAGAATGATTACATGGACAAAATTGAGCAAAATAATTGTGAGGGTAATTTGATAACAATTTCAAATTTGAGCTAAGGTGACAACTTTTTAAGATACTAAACTGCGAAAAAATGGAATATCGCCAAAACTTAATTTGTGTGGCCTTTTAAGACAAGAGGATTAAAGTGGCTTGTAAATTCTTTTCGGTTTTCGCAAAATTCAAAAATTTCAATGAATATTCCTGTCAGGATTGATTTTCGAAAAATAATACAAACTTACATTTTGTAAACATATCATTATTTGTATAGCTGGCTATGAGCTCAATAAATTTTATTTTCTGATTTTGGGCTTCTGTCTTAGAGATTATTAATTTTTGTTCACTTTATACTAAAAATAGAAGCTAATTGTGTAAGTACGCATAATATGAGTGATTTATTGATCGGTGAAGTTATAAAAAATCAATTGGTCCACGACCAACAATGATTACTTTAACATTTATGTAAATTTGAATATTCAAAATTCGCGTATCATATCATAGAGGTCAGAACAATAGAATATTATTCAACGAGCGGTAATGTAGGTAATAACTCACGCAGATGAATTCATCAAGTGAGTTATTACCATTATCGCGAGTTGAATACTATACTTTATCTACGACTATAACAATAAATGTTTATTTACAAATCTTATTAGTTACAAGGATATGGAAATTAAATAATTATTCATTTTGTTTATTCATAAAATTAATTGTAGAGTTTGAACAACCAGCATACTGAATATGTGGGACTGAATTATGCAATTTTATTGTGTTTGTTGCATATATGTCGTAGAACTACTAACTGGTTGGGGTACGTTAATGATTCTCAAAAAAATAAGACAGGTACCTACTGGGAATAAAATTTATACTTCTATCGTACCCAAACAAGTTAGTAAGTACTTTCTATTGTATCATTAGCTACTTGCCCTAATTCTGGCGGTGTACCTACATAATAATAATTCATCTTCACTATTGCAATTCATCTTTTTTAGCACTCACTTGTGAGTTATTATAACTCACGCTGTTTGTTTATGGATAGGTACTATTAATTGCTCAGAAACAGTTGATTAATTAATATACAGGGTCCTGCATCTCACCTCCCGTCTTCTATTACACCTAAACGATTTATTTTAGAAAAATGATTGAAACGGGACAATAGACTGTTTGTTGGAAAGCACATTTTAAAAATACTTTTGAATATACAGGTTGTCCCGAAAATTGGTGGTGCATCAAAGTTGTACTTTTTTAAATGGAATGCCCTATAGTCTTATTGATTTTTGAGACCCTTTCGAGCTACTGTACATACCCCTAGAATATTATCAAATTTGATTTGATAGTTCCAGAGGAATAAATTAAAATAGAAAAAAAAATTTTTTCGTCATATTTTAAAAAAATTATAAAAAATAGAAGAAACATCTTCAAACCAAAACTAAGCAGCAGGTTGCTTATAATAAAAGGTCAGTTTATCCTACTATGAATATCGTAAAAATAACTTATACAGGTTGTTCAAAATTCAATGCCAAACTTTTCAAAATGTAATGCTATTTTTCTCCATTTTTTCAAATGGGACACCCTGTATATTTTTATCCCGTCGGATGCAGAATTAAAAAATGAACATGTTTTCTAATTACAATTACCTCGACATTCTCAGAGGTTTCACAGATATTCGTAAAAATCGTAAAATTACTATCTAATAAATAATAATTTTACTTCGCATTTTCAATTCAATGACTAGAACATAATATGTTCAATATGTCTTCCGTTCTCTTGGAGGCACAAACGGATGCGGGTATGAAATGACCTTCCTACGCTTCCTAATAGCTCGGGTGTAATGTTTTGAAATGCGTTTCTGATTCTTTGCTGAATGTTTTCTGGTGTTGTTTTTGCGGGGTAAAGAGGTTTAAAAAAAGGAGGGTCCACACTAACCTTGTACGTTGTAGCTCGGTAACGACTTACGCAATCAGTATGGGCACAAATAGCGGAGTAGACGATGAGCGCGGCGACAGCCGATTTTGGAGTATCGCGAAGTCTTTTTCTGGTACACGTCCGACGCAGCGATATAGGTACACTGTTCTAAGTTTTCTTTCGTGTGGAAGACGCACGGGGGGGGGGGGGGAGGAAAGGACGCGGAAGGACTCAAAAGGCACAAAAACATAAATAAAGACAGTCCCAAACACAGACTATAACCAAAACTAAACATACCGCCCACCAAAATACTCTGTATTTTACAATTTACAAAAGAAAATATATTACTGAAATACTCGCATAATGTAGCAAGAGAAAAATAATAATAATTGTAAATGCTGAGTGCGAAAAATTAATTTAATTAGCCAAAGGCAAAAGGCACAACTTTACCACTGGCCTTGTTAATGTTCCACGCGCTGTCTTTACAGTGGCAACTCGGACCACCCCATCACGGCCCGGGTGAACATCAACGACGCGGCCTAACCTCCATTGTAGAGGTGGCAGCAATTCGTCCCTAATTAACACTAAAGTATCAGGGGTAATGGATGTGGTTCCGTCAGTCCACTTGCCCTGGTGCATCCTCAAGAGTAACTGCCAACGATCTAGGCGGTTAAGGTTCATTTGCGTTACATCAGCATCTGGGAGCGATGACAGTGGCGCTAATGTTAAAAAATGACCCGGCGTAAGACAATTAAGATCATTAGGATCCGAACTAAGAGCACCGAGAGGTCGCGAATTGAGGAGAGCTTCAATTTGTATTAAAACAGTTTGCAGCTCTTCATAAGTCAAAAGCTGTTCGCCAATAACGCGCCTGAGGTGAGTTTTTACGCTCTTGACTCCCGCTTCCCATAAGCCCCCAAAATGGGGGGCTGAAGGTGGGTTAAAATGCCATTTAATTTTTTCACATTCTGCGGCTTCACTCATTATTTGCGTTAAGTACTTAGAAGCTCCCGAAAAGTTGGTTCCGCAGTCACTGTGGAGTTCAGTACAGCGGCGGCGGCGCGCGATAAATCTTCTCAACGCAGCGAGGAATGCCTCCGTAGATAAATCGGAGACTAACTCCAAATGTAAAGCCTTAGTGGGACAACAAACAAATAAGTTTTGGAGCCCCTAGTTTTCCCGAGCGTTATGAGGAAAGGACCAGCGTAGTCCACCCCCACGCACTGAAAAGGTTTAAGTTGGGTAATTCGAAATGGGGGTAAGTTACCCATTTTTACCAGAGTTTGCGGAGGATTGGCTCTAAAGCATTTAAGACACGCGGACGTGCAACGACGAATGACTCTTTTCGGAGAAAGAATCCAGAATTGTTGGGTGAGTAAATACTGCAATGTTTGAGTTCCCGGATGCAAGTACTTATTGTGAAAATCAAAAATGATTAACGATGAAAGCCGCGAATCCGCGGGGAGTATCGCGGGATATTTTTGATCATAATCTAGATCAGCATTTGAGAGGCGACCGCCCACCCTAAGGACACCAAGCTCATCGATAAAGGGGGAAAGCCTACGCAATGATTTAGAGCAGCGACGCTTATTTGAGATGTGTTTGATGTCATCGTGAAACGCGATATTCTGGGTAAATCTTACTAATCCCGTCAGAGCTGATTGCAATTCATGGGTGGAGGGAGAGCCAGATTGGCGAGTTATGGTATTATAGCGCACGCGTAAACAATAAGCGATTACGCGTAAAATTTTGGGGAGCGAAGAAAATCGATTGAGAAGAACATTTATACGATCTTCCTCAATCATGACCGTGAGTGCAAACCTGCATTCCTCGTTAAGAGCCTCGGGGGATTGAACGTGGTTAGAGTTCGTCTGAGGCCATTCTGAATGAGCTTGAAGGAGCCATGTTGGCCCACGCCACCACAAAGGATGGTCCTTTAGAGCCACTGGGGACAGCCCGCGAGACGCACAATCCGCGGGGTTGTGTAAAGATGAAACGTGATGCCAACAATGCGGGGATATTTTATCTTGAATGTGACTGACTCTATTGGCCACGAACGTCTTCCATCGATACGGTTCTGATTTTATCCATGATAATGTGCCCATGGAGTCTGACCACGCATACATGTTAACAAAATGTAGATGTGCATATGTTTTTACTGCGAACTCCATTAAATCGGACACTAAAACGGCGGCGCAGAGTTCCAATCTTGGCAAGGAAATACGTTTCAAAGGCGCTACTTTGGATTTGGCTGAAATTAGGGAAACGTGTACATTACCATCACAGTCGGTAATACGAAGGTATGTCACCGCGGCGTATCCTAATTCGGTGGCGTCTCCAAATCTATGAAGTTCAATGGCCTTGGCGTTACTTATACGTAAGTTCCTGCTGATTTTAATGGACGAGACATGAGATAATTCATTTTCGAATTTCTTCCACCGGTCAACTATATTGGGAGGAGGGATACTGTCCCATCCAATTCCACTTGCCCATAATTGCTGCATAATGCATTTAACGGTAAAAGTTATGGGTGTTAAAAACCCTAGAGGGTCAAAAATGCGCCCGAGTTCAGATAATATGACGCGCTTCGTGCAAGTGCGATTAATTTCCTTGACCTGATATAAGAAAAAATCACTCGAGGGACACCACTGAAGTCCCAAAATTTTAACATAAAAGTCGGCGGGATTGTCAAGGTTTTGAACGGTTTGTTGGCTTCCTTCTGGAATGGAGTTTTAAAATTCCGAATTGTTACTTGCCCATTTTCGAAGCTCAAAACCTCCTTTCTGTAGCAAATTTACGAGCTGAGCTTTTAGTTTTAAGGCGTTATCTAGGGAATCGCACCCAGAAATTATGTCGTCGACATAAATATCATGGTCCAAGATTTGAGCACCTTCGGGAAAATCATTTCTTCCAACATGAGCGAGTTGATTAATTACGCGTAACGCCAGAAATGGAGAACTGGTTACGCCATAAGTAACAGTTGCTAAACGAAAATCTTGGATTTCTTCATCGGGCGAAAATCTCCAAACGATGTGTTGGTACTCCTGATGGTCAGGAGAGACCTGAATCTGTCTGTACATCTGTTTGATGTCGGATGTGAATACGATGCTATGTGTGCGAAATTTCAACAGTATTGTGGCAATGTCCTTTTGCAATTTAGGGCCTGGAAATAGTGTTTCATTCAAGCTGCGATTATCTAAAGTTTTTGAGGAAGCATCAAAAACAACGCGTAGTTTTGTAGTAGGGCTATCGGGTTTTAGAACTGCGTGATGCGGAATGTAATAAATTGGCGAAGGCGAAGCTTCATCTGGCGGTTTTACAACTAACGTCATGTGGCCTTGATCCAAATAGTCTTGCATAAAAGCGCGATATTCCTGATACAGTTGAGGTTGTTTCACTAGGCGACGTTCAAGTGAGTAAAATCTCCGAAGTGCTATAGAACGTGCTCCTACAAATGAGGGGGGCATCTCGCGAAAAGGGAGAGAGATTACGAAGCGGCCTTGCGGAGTGCGAGTATGACTTTTCATAAAATGGTCTTCGCAGAATTTATCTTCTGCAGACAGGCAGGCTGCCTCGGGTATTTGCTCGAGTTCCCAAAATCGTTTTAGTGTTTCATCTAAGGAGCGAGTTGATACAATGAAAGAATTGATACGAGGTGATGAATGCTGACCTGTCTTTCCCATAATAACCCAACCGAAAACTGTATTTAGCGCAGTAGGTTCATTGGGTTTACCTAGCACGCGACCGGGTTGCAATATGCGAGGGAATAAATCTGCACCCAGAAGTATGTCAATACCGCCAGGATGCGAAAACGTAGGGTCGGCCAAATTTAAATTACTCAAGTGAGCCAATACTTGACTAGAAGTTGGGGTGTGAGGTATTTGACCACATATTTTTGGTAAGACTACAGCGTCTAATGAGAAACTTGGCGAGCGTTGACCTCTGGGGTGTATTACGCACGTGACACTTTGAGAAGCGGGGGCTGGCGTGCATCCCAGCCCAAAAAGCGCGACTTGTGACTTAGACCGAGGCAAACGTAATGCATTGGAGCATTTTTCAGAGATGAAATTTGCTTCACTTGCGCTATCTAGCAATGCACGAAATTTATGATAATTCCCGTGAATATCAGCTATTTCAATAACAGCAGTAGAAAGAAGTACCGTATGTGGTAGTGAGTGGTGAGTACTTGTGAGCGCATTTGCGGAGGCTGGCGAATTCTGCGAATTGAAAACGCTCGGGGCGACAGAACTTTGAGTAACTGTTTGGGATGGACCCTTTGCAGAAACGTCGGGAACGGGTGGTTGCTCAATAAAATGCAACAAAGTATGGTGTCTATGATTACACTCGCGACAAATTGATTTAGAGCGACAATCTTTCAGTGCGTGTTTTGAGCCCAGGCAGTTACTACACCAACGGTTTTGTTTTACAATGTGAAGTCGCTCTTGCGGGGACTTGGCTAAGAACGAAGGGCATCTATAAACAGAATGATCTGAGTTACAAAGGGTGCACAACTGAATTCCCATGCCAGAAACAAAAGATGATTTTTGAAATCTGTGCGGGGAAGCAAACTTGGTCGGCGATAATTTTGGAAACTTCGTTGAAATGTTTTGTGTTGGCGGGGCAGATTCCAATGCATGGCATTGTTTTACTAAAAAATCTGTCAGATGCTTGTAAGATGGAACATCGGTGGAACCATGTTCCATGGCAAAACGCATGTTCGTGTCTGCGTCCAATCGTTTACTCAACATTTTAAACATAATGAAGTCCCAGTGTTGCGTAGGAAAATCCAATTTTTCTAATGCGGCAAGATTTTCAGAAAATGTGTCCAGTAATTTGCGTAGATTTTGAGCGGTTACTTGACCAGACGGCACACTAGGTGCGTCCTCTGTTGCCCGCCAATATGAGGAGGACAAGAAATTTTTATTTTCGTAGCGCGTGACTAACGAGTTAAACGCATTTAGGTAATTGTCGTTGGTTAGGGGGGTGCATTGCACGAGTGTCAGCGGGGGGGCGTCTAAGGATGAAACGAGATAATTAAATTTTTCAATATCTTCCAAGTACTCGTCATTATGAACGAGTGCCCGAAACAAATCAATGTAGGTTTGCCAATGCTTCACGTCTCCGTCGAATTTTTTAAGTTCAAGTGAAGGCAATCGATTACGATGCGGTACAGGTTTTTCCACCGGAACCACCTTTTTTCGTTCACATATGTCCGCCTGAACCGCATGCACGAAATAAAAATCATTTTCAAAGTCGGTGAATACTTTCTTTTGCTCGTTTAGATCTGCATCTTCGACGGTGGCCAGCAGAAGCAGAAGATTGTTGTGTTGCTTTTTGAACTCCTCCTGAATCTGTGGCAAGAATTTTAAACGCGCTATCAATTCAAAGCGCTTAGTTTCATCAGTTTTTGCGAGTTCTGCAACACGACGAACCTCTGGCATGCTAGTGATAGTTGTATCGCGGAGCGCCACATATTGTTTAATTTTGTTTGCAGTAGCCATCGTAATCGTGTACGACGCTTACTACTTAATGCAAAAGACGCAAAAGAAATAATAATAACTCAACCGAGAGCGAAAAATATAAATACCTAAAACGCATTCGTTTTAGCAAGAAAAGCAAAATTTAAAACGCTTAATATTTCCTAGTAATTTTAACCCAGAAATTTATCGAACGGAAAAATTGCCAGTAGGTAAATATATCTTAAATTTAAATTCAAATATCTACATACAAAACCAAGCAAATAATCCTTGTCAGAACAACAAAAAACGCGGTATAAACGGCGAATAAAAAACGATGCTTTTATCGTTCAAGAAAAGCAACATTTATGAGAGTATTTCTGTTAAGATAATCGAATATTTTGTTGTTCTGACAAGGATTATTTGCTTGGTTTTGCATGTAGATATTTGAATTTAAATTTAAGATATATTTACCTACTGGCAATTTTTCCGTTCGATAAATTTCTGGGTTAAAAATAATAAAATTAGAGATATCAATAGAACGTAATTAAAATTGAGCGGTAATTGTGCCGATGAATCCGGCCCGAATGACCAATGTTTTTGCGGGGTAAAGAGGTTTAAAAAAAGGAGGGTCCACACTAACCTTGTACGTTGTAGCTCGGTAACGACTTACGCAATCAGTATGGGCACAAATAGCGGAGTAGACGATGAGCGCGGCGACAGCCGATTTTGGAGTATCGCGAAGTCTTTTTCTGGTACACGTCCGACGCAGCGATATAGGTACACTGTTCTATGTTTTCTTTCGTGTGGAAGACGCACGGGGGGGTGGGAGAGGAAAGGACGCGGAAGGACTCAAAAGGCACAAAAACATAAATAAAGACAGTCCCAAACACAGACTATAACCAAAACTAAACAGGTGTGGTTGGAGGTTCCTTAACGAAGCCCCACAAAAAGAAATCCAATTTAGATAAGTCCGGTGATCTGGGCGGCCAATTACATGGCCCTCCTCTTCCAATCCACCGGTTTGAAAAGGTTGTATTGAGATTGTCCCTGACTCGTAATGAATAATGTACTGGCGCTCCGTCGTGCTGCAGCCACATTGCATCTCTCAAATCAAAGCTATTGGTAAATTTTGGCATAAATTTGGCAATTGACTTTGCAAGAAATCAAAATACATAGCACCGTTCAAATGTCCGTTAAAAAATTGAGTACCAATTGTTACGGTTTTATTTTTCAGTAAGTGTGTTATTTAAAATATTATACATTTTGTGTATAATTTCTCTCAAACCGTACTAGTTCCGATACTACTTAGATCTATTTATTATCTTATAAGTATTTGTTTCTCCCTTTAGACATTTTTGCCTCGTCTTCCGATCTTTCTCCGTTCTTGTGCCGGTACATTGTTTTCTCCATTCACTTAAGTTACTATTTTGCCTAGAATCATTCCCTATTGTTAGTTAGTATTTCATATAGCTTTTCTTCTCTTACCTTGGTTTGTTTATTCTTCGTTTCATCTGTTTCCCCTTTTTCATCGTAGATATAGCTTGTCGTGTCCTGCAGCTTATTAATCTTTATAGTTCCTGATCCAAGTTGTTTGCTCTCTGCTATATTTTCTTTAGACTTTATTCATCCTGTCTTCTTATGTGCCTCTTCAATTTCTATGCTTTCTTGTTTAATTTTTGTCACCTACCTCGCCTAGATTTACCTGCAGAATTAGAACGTTAGTTGGTCTTGGAGTTGTTCATTACTGATATTCACCATCTTCTTAGTGAATCTTTTGTCAATTATTCCCTGATTTTTCAGATTTTATGGTTTTTGTGTAGAGCCTGGCACAGCTTTTTGTGACCACCTTGTAACTGTATTTTTCGTGTTTGAACGTCGCCAGTCCATTCGGTTGGTTTTAATGTAGATGCCTGGCCACGGCTTGTTGTGGTCACCTGTTTGTTTTTTTGACATATTGTCACCTGTATTATTGAATTTAGTTTGTCATTAATTTCGGTAGTTTTGTTTGAAATTTTCACTTATAGTTATCATTTTGCCAGTACCTAATAGTTTTGTTTTTTTGTCAATAAGTTTCATGTCATTGAGATAATAAATTATAGTTGTTTGATTAGAGAAACTTAAATAATATTTTGCTTAGTTTTTGCCGTATATTCAACTTTCACTTATAGCTTACATTTATTTTTGTAACGGGATTTAGCGACAGTCGATACTGCCGTTTGCGTCTACTTGCGTTTGTGTAGAGTGCGTGCGATTGACCCGTCGGTGCGCTGCGCGTACGGAGCTCCTAACGTGTAGTGTATTTATCGCGTCATCTGCGCCTATTTTGGTTTTCTTTGTTGTGGCGCAACGCTAGTACCGGGTGCCTAGATTACCAGTAATTTTGTTGTCATTTAATATTATTGCATTCTGATTGGATTTAGGTACCACTGTTTTTTTTTTAATCTTGTATTTTGGGTACCATTCATATTTTTTTTTCTCAATATTATATGCTGGCATTACTATTTGACTATTTGTTTTATTTTTTTTGTGTTTACCCTGTTGTGTACCAGCGGTTTTTAGGAGCTGTGACCGCTGTGTTTGCGTTTACATCGGAGGATCAGCCTACAACTCCTTGGCGCCCTTTTACTGTTTTTTTTTGCCCACTCCCGTCTTCGGCTTGAGCATAGTTGCGGCCGGATCCTCCCTTATTGTGACGTTACGTCATTTGGTGACGTCACATACCAATAATATGCTCACCAATAATCCCCCCCCCACCTGCCTAAAAATCTGTGGATTGTGGCCGGAATAATAATGAACATATATGTTCTAGTCATTGATTTGAAAACTGTTAAGTTAAATTATTATTTATTAGATAATAATTTTACGATTTTACGAATATCTGTGAAACCTTTGAGAATGTCGAGGTAATTGTAATTAGAAAATATGTTCATTTTTTAATTCTGCATCCGACGGGATAAAAATATACAGGGTGTCCCATTTGAAAAAATGGAGTAAAATAGCATTACATTTTGAAAAGTTTGGCATTGAATTTTGAACAACCTGTATAAGTTATTTTTACGATATTCATAGTAGGATAAACTGACCTTTTATTATAAGCAACCTGCTGCTTAGTTTTGGTTTGAAGATGTTTCTTCTATTTTTTATGATTTTTTTTAAATATGACGAAAAAATTTTTTTTTTTCGATTTTAATTTATTCCTCTGGAACTATCAAATCAAATTTGATAATATTCTAGGGGTATGTACAGTAGCTCGAAAGGGTCTCAAAAATCAATAAGACTATAGGGCATTCCATTTAAAAAAGTACAACTTTGATGCACCACCAATTTTCGGGACAACCTGTATATTCAAAAATATTCTTAAAATGTGCTCTCTAACAAACAGTCTATTGTCCCATTTCAATCATTTTTCTAAAACAAATCGTTTAGGTGTAGTAGAAGACGGGAGGTGAGATGCAGGACCCTGTATAATCTAATAGGAGTGGATAAAATATTTTTACTGAGTTCATAACCGACTATTATTCTTGTTTAATAAAATGTAAGTTGTTTTATAATTAGACCTATGATTTTAGACCAAACGGATAGAATGCAGCTAATTGGAAATGAGCACCTTCAAAATGCGTTTCATGAAAACGCCTTTAATTAGAGCCCTATTTGTTTTTGCCTTTTTTACCTAAAACGTATATTGTTCCTTTCTTTACCTATTTTCCTATTTGTAAGCCTTTTTAGCCAATTTTTCCTATTTTGTGTCCTTCTTGTTTGGTCAATGTTTTTTTAATGCTTTGTTACCACCTTTTGGCATTTTTGGCATGGTTTTAAGTTGTAACACCTTGAATAAATCATTTTCCCTTCAAGATAGCTCAACGGTGGTAGATATACGATTGCAGGTAGTTCATAGAACACCGAAGTAGGTAGTAGTAGGTAGACTATTAGTTTGAACACGGTACGTCAACGTCGAAAGGTGGTTTTCTTTGTATAAAAATTTTTGAACAGAAAAACTTCATAGTTCAACACCAGATAATTATTTTGAAAAAATGTTAATATGTTACAGCTAAGCCAAACAGATTTAGAAGGGACTTTTTTGTTTTGATTTAAACATCTATGGTTTTATTGTTAAATAAAGAATAATTCTCTCTATGCATTGTGTAGAAACCTATAAATGCAGGATAAAAGTCAAACTGAAAGGATTGTCTATGAAAATAATCCGTTTTTTAAAGTTGCTTTTTACTTGCGGTTTTTTCGAAATTGTATTGCCTTTTTAGCCACCTTTTTTCATGATTACAGTTACCTAAAATCCGGGGTCTAATTATAATATGGAAACAAATAAAATGTTTGCCAAATTAAACTATAAACCCCGTAGCCCCGTCCTCTAAAAATAGGTACCATGTTTCTACCAATTTTACTAAATATTCTCTAAATGTAGAACACTCAAATTACGTGACTATACTGCCAAAATAAGTATTTACTTTATCAGGTCAAGTCAGGTCAAAGTCAGGTTAGGTTGTCATTTTAGGATTAAAAGTAGAACAAAATTTGGTGAACATTTAGTGATTTTGGGAAACGAAAAAATTTTTTCGTTAAATTTGGGAAGCAGTTAAATACGACCTTTACAGTATCTCGAAAGGCAAGTCGCTCTTTTTGAATTCTGCGTAAAAAATATCTAGAAGAAGTCGCTTCAGTCTCCTTTTCATCTTACGTGGTCATAAAGATAATAAGTCACAAATCCAAAAATCAATTAGGTAGACCCCACAAAATTTGAAACACTAAATACGTATTTCGGCAACTAAGTTGCCATCCTCAGTATACCAAAATAGATAGGATTAGGCACAAAAAGTTTGTTATGGATTCCACGACTTTCTTAATGTCGCTTATAGAAAATAAGAAATATGTTGGGGTAGCAAATATGTGCTACTCTTTATTTAATAAATTCTCGATCTCTGCTTTGTCCTCTACTTTATCCTTGAGATGTCCCAACAATTCCTTGATGGTATTTTAGCGGCTTTTGCTAAACATAAATTTTGCGACTTAAAAATAGAATCCAAGCCTCTGGTATGTGCTAAACTGAATAGTTTTGCACATACCAATTGTTGGGACATCTCAAGGATAAAGTAGAGGACAAAGCAGAGATCGAGAATTTATTAAATAAAGAGTAGCACATATTTGCGTCAAGAGGTAGGTATATTGGGCAAGCAAGGCGTACAATCATTAGGTTTAAGGAACATTTGGCACGTTTCAGATATAATAGGGTTGAGAAGTCAAGCGTTACCCAGCATATCTTTGATGCCGGTCATCCTGTGCTTGAAAAGGATCTTCGACTTATTAAGTCGAAGTCGGACAATAGCGAATTGGTTGCATACGAGAGTGTTTATTCGTAAATGTGATGGTAAAGTTCTGAATTCAAATTTGGGTCCAATTTATAATTTCGTATTGTTAGATGACGTTGATTTTTAGGCTTGACCCTGGGCATTGAATATAATTTAAACATTAAAATTGTAAATATGTAGGTTCAAGTTCTTCTTTGTTGCAATTTATTTCTTACTCCAGATTATTTGGTCACTTGGATTATTTTTCTTTCCTTTTGTTTATTATTTCAAGATTTCCTTTCCAATTTCATTATTCCGAAGATGGGATGTTTCATTCCGAAACTGCATTGAAAATAGTAAACTTTCGTGTATTTGTTATTTTTAAAATTAGCATAATACCGTAAAAACGAATGTAAAATTTAAATAGGTATTTTCTACTCTATTGCGAGTTCATTTGGTTACCTATATAAACAGAGTTTGCCTTGGGCTGAGCTCATTTTTCTTTGAGATCTGCCCGAGCGAACTTCGATAGTTTTTGGAGTGGAGTGGGTATATTTTGGTACTACTGATGATAAAAACGTAATTGCCGAGATACGTATTTTGTGTTTCAAATTTTGTGCGGTTAGGGGCCTAACTGATTTTTGAATTAATTATTTAACCCCAGTCTCTATCATCTTTTAATCCTTATAATATGTCACACTGAAAATTTTGGCGATTTCACTTTTTCTCAAATTTCAAGTTGTAATCACATTATCCCTACAATTCTGTCTAATTTTGTCCATTTAAACTTTGTCTTAATTTCAAGAAAGTTTACCAATATGCGTATGTAGAAAATGGGCGTCTTGTACCTATACTTACATACTGGGCGATTCAAATTGGAGGGCCACCATTGCGATATAACTTATTTAGAAAGATAGAGGGTAGGTTTAAATTTGGTACGTTTGTTCTTTTGTAGAATTTGCTGCCCATTAGCGGTCCGTTGATAAATATGATCTATTTCAAACGGTATACATTATACAAGTTGTGTGGCCGAAAATCAAACAGAAGTGCTCTATTCATTTTCGCAGTGTAGCTCGACTATTTATTCTCGTATCGGAAAGATATGAATACATTATTAGAATACTTTTTCGTGCTCTATAAGCATATTCTCATGGATTTACATACAGAAAAATGTTTCGTTTAGGTCAGGCCATCACCAACTTAATTTTTTCTTATGATCGCCATTTTTGTTTTACACTTTGTTGAAAGACGCGTGTTCTTTTAATTTCATTGATATGCAACTGTCCATATTATCGAATTTTGTTGAACTGCAATAAGAAAAAAATAAATAATCTGGAAAAACCGTTTATTCAGGCTTACCTCTAAAGGACGTGAACTAAAAACAATAAACTAGCTGTTAAAACTTAATGTTACCTAATTACATCGTCATTGTTTGCATGTTGCTAATTGAATTAAATGCAAATAAATGTGTTCAACTTTTAAAATTTATGTGTAGACGTGATGTTTTAAAAACTTTGTTGGTGCAACCAGTTCAAATTTTCTGATAACGATGTTTTTACAACATTATTTTAGTGTGGACAAATCCGGTAACATTATCTAAAAATATTTGTTAAAAACAGTTTTGTTATCAACAATGTTTTCAACAATGTTTTCAACAATGTTTTTTGGTGTGGACAAGGCTTTAATGTAAAATAGGTAGCGTCCTCATTTGAAAAATTATGTGACATATAGGGACCTATTATTCTTCGAAGAAATGCGCCTCAGCAATAGCACCAAGAATATTTAACATATACTTCCTTTTTGTTTCCTTGAAAGGCTCGATTGATTTTTATTAAAATATCCTGTTCCGACTGCTCCAATAATGTATTTATATCTTTCCGACACAAGGTGAAATAGTCGAGCTACACGGCAAAAACGAATATAACATTTTTTTTCCGCTTTAATTCGTATACCATTTGATATTATCTCAACGGCTTGTTAATGAGCACCAAAACCTGCAAAACTATCGAATTTAAATCTACCCTCTATTATTTCAAGTGAGCGAGATCCCAATGGTGGGTCTCGTATTTGAACCACCCTGTAAATGTAGGTACCTGTAACTCTGATCAATGGAGAAGTTCGTCTTGTACCGGGTGTACAAATAAGAAAGGTCGGCGGTCGTATATCCGTAACCGTTTGCCCTAGAACTTTCGGAAAAAAATATTTAAGATAAAATTGGCCACGAGAAATTGCTTGAAATTATTTTTTAGTTCGTAGATTGGCCGCTAGGGGGCGTAAGGGCTACACCAAAAGAGAAAAATAATGTTTTCCCTGAAAAATCACCAATAAAGGCTTATCAAAATAATTTTGTTGAATTCTACTGAAAATTCTGAATAACTTTCGTTTAGGATTTTTTGCTCTAGCTCGTCAAATAGAGATGGCATGGGCGGACAAACATTGAGATGAAAGAATGCTTCTAACTCCGGTTTGGCTCAACGGAATTGGACAAGCTTGAGCTTCTTGAGAAGAGCTTTACTTGTTCTATCAAACGAAAGTTAAATAAAGTCATTTCGAATTTCGTGGCCACCGGTAGAGAGCGCGATTTTACATTCAAAGCTATTTTCGCGTTTATCTTTATCTTTATCTTTATTTTTCTTATAATTTTCACCTCTTTTTAGCAGTATTAAGAAAACTATATTATTCCATCTGAATTTTTCAAGATAAACGCGAAAATAGCTTTGAATGTAAAATCGCGCCCTCTACCGGTGGCCACGAAATTCCAAATGACTTTATTTAACTTTCGTTTGATAGAACAAGGAAAGCTCTTCTCAAGAAGCTCAAGTTTGTCCAATTCCGTTGAGCCAAACCGGAGTTAGAAGCATTCTTTCATCTCAATGTTTGTCCGCCCATGCCATCTCTATTTGACGAGCTAGAGCAAAAAATCCTAAACGAAAGTTATTCAGAATTTTCAGTAGAATTCAACAAAATTATTTTTGATAACCCTTTATTGGTGATTTTTCATGGAAAAAATTATTTTTCTCCTTTGGTGTAGCCCTTACGCCCCGTAGCGGCCAATCTACGAACTTAAAAATAATTTCCAGCAATTTCTCGTGGCCAATTTTATCTTAAATATTTTTTTCCACAAGTTCTAGGGCAAACGGTTACGGATATGCGGCCGCCGACCTGTCTTATTTGTACACCCGGAACATAATA
Source organism: Xestobium rufovillosum (assembly GCA_963966045.1). Lineage (NCBI taxonomy): Eukaryota > Metazoa > Arthropoda > Insecta > Coleoptera > Ptinidae > Xestobium > Xestobium rufovillosum. The sequence goes on along the minus strand of OZ014494.1, from coordinate 41,525,103 downwards.
TGGTATCACTACGCATTCTTAATAAGTTAACCCCATACGCCAAAAGTAATTAAACTCGACACGTGTTTCTCAGGAGTTGAAGATTATTCTAAATTTAATCTTACATTACATTGCTATAAATACCCAACCCCCACTCCTGAAGTGAACGGGTTCGATAAACCTCTAAGGTTTCTTAAAACTATTTTGAACAAAGGAGCAATAAAATTGGTTTCTTAAGTGAAAGTGGTCGATAAACCTAAAAGGTTTCTTAGAACTATTTTCAACATAACAGCAATAAAATTGGTATTTATGGCTAGTCTTAATTCTATATACCTGATAAATCTATACCGGGTTGAGTTCGAAATCGGACCATGATTACAACAGTTAAGACAACTACGTTTATTGGAGTTTACTCCTTAAGAATCGATTTTCAGTTATAGCCCGCGGTACGGAAATTTTATGAGTAGTAAAATCAAGCGTTACATTTCGCGTTAACTAAAAGTAACGCGGTACGTACATTGAAATTAGGTATGTATCTATAGATACATACATATGTTTATGTCTGACTGCATAGAGCATGGACATAGTGAAAATAGAGTGGCATAGAGTATATATGACAGTTGGCGTTGTAAATTCAGCATTTGCAGTGTTTGTTCGTTCCTAAATTTGTTGAATCTTTTGATTTAATATGGAAAACCTAATATTAAATACTCCAAATATTGCTTAGTGCCGAAATGTGAATCAACGCCTATTCGAACACCAGGAAAAGTATTTATTTCATTGCCAGTGGGATCGACGTTTAGCAGATTGTCACTGAATTACTGAATTTATAAACAACTAGGGGGCCCGGCAGACGTTGTCCTGCCTAAAATTACTTTTCGTATTGAACTTTTGATTCATTACCCAAATCGTTTATTCAATGTGAAACATTTTTCTGATTACGTTTATGTTCAACCAAATAATCGTCAGTTATGATCGCGAGTGCATACAAAAAATTATGATTTTGACAGTTTGTCCGAATTTCCCGACTTACGCCTATCCATATCATACAAAAATCCAATAGAAAAAAGCACTTTCTGTTTTTTTCCGAATTTTCCAATTTTCCGGGCAACTTTTCCAATTTTTCGTTCCCTAAAAACTTTATTTTTGAAAAGAATTAGCCAAATCGGGTCCAACCGTTAGGCACTTTCAGTTTTTCCAGAATTTTCACATTTTCCGGTGGATTCTCCAAAAATTTTCTTTCATACAAATTTTATCCTGACAATTACGATCACAACAAAAAAAATCAGCCAAATCGGTCCAGCCGTTAAGCACTTTTAGTTTTTCCCGAATTTTCAAATTTTCCCGTGGGTTTTCCAAAATTATGATTTTTACAGTTTGTCCGAATTTCCCGACTTACCTACGCATATCCATATCATACAAAAATCCCGTAGAAAAAAGCGCTTTCAGTTTTTCCCGAATTTTCCAATTTTCCGGGCAACTTTTCCAATTTTTCGTTTCCTAATGCCACGTTCGGCCTCTGTTTTGTCGACGTTTCAAATTATTTTCTGCGTAAAGCCTTGGTTTTTAACAACTTTCCGTCGCCGTCGACGGAATTCCGTTTGCTGTATTTTAAGTCTGTCGCTGTCTGAACGGCAGAAAATTTTCAGCTTTTTATTGTAGAGGTGTACCGAGTACCCGGTATTACCCGGTACCCGGCCCTACCCGACCGATTTGGTGGGTACCCGGTACCCGGCCAAATTTTGGACTACCCGGGCCGAGTAGTGCACTTGGTTCACTATTGCATATTTTACACACAGCGTCCCTTTCGCAAACCTTGAAATAATCACACACCTTGCTTTTACTCATTTTTGTAGTAGAAATTCACATGCATACTATAACTGCACTGTTATAGTATGCATGTGAATTTCTACTACAAAAATGAGTAAAAGCAAGGTGTGTGATTATTTCAAGGTACAGAAACTGTGTTAGAACACAGTTTAACAGAAGAGTGTACAGAAACTGTGTTAGAACACAGTTTCTGAAGGTCACTGCTAGAGAGAATGCGCATGCGCAACTACCCGGCGGCCCGGTACCCGGTACCCGGCCAATAAAGATCACAGGGTACCCGGTACCCGGTTTTTCTAAAAATCACTACTCGGTGCACCTCTATTTTATTGGCGTAACTTAGCAACAACCAAATTATGCAGGTTTGATTTCAGCAAAGTCCCCCAGCCCCCCAGCGTAGTGCGTCGACGGAGTCCGTCAGCGCAATTCCGTCGATGGAAAGTTCTTAAAAACCAGGGCTGCAACTGAGCGCGTCGAACTCGACTGTATCCGTTGTTCCGGAGTCGTAATGGCTCGCGCTCGAGGCTTGAGAAATTTTTATTCGACTTGGCTCCAAACGCTATCTACGCTCTTCGTCAGTCTCATTGACTCGACATCATGTAGTTGGCTTGCATTGCGCGTACGCCGATCGATATTTTGACGCCTCACTGGTGGTATATTTTCCAAAGAAACACCAAATACATGATCACCACCGATAACACACTGACAATTCAATTTTTAGAACTGTCAAACTGAACGTCACATTTTTGTTTGTCAAACAGATTTTCATACCATTCAAATTTTCGACTTTCCCGGTGAATTTTCCAAAATTTTCTTTCATACAAACCTTGTCCTGACAATTATGAACACAACAAAAAAGAAATCAGCCAAATCGGTCGAGCCGTTCTCAAGTGATGATCTTACATACATGTGGCAATTGATTTTTATTTATATAGATTTATACTTTAATGTAGTTGGACATTTTCGAACAAAAACCATCTGATAAATACACATTTGGGTATAAAACTGGCATTCGCGTGTACCCTATTATCAAGTGATTGAAGTTAAAATAATCGTTCGTAAGGAGTAAACTCCAGTCGTGCGTCGGAGCTGACACACACAAGTTTTTTTCTATATATCGCTATACTTTCCAATACGTTTAAATCAAATTTACTATTTCCTGGTTTTAAGAGTTTGAGATTATTGATATTCAATTTATGGCCCGTTTCCAACGCGTGTGACGCCATGCTAGACTTATCAGTACGGCCGTATTTGTAATGGGCTTGATGCTCCTTGAAGCGAGTTAAAAAAGACCGAGTTGACTGCCCGATATATTTTTTGTCGTAATTTTCGAATGCTATTTCCCAAATTCCCGCTTTATGAATGGGTTCCGTTTTATCTTTCGCATTTCCAAGCAGATTTTGTACATTATTGCTCGAAGTGTGAACAACTTTGAAGCCTGCTTTCCCGAAAATAGTATTCATACCTCTAGTTATCTGCGGTACGTATGGTATTTTTATAAATTTAGTAATCTTATTATCCCCATTTAAAGTGGCGGAATTTTAAATTTTCGTTTCCTATTTATCCTATTGACAATTTCTGGATCTAAACCGTTACATCTCTCTATATTTTTGATTGTGATTACTTCCTTGCGGTATCTTTCAACGGATCATGGTAGACTCAACAGTTAGAATTTGACATTTACAGGAAAGAAACCAGTACAGCTCGATACATAACTGCAGATTGGAACCACTGCAGTCAGCACAAAGAGGCTAGTTTTTGTTTTTTAGTTAATAGACTGTTGAGTCTATCATTATCCGTTGAAAGAATCCGCAAGGAAGTAAACACAATCAAAGATATGGCAAGATGTAACGGTTTCGATCCAAAAATTGTCAATAGGTTAATTAGGGAACGAAAATTTAAAATGCTATTGCGAAATTCCACTTTAAATGGGGATAATAAGTAGTAGGTACTAAATTTATAAAAATACCACATGTACCGCAGATAACTAGAGGTACGAATACAATATTCGGGAAAGCAGGCTTCAAATTTGTTCGCACTTCGCAACACTTCACAAATCTACTTGGAAATGCGAAAGATAAAACGGAACCCATTCATGCGGAAATTGCGACAAAAAATTTATCGGGCAGTCAACTCGGTCTATTTTAACTCGCTTCAAGGAGCATCAAGCCAATTACAAATACGGCTGTACTGATAAGTTTAGCATTGCGTCACACGCGTTGGAAACTGACCATAAATTCAATATCAATAATCTCAAACTCATAAAACCAGGAAATAATAAATTTTATTTAAACGCCTTGGAAAGTATAGCGATTTATAATAATAAACGTAGTTGTCTTAACAGTAATAATTATGGTCCGATTCCAAATTCAGCCCTATATAGATTTATCAGGTAGGTAGAATTAAGACTAGCCATAATACTTACCCTCCAGTTCTAATAAACCAAATTTATTGCTCTTATGTTCAAAATAGTTCTCAGAAACCATTTAGGTTTATCGATCCCTTTCACTTAAGAAATCAATTTTATTGCTCTTATGTTCAAAATGTTTCTAAGAAACCCTATAGGTTTATCGAACTCGTTCACTTCAAGAGTGGTGGTTGTAATGTAATGTAAGATTAGATTTAGATTAATCTTCAACTCCTGAGGATGTTGAAGTTGTCAGCGAAACACGTGTCGAGATTAATTACTGTGTCATCATTGTCTTTTGGCGTGTGGGGTTAACTTTATTTTTTGTGAGAGAGGCCTTGTGTAGTTTTCCTTGACTGCCATGCTAGATTATTCTCATTACTTTATATTCAACACTGCAGTCGATTTAATATTTAATAGGTAGGTACTTATTTGTATAATATGGTATGCACTTATGCAGATATGCAGAATGTTCTTCTACTTTACCAAGAAGACAGATGGACATAAAGTATAATTTAAAGAAAGCAAAAAAAACGCCTGTGTGAGGAAAGACCAGCTCACTTGGAATAGGTTTCAAATTCAAATATCGGCCGTAGTCTAAATCGGGATTACACATTTCGTTGTTACACACCATTTTGCTAAACAAATAATATAAAACGAACAATTTGTTTTACATTTTATACACATTTTTCACATAAAATCCTGTTTACTTTTGGTAGATAAGTACAACATGTATTTGCATGCTCCCGCGGCAGGAAATGCTGCATAGCAAGAGTTTAATAAAAATAAAGCGCATAATCTGAATAATTCAAAATGTATGCAATATAGTCTGGCTGAATCGGTTTGTTGATAAGCATTGTCCGTAATTTGTAATTATTTCTGAAATCGTAGATTTGGGTTGCCGCTTGTGACATGTCGCCAAACAAAAAAGACCGTAGGTCCTGGACAGGAAAGATGACAGGGCGGAGTTTCTTACACTGCTCACAGAAACTGAGAGACGGACATCTTCTGCATGCAAATATTACTGTTCTCCGCTTCATTTTATCTAAAATAACATGTATTAGAACGATAAGGAGTGGCAAGAAGTTCACCACCGAAAGGAAAAACCTTCGATGTGCAGCTTAGTCCACCGCATGGATAGAGGATCCTCTATCCATGGTCCACCGTAATTGTAAATGCCAAACGCATAATTTACGACTGTCGGTGGATGGCGCACCAGTAATTACTTCCATGTTCCGTATAAGGAAATGGAAGTATTGTATTACCGACAAAAATTCGTGTTCGAGATAAGATCAGATTCGTATTGTCTATTGTACTAACTTCGAAACGTCAAGAAAAAGTTTTTTTAGCTTCGTGTCTGTGCGTGCGTGTGTCTGTACGTGTGTGTGTGTGCGCGTGCGTGTGTGGGTGCGTGCGTGCGTGGGTGTGTATGTCTGTTGGCACATTTGCAGGATAACGGCTCCACAGATTTTGCTGATTTTTTGCATACGTATATCAGAGATGGTCCATAGGAAACTTTTGTAAAACACTTTTGAGCCGAGATATGACATTATCGAACATTTTTTTCAATGAGACCATATATATTTTTGTATTGCATCGGATAGAGGGTATTTTTCGCTACACGATGTGCCTAAATCGTAATAGGTTGTATAAGGAAAAAATTGAGAAAAAAATTGGGAAAGGTAGGTAGCGTAATAGAATGTTTGTGGTAAATATGTGAGACCGGCGAGAATCTGTCCCCAACACCTCCTGGAACTGAGTGCATGCGCGCGCACTGTGCAGTGCGGCTGTGGCTAGGAAGCTGTTCTGTCAATGCGTTGACAACTAGTTTTAGTTTGCTTTGAACAGATTTCGTTATTGTACCTTATACACTTTTATGTTTTGAAATCTGATCTGCTGACATGTGTACATTATATTGTAGGGAGTTCATTATCTCTTTTTTGTATGTGTCTGTATTTTGTGGCGTCGTCCATTTTCTGCAAGTTCTTTTTAGACTCATATTTGGCCGTTCTTTTGATGTTGATTTTCATTTCTGACCTTACAATGCGATGATCACAGTAGTTGGATGAGTGATGTTAAACTTCATCAGAGAGAATTTAAATTATACAACATATAAAGCTACACTCTTTTTTGGAATAGCGCCTTACTTTACCCTTGAACATGATATCACTTGTCTTAAAACAATGCATTGGAAATGCAACAATTTGAGCTATATAAAGCTACACTGTTTTTTTAATGCAGCGTTTTACATTACAAATAAGCAGTTCAAGAATGACCTCTCGATCGATGGAGTTCGGAAATGCTTGATGAAATTCTACATGGATAAAACTACAAGCCAGTTCTGGATCTGGCCTTGAACAAAAAGAAATGCAGACAAACAGTTCAATGATCTCTCGATCGGCAGAGTTCGGAAATGTTCCGTAAAATTCTACATCGGTTAACTCTATGCCGGTTCTGGATCTGACCTTGAACAAAAAGCACTGCAAATAGTTTGAAGAAATTACATGGTTTGAGCCAGAACCGGCTCTATATGTCTATTGATCACTACCCTTTGGATCTATTTAAGAGTCTGACACACATAGGTATTTTGGGAGCACGGTAGACGTTCGCCTGTTTGTAAATATTTTAAAAACTATAAATGGTATTAAATTGTTTTTACTTGTAAACAGTTCTTCAAAAACAAATCTACTATTGCTATTTAGAAATTTGTTAAAAAATATGCAAACAATAAGTCGCATGTTACAAAAGTGGCGAAATACTGCATTTTATAGAACCTAATAAAGCTTTCCTGAAAAGAAAATCTCAGAATCTGGTTAACGGCAATAGTAGACTGAACCTCTGGCTTATAAGAAAACATAAAATTTTCAATTTCGACCGAAAAACAAAAAAGATATAAGTAAACAGCGGTACCGTTACATTCGGAGTTTTTCGTCGTAGCTCGTACTCTCGCCTGTCTTTCGACTACTGATCAAAGTCGCTCAGCTGTCAATCCATCCCGAAATAGGGAGTGCGCGCAACAAATTCATTCTCAGTATTAGTTTGGCCGACTAGTTCCCTGCTTTTCCAGATAATTTTTGCCGTCCGCTCTAGGTCCGTACCCCTGAACGCCCGATTCTTAGTAAATTGGTGTGTCGGGCTCTTAAGAAATTTACGTGTGTTCATTGCATATAGGCTGTGTTATTGCAAAACGTCTATTAGTGTACTTCCTCTTTCATATCGTTCGCCCAGTCCGTGTTACCCTACTGAAAGTTCGATTTCATCGATTTTACTTGCTATGTAGAATGGCTGGAATCTGTTAGGGCTTTGTTTCTTTATAGGTGCTGCTTGCAAATTTTTGCCTCCTCCAGAATCCCTGAGGCAGACCTTCTTAAACGTATGGGATTTGACATCTAATATTCTACCCACCTGGTGAATGTGCATATTCTTTTGTTTTTAAGTTCGTCATCTTGAGTGGTTTTTAGCAATATTCTTCCACGCTGGCCAAGACGAGTTGGAAGATGGTTCGAGAAAGGATAAGCCTACCCGCTACTTATACAGGGTGGTCTGTAATGGGTGTAACGTGTAACAAACTTCTAGGGTACTTAAAAATAATGAGAAAAACCTTAATCAACGTATGTCCAAAAATGCCGGCTAAGCGAGATAAAAGGTGTTGAAATTTCTTTAAAAAAATGTTATTTTTTTCATATCTCTAAAACTACTGGAGCAATTCATTTGGAATTTTGGACATAATAATTCATTAAAGTTATTTACTAATTTAAAAATTTTGAGTTTTGTACTCTCACCAGTGGCGTCACTACGAGGTAGGGAGACCACATTTATTACCGAAACTATGTTGCGCTACTGACTTACACAGATTATGTTGGAAAATATTTGAATCTTTGTTTTATTTACAAGAAAAATATTTTTTTTTGTTTTTTTGCGTACGAAGCATAGTTTCAGAAAGAAATAATTTTGTGTAACATGGTGCATAGTCTGCGATTTTAAAAACGAAATCGTCAGTTATCTTTGTAACAGTAAAGCGTTGTTGATATTGAAGTGGCGTGTAAATACTGTGAATATATTGTGAAAATCCCTAATGAATATGAGCCCAAAAATGGCTACAAAAATAGATAGAGGGTGTTGAAATTTTTTACAAAAATTTAATATCTGCTTATATCGTTACCTACTATTTTCAGTTGTTTTGTGCTATTCTCGAGTATTTACACGTCAATTCGATATTCACACATTACTATTGAATGGTTGACAATTTCGTTTTTAAAATCTCGGACTAATGCACCATGTTGCACAAAATTATTTCTCTCTGAAACTATGCCTCGTAAGCAAAAAACAAGAGATTTTTTCTTGTAAATAAAACAAAGATTCAAATATTTTGCAACATATCTGTGTAAGTCAGTAGCGTAACATAGTCTCGGTAATAAATGGGGTCTTCGCACCTCGTAGTGACGCCACTGGTGAGAGTACAAAGCTCAAAATTTATAAATTAGTAAATAACTTTAATGAATTATTATGTCCAAAATTTCAAATGAATTCCTCCGGTAGTTTTAGAGATATTTAAAAAAAATATTTTTTTAAAGAAATTTCAACACCTTGTATCTCGCTTAGCCGGAATTTTTGGACATACGTCGATTAAGGTTTTTCGCATTATTTTTAAGTATTCTATCTACCCTAGAAGTTTGTTACACTCATTATAGATCATCCTGTATATACCTAATAATAAATAAAGGAAAAATTTAGACTGTATATTCACCAGTGTTCGTAATGTAAAATTATTCTTCTATTACAATGCCGTTCATCAAATTTCTGCACAACTTGATTCAAATCTATAAACTTCGCTGTCAAACTTCCAATGTTAACCCCTTGAAGCATCGTGTGCCATATATGACCCAAACCAAATTTTATTTGTTTTTCAACTTGAAAGCAAATACTTGTCGTTATTACATGGAAGGCCAGACATGGCACGCATCGCCAAGCGGCCGCGAATGCAAATCCTTAGTAGTAATTTAAATTTTCTGCAGTTGCCTGCCGCGGCAAGAAGGGGCGCGTGACATAATTGCAATTGCGCACATTTTACGTTGTTTGTGCTATTGTACCTACTCACGGTATTTTTGCAAATTTCAGTGTGAAAAAATATAGGCTAGTATCTACAAGGCTTCTGGTGTGAGTAAAGGTATGATTCGTTGAAATTTTACATTTTGGTAGTGCATAACCTAGAATACGAGCTCACATCATGCAATATCGGAATATTTAATTAATTTGGGAAATTTGGGACCTATTCTAGCTGCTGATAGTGATTTTGAAACTAATTTGTTGCCCCATGTTGTGCCATATGTGGAACATAGAAGTTTTTTGGAAAAGTACAAATTATTTTTGAAGTAATATTTTTTACATATTTTTCCCAGCATTTAGATTGTTTTTTTAACTTCCCAAATGGCTAAATATTATCCGGGGCAGCAATGAAAAGCGGGCGGTCCTACAATGCACCAACATTACGAAGCGTAATGATTACTTCTCGCTCTTTGCTTATGCATTATAATACTTTCGCGTAGGCAGAAGACTGTGTATTGAACTGTGGTAGAACTGCATTTGTTTGAGCAGTTCGCCAGTAAAAATTTTTGTCCGCGGCACGCCGTCAAATCACGTGCTGGTCCGCTGTATGGGTAAAGTCCCGACAGTAATTTACAACCTAACGGCTACTCCGCGACTACGTATAGACCAACCACGTTAACTTGGCGAGCCTAAGGAATGTAACTGATCTATTTTAACAAGGCAGCGCACAATTAGAATAATACTTTCGCCATTACACGCAATACGGCGAAACTAGCAATATTTAATATTGTGTGCTGCCTTATTAAAATAGATCAGTTACATTCCTTACGCTCGGTAAGTTACCGGGAAAATACTAAATAGATTGCTGCGAAAAGAGGGATTTGTATGGCGCAAGTGTCAGAGTAAACGTAAAATCTAATCGAAAACTCTAATATGCCACACTGGCGACTAAAGTGTCTGAAAGCCATTAAAAATACCGAGAAGAAAGGCTTAACATTGTTTATCTGGACGAGACGTGGATGGATAATGACATGACAATAAAAGAGTGTTAGCAGAATGAAAATATAATTGCTGTTGTTCCCAGTATTCGTTCTAGGAGCCTGTTCAGAATCTGGATTTGTTCAAGGGGTTGATTTAGTTTTTCGGTCTGGATTAACAACTGGCGACTATCATGGCTGAGGGGTAAACCGCTGAGGAATTTTGCTGTACAAAGCGCAGGAATTGCGAGGAATTGCCAAGGAATTTCGGGAATTGCAGAGGAATTGCGAGGAATTTCCGAGGAATTTCGGGAATTTCCGAAGAATTTCGGGAATTGCAGAGGAATTGCGAGGAATTTCCGAGGAATTTCGGGAATTTCCGAAGAATTTCGGGAATTGCCTAGGAATTGCGCAGGAATTGCGAGGAATTTTGTGGGTATTGTCAGGAGTTGACGGGTACTTGGAGGAATTACCACGTGTTGTAGATAAATTTGCGCTTGCGCGTCAAACAGTTGGAATGCGAATGAAGACATGCATTCAGTAGTGTGTTTGTATGCAGTATACAGGGCGATTCTTTTAAAGCGCACATTAGAAAATTTTCGACTTCTACTTATGCTAGAGTTATGAAACTTGGAACCTAGCCATAGTCGACGATTCCCAAACGAAATTAAATATTTACTGGATGGCGGCACTCTTAAAAATGGCGGAAGTAGACGCCATCTTTGTTTTTTTAATGACAATCGGCCATTTTGATTTCATATTTGAATTCGGCATTTAATTCCGATAACTAACTAAATTCTCACTACTTATCTGTCATACTTTTTGACATATGCCACATTTCCTCTTCAAATTTGCAGATGCAAGGGTTCATTAAAAATTGATATCTCTTGAACAGCCGAAGATAAGTCGATAAATTTTTTTACTTCGATTCCTTAAGCTCCAAAGAATGTTTTGATTGATAACCGAAGTCATAACGAGTTTGCCACCGGTTTAGAATTTTTTGAATTCGGGTATCGCAAAATGTCAAAAACTCAATTTTTCAAATGGCACGTGTCAAATTTTATGTCACCGTCGGATGTAACATATAATTCTGGGGAGTTATGTTAGCATGTGCTATACCTAACTCCAATCGTTTTGGAGCTATTTTTGCAGTTTTTGAGTAAATTGGTGTCAAAAAGTATGACAGGTAAGTAGTGACAATTTGGTTAGTTGTATTCGGAATTAAATTTCGAATTCAAATATGAAATCAAAATGTCCGATTGTCATTTAAAAAACAAAGATGGCGTCTACTTCCGCCATTTTTAAGAGTTACGTCATCCTGTAAATATTTAATTTCGTCTCGGAATCGTCGATTATGGCTAGGTTCCAAGTTCTAGCATAAGTAGATGTCGAAAATTTTCTAATATGCGCTTTAAAAGAATCACCCTGTATAGTTTAGTTTTGAATCCGTATTTTCATATAAAATATGAAAGGTACCTAGTTAATTAGCTAGTCCGGGTAATAATGACAAATATATTTACCCAGTTTTTGGTAGGGACCGCTATTCAGTTTCTCGTCGACTAGTAGAGTCCAATAGTTAGGTTATGTTTCATTTTGGGCGGGCAGCGTATTTCAAACGTATCGTTGTGCATTGAATAACAGTTAATCGCGTACTACGCATACTACGCGGTCTATTATGAAGAAAGATGGTACATTGGACGAATTATAGAAAATTCTGGAAATGAATTTAAAATTAAATTCTTATCTGAACCGTTAGATCTCTTTTCATGGCCTAAAAATGAAGATGTTGCTTGGGCGGAAAAAAATATTGATACGAATTTTTGCCCCGCAAGCTGTTTGTCTGCAAGCCGCAGTTGTTTATTATGGCGTTGACCTTGTCTATTTGTGAGACTAGAAAAATCGATCGATGGAACAATCGATCTCTGGTAGTTTCCAGTTCCCGAATGTTCGAAGAAGACTATTTATTGGGAAGCAAGGAGCCGGGAGGACAGTTTTCAAGTTAGTTTTTGAAGTTTTGGCTTTCAGATGCGAAGAAGAGCGATAGAATCAGGCGAGTATAATGTCTTACATGCGTTTCGTGCGAATGTTGTCGCGTTTTCAAGTGTACCGGGGCGTTTTCGGACGTGATTAACCGTTGGTTGTAAGAGAATCTCGAACTGTTGATTTGTGTATTGTGGATTGTTTAGGTTAAGTAATTAGTTGTTTAATTGTTCGCTGGTAGTTATTTAATTGTTATTGCTTGTTGTTGTTTGTTTGTCGCTTGTATATTTCGGTGCTTATTGTTAATTCTAAAACTGCATGTTGTCAAATGACATTTAATTCTAAATATTTGTACATTAATCACTATAAATAAATTTTGTAAATACGAAATGTTACAATTCGGTTACAATATGTTTTTACGACCCTATTGGATTAATAGGCAGCGGACCATTCCAACTCAAGAGATCTGATAAGATAAATATTGATAAGCAGTATAAATCTTACAAAAGTAAATGCCATTTTCAAAGGAGTTGTTATTTTTTTTGGACGACAGGAGAAGCGGATGTAAAAAGAATAGAAGCGATTGAAATGTGGTGCTACAGGCACATGATGAAGATACCGTGGATAGATAAGGTTAGTAATAGGAAGGTATTAGAAAGAGTTAGAGAAAAGTGAAATGTATGGAAGACAATAAAGGATCGGGAATATTATTTGCGGCATCGGCAGTTGTAAATTTAAGTGTGTGTAATGTACATGTGGAATTGCAGAAATTTCCAAAGGAATTGTGGGAACTTTTAAGGAATTGCGGAAATTTCCAAGGAATTGCGGGAATTTCCAAGGAATTGCGGGAAATTTCCAAGGAATTGCGGGAATTTCCAAGGAATTGCGGGAATTTCCAAGGAATTGCGGGGAATTTCCAAGGAACTGCGGGAATTTCCAAGGAATTGCGGGGAATTTCCAAGGAATTACGGAAATTTCGAAGGAATTTCGGGAATTTCTGGATAAAAAGGAATTGTGATGTACAAATTTTTTTCAGCGGTTTACCCCTCGATCATGGCCAAATGAATAGGAATCATTTTGAAAAATGGTTGACACCCTACCGTCAAATATACCAACAAATTCTGTAATGGAACCTATACGACAATTCCCACCTACCACTCCCAAATCGAAGACGAGGTACCTACAAAGTACCTACTCTACGAAATCATGCACAATAATGACTTCAACTTTGATCCAAACGATTGATAAACTATTCATATTTCGTACTGAATATTGTATTGGGAGTGACTACTGAACAGTCCGACCGCATGCGCATTACAGAATGTAACCTATATTTGGCATTTTGGAAGTGTAAAAAAAACTAAAGCTGAGAGAACGCTTTTTGAAAACAGACCCTTCACTTGCCCTTTCGCACCAGACACACGCATTTTTTTGGCAAAAAGGTGATGTAGAAACAAGCAAAAAATGCGGACCCGTGCGGGCGCAGAACTCGTGTAGGCGTAGGAGAACAATATGGCAGCTCTGTACTATACCCGAACACCCACCGAGATTCTTGGCGGGGTCTTTCAATAACAAATTACTTAAACGTCATTTTACTGATATTGTGTAATGCATTAATCGACCGTCCTGGAACAAAATTTAAAAGTAACCGGCGGACTGTTCAATAGTCACTCCCTATTGTATTTATCAAATTATGTAACCTATTTGCAAGTATATTAGAAGTACTTATTGTAAAATAGGTATTGTTTTATAAAGTATTAAAAATAAATTGCATTATTTTTCCACATTTATACACCCGCACTTTAATTCAGAAATCGCCCCTCATGACTTAGGCACGACTTAACCAAGACCAATCTCCTCCCGCCTTTTTCGTGTCTCAGACCATAATTAAGTTCATTTTTAGCAGTCTTAAACATGAAAATGTTCGTTCACAACCGGTGCTAGATACAGGTACGGTGACAGTATCACCGTTAATTTGTAAGTTTCGCAAACACAATTTTATATTATAAGTTTAAAGTAGATCTAGAAATTGCTTGAAATTCATTATTTTTACTTTTCTTCAAGTTCGTACTGTATTATGGTATTAGGGAGAAGAGTTCTAGTCGAAAAAATCTGGATACTGGCAGTACTTTGTTGGGGTATTTGCTCGGGTATTTGCAATAGCTCTGTCAGCAACTAAATTTTTTAAGCAGTGAAATACCTGATCAATTATGTACTACGACACTAGGAGTGAAAGCTGGCAAACGTACGGCCTGTAAATAGTTAATCACATTCAGTCAACTCAAATACTTACATGTATGTCCGTGAGTAAATTAAGTGTAAATAGTAGAACGACCAGGGTAGGCAACAAAGATTAATAGTACGTAATTTATTTCAAAACTGTCCCTTTGTTACAGAGTGTTGCTTCTTGTGACCAAATGCTGCACCCTATAAACTGAGAGCAAAAACATCTGCTGGGCTAGAATATGTAAGTTTCTATTGTTGGAGCGGTACAAAATAATCATTTTTGGTAAATTTTAATTTTTATGAAAAAACAGTCAGATGTCGAAGTAATATTGTATTCTCTTAATTCCAATATCATGTAAGACACATGGAGGATTGGGCATTGAATGATCGCAACGACGCTTACGTTTTTAAATACTTATTTATACAAGATGTCCCAAGTTATTTTTCCCCCAGTGAAACCATGAGTGAAACCCAGTTAAAAGAATAATATTTGCAAATAAATAATAATAATATCATTAATGGTAATAATAATAACATTAATAATAATATAATAATAATTACAAACAACAAAGTTTCTCATAATAAAACACTACCAAGCAAAAGATATAAAAGATTAGCAGAAATAAAACTTGTATTCTACGGAGCCAGTACATCCTTATATATGCTTTGTGGACTTCTAACACCTCCCTCCTTAGATTTGAACATGGAGGGGAACAGATGTTCAAATGATGTTCGCTACGAAATCGTCCTATATTTTTCTTTTCTTGAATTTTCTTCTTTGCTGAAATGTTTCTGTAAGTCACAGCCGACTCGAATGTACAAGCCACGAAGTACAAACTGGCAACACTGCAATTCAGCAAACAAGTGGTCCTACCGCGAGAACCGAACAGACCAGCGCGCCCATAGCAGACTGCTGAGGGCTCGCATTTTACTAGCATTTTACAGCTAATTTTGAAAACTTTCGGAGGATAAATATTATTAAATTATCTGTTTAGACAATAATTAAATATCCATTGCCGTATTTTATGTAAGCTAATGCCCAGCAATACTTAATATCGAGCTTAATACATATTATACGTAATTCAGTTTTCAGTTTCAAGTAGACAAATGCACTGATACCTAAGTACGTACCTTACTTAAGCTGGAAATATGTACATCTTGTCCAATTCAGTTTCCCTTTAGATGGGTGGATTATAATGATTAAATGACCAAAGCAATGAATTTGACGTAACTTAATGTGTAATTATGTGGTATGTTGTATGGCCGTATTATTTTACATAGATACCTTACGCCATAAGCAGAAATTTTAGGGCCTAATCTCGGGCCTAATAATGTCATTTTTGTTTAATTTCAATTTTACGCCTGAAACCAGGAATGGGGCCCCAACTATTATAATTGTAACGGGAAAGTAAATTTGATTTTAATTTTTTTTGTGACGTAAATCGATGTAAGCAAACTGCTCCAAGAAAGTTAGAGATACCTAATGATTAAAAATAGTTTCTGATAAAAAAACGTTTAATCAAAATATAATATGCATTTGGCTGTAAATAAATAATTAATAGCCGAACAAAAATTTAAATTCATAAAATCAAAATTCATGAAACTACTTACTTGCATAATAAATCTTGAGTCTCGTTTTGAGTAATATCGGCCAAAGACATCTATACTAAGACACAAAAATGCCGTGTATTTGGCATAATATGTACTTTATTTCCAACATAAAAGACGTTCCTTTTTCTCTCCTACTTTTTCTACCTAATTTTGTCGTCTTAACGTCATCTCCTTTTTGACAAAAAGTCAAAATGATTTGTTTGGCAAAGAGCGCTAATTAAATTGCATGAATTTCAACAT
The DNA here is from genome assembly GCA_963966045.1 of Xestobium rufovillosum. Lineage (NCBI taxonomy): Eukaryota > Metazoa > Arthropoda > Insecta > Coleoptera > Ptinidae > Xestobium > Xestobium rufovillosum. The sequence continues at coordinate 41,508,810 of OZ014494.1, read as the reverse complement.
CACTAACTTTCTTGGAGCATCACTTTATCCACTCGCATTTAAAATAAAACGGCTTTATTCATGATTACTTCGCATTTTTGAAAGTATCTAATTTTCGTTTTTTCATTTTATCTGCAACATCTTTCTCGGAAGTTTTCGAGGATGTTTTCGTCCGAGCTCGTTCGTGATTGCGGTTATTTTGCGCTTTAACATAGTTATTTAAAAGTATGTTAGCAAATATTGAACAAGTAATTCGTAAAATATAATTAGCATTGTTCCCACTTACACACGTACCCAAAAAATCTAAATGGAAATTGTCTGACGTGAAACTGTGTAAAGTTAGATTGACAAGTAAATCTTTTTGATTTTCAATTTTCAGGAACACCTTTTCTAAATTGATGTTATTAATTATATGCTCTAATATGGCGTACATATGGAAAAACACGATTGTCATATTATTTGTCGGGATCGATAAACCACTACGTTGTAGATAGGTAATCAAAATACTGATTTCCAATTAAATTTCCTTTACATTCTACAATATTTGAAATGCACATATTACAGGTCAGTTTCTTGGCTAGTACATGTGACGCATATCCGGAAATATAAATCTTAACTGCTGGAGTGCTGGCGCGTCCGAAATGTGCTTAAAAATTAAGTTATTGGGCATTTCGAGGTAAAAATGTTTGACCTATCCGGTATTACAGCTTAGGTCCTATGGAACTAAGATTCGAAAGTCGTGAAAAAATTGTCCTGTGCAAAAGGGCGCAATTTAAAATTTTCAAGTTTTGTATACGAGCCGAAAGGTGAAATCATATTCTAAAAGCAAAAAAAATTGAAGAGATTTCTGTAGAATTTATATATTTAATATCTGGGAACCTACAACCTACAAGTGGCAAAAGCTCTTCTTCCAACAAAAGAGAGGGAGTCGATTTCCATAATGATGATGAGGAGTTATCAATCTTAATGCAAATAATAATTCATAGTAGCCTCCAACACGTTTTCTCAGTTTTTTCCTTTGCTGACATCTGTCATCAGACAAATTGTGTGATCTTGCGCCATGATTCTGGTGGTATTTTTACAAAGGTATAATTTTTTGGAATGCATATCTTTCAATATCTTAGGAAGTGAAACAAAATAACGCTTTAGGTATAAAAAATATAAAATTTGAAGTCCCTAGGTCGCTAATAAATTTGTGTGACATTTAAACGTCGTTTGAATTTTAATTTTTTACCTATTTAATTTTTCACACACCGACAACTTGCGAAATCAAGGTTACTGAGTTATTGCCAAATGCGACTTTTTGTCCGAAAATAGACGCAAATTCCCTTTTTGATATGAATGAGCACCTTAATACAGGGTGATCTCTAAAGGTCTGTACAAAATGATAACACATTCCTGAGACCAAAAAAGAGCGATTTAACCAAACTTACCTCTATCCAAAAATGTTTCCTTAAGGCGCTATCGAACGTCAAAAATCAAAAAATGTAGGTTTTTTAATAACAAAAGAGTAAATTTAACGTCGGAGATTAAATTAGGAATGTGAATCCGTACTGGAAAAAGGTGTTCTTGGCATCATTTTTTTGCTAGTGGTCAAAATTTCATCCACATGCAAAAAGAAGTTCATATTTTGTTAAGGGTTTGGTCAATATCTAAGACTTTTTCCACAGACATAGACTCTTATTTGAAACGGTTCGTGACTCTTTTTTTCCACTTCTCTATCTGCCATAGTTTAACCAGAAAAAAATTGGTGTGCTGCACGCCGTGCACCGCAGTAGTGAATGTAAAGGCTGTTGGCATTTGAAAAAAAATAATAAAACAAAAATTATTTTCCCATGTTTTAATAACATTTGAAAAGGCAGAGCTTGCTTTGTCCAGTGATTGAGTTTATCAGAACAAAAATTTGTTTTAAAGAATGTTGGCGCTCGATAACTATGTATTAAACATGAAACATTTGGATAAATCTTTTTCGTGCAAATTAATAAAACAAATTTATTTACGGACGTAGAAAAATAATTATTGTTTTATTAACGTTTTTCAAACGTCAGTTAGGTACTTTATGGCTGCCGCGCACGGAGTGCAGCAAACCAAAATTCAAAATCCTGGCTTAAGTATGCCAGATAGCAAAATCAAAAAAGAGACAAGAAATGTTTCAAATAAAAGTGTCTGTCTATGGAAAAAGTTTTAAAGATATTGACCAAACCGTTAAAAAATATGAGCTTCTTTGGATGCGGATGATCAACTTTAAACCACTTGGGTAACACCCTCTAGCAAAAAATTAAGAAACACCCTTTCCACTACGGATCCACATTCCAAATTCAATCTCCGTCGTTACATTCAATCTTTTTTTATGAAAAAAAACATAAATTTTTTGAAAATCTTCGACGTTCGATAACGCCTCAACGAAATACTTTTGGATAGAGGTAAGTTTGGTTAAATAGCTCTTTTTTGGTCTCAGGAATATGTGATATCGCTTTGTACAGATCTTTTAAGTGTAACAAACTTCGAGAGTCTCTCTGAAACTATGCTTTGTACGGAAAAAATTAAAGACAGATTTTTTCTTGTAAATTAAACAAAGATTCAAATATTTTGAAACATATCTGTGTAAGCCAGTCTCTCCACCTCGTAAGTGATATCAATTGTGAGAGTACGAAATTCGAAATTTATAAGTTAGTTAGTAAAAAACTTCAATAAATTATTATACTTCAAATTTCAAATGAATAGCTCTGGTAGTTTTCCAGATATAAAAAAACAATTTTTTTAAGAAATTTCAACCTGTAGTATCTCGCTTAGTCTGCATTTTTGGACATACGTTGAATGGCCTGCATGATCGCCTGACACGTAGCAAGTAATAATACACACTGGTATCGATTACAAAATGAGCTGCGGCAAAATGCAAAAAAAGAGTGGTTGATTTGATTATGAGAATAACCTGCCACTATTTGTAAGTAAATAATTTTGTGGTATTGTTGTATTATAATGCATAAATCTATAACAATTCTAGGGCTGTGCGGCTTAAATAATACAACATAAGCAATAAATTGAAAAAAATCGGCAGGAAAACCGAAGCTTTATCTGCGCCGGCCGGCGCCGGCGGGGCGTCGGCTTTACACCACAGAAGGTTTTAATCCGCCCGTCAGTTTTACGTTTGAAGCACACATTCTTTGCAGTGGCAGTTGTGAGAATACTAAATAAGCTTGTATTCTTTTTTATTCCTACATTTGCACAATTACTTCACGGAATTTCTTCGTACTACATTATTACTACACTAATACTACATCGATACTTCATAGTACTACACCGATACTTCATGATACTACACCAATACTTCATGATACTTCACCGATACTTCACGATACTACACCTATACTACAACAATAATACATTATGCTTCAAAATACTACATTATACTTCATCGTATTGCATGACTACACCGTAATACATCATACTACAAAAAGACTACGTCAGTGGGTGGTCAGCATACTACATGAGTGATTACCCCCTCGCTGGATACATCGCATTGCACCGCACCCCGCAGTCCACACGCGCGACCTTCTTCTCTTTACTTGTCTCACTCCCTCCTTATAAACCTATGCTATTTAGCTTCTGGCATACCTACACTTGTCCTTATTTCTGGCTTATAGGGATGAATTTATTAATCATTATTGCAGGACCTTTTTAATACAGTACCTAGTAGAAGTACATACCATAAGAAAGGGACACTTTATTAACAACGTAAAATTTAACTTGAATCTCTATTTCCTATTTGACACTGCGTTTTTACACGACTTTTGGCCCATGCAAAAACACGAACAAAAACATGAACCAATGCAGGATATTCCATTTTTTCTGCAGCTTCATTCTTTTGTCGTACAATCTATTAGGAATTACCCCTATTTAGAACCAAAGACGTCTAGAATGGACCTAGCGTCCTTATGGAACAGCTGATTTTGTTTTGAAGCCTACACGTTCGTAGACCAGCGGGTCGCGGGGATCGTTGTTTGTTATTATATTCAAGCAACGGACCAAGCGAATGTTCCGCGATATTCTGTTTCCGCGGCGGCACGTGTTCACTACACAACTGGTCGGCTGTTTTGTTTTGCCTTTTCCACACACAAACGCTTAGACTGTGAATATTCACCCTGCTTCAATCGAAAATGTAAACAGCCAAGTCCCCTCTATAAGTCTTTGTTTAGAACAACATCTATGGCTCTAACATTAACATCACTAACATCAAATGGAATGTTAGCAACACCATCGAATAAAAGTAGGTAACGTAATAGAAACCTACAAAAGTTCCATTAAAGTCTTGCCATCAGTTAACTCCGGTGAAACATGTTATATTTTTGACGGAATGTCTGTGGTTCAAGTTCTTGGAAAACCGACCAAAGCAAAAACTTTCGGGGACTACCTACGCGAAAATATTCCAATCTATTATTTTCTTAAATCAATACGACGCTAAAAGGATCGACCTAGTTTTTGAATATTATTATGAAAATTCAATTAAGGATTCAACTCGTTTAAAGAGAAGTAATTAAACGCCAATAAGCAGATTAATAGATAACATAGATACACCACTACCTTAACAATGGCACCTGTTTATCCACAAATCTTTCAATGAAGGTCAATTAATGGTACTGGACCGTTCGAACAACTACTCCTCGGGCAAATACCCCGCCAGGCATTGAATTATAGAACTAAATCCAGATTTTTGTACTACGAGACGTTTCAGACTGCTACCCCACCTAAGGTGGCTTTGAAACAATTCTAATTTGTCTCCATGTACGTACGTGCTTTTAAGACGATCTTTGTTCACATATTGCATGTTTTGAATGTGTATGGAAAACCGCAGACCAACTGGTTTCGTCCTTCTGGGACTCATCAGTACGGTGCTTTCCCCTACACACTCAAACCATGCAATTTAACTTGCTATATATGCTGCCGCGCTCTGGACAGATATCAGCAAGTGACAACTATCTTAGGTGGGGTAGCAGTCTGAAACGTCTCGTAGTACAAAAAATCTGGATTTAGTTCTATAATGCAATGACTGGCGGGGTATTTGCCCGAGGAGTAGTTGTTCGAACGGTCCAGTACCATTAATTAATACCAGATAATTACTTAAAGTAGTTGTCACTTGCTTATGTCTGTCCAGAGCGCGGCAGCATAATTATATAGCAAGTTAAATTGCATGGTTTGAGTGTGTAGGGGAAAGCACCGTACTGATGAGTCCCAAAAGGACGAAACCAGTTGATCTGCGGTTTCCCATACACATTCAAAACATGCAATATTTGAACAAAGGTCAATTGACAAATTTTTTGTCTCAGCAATTGGTACTTGCTTCAAAGAACTACCCTATTCAGTTTGCGACCAGCGGGGGATTTAGTAATGTCTTGGATTATAAGTAAATCTAATTTTGAACTTGCTGATAATATCTTAGAATTTAGGCACGAGGAAGCTGACACAAGAATCCTCCTACATATTTTATCTGCAAAGAGATCCGGATATACTAGATGCATAGTAGACTGCAAAGACACAGATGTCCTAGTTCTTCTTGCCCATTTCAAGGAATTGTTAAGACAGGAAGTTTGGATGAAAGTGGGAAATCAAAGTTCACACAGATTTATTGCAATACATGAAATAAATATGGAACCCATTGCATTTTATTGAAAAATTTACTGGCATTTCATGCGTTAACAGTGTCAAATAGGAAATAGAGATTCAAGTTAAATTTTACGTTGTTAATAAATTATCCCTTTCTTATGGTATGTACTTCTACTAGGTACTGTATTAAAAAGGTCCTGCAATAATGATTAATAAATTCATCCCTATAAGCCAGAAATAAGGAACAGTGTAGGTATGCCAGAAGCTAAATAGCACAGGTTTATAAGGAGGGAGTGAGACAAGTAAAGAGAAGAAGGTCGCGCGTGTGGACTGCGGGGTGCGGTGCAATGCGATGTATCCAGTGATTCACGCAGCGGTGGCGAGCCTCTAGATTATGCACCATGTTATATTTAATGGCCTAACTTTCTTAATATTCATTCAAAAATTATAAATCATAAACCGTCATATTCTACAAGATTTGGGCAATAATTTATCAATAGAGGATAATTTCGCTAAATGCAACGGCGTAAGAGATAATCGGGGGGTTGACCACTGAAGAAAAATGTGTACACCAAAATTACAATTGCAAAAAATTGCAAACATTTGCAAAATTGCACACAATTGCAAAATTGCGCAAACATTTGCAGACATTTGCAAACAATTGTAGACATTTCCAAACAATTGTAAACATTTACAAACAATTGCAGGCATATTTACACACATTTCAGGGTTATATTTATAAATTTCGTGAATTTATATTTATTGGCAGAAATTGAAATACCTCGTGAAATACTTTTTGTAAAAATCGACGTTTCGCCCCCGTTCGGGGGCTTTATCAAGATTTGATTTAAAAATGTATAAAGTACTTATAAAAAATAAGACATTTTTTAAATTTTTTTTCTTAATAAAATTTGTAAATAACAGTAAATATGAATCATCATCATAAGGTTCTCAGTCCGAAGACTGGTTGGATGCGTACCTCCACTCTTTTCTATCCTGAGCTAACCTACGCATTTCCCTAAAAGTAGAACATCCTACATCCCTAACTATTTGAGAGCAGTAGTCTAATCTAGGCCTACCCCTACCTCTTTTTATTCCTATCTCTGACTCTAGTATGTCGCGAACTATTCCTTCGTATCTTAGAAGGTGTCCTACCATCCTATCTCTCCTACTCTTTATTGTCTTCCATACCTTTCGCTTTTCCCCAACTCTCTCTAATACTTCCCTATTGCTAACCTTATCTATCCACGGTATCTTCATCTTGCGCCTGTAGCACCACATTTCAAACGCTTCTACTCTTTTTCGATCCGCTTCCCCTATTGTCCAAGTTTCGCACCCGTATAATGCCGTACTCCATACATACGACTTTAAGAGTCTCTTCCTTGTCTCAATATTAACCGTTCTCGAACATAACAGTTGTTTCTTTCTGTTAAACGCAACTCGGCCCTGCGCTATTCTTTGTTTTATATCTTTAGTGCTCCTACCGTCTTGAGTTATTTTACTTCCTAAATAGCAGAAATCCGTGACCTCTTCTATCTTCTCATTTCCTATTTGTATGTCAACTTTAGTTCTATTTTCACATCCCCTACATACCAAAATTTTAGTTTTCTTTTTATTGACTTTCATGCCATAGCCCTGTGTCAAAACTGCTTCCATTTCATTCAAAGCCCCTCCTAATTCTTCTTTGCTAGATGCTAACACTGCTATCATCCGCAAATCTGAGCATGTTAATAGTTTGACCCTAAAAATCTAAAATTAAAAATAGAAATTATATTTAGCACACTTGATTTTGATAACTATGGAAAAGGAAATAAATGTAGGTAAGTACATTTACGTAGATTTACGTAATTATGTCACTGTAAATTTGACTTAAATTTTGTATGTGAGGTCTGCCATTTAAATAATTTTTGTCTTTTTGGATGTGTATCTACGATAAGTCTAGCTTTTAAATTATTCTCGGTTATAAATAAAAAGTCGTATATACCTAATACAGGTGGTATAACGTCTTTACCATCTGACCTGACCTGACCTGACCTGACCTGGGTGATTTCAAACCTCACCTACAGGAAGTGAGCGAATATTGCTTAGCAGCGACTCCAAGGCGGCGCAATGATAAACTTTTGATAGTAACTAAGTGTCAAACTGACAGAGCAGGTGACAGCTCTGTCAGTTTGACATTCCCGCGTAAATTTGAGCAATGAATACTGTTGTATATTTCGGGTGCAATTTACGCATCGAGGTGAAGCTGGCGTACAAGAAAGGTTTGGAATTGGTTCGTTCCAAACATGTTTTAAGTGTTAGTGAACGAAAATGTTTTGGAGCCGAAATTTCTCACATTGAAGTTCGTGTTATTCGACAAACTCCAGTATGTCTGACCACATTCAGTTAGTTTAGAAGTAAGTGGTCTAAATTTATTATCATTAGTTTTATAACGATACAGTGTACAATTCGGCTAATCAAAGATTCATTACGTACCACCTTTTTAATGCGGCCAAACTCATGCCTTTCATATGAGAAGAGCTCGTCATATCAGCGTCAGAAGGGCATGTAAGTCATTAACGATATCAAGTTCGATTAAAATATTTTACACAAAGAATTTGTTCGATTTTGCGTGTCCAGTGGAAGACGCACAGTGGATCATAGCACAAGGAAACAATGTTAATTATTTTGCCCTGAAAAATATGGCACAGTCTAAAATAAAAGTCTGGTGTTAATTTTGCAATCTGAGTAGGAATGCGTGTCGGCCTCAGCTTGCCTATTATTGAATTTCATCTGCAGATGTACGTACCTATATTTTCATTTAAACGGAATAGATACTTACGAATTCCCTCTGGGGGTGCTTCTGATTCACAATAAGCGACGTTCCTATTCATTATTATGGTAAGATATTTTAACGTTATATGACAATATAAAACTGCAAAAAATTATAAATGTCAAATCTGACAGCCCACTACCACCAAAAGTGTTAAATGGTGGCGTTGGCTGAAAATTCGCTCACTTCCTACAACGGCTCGATTTGCAAACTTCACTTGCGTGTGGTAAAGACCTAGCAACCACCCTAATTATACAGTGTGTCAAAGAAGTAACGCATAAATTCGTTTATGCACAACCGGGCGCAGCAGGCCACTTTAAATGCTTTGTTTTAGGGCTTAAAGTGTCATTTTATTATTGACAGCTATATTGCGGGTTTTTTTGTACTTTACGGCCCGCCGCGCCGCGCCGGGCCGTAAAGTACTGATCTAGTTTTTACTCAGGCAACAAGTTCATTGTCGCTGCCTTAGCCGCTTCCACAACTTCCGGTGGAGTGCAAGAACTGAAATCTTCATCACTTTCCATTGTGAAATAATTAAAACACTTCAAAAGTTATTTTTTATGTAACAGTAGGTACTTAGGTTAGCGTAGGTAAACGAATGCATACATTTACAATATGGCTGTCGTTGTTTACGGCGTCTCTAGGGTTATTTGGATGAATTCTTAGTTGGGAATAAAGTCAAGTAGCTATCTGTCAGTGTGACTTTATTTTTACGCAACGCAAAAATTTATCAAAAATAATTCTTATGTAGTATTTGCAAGAAGTAAGATGACCGGTTGTGCATAAAATTTTGTATGCACCTCGGGCACAAATAGCGTTTATGTCCAGACGCGTGTTAGAGCCTTCGGCTACGCCTCAGGCTCTAACACGAGTCGGGCCATAAACGCCTGTTTGTGCCCTCGGTGCATAAATAACTATTACAGCCTCATTTTTACTTTTCTAGAAAACGCTCGGATACGTCGTTTGCCCACACTCTGGTGTCAGTTTTATCGCCATACGGTCATATGACCCAGAGTTATAACGTCACTAATATTTTTTTCAAATAGCACCCTATGATGAGTGACACTTCATCGGATAGGACTTTTCAGTACAATTTTGGCATAGTTTAATTTTTGATGATATCTTGAATAGTTTTTGAGATATAACGCTTCAAATTTACAAGGCCTTTGCTGTTTCAGAATAGCCCCGAGAATAGCCAAGGCTATGAGAACAAATTAATTTATTTTTGAGATGTGAACCTAAAAATTGTTGTTAAGTATTTATATCAATACAAAAATAACAACCGTTAAGTACTATAGTCACATTACGAAAATTAATTAATTTTCATAACCCAGGCTAATCTAAAACAGCAAACACCTTGTAAATTTGAAGCGCAAAAATTACAGACAATATTGCAAAAATTGCAGACAATTACAAAAATTGCAGACAATTGCAAAAATTGCAGACATTTGCAAAAATTCTAGACAATTACAAAAATTACAGACAATTGCAAAAATTGCAGACATTTGCAAAAATTACAAACAATTACAAGACAATTGCAGACATTTGCATCATCTTGTACACCAAAATTACGGAGTGGTCAATCCTCGGAGATAATAGAGTTTCAAAATAAAGAAAGCATAAAATAATTAGATTTTTGTTCACGTCGAACGGAGAAAAACGCCTGTAAACGTCTTCGAGTTGCGTAAGAGGCTACGTAATTCAAAAACTTGTATAATTTATAAAACATATAAATTCTGCAGAAATCTCTTCAATTTTTTTTTTGCTTTTAGAATATGATTTAACAAAAAGAAACAACTGTTATGCTCGAGAACGGTTAATATAGAGACTAGGAAGAGACTCTTAACGTCGTATGTATGGAGTACGGCATTATACGGGTGCGAAACTTGGACAATAGGAGAAGCGGATAGAAAAAGAGTAGAAGCGTTTGAAATGTGGTGCTACAGACGCATGATGAAGATACCGTGGATAGATAAGGTTAGCAATAGGGAAGTATTAGAAAGAGTTGGGGAAAAGCGAAAGGTATGGAAAACAATAAAGAGTAGGAGAGATAGGATGGTAGGACACCTTCTAAGACACGAAGGAATAGTTCGTGACATACTAGAGTCAGAGATAGGAATAAAAAGAGGTAGGGGTAGGCCTAGATTAGACTACTGCTCTCAAATAGTTAGGGATGTAGGATGTTCTACTTTTAGGGAAATGCGTAGGTTAGCTCAGGATAGAAAAGAATGGAGGTACGCGTCCAACCAGTCTTCGGACTGAGAACCTTATGATGATGAGAATATGATTTCACCTTTCGGCTCGTATAGGTACATAACTTGAAAATTTTAAATTGCGCCCTTTTGCACAGGACAATTTTTTGACAACTTTCGGATTTTAGTTCCATAGGGATAGGGCCTAAGCTACAATACTGGGCAAGTCATATATTTTAACCTCAAAATGCCCAATGATGTCGAAGTAAAATTTGCTTGGCACTCTACTACTACATCACATTCAGATAAATATTCTGAACAAAATATTTCTGAAAATTTGTCGAAATCCTCGTGTATTTTTTGTTTATCTGTAGCGAGATCTGTAGGTCCAGAAATGTCAAGGTCAATATTTTCACAAGTTTCAGACATACTTACCAAAATGTAATTTTATGTCATTAAATGAAATTTGGTTGTTCGCAGTAGCTCCAGTTTTCTTAAAAATGTGTCTCAATCTAATTTTTTTTTCAGCATTAACAACTTCATCGAATGACACATTATAGTTGGAGCCACACAATTGTCTGTAGATACCAAATCTTTTTTCCAATTAGTCGGTTGTGAATTTACCAGGCAGGATGTACGATATAGAAAATTTTTCAAAGGAATATGCGATAGGTAATATCTATTAGCACAAGAGTAGGTACTTTGTCGGATTCCTGAATATGTTTCTTTAGTTAGGTGCCCATTAAAATCTAATTTATGCCAATTATCAAGCCAAATGATAAAGGTTTTTAAAAATTCTATTCTTGAATCATTTAAAGAGTATATTGGCTTTGACCATTCATTTCGTTTGATTTCCCCTATTAAAACACTGGTACTATGAACCAAGTCCCACCAGTTCTTTATTATTTCTAAAAAATCAGCGGTGTCTTTATAATTGTAATCCCTCAAAGCTGCAATTGTAGAGTGGTGAAATACGATATCCACCAAAAAGACCTTTTGTCTTTCAAGATTTGTTGCTCGATTTGTTGGATACACACTTTTATAATTCAATTTATAAGCCTTTTTAACAACAAGATCCTTTTCTTTCGCGTATACTTCACGAATATCTTTGAATTTAGCATACTTAATTACAGATGTGTGAAAATCTGGATACACAAATGTGTTATCAATGTTTTTCAAGTTTAGCCAATTTCCCCTAATGTTCTTAAAAATATGGACAAAATCGAAAGTCATAAATATTTTTTTCTCGCAATCCAAAGGATTAGGAATAAAATGTCGGGTTTCTTGTGTCTCATCTTTTGTACCGGATAGTAAACTGTTAAACATCGTTCTATTGATTCTATGATTATCAGAAATAACACATAAAACTTCAAAACCGCAATTCTGAATCATATTGATTATATTTTGTGTAATGGGAACCATCTCATTTCCTGTTATATTTAATACAGGCAATAACTTGACGATTTCACAAAAATTTCCAAACGCGGAGCAAATTATGAAAGATAAAATAGTTTTGGCAAACTCCACCTCTTCCTTGTTTGAAGCTATTCCAACAATACTTTTCGCGCGATAATCTAATCTAGAATTTATATATTTCATCAATCAGGAGTACTACAATCTTTTCATTTTCAGTAAGTGTGGACGACATTTTAGTCAGGTAATGTTGGTTATTACTTTCTTTATTTGGAGAAACATCCATACCAGATCGATACCAGATGATAAATATTGTAAATATCTCTTAGTGGGCAAAATTAAAAAAATCGCGCAACAAATTATATGTAAGTAGTTGGTGATTGAATATAAATCATAAATGCTGCTATCACGGTGGAAGCAGAATATTTTCTTTTACTGGTCATTTGAGTTACTTGATCTATGATCATATCAAGTTGCTTATAATACACGAATGTATCGTCAGTTCCAGCAACTTCTAGTGCTTTTTTTAAAGAAATTAAACCGCGTTGTAGTAAATTTGGGACAGAATCTTTTGCTGAATTGTCAGTAATACGTACATTTAAATCGGTCTAATAAATTCTGAATCTGTGACTATCTGTTAATTTTCATATCAAAAGCTAAGACCCATTTTAAATCGTTAAAATGCATTTCATTGCCCTTTGCGAATATTTTTATTGTTCAGTCATTATTAATTAATATTTGGTTCTCAACTGTAATTGCATCAGCATCAAGATTTAATGTGTAAAAGATAACTTTAGGTATTAATATTTTTATATTCCAGTTATCAGAAATATTCAATTTTTCCGAAAAACCGTTGACGAAACCTTCAAAACTTTCAATAATATCTGCTTTTTCAAAGTTTTGTATTAAGATTTCTTGCTCACGAATTTGATTTTGCCGCCTAGATTCAGGATCTTTACGAACGACACACTTTTTTGTGGACAAGTACTTCGGCAAATTTGGAAAAATGGTAGGAAAAGTATTCTCATATAACTTAGGTGTGCAAGGAATCATGTCAAGTGTTCCGTCTGGTAATAGGTGTTTTTCAAATTTAATAATCGCATTGGGATCAAAGTGTAACTCACATACTACAGAATGTTTTGATGGTGACCAGTCTTGTCTAGGAATTGCTTTGAGCCATTTTTGTTTTAATCCAACATCCTTAGGGAAACTAAAAGTAGACTTCACACCCTCGCTTTTTATCGAAGAATCATAGTTTGTTTTGCACCCCGGTACACAACAACGTCTCGGCATATTTATTGTACCAGAAAACTGGCGTCACTTCCCACTTCCTACTATTACAAGAGATAAAACACATACAAAACGATTGTCACGCACATAAAATGATCACTACACAATCTACACTTAATGTACTTTGGACAACACAACTTTTTAACGTTATAATACATTAAAAACTCCGACTTTTAATCATTTTAAGGCAGGTTTACATACCGAAGTACACGTCTGTCAACGGCCATGTGCAAAATTTCCCGGACTGCAGCAACGTTGCCAGATTTCTTACTTCGCCGCTTGTTCATTCGAGTCGTTGTGTGTAAAGCCGGCTCCAAACGATGTGGTCACTCGACAGATATTCGCCATGTATAAGCAAATGCAGCATCGTGTGGACGATACGACGTATGCCAATGTGGTCATGTGCGTAGATTTGTCCAAACGCCAAATGTTTGACAAGCGCAAACAAATGCCGCATCGTGTGGATGATGCATGCATGTGCATTCGAGAGGATGTGTGCACTCGTCAAATATTCGCCAAAGCAATACACACGACACATCGTTTGGACCATGGACGAATGTATTTTACTTGATGTGTTAAAGGTTCGCTCCGAGGGCGGTAAATAAGCACACATCAAAGCAGACGAATCTCCGCGCATCGAACCCGAGCACGTGCATGCATTCACAGTTTGCCTTTTCGTAGGACGTATTTTAATTTATAAGTTTTGGTTTTTGAACTGCCTACTATACGATCTAGTGTTTTCGAAAATTATGGAATGGTCTAACAAGTTGTCTACTTTTATTTAAAGATAGCATCCACCATCTCCTTTTTCGAGATTTCCTTTTCTGTTTGATTAGATTTGCACCCGCAAAAACGATTACGCGGAACTTACTACAGAAACTGCTTCGTTCACTTTCATTTTTACGTTTTACCAGATTGATGACTTAATGAAATTGATTATCTTCTCATATTCGCTGCAAATTTAGCGAACTTAAACAAGCGGGTAGACATGTGTGTGTTCACATTGCCACGTTAACACATCGTGTGTATGAACGACTTGGCGCTATAAATTTTCGACAAACAGTCTACAAATATTTGACGCATTTTTATTTGACTAACATTTGACGAATGACCATATCGTTTGGAGCCGGCTTAAGTATATGCAACTATAATATTATTATAGCATATAAATTAGCAAGGCCCAAACACATACCTTGTTAAAATGAACCGGTGCATCTGAAAGTTTTTCTAAATTTCTGTTTTGTTCTTGAAGATTGTTTTTAATGTTTTACAAATAATTTAGGTAAATTAAAATGATCTAAATCATTTAAGATAAGATAATTATTTTGAGGTACAGTGACTTTGAATAGGTGATTAGTAAGAAGTGGAATTTCTAAATTTCGTTTTAAACAATTGGAATTTGTGCACCTACATACATATTATAACAAAAATGATCTAATTCTGTTTAGTATAACTTCTAATATTTATTATTTTTTCCAAAAGTTAAATATTAATTATTTTTGGTTCGAAAAATAACTTACCATTAGTTATCGGAGTTATATGAATACCTATATTTGATATTTCTTATAATAGATCAAAACAGTGACGGCTCGTGAATCGTTCAAGAGGCAGCTCTGCCAAGAAACCTGAACAACGTTTCAGTAAAATTTTAACACAGAACCAACTCTGCTTTATAAAATCTGAAACAATGTTTTCTTCTCGGTTTTCTTTCACTTGCTCTTCGCACAAAACTAGGTAATAACTAAGAAACCAACGTTTAAAAGCGAAGTCTAAACTTCAATTTTTACTTCAGCTAAATCAATGCAAAAGTTAAAAGTTAATGTCTAAAGTGCGTCGAAATGACTCAGCAATAGATGCTGAAAATCGGCGTCTGCGCGTACGTACCTCACTGCGCTCTCGACAGTATGACGTTATAATATGTAGACAAGCGAGCATCGTGCCTAAGGTGTTATTAGCAAGCTATTGAGTGTAGCTATCTGAACAAAAAAGTAAAACTTTAAGCAATATGCCTATAATCGTGTCATCAATGGGAAATATATTTTGTAAATTTCAGAAATCTGCTTGTAATTTTCTAAAAATTCAAGTCGAAGTTGTTCAAACTACCATCAATGGATAGACATACTCCTGGACAACAGATGCTAAATAGTCCACTTCAGAACACAAGCTAACCTATCGGCAACGCAAAGAGGCTGAAGTGGCGGAGCGTATACGGGCTTATAAGCGACGTGGTGATGTACAAAGTACCGATATCTGTTAGGTGAGCACATACACCAAGTTGTTCTGAATCGAAAAGGCCCAAAGGCTGATGCCCAGCGTACTAGAGAATATCGACAGCACAAGAAACAACAAAATCAAAATTCAGCAATATTAACTCGACCAAGTACAAGTCGTGATGTCGTTGACTTGATGGAAGCAGATAGCGCCGAAATAGCTTTAAATTCTGCTATGGGCATTGATGAGTCTCCTCACGTTACAAGAACACGAGACATAATGTGCAATTGGAAATTTGCTACAGAAGACTTCCGAAAAGTGTTTGAAAGTGGTGAATTCGGTTATGCTTGTGGCGTTTTTGTGACCGATTATGGTTTCTGAACGATTTAAGTAGAGTTAAGCATTTACATTTACTGAGAAGTGTATTTTCAAATGAAAACGTAAACGAATTTAAATTATGTAGGTATTATATGTACCTATTAAGCAAAATCTTGATATTAACAAAATTCCTCCTGAATGCGCCTAGCAAAATGTAAACATTAGTGTGTAGTGGGAGGGGTATCGGGGAGGAAGGTGATTCTTGAGTCATACCACTGATGCGCATTCTAAAGCATTTCAATTTTTCAATGTAAACAAACGCTGTTTCATACCGATTCTATACGAGTTCATATAGGTACCTCTCCCTTAATTGTAATATTTTTGTGCTTATCTACTACTTACATATTTACACAATGATTTTCTAATCAAGAGACATTATTGGTCAATCTAGGGTAGACATAAGCAAGAAATGTAGAATATCTTAAAATAGCCGCTTGAAGTAGTCCGTGAAGCGTAGCTCGCAGGTTCTTCTACTCATTTCTTAAACTTCTTAAAATTTTTGAAATATTTAACATTTTTACAATCAACTGAAAGATGTATACACGTTACAACCCTTACGGTTCAGTCGCCCTCGAACTAAACCCTGTATTTTTTCAATAATTGCATTATGGAGCGTCAGTTTCATACCAGAAATTGGAACAATTTGTGTTATCCAATACCCTATTTGAGAGTTGATGTTATTATCAGTATTAGATCTTCTTTAATATGTTACTTTTCAACATGAAAAATATAGCATCTCTCAAAGGATTTCAAAATATTATTTAAATGCACCTCATTGCTGCCAAAATCTATGGCACAATAGCAAAAATAAAAAGAAAGCTGCCCGCTGCAAGCATAGAAACGAGGGTAAATCAGTCACTAAGCCGATAGGCTATCCATATCGCCACGGCAGCTACTGCGGATTGTTGCTTAAAACAAGTATATCTTCTTCTATAATAGGTACTATACTTGGCTTATAATAATTATATTCCGGAAGAAGACCCAGGTCGCCCCAGTGGTACGTTTCAGAACGACAATAAATGATTCTTCTTGCCGGTGAAATACAATTAAAGTGAGTACTGTCAAAAATAATTAGCAAAGTCCAGTATCTTAAAAACTATTTGACTTTGGAATTATTACCTTATAACAAACTTAAAATTAGTCAATACGCCGTAATGTAATGTACAGGATATTCTAAAGTTTTAACAATTTTCTCGAAATCTGGTATTATAGAATTTTTCTAATGTTCAGATCTTCAGTTCTAATTGTTATTTTAATAGCCAATAAATTGTACACACAGTGGATGGAACAAGAACTTTGACGTAAATTCACTATGAATTCTTAATAAGTTAACCCCACACGCCAAAAGACAGTGACACAGTAATTAAACTCGACACGTGTTTCGCTGACAACGTCAGCATCTTCAGGAGTAGAAGATAATAAATTGTACAATAGAATATTCCAAGGAGAACCAAAGAAAGAACAAACAGGACTAAAAAATTATTATTCTCACAACTAACAACTAGACATTCTCTGCACACAGAAAAGATATTTCATTGATGGAAAAAGACGACACAACTACATTCGAGGAACTTCCGCTTTGTCATTTCACCTGTAAAAATGGAGAGGAACGTTTTAAGACGTAAACCTATTCTTAAGGTTTAATGTGCGTAAAATGTACAAGGACTTGAAATGCTGGGTTAGTTGGGACATTTCTTTGAAGTAACGGAAGGTTTATTCAAATACAAATTTTTAGCACGGAAGAGAAAAATATTGTTCCTGCTGTTAAAGTGATTTGATTCTTTTGCACAATCAAGACACAAATAATTTTATTGTTGAAGAAAATAGTTAGGTTGAAAGATCTTTCATTTACTCACAAATTTTTGGTAATGCGATTTAACATGAAAAACACGTTTTTGTAAAAATCTTGGTGTCCAATAAACGTATTCTATCAAATGCAATATAAATATTCGGGAGGGGGGGGGGGGGGGTTGACAAGTCACCGAAATTGTGCATGCCGGTTTGACATTTGAAACATTTGCCTGCATTTGCTAACATTTGCTCAACAATTATTATTGTCAGCGCACGTACGAAACTATCAAGTCATAATGATAGTTAAAGTTGGCCTACTATTGGAAAGTTTGTTAATATCGAAACATCGATATCTTAAACATCTATTCGTATATCAGGGTGTGGTGGAATTTCTCTCACTACGCACGTAATATCGTATCTTTAGTGTATCTTATCATTGGTTAAGGCATAGTTTAAAATTAATATTTTTGTTATATTTCATACCGATGTCTCTTCTAACAGTATGGAAATATCGATAGTTTCCCACCTCTATAACTGACAACCAACAGTGACATAAAAGAATGAAATAAATCAGAATATTTTGGCATTTAAACCGCAAAACATCTTGCGCACAAGCAGACGAAAATGAAATATCGGGCGAGCACACCTATCTTCTTCCACTAAGGTTATAGCCGCTATGCCTTTGGCGGAGTTCTTTGGCGCAGTGCGTTTTCTTTCCGGCTTGCTCTGTAAAGGCCGATTCGCACTATACGTACCTACCGTTACCGTCAAACATTTTTCTCAAGAATGCTTGACGGTACGGGATGGTGACAGAACGCTACAGTGGAGGATAATGTGAATCGATCTACTGGATCTCTGTAGAAAAATATTTGCTGTGACGGTAACGGAGCGGCGCTGTGACGGTGGCGGTACGTATAGTGCGAATCGTCCTTAAAGGTTAGAATCAACGTCAGCTCTAGGTCAAACCTACATGCACGCTTAAATTATGCAAATATGACATCAAAAGGGACGGATCAGATGACGCTAAGTATGCTATAATGCCCTGATGGCATATGTCAGATCTCACTTTATAATACTTTTTATCAGTTTCGCTGGTTTTCTGTTATTATCGAAACGAATTAATAGGTAGGAATAAAATCATTCAGTTGCTAGATCCCTTGATGTTGTTGAAAATATCATGTTGTGGTCCGTTTGGATTTTCGTCGACTGAAATGGATTTATAGAGTTTATAGAACAGAGTTAATGTATCCCCTGAAACTGCCTTTATATATTTTTTATGAATTATGAGGTTCGTAGTAGAGGTACGGTAACGATGTTATACATGAAGTTAATGGAGTTTGCGAGTCATTCGATCTTTAGCATTCGGTTAAAGGGGGTCTATCACAAAAATGAAAATTGGAGAACAAAAAATTCTAAGAACAAATTTTCAATCCGCACTTCTTTACGACGGGCCGTTTCAGAGATATACGCGCTAAACGATATGTCGCATTCACTCGTGACGTCATGGCGACACCGCGCGGCATATAGACTGGGGCGCGCGTTGTGAATCGACCAGCTGCGGCGTGTTGTAACTCGTGTTTGATAATTGTTGCAAGGTTATTTCACGCAGTTCAGTTGCAAAAATTTATTGAGCATGGCTTTCGGGCTTGAACCAAAATATAGGAGTCGGAAATGAGGCGTATGGACACTGAAAATCTTAAAAGAATCGAAAAAAATGATAATGCGCGGTTGAACGACGTAAGGTGGTGCAAGTGCACAAACTGTGTGCCGATGCCTAGTAAGAAGGAAAGTGTTTGCTGTTGGGATAATGATGAAATAACTAAAGTTAGGAACGAAAATATATGCATAACTTTGCAGGAAAGTTTTGATAATATAGTTTTAAATTTAGATACTTTAAATATTGTAAGACACAATATAATATTAAAGTGCAAAAGCCACGCCGAAAAGAAGAGGTATATGGAAGTGAGTAAGGGGCTTTGGCGTCACCTTTCCTACAAAAATTTTACATCTTGGGTAAATTCTTGGACTTCAATTGGACATTTCAATAAAAGTGTTATTCCAGCTTGCGTAGTAAGCCAAATTCGGGAACGCATTCCTGAAATTAATGGCATATACACTGGTTTCAAGGAATATGAAGATGGACAAAAACAGTAAAACTTATAATAACGATAGATCTGCATAAATAGTGTGCTTTGAAAATTGTAATTAATTTATAATGTACCTACCTAATCTTCACGTTTATTAACAAAATAGTTTTATTCTTAATAAATCAAAACTGAACTTAAATAAAAACAGAATTCTAATTTTTGAGTACATTATTCCTTAAACCTAGATAAAAGTCACGGCGTTTTATTATATTTTTCCACACTTTAAACCGCTGAGGCTCCTTATTTTTATTAGGAAATCTATGTAAAGATTCGGACGAGTTTTTAAGGTTGTTATTACACCCAAAAACACAACAATTAGACATCTTAACCTATGCTCTTAACAACTCCAACTTACGAAAATTGTATGGATGTCTCAGAAAAATACAAACAAGGGAAACTCCAAGCAACAACCGATCTGGTAGAGCGGCACGGCATACGCAGCGGCTTAAGATGCTTAAGAGCGCTCGCCAAGTGTCGCCATGACGTCACGCGCAATAACCGCTCGACTTCAGAAATGAGTATCTCGAAAACTGTTGCAGTTTTTTAGATGCGGATTTCGCTTTTATTCTCAGATATTTTTTTACTATTTTTTCATCACAAGTTGTATTTTTGTGATAGACCCCCTTTAAGAGGTGTTCGCTCTTATCTTTAATTTCATTGCCTTAATACCTATTATTTTGTATTTGCTACCCATAGACTTTGATTATAACGTTGTTATAGATCTGCAGGTTATTTATTGTTAACAGCAGATACACAGAAATGATAATTTGCAGTCAAATAAATTTTCAATAATTTGCATTAAATATTTTGCAGAAAATCATGAAATTCACACGGCCTTTAGAGGAGACAATACCAGGAGACAATACCACGAAAATAGTTAAAGTTCATTATTTAGGCAGTTCAACATTATAAAATTGAAAAATGTCATCTACGTATTTACCTTTAGTTTTTATTTTATTGTAATTTGATGGTTAAAAATTAATAATTGGAGTTTACTCCTTAAGAATCGATTTTCAGTTATAGCCCGCGGTACGGAAATTTTATTAGTAAAATCAAGCATTACATTTCGCGTTAACTAAAAGTAAATCAAGCGTTACCTACATTACGCTTTAACTAAAAGTAAAGGCGGAAACACACTTGTATCACGTCACGTCACATCATGTGAGCTCACGTGAGCTCACATTATGACAAAATTTACCTTTAGAATCACACTTATATCACGTCACGTACCGCCTGCTTCATGTTTTCACGTTCCTGCCGATTTTATAACTTGTCAATTTTCCATTTTAATAATTTGGTTATGTACCTACAAAATGTTGTAGTGTTGTAGTATTAGTTCTTATTCATAATGGGAGCACGAGCTTGTTGTTGCTGCAACTTTTTTGATTACAAACCAAAAAAGATTAAATCATTCAAAGTGGGTGCACGAAATAAATCAAGAACGAACAAATTTTAGAAAATTTCACCGTCTTGTACAAGAGAGCTGGAAAATCATCAGGATCGATTCCATATGTATCAGGGGCTGAAATCGAAACCGATATTCACCGTAACTGTAACCGTAACCGTTTAATATTCGAATAACCTTAACCGAAACTGTAACCGAAATTTAAAATATTTCTTTTACCGAAACCGTTACCGAAACCGTTTTATTTTATTTTGATTAACCGAAACTGTAACCAATATACAGATATTTGTATCGGTTTTTGAAGGAATTGAAACCCAAACCATTAACACTAACTGAAACCGTAACCTCGTCAAACCGAATCAAATTGAGCCAGTGATTGGTTAACAAAAAGAATCAGCGCACTACTGACTTCAGCTGAACGCCGCCATGTGGACAAATTGTTAAAATAAATACCTCTTCAACCTAGTGTTGAGCACAGCCACAGAGTACTGGAACCTGAACGGTAATTTTATTTTTTAGTTTTTCTTTTTACATACCTACCTACCTGCAGTTTATAATTTAATAGTATTTACATTTACAACATGTTTGTTGTTCCTTGTTGAAGGGAGGAAGAAGATAGCTATCCGAGGAGCAAGCAGATGAAACTTACAGATATATTTAATAAACAATAACAATATGTACTAATGTTAATATGTTAATAAATAATTACTAGAAAACAAAAGAAAAGAAGAGTTTTGGTTCGTTCGCACACAGCAGCCGCATATCATGATTTCACTCTGCATCGGAGCTCATCAGTACGGTGCAGCTGTGTGCGAACAAACCAAAAACAACATCTAATCTATAAAGGCGAGCGGGTCACATCAGTTAGCGAGCGGCAACTACGAAAAGTTGGCTCTTGCTCACTGATCGTCCCCTCTAGGCATTACTGGTACAATGCCGAAGAACACATGAAATAACAATTCGACCCGAACTTGCTCCAACAACTACTCCTCGGGCAAACACCCCGACAGGCATTGAATTACAGAGCAAGTCCTTGTCGAGTGCGTGTACTGGACGGTGGCAAAACATCTGGAAACACTCTGCTATCAACTAATGCAGTATTGAGAATCCGATGTGCCCCTAGCGTACACAAAAGCGGTACAAGGCCAAAGAAGAGTTTTTTTATTAATAAATAATTGTTATTAACAATTTGTTAATGATGATATTTTTTATTATATTAATAATTATTAAAGTAGTTTTGATTTGACCTCATGTTAATCTTATAGTCTTGTCATTACCTGTAAGAAACCTACGCAAAGTTTAAGCGAATCGAAGTTGAATCACTTGAGTCTTGTCTCGAACTTTAAATTGAAATAAAATGTACCAGACTTATGTAATTTTTTATTACAATAATTATAGTCAGCTACCTAAATTTACACATGTGAAATAGGATTTGTTACTGTTTAACTCGATTAAAAGTGCAGTTAAAGTTTTTCAAAAACCGATATTAACCGAAATCCATAACCGAAACCGTTTGAAAAAGGTCAAACTGTAACTGAAACCGATACCGAAATTTGCTGTGACATTTAAACCGAAACTGTAATCTTAACTGTTATAAATCTTAGTAACCGTAACCATAACCGGAATAAAAAGTGAAACGGTTTCAGTCCCTGATATGTATGAATAAGGACGAATTTGAATTTCTCCATGATTTGATTAAGGACAGTGTTTACACACACTTTAGTACACGCTCTCGTCAAATATTTGCTCTGTAGTTCAATGCCTGTCGGGGTATTTACCCGAGGAGTAGTTGTTTGGGCAAGTTCGTGCCGACTATTTTCGTTTCTATTCCTCGACATTGGAAATAAGTCTAAGAGTTGTTGGCTCTCGCTTATCGATTTGGCCCGCTCGTGCTTATATGTTCAGATACACAGCTGCGCCGTACTGATGAGCTCCAATAAGAGCGAAATCATGATATGAGGTTGCTGTGTGCGAAAAGACCAAAATTGTTTTCTTTTCTATTCTTCTCTTTAAAATGGGAAATACTTGTACATATCTGGAATTTTCATGTCATTGCCAATTTCTAACCATGCCTCTTCTCTTATGCGTTTATTTCTGCAATCCACGGAGCCAACATTGTATAATGCGTCGTGAAGACGTACATGTTCAATTAAAAGTTCCTCCATTATAACTATAATAACTTTCAACCTTCAGTTTGTTACATATATTGCATACCGCAAAATTCATCTAGCACCTATAAAATCAGCTGATAAACAGTGTTTTGCGCAATCGTAGATTGTATGTGTGAGTTCACGTGAGATAAAAATGTGTGGATTTCCACACTTCGATGCCGTGAGCTTATGGCAGTGAAATGTAACCGGCTTGAGCTCACGTGACATGATACCAATGTTTCCTACGCATTCAAAACAATGTAAAATATCAAATCACACTCCTTGTGACTCATGTGAGCTCACGTGATCTCACATGACGTGACGTGACGTGATACAAGTGTGACCCGCGGCGTTACGTTCCTCTGCGCAACGCACCTCGCGTACCTTTCACATTGAAATTATGTATGTATCTAGGGATACGTATATTTCTGTACCATAAACAAAATATTATCAAGTGATTGAAGTTAAAAACATACTGGAAGATATGTCTTTTATTTAGTGTATGTATGTTTGATTAATTGTTTACTGTGTGTCCCGGGAATCCTGAAGCATGCATCCTGCTTAACATGGGAAATTTGAAAACTTTTATTTCTATGTCCCCAAAGTGTTTTAAGGATATTCCGAGTATCAGGACACATACAATGTGCACCAGAGAACGTTTTTGTGCAATATTTTTCAAAGTTTAACAAAAAATATCAAAAATATTTCCAAAAATATATCGCGTGGGAATCAACTCTGCTTAAATACAATGGATTAGTGAGTTCAATCGCACGCCGCCGACATTGAATTAAAATCAGGCATACGGAGGTTCAAATCCATTGGCGGTTAGTTTTCTTTTTTTACTTTTATCGTTATTTTGAATAAACGGCGATCGATTTCTATCAGGAAAGATGCATAATTAAACGTTTTATAATTTTTAATTAAACTGGAAATGGACTTATTACTAGAACATTATTTATCAAGTGATTGAAGTTAAAATAATCGTTCGTAAGGAGTAAACTAGTCGTGCGTCGGAGCTGACACACACAAGTTTTTTATTTTTTTTCTTATATAGCTCATAGCACTTACATCACGTATACCTAACGTTTTACCTCAATTACAATGTACCACAAGCAAATCTATATATTTTATTAATTTTCCCGGTATTCAGTTTTTTGGGCTTGTTCGAAATTTGCTTTGGAATTGAAGAGAAAAACTATTTACCTCCTAAAAACTACAATAAATTAATGTAATAATTTCGTTGTGTGCGGCTGTCCCATACTGTGATGTCACGCTAGCTGCAGCAAACGGCTTGCTATGTAAATTCTGTGTACGATACGAATGAGATGACGTCATAGTTAGTGATAAAATTCTGCCAAATCTAAAAGTCAATTACCTAAGTTAATGGAGCAATCTACGTTAGCTACAGTTCTATTGAAGTTTTTTTTTTTTTGTAAACATTTTCGAGATTGTCATGCTTCCGTCTGTGCTCCGTCAAAAATTTTGTTGACAGTTCATGTTTTGACGTTTGATTTGACGAGTTCCAAGCCCTCAATTAATTTAAAATATTAATCATTTTTTCCTTTTCTAATTCGAAAGTCACCTTAAAATCAGTTCTTTTCAAAACTAAACATACGTAAGTGATAGTACTCGTGTTAAAAACTTACATACACTATGCCTAAATCATTTAGAAGTCACAAGTTAGACTCAAGAAATGGTTATGTCCATCTTGAATTATTTCGAACGGGAGCAGGAAAATCAGGACCCGTTGTTGTAAGAGATGTAAGCCCCAAATTTTCAAATAATGGGATTAAAGTAAATTGTGTTACCTATACTTGGGCCGCCGAACAGACGGAGTGACCACCCTGCAAGAACGTGCTCTAAGCGGGACCACTATCAATTTAGGACAACCGAACCGCAGTGATGCGCTTTCTTTAGATCCAACGAAGTCGCATCACTCCAATTCGGTCGTCATAAATTAGTATTGGCCCCGCTAGAACACGTTCTTGCAGGGTGATCATTACGTATGTTGGGCGGCCCAAGTATATATGCCTATGCCTATACCATTATTTCCTAATGCCATGCGGCTGCATTAAGTGTAGGCTGTAGGCATCTCATTAGTAAACAATATTGCAGCGAAATGCAATAAAGGTGTACTTATTCGCAGTCCCAAGAAAAAATGTATACGTAGAAAGCCTACTGTTGATACTGATAACTTTGACCAAGTTGCAATTTGAAATGTGACATTTGTACTGGCTGTAAAACAACGAGTGTCTACCTGCAGTAAAATATTTCGGATCCATGTTAGTATGTTAGTGGATAATCCCACTTTGCTGACGGAAACTTTTTTAAAACAGACTCCAGAGTTGACATAGTCTTAGCGGTTAACAAAAAAAACCCTGCAAATTGTGTTAAACATGAAACTTGGTCGGCAGCTTAGATAAGTCAAATTAAGAGATTTTGCACGCAGTACACAAAAAATTCCCCGTAGGAGCAGCTCAGGGGCGGAACATATTCCAAGGGGCTTGAATTTCCAAAATAATTAAATAATAACCAATGTGGGCAAGTAATATGTCATTTTATATTGATTTGATATCTCTGAAGTCAATTTAAACCATATTTTATTTATGACTATAAAATTTTCAAAATGGCGGCCAAATTTTCAATTTTAATTCAAAATTTTGTTAAATTCGCTAATATTAAAAAAATTGTAAAATATACAACATTTTTATTTAAATTGCAGGCTCTTAACCTGTTCTAATGATATTTTTTGGTATCCCCAAAAATTTCAAAATGGTTGCCATTTTTGAAAGTAAAATTTATTTGCAGTACCTATACCCTGTTGGATATGGATGGACGAACTGAGGGCATTATAGAAATTTAATTTTTTGTTTCTTTTTTTATTTAACATGTCGACAATTTGTTTTTGAAGATAACTATACCTACATACAGGGTGTGTCACGACGAGTTCCTATTAGACGTTTGTAGAGAAGCGCTCACAATAGAATTCTGAAAATTTGTAATATCACGTTTTCAAATATTCTCTATTTAATGAAAATAATGGCAACTTAATCCAACTTCCGCTTATACCGGAAGTGGCACTTAACTTCCTTATTTTAAATCGAACTAATACCTAATTTTTTTACACTTTCCGGTTCTGCATAAAATTTTAGATGGAATTTATGTAACATAAATAACCTCTACATGTCAAAATTTCCAAGATATACGCGAGTTTTCAAATTTTTTTACAGTTGCAGGGTACTGCAAGAGAAACAAATTCAAATCGAAACAATTATTGCCGGCGGGCGGTAGGATTAATGACAAAGGTCTAAATTAAAGTTCAGTGAACTCAAAGTTTGAAAATACTACGCACAGTG
This sequence comes from Xestobium rufovillosum, assembly GCA_963966045.1. Taxonomy (NCBI): domain Eukaryota; kingdom Metazoa; phylum Arthropoda; class Insecta; order Coleoptera; family Ptinidae; genus Xestobium; species Xestobium rufovillosum. The sequence continues at coordinate 41,482,085 of OZ014494.1, read as the reverse complement.
ATTAGGATGCAACATTAAACTGAGAAATCAAAATATTGCCAGAACTCAACAAAATTAAATGGAACGTCCCCTTTTTTATGCACTTTTTGGATTCGACGGAAAATTTTAGTTGTAGTCGATATAAATCCAAAATGTGCATAAAAAGGGGGCGTTCCATTTAATTTTGTTGAGTTCTAATTACGAATTTATCGTGGGCCTCGGATAGACTTCACCATGGTGACGAGAGACTCAATGGGAATAATTGAAAATTAAATCATGCAGGCATTTTTTATTCAGATATAGGAGTTCTTTTAGTCCATTGGAGTTTTCTCATCCTGAAATGCTCTGCCGTCAGCAGTTGTAGCTTCCGATTCTGTTGACACACAAGTTGAACGAGTTCTTATTTTGATTTTATCCATACTAGGTCATCTCGCGCGCTACGCGCGCTCACTGCCCTAGTCGAATCATGATTTCAAAGAAACACATTATTGCCAGATTACAGAATAATTTACATCTGATATAATTCCCTGAAAATGTAGTTTTTAACTATACGGCTATTTCTTTGATTTTCTAAATAAATTATCAATCCTTCCCAAGAACGAACTCTTGAAAAAGCCACGTATAATTGCCCGTGAGTAAATATTTCTTTTCAGAGATCAATTCCTATTTGATCAAATGTTTAGCCTTGTGATTTGTTAATGGTCATTGCAAAAGCTAGTTTAATGGGAAATTGTCGTCTTTTAAAAGTAAAAGGATAAACATTTTCAGAGTACAACGTTATACGGGTAATGAAAACTATATCTCCATGTTTATCGCCTGTTAAAAGTTTGCACTGTAAGATATTGTCTCCCAATTGTAGAATTAACAATCTCGTACCATTACATAAGCCTTCATTAATGCTGAGATTTCTAACCAACATCACAATACAATTTACTCTCAACTTCAATTCATGCGGAGGAAAATTTGGCGGTTTTAAAGTATTTAAATATTCAGGAAGAATAGCATCGTTTAAATCTCCATTATCACAATTTTCAACACTATCTAAGCTTGTATATATTTTTTCTGTTTTTATATCTAATAGTTCTACCACTTTTTTGTTAATGTCTTCAACATCAGCATTTCTAGCAGAAAGAATAGCTGATTTGGTCATATCTATGAATCGCTTTTCTCTAATTATTCCTCCATATATACGTTCAACGATATCTGAATTATCAATACATCTCTGTGGCAATTCTAAATTGCTATTCATATTGTTCAAAACTCCATCTCCAACATCCAATAAAAACTTGGTGAATTCTTGTTCCTGTGGTAGAGCCCGCATATTTACGGAAATAACTCCAAAGAGAACTAAATTTGATACTTAAATTCACTGTTTCACAGCGGGTAGCATTTATTTTAACTGGTAACAATTGTCGAAAATCTCCTCCCAATACCATAATTTTTCCACCAAACGGAACATCACAATTCATAAAGTCTTGTAAGGTTCTGTCTATAATGTCTAAAGCATACCTTGGCGCCACAGGAGCTTCATCCCAAATAAAAACATCTACACTCCTTAAATAATCTGCTTCTTTTGAATTTTTCTTAATGTTGGAAGATGAATCTAAAAACAGAGGAACAGGTAACCCAAACGTTTTATGAACTGTTCTGCCATGAGGAAGTAGTGTTGCTGCTATGCCCGTGAAGGCCATAGTACAAACAATTTTATTCTTACTCTTCAGTAAGCTGTAAAGGGTTGTATAAACATAAGTCTTACCGGAGCCCCCTGGACCGTCTATATAAAAACATGAAGATTCAGAAATTGATTCATTTATGTTAGCATCACATTTACTCAAAATAATATCTACAATTTTTTTCTGCTTTTCATTTAGGTGTTTATATTGTTGTGATCCTATTTCTATTGCTTGTTCTTCATTTAAAACATTATCTGCATATGCCATGTCATTTATTTGTGGCATGGTAGGAAGCATTGAAAGACTGTAACCTTCCGCAGAAAGCATGGAACTAATTTGAATATAGGCTCGTTTTTGTCCTTCAGTATTGCCGTAACGTCTTTCATAGTCTTGTGGCATTGCTTCTTTAAATTCTTCCCACAATTCTTCTGGATAAATTGGTTGACAATGCATTAAAATACGAATGAATAAATATCTCAGCTGTCTGGGCATCATCCAAATTTCAGCTTCATTCATGGCTCTTTTCTACTCGTGATCATCTTCAATAAGACCTAATTTTAAGCACGCTGCTACATAAGATTCCTGTATTTCTCCGTTTACTGTTTTCAGATCTTCAAATCTGTTTGCTCCTTTAACATGAAGTAATAATAATCTCAAATGAAATAGTTCAATTTGGCTGGGGCTTACGGAGTACATGCGTCCGATAACTTTGAATTGTTTCTGACGACGTTGCCAGTTATAATTACCATTGGCATTATCTTTCTTAAATACATAATAACTCGGTATGTCCCCATATAAATATTGCAGAGCTTCAGAATCCCCAGCATTCAGTGCAAAATAATCAATTAACATTGTTTGTTTGTCTAATGCATTTCTGATTTCATTTTCATCATAATCATTGCTGACCACAAGATTATGTTTATTTGGTAAATGCACTGGTAATCTTGTAATTGAATGACTTTTATCTTGTAAAGGTTTACTTAAAATTCTCCAAGCAGCTTCTGTTGGATCAACGTATTACGCTTCGATAAAATTACGATTTTCGTCGTGCTCAATAATTGCACTACTGTTTCTTTCACCAACTGTTATTCCTGCAGCAACATGACCCTTGTAAATGTACTTATACAAATATTTAACAAATTTTACGTTTGAAAAAAACTTCAACATTAATATGGGCATTGAACAATTTTAACAGAATTGGGTTATAGGGTACAACATATTGATTATTACAGATATATCCATCAGAACGTTTGAAAGAAAGGCCAGTATTTCTACGATGATAATTAGTATATCCATGTTCATCTAAAGTTGTTTGCTCATTAAATATCTTTGGAAAATGCTTAGAACAAATGTTCTGTTCCGTTAAGCACCAATTTCCACATGGATCGTGAATCATGTTTCTTAAAACAATATCATGTTATAAAGGTTCTTCTTCTGGATTTGGCATTTCCGCAGTTATATATCGGTCAACTACTTCAGACATTGCTATTTTGTCAGACTGCTTTAAAGTTACTAACATATGCATAATATGCGGTAATCCGCGTTTTTGAAATTCAATTACATAAACATACGCCTGCACTGCCCCAAAAAAACTTTTATTTACAATTAAATCTATGAAGGCGTTTTTTTATGTTGAAAACTCTAGCCACTAAATCAGGTCTATCAGCAGCAGTTTGTCCATCGAACAAATTCTCTGAAATTTCTCTCCATTTGGGGTTACAAGTCATCGTAATGAAAAAATCTGGCTTACCGTACTTACGTACAATTGCCATGGCATCTTGATAAATCTGCAACATGTTTCGCGGCGATCCCTGAAATGTTGATGGTAAAATGATCATTTTTTCAATATTTTGCTGATTAAGTTGTGATTTTTTTTCTAAATGATCTATTAAACCTTGGTGCGATTCTGCACGGAATTTCTTTTGATTATCTCTACAGAAATTTAATCTGTCTTTTTCAATTTAACGTAACTATCAACTAACCATTGCTGAAACAGTCAGCGACCCATCAGGAAGACATGGGTTTCATTGCGAATCGCTATTCTGTACTTTGTGTAAGCTGCTCGAGTCACTCGCTTATTTTTCTTGCTACAAGGTACTCCCTGATGCCACCCTCGAGCACCAAACGGATAAAACTGTGGATAAACCCACGGCTCTACATTAGAATCCATAGTACTAACATACTGTAAAGATTTATCATTTTTATTTCTTACTGTTACGTAGGACTCTGGAATATCGCCATCAGCTGTTGTAGAAAAAATCGCTGCAACTTCATTAACCCTTTGAAAATTGTAACGATTCCGATCCATTCCAGCTTTCATCGTAAATAAAAGATGCACTTCAGGCTCTTCAATTGTATTATTAATTGACCTTTGACTTTCCAATTCTTCATCCATCATTTGATATGACTGAGCAAAAACATTATGTTCACGCATCAAATTCTCAATTACTTTCATAAGTTCTGAATCACACTGTGAATTTTGCTGTAAACGAAATTCTACTGCTTCCTGAGGATCCACAATAAACAGTTGACCATAACTTGGAATCTCATTGAAAGCTGGGTACAGATCTGTATTAATTTACTTGATAATTTTTTTGTGCTTGTAATTTAAAAGAAAATGGACCTCTACGTGTTAAATTAAAATTTATCAGATTAGCATTAAATGAAGCAAAAGAAAATGTACTGTTATAATTTCGGATATGATTAAAAAAGTTATTCGATTTTGCATGAGAACCATTGAATAATGACTCTAGGACTGCAGGAAATGCAGGTAAAGGATTCAAACATACCTCGCCATGAATCATTAAATTAATTACCTTTACATATTTGCAACTTTCTCAGATACAAAATGTTTTGCTCCACAATGTATAGGTACATAGAACAGTCATGGCGCCGATGTAATGTTCACCATTATCAGTTCTAGCAATATTCTGCCCACTATTTCTGGCTAGTTCTCGACGTCGACGTTGATATTCACGGTCTCTTTCTTGTTTACCTCTAACAAATGCTTCTTCTTCCTCAGGACTTCTATTAAGTTTTCTACGAGGCATGATACAAAACTCACGTTAGATTAAACAACAGTTTTACTAAGTAATAATAACAATATATGTAATACCACACGTCTACCTAAGTAACTACGTATCTTTCACTACTTGTCTTCTATGTATTTATTTGGTTTTCTGTCTTTGCCTTTCAATTTCAGTCTAAAATTTGTTTATGTATCTTGTAACTATTTATTTGTTCTTACAAATATCTGTGTTGTCTTTTAATCTTAATTTAATCAGTATGTCTATGATCTCAAATCTGTGTCTCTATTTTTCTCTGTCTATGGTCTCAAATCTGTGTCTCTATTTTTCTTAAATCTGTCTATGGTCTCAAATCTGTGTCTCTATTTTTTTTTAAATCTCTGTCTCGGATCTCAAATCTGTATCTGTATTTCTATATCTGTATATTATGCTATTTTTCTTAAATCACTATGAACTTTGTCTGAATCTTTTTATTTACTTTTTAACGACAAACACCTTATAATGAAATCAGTACCTTGCGAAAATTACCTAGAAAAAGAAAACACAATAATATAAACACAAATTAATACCTACCACCTTCTCAGCAAATGACTAAAATCCAACATCAAAATTAATGAAAGAAGTAGGTAGGTACGCAACAAAAAATGTTCGATAACCTAGCAAAAATAAAACGAAATACATCCTTTTATTTGTAAACACAAATGAATACCCACTTTCTCAGCAAGTGAATAACAACCAGCGCCCAACGAAACGAAGCATATTAAACTTTCAATTTTGTGCGTGACGTAAATAGGATGGCACAACAAATAAATTGACAGAAGATCCAAGCGAACAAAAGAACTACGATAGTTCAGACGTACGCACTCTTGGCGATCGGCTCCCGTACGTATTAAAAAGAGACGGAAACGAGAAATCTGACCTCGCTAGATCGAAACGGTACGTCCGTATTGCCATCCTGTTCTGTGCGTATTGCGCATTTGCGAGGATCCATGTGAATTTTATGTTTGGATTTTGACAAAATATTTTTTCTATTAGTTTTTGTTTGGAGTTTGGAGTATTATATGTTCGTCATATTAATTATTGTAATTTTATTTTCATGTTCATATTTAGTGAGAATAGTATTTCATTTAAAATTTTATATATGTGTATATATTCTTTATATAATAATAGTAATAATAATGCTGTTGTTACAAATTTCGTGTCACAAGTTGAATGTACTCCCTATTCCACTAATAAAATGTTAATTTGGAGTTTATGTTTTATAGATTTCCGTTGCTCTGGCTTGTACTTTTTGTAAGACAAGTTGGAAGGTAAAGGTATGTTCAACATTCCTTTTGATATCCCAGCCCTACAAATTTTTCAGCGATTGTCTGAAATTAGCAGACATTTTAAGGACAAATTATATCTGCAATAGTTTTCCAATGGAGCAAATAATCTGCAATTAATTTGATACCTTCGAGACATTCTTTTTCATATAGGTAAGTACCTACCTAGTTTTACCATCCAGAAGTAACTTTAGCATTTTCTTAAATCTCAATAATAATTAGCTTATGAAATATTTTCTGAAAGTTACTACAAAATGTCTTGCAATACCAGTGTGTTGTCTGTATCCTGTACATTTCTGAAGTAAGTATTTCAAAATGACATTAAATATGTTGACTTTTATAAACTTCAAATAAAATAGTATATTATTATATGAGCGATTATGACAGTCATTATTCACGAAGATGATGTTTGAGCCCACGAGCCGAAGGCGAGTGGCTCAAATCATCTGAGTGAATAATGGTCATAATCGCGAATATAATACTATACTTTTTCTACACCTATTAAACAAATAAATTAGACTCAAATTTGATAACTTTAATGGAACACTACCATAATACATTAATTTTTATTTTTCAATAAATGAACTTCTTACTAGGAATATATGTATATTGAAATTTGTGCAGTTAGTAATATATAAATTTGGAGTCGTCCCTTCCATTGATAAATTCTGTCAGTTTTAGTGCTGGAATTGTTAGTTTGTACGGATTAATTGGTACCTACTCGAACGAAGTGCATACGTTGGAAAACGTAAACAATAATATATGGCGATACTTGGCTGTCACCCGCGTCGATTGTCAGCTCTAGCAAGAGTTGATCGCGGTCGATATAAAATATCATTGGATCAGGGAAACGGTGATTATTGAAAGTATATTTCTGATTGGCCGAATACAGTAAATTATGATTTCATAATTCACTACAGTGAATTATGGGTACGATATTTCACGAAGAAAATCCGAATAAATGTCGTATAATTAAATAGGTGTAGAAAAATATATTTAGCGCCATAGCAACAAATGACATCATCTCATTCTTATCACGAATATGGAATAGCTGTCGTTGGCGTTGGCTTGACTGAATCATGATTTAACGATAGGGTATACTTGGGCAGCCGAACAGACGGAGTGACCACCCTGAAAGAACGTGCTCCAGCGGGGACAATAGTAATTTATGACGACCGAATTGGAGTGATGCGACTTCGTTGGGCCTAAATAAAGCGCATCACTGCGGTTCGGCTGTCCTAAATTGATAGTGGTCCCGCCTAGAGCACGTTCTTGCAGGGTGATCACTCCGTCTGTTCGGAGGCCCAAGTATAGGTACTTGATGGTTAAGTTTTTAATTTCAGTGAGTATGCGATTTTCCTTCGTGATTATGATGTCAAAAACCTTTAAGTCTAAGGATGGAGATGGAAGGGTTCTTATTGCGGTTCGTAGTGGTTTGAATGCTGTTGTAGTGGATGATCTTGGTATTGATTCGTATGACTTGAGGATTTTAGTTTAGAATGACTCTGTAAAAGTTTTTGTATGTTGCGTTTACTTGCCGCCGACATGCGCTTGTTTTGAAATTCCTATCAAATAATAATTATTATATAAGGAAGATTATGTAAAATTTATATGTTGGTGACTTTAATTGCCCTTCGGTGCGTTCGTTGGTTGTACAGCGATGAAGGCAAAGTTTATGACTCGTTTAACGTTGACATGGATTCTCCTTTATTGATACACTATCCTTTTGGGTATTTCTACAATTTAATTATACTTTAATTTATTTTTGATTTAATTTTGTGCACTCAAGATCTTGTGAGTAATATGCAAACTTGCAGTTTCTCACGGAAGATTCTAATTCACCATATAGGTACAGTTAGGGTAGATTGTTGAAATCACACTAAATAAACGAAAAATGATATACAAGCAAACACAAATTTGACTTGATGTGACCTGCAAAATTGCAACGCAAATTGAAAAGGTAGTAGATGCATGAAATTAAACTAATTTACTTGTAGTTAATCTATTAGAGTATCAGTAAAGTAGTTTAACTACTTTAATAGCTGACATTAATTAGTTAACTTCAAAAAAGTAGTGAATATCTATAAATTACAGTAACACGCTTTGATAAAAGTAACTTAAATAGGTCGAGTACAACTACCACCATTAAAAAAGATAGATTAGTAACTTAACTAGGTACTGTATATTTAACAACTGCCCAGCTCTGTATCGCGTTCAAATATCTTGGCCGTGGAAAATTTCAAATTTTCTCCTACAACATACGCGGAGACCCATTTGTACAAATCTCGTATAGTCTTAAGTTTTACGATATACAGATCTATTGAGCGAATTGACTGTACTAAAAATTAAGCAGTGTGAAACTAACTTCACAGTTATATCCCTTACCAGCTCAATGGAAAATTATAAATGCCAGAGCGGAACCTCAAATAATTAGAGCGAGGGGTAAGAAAACACAAGAAAGCTTTATAGGTATCATCAGTATTAATAAACGTTGATAAAGATTGAAATACATACTTACGGCGAGTTTTTTCGTCTTGCAGAGAACGGTCCTCAACGAAATTTTTATTTTACGCGTATAAAGTGAATTCTGTTGTTGCATATATCTAATGATACAATTTCAGTTCGTAACGCTGAAAGTTTGAATCTGCTTTACTGACACCCGTAGAATTTTAAACTTTTCTGATCGGAAACAGCCGGCCATATGTAGCCATTCATATGTCTACATTTACTGTTTCTAGAAGACATCTACAACATATTCATTCACACCCTTAAAAATATAGGACTATCACTACGCTCGTGATCTAATTTCCCAGAAAATTTCCCTTCTCACAAAATAAAATGACACTTTTAACACTAACATCATAAATAACTATTTAGTATCAACACATTGTTTTTATAGCAAATAAAGTTTTAAGAGCTTAGAAAATATGACAAACGATGATGCGTAACCCTACTGGATAGGCCCATTACCGTTTACGCCGTGAAAGCTTATTGAGACTTATCTGTGGTGTATGTAACCTTTATTACTTAAGTATCTCCATCCTTTTCTAACGCGAAGAAGTGATCAGGTATTTTTGTCCAGGTAGCTGATTTTTGTTTACAACAGTGATATATTGTGTTGCTCACGACTGTAAGAGCATTCAGCGTTTAGCGTTTCATGGGTAAGTAACAAATTTGGTTGAGGATTTAGGTACATGAAGTGCAACTGAATAAAAAAATAATTGAAACGTAATTGAAAATTTAACATAACAGTTACGCAGAGAAGGTTACTGAGAAAATGCAAGGTGAAAACGCCACTGTGCTCCAGAAATTGACATAAACTATGTATAATTATAATTAATGTTGTTTCTGTTGTATTTAGTGCTTCTGTTATACTTACAACTCGTTTACCCAGTCTAGAAAATTATGCTATGTTCTCATAGTAAATAATTCTAAGCCCAATATTTTGCTATTTGCCTTTCGTTGCACTATGTTTTTGGATTTTTTGTTGTCCTTTTTGAAATTCATGAGGCTGTATATTTACTTCCATGATACAATGGTATGCTCATAAGTACATAAGTCGTAAATCTACGTGTAAAATAACAGCAAATAAATATCTAGGTACTTGAAAATACATTTACGTGAGACTAGTTTCATTTACATTTATTGATTCCTAACTGGAGAGTCAGAAAAAGCCAGTTAAGTCGTTAAAATTTAGAAATATCAAGTTGCATGTTACCCGTTTAATCAAGTCAATCGGCTGTTTGTATGAGAGGGCAAAAAATAAACTGACTTAAAAAGAGGAGTATTGTGAGTTGCCTAACTCTTGAGATGCTTCACTTTCGATTCCATTTGGCCCCGGTTGATGACAAGTAGTACCTACTTTGAGGTGGGTTTGGCCAGAGAAAACTGAAAACAGTTTGTAACAGGTACAGTGAATGAAATAACAAACGACTATCTGACCAAATTTTGCTATTTTTTAACCCCCGACAAAAAAAGAGGGGTGTTATAAGTTTGACGTGTCTGTGTGTCTGTCTGTGGCATCGTAGCTCCTAAACGGATGGACCGATTTTGATGCGGTTTCTTTTTGTTTGAAAGCTGACGTGATCGAGATGGTTTTTAGCTATAATTTACTAGCTGGTACCCGGCGCGTTGCTGCCTCAGAAAAAATAATTGTGGTAAAATCGTTTGAAACTTGATAAACTGCGAATGACATATGCCATTTGACGATTGCTGTCAATTGTCATTTTTTAAATTATTGCGACCCGCCCCAGCTTCACGTAAACGTATAAAAAAAATTATGTTGATCCGATCGCTACCAAACTTCACAGGATCACCCGCTGGGCTAATCTGAAGATTTCCTGAAAATTTCATCAACATCGGTCCAGCCGTTTTGGAGTCTATAACGGACATAGGTAGAAACAATTTTTGTTTTATATATATACACTAGCTGGTACCCGGCGCGTTGCTGCCTCAGAAGAAATAATTGTGGTAAAATCGTTTGACACTTGATAAACTGCGCATGACATATGCCATTTGACGTTTGCTGTCAATTGTCACTTTATAAATTATAGCGACCCGCCCCGGCTTCACATAAACGTATTAAACAAATTCTGTTGATCCGATCGCTACCAAACTTCACAAGAACACCCGCTGGGCTAATCTGAAGATTGTCTGAAAATTTCACCAACATCGGTCCAGCCGTTTCGGAGTCTATAACGGACATAGGTAGAAACATTTTTTGTGTTTTATAGATATAGATGAAGATCTGTCCAGGCGTTGTGTCGGGGGTTACTTAAAATTTTTAATTTTGTTTTATGAGTAGCGTGCATTAGGGTTTAATGCTAACTCATTTTATCACTTACCTATCGAACGCAAAAGTTCGCGATGCCTGTAATATAAAGGCTGAAGGCATTTACAAACCAGTAATCCAAAGAACAATATTGTTTGCTTTTCAGTTTGAGACACCGTATCTACCTAACGAACAAATAATTGAATATACTGTTGCTAATTTAATAGTTTGAAATTTATCTTTGGAGGCTCAGTTGTTCAAGAAAATAATCTTGTCTATAAATTTTATCCGGATCAGTTATTATAATACAACCAATCGATAAACTGGTTAACTAGAACCTTAGCAACTGCTTCGGGTAAAGGTAAACACCGGGATTACTTCTTCAAACAAACGAGGCGAAGGAAGATTTCAAGTCATGAAAAATCAGCAATAGTACAATTTAAAATGTATTATAATTCAAAGGGAAGTAGATATCCGGAAGGGAGTGAGACAGGGATGTGCATTGTCACCTCTAGTTTTCAACTTATATATCGAAGATGCGATTAATATTGTTAAGGAAAGAACAGCCTCAGGGATCAATGTACAGGGCCAAACTATTAACATGCTCAGATTTGCGGATGATATAGCAGTGTTAGCATCTAGCAAAGAAGAATTAGGAGCGGCTCTGAATGAAATGGAAGCAGTTTTGACACAGGGCTTCGGCATGAAAATCAATAAAAAGAAAACTAAAATTTTGGTATGTAGGGGATGTGAAAATAGAAATAAAATGGAAATACAAATTGGAAATGAGAAGATAGAGGAGGTCGCGGATTTCTGCTACTTAGGAAGTAAAATAACTCAAGACGGTAGGAGCACTAAAGATATAAAACAAAGAATGGCGCAGGGCCGAGTTGCGTTTAACAAAAAGAAACAACTGTTATGCTCGAGAACGGTTAATATAGAGACTAGGAAGAGACTCTTAACGTCGTATGTATGGAGTACGGCATTATACGGGTGCGAAACTTGAAAATAGGAGAAGCGGATAGAAAAAGAGTAGAAGCGTTTGAAATGTGGTGCTACAGACGCATGATGAAGATACCGTGGATAGATAAGGTTAGCAATAGGGAAGTATTAGAAAGAGTTGGGGAAAAGCGAAAGGTATGGAAAACAATAAAGAGTAGGAGAGATAGGATGGTAGGACACCTTCTAAGACACGAAGGAATAGTTCGTGACATACTAGAGTCAGAGATAGGAATAAAAAGAGGTAGGGGTAGGCCTAGATTAGACTACTGCTCTCAAATAGTTAGGGATGTAGGATGTTCTACTTTTAGGGAAATGCGTAGGGTAGCTCAGGATAGAAAAGAATGGAGGTACGCGTCCAACCAGTCTTCGGACTGAGAACCTTATGATGATATAATTCAACTATTTACAACAAGTTACCTGTTTTGAAAACTCTCCTGAATACTACTTTTTAATTATTCAGTTTTGTTGATTAAACAAATCTTTGAGATAATTCTCATGTTATGAGGCAAAACAGCAGGAACTACATAAACAGACACTGCATCTCTGTTGGAATGACTGCCATAGCCCCCAGCAATGCAAAAATGGGGTACCTTTGTTACTTCATATCGAACCACCACGAAAATCTATACTAAGTGCAAATATTCAATAATGCTGTAGCCAGAAATAAGTAAAAATCATCTACACACATTCCAATTATTATGTTTATCTACGCCCGTCAGTTAAGAGCTTCTCAGCGCACTCATTTTGGGTGCGTTAATGGGGTTTTTGAACTCACCGCTCTCAAAATGACATTTCGCGAACCCGACAGACAAACTCAAACATAGTGTTCGCGCACTAGTGCGCGAAATCTAGCAAAAAGCACTGGCCCTTTCAGGCTATCTAGAAATAATTTGACTTGATAGTAATAAAGTTTGGTTAACAAAACGCCATTTCTCCAATTTGAATGTTGAAAATAGTGAAAGAATAAAGATAAATCGCTATTAATTCGATTGACACTTTGACAACTCAATTCAATAAATTAAACCAAATGTCATTTTCTACAATTGTCAAATGAAAATCTGTCAATGTAACCACTTGATTTTTTTTAAATTGGAAACGTATTAGATAATAATTAAAAAATTATAATGTTCGTTTCAAAAAATATTGTACGAACCTCGATGCACGAAGACGTCTTCGGCGCATTCGCGCAAATGAAGCACTCGCTCCTTCGTCGCTCGTGCTTCAAACATTGCGCTCATGCGCGAAAAATGTCTTCTCACACTCGTTTCGTAAATAACTATTATTACCGCACTCGTTTTCTTATCGCACTGCTTTTCAGCCAATCAAATTAAGTCAATGACAGTATGATTAAATACAGTGAGGTCCTAAAGTTTGGAATAAATCTCGTAATTTCTTTTTTATCAATATTTCAATGAAATGCTGGGAGACGTCAATTTTTATTTTCAATTTAAAATTTTGTAAGGGATATGTAAAATATACAAGTTGTCCCATTTTCATGTACAGCTGTCAAGGTCAATTTTCCTAAATGGGACACCCTATACATTTTCATATTTCTGAGTAGTCCATTGAAAGGCAATTTCATAAATGTGGCATTTGTTACCTTTTACTTCCATGGCTATCAAGATATCAACACTTGAATTTACAAATTCGTCAAAATTAGAAGCAAAAAAAGCAAAGTATACCTCACACAACCGTATGACATCAAAGATTTATGAACGAAAATGCGAAATGAAATTCGGAGAATCACACCTGAAGTTATTAGAAATGTTCTTTACGAATTCAAGTACAGTTTGGCTATAGCTTAGCAAGTTCTTGGAGCTCACACTGAACATTTAATTTAGATTATTTTTGATGTTAATTACTTGCTTCTGTTTTTACTCAACATTGTTTGTTATTTCGTGGTAGTTTTGTAAACCTAATTTCCAATCTCGGCAATCTCTGGCTTTTGTAGAAGTTCAGATATCCTAATTCTAATTTTGAGGAATATCTAAATTCAAATGTTAAAATCTCGATAGCCATAGAGGTAAAAGGTAACAAATGCCACATTCATGAAATTGTCTTTCAATGGCCTTAGAAACATGAATGTATATAGGGTGTTCTATTTAAGAAAATTTACATTGACAGCGGTACATGAAAATGGAACACCCTATATATTTTATATGTTCCTCACAAATTCTAAATTGAAAATAAAAATTGACGTGTCCGAGCATTTCATTGAAATATTAATAAAAAAGAAATTATGAATTTTATTCCAAACTTTAGGACCTCACTGTATATTAATGTCAATTCTTACAACCGCCATCTCGATGTGTCGCCAGTTTCAATGTCCTGATTTTCTCTATAAGTCATGACAAATGTCAAGTTACAATTACCATTACCATTTATTTTCACTTTTTCGTAGATAAAAATGTGTACGATATTCGTGTGATAAAGCTTTATTAACGTACTTATGCGATTACTCAACTCGTGCTACGCACTCGTTGGGCGAATTTCGCATGCGTACGTTAATAAAGCTCATACCCCACTTATATCGTAAATAACTATTAATTAATTAAGTACACCAAATACGTACTTAAATAATAACGAATGTCTTGGTTTCAGACCGCCTTAAAGTAGTAACAGTAAACACAACACTACACAATATGTTGAATTCTTGTGGCAGGAAAACTGTTGAAAACCTAATCAGAAAGTGCTACTTAAACAGTAAAACACATTTAATGGCTCTTAATAGCGCGTTAATCATCGCAAAGAAAGCATTTTTATACATTGTTTACATTCGACTTATGCAAAATTTGCCCCATGCCGCCATATTGGAATAATTCCAATTATTGGTTTGACACATCGTTGGACTGCCTAATGAATTGATTTTGAAATCTGAGTTTGAGTTTGATGAGTTTCCGCCAAAACTAACATTTGTACTTCTTTGCATTTGCGGAAGTAGCCGTATTTCAATCAATAGTTTTATCCTGATTTCTTTTTGTCAGAAACAATCCTCCATCAGCAGGGTACCTATCCATTTAAAGATTATTTTCAGAATGTAGACTGCGATGTGATTGCTGTTATACTTGGGCCGCCGAACAGATAGAGTGATCACCCTGCAAGAATGTGCTTTAGCGGGGTCAATATTAATTTATGACGACCGAATTGGAGTAATGCGACTTCGTTGGGCCTAAAGGAGGCGCATCACTGATGCAGTTCGGTCGTCATAAATTGATAGTGGCCCCGCCTAGAGCTCGTGATTGCAGGGTGATCACTCTATCTGTTCGGCGGCCCAAGTATAGCGAAACATGGCTTGGTGCTGATACACAATGGATTGGTGAATATGCCCGGAAAAGACCCTTTGCGTAGTAATAGGGATGGCAGAGGCGGCGGCGTGGGGTTCTTTGTTCGGAAAAACTTAAAATTTAAAAAACTAATTTGGAATTTAAATTTACTTCTTTCGAATACTTAATAATTTCTCTGCACTTCAATAATGAAGTATTTATAATTAGTGTTTTATACAGGCCACCTTCTTTGAGTAACCATGCAGTTTTTATCAAGAGTTTGAGACTTTTCATTCTGAACTTATAACTATGGGTGATGTTTTCTTACGTATGGGGGATATTAACATTGATATTTTGAATAACTCACTTCATGCTAGGCAATGTTTGATCTCCTGGAATCTTTAAATTTGACTCAAATTATTACAGAACTAAACGGCCTGTACTCTTCTGGACCATACATATATGTAATCATAATATATGATCCTGATATTGTTAGTGGCTTTTCTGTTGACCCTAATCATGCTATTTCTGATCACGCTGTTGTTTATTGTGATACGGCAACTATTGAAGACCTGTCAGGTGGTATAATAGTTATTTACGATATAAGTGGGATATGAGCTTTATTAAGTTACGCATAAGTACGTTAATACAGCGTTATCATACGTATATCGTACAAATTTTTATCTACGCCCCTAAAAAGTGAAAATATGTAAATGGAAATTATAATTTGACATTTGTCATGACTTATAGATAAAATCAGAACATTGAAACTGGCGACACATCAAGATGGCGGTTGTAAAAATTGACATGTTAATATATTTAATCCTATTGTCATTGACTTAATTTGATTTGTTGAAAAGCAGTGCGATAAGAAAATCGAGTGCGGTAATAAATTCCTTAACGCACACAAAATGAGTGCGTTGAGAAGTTCTTAACTTAGTTATTTAAGCTAGAGAAAAGAACGGCATACCTTGCTCGTCGTAATGCTATTGTTGCTAGAAATAATGTTTTCAGGGAGTTGAAGTTGATGGGTGCTGAAGTCAAAGCAAAAATTCCGTGTTCCAACAAGTTTAAGTGACCCGAATGACCTAAATAATTATTTTTTTAATATTTATAATAGTAACCATAATAGTGATCCGGGACTAATTGATTACTACTCGAAGAACAGTCTTATTGACACTGAATTGGATTTTAATTTTGTAACAGATAATGATGTCCTCAGAGTTATGAATTAGATTAAATCGAATGCCACTGGTTCTGATAACATCTCAATTTCACTGTTAAAATATTGCATTCCTGTAATAACTCCAATAATAACGCGCATAATAAATTTTGCCATTGGTCAAAACAAATTTTCTGATGCATGGAATATTTCAGTTGTAAATCCCATTCCTAATGTAAGCAACCCAAGAGATTAAAGATATTAGGCCGATCAGTGTTCTCCCAGTGTTCTCTAAAATTTTTGAGATGGTTTTAGCTAGTCGGTTGATTTTGCATTTGAATAAATTTGAGATTATACCTTCTCATCAGTCTGTTCATGACATATAAATCTGTCATTGTAAAATGTATTAAATATTGTTCCTACCATCTCTACGCGGATGTCACGCAGTTGTATTATCAGTTTTCTGAAAATGACTTCGAGGTGGCTCGAGCTAATATAAATACCGATCTAAATAAATTCATACATCTAGCAGAGCGACATTCATTAATGATTAATATATGTAGATAAGTCAAAGCTAATTTTATTTGGGAAGCCTTTCAACGCATCCCTTCGGCGTTAAATAATGTGGAAGTTGTTGGTGACAATTAAAAATCAGCCCGCTGGAGTATACAGACTGTGCACGTAGTCTGGGGGTAGGGTTTGACTTTAAACTTAGGTTTGAGAAACATGTTACTTGTTTGGTGCGTAATGCGTACATGACTCTGAGATGTGCTTATAGCATTCGAAATTTTGTTGATTTTCGTACTAAGATGCTACTTTGTGATCTTATGGTTCTTTCAATCTTCAACTATGCCAATGGAGTGTATGGTCCTTGCTTGGACACAGTTCAGACAAGAAGGATACAAATTGTGCAAAACACGTGTTTACGTTTAATCTATGGAATTTGCAGGGATTATCATATTACTCATAAGCTTGCGGAGATTTCCTGGTTGAGTATAAGTTCTCGGAGATTTCATCATGCTGCTTGTTTATTTCATAAGATTATACTGAACAAATCGCCCCCATACTTATATAACAAAATAAGGTTTAGAACTGATGTGCAGCACAGTGTGAATATTAGGAGGAAGGATATGCTCACAATTATTTTTATTTA
Organism: Xestobium rufovillosum; assembly: GCA_963966045.1. Taxonomy (NCBI): domain Eukaryota; kingdom Metazoa; phylum Arthropoda; class Insecta; order Coleoptera; family Ptinidae; genus Xestobium; species Xestobium rufovillosum. Next base: position 41,464,731 of record OZ014494.1, on the reverse strand, counting down.
ATCGCTGCTTTTCTTCCTATATTTGCACTGTGTACAATGCTGTTCCTCTGGAATACAAGTTTATGTATCTGTTTGCATTTAAAAATTCGTTACGCCGTCACCTTCTGCGATCTGCCACTGTAAATAATAATTGATTTCATGTGAACCAATCTTATTGTTTAGATGTCTAGCCTTTTTTTGTATTTGTGTTTTATATGCCCACTTATTATACTACTACTTATATTGTTTTCTTTATGTCTGTAAAAAATAAATAATTATTATTTCTTAGGCTGCTCAAAGAAACAAATAGATTTGTGCATTTATTGTCTTCCGCAAGGATAGCCAATAACTGAACTTCGCCGTTTATCTGCTATGTGTACGTCTTCTTTTTTTCCATGTTACTTAAATATGTTGTAAGCTATGATAGCAGATAATAAAGCCCTTTTATTATTATTATTATTATTATTATTATTATTATTATTATTACTACATGATATCCGCGATACCAATACGTGCTTATCTCAAATCGAATTTCATAACTTGCGATTTTTGCCATCAATTCCTAACGTTTTGAAGCCATAAATTATATGTAAAAGAACGTGAGTGTTTGGACGCGTTGAAATTACGGCGAAATGAACAAATATTTTTCAGCTTTGGTGCAAGTTCCTAGACTTATTTTTGAATTTTTAGAAAACAGTAATTAAAAAATTAATAGCAGACTTAGCTCTACGCACTGCTGGGGGCGGAATTTTCCAGTTTCAATTTTCACCTTTTTGTTACTAAAAATGTAAAGCCAAAATCAAAAATCTAGCTTCGTTGCCAGATTTTCTTTGTGTTTGAATTATGCGCCCTGAAAATTTTAAGTTCGTCCGATTACCCATTGCTTCTAACCTTGCGTTTCAAATTTTAGCACACTGCGAAATCGCCTTAAGAGACTATCATTATTTATAAAGCAGTGGCGGCTTGTTATCATAAAGCAGACACGTAAGTCATATTTTCTATTTATGATTTGCTAACCCCATGACCTAAACGCCGAATCCATATAAATGGCAGATTCGTAATATTTGAAAGCATGGACCCGAACTCGGTGCTAGAATTTCAATAACCTGACTTTATTGGTCGAATGTAAATTGCAGAATGCGAATGCAAATTCCTTGAAGGATTGTTTAGTTCATGAATAAAACCAAAAAGCTGACTTCATAAACTGATTTCTACGAGATTTTAAATCTGGAAATGGAAAATAGCGTTTTTAACAATATTATGGCCATTTCTTACTTTTATTATTCAACTAAGTACCTACCAGATAAATCTTTGTTAGGTTTCGTACTAAGCAATTTCTAATAAAGTGCTTTTTAATGGACTTTCAAATTCTAAATTATTTTCACTTTTACGAGCTGTGTTAGTTCTTCTGCACAGCACCTTATTTTGTTGAGTGCGCTTATGGATTACCTAAGCAAATTCCAGTTTAAGTTGATGGGCGGGATTTTTGCCCAAACTTTATAATTTTGAGACACAAAAACTTTTTCGAAGGCTTTGACAGATGATGTGAAGGAATTTTGGAGTTAAATATTCTGGATTTGAATAAAGCTGTATGATATTTTATCTTCATGTATTATTTGTGGTTTTAACATCTCCGGAACAGCGTTTAAAGCCTATTATAATAGAGGTTAAACGGTACCTACAGTTTACTCTGGATTCCGAACCAGCATACTCTTACAAAACATCCATCAGAATCAAATTTCTTACATATAGGTCCATGTAGATTCGAACCGGCGCCGGCGCGGCGCGGCGTACCAAGGCACTCACCTGTGAGATGAATGTTATATGATAACATGCTAAGTATCCAGGAGCAAACGTTGCAGCATTTAAGAATCTAAAATATTATACTGAATATTACAAATTCCGTGACCAATTTACTAAACTTCAGAGCCCCGTAACTTTGTTCGTTCAAAGCAATCACGTGTTTTCTAACTTTCTTTCGATTATGTGTCAACTTGCCTGCATCTGAAATTAATAGTTTTCGACATAATTGTACTACAATATTTCATAACCTCTAAACCATAAATAAAAAAAGGGAAGTGACTACTGAACAGTCCGACCGCATGCGCATTACAGAATGTAACCTATATTGGCATTGTAAAAAGAACTAAAGCAGAGAGAACGCCTTTTTAAAACAGACCCTTCACTTGCCCTTTCGCACCAGACACACGCATTTTTTGGCAAGAAGATGATGTAGAAACAAGCAAAAAATGCGGACCCGTGCGGCAGTGGCGTAACTATAAATTTTTGAGCCCCCCGCGAAAAAATCCAAAAGGCCCTCTCCACAGGGGGTGTGGGGGGCGGCAGCCTCCCACTAAGTGGTGGTCCGGGGGTTTTTCCCCCGGAGATTTTTTTTAAATTTTGCGCTTTAGAAACCATTTTAAAGCATTTTCAAACAAGAAATATCATTATATGTTCATTTACAGACCACCGAAAAGTAAAGAAAATACGTAGGTAAAAAATGTTTAGTTGCGGAAAAAAACATTTTCTAACCCATGGCAGGGCGTAGGGCCCCTGAAACTTACTGGCCCCCCCGCCATGGCGGGGGCTCACGGGTGTGCGGCTACGCCACTGCCGTGCGGGCGCAGAACTCGTGTAGCCATAGGAGAACAATATGGCAGCTCTGTACTTTACCTGAACACCCACCGCGATTGTTGGCGGTGTCTTTCAATGACAAATTACTTAAACGTCATTTTACTGATATTGTGTAATGCGTTAATCGACCTTCCTGGAACAAAATTTAAAAGTAACCGGCGGACTGTTCAGTAGTCACTCCCATAAAAAGGGAGTGACTAAGCTCCCTCCGACGGTCCCCTGAAATTTTGTTCGAACACGGTCGGGCATGCGCATTACAGAATGTCAACACAATTTTCATTTTGGAGGTGTAAAAAAAATTTAAGCTGATAGAACGGATTTTTGAAACAGACCATTTAGTTGTCCTCGCACCAGACACACGCATTTTTTGGAAAAAAGGTGCTGTAGAAACAAGCAAAATTAATCAACCTGGACGGGAGCAGAACTCACCTATACCTACGACAACAAGGTGGCAGCTTTGTACGATAACTAAATAACTAAATCGACTTGACCACGTTGATTAAAGTCGCTGGATACAATTGGGCCAACGACGATTCCTTTTCTTGAACTTTTTTTCTTAGATTGACATACCGTGCACTGTTTCAAAAACTCCAGCACAACCGATTTTAGACTATACAGCATTTTATCTCTACCTCCGTAGCCAGTTGACTGATGGGTTTCTTGAAGTGTGTGATAAAATTCTTTCGTAGGCACTATTTTTACAACTCTTCAAAATCAAAAATTTTTTCAAATCGTATTTTTTGCATAATAGTACTCTTTATTTGTCCGTTGGATTTTAAGTATTCCTACCAATTTAAATTGTTCAATGGCTGTTATAGCTTCTTCTATCCTTTCGCGAGTCATCAACGGTTTTTCTGCGGCATTGTTAATTCTTTTTGTTTACCATATTTAGGTCTGAGAGTGGCTCGTTGCTTTGCTTATAAAGTGAGTAATTAGCTGTATTATGTGTTTATTATTTTTAAATATTGAAATTTCCGATAGCATGGCTAGTGGTAGTGGTTTGGTTCAAGTGAACACTTAAACATTGTGGAGTGAACTTTAACAAAGCGGTCGCATGATTTTTTAATTTTTCCAAATTATTATTGTGTTGTAATACTTACTCCATTCAGTTAAAAATGAATATTTTATCTAAATATTGACTTTTGACGAAAAACTTGAAATAAAATGAAATGGGTGTCCTAAGCCTGTGCCAAGTATCAAATGCTTTTCGAAAGGTCGCGGTAAAAGTTGTGTGCGAAAGTTTAACCTTTTGGATTTGTGATTTTCGTCAAATATTGCGGCGAGTGAAATTTCTTGTTTGAAAATGTTTTAAAATGGATTCTAAAGCACTGCATTTGAAAAAACTACGGGGGGGGGGGAGGGAATTTTTCAATATACATAGGTACGTAATCTCCTGGATAATGTTTTCATCTCTTTAGAATATCACTGATATAGTTTTATCCAATCTCGACATCTGTCAAATGTACAGGTCATGGTGTTTTGGGTGAATGACAAAGAACAATATTCAAAATCAGCAAAAGTCAATTAATAGACACAATAGCATTAGCAGCCGTCAATAGAAATAATTGCAGTTCTAAAGAACGAAACTCTTCAATGAGGAGAACTAATACTGCAGTTTTGAAGATAATGTATGTTATGTTATGCATTTAATAATTAAATTTCTTACTTCCGGGGTTGTTTAAGGTACAGATTTTCAAATAAATAAACTTTCTAATTTAGTTGGGTACTTTGTATTTATAAACTAAATATCATCATCATAAAGTTTTCAGTCCGAAGACTGGTTGGACGCATACCTCCATCCTTTGCTATCCTGAGCTAACCTACGCATTTCCCCAAAAGTTGAACATCCTACATCCCTAACTATTTGAAAGCAGAAGTCTAATCTGGACCTACCCCTACTTCTTTTTATTCCGATCTCTAACACTAGTATGTCGCGAACTAAGCCTTCGTGCCTCAGAAGGTATCCTACCATCCTATCTCTCCTATTCCTTACTGTCTTCCATAAATTTCGCTTTTCTCCAACTCTTTCTAATACCTCCCTGTTGCTAACCTTATCTATCCACGGTAAGTATCTTCATCATGCGTCTATACCACCACATTTCAAATGCTTCTATTTTTTCCTATCCGCTTCTCTTTTTGTCCAAGTTTCGAACCCGTGCAATGCCGTACGTTTTAAGAGCCTCTTCCGAGTTTGTACATTTATCGTTCCCGAGGATAATAGTTGTTTCTCTTTATTAAATGCAACCCGGCACTGCGCTATTCTTTGTTTTATATTTCTGGAGCTCCTGCCATCGCGAGTTATTTGAGTTCCTAAATAGCAGAAATCTGAGACTTCCTCTATCTTCTCGTTTTCAATTTTTGTTTTCGTTTTAGTCCTATTTTCACGCTCTCTACACACCAAAATTTCTGTTTTCTTTTTATTGATCTTCATACCATAGCCCTCCGTCAAAACCGCTTCCATTTTGCTCAGAGCCCTTCCTAATTCTTCTCTTCTGAATGCTATATCATCCGCGAAACTGAGAATATTAATAGTTTGGCCCTGTATATTCTGCCTTTAACAATATTAATCGCATCTTCGATATATAAATTGAAAACTAGAGGCGATAACGCACATCCCTGCCTCACTCCCTTTCGGATATCTACTTCTCCATGTTCCTCCTCAAATTCTATAACTGCCGTTTGCTCTTTGTATAGATTATGAATTATTCTTCTATCCCTATACTACATCCTTACATTTTTGAGCACTTCGAACATCTTCTTCCATTTTACATTGTCGAAGGCTTTTCCAAATCTAAATCTCTGTTCGATCTAAAATTTTCACATCTATCCTCGCCTTTCCTTTTTGTCAAGTCTACTATGATGTTCCGTTTGTAATTTTCTGGTAGCTCGCCTGTCAGGTATATGCGACTAACTAGTTTAAATAAACGACCTGCGCATTTTAAGATTTCTGCCTGCAAGCCATCTATACCTGGTGCTTTATTGTTTCTTAAACTTTTTAGTGCTAGCTCAAACTCTTCTATCATTATTGGATACTCTAGGTTGTCCCCCTCTGCCCTGCTTTCGCTTTCTAATATATCTGGTACTTCTACTTCCTGTGCGCTAGAAAAGTTTGGAATAAATTCTATATTTTTAAAACGGTGTACTTAAACTGCCGTTAAGCGGTCGCGTACTAAAATTTTCTGCTTTTATCGGCTTATACACTAATTTCGTAGACGTTCTTGCCACCACACGTTGGTGGTTCATTGGTTGTGGTCTCGTCCTACCATGCCGTCACGCTGAGGGTTCGCACCTCACCGCAGTTTCTTTTTCTTGTTATGATTATTTTTCTTTTGAAGAAAAAAGCGGTCTGGTCCAAAAGGACAAATAAGGGTCGCTATTACGCCAGACAGACATCCACTCATTTGAGTTTTATTGTTATTTTTTTGCAAAGTATCGATTAACGGCATTTTAGTAGGCGACCGTTTAACGGCAGTTTAAGTTCAGCGTTTTTAAAAGTGTGCATTGTTGAGCAATATCCTCAGAAACGTCGGTTTTATTTATTCTTGTGTACATTACACATTTACACACTCCGTTTCCTTCATTGCATACTGCGCCATATACACACAAACCAATTTTTCCAAGTGTACATTTGTTCCAAAATGTCTTACCAGTTTGCCGTAGTAGTTATTCACTTCACATATACTGTAATTTGACAATATATTTTGTCCACGACTATCTTACAACATACTCTTTATACTTGTGTTTCTTCAATCAAAATTAGATACATTATTCACTGCAGTGATTAATGAATATTATTCACTAAACCAATAGGAACATCGCTTTGACCCTTTTTTACATTTATTTAGTAGGCCGCGATCGCGATGTGTTAGTTCAAATTGAAACGTCAAATCAGCATGGTTTGCTTTTAATTTGAAATGCATATTCTAAAAAAGAAGATATAACGAGTAGTGAGAGTGAAAACGAGATTTCTTTAACAGCACCAGCAATAAAAGAAGCTGCAGAACTTGCCTCATTAGATTCATTGCCCAAAAAACCAAGAAAATTATACCTGAGAGCATATGTATGAATCTTTCTTACACTGGAGAAGGGAAATGAAGGTAAATTCTTTCTGGCAATCTGTTTTGATAGTCGTGGACAAAGAATAGTATACAACTCATTATAATGATGATATTATTACGTCGGTAATAATAGCATTCATTATAAACTCGTGTATAATATACTATTATTTTCTGACAAATTCTAACAATAAATACAATTATTACGGTGCAATATTTAGATACGGTTCCGAGTCTATCAATTGACAACTGACATTCAAAAGTAAAAATAAGGCAAGTAGGTAGGAGAAATCTGTAAGAGATATTTTGTATACAGATCTCAGCAATAACCCCATAAATTCGCTTTATAATGGTAATAGAACTATTTAGCACTAGGTGGCATTAAACAACAAGCCGAAAATGCTTTGTGCCATATACGGCACACCATGCAGTAAGGGGTTAATTAATTTTTTCAACCTGTATTTGCAAACTGATTGTAAAGTATGCTTTAAGTATTTCCACAATCGGAGAGCTCGTGTACTAGACTCTACCGGAAAACATATTGCTATTATTTGAAAAAGCCATGGATGACGTTATATTCGGAATTTGAATGGCGCAAGAAAAAATAAAATCGACGTGTTCTAGTATATTGCTGAACAACGCATTTTCATTCACTTTTATCAAAGATTCTCAATTTTCAAAATAAAATGTCTTTCGAAATTTTCCCTCAGTAGGTAGTAGCAGAAATTCGTGCATCTGGCGAAGCTCCTAAGGAACAATAAGTACAAAAAAACAGAATTGACCACATTCAACTTTTTTTTAGAAAATTTGTTAATAGGTTTGTCATCACTTGTAGACTTTTTTAACAGAACGTGATTTCCCATAAACCTTTTGCTTCTTGTTTGCATTGAGCGACTTTCTTGAGTTGCAAAGTGTGTTTTTAAAATCTTACTTTGAATTCTGCGAAAATGAAATTCCTTTAATCCCTTGATATTGAATGCGGCTTTGGCCCACTATTATGAAGCAATCCAGTTAAATAAAAATGAATTTGGAAACTATCAAGTTGTATATTATGACATTCAGTTGTTTCCCCATTTAAAACAAGTTAAAGCGCCCAACCCAGCACTTTATTGACGTTTGTAATTTTATGTGTTTACCAGCAATAGTATACAGATAATAATCTAAGAATATCTGAGCGTGGTAGTGCTCACGTCAAAGTATATGATCGTTAGTCGAACGATTATCTGAACTGGCCATTTTTATTATTAATGGCAACCCATAACTACAACAATTCTCTCATAATAAAAGATTATTTGCAATTTGGTCCAAATCACGGGCAATAATGGTTAGTCGTTACAATGAATATGAGAATTGCCCAAAAGCATAAAAAACTAGGGTGCCGTTTAGTAGAGGATTGCTTTCAACATCAGAAGAAACAAAATACATGGAGAACATAATCATCAGCATATTGCAATACACATAAAGTGTATATTCAAGAAGGCAATGTGGCAAACCTTTCACATCAAGTCGCCTTATATTATCCCAAGTTTTATCTTAAGTAGGTAATATCTCCTTAGACAAAAATTTAAAAATCAAAAAGGGGCTGCAGAAATGCTCCCAGGAGCAGATATAGACAGATTTTGAAAAATAGATGACGATGCGCTCCATGAGTTCTAAAAAAGGCAAACTAATTACTAAAGGACGTAGATGATGCGGAATGGAAATATGTATCTATTTCAGATTCTGCAGGTAAAGATAGTCTGGATCGTAACAGAATGATAAGAAAAATCCTGGATAACAAGTTTAGTAATATTGTGAGTATGATAAAAAATATAAAGACATAAAAAGAAGCTAGATGAAGGAGGAAACAAATACTCGTGTATAAGACAGGAAAATTATTTGGAAGTGTACGAATTGTTAATAAGTATGCACGGAAGTGGAAGATAAGTTAGGAATGCTGACTAATTAGGAGAAATTTCAGAGAAATCGGATCTAATAGGAAAATCATTAGAAACGAGATGACATACATCCTAATCGAAAACAGGGAAAAGATAGATGAGTAAAATGGGAAAAACCCGAAAATTTTGAAATTGATCCTATTGAATAGTTTGCTATCCAAAACAAATTCCTCAACTTTCGTTTTTTATATTTGAGGCTTATTTTAGTCATAATTAAATACGAAACGTGCATCAAACTTGAAACACAATATTTGAATGAGGCTATGATGTACGGGGCCGGACAGATTAGGTAGGGATTTTCACATGCGCAAACCGATCCGCTAACACACTGAGCCCTCGCTCATTTCTTGACTCCTCCCCACTTTATCCAGGGAGACGCGTTATACCACGGCGCAACGGATCGGCCTCGTACGTCACAGAAAGCGCGCGTTTTAAGCGGGCCATTCACTGTCGAACGCGATACGACACCGCGGTTTGGTTCGACAGATGGTCGCTAATGTACGGCTAGCGCCAACAGGAGGGCAACTATGTTTGACTGTTTTCAAATGATTTTGAAAAAACAGTCAACCAACGCGTGGTTCAACAGTGAGTGGGCCGCTTTAACCATCCCAGTTGTGCTGCTTTTCTAGTTGCATGTTTTTCTTTTAGCAAGACACATAATCAAAATTTTTACGTGGTACGCGACACATATTATATTCTATTTGTGCTTGATATTACATTAGTGGTACTGGACCGTTCGAACAACTACTCCTCGGGCAAATACCCCGCCAGGCATTGAATTATAGAACTAAACCCAGATTTTTTTTTTGTACTACGAGACGTTTCAGACTGCTACCCCATCTAAGATGGCTTTGAAACAATCCTAATTTGTCTCCATGTACGTACGTGCTTTTAAGCAGGTCTTTGTTCAAATATTGCATGTTTTGAATGTGTATGGAAAACCGCAGACCAACTGGTTTCGTCCTTCTGGGACTCATCAGTACGGTGCTCTCCCCTACACACTCAAACCATGCAATTTAGCTTGCTATATATGCTGCCGCGCTCTGGACAGATATCAGCAAGTGACAACTACTTTGAGTAATTATCTAGTATTAATTAGTGGTACTGGACCGTTCGAACAACTACTCCTCGGGCAAATACCCCGCCAGGCATTGAATTATAGAACTAAACCCAGATTTTTTTTTATACTACGAGACGTTTCAGACTGCTACCCCATCTAAGATGGCTTTGAAACAATCCTAATTTGTCTCCATGTACGTACGTGCTTTTAAGCAGGTCTTTGTTCAAATATTGCATGTTTTGAATGTGTATGGAAAACCGCAGACCAACTGGTTTCGTCCTTCTGGGACTCATCAGTACGGTGCTCTCCCCTACACACTCAAACCATGCAATTTAGCTTGCTATATATGCTGCCGCGCTCTGGACAGATATCAGCAAGTGACAACTACTTTGAGTAATTATCTAGTATTAATTAGTGGTACTGGACCGTTCGAACAACTACTCCTCGGGCAAATACCCCGCCAGGCATTGAATTATCTGGGTTTAGTTCTATAATTCAATGCCTGGCGGGGTATTTGCCCGAGGAGTAGTTGTTCGAACGGTCCAGTACCACTAATTAATACTAGATAATTACTCAAAGTAGTTGTCACTTGCTGATATCTGTCCAGAGCGCGGCAGCATATATAGCAAGCTAAATTGCATGGTTTGAGTGTGTAGGGGAGAGCACCGTACTGATGAGTCCCAGAAGGACGAAACCAGTTGGTCTGCGGTTTTCCATACACATTCAAAACATGCAATATTTGAACAAAGACCTGCTTAAAAGCACGTACGTACATGGAGACAAATTAGGATTGTTTCAAAGCCATCTTAGATGGGGTAGCAGTCTGAAACGTCTCGTAGTACAAAAAAAAAAAAAAAATCTGGGTTTAGTTCTATAATTCAATGCCTGGCGGGGTATTTGCCCGAGGAGTAGTTGTTCGAACGGTCCAGTACCACTAATTAATACTAGATAATTACTCAAAGTAGTTGTCACTTGCTGATATCTGTCCAGAGCGCGGCAGCATATATAGCAAGCTAAATTGCATGGTTTGAGTGTGTAGGGGAGAGCACCGTACTGATGAGTCCCAGAAGGACGAAACCAGTTGGTCTGCGGTTTTCCATACACATTCAAAACATGCAATATTTGAACTTGATATTACAGTACTAAAAGTTACAAATTCGATTAAGCGGGTCTTCCCCATTGGGAAACTTATATGCCGGGCAGGAAGTAGAAGATATATCAGTAAAAGATATCAGTTTAGGAGCGCCCTAGGCTATCCTAAAACGAAGGAAGAGTTTGAGCTAGCAATAACAAATTTAAGAACGAATAAAGAGCCTGGCATAGATGGATATCAAGCAGAAATCTTGAAATGTTCGGATCAAGAAGTAATAGTTCGTTTATATCAATTATTTACAGTAAACCAATCGAGTGATGGCGAGCAGTAGGGGTCAGTACACGCAGGCAAGATCCCGCCCAAACGCAACATAATTGGCACAGGACAATAACATAAAATACCAGTGGCCTGAGTGAAAATATACATATTGGTTTCAAAGAATAAAAATACAAAACTAAATTTACGGTATTTAATGTACGTACATTATGTATTTACGTATGAATAAAAGCATATATCATGTGATAACAGAGCCCTTCACTAGAGTCACTGTCTTGTAAATTGATTATTAATAGTTCAACTTCGCTGCGGTTATGACTTACTGCTTCATTTTCCAAATATTTATGTTCTATTTCTTTTACATGTTGGCAACGCGTTTGCCAGTCTTCTTTCGTTATTTGTGCAAATTCGTCCTCTGCGAGTTTTCGGGCTTGTTCTAATTTAAATGTTACGTTTTTGGCACCAACATATTTTTTCAACAGAATAGCCTATATTAGCTCAATTGGATTTAAATGAGGATGGTACGGCGGAAAACGCAAAACGGTGTGTCAGTAATCCCGCAATAAACTATCAAATTTATATGTAAAATGACGCTTTTTATTATATTTAACAATACAACTGCGGTTTCAGCATGTTGGGCTTAAAATTGATGTTTTTCGGTTAACCACTTTACCATATCTGCCTTCTTCGAATTCGATGTTGGAGCTGAATGCATTTACCATAATTCTCGGAATTCATCTCTGCATGGTAATCGCCGGTCTTCATCCAGGATTTAAAAATTAGTAAACAATTAGGGATTAATTCCATTTCTCCCTCGGCGCGAACTATAATGAGGCGTTGACCCTTCGATATCATGGCAACAATCTCTGTGTTGTCTCATCTGTCCAATTCTTAGAAGCGGTATGTCCACTGTGCAGGTATGTTTCATCAAAAAATACTATAGGCTGGTTTTGACTCCGAAAATATTGAATTTCATGCGAGTATGATATGATATTCGAAGAGCTCTCACGCCATTTTTCTCAGTTAGCACTCGACTCGTCTTAATGTCACAGGACATCCTCAAGTTTCGTGGCATTCGTAACTTAGGTATGCGCGAGGGCTAACCGCTGTGAAATATGGTGTACAAGTGGCCTGAAGTACCTATGAAATACCTTGAAATACTTGAAGTACTTTTGAAATACCTGAAATGCTTTGGAAATACCTGAAATACTGGTGAAATACCTGAAGTACTCGTGAAATACTTGAAATCTAATACTTGAAATAACATCATCATCATCATAAGGTTCTCAGTCCGAAGACTGGTTGGACGCGTACCTCCATTCTTTTCTATCCTGAGCTAACCTACGCATTTCCCTAAAAGTAGAACATCCTACATCCCTAACTATTTGAGAGCAGTAGTCTAATCTAGGCCTACCCCTACCTCTTTTTATTCCTATCTCTGACTCTAGTATGTCACGAACTATTCCTTCGTGTCTTAGAAGGTGTCCTACCATCCTATCTCTCCTACTCTTTATTGTTTTCCATACCTTTCGCTTTTCCCCAACTCTTTCTAATACTTCCCTATTGCTAACCTTATCTATCCACGGTATCTTCATCATGCGTCTGTAGCACCACATTTCAAACGCTTCTACTCTTTTTCTATCCGCTTCTCCTATTGTCCAAGTTTCGCACCCGTATAATGCCGTACTCCATACATACGACGTTAAGAGTCTCTTCCTAGTCTCTATATTAACCGTTCTCGAGCATAACAGTTGTTTCTTTTTGTTAAACGCAACTCGGCCCTGCGCCATTCTTTGTTTGAAATAACGGTGAAATAATAATAATAATAATGGTTTATTTTCCTCAATACATAAGAGTAAGTTACATAAAACAGATCACAAGAAAGGCAATTAATATGATGAAGTACTTAACAATTATGTACTCGAAATACTAACTAATGAGTGTTTTCCTCGGTGATTTCATAGGTATTTGAAAGCATTGTTATTATGGGTGTGCTGTAAATGACTTCAGCCTACATAATTTTCGTTAACTAATATAATATAGGTAATCTTTCTTTATTGAGCATACATACAGACTAACATAGTAGGAATTATGTGCAGTTTATGCAGCCCCCAAAAAACATAAGTAATTGAAAAATAACAAAAAAGAAAAACAAATCGCACTACAAACTTTACAGCTTGTCGTTTAGTTCTTCGACATTCTTAGAATATATGGTAGTTTTGCCGTCCACCACATTTACCCAACAAATTCTGCCATCGGAGGTCCAGACGTTTTTTGAGCCAAATAATTTCGATGCCCTCTGGAGCAGATTCAGTCTAAACTTTGTTAAATCTTCTCGCAGGATAATATTGGAACATTTTAATATTTTTTTTCTCTCAAACACTTGGGACCGTATTCTGTACACTGTACGATATAAATTTAACAATACTAGGGCGAGATCTCTGGCTATCCTCTTTGACTTGACGAACACAATGACAAAGATCTATGTCAAGTGCACCTACATTTAGTTTAAGTGTTTCATTGATAATGGAAATGTTATTTCTTGTACCATTCACATCGAATATTGTGCAATAAAAAATTATTAATTTGTATCAGTTGATCAATCAAGGTATCAAGTACTCTTACAATCCCCATTTTTTCGTTGAAATACTCGTGAAATACCTGAAATTTTGATGGAATACCTGAAATACTATGAAATACCTAAAGTATTCGTAAAGTACTTGAAATATTGGTGAAATACCTGAAATACTTTGGAAATACTTGAAATACTCATGAAATATTTGAAATACCCGTGAAATAATTAAAATATGAAATGTGGTGTACACGATTTCTCCCAGCGATCAACCCCCCGGGTATGCGTCGAATATTACTCAATTCGTACTCTGGCAGATCTGTAATTGGGTTTTTTCTTGAACGCTTCAGCATGAGTTACTATCAAGAAGTAACTCAAAAAAACATAAACTACATAACAAAGGTGTTTGTTAAATATACAGAAAAATAGCAAAGAAGACAAAAGTTTTTATCAGATACAAAAAAGTACTAGGTAAGTATGAAAACTCTATCTGAAAGAATTTAAAGAATTTATTGTAAAATGTAAACACACATACTAAATGGTTTCGGAGAATTCACTAAGGTATAGGCACAAGAATCATTAGAAATATGCTTCCCCTGGCGCAGATTTCAAGAAATTTAAAAAATCCTTAGTTGCTACAGTTTTTTAAATCTTTTCAATTTAGAAATAAGTAAGTATAGAAAATACCTTTTTACCTATCTTCGTAGAAAAATAATATTTAAAACCTGGATAAATCCATACAAAATGGAAATAATTTTAAAAAGCTTAAAGTCCGTGTAAAACTAATTAGGTACCTGCCCCTAGTACGATGCCATTAACTGAAGAGTATTGCCGTGATTTGTGAACATTTCGATTAATGTACATAAAAATACATCGACTATTTGAACAGGTATGCATTTTCAAAAAACATATTATCGTCACCCTTAAAATACAATAAATTAGATTAAAACTTTGTAATAAACGCACTTTTTCTTAGCTGTTACGAGAAATTTAAATTATTCTCTAATAATAGTTTATGTTGTTAGTTTTTTTATGAGTAAATTTAATGTGTTACTACGTCTTATCTGGGCGTTGGCTTTCTAACTATACATAAATTATTTCTAGTGCAATTATTGTTTACAAATTGTAATTTCTTTACGAACAAGCAGGAAATCTATACTCTTAGAAATAATACTTACAACATAACGTTATTGATCAAAAGGTGTTCATTTCGAATATTTTGTAAGTAAAATTTAGTATAATTCTAATAAAAGAGTTTGCTACATTTACTTAACATAAACATACATCAAATATATGTAGTATCAAATTCTTAAAAAATGTATATTTACGAAATAATTGAAAATTTTATCTGAAAAATTTGAATTCTAAAATTATTTCTTTTATTTGCGATTAGCATATTATCTTGTCGCCGCCCTTAACAAATTCAATCTTAACTGTTTGTACGTGCTTATTTCAATAATGTAGCATTATTCGCAACTACTTCTCTACGTTCCTGCTCAAATTCTGTTACTGCCATTTGCTCCTTGTATAAACTTTGTTTAACTATCTCTCATTTAATCCTGTATAGCAATTGTGGGAACCATTTTATCCTTAATAATTCACAAATGTCTACTTCTATTGAAATTTTATATCTACTCCTTTTTGTAGTCTGTTTTTAATATTCCTTAGATTTCATAGTTTCTTTTGGTAATTTAATAAATGCTTTTGTTTTTTACGTGCTTATTTCAATAATGTGGTATTATTCGCAAATAGCTACTTCTCTACGTTCCTGCTCAAATTCTGTATTAATAAAGTTGTTTACCGAAAATAACTTGCATTTTGGTAAATATTTGATAAAAAGTTGATGTTCAGAGGCAAAATTAAATGGAAGTAAAATACTCAACGAAAATATTTTTATTGTCTCGCATGATACATTATGTACCATACAGCTATTGAGTCCGCTGTGCCACAAACAAGTCGCGGGTTGCTTAAGTAAATCTCTAAGAGCAGGGCATCCCTCAACTTCTATATTGATATCGCATCCCCAAGGAATATATGTAAGTAGCTGTGATTAAAAATAAAGTGATTCTTATCATAACCTTTTACGTACCTATACAGGGTATCCCACGACGACCTTACACGATCTGTATATGGAAAAGTATGTTTAGTAGAGTTACACAAATTTGCACAAATAAGTAATCGAGGATGCTCAATTCGACTAAAATATTTTTGACTTTCTGCGACTTCCGGTTATACCGGAAATAGACATCAACTTCCTTATTTTAAATGGAATGCCCATATTTTTATTACGGATTTAGATTTTTGGTCGATTTTTAAGGTCACCTTATGCAAAACATCATATGTGTAAAGTGCACCCTCTTCGAGATATTGGACGTTAAAAATCCTCATTTTTCAAATTTCATCAATTATAACTTGGAAACGGTACGAGATAAAGAAAAATGATTTACATGTCCCTATCCTACTTTTTAATTCTCTATTTAAAGGGTCTGGAAAATACTGCCTCCTGATTGGTCAAAAAATGACAAAAAGTTGATAATTTCCAATTAACCAGTTGACTTGTCTTTGTGTTCTTCTTGGTAGACTATCAAACTTTGTAGGTGGCTTAATAACGAAACTTTCCATATACGAACTATCCAAGGATATAACGGCTAGGTACTTCTTTAAACAAAAATTAGCCATGAACTCCGTGATACCCCTGCATATCAATGGAACTCATTGGTTCCTGTATCTGATTCTTATGTGATCGTATTTCGGTTATAGTCACTAAATGAACCCATTGTTCAACAATTCTCTCTGAATGGGTTTTCATAGTTTTAAACTCTGTATTGGTTTCCGCAGTTTCGCAATCTTCCTGTGTTTAAAGCTGAACTTTTCGGTTTTCTGAGTCTATGGAGACGGCTCTTCATCGACGATGCAGATACTTCACTAGGTACAGTAGAATTAATCATATAGATAATTAAAACGTAATAGACAGAACCTATGTAAGAATGCTGCTTCTATATTGATACGAACTTTTGCCCCGTCAGCGACGCACCTGGTGGTGACACATTATTTGTTTACGGCGAGCAGGCTTTGATTTATTACGGCGCGACCTTGTCGCTGTTTATGATTCCCGAAAAGAATAGTCTATCTCGAAGATTCTCATTCTGGAACAATGTTTGATCGATAATTTTCGAGAACCTTCTAAGACCATTATAAAATGGGAAGCAAGAAGCCGAGTGGACAGTCTTACAGTTTGAAGTCTGAAGTTTGGAAGCGAATGTTGAATGCGATAAGAACCGGGCGTTTAATAGTTCCGTGCGAGTATAAGTCTTGATACGCGTTTAGTGTCGGTACGGTACGCGAGTGCGAATTCTTTGGTGGCGTTTTAAGTGTACCGGGGCGTCTTCGTATGTGATTAACCGTCGGTTGAAGACGAGTGTTTTAGAGAGTTTAAACTGTGGACTTGTGTACTGTGGATTGTTTAGGTTAGGTAATTAATTGTTTAATTGTTCGCTTAATTGTTTAATTTTCACTGCTTGTTGTTACTTACTGCTTGTATATATTTCGCTGCTTATTGTTCAATTTGTTAATTTTAAGTTCTCAAATCACTGTTAATCATTGTAAATATTTGTTCATATACATAAAGTCACTGTAAATAAAAAGTGTAAAATCGAAATACGTTACAACTGGTGTCAGAAGTGCGATTTGCGGAGCCAAGAAGAGTGAAGAACGTCGTGGAAGCCGGTGGAAAATTGAAGAATTTTCTGGAAGTTGGCCGAGCTGAGTGAATTTCGACGTTTTTGGACTCCTTAGTGACTGGTAGTGGTTTGAGACTTGTGTTTGTGTTTTAAGTGTTTATGCCGGTTACAAGAAGTGCTGCAGCAATGAAGCAGCAACTGCAAGCCTTCTTGGAAGTGATGAAGAAGAATCTGGACGACTCGATGAAGACAAACCAAGAAGTAATGAAGACCAATCTAGAAGAAATAAAGAGCAGTCAAGAAGAAATGAAGAATCATCTTGAAGAAACAGTGAAGAGCAGTCAAGAAGAAACGAAGAGAAATCTAGAAGAAGCAATGAAGAACAGTCAAGAAGAAGTGAAGAAAAATCTAGAAGCAATGAAGAATAATCAAGAAGAAATGAAGAATAATATTGAAGAAATGAAGTCAGTTATAGAAAGAAGTCAAGAGCAAGTAACTGAAAGAATTACTGAAGTAAGATCCGAATTAGAGACCCGAATCACAGAAGAAACACAAGAAATAAGAAAAGTGATGGATGAAGAGATAGCGAAGATAAATGAGAGAGTTGCAGAATTAGAGAAGAAGAAGACCTTGAAGACAGAAGATACCGGATTGGACGAAGAAAGAAGAGCTCCTGTAGTTAAGGTGAAGCCGCCTACATTTGATGGGAAGACCTCGTGGCACACCTACATCAAGCAGTTCGAGGCAGCGGCAGCGGCAAACCAATGGGTTAATAACGAGAAGGCAGTCAATTTGGTAGTTGCACTCCGAGGTGACGCCTTGAACATCCTGGATACCGTGACAGCCGAACAACAGGCTGATTATAAGGAGTTAGTTAAGCGCCTGGAGATGAGGTATGGCCATCAACACCTCCAGCAAGTCCACCAGGCACAGCTAAAGGGTAGGTCTCAACGTCACAACGAGACACTCCAAGAATTTGAGGCCGACATCGCCCGTTTAGTCGGGTTGGCGTACCCAACAGCCCCGGAGGAGTTCTTGGAGAACCTGGCCGTGGAGAATTTCATTGAGGGGCTGCGTGATAGTGAAACTAAGATGGCATTGAAGCTAGCCAGACACAAAGCCCTGGCAGACGCTTTGGCCCACGCCTTGGAGTTTGAGGCAGCAAAGCAAACATCCCGAGGGTACTCCAAGGTGCGGCAGCTGCTTACCCAAGGACCAGACGAACATCTGCTGGAGAGAGTGATAGAAAAAGTCAGGTTGAAATTACGCCAAAGAACTGAGAAGAACAATGAGGGGAATGGTAGGAAATGGTATGGAAGGGAGAATTTCCTGCGATGTTGGAGCTGTGGTGTAAAAGGTCATCTTCGCAGTAGATGCCGACGTACTCCTGGCCAGAACCGGTACGTGAGGACAGCTCCATCCAACCAAGCCCCAGTACAAGATGTGAAGGTGTCAAGATTGGCTCGAGTTGGGGATAGTTTGATGATTGATGGGATTATTGATGGCAGGAAGACCGAAATTACCATCGATACAGGAGCCAGTGACGCTATAGTCAGAAAAGATGTTGTGGCTGAGTGGAGAATTAGGCCGACCAATAAAAATATCCGATTGATTACTGCTACCGGCGAGACAGCACCTATATATGGAGAGGCAGAAATCGACATAGGAATGGAAGATGTCGTCATTCCACAGAGAGTTCTTGTAGCCGACATTGTGGATGAAGTTATACTGGGCCTGGATTGTATGAAGAAGCACGGGATTGTGCTTGATGTTGGCGCCGGTGTACTTCGAATTGGTGAAGAAGAACTAGTAATGAGTTCTCCTGGGCGCAAGAACTGTGTATACCGAGTGAAGGTCGAAGAAGATGTCGTGTTGCCTGCCAAATCCGAAAACATCGTACGGGTCCGTGTGGATGGTGCTCCGAGCTGCTTGGTGGGATTGGTCGAACCGATGTACGAAGAGGTGAAGAAAGGATTACTAATTGGGAAGACGTTGGTGAGACCTGGTCAACGTCCAGTATTCGTAAGGATAGCGAACATTGCCGAATTTGACCAGAAGATTTGCAAGGGTACGTTAATTGGTATGTGTGAGCCAGTATCTAGGATTGCCATGGTAAAGAAGAATGAGAAGAAGGGAGAAGATCAGAAGATGTCCACAACCAGTTTACCAACTCCCCTGGAAAAGATGGTAGAATAATGTTCCCAACAACTGGATCAGATACAGGGTGAGAAGCTGGCTCAACTCCTGTTGACATACAAAGATGTCTTCTCATTGCAAGATGGTGACCTAGGACGGACGGGAGTAATTCAACACACCATCAACACCGGTGATCATACTCCCATTAAGCAAGCTCCTAGAAGAGTACCCTTAGCAAAGCAAACCGAAATGGACAACCTGATTAAAGACATGAGTAAACAAGGGGTAATTGAGCCTTCGCAGAGTCCGTGGACTTCCCCTGTAGTGCTGGTGAGCAAGAAAGATGGCTCCACTCGCTTTTGTGTAGACTACAGGCGGTTGAATGATGTCACCAAGAAGGATAGTTACCCCTTACCCCGGATTGACGATACCCTAGACACAGTGGCGGGTTCCAGATGGTTTTCCACACTCGACTTGAAGAGTGGTTATTGGCAAGTCGAGTTGCATCCCAAGGATAAAGAGAAGACAGCATTCTCTGCCGGAACTGGTTTGTGGCAATTTACGGTAATGCCGTTTGGGCTCTGCAATGCACCCGCCACTTTTGAGAGATTGATGGAGACAGTACTGCGAGGACTGCATTGGAAGACTTGCCTGGTGTACCTCGACGATATCATCGTGATGGGGAAGACTTTCGATCAGCACTTGAAGAACTTGTGCGATGTCTTCGAGAAATTGAGGCAAGCTAACCTGAAATTAAGTCCGCAGAAGTGCCAGCTGTTTTAGAAACAGGTTAAGTTTTTGGGGCACATAATTTCCACCAAAGGAGTTGCGACAGATCCGGAGAAGACAGACGCAGTGAGGAACTGGCCTGTTCCGAAAGATAAACATCAACTTCGAAGCTTTCTGGGATTATGCACCTACTACCGCCGTTTCGTGAAAGGGTTTGCAGACATTGCGAAGCCCCTGCATCGGTTGACCGAAGATGGTAGGCCATATGAGTGGACGAAGGAGTGCCGAGGAGCATTTGAAGAGTTAAAGAGGGCTCTGTGTTCTGCTCCTGTTTTGACGTATCCGAGGCCTGGAAGCAAGTTTGTTGTGGATACCGATGCAAGCAATGTGGACATAGGCGGTGTATTATCCCAAGAAGAGAATGGGGAAGAAAAGGTTGTGGCCTATTTCAGTAAGGCCTTGTCGAAACCTGAACGTAATTACTGCGTCACTAGGAGGGAGCTGTTAGCAATTGTGCGGACCATCGAGCACTTCCATAAATATCTGCGCGGGCAAGATTTTCTTATCAGAACTGACCATGCTTCCTTGAAGTGGTTGCTGCAATTTAAGAACCCAGAAGGTCAGTTAGCCCGTTGGATTGAGAGGCTGCAGCAGTACAACTTCATCATACAACACCGGATTGGAAGAAAACATGGCAATGCTGATGCACTTTCGAGAAGACCTTGCCCGGAAGATTGCAAGTACTGCGTGAGACAAGAGTTGAAAGAGCATGTACACCCCATCAAATGCCATCAAACCCGGATCCAAGTAGAAGAAGAGCATCTACAATCCTGGAGAGACGCCCAGCAGAAGGACAAGGCCTTGGAACCTCTGCTAAGATGGAAAGGAGCTGGTAGAAGACCGGAGTGGATGGAAGTCTCTGACAAGAGTGTGGCCCTGAAGTCGTACTGGGCGCAATGGGATTCTCTTGTGATCGAAGACGGTCTTCTGAAGAGAATGTGGGAGAGCACCGACGGAAGAGAGAGAAAGCCCCAGGTCGTGGTGCCGAAGGACAAGGTTCCGGTAGTCCTAGCAGAGGGTCACAGTGGAGTGAGTGGGGGACACTTAGGTGTTAATAAAACCACGATGAAGGTCCGAGAGAGATACTATTGGCTGGGCTACAGGACAGACATAATGAACTGGTGCCGGAGATGTGATGACTGCGCGTCAAGCAAGGGACCCAAGACAAGGAGCCGTGGCAGAATGCGCCAATATAATGTGGGAGCTCCATTTGAGAGGATTGCAATTGACGTAGCAGGTCCGTTTCCTACATCAACTGATGGAAATAAGTACATCCTGGTTGCGACGGACTACTTCAGCAAATGGCCTGAGGCATATGCGATACCGAATCAGGAAGCCACTACTGTAGCTGAAGTACTGGTGAACAATTTCTTCAGCCGATTCGGTATACCCATGGAGCTTCATTCTGATCAGGGACGGAACTTTGAGTCTGCGGTGTTCCAAAATATTTGTAAGTTGCTGGGAATACGGAAGACCAGGACCACTCCATTACATCCCCAGTCAGATGGTATGGTTGAGAGGTTTAACAGGACCATAGAAAACCATCTGAGGATAATGGTAAACGAGCACCAGACAGACTGGGACCGACATCTTCCACTGTTCCTGATGGCGTATCGATCGGCTGTGCACGAGTCAACCGGAAGAACACCTGCCAGTGTGCTATTCGGAAGGGAATTGAGGCTGCCAATGGATGTGTTGTTTGGGCATCCTGAAGATAGGCCAGTGCCTGTAGATGATTATTCCCGGGAATTGGCAGAACGACTCGATGCGATTCATGAGGCTGTTCGGGATCGCATGCGCCTAGAGAGTGACCGAATGAAGACGCGGTATGATGCCCGAGCGAATTCTGTGGGTTTCCAAGCTGGCGATCTGGTGTGGCTTTATAATCCGGCCCGGAAGAAAGGACGATCGCCGAAATTACAGAAGAACTGGGAAGGGCCATACCAAGTAGTGACCAGGATCAACGACGTTGTTTACCGGATTCAGCGTTCTCCACGATCGAAGATGAAGGTAGTCCATCTGGACCGGCTTGCTCCGTACCATGGGAAAGAAGGAGATAATTTCTGATCGGGGCGATCAGTCTTTTAAGGAGGGGGCAGTGATACGAACTTTTGCCCCGTCAGCGACGCCCCTGGTGGTGACACATTATTTATTTACGGCGAGCAGGCTTTGATTTATTACGGCGCGACCTTGTCGCTGTTTATGATTCCAGAAAAGAATAGTCTATCTCGAAGATTCTCATTCTGGAACAATGTTTGATCGATAATTTTCGAGAACCTTCTAAGACCATTATAAAATGGGAAGCAAGAAGCCGAGTGGACAGTCTTACAGTTTGAAGTTGGAAGTTTGAAGCGAATGCGATAAGAACCGGGCGATTAAGTTATAGTCGGGCGAGAAATATTGTGTATACGTGACTAGTGTCGGTACGGTACGCGAGTGCGAATTCTTTGGTGGCGTTTTAAGTGTGATTAACCGTCGGTTGAAGACGAGTGTTTTAGAGAGTTTAAACTGTGGACTTGTGTACTGTGGATTGTTTAGGTTAGGTAATTAATTGTTTAATTGTTCGCTTAATTGTTTAATTTTCACTGCTTGTTGTTACTTACTGCTTGTATATATTTCGCTGCTTATTGTTCAATTTGTTAATTTTAAGTTCTCAAATCACTGTTAATCATTGTAAATATTTGTTCATATACATAAAGTCACTGTAAATAAAAAGTGTAAAATCGAAATACGTTACAATATTAAAAAATCAATTATCGTAGGTACATTGTTTGTTTTACAAATACAGTGACAGCCATAAAGTCTGCACCATAAGGAAAACTTTTTTATTTGTAGGATTATTGGAAAACGGTTTTCGGCATTAGTTTAAGCATGATTAATAACTAGAAAATTGACAAAAATATTTGCCATGTCACAACTATGACACCGCCAAAATGTCATTTGAAATTTTAAAATAGCCCGAAATGCCCTTATTTATCAATATATGGGAAAATGCGATAAGGAAAAGTTATTTGAAATTACACTAAGATTCTAAATACGCCATTTGGTGAGACAATTTTAATGTTTTAATTTTTTCCTTTTTTTCCAAAAATATTTAATATTTACTTTTGTGCGCGTGTTATTTGTTTACAGTTGAGTTAATTTGAAATATTTCAATGCAAAAATACGGTAATGTTAATGTTACATTTATCTTTTAAATTAATTGATTTCTTTTACGAAAAATAACAGTACAATTTTGGACTATTTTCGGCAATTTTAAACCCTTACAGTGGAATTTTGCAGGATAATTGGGCGTAAATATTAAAAAAGCTATTGTTCATTTAAATTATATTTGGATCAGACAAATAAAATTGAAAATTCCGATTAAAATTTATTTAACGCATAAAGTGAATAATGGGGATTAATTTATACTAAAGATTTTTCTGAAACGTAACCAAATAATTTTTAAACAGGACATTAACATGTATGGAAAGAGAAGGAAGACATACAGAAATGTAATATTTAATTTAAGAGAATATTGTTTGAAAATATGTTTAGGTATCTTAAATATTATTTGATGTTTTCAAAAAAAAAGGAAAAATTAAAACATTGAAATTGTCTCACCAAATGTCGTATTTAGAATCTTAATGTAATTACAAATAACTTTTCCTTATCGCACTTATACATGTTTTGATAAATGACATTTTGGCGGTGTCATAGTTGTGACATGACAAATATTTTTGTCAATTTTCTAGTTATTAATCATGCTAAAACTAATGCCGAAAACCGTTTTTCAATAATCCTATAAATAAAAAAGTTTTCCATATGGTGCAGACTTTATGGCTGTCACTGTATATCCTTCACCTTCTTGCTCAAATTCTGAAACTATTTCGTACCATATTTTTATTTAATTACATCAAAACTTTTAAAAGCTTTCCGTAAAAATTGGTAATCGCTAATATCTACTTCTCTACGTTCCCACCCAAAATCTGTAAAATGACGTTTGCTCTTTGTAAAAACTCTGCTTTACTCTGGCACTGTAAGTAGATCAATAATTGTGAAAACAATTCTATCCTTAACAATATTAATCACAAATGTCTGTTTCTTTTCGTTCCCACTCATTTTTTACAAAATTATTAAGTATTAAATATTTTTATATTTTCTTCTCTAATAATAGTTTCTGTTGTTAGTTTTACCTACCTACGCACATAATAATAATTGACTTAAAATATATCTAAAATAAAAATTCTTCACTTTTGCCATAGGTATTATTAAGTATTAAATAGCTTTCTTATAATATTTTCTTAAGAGTCTTACGTAAATCGTATCAAAATATTTTTCTTATAGACGACATATTAATCTGCACTAGGGTTGTGGAGTTTTTGTCGACGTTCCAAATTATTTTGTGCGTTAGCTCCAACTGAGCGCGTCGAACTCGACTGTATCCGTTGTTCCGGAGTCATAATGGATCGCGCTTGAGGCTTAAGAAATTCTTATTCGACTTGGCTCCAAACGCTGTCTACGCTCTTCGTCAGTCTCATTGACTCGACGATCATGTAGTTGGCTTGCATTGCGCGTACGCCGACCGATATTTTGACGCCTCACTGGTGACATTTTTTCCAAAGAAACACCAAATACATGATTACCACCGATAACACACTGACAATACAATTTTTAGAACTGTCAAACTGAACGTCACATTTTTGTTTGTCAAACAGATTTTCATACAAACATACCATCCAAATTTTCGACTTTCCCGGTGGATTTTCTAAAATTTTCTTTCATACAAACCTTGTCCTGACAATTACGAACACAACAAAAAAGAAATCAGCCAAATCGGTCGAGCCGTTCTCAAGTTATGATCTTACATACATGTGGCAATAGACCTTTTCATTTCGTTCTGTGTTCGTTAGTGCGCATGTGCTGACAATCAGCTGTTCTTAGATTTTCGGACGAGTGTCACTGTCAGCTGTCAGGCGTTATAAACTTCGTGTGGAATATTCGTAAGTAAATATAGTAGAATACCAAATAAGGAGGGTGTTTGAAAGACGGAAAATTATTACAAATGTTAGTTCCAAGTGATATCCCTCATAAAATTGTGAGGCTAAATCCCGAAGGCGTGCCTGGCTCCTGGCTCTTGCTTGAAATAAGGAAATGTTAACCAAAAGATACTTTAATCATGCAGGTTTTTAATATAGCCCTGAAAATTAATCATTTTTTTAAAAGAAAACGGAGATAAAGGATCTAATATAGGTACAGGTGCGTATTTTTCTGAAATGTATGTGTGTAACTACAAGTAATTCTTATTTTAAAGACCTAACAAATAATGACATAAAACCTGGAAACGTTCAATAAACTTTTCCATTTCGAATGTGGCCTCTTACACATTTTTAACCAAGCAACATCATTTATATAGGTGGAACTAATCCTCACTTCCTCACATGGTCACCAACTTAGTTATTAACTTCGATTTTTCCCATTATTAGGCAGGGTTTAGGAAATGGATAAAATCGTAATCCCAAGCGATAACTTGGCCTTCCCGCACTGCTATCACCTTGGCAGTCACCAAAAGCACAATGCTCGGATGCTCCATAGTGTTTTAGTTCCGAACTATTACTAATTTTGCACGTTTGCAGTAAAATTTTACCAAAGAATTAATAAATACTTTCAAACAAGCAATACCGCCTACCCCTCTAGGGGATATTGACATTCGTCCGAAATTGTCATTGGCGCGTTCGCGCATGGGCCTCAGCATTTTTTTATAATGAAAAGTCCTATTGATTTTTATTTATATAGATTTCTCGATATTGTTTTATTTTTATTTAATAAAAATTTGATTCTTAATTATTTTAGATTAAATTACATCTAACATTTTTGCGAAGACCAGTTCTCTTGAGTGCAAATATTATATGTTTTAAAAAGCTACGTATTGAAAATTATTGCATTTATTTGATTAATTAAACAAAGAAGGATGGAGAAAAGGACAGAAGAAATATTAAGACAAAGAAGGATAGAGAAAAGGGCAGAACAAAAAATTAGGAGATTAGTTCGGATTTAGACGAAATAGAGGAACGCGCGAGGCCATTCTAGCTTTACGAATAATCATAGAAAAAACAATAGAAAAGGGAAAGAGCGCCTATATAGGATTTGTAGATTCAGAAAAAGCCTTCCAGAACGTAAAATGGGGGAAGATGATCGAAGTGCTCAGAAAGGCAGTTATAGAAATTGAGCAGGAATGACGAGATTTAGATATTCGGAAGGGAGTGAGACAGTGATGTGCGTTACCACCTGAAGTTTTCAATTTATATATCGAATGTGCGATTATTGTTAAGGACAGAACAACCTGAGGGATTAATAAACATGGCCAAACTATTAGCATGTTCAGATTCGCGGATGATGTAGCAGTGTTAGAATCCAGCAATGAAGAATTGGAATTGGAAATGAAACAAATTGAAGCAGTTCTGGAAGAGGACTAGGGCATGTAGATAAATAAAAAGAAAACAGAAATTTTGGTATGCGAGATGCGTGAAAATAGAACTAAAACTAAAATACAAATACTAGCGGATTTCTACTAGTTGGGAAGCCAAATAATTCGTGATGGTAATTCAAGCACGAGAAATAGCAAACAAAAACTAGAGCAGGGCCGAGTTGCGTTTAACAAAAACAAACGTTAGGCTTGGGATCGGTTAATGCAGAAACTCGGAAGAGACCCTTAAACACGTATGTTTGGAGTACGGCATTGTATGGGTGCGAAACTTGGGCAATAGGAGAAGCGGGTCGAAAAAGAATAGACGCGTTTGAAATGTGGTGCTACAAACGCATGCCGAAGATACCATGGATAAGTAAGGTTAGCAAAAATTGAACTAATCAAAATTTTATATTGAAAGACCTACATATTCGAAGAAAGTAGTATCCTGATTCATAAGTTGCAGTCATAAATGGTCGTAAGGCGGTAAAAATGGCAGTAGAATCCAAAATGTGCACAATGAAAACTAAAATTTGACGGCGAAGAGTATTACTGAAAAATAAACAATTATCTGTTTAACGAATTTATTCCATTTGAAAGTTCCGTCCTGAATGTAGGGTAGGTACCTAGTTCGGTTTGATAATATACCAGCGGGAATTCGTTATTAAATGGTTTCATTTTCATTATAACATACAGGAACGATTTTAAAACAAAACATTATACAGGGTGAATCAGGAGGAGAAGGAAATATTTTGGCTGGTGATAGTGTCGACCATTTCGAATAAAAAAGTTTATTTGCACATGGTTATTATTCTTAGTAGTTTCGGAGATACAGCTGTTTCAAAAATTAAACCTTGAATTTCAATACACTTGTCAACTCGCTTCCTAAGATTGCGTGTTGAATCTCTGAGTGCAACTTGCCTGGCCCTTATACGAGTAGCAGCAACCAAAATGCGAGCAAACAATTCTTCTCCTGTATCTGGCTTTTTTTGTAAACTTCCATTTTCAACCATCCCCATAAACAATAATCTAAGGGCGTTAAGTCAGGAGATCGTGGGGGCCAATGAATCGGACCACCACGACCAATCCATCGCCCAGGGGAGGTTTCGTTGAGGTACTACACGAGCAGTATGTGGCGGAGTTCCGCAAGCTGTTAGTACAAATACACCATATCGGAATGTGTAAAGATGTCTGGCATTGTTAATGCACCATAAAACACACACTTGTCACCACACCTGTCAGTTGCTAAATATAAAAAATAAACAAAAAATGGCACCAGAAGGAACTTGTTATTTTCAAAAAGCTGTATCTCCGATACTATTAAGAATAATAACCCTGTTCATATAAGCTTTTTTATTCGGAATTGTCGATAATATCACCTGTCAAATTATTTCCCTCTCCTCCATCTTCCTGAGTACGTAACTAAAAGTAGAGTGTAAATAGCTAAGGTAGGTACAGATGAAATAATTGCAAGACAAATATGTTATAACAACTATTATACAACATTTTGAGAGGTCTTCATAACTACAATTCCTATGTGACACAATAAGAACACTTAAGTTAAAATGACTTGCCGCAAATTTTCTAAATTCTGGGAACCCTTGCGTCTCTTTTGCGCGTTGCAGTTAAAATATATCCTACGTTTAAATCATCTTCGGTTAATCATATTGTGTAATCCTTATGTCTACTAAAAAGCAATTCCAAGAAAATCGTGAGTGCCCATCAGAAATCATAGGATCAACGTAAGATAAACATGATTTTGCAGGGCAACTATTCGTCGGTCTAGTAGCATTGAACGATGGTTGGCGGCAGCACTCTCCGAGACGATACATTGGAATTGTAATGACTCAACCGTAGTACGATATCTTTCTTATTTCTCATTGATTTTAACTATTCCAAGATTTCTTGCAAATCAAAGGTCCGTCCTAAGTTTGCTATTAAAAACATTTTTAATAAGTATTTTCGAACATAAGTTATTGGATGTTAAGATTACGAGTTTTCGTCCTTATTTCAGATATTTTTGGAGTTTACTCCTTAAGAATCGATTTTCAGTTATAGCCCGCGGTGCGGAAATTTTATGAGGAGTAAAATCAAGCGTTAACTATTGAGCGTTACGTTACGCGTTAACTAGTGAGCGTCACGTTACCTGTCACATTGAAATTATGTACGTATCTATGGATACGGCTGTTTATGTCTGACTGCATAGAGCATGGAAATAGCGAAAATAGAGTGGCATAGAGTAGATATGACAGTTGGCGTTGTAAAGTCAGCATTTGCAGTGTTTGTTCGTTCCTAAATTTGTTGAATCTTTTGATTTAATATGGAAAAACCTTATATTAAATACTCCAAATATTGCTTAGTGCCGAAATGTGAATCAACGCCTATTCAAACACCAGGAAAAGTATTTATTTCATTGCCAGTGGAATCGACGTTTAGCAGATTGCCACTTAATTAGGTACTGAATTTATAAACAATTTATATTTTGATGTAGTTGGACATTTTCGAACATAAACCATCTGATAAATACGCATTTGGGTATAAAACTGACATTCGCGTGTATCCTATTATTAAGTGATTGAAGTTAAAATAATCGTTCGTAAGGAGTAAACCCAGTCGTGCGTCGGACCTGACACACACAAGTTTTTCAATTTTTTTCTCCAAAAACTTAAATTAACGAACATAAATTGACATTTTCTTAAGACATTGAAAAAAAAGTTAGTTATAACTAACATTTGCTGAAATACTCTTCTAGGTGTAAACGCTGCAATGTTCGCAAAACTAGCCGTGTGCAAACCGCGAATTGCAGGCAGGCCAGGGGGTACGAACGTACTGTGACGTAAAGTTTAATGAATTAGTGTGAACTACTTGATTCCATTAGGTACCCTTCACTGACAAGTGCAATTTAATGTAAACATCTTTCTAGAAAGCCCTTTGTGTGAGGCGTCTTTGTGATCCTAACGTTAACGTGGGTTGTTGTTGCGATGTGTAGGTACATTCGGAACACTTGACAGCATTCTGGATTCTGAAAACTTTGGGTACAAGTTAGTATCAAAAAATTACAATAGTCGTTTCACACAAAAGGCGGCGCACGTGAGTAAATTACCCATTGATATTTTGGCGAACTAATCTTGCTAAAATGCATTTGTACATTTATGTCAAAAATTTATGCCAAAAATGCCAAAATATGGGTAGTTTGTTAATTAGGTACCTAGTTACTCTAAATGAACACTAAAGAGATGCCCATCCTAGAGATGTTCAAGTTCGAACAGGATTTTGTTGATTGTAACAACTTACAAAACACTATATTTCTACGCTTCAATGTATATCTATACATGTTAGACTCCGATGCCGAATTTGCTTAATCGCAGAACTAACGTTCAAAATTTAACCAATTGCCGAAATTATATTCTGAATGCTTGGCTCAACATTGCTCCACTTCTCCTTGGTTCAGAGATATCGGATCTAGAAGTTGCAAGTGACCGGCACTGATTTGTAATGTAACAATCAAAGGAGTTCGCTAAAAAACCGACAGTCAAGTGGAGCAGTCGTGCTCGCTTTGAACGTCTGGGCTCGGCGCTCGTTGTTCGCACTGACTCGCTCGTGTTACATTACGTTACATTACGGCGCTTTTCTGCTAGTCAGTCTAGCACAGGCCCGTGCAACCTTTTAAGCGAAGGGGCCACTTGCAATTTTTATGAAATCTTAACGGGCCGCACTACTGTCGATCAAGTGTTCCCTAGGTGTGATGGGTTCAGAGTATTTTGAATAATTAAAGACACTCGCGTTAAATATTGAGATTTATAATTTTATAATAGAAAAACCCTGTGAATTCTTAATAAGTTAACCCCACATGTCAAAATACAGTGGCATAGTAATTAAACTCGACACGTGTTTCGCTGACAACGTCAGCATCCTGAGGAGTCTTGGCATATTAAAGTTCTCGATCCAACCATTGTGGATAGTAGAAAAAGTTAACAAAGAACACTTTTCTGGTAGAAACAAAAACGTTAGGAACACTTGTACATTTGCATGTGTAAAAATAAAAAAAATATTTACCATCAAAATACAAATTACTTATTGAGAAAAAATTGCAAAAAAATAAATATCTTATTCTTCAAACAATTTCTAAAGGGAGTGACTACTGCATCGTCCGACCGTTACATTAAATTTTGTTTCAACACGGTCGGACGTGCGCATTACGCAATGTCAATAAAATGACGCCAACGCTCTCGGTGGGTGTACACTGTACGGGAATCGTCTCAACCTAGCGCTAGATGAGTTCTACCACCGTACGGGTTTGACTTGTTTCGCTTATGTTTTTGCATCATCTTTTTTCTCAAAAAATGCATGTGTCTGGTGCCCCGTCAGCTAAGTGGTCTGTTTCAAAAATGCGTTCTGTCAGCTTCCGTTTCATAATCATAATTAGTTTTTCAATGTGTTGACATTCAGTAATGCGCATGCCCGACCGTGTTCGAACATAATTTTAGGTGACGGCCGGATGGTGCAGTAGTCACTCTCATTTGAAATGAATTTTTAACAAAACTTTTAGGTTACTTTAATAAAGTAATACCTATTAATAATAAATTAATGTGATTTCTGGCACTGGTGTTTGTCCACAATTTGAGCAATATTCGGGCGGATGTTGGTTGACGCTAATATAAGCGAATTTGTCAATGTCAATTTCATCGAAGAAAAGAATTATTGTTCACACGTATAATAAGTATATGTGCTGTCACAGACGAACTTAAATTCGTCTGTGGTGCTGTACATGAAACGTTGCATTTTATGTGTTCCTTGTTGAGAGAGGCGTTACATTTTTTAGTAGACATCACTTTGCTTTTTTTCAGTTCTGTGCCACGCGGGCCGCATAAAAATGTCAGAGGGGCCGCAGGTTGCACGGGCCTGGTCTAGCATATACAGGGTGGAACGAAATTAGCGTGCAATATTTTACCAGCGTGTTCTGTGGTCAAAAATAAGACAAAAAGCTCTTATAAGCATATACCGAAATATGCTTCGCAAAGGAGCTATAGCTTTCTAAAAGAGGAGGCCTGAAGACGGTTCCTTCTAAATATCTTCGAAACAAGTCCAGTTAAAATTATGAAATTTTATGAAATGTGTAAGTACCAAATGCTGAATCTTTTGCTGTAAACATAATTTCTAAAATTTAACAGGGGCGTCCCAAATCTGGGGGTGGTGGAGGTAAGATTTACCCTATCTTTTTTTACAACATGTCGTTTTCAATTTTTTCATAAAAATTTGAAACTTCAGAGTTTCTTGCAAAAAAAAATGTGCTCCTGTCTCGTTTTGATAGGAGGCACCGTTATCGAGAACAATCGATTTAAAAATTTCGCTGCATGCCCAAAAAATTCCTACAAGAAGTGGAAAACTTCGTTTGTATACTTAAACGAGACAGGGAGCACATTTTTTTGCAAAAAAACTCTGAAGTTTCAAATTTTTATGAAAAAATTGAAAACGACATGTTGTAAAAAAAGTTAGGGTAAATCTTACCTCCACCACCCCCAGATTTGGGACGCCCCTGTTAAATTTTAGAAATTATGTTTACAGCAAAAGATTCAGCATTTGGTACTTACACATTCCATAAAATTTCATAATTTTAACTGGACTTGTTTCGAAGATATTTAGAAGGAAACGTCTTCAGGCCTTCTCTTTTAGAAAGCTATAGCTCCTTTGCGAAGCATATTTCGGTATTCGCTTACAAGAGCTTTTTGTCTTATTGTTGACCACAGAACACGCTGGTATAATATTGCACGCTAATTTCGGGACACCCTGTATAATTAATGCCTGGCGGGGTATTTGCCCGAAATTACCGTGCAATATTTTACCAGCGTGTTCTGTGGTCAAAAATAAGACAAAAAGCTCTTGTAAGAGTATACCGAAATATGCTTCGCAAAGGAGCTTTAGCTTTCTAAAAGAGAAGGCCTGAAGACGTTTCCTTCTAAATATCTTCGAAACAAGTACAGTTAAAATTATGAAATTTTATGGAATGTGTAAGTACCAAATGCTGAATCTTTTGCTGTAAACATAATTTTTAAAATTTAACAGGGGCGTCTCAAATCTGGGGGCGGTAGAGGTAAGATTTACCCCAACTTTTTCCATAACATGTCGTTTTCAATTTTTCCGGAAATTTTTCCATAAAAATTTGCAGCTTCAGGTTTTTTACAAAAAAATGTGCTCCTGTCTCGTTTAAGTTTACAAACGAAGTTTTCCACTTCTTGTAGGAATTTTTTGGGCCTGCAGCGAAATTTTTAAATCGATTGTGCTCGATAACGGTGCCTCCTATCATAACGAGACAGGAGCTTTTTTTTTTGCAAAAAACTCTGAAGTTTCAATTTTTTATGGAAAAATTGAAAACGACGTGTTGTAAAAAAAGTTGGGGTAAATCTTACCTCCACCACCCCCATATTTGGGACGCCCCTGTTAAATTTTAGAAATTATGTTTGCAGCAAAAGATTCAGCATTTGATACTTACACATTCCATAAAGTTTCATAATTTTAACTGGACTTGTTTCGAAGATATTTAGAAGGAAACGTCTTCAGGCCTTCTCTTTTAGAAAGCTATAGCTCCATTGCGAAGCATATTTCGGTATACGCTTATAGGAGTTTTTTGTCTTATTTTTGACCACAGAACACGCTGGTAAAATATTGCACGCTAATTTCGGGCCACCCTGTATAACGGGAAGGAATTTAGTGTATAATCGGTCCATATCTCTGGTACTGCTTACGATATCAAAATGAAATTTTACACGTATGTGGGGAACGACATGGATCATTTCTTAAAATTATTTATGTATTTACAGGGTGTCCGCATTCTGAGTACCAGACCAAAGTTCTATTTCTTTAAATGGAAACCCCACATGTATTTACGTAATTTCGATTCCTCATAAAATTTAATGAAAATTGATATTATAAACTACATGATGTGGTTTTGAGTATATACTACATGATGTGGTTTTGAGTAAGGACTTTTTGTGTCATTATGGTCCCAAATTTATGAAGCTACTGAAAGAGGTTCACACACTGCTGTATTTGTGAATTCTATAAATACTTTCACCATGATACCGTTGGTTGAAGGAATTCCTTCAATCAACGATGATACTTAGAAGATTATACAAGGTGGTTAAATTATGCAAAAGGAATTTTTCTCAAAAATTTCAAATAGAATACCATGTATATTATTTGCACAACTGACAGTCAGTTATCTAAGCTTTTAATTGGTGTAGATATTACCAGGTCTACTACTGATAGTTTCGGCAGATATTAGGATTGAACACCAAAATTTTTGAATTTTATTATTAGTTTATACTCTTTTTAGCGAATCCCCCCTATTCTGTTGCTCAAAACGCACAATAATGTTTATAATTTTCTATCTGCAAATTGGTATCAATATAAAGACAATAAATTTTGTTGTAAAATTATTGTTTCTTGATGGTTATATAATATTCTTAAATAATGTATAATGTCTTTTTAAAGTGAGGTATAATTTTCAAACAAGGAGTGCCATGGAAGAAAATATTATCTTTAAAAAATAATCTTGCAATGGGATTTCTTCATTTGCTAAACTTCATTTGCTAAATATTCTATAGAAACAAAATGCAGACCTTTTTTGGAGTTTTGGGTGACAAAATTGGGGAGATCGCCAAAAATAATGTAAAATAATAAAACTCTACATTTTTATAAGTCAATAGTAAATTCTGCCGAAAATTTTACTGGTAGACTTGGCAATATCCTCACCAATAAAAAGCTTAGTAAAATGACCATCAATTACCTATACAAATAATATACATGGTGCTCCATTTGAAATTTTTGAGAAAACTTATGTTTTGCATAACTTAACCACCCTGTATTATCTCAAGTATTATGATAAAAGTATGTATAGATTTCAAGAATACAGCAGTGTATATGAACCTATTTCAATAAAGAAGTTTTAGGTAACTTTGGTTAGTGTGTGTCAGTAGCGTCATAAATTTGGGTCCATAATGGCACGAAAATGTCAATATCTTAATATTCCTTAATCAAAACCACATCATGCGTAGTATATCAATTTTCGTGGAATTTTATGGGGATTCCATGGTGTAATCGGGCAGTTCATGAAATATCTGGACAGATGATGAAACGAAGAAATTATGTCGTTTTCCTAGATGACACAAAAATATGGTTAAACAAGAATTGTTTCCCTAAAAGACTTCTAACGGTTCAAACAGTTCATGTGAAAATCAGATGGAGTTAAATTCAGGATATATAGGGGTAGGTAAAGGTTCCCACTTCAATTATTGTCGAATTGTTTCCGTCGTTCTGGTATCGCATTATATGCAAGAAACAAACAAACCCATGATTTTCTTCTTTTCGATCGCATCACCGCCCTTATTTTTCTACCAACAACGTTGAATAATACTCAACGTTGATGGTTTCAGCTCCGTTAAGAAATCTACGTTTAAGAATCCTTCTCTGGTGATATAACCATTTTTACTTGATTACTGCTAGAAAGCCATTACTATCTATTTCAAACCGATTCATCAGCTGAAGGGCAACATAACGATTCTTTCTGTGGTCCCTACTCAAAGGCTCAGAGGCTCTCTTTTTTAATTTCAAACGATTTTATATACAATTCCTTCTACACTGTCCACATTAATTTGTATATTATTTTAGCAGTTTTTCCAACTCATTTGTATATTAGCTGGCGATCAAAGACAGCGCTTATTAAGAGGTTCATTTCAGACATTTTCTCGCATTTTTTAATTACTTGCGCCAATCAAATTCTCTGCCACTTGAAAGACAATCTTCTCCGAATTGTGAATTAAATTTTTGTCAATTGATTTACCTACCGTTTTCATTGAGAAGAATTTAATAGCAATATATAGTCCGACCACATTAACTTGGCGAGCCTAAGGAAAGTTACTGATATATTTTAACAAGTCAGCGCGCAATAATTAGAATACTAGTTTCGTCACCTGCAATGCGGCTAAACTGGCACTATTTAATATTTAGGCGAAACTATTATTCTAATTGTGCACTGCCTTAAAAATAGATCAGTTACATTCCTTAGGTTTGCCAAGTTAACGTGGTCGGACTATACTGTGCAATGCTAGACGCTATAGCTATAGCGTCTACCGTTGCACAGTACATAGTCTATAGACTTTTTTCTCTTTGTAATACAGGATGTCCAAAATTACATTAACTTTGTTATTACTGGACATAAGGAAGCTGATTAAATGAACAAAGAATTAATACTTTTAATGACTAATTACGTGGTGAAAACAAAAGATCATTTAACATCGCTTCTTCAAGTTACTCAAAAACAATGGCGTATATTTTTTATAGCAGTCATAGCCCACAAACAGATAGTCAGATTGAATTATTTTGTTATAAGATCTTAGGTCCACCTGCGAAGTAGCCAACAATACATTCTTACCGTTTTTCAGATGTTCAAGACTCAGAAGTTTGCATTCCGGATCAGAATCAAACAACGCAATTTATCTTCAATAGGTGATCCATGATCTGTTTGTGTGACAGTTTCTCAGTTATGCCACCACTCGAATTCTTAATACTATATCGATCAGACGGTAACATTGCATTAGCCAATTTTTTAAACTTTAGACAGGGTGTCTAGCGACCGGGAATTCCTGGAAAACCGGGGATTATACGGGGTTTTTATGGTATGCTTGAAAATGCGGGAAGTGTACGGAATATTTCGCTGGCATCCTTGAAAATTGATATAAAAATAAAAAGAATTCCAAAATCCTCGAGAACTCCATGTCTGGGTGTGGTAAATGAACGTAAAACAATTCCCTGCAGATGAAAGCTTTTCTTCTTAATGCTACGGGTGCTTCTGAAGTTTAGCTGCCGTCTTCGACTTTGTCGGCGAAGCCGCGAAAGTGCCGGCGAGTGTTGGCATGTCATATTCATGTACGCCGCTATTCAGTATTTTTGTGATTTGGGGTTAGTTAGTAATCTGCAATTTTAAAAAAGTCAGACACTTGCCAATGATGTAATAATGAAAGAAAACCTCAGATTTTTCAGTTTATGAGTAACAGAAGTGGAAAGTTGTGTGTTTGTGCTCTGTTTTACTGGGAAGCGAACTCTTGCATAGGTACCTATTTGGTAAATACTCATAACTTATTAATTAATTAATATGCAAAACAAGAAGATTATCGGAACGGGCGGTTTCGAGACAAGTCCTTAATTGTTAAAGTTGTATTTTGATTTGTTAATGAGGAATTGTTGGAACTGATTTTTGTAAGTCTACAAATGATTTTTAGCGCAAATCGTATTATGTACCTATATCGCGATTAGTTGTGATGGAAATATTTTGGACCTTATAATAAGCCGAGATGGCGTGTGGAGCGAATTCCGAACGTGATTTTGCGAAAAAAGGGAACAGATTAGTGTCCACGGATTTGTGTTTTTGTTTCGTGGAAGAAATGTGCCTTTTGTACGTCATAAATTAGTAGATTATAGGGTGTGCGATTCGAAAAATGAGCGCTGTTGCGATAAACGCAAACGTAAAATATAGCCCTTATACCGCCTTATACCCTAGATGTCGGGCAAGTTATTTGCCGACTGCAAACTATTCCGTTAACATATCGCGCTACAGACAACAGACAACGAATTTTTAGGACTGTGCTGTATATCGCTGTAATTGTGAATGATATGTGTTTATACGAGTATCAATAAAAAATTTCATTGTTTCATAAAATACGTTTGTTGCACATCCTGACTTCTTACTAAAATCATAGCATTAATTAATTTTTTTGGTCATTTTTTGCATTACGTTACATCGGAATTCCGCGATGGTCGCGGTGCCAATGGATAAGAATCACCTCAGAATGCCATGTGAACATGTGATCCACTTTTTTGCGGCGGAAATCACTACCCCCAGAGAAAATCACAATTTCGTTCTCGCCTTTCGCACACGCCCAACACTGAATACGGCTGCCTAGCTGTATCCTCCAACGGATCACACATTGCAATAGCTGAGTTTCTGTTATTTCCAAGTGGTGAAACTAGTTCTGAGCATTCTCTAAACAGCACAATTCCTACTTATTTCTACTGACTTGAACTTGTGTATTCTCCTCTTCACAAGTTACATACTTACAAAAAAGAGGGATTTCACGGCCCACCATTTCCGGTTTTGGTCAAGCGGAGCGAGCGGAGGAGCTGAGCGTTTAAGCCCCCCCTTCCCCCAACGAAACAAGATTAATTTCCTATTTTCACCTGACGTGCGCATTTCTTTCCCGTTTTTTACCCACCCAGCACCCCTATTCGCTCCCCGGTCCCGTATGTTTCTCTACAAATAGAGGATTTCCGCCAACAAAATACAACATTGGAAGGTGTTACGAGGCCAAAACAACACGTTTTCGGCAAAAACGCGGAAAAATGGCGATGTAACGTAATGTAAAAAATTCCCATTTTTTGCACATTTTTTAGAAACATACTGGAATTTCCCCGAAATATACCGGGAATGTACGGGAAATATGCGGGAATTTTTAGGTTAGACTTCACTAGACACCCTGCTTTAGATTATCTCTAACATTTTCACACCCAACCAAAACTCCTCGATTTCTCAAATTCCTGGATTTTCGAATCAACCGGACCAATTTCAGATCTTGTTGTAGAATGTTTCTGCCAGTCAACCTTCGGTATCACGATCATCGATCATTGCAGGTTCAGGGATATTTCTCAACACGTCGGACAGGTAGCAGGCTTGGAGGTAACTGAAGTACCTACTTGGTAACAAAGGATATTTATTCCCAATAAAGTTCAATAAATCCGTTTTCGTTTAACTCGGTATACTTTTTCCTGCAGGATATCTTGAATGCATGCAAGATATGGTGCAGTCGTAACACGTCCAGGAAACTCTTCGAATCTTTGCCAAGATTTGACATAAAATCAGGTGGTAAAATAACTCAAGAAATATGAATTTGTGTTTTGCACATTCATCCACAAGAAATTCCTAGTTTTCTTTATAATTAGCCATAGCGGCGCTTCATACTGCTATCGTGTACGCCAGGGGCACGTTGGAATCTCAATCCTGCATTAGTTTTCCTGGCGTTATGCATTACTTTTCCTTATGTTTTGCTACCGTTTAGTACACAGGACTTGCTCTGTAGTTCAATGCCTGTCGGGGTATTTTCTCGGGGAGTAGTTGTTGGAGCAAGTTCGGGTCGAGTTTTATTATTTTCTGGCGACATTGAACAATGTCTTAGAGGGAACGACAATGAGCGAGAGCCAACTCTTTGCATTTGGCTCTCGCTTACTGATGTGACCCGCTCGCCTTTATAGACTAGGTGCTGGATTGGTTTGTTTGCACACAACTGCAACGTACTGATGAGCAGTTGCTGTGGGCAGATAAACCAATTTCACTCCTTTTCTTCTTCTTTATTTTACAATTACAATTGCAATTACAATAATTTATTCTTTAGATATTTCTTCTTTGACAGAAAACAACCGCATTTATAAATTTCACCAATTGATAGTTCACAAACTTAACTTTTAAACTATATCTAATTTTATAATTAATTATAACACCATTCACAAAAAAAATCATAACCATCTGGATCTGGATACACACAGAAAGTCGACTCTGCATAGCGATACCCGAATGCATATTATTGCTGTGGATGTGTTGCCTGGTTGTTCTGTTATGCTGATAAGTAAAAAATAACACTGTTAAAAAATCGCTTTCTCTTGCGAATTCATCTGTCTTGAAAATTTTCAACTCATTTTGCGCTTTTTCAATACCCTGTATTATGTTGCTGAGCGTATTATATTCATTGTTAAATCACAATTCATTAAAAAGCAACTTTTATTACTGAACATTCTACATTTACAATATTGCACACTATTTACCTTACCTTTTCCAAATAGGAGAGCAAACAATTATTTGCCCTGAGACAGCTTGTAAATTCCTGTGTTCATTCCTTCAAATATATGGGGATCCATCTGTAACCTATGTCGGTCCTTTGAGACGCAGAACTTCCGACTACCGCTATTAACAGTCAGTCAGTTCTGGTGGATACGATACTTTAGACCCTGCAATTTGCGAAATTTCAAAGTTAGAGGAATATTGAACCAAGGATTAATCCCCTGTTTTCCCAAACGTTTAAGATTTATGATAGTTGAATTAGAAATTCAACTTCCCTGCATTACCTTACCTTTCATGAAATTAAACCCTTCTATATGTATTGTGTGTATTTTCCCGAAGAGTTTCTAGAATTATTGAACGTCAAATGAAATTCTTAATGTTGTAACCACAAAACTGTTTTGTAACTCAAAAACCATCAGTGAGGATATGAAACCGTTATATCAGTCGATGCAAACTTTAATGGTATATCGAACTGTCCGATAATATGCAAAGAATTCGATTTTAAAAACATTTCTTTTATAACGCGGGTTCAATGCGACCAACCAACGTGGTGTAATAGGCCATAACCCACTTGTCGTCATAAGATAAGAAAAATAACACAGTTTCGCCCAAGTCTGAATAATTCCCCTCTCAAAATAAGCTGCACAAAAAATAAAAAAATAACTCTCAAAACACGAAAAAATTAGAACCACGCGATTGTTCTTACCTACGTTGTGGTA
Organism: Xestobium rufovillosum; assembly: GCA_963966045.1. Lineage (NCBI taxonomy): Eukaryota > Metazoa > Arthropoda > Insecta > Coleoptera > Ptinidae > Xestobium > Xestobium rufovillosum. The sequence continues at coordinate 41,424,473 of OZ014494.1, read as the reverse complement.
AAACTAAATTAAAGGGATGGCGTAAAGAGGTGAGACCGCAGATGTTTTAAATTGAAAATCCAAAATTCGCAAAGCTAATTTATTGCAAGTAAGCATTGAAATCTATCCCAACGGAATTGTACCTTGACGCAGTTCTAGCAATACTGGAACGGGTGGGATTGTTTGCGTGCTTCAATGATCTAAATTCTAAAGAGCCGAACCATAGGTTTAACCATATTGAAGGGGTTTTTATTTGAAAAGACAGACTTATGTTAATGTAAGTTTTAACAGAATGTTAGCAAACTGCAATTCTGTAAACGCATTGGGTACGCTGTTACTAACATTATGTTAATAACATTATGTTAAGAACATTGTATGCAGCTAACAGCGCCGTTCGCTCTCAATGTAAACCACTAACATTGAACAGTCAATGCCGATTTTTGATTTTATAAGCTATTTTTTGTCATTTTTGTAATTCTTTCTTACTAATTTTACCATTTATCTATACGATTTGTGAGTTCGTTAGTACGGCAAACGAGATGCCTATAATAAATTATCTATAGAAGAAGATGAAAGATGGTAATCATATTTTTAATAATTTCGTATTATTAATACAGACAAAAATTCACAGACCTCGCATCTTACGCAAGTATCATAGGCGTATTGAAAATACCGACACAACTGCTCGGTTTCTAAGAAGTCCAACAAAAGTGATCTGTGCCGTTTAAATTTAGTATATTATTGATACAATAAAATAAAAGAATTAAATGATATGTGACAAGCACAAGGCACATAGTCAAACTGACGCAATACGTAACAAAATATTAACGCATCCGTTTTGTACTGTTGGACTTTTATTGCAATGCGATATCCCTCTTAAACCGTACTCGCGCTCGCCGTATCTTAGTTTACATCTGGCTAGTGCTCTCCATCCAATATTATTATTAGCGGCCTCGACTGCACGTGCCGCCGACAGAATCTGTCGCGTGTCGATACATTTTTCGTAATATGAGTCCCATATACACGCGCCCAGAAGTATTTTCAATACTAAAACATTTTTTAGAAATCAAATGCGACTGCACCGAGGAAACTTACGTGATACTTAGAATCAATTTGAAGTGCTTACTGAAATGGATTTTAAGAAAACCTTTCTGTACTCCAAGGAATTAGTACAGTTGTTAATAAATCACTTTAAAAAGCATTTTTGTTTTTAACTAATCGGTCATTAGTGAGTTAAAATTTGCACACATAGGATTCTGCAATTTCCCGATCAGTTTTGATCCAATAATAATAATAATACGTTTTTCTGTTATAAATATTACTAGTAAAATTTAAATGGCTTCGTAAAGTTCTTTTCAAGTTCATGCTGGAAGTCTCAAATACAGAAAGTAAATATGGCATAATTTATTTTGAATGGAAACTATTAATTAAAACCATTTTTCAAATTTTCTGAATTTCCCCTATTCACATGTCACATCAGTTTCAGTTCACGTGCACTAAAACATATACGTGGGCTTACCGCGCATGTGCACTGCAAAATTTTATTGAAATTTTACATTTCCTGTCAAATGGGAATAATGTTAACGTCTAGTTAAAATTCGTGATTACAGAATGCGCATTTCATAACATTATGTTGTGCCCGTGCTAACCGAGCTATGTTAGTAACATAATGTTGAAATAACATAATGTAAAATAGTTTTTACAGAATCATACCATAAATCAAATCCCTGAATGGGGGCAGCAGCTCTTTCAGTAATCAGATTGGCAAAGATCGTGACGGTCGGTATGGCACTGTAATACACACTATGCGATGTGGAAGGCAATGGGAAATCACCACATTATTCTATCCCTAGTACAGCGGACTTTTAATTTATGATGATGGCACCTTCTGGAGTAAAATATTCCGAAGGTAAAAAAGTCCCACATTCAGATCTCCGTGCGGGGACTGCTTCGGGTGGAGTCATCAGCAATGTATAAGTGTAACATCTCACGAATCGGAACGTGGAATGTTGGAAGCATGAAACAAGTAGGAAAGTTAATTTGAAAATTGAGATGGATAGGTTAGCATTAGACGTGGTAGGTGTTAGTGAAGTGCGATGGCCAGAAGCTGGAGACTTCTGGAGCGGAGATTTTAGAGTAATACACACAGGATCTGTAGGAGGAAATTCGGGAGTAGGAATTGTTATGCGGAAAAAAGTAAGACAGAGTGTAGAAAATTTCTTACAGCAAAGTGACTGGGTAGTTATGGTTAGGTTATATTCGAAACCTGTAAAAACAGTAATAATACAGGTATATATGCCCACTTCTAAATATAGTGATGAGGACGTAGAGGCAGTTTATAGTGATATTGAATATGTGCTAGATTTTGTGACAGGGCACGAAAATTTAATCATTGTAGGAGATTTCAATTCAGTCGTAGGCGTACGGAGAGAAGGCGGAATAGTTGGCCTCTTTGGATTAGGCAATAGGAGCGATAGGGGAGTTAGACTAATAGAGTTTTGCTATAAACATAACCTAACGGTCGTGAACACTCTATTTCACCATCACGTTAGGAGACGCAATACGTGGAAGATGCCAGGAGACCTAGGGAGATATCAAATAGATTACATTCTCGTTAGGCAAAGGTTTATAAATCAAGTTAGGGACTATTACAGAAGTTAACATATACAGGGCGATTCAGAATTGATGAATCAAACGAAAATAGTAGATTCCCCATGCGAAAATAAGACAAAGAGTCTAATATACCCCTGCCCCAAGTTGTACCCCTGAGGAGATATAGCCCTCCAAGGTATTCCCTTAAATTTCGATAAAAATTAATTTCTCAGAAACTATATGACTTACAAGGTTCCAATTTGGTACACAATTTAAAAACTTTATAAACCATAACTGATGTGAAGTTGAAGTTAATTGAAGTGAGTAAAGAGGCAATTTTTAATAAATTTTACGAAACGAGTGCGAGAAGACATTTTTCGCGCATTTGCGCGAATGCGCCGAAGACGTCTTCGCGCATCGAGGTTCGTACAATATTTTTTGAAACGAACATTATAATTTTTTAATTATTATTATCTAATACGTTTCCAATTTAAAATTTCAAAAAATCAAGTGGTTACATTGACAGATTTCCATTTGACAATAATAAATTGTAGAAAATGACATTTGGTTTAATTTATTGAATTGAGTTGTCAAAGTGTCAATCGAATTAATAGCGATTTATCTTTATTCTTTCACTATTTTCAATATCCAAATTGGAGAAATGGCGTTTTGTTAACCAAACTTTATTACTATCAAGTCAAATTATTTCTAGAAAGCCTGAAAGGGTCAGTGCTTTTTGCTAGATTTCGCGCACTAGTGCGTGAACACTGTTTGAGCTTGTCTGTCGGGTTCGCGAAATGTCATTTTGAGAGCGGTGAGTTCAAAAATAACTATTAGCAATTAGATTAATTGCTCAAATTGTTGTCCATGAGCCTACTAGTGAACGTTTCGATTAATTTTTAAGTAAAAAATTCAAATCTTAAGTAATTTTCGTTTTTCTCAAAAACTATTCATTTCAGTGAAAAGTACTAGGAGTAGGTAAAAAAAGTTTGAAAATGAAATTTTGCATGAAATGCCACAAAACTTTTTCAAATTAATTAATGGATTAAATAGTTTTAAGAAATTTTAGGGGTGACCCACCCCGAACAAACACCTTCGTTACTTCAATTAACTTCAACTTTACATCAGTTATGGTTTATAAAGTTTTTAAATAAATTGTGTACCAAATTGGAACCTTGTAAGTCATATAGTTTCTGAGAAATTAATTTTTAGCGAAATTTAAGGCGATACTTTGAAGGGCTATATCTCCTCAGGGGTACAACTTCTAACAGGGGTATATTAGACTCTTTGTCTTATTTTCGCATAGGGAATCTACCATTTTCGTTTGATTCACCATTTCTGAGTCACCCCGTATACAGGGTGTCCAGTTAAGAATGGGCCATACTTCAAATCTAGCTTCCTTGGGTCAAAAGAAACCTATCTGAGCCAATTTATCTTAGTACATTTCTGCTTCCTTAAAAAGTTATGGGACTTAGAAGATCAATTTTTTATTTCATTTTTTCGTTATTTTTCGGGCACTTTTAAAGCTATTTCCGCAGCGAAGGCGATTAATCATCATTATTTTTTGAACTCTTCTAAATAATTCTTTAACTGTTATTAGTTTACTTTTTATTTTATTAGGTGACCATTTTACACCTCCTTTCTCGTATTCATATTATAATTTTTTCAATATCAGATATTTTATATTTTTATATTATTATTTAATAAGATATAAGATATACCAAACTTTTTTGTTCCAGATGTCCCCCCGCAAAAACAAGTTGGAATGGAATTGCCGCTACAATGGAAATGTTTCATATGAAAATACCTACTTGATGTTTGGTATTTCTCCCGTATGATCACCTACTATTTTTATTTTGTGAAGAAGCAATGTTATGAGACACATTCATGTAAGTATATTTTTATTACTTGTTCAATAGATTCTTATTCCTTTATATGTATATATTTTACACCTTTTACCCTGACTTGTATTGTTCACTTCGGAAATGAAACGACGAAGTTATAAGTAAAATGGTAAAATGGTAGAACAAAAATCTTACATAAATGATGTGGTACAAACGCTTCATTAAGATAACGATTTATAGGTGGCCCACTCTAAACGCAGTGCTCTATATGGCTGCAATGATTAAGTACGCATATATTTATTTCAAAAGAGAAATCGTAAACACACCTACACATGCACGTTTGGTTAGGAAGCCGCAATGGTAAATTATTGATGTATTTTCTACCATGCCAGATGTTATTGATCTTAATGTATGAAACAGGAGGAACAAGAATTTGGCTATAAGAAAGTTGCATCTGAGTCGCACTGCATCAGATGGCTCTCTTTAGAAATGTTTGGGATCGTCTGGCACCCACTCACGAGCTAAAGCGCTAGGCCAAAAGAGGCAGCGAATTTTCGGACAATGTCTGATGGAACCGGAAGATTTTTCCACGCATTCAGTGTATTTTAATCCACGAGTCTTTGCAATAAAATCGTATAATTTCGTCGGAAGCTGTTGTACCGACATTGCATGCATGACCAACAAGGCCGCTCCTGATTTTTTCTTTTGGGTTTTTTTAAATCGAGAGTTCTGCTAACACCAAACTTTATACTAGATTGGAACTTAATGGCTTTTCTCTACGAAAGCGCTCTGAGGACATTCTTCCAAATTTATTATGCCTAAACTATGAGTTAATATCTCGAAATTTGGACTTACTATCTCGAAATTTTGACTTAATATCACGAAATTTTGAGTTAATATCTCGAAATTTCGACTTACTATCTCGAAATTTCGACTTAATATCTCGAAATTTCGACATATAATATCTCGAAATTTCGACTTAGTATCTCGAAATTTCGACTTATTATCTCGAAATTTCGACTTACCATCTTGAAATTTCGACTTAATATCTCGAAATTTCGACTTACCATCTCGAAATTAGGGTTGCCAACTTCAATTATGGAAATGCAGGAACAAGGCTTTAAACAAGGCGGAAAAGGATTTTCGAGTACAAAGTGATAGTAATTCTTCGATACCTATCTATATTTTTGTATGAAAAAGTTTTCCGAGTTTCGCTATACAATACATAACTTTTATTATTTCGCATACAGGATGCTGCCCAAAATTAAGTGAGCATTATTGTTAACTTTGTTATTATTGGACCTACAATGTCGGTTAAATCGGCAAAGAATTAATGTTTTTATTGTAAGGTTCATTTTCGCTATTAGAACATTCTCTCTATTTTTAACGTTTTATTATAGACTAGTACTTACATCATGCTCATATTAACATTCTTGTATTCCTATTTTAGGTCTTTCACTTATATTTAGTTTCTTATTTGCTTTGATTGTCACTGTTCCTATTTCTTGCCTCGCTCTCCGATTATGCCTCCGTCTATAGTCTGTTTGAGTTTCTATCGATTTGGTTGAGGGTAGAACTGTCTTAAAATTATTAATTCTAGTTAGCTTTTCTATTCTAATAGGGTTTGTCTCACTTACCTGCTATCGTTGTCCTCTTATTGTCTCTGTATTTGGTAGTTTAGTTTGCTGGATGTCGCTGCATACGTTGAGTCTTGAAATTGTTCATCTTTCATATTTATCATTTGCTGAGCCTACCTTAGGAGGAATGTCGTTCCCTTTTCACGATTTGATCGTATAGTTGTTCATTTAATAGCCTCCAATTTTGTTGTTCTTCTGTTGTCAAATTTTTTGAGGTTAATTTAGTTACTTTCGGTTCTGCCAACTTGTGCAGGACATTTTCCCATTTAGATGCTCAGTGGCGCGCCCTCTCATTTTCATTTTCCCTGTCTCATCTTTCGGTTCTTTATGCATTGTCTTATCTATTCTTCTGTCTCTTGAGACCTCTTTATGACTTTTCTTATTGCTATCTTCCTTTATTTTGGGTTTGCAAGTCGTTTCAAGCTTTCTTTTCTTTAGTTACCTATTCCATTACCGGTGACGCCTCTGGAAGATTTGGAAATCTAGGGTATTTCTGGTTACTTTTGTAGTTTTAAATGTGGCTACCTTGTATTTTATTAGTCGGCGGTTTTTTTGGAATTTCCGTTTTCCGATTTGCTTCGACATTTTTCACTCTTCCTGTTGATCTTCTCGTGAGTGAGCGTTGTTTCCAAGTTTTGTGGAATTAAGTTTTCTAGCCAGTTATGGGATTTTCTTGGTGCACCTCTTGAAGATGTCGGTTTATTGTAGTTGTAGAAATCGTCATCTGCTCCATTTTTGGGATTTAGATTCACGTTTGAGGTTCAGCAGGATTTGTCAAGGAGAAACCCTCTCGAGGTGAGCACGTGTTTCTTTCTTTTTCTTTCCTTCATTTGTTTAATTCTTATTATTAGTATTGTGTTGCCTTTTTCATTTCTCTTTTCCTTTATTCTAATTTTTGTCCTTACGACATTTTAGGGTTTTTTTTTTGGGGAACGCTTTTTTTGGTACAGCGTTTTGGACCACGTGCTTTTGGACATTTTCTGAGTAGCCCGTCCATCTGTAAAATCGACCATTGTTACCAGGGCGTTGAGAGTCGCAAGTTACCCGGCGGCCCAGCTGACCATCGATCATCTCTGTAAGGTCAGATAGTTTTTGTCCCCAGTCCGTTTGGAACACCGTGTCCAGCGGCTGGCTTGTAAGTTGCGCCCGGCACAGCTTTTTGTGCCAATTTTGTGTTCGTTTTTTTGTGATTTCGCGTCGCCCGTCCGATCGAACTTTCGTCTCCGTTCGGCTAGTTTCATATGTAGATGCCTGGCCACGGCTTGTTGTGGTCACCCTGTTTGTTCTTTTGGACTTTTGTAAAATTTATTCATTTATTAACTTTATTTCTTTTGCTCACGTAGTTAAGTAGTTTATTATTGTTTAAAATTCATTTAGTCAGTACTTAATAATTTTGGTTCATTTTGTTTATAGTCACTTCAATAATTTTGCTTAGTTTTAAATTTCATTTTGATTAATAGTAATATCTATTTTTTTGTCAAGATTTAGTAACAGTCGATACTCCCGTTTGCGTCTGACTTCATTGTTGTAGTTAGCGTGCGTGCGATTGACCCGTCGGTGCGCTGCGCGTGCGGAGCTCCATTCGTGTAGTGTATTTACCGCGTCATCGGCGCCTTTTTTATTTCCCTTTTTTTAGCGCAACGTTAGTACCGGGTGTCTAAATTTCACCCAGGTTTATGTTCATTGCTTTTTTTTATATTTATATTATATATATTCATTGATAATTAATTTGTTGATATCATTGGTGCTTTTTGGTATTGCTATTATATATATTTTGTCAGATATCGCCATATCTGGTTTACATACCTATTTTGTTTTTTTATTATATGATATACTATTTGACTACATTTTTTTTGTTACTGTTTGCCCTATTGTGTACCAGCGGCTTTGAGGAGTTGTAGTCGTTGTGTGTTGGCTACAGAGGATCAGCCAACAACTCCTTGGCGCCCTTTTCCTGTTTTTAGCCCACCCCATCTTCGGCTTCGAGCATAGCTGCGGCAGGATCCTCCATTGTGGCTTTAGTCTTTTAGGTTACGTCACATTATAATGAATACCATAGCGAAAATAGAAAAACAATTGAACATCGCATTTTCCAATTATTCACAAACAATATTTTTTTTAAATGGAACACCTGTAAATTTTTGCATATTGAAAACGAGTATAACATGAAGCATGAACATCTACACAAGTTTAACAATTCATTATTCAAATAATTTATTCTCAAATATGTACATATTATAATTTTTCTATAACAAATCCAACATTCTTCTGTGGCAATTTTGATGACCACCGGAGTTATACTTGATATTAGTTTTCCTTCCCTAATTTGAGATGAACTCTTTACACCATACCACATGTATTATAATAATGCATCATATTTATAACTACTTTTTTCCTTTTTAGATGGTAAATTATAACGATATTATCATACATTATTTTCTGATACCACTATAAGGAAATATGTAATTCCCTTGAAATAATTCATGGAATTTCTTTAAGTGAACGACATTTAAGAAGAATACTCAATAATCTTAATTTATACAGAAAAAAATATTTTTCTGATCATTATTAACTGTTTTAAATTTTATCGAGCAGCAATTAAGTAGTTCCAGTCAGCTACATGGTTATCGATGGATGCATTTAAATTGCATTCAAAACGGCTTGTGTGTTACACAACGTAATGTACGAAAAATTCTCTCTCGGTTAGACCCTGAAGGACTAGAAATATGAAGTCGAAGAAGATTGCGCCCTAGAAGATATTTCATTCAAGGGCCAAATTATTTGTGGCACATAGATTCATATGACAAACTCAAACCATACGGTATAGCTATAAATGGCGGTATTGATGTTGGAAAGCTTCGGTCATGCATAGACACAACCAAACGGAAATATTTCTAAAGCTAATTCATATTTTTAATTTTTTGGTTAGTTAGAAGGCGTAAGGCAACACCGTTCCGTGGACAGATGGCTACAGATGCCAACATGACGGCAGCGTGATCAACGAATCCACGGTTCAAATCCAATTTGCCGCGATTTTTTGCATTAACTCCGAATTTCTTTTCAGTTTCACGACTCATAATTTGCTCGGTTTTGTGTGTCCGGTGGCCCGTCAGCTAGGGAATATGTATCAAAGAATGCAATGAGGCGCGAAGCTTTCCAACAAAACTTGTCAAAACCGGTGTAAATATTTTCAACTACGCATGCGCGAAGCTTTGTAACAGATTTCATTGAGGTGTACGTAGACCCTTGTCACGCCGATCTGTTTCGACGACAGATCGTGCACGAACGCACTTATCTACTTGAGCGTCGGCGAAAATAATCCGACACGGCACATCAGAGAAAAATACACATAGAACGTGTACAAGCAACCCACGATCTTTCACATTTAAGCAATCTTTGCGCTAATAAAACTTGATACAACATACAAAACGTTTTTCGCAATTCTGTGCTGCATCGCGCAGCTTAGTGCGCGTTCGGTCTGGACATAGCCTAAGAAACCTTTAGCTGATTTGATTTTTATTTTCAAAACTTTTTAAATGACGCTTGGTGCGCCTGTAATAATTAATACACTTGCTTTCTAGTAAGAATTTATTTGTATCTCTAACTATATGCGAACTCTTTTAAATATAGCTAACTGGTCGCTTCTTCTAACGAAAAACATGGTCTGCATACCCGCAATAAACCCTATCCTAAATTCCTAAGAAACTACAATTTGTACTGGGATCTGAACCCCTAAACATACATTGCTGGGGACAAGCACAGGGTAACGAAGATGCGCCTGCGGCTACCAACAGACAGAGGAATACACTGACTGAAACACAAATTGCAAAATTATCTCGAAATATCGAGATATTAAGTCGAAATTTCAAGATATTAAGTCAAAATTTCGAGATAGTAAGTCGAAATTTCGAGACATTAAATCATAGTTTAGGCATAATAAATTTGGAAGAATGTCCTCAGAGCGCTTTCGTATTTCTCAGAAGTTAGTTGTCTTACATTAATTAATTTATTTATTTATTACATTCTTCAAATTAACCGAGACCTTTTTGATGTCGAATGCACCTTCTTTAATACATTAAATGTGCTTTTCGTAGAATTATGCCTCTAATACGATAGCTTGCAATATAGTCAGGTTTACCAAAGCGATTCCCAAAACATTTTCTTGCTCCGACTGGTCTAAATCCGACGCGATTTGCAATAGCAAGCACCTGGCATCTGTATAATTGTGCTAAACCATACCTACCTTGCGGAATTGCTGACGCTATTAATGTTCTACTCTCTCTTGTCCGGGCCAGAAGCTTTGCGGACCTATAAAGTCCTGTTGTTACCGTTGACTAGTACCCAAGTCCCTCTCTCAGGGAGAGTGGCCGTAATTCAGTGGCGGTTACATTAAAATCGAATTAAATTTAAAGCGTATCTACTATTGCAAAGTAAAACAAATATTGTTATCGGACACTTTAATCTAAGTAGATCTAATCAAATCGAGTTACAGTATATTATTAAAATATTTAAAAAGCTCCTTTATAAACATAGGTACCGTTTTTTTTCATTTTTGAAATCCTTTTGACCTGCTGATTTGAAGGGACCAGAAGCTAACCCTTGAGCATTCCTGTTAAAATTATACGAGTATAATTGAAGTAGTTAGGATATGACTGTTCTGGACCAATTCCAAGATGACCGCCGTTTCCCACAATAAATACATGTAACAAGAGTTCTGGAGCACCACGTAATAACATACCCTTGCCAAAAATCAGTTAAAAATTTCGCCATAAAGTGCTACGAGACTTTGAGCAGCTGAACGCGCATTCGCGGCAGCCAATGGGAGTCAAGGACCGTCGTCAACGACCAACCAGAGTCAAGGGGATGGAGCCCGTAACCAATCAGAGCCAAAGGAGTGGAATCAAGATAACCGCCGATGAAGCGAGGGGTTAAGATGGAAGACCAAGTGATTAATAAGCAGAAAAGGCGTGTGTAGCAATATGGCAGTCGCACCCCCCCTTCGAGTTCAGACTTGTATGAACTTATCACATCATATCCAAATCCAGCCATGCCTCATCATGTTGTTTTGATAACATTCCATGTTAAATTATGACCTCCCATTAGTCGCAGGTCAGGTCAGGTAGGTTTTGTGCATACATTGCTAAGCGCGGATAGATTTTCTCTACACATAGGTACCCCTTTAAACTCAACAGAGACTGACAATATATCTGTAGGTATAGTAGATAGTTGCCCTACTGATGGTATAGAAAATGTAACTCAAACTGATGTACCCCAGAACAAAGGCTTTATTTGTCCAAAATACTTTACATTAAGAGCCCGACACACCAATTTACTAAAAATCGGGCGGTTCAGGAGTACGGTGAAGCAATTTCAGCATGAAAAATACTTCACGTAGTAGAGCGCAATGATGAGTATAAACAAATGATGAGTAACAATGTCTACGGGCCTACAGCGGACGGCAAAAAATATCTGGAAAAGCAGAGAACTAGTCAGCCAAACTAATACTGAGAATGAACTTGTTTCGCGCACTCCCTATTTCGGTATTGACTGACTTAGCTGAGCGGCTTTGATCAGTAGCCGGAAGAGCGGAAGACGGGCGAGAGCACCAGCTATGACAAGAAACTCCGAATGCAACGGTAATGCTATTTACTCATAACTTTTTTGTTTTTCAGTCGAAACTGAAAATCTTATGTATTCTTACAAGCCAGAGGTGCTACTGCCGTTAACCAGACTCTGAGATTTCCTTTTCGGGAAAGTTTTATTAGGTTCTATTAAAAGCAGTTTTTCGTCACTTATAACTTTTGTTTTCATATTTTTTAACAAATTTCAAAAACATGGAGAAGACATTGATTTTGCTGTGAGTACATATGTCTTATAGAGATTCTTTTGATCGATATAATTCCGAAAGTTCAAATAACGATTCAAATTCTGATTCAGACTCAAGTTCTCATACAGAACTTCCTATAATTAAACACGTAAATTTTAATATTTGCGAATCTAACATTTCAAAAATGCAAAACGAAGCAGCAGTACCTGTTCTTAAACAAGAGTACCTCGGTATGATCCCCGAATTTCACGGCCAAACCGAGTTACTCCCTAGATTTATTGAAATTTGTGAAAACTAGTAACAAAATTCCATAATGTAATATTGATCAAAATGACTTTCAGAATGAGTACTTGATGTCTAGCATTTTAGCTAAAATAAAGGGTGAAGCTGCAATAAATATTTCATCCTGTGTTGTGAAAAATTGGCTCGATTTAAAAAATGCTTTAGTAAATGCCGAGTAAATGCATATTCAGACATACTTTCAGGCAGCCGAATAATAACCCCAAAAATTATCGTCCAAATTATTTTAGAGGCAATAATAGACCAAACTTTGTTGTGGAAGATCTAAATAACATCGATGAAGAGCCGACAGTGGAACTTCCGAACGACGATAACGAGTTTTTTCAGGAACCAGCCTCGGACGAAGCCTCGGGCACGCAAGACTCCCAAAATTTCGTTTAATGACTAATAATGGAAGTCAACTACCCTATATTATTTTGCCAGAAAACAATTTGAAAGTATTACTAGACACTGGTAGCACCAAATCCTTTGTAAAGCTAGAAATTGCCAAAAAATATTTTAGTGCTTCAATTAAAAATGATCCTTTCCAAATTTCCACAGCACACGGTACTATAATACATATACATTTTAGTACAACGATCTCCTGTTCCAAAGTATTTAAAATAAAAATTGAACCACTTAAATTCCATTTGTTCAATTTTCATAAACACTTTGATTGCTTAATGGGAATCGATAACTTAAAAATTTTACACGCCATTATAGATCTGTGTAAAAATATTTTAGTTACGCCTTATAGTAAAATTAAACTTCAATTTCACAAAGTGAACCCCTGCATGAATTGTATGGTAGTGCAGCCTAGGTCAGAACAAGTAGTTGAACTTAGTATTTAGAATATAAAAGACTGTGAGGTCATTGTACCATACACCAGAATAGTAGATTTAGAGATACCACAGTGTATAACAAAAGTAAATAATTATAAAGCAATATGTTCTGTTCTGAATAAATCAGAGTCTCAAAAAGCTATCGACATTTCAAAACCAATAAATGTAGAATTGTTCGAGGAAGACGAACAATATTTTCAAAATTTTAACGGTTTTAATGCCGAGAAATTTAAGTTTGATCTCTCAAATATTAGAACCGAACACATGAATTCAGAAGAACGCGAGATAATATTAAAATTACTTAAAAAATATTCAGATATATTTCATTTAGACAGCAACGCATTAAGTTTCACAAGTAAAGTAAAACATACAATCAAAATTTCTGACGAGTTACCTGAAATCCATAAAAAGGAAATTTAAAAGAAGATGCAGAAAATGTTAGATGAAAATATCATCGGGCCCTCTCATTCACCTTGGTCTTCACCAAATCTGGGTCGTCCCCAAAAAAATGGATGCTTCCGGACAGAAAAAATGGCGAATCGTGGTCGATTATCGCAAGCTCAATGAGAAGACTATTGGAGATCGATGCCCATTACCAAACATCACCGACCTGCTGGATAAATTAGGGCGCTCGACCTAGCGTCGGGATTTCATCAAATCGAAGTGGCAGAAGCGGACAGAGAAAACCGTCTTTAACACCGAAAATGGGCATTGCGAGTTTCTCCGCATGAACTTTGGGCTCCGAAATGCACCAGCAACATTCCAGAGGGTTATGGATAACATTTTGAGGGGTATTCAAAATGAAAAATGCTTAGTGTACCTGGATGACATTATTATATTTAGCACAAGCCTCCAAGAGCACATTGACAGGCTTAGGGAAGTGTTTGAAAGGTTGCGACAGTCAAATTTTAAAATCCAAATGGATAAATCTGAGTTCCTTAGGAAAGAAGTGCTTTATCTGGGTCACGTTGTGACACCTGACGGCGTTAAACCCAACAAAGAAAAAATAACAGCTATCCAAAATTATTCTTTACCTAACACCACCAGACAAATTAAAGGGTTCCTTGGTTTACTAGGTTATTATCGCAAATTCATAAACGATCTTACTAAAATAACCAAACCATTCACAAAATGCTTAAAGAAGGGCGTTAAAATCAATTATGATGACCCCGAATATATTAAATGTTTTAAACTTTGCCGAAATTTGTTATCAACGAACCAATATTGCAATATCCAAATTTTTCCGAACCTTTCATCCTAACCACGGATGCCAGCAATTATGCGCTGAGCGACGTTCTTTTGCAAGGAAAAATTGGGTCCGATTTACCGGTCGCTTATGCCAGTAGGGTATTAAGCGAGTGCGAAATAAACTACTCTACGATCGAAAAGGAACTTTTAGCTATTGTGTGTGCAGTGAAATATATTAGGCCATATGTTTCCGCGACTTCCTCTATCTGGTCATTTCCTATCTGTATTTCAGTTTTAGTTATATTTTCACACCCTCTACATACCGAAATTTTGGTTTTCTTTTTATTGATTTTCATGCCGTAGCCCTCCGTCAAAACTGCTTCCATTTCATTCAAAGCCATTCCTAATTATTCTTTGCTAGATGCTAACACTGCTATATCATACGCAAATCTGAGCATGTCAATAGTTTGACCCTGTACATTAATCCATGAGACTGTTCTGTCCTTAACAATAAATACTGTATCATATTTTATATATAAACGTTTCGCCCCCGTTTGGGGCCTTTATCAAGATTTATTTGTAAAAACAGATATAAAAAATGACAAATTATTTGTCTAATGACATTTTAAATATAATATGATTATAATATCTACAGTATTTATTTATTAATTGCCGGTAATTCAAAAAATTAGTTTTCTAAAAAACCCGGCACAAATTGGAAAACAAGTTTGCTTACTTTTTGTGTTAGAGCGCCTAGTTTAGTTTATGTATTTCAAGTAAAAATATTAATAGACGAACCAAAAATATATATTCATACTTGGCGAATAAAGTAATATTGACCGGCTAAATAGTGTATTATACTGGTAGACTTTCCTACATGGACAAACGTTTTTTCCCTTTATTTCGTTCTTCTTTATACGTGTCCAAGTTTTGCTCAGTGCTCGATCTTGAATCATCAGTCATTCTTTCACATGTATCCAAAACCTCTGAATCCATTTTATTATATCAAAATTGACAGTGGTGTCATTTATAAACCCGCACTTGCACTTACGTGTTTGAAAACTTTCTCTTTATCCCTTAAGTATATTAGCTAGATTTATGATACACCACTGACAATTTTATACTTCAGCAACCAAATATTGATGTATGGACTGTTTTGAGATATTTTCGTAAATTGAGCGCATTAGAGAGATGAATCAACTAGCAAGAATTGAAATAAATTAGAAACGTACTCAACAATATTTCATGATGATTCACAAAATTAATTCAGATGAAGCCGCGGCGTTAGCATCAACAGTCTAAAGGGGATGCCTCTCTCGCCTCCGTGCCTATAAATGTTTAGCTTTTTCTGTTGCTAGAATGAACAAAGTTTCATGAAAATTACAGGGTGGATGAGAAAAAGTGGCAGATCGTGACTTGTTCACGAGGGAGAGCTCTGCCAAAAATATTAACAAGGTATACAGGTTGCCGTACGAGTCATGTCTTACTATGAGTAACTATTTTATATATATATTGTTGAATTCAGAATAAAAAGGGCTCATAAAATTTGACATCAGAAAATCAGGACCGTATTTAAAAAAAATGAAGTTGATGATGGTTGCTCGAAGACAAAACGTAGAATAAAAAAATTGGCAATGAAATCTTTAATTTCATCAAAAGTTGCTACGAAGAAGTTTTGTTAGTTTCGCTCTAATTTTAATATTAAAGTCCGAAAAAAATATACATAGTTAAAAATCCATAAATTCAGTTTTTTCAAAATAACTCAAAAACGGAAAATTATATCAAGGATTTCTAGGCGCCATTTTATTGATCCTTTAATTACACAACTTTTTTCCCATTTAACCAAATCCGTATCTCTTGTCATTTCCAATATCCCCATACTGGTCCTCCTTATCTTGGACACGTTGTATAAATAATAAGACTTGAAAATTCTGCTTTTTTATTAAAACAGAACAAATATGGTTAACTATATTCTCTGGTCAGCATATAAAGTTATATAAAACAAAATAAATGGGTAGGCCGTAGAATAACAGTCAACACTTCAAGCCAAACTCGCATAGCATTAAATTCAAAGTCTATGATAATGCTAATTCACAAACACTTTTTATCGTTTGCATAAGCCGGAAGAGTTGCGCATTAATTAATTAATTTTTAAACTCGTTTTTAAGCACATTTCTTGTTCGATAGTTTACTCAAAAGCAGCAGATTTTGAAAAATCGACATATTTCATAAAACGCCAAACGCATTAAGAAATCGCCAAATCTGGAGATTTGTAGCCAACAATGGCAACGGCTGCAATTTCAATTTTATTACGTAAGTATGAAATCTATTACGAGTTTGAGCGCCATCTTGCTGGCAACACTGATTTGTACACTCTATTAAATGGCAAACGGCTAGCAGCAGCTTTTCTGTTTTGTCCGCATGCGCATAGCTAACATAATATAAGATAGTAACAAACTATAATTTTTTTTATTTATATAAAATGACTGTCCCACTTCGGCCTCCACTTAATTGACGGGGAAGCACAGGAAATAACACATTTTTTTGTCAAAGAAAGAAAGTGTAAAAACACCAAAAACACATACGCCAGGAAGATCGATCGCGCCAAGGCAAAACACAAAGTTAGAAGTCTGCTGCGAATGATAGCATCTTAACCAAGTATTTAAGTATTAAGTTCCACGTGCGGGATACAGTATTATATCCAGACCTGCTGCTGCTAAGAATACTAGCTAGCCAACTAATGCTAGTCGTAAATGATTAAATGGAGCTGTTCATAGTGAAGCGTCGATCCACGCTACACTCGTTACCGTTATTGGACTTGTTAACGCGGAATTTAAAAATAATCAACTATTTATTTTGACGCTTTCTAACCACTCAATCATCGGCATCAAATTCCAGTAGTCGCACAATTTTTGAAAGGAGAAAGGCAGGGTGTGGGCAAAGTTAATATATGACAAGTTATCTCGTAACACTTCGGGGCCGTTCGGATACTGTCGTATGATGACGTAGCTCCGAGACTACTAAGCCGCGCCCACTTCAAATGAGAAGTGTATTAGCACAGCCGGGTAGCAGAAAATAATTTTATTTGGAAGCAATTTCATAGGTTTATTTACGCACTTGAACAAAGTTCTATATAAAAATGAAACGTTATAAAAATAAAAATGAAAATATAAACTTATGCCCTAAGGTCTTATGTATAAATGCAACAGAACAACATAAAACTACCTATATTTCCATTTGATATTGCACCGTCAGCGGAAGTCACAGAACTTACGCTAGACATACGGACGAGTCCATTTGTAGGAACGTATAGGTACTTTTTCGTTGGTTGGCAAGTAAGGTTAAAGTTTATAGTCTTCTCATTTTTCCCCAATTATAAGAGATATATTTTCTAAAAGTACCTGTACCTACCCAAACATAACATACATAAGTAATAATCTGGATTCTGAAAGAACTGTTCGAACGACCCAGTATACCACTCATTGCTCCTTCACAGTCACAGTAATTGGTTCTTGCTGATATCTGATCCAAGAGCGCCAGTACAAGTTATATTGCATCATGGTTTGAGTATGTAGGGAAGCACTCTACTGATGGGTCGCTACCAGGACGAAATCAATGGACTACGATTTTCCATGCGCATTCCAAACATGCGATATTAAAACATCTAAATTCATACTTTTCATATATTTTGTATAAAGACATGATTATGATTTAAATGTGATTATTGCTGTCTTACCTACGTTATGTACTTGAAGGGTACAGGGGAAAAACGATCCAAGTCACATTAGAATCCAAAATGAGTTATACATGCTATCTTATAGTTTCAGACCTGGCCGTTCTCTTGGTATGGTTAGAATTTACGAAATAGCGATCTAAGTCACATAAAAGCGAAGGTAAATATCCCTGCTGCATGGAAAAACGATCTATGTCCACTCGTTTTATGAAAGAACGGTCTAAGTCCAAACAAACCAATAGTATTGATTCATTATGAGGTGATTTCTAGCACCAATACAATATTGGTGTTTATCCCATTATTCTGTAGTTTTAGATTTAGTTTAAAACGGTATTTCGAAGGGGTTGTTTGTCTGAAGGTACCTAATAAAATGTTCGATAGTGAGGGCGGTAGTGGTAGCGATAACGAACCTTTAAATAATTTAACGCGTAAACGAAAATCGTATGGCCGGGTTAAAGATGCAGCTAAAAAAATTAGAAATCATACCTATGAAATTGGTGAACCATGCAAATGCAAAAAATTTAAATGTTTTAATATTATAACAGATAAACAAAAAAGTGACATAATTAAACAATTTAATTTAATGTGCGATACTGAAGTATAATCAACTGAACTGAAGGTTTTTATTTCGGAGAAATTTCAGGCTTATTAGGAAAATCTGCCAACAATTGACGCAAATCGCAGCGATGACGAATTTGATGTAAGTACTTTAATTAACATTAATAAATAAATAAATTTTATTTCATAATGGCTACACAAAACTTTCGGGGGGGAGGGCTTGACGAGACTAGTGGGAGAAATTACGTTTCAGTCAAAATTGCATTTAAATCTATAATAATTTGCAAAGATAATAAATTGGGCATAACGAAAAATCGCTTTGGGGGGAAGGAGGGGGGTGACGTTATTGGAGGGGAAAATTACGTTTTTATCAAAATTGTATTTAAATTTACATTGTATAAATCTTTGTAGCGCGAGTTTCTGTTGTTTCAGATGCTGTGAACAGAAAGATGGACTTAGATCGTTTATTCCATGCATTTTTTTGACATCATAGAATTTAAATTTTTTTTGTGCTTATAATAAAATATAATAATTTCGACTTCTTTTTCATGTCACTTAAGATAACCAATAGAAAAGTTCTCAGTAAATTGCTTGATTTTATTGCTTATCTACAAGTTTTTGCAGGGTTTTCAATCTTAAAATTCCCATATCTCTAAACTATATTCATGTGACCTAGATCGTTTTTCCCCTGTACCCTTCACTTATTATCATTATTGTACTTGCTTGAGGAAATAATACTGGGCATTATTCCCAATCCGAATATTCTTTGTTGTAAATCAAGCATGTCGCACTCTTACTGTTTTAATTTATGAGTATGTATTTCATTCTTTAAAACCGCTGCTCCAAGTTTGGAACAGATCCAGCCTTTTTATACTCACCATGAGATTAATGATTTTAAATCGTGCACTCCAGAAATTTGGCGCCTCCCCTCAATTTAAATACCCTGAATTCAACACTGATACTGAAACGGTCTTGTATAGTTCACAAGCTCTTTGCTGGCAATCCGTGGTCTTTGTTTTCGCCAGAGAAACTTTTGTATTGTATTATTTCGAGGTAGTCGTAAATTTCCCCAGCATTTTCTAAAGGCCGCCTTTATTTCATAAAATTAGAATAGGGACTTGGGTAATGTTATAATATGTTTACATTATTTTCTGGTTAAGAAGAGAAAGTGGAAACTTACATCACGTACTTGCTAAGAAAGCTTGCGTGCTTTCCATGATACGATATGTATTAGAAATATGAACCGTCTTATTAGGTATACGAACGAAAGAACAAAAGTTTTTTAGGGGACAAAACACTAATTCGGCAGCGACTCCCTCAATACAACTTGCGAACGCGCAAAGCAGATGCTGATTATGCAGGAGTACCTTTCGGTTTCGAACTTGCAAACCATATCAGAAAAAAATATTGTTGTGAAAATTTCAGGAATAGGTACGAAAAATTTTAGTTGGAGTCGATATAAATCCAAAAAGTGCATAAAAAGGGGGCGTTCCATTTAATTTTGTTGAGTTCTGGCAATATTTTGATTTCTCAGTTTAATGTCGCATCCTAATCACTGTTCGCAGTATTTTCAAACTTTGAGTACACTGAACTTTAATTTAGACCTTTGTCATTAATGCTACCGCCCGCAATTGTTTCGATTTCAATTTGTTTCTTTTGTCGCAGACGCCAAAGAGTACCCTGCAACTGTAAAAAAATTGAAAACTCGCGTATATCTTAGAAATTTTGACATTTAGAGGTTATTTATGGTACATAAAGTCCATCTAAAATTTTATGGAGAACCGGAAAGTGTAAAAAAATTAGGTATTAGTTCTATTTAAAATAAGGAATTTAAGTGCCACTTCCGGTATAAGCGGAAGTTGGATTAAGTTGCAATTATTTTCATTAAATAGAGAATATTTGAAAATGTGATATTACAAATTTTCAGAATTCTGTGTGGTACTGGACCGTTCGAACAACTACTCCTCGAGCAAGTACTCCGCCAGGCATTGAATTATAGAACTAAATCCAGATTTTGGGTACTACGAGATCTTATACGGGATGTTACCCCAAACATATCGTCGGGCTTGAAACATCCTTAGATCTCTACGTAGGTACTTTCCTGCTCTACCAGCAGTAGTCTTATATATGTCAGAAGTTTTTCAATATTGCATGTTTCGAATGTGCATGGAAAACCGTAGATTCATCAGTACGGTGCTTTGCCCTACACACTCGAACTATGCAATACTGCTTGCTGTATACTTACACGCTTGGTGCAAGTATTAGCAAGAGCTAATTATTAGCCGAATTATGCGCTTCTCCACAAACGTCTAATAGGAACTCGTCGTGACACACCCTGTATGTAGGGTAGGTATAGTTATCTTCAAAAACAAATTGTCGACATGTTAAATAAAAAGAGAAACAAAAAATTAAATTTCTATAATGCCCTCAGTTCGTCCATCCATATCCAACAGGGTATAGGTACTGTAAATTAATATTTTGAACTCGCCGCTCTGAAAATGACATTTCGCGAACCCGGCAGACAAACTCAAACATAGTGTTCGCGCACTAGTGCGCGAAATCTAGCAAAAAGCACTGGCCCTTTCAGACTTTCTAGAAATAATTTGACTTGATCGTAATAAAGTTTGGTTAACAAAACGCCATTTCTCCAATTTGGATGTTGAAAATAGTGAAAGAATAAAGATAAATCGCTATTAATTCGATTGACACTTTGACAACTCAATTCAATAAATTAAACCAAATGCCATTTTCTACAATTGTCAAATGGAAATCTGTCAATGTAACCATTTGATTTTTTGAAATTTTAAATTGGAAACGTATTAGATAATAATTAAAAAAGTGTAATGTTCGTTTCAAAAAATATTGTACGAACCTCGATGCGCGAAGACATCTTTGACGCATTCGCGCGAATGAAGCACTCGCTCCTTCGTCGCTCTTGCTTTAAACATTGCGCTCATGCGCGAAAAATGTCTTCTCGCACTCGTTTCGTAAATAACTATTACTTTCAAAAGTGGCAACCATTTTGAAATTTTTGGGCATACCAAAAAATATCATTAGAACAGGTTAAGAGCCCGCAATTTAAATAAAAATGTTATATATTCTACAATTTTGTAAATATTAGCGAATTTAACAAAATTTTGAATTAAAATTGGAAATTTGGCCGCCATTTTGAAAATTTTATAGTTATAAATAAAATATGGTTTGAATTGACTTCAGCGATATCAAATCAATATAAAATGACATATTACTTGCCCACATTGGTTATTATTTAATTATTTTTGAAATTCAAGCCCCTTGGAATATGTTCCGCCTCTGAGCTGCTCCTACGGGGTATTTTTTTGGGTACTGCGGGCAAAATCTCTTAATTTGACCTATTTAAGCTGCCGACCACGTTTCATGCTTTTAACACAATTTTCAGGGTTTGGGCCAAAATTGTCGTTAACCGCTAGGACTATTCGACTGCATTATCTCTATCATTGTACTTTACCAGTCATTAAACGGTTTGGCACTGCAATGTTGTTATCGCAAGACACTACTCCCGTTTGTTACAGATGCTCCGAAGCATATCTGGTTGACAATTACAAATGAGCATATCTAGTAACTCCAGGATACAAACACTCAACATCATCTACTCAGTTTGTTTTCTGCTTGTCAGCTCAGGTCAGGTAAAGTCTTGGTACGAGAAAGCTATGACTGGTCCCTTATATTGGAGACAACTGTATTGCAGTGGCGCATTGTATAATGTATACTGTACCAGCTTTAGTCTCCACGAAAGCCGCTGCAACCTTATAATATTTATAGTGCTTGCCCCGAGCTGTGCTCAGTACACTTTAAGGAGACCTTGGCTCGTGAGTACTCTTGATTCACGAGTGCAAATGTAGGTACTCGTGAATAATGAGTACAGGAGCATATTTTTTAATGCAATAAGTAGTTTCTCTACTTGTATTGGTATATCTAATAATTTATTGAACAATTATATATGTACATAATAGCTTCAGCTTGCTGAAATAGGAAAATCCGGCTAAGGAATTTACCTACTTGAAAATTAAAAACATTGCGATATCGTAATATTTTAATATTTTGTTAACAAAATAAACATTCTGCTTAGACATTTTGGCGAAGTGTGATACAGCGTAGACTCGCCAGTTACCTACGTTTTTAATCAAGCAACATTTTGTCAATGTTTAAAGTGCATATTTTAAAAACAGATTTTAATTTCCGAATAAACACAACAGATTGTACAGATGTGGACCTAGGGTTGCCAACTGTCCTGAATCTGTCAGGACATCCTGATTTTGGACTACAATAATTATGCCGTCCTGATCTAACCCTTATCAGGACGCAATTTGTTCTGATTTTTGAGACTTTTTTCAATATTCTATTCCTAAATGAAAATAAAAAATATTCACAACGCGGTATCCAGAAATTTACTTTCCAACAATCAGTAGATCCTATAGAAGGGGTAAGTATTGACGGGATAGACATGGAGCAATTTATTGTACGAAGAGTATTGTGAAATTAAAAGGGCCTTGGAGATTGTTTGTTCAGACGTCTCCTTATTGCCAGTTGAAAAATGGAATTCTAAATTTAATAGTACGCCGGATAGCGACAATTTTTATAACTCATTTCAGCGCACTTCGTATTCATATAAAATTGTAAATTGTCTGTTGGAAATCAGGAATATCCATGTGCGAGACCCCAGCATAGGACATTTTACAATTGGCGGGTCTTCAAAAATGCGAAAGAAAAAAGTTAACCTAAATCTTTTCAGTACCCCTGTGTTGGGTTAAATTTATTAATTAAATCATAAAGAGGAAGTAAATACCCTAGGCAGAGATCCTGAACATCCTCAGATCAGAGGAAGACGTATTAAATGTGTTTAGAAAAGTAGCTCTTTTGAATCTAAGTAGGCCTACTTTCCAAACACTTCCAGAACCTCTGCCTCTGCTCAGAGACTGTTCAAAACGTCTACCTCGGGTATTTTCTCGTTCTTTATGATTCAATTAATAAGTTGAATCTTAAGGCAGAGGCGCTGAAAAGATTTAGGTTAACTTATTAATCCTTTCAAATTTTTGAAGACATTCCAATTGTAAAATGTCCGACGCGGGGTGGGCAGAGGTCAATTTTTTTGTTTGCCATCACACAAACTACCAAATTTACAACCTCTGCCACACGCTAAAATCATTTTAAAATTTATGCCGGACGTTGCTATGTTTTCGTCAGCCCCCCCCCCCCCCCCCCATAGACGATGTGATTTTTCGTTAAAAGAACAGGATTATTTATCTATTTTGCTACCCTTTGTTTACTAGTGCAAGGCTAACACGCTTGTTGTCACTTATAATAGCCCAAGGGTCTTGATAATTCGAAATAACTTGATACATTTTCGAAAGCGGGTTGCTCGGCAACATCCCGACGCCGAAGGCGGAGGTATGTTGCCACAGAGAAACCCGCTTGAGGAAATGTATCAATTATGAGGATTTGTCAAGACTCGAGGGCTATTCGGTAAGAAAATTTTTTGCCCAAAAAGAACAATTTGTTAAAAAGAAATTAAAATTGAAAAGAACAATCTTGGAAGTTGGAAATGACATTTTGTGCAAAAAATTCGACAGCAGTGCCAAATAGACATTTCTCCGTTGCTACAGTAATCCAGATGACATAAGTGAAAATAGCCCATAAGCACTCTTCAGTTAAATGTTCTCCTGATTGGCTGTCTTTGAACACGTGACTGTAGATACACAAATTCTATTTGATTATTGTATAGGTAAAAAATTTTCATTCAAATAAAACTTTAATAGGCGGACAGTTGCTAAGGTTTTTTTTTACCTCAGAATGTAATTGGTTATGGCATTTTAAGCGGAATTGAACCGTAAAGTGGAACAGGAATTTTGGCGCTGATAGTACATCTCAGATCCATAAACATCCAAGATATTAATAAAGGTCAAAGAAATCGACCTCGACCAATTTAAATCAATACAAATCAGAGCTCTCATCATAATTATTATTAATAACAAGAAGAAAAGAAGTGTTATTATTGTGCATTATATTCTTTAATTTTTATATTTTGCTGTTTTAAAGAACGTATTATAGAGAAAAACATAGGAAGAAAAAAACTTGACATCAGTCTCAGTTCAGCTGGGAAGTACGTGTAGGTACTTGCATAAGTGCTGGCAACGAATATCGATGTTCTGATTAATCCCGATTTTGGGAAAAGCTTGAAATTTTGAAAATTGGTTTTTAAACTCTATTCTGATTTTGATATCAACATTAAAAACCTATTTTTAAACAAACTCCATTTTAAAGTTAAGGGTACTTACTTAAATAAAAAAATTTATGTACGTATAGTTAAAAAACTTTCTGAGAATTAGTGGTACTAGACCGTGCGAATAAATACTCCTCGAGAAAATACCCCGCAGGCATTGAATTAGAGAGCAAATCCAGATTTTTTGTACTACAAGATATTGAAGAATGGTACTACTCCATCTAGCTAGTATTGAAGAATTCATAACATGTCTCTAAGTACATTACCTCAACTAACAAGATTCAGTTTATAGGTTATGCCAAATATGTTGCGTTCGAAATGATTACAGAAATTGCAGACCACTTCGTCCTTATGGAACTCATTCATTCATTGCATTCATTTTATTCGCAACCAACTTGCTTATATAAATAAAGGGACTAAAAACATGGTTGCATAAGAAAAAAACTGTATTGTAGGAGGGGCTGTTTTAAATGTTTTGCGTTGGGGCCAAAAGTTTCTAGCTACGCCTCTGATTAAATTACTGGCTACTCAACGCTGCAATTTTGTATATCAATAAATTCGGCACCTATTGGTGCCCTTTTAAATCTAAACACGCTCCACTCAAAAACGAAATATTTTTATTTAATTACATTCATAATTTACAGAAACAAATAAAGTTCTAAAGATTATTTCTCTTTTTCAGGGATGGTATCCAGTCGTATGTATGGAATTAGAACGAGATGAACTGTTCAGTAGAACCTGACGAAACAAACACAGACCTTGGCTTTCAGTCAGCTGTACCGAAATGGGAAGCTATAGCCACTATTTCCATTTTGTCCCTAGTTATAGTAGTAACAATCATCGGAAACCTCTTAGTTATAGCCAGTGTATTTACATACACACCGCTGAGAATTGTTCAGAACTTTTTCATTGTTTCACTAGCCATTGCAGATTTAACGGTAGCTATTCTTGTTATGCCATTCAACGTAGCATACACGATCCTGGGTCACTGGGTTTTTGGTAGTGTAATTTGCAAATTGTGGCTTACCTCTGATGTATTGTGCTGTACAGCTTCGATTTTAAACTTATGTGCAATCGCACTGGACCGTTTTTGGGCGATTACAGATCCGATTAATTACGCCCAAAAGAGAACAGTTAAGCGCGTGTTGCTGATGATAGCTGGTGTTTGGATATTATCTTTGTTAATAAGCTCGCCACCTCTTGTTGGATGGAACGATTGGCCTAACTCTGCTGAATTTACCGTATGCAAACTCACAGAACGTCAAGGTTATGTAGTGTACTCATCTTTAGGATCTTTTTTTATACCTTTATTTATTATGACAATAGTATATGTTGAAATATTTGTTGCAACAAAAAGACGTTTACGGGAACGGGCCCAAGCTGCGAAACTCAACACAATGTATACCAATAAAATCGTTGCGCATGATAAATTTGATGAACAAAATGTATCGGACAAAAGCGAAACAAGTCACGATAAAATGAACGAGTCTGATACGGATCAAGAAGAGAAAACCTGTAATAAAGGAAAAGATACCGCTCCATCAAAAAATTCCGATAAGGAACGAAATAACTCAAACGCTCCTTTTGAACGATCACTTCATCATAATAGTTCGATATCGTTAAAGTCATTAAAACAGTTTAAAACTAGAAATACTAACACTACAGATACGATAGTTAAAAAGAGCACCGTTTATTTACTCATCGAAGAGAAACAACGCATTTCGTTATCTAAAGAAAGGCGAGCAGCTAAAATTTTAGGTATTATAATGGGAGTATTTGTGATCTGCTGGCTCCCATTTTTCTTAATGTACGTAATTAAACCCTTTTGTTTAAGTTGCTGTCCTTCGAAACGACTTATAAATTTTATTACTTGGCTAGGTTACATCAATTCTGTTCTTAATCCTATTATTTACACAATTTTTAATTTGGATTTCAGACAAGCGTTTAGCAAGCTGTTAACCATAAAGTCCTGTACAAAGTAGACCAATAATTATATTTAAGTTATGTAGGTATGTATATTTGTTAGTTTTTTTTAAATAAGAATCTTGTAATTTAAAACTATACTTTTTATAAGTTTACTTATTAAATATCACAAAAAGTTACGTGTTTTAAATACTTCATCATCCGTTGATCCGAACAGTGTTTGTATTTTATGTTTATGACCCAGGCTTGTACAGCGAAGAGATATGGTAAAATAATAATAACAAACGTTTTTTTCCAATTTTGACATGAAAATATCACTTAAAAACTCAGTTTAGTATAGATAATGGTTTGGCATTCCGAGAACCGATTTTCGGCGCCTTCTGCGCAAGTGGACAAACTTATTGAGAACCTCTGTAGTACGGAGACAGGAGTGTTAGATTTTTTTCGATTTGACACTGCCAATTTTGGAACGGTAGTTGATTATAATTAAATAAATTTTAGGATTTAATTCCCAAGTTTTTCGTTAATGTGAAGTGTTTAAATATGAAAGAGTTCCTGGATGAACTATTTTGGTTTCTGTACTTAATCGCTACTTAAATGTTAGTGGTAGAATAACTTGTTGGCAAATATCGGTCTTTCCTTTTGGCCTTCTTTCCATCAAGAATTGAAAATGAAAGTAAGTATGACGAACCTCACCAATACAAACTGCATCTTGTTGTCTTTCTTGCTGTTCGTTACAACAGGACACTCCTTTTAGTTTTCCTGTAAATCGGCTAATTTCCAAATTTCTTGAAGTTTCAATTTCAAATTTTATGATCTATCACAAATTTTCAATTTCTATACCAAATCCAATTTATAGTATACTAGCGGCCCGGCAGACGTTGTCCTGCCTAAAATTACTTTTCGTATTGAACTTTTGATTCATTAACCAAATCGTTTATTCAATGTGAAACATTTTTCTGATTAAGTTTATGTTCAACCAAATACATATGTCGTTCCTATCGTCAGTTATGATCGCGAGCGCATACAAAAAATTATGATTTTAACAGTTTGTCCGAATTTCCCGATTTACGCCTATCCATATCATACAAAAATCCAATAGAAAAAAGAACTTTCAGTTTTTCCGAATTTTCCAATTTTCCAGGCAACTTTTCCAATTTTTCGTTGCTTAAAAACCTTATTTTTGAAAAGAATTAGCCAAATCGGTTCAACAGTTAAGCACTTTCAGTTTTTCCCGAATTTTCACATTTTCCGGTGGATTCTCCAAAAATTTTCTTTCATACAAACCTTATCCTGACAATTATGATCACAACAAAAAAAAATCAGCCAAATCGGTCCAGCCGTTAAGCACTTTTAGTTTTTCCCGAATTTTCAAATTTTCCGATGGATTTTCCAAAATTATGATTTTTACAGTTTGTCCGAATTTCCCGATTTACGCCTATACATATACAAAAATCCAATAGAAAAAAGCATTTTCAGTTGTTTCCGAATTTTCCAATTTTCCGGGCAACTTTTCCAATTTTTCGTTCCCTAAAAACCTTATTTTTGAAAAGAATTAACCAAATCGGTTCAACCGTTAAGCACTTTCAGTTTTTCCAGAATTTTCACATTTTCCGGTGGATTCTCCAAAAATTTTCTTTCATACAAACCTTATCCTGACAATTATGATCACAACAAAAAAAAATCAGCCAAGTCGGTCCAGCCGTTAAGCACTTTTAGTTTTTCCCGAATTTTCAAATTTTCCGATGGATTTTCCAAAATTATGATTTTTACAGTTTGTCCGAATTTCCCGATTTACGCCTATACATATACAAAAGTCCAATAGAAAAAAGCATTTTCAGTTGTTTCCGAATTTTCCAATTTTCCGGGCAACTTTTCCAATTTTTCGTTCCCTAAAAACCTTATTTTTGAAAAGAATTAGTCAAATCGGTCCAACCGTTAAGCACTTTCAATTTTTCCCGAATTTTCACATTTTCCGGTGGATTCTCCAAAAATTTTCTTTCATACAAACCTTGTCCTGACAATTACGATTAAAACAAAAAAAATCAGCCAAATCGGTTCAGCCGTTAAGCACTTTTAGTTTTTCCCGAATTTTCAAATTTTCCGTTCGATTTTCCAAAATTATGATTTTTACAGTTTGTTCGAATTTCCCGACTTACGCATATCCATATCATACAAAGATCCCATAGAAAAAAGCACTTTCAGTTTTTCCCGAATTTTCCAATTTTCCGGGCAACTTTTCCAATTTCTCGTTCCCTAATACCACGTTCGGCCTCTGTTTTGTCGACGTTCCAAATTATTTTGTGCGTAAGCTCTAACTGAGCGCGTCGAACTCGACTGTATCCGTTGTTCCGGAGTTATAATGGATCGCGCTTGAGGCTTGAGAAATTCTTATTCGACTTGGCTCCAAACGCTGTCTACGCTCTTCGCGTACGCCGACCGATATTTCGACGCCTCACTGGTGGCATTTTTTCCAAAGAACCACCAAATACATGATCACCACCGATAACACACTGACAATTCAATTTTTAGAACTGTCAAACTGAAAGTCACATTTTTGTTTGTCAAACAGATTTTCATACAAACTTTTACCTTCCAAATTTTCTACTTTCCCGGTGGATTTTCCAAAATTTTCTTTCATACAAACCTTGTCCTGAAAATTACGAACACAACAAAAAAGAAATCAGCCAAATCGGTCGAGCCGTTCTCAAGTGATGAGCTTACATACATGTGGCAATTGATTTTTATTTATATAGATTATTATATGAGCGATTATGACAACCATTATTCACGAAGATGACGTTTAAGCCCACGAGCCGAAGGCGAGTGGCTCAAATCATCTGACGTGACCGACGATTTTAGAAAAATACCGTAGGTCGCGACAAAACGCCCCAGAGTTCCACATACTGACGTCAGTATATGTCTCATATCAGTGGTCGCCAAAAGCTGCGCAATGGCTAACCATCCTTTATAGTAAACCAAGACTTAAAAATTGACTGAAGTTTCAAAACATACTTTTCCTAACTGGTGCATAAATTAAACAATTTTGCTAACTGAAAAAACCACACAAAAATATGAAAAATTTTATATTAAACCAACAAATTAAACCTTCATCCTTTCCTATCCTGAACTAACCTACGCATTTACCTAAAAGTAGAACATCCTACATCCCCAACTACTGGAGAGCAGTAGTCTAACCTGGGCCTACCCCTACCTCTTTTTAATCCCAACTCCGACTCTAGTATGTCGCTAACTATTTTTTCGTGTCTCAGAAGGTGTCCTACCATCCTAACACTCTTAGGCCCGGTTTTTCAAAGAATCCAACACCGGATTAAGTCTGACACCGGTTTTGTTGCTATGATACCGGCTTTCTGATTGGTTGTAGCATAGCAACAAAGGCGGTGTCAGACTTAATCCGGTGTTGGATTCTTTGAAAAACGAGGTGACGCAATCAACCCGCGGTTCTGGAGCACAAATCATTTGTAATTTGTGCTCGTCGGTGTTGCCAGGCCTAGGCGAATAATGTCGCCAACAACTCTTGCAAAAAATCGCCAGATTTGGAAAAATATCGCCAATATCTTTTGCCCAAAATACATATATGTTAATAAACGGTAACATTTTGTTAATTTAATATATGTATAAATAATAAGACATGAAAATTTTGCTTTTTTATTAAGACAGAACAAATACATATATTATGTACTTAACTAAATTCTCTGGCCAACACAAATTTATATAAAACAAAATAAATGGGTAGGTCGTAGAATAACAGCAGACACTTAAAGCCGAATTCACATAGCATCCTTTACTAGTTCACTTTTCACAAACACTTCTCACTGTTTGCGTAAGCCGGAAGACTTGCGCATTCAGTTATTTATTTCTTTAACTCGTTTTTTAAGCACGTTTTTGTTCGATAGTTTACTCAAAAGCGGCCGATTTTGAAAAGTCGCCAGATTTCATAAAATAGTCGCCGCATCGCCAAATGCGTTAAGAAATCGCCAAATCTGACGATTAATCGCCAGCACTGGCAACACTGCTCGTGGAACTGGCTTCAAAGTGAATTGTCTCGGTTCCCAGTAGCCGGATTTCCGTGAAAATCGGCGTAGGAACGCGAGGCGAATAAGCTTTTCACGTAGTTCGATATCAACTAAGCCTATATAAAGTGACTAGATACCCTTACCCTTACGCTATTTTTAATTCTCTACATCTTTACAATGTATATTAAGCGTCTTTTGATGTTTGAAGGAACTGAAGAATTTTGGTCTCCCATTTGAAGATTTTCCCTGAAACATATCTGGCAGCACTGCTGCCATAAAGCAATGAGGTGTGGGGGGGTTGCAATCTATGCGAAGGAAGATTTGGTCCTTGAAGGATTACCGGTGGCAGAAGTTTCTTTTGAGAAAGACTGCGGAACCGTACCTAGCAAATATTATCATTAATTTAAATGGTGGTATTTTGAATAACTTTCTTTTAAAGATTGGGGAAATGTAAAATTGCATTATTCAGGGTTTTGATCAGTTGCGGCTCGTGGGTTAATAACCAGGGGTCATTTTGGTTTTGGAATTTATAATGAATACTAAATGTACCTATACAAAACATATACGTACAAAACTTCAAAAATATAATAAAGGGGACATATTGTTAAAATAAAACATACCTTCAACGTACTTATATTTCAAGTCTATTCTTCTCTCCTTCTGTTCTGCAAAATGGTCTGTGACTTTTTTGTTGAAGTTTGGAATGCTCTTTACAAGCGTTTTCTCAACAAGGCACTAAGTTTAAACTGTCCGACTGTATTGCGCAAAAATGGTTTTACCGGTTCAAAGTTGAAAAACATGTCTCACTTTCCACGGTTGTCATCGGTAGTGTACACAAGGTATTTAATAAGTTCACTGCTTCAGAAAATGTTTCACACAAATTCATGTTAATAAAAAGTTTTATGGCAACTGCACCGCGGCATTATTGCGAAAATCCTCACAATATATTACAACGGCAACCCACCAACTGTCTGAGAACTGAGAACCAGAGAAAATATAACTGAATAATTCGATTCTGCGCAGTTGTCATCGGGACACTGACCGTATTAGAGATATAGGAGTAAAAGGTGACCCACTTTCACTCAAGAATTCGCTATCTGCTGTCACTATTCTTCTTTACATGCATTTCTCCATAATCCATAAGAGCTGTGTAGGGTCAATTTGAGTTATGCCCCGGCTTGCTAGCGAGCGCGCTTTGACGCTTCCTTGACTATTTCTAGTATTGCTGCGAATGCAGACCGCTGAGGATTTTAAATGTGAGACTGTTACAAAATAAATAATTTTATTAAAATTATGGTTTTGATTAGAATATTTTAGCAGGGTCATTGACCAATTGACCTTAAGGAGAAACCGCCACTGATTTTGATAGTGAGGTTCAGATCTTGTATGCAGGTGACTAACTTTTTGTGTGATGGTGTTGAAAGAGATTAACCTTTGAACATGTTGCTGGAGTATGATTGTTACAATCAGTTTATGAGCCAACTAGAAGGTAAGGTGACACCAGAACTTACATTGATGTATACGATTGTACTATTTCTGATTGTGAAGCTATAATTATGGAGATCTTTGTAGGGTTGGGACGAACACAAGTAATAGAGTTTTCTCAGTCTGCAATTTGTACACTTTTAACAGTCTCATGGGTTGGGAGGAGCAGATGCTTCAGCGTGACACGATTTAAACCAGACAAGAATTATTTTTGATCTATCCATTCAGCGAAAAGAATTGCTCAGTCTTGCGATTTGCGCAGTTCTTTTCAGTGTGGATGATGTTGTTTGTTCGCGTGCAAGCCGTTAAATCATGTGCTCCAGAACTCTGCACCTGATTCAACCATAAGTGCGGCAGGTAGGTACTCGCTGCCAGGCAACTTTGGAATGTAATATATTAGGCTAGCCTATTCGACTAACCATAATCAAATGCAGACTTTTACGTTTTATCACAATATATGTCCCTTCATTATTACTATGACTCACCAGCGGCAGTTTGTGCTTGTTAATATCAAGTTCCTAAGTATGACAGTCATCGTTTAATCTCATAAACGTGATCGTCTTCCGTACCACCTCGAGTTGTACTGCAAAGCGTGAGCAGTTCGAAGTGCTTTTGATGTGATGCTTGCTCATCCTCTTGTGGGGCATCCGAATGGAGGGAGAGATGCGATCGGTGGTGTGGGAGCTAGGTGCACCGTGAACATATCTTCGCAGAAATCTTCCAGCTGGCAGCTGATATCTCGATTCAAACGAACGGAGAAAATGCCTATTCATTTATTTGAATAATTGTTGCATTTTCTTTGTCATCGTTATAATGGTCAGACGCATAGCCATACTGGCCACACATATGATGAAGAGTCTGGCAACATAGCCTTCCAAATGTCTACAAAACTTCTAAAGTTGGCCGGAAAAGTCGAAAGACTGTATAAGTTAATTTTACACAATACAGAGAACATTAATTTTTGGCACAAGAATCGTTAGATTCCCTGGGATCCTTAAGCTTACGCCCGTTCCTTGAATATTGATATGAACTGGTGCTCCTAGATCCAGAAAGCATACATCTTACCTTTCTTCTTCTAGCAGGCTCGCTTGGATTTGTGGTAATCAATTTAGGGAAGCTCACAGAACACAACACGCACACCCACGTTGCTTTACACGAATGCAGTTTCTCGGCATTTTGCGACATTTTGCGGTACACAAAAATTTGGGGAAGGCAGCCGGACTTGTAAATGAAAATGCACAATTGAATTCCAAGAAAGGGATACTTATATCTATTTGGAATTTAAAAAATTCAAAATCACGTGGTTTCGATTTTGTGAATTTCCTGCAGGATTTTTGTTAGCAGCAAAGAATTGAAATTACTAATTATTAGCAAAATTTGGAATAAATTTGGTGAAATTATTAAAACTGAACTCTAATGAAATTATATAAATTGGTACTTTTGTGAATTTATATTGGCATTAATAAAAACACTTTATATAAAACTAGCGGACCTGAGAGACGTTGTCCTGCCCGAACGTTGGCTTGCAAAATGAGAAAAGAAATTCCTAGAACACACGTATTTACAGAAGAATTATATTTATATAAAGATAATCGTCGTCAAGATTTATTTTGTAAATTGTATAAACAATTTGACAAAAAAATTAGAGATAACATTTTTATTTTACATAAAGTTAGTGTTTATTAACGTCAAAATAATTCACAAAAGTATCAGTTTATTACATAAGAAACTGGCACAAATAATTAAATAAATCTAATGAAATTAATCACAAAAAAAACTAATTCTGATTCCAGCAAAACTATCGGAGACTGCGGAGGGAACTTGGGTATTTAACTTACGCAACTCGCAAATCACAAAAGGCAAAAAACAAGACTGTCCTCGAGGGTAGAACGCAATAATATAAAATTTTCGAAATAGGAATGGTCCTTAGCTGACCAGTCAGGAACCTGGGTATGCTCGAACACAGGGTAGGGTTTTATGTCTGTCTCTGAACTCTGAACTGGCTAAAAGCTGTCGTGGGGAAGCCAGGAGCGGATGGGTCGATGCGTTCCCAAGCGAAAAAACAATGTTGCGATCTGCGACTATTTCTTGAGTTTGAGGCCTGAGCGGAACCTGTAGTGAAGGAAAAAGCAGTTCTTTTTAGTGGTAAGCAAATTGCACAAGCACATTCGATGTTGTTATCTGTACCCTATGTCCGCGGCGGAAAACGCGATAACTGCAAGCCGATGATCGGCATAGTCACAACAAGGAAATGTCGAGCGTGCTTATTGTTTTATACTTGTGGAGCTTATTTTCAAAACGCAATTTCTGACCAGAATTTCGCTATTGAGATATAGGTGTCGTTGGAAAGCTATGGTTAAATCGTATCTATTTATGGAAAGAATTCTTTGCAAAACGCACTTTCTACCTTTTAGAATAGACGATGAAATATACATTTTTCTTCAAAATGCAATTTCTACGGTATGTCATTACTTTCAAAGTGCAATATCTGCATAGTTATTTCAAAATGAATTTTCTGCTCTACTGTTTTGTGTATCTTCTGTGGATCTTGACGTTTGTGCCGTCTGATGTCAATACGTAATTGGCGGCAAATCACTATTTTCAGATATGGAAGTCATTTTCTTAATATAGAAGACTTCGAAAGACCTTGTAGGCATAAAACAAGCTTTTTTTGCAATAATATATCTGATGAGGATATTCTGCAAATGCGAAGAAAATTCTACAAAGTTGCTAATAAATCTGTGCAAGACAGGAAGTTATCACATTTAATTATGCACTTTTTTCTTCAAACAGCAATTTCTACGAAGATTTTGTTCTCTCCTGGCTTTAGTACCAGAGTTAGAGCAGAAAGCTCCAGGCAACTTTACAATTTACATACTACTGCTCGATAAAGCAACCCCCACCCCCTCCAGCATTTGCAGTTTTAGTGCTATAAAAAACCTTCTTTTTCTCAGTAAAATCCTCAAGACAGAAATTGCATTTTGAAAATAAGCTCCACACTTGCTCACTCGGTGAGTAGGTAATCAAAAATCAAACACACCGCTGTGGTACCGGCTGCTCTATACAGAGTGAAAGGTTGCCGACGCTGGCTGAAGTCGCCACGCCTTAATTCGTAAGTCAATGCGAAGCGGGGAAACCCTACATGGCACCAGCATTCCCTCCTAAATATACTGCGTAGTGCATACCAGCGCAATACATCCGTTGCTCGGTAGTTTTTAAAACGCGGTTGTGTTTTTACTAAATTTAAACGTATGTTCTTCAAGAAAATAATATTATAAATGCCAACGACTAGCACTGATATGCTCCGATCGCTCCGCTTGGCAAAAACCCGGAATCAGTACCAAAACGATTAATGCGATGGGCAGGGTTTGATCTAGAGGCCATTCGATCATCAGACCGACACACTAGTCATGCCCAGCATAACATAGCGCAGCAGAGTGCAGCATAGCTTTTTATAACAGTTTTAATTAGACGGAACACCGCATGTTGGTGGTAGCAGAGACAAAGCACAGACAGAGGGCTATGCAACACCTACGTGCTCTGTGACAGTGACACAGTTTTCCTGTGGTGCTGTGGTATTTCGCGCCTATACAGGTATTTTATCTATCTTCGGTCTGCACAAATGGAGTGCTATATATGATACGAACCATTTTGACTATGATTATGCGCACAAACCCGAAATAATAAATTTGGGAAAACGGAAAAGAATTAAATTATTCAAATGGTAAATTACATTTAATTTGAAATCTGCTCAATTTTATATTTTTTAAATCTGTTACTAACCTACTCGCAGAGACACTGTCAGAGACTTCCATCAATATGCGGTGACCAACTAACAGGGGCAGAGCAGAGAATTAGTTTTCCTCTGCGTTTTATAAAAAATATATTTTTGCTTACTTAAAAATTGTTGAGACGTTCCATAATCGAGGTTATTTGACGATTTTCTCTAATTTTAAATGTAAAATAAGGTATTTTGTCTGAAATTACACATACTTAAACGGAGATCAAAGCGCATTTCTGCATAACGAGAAGCTTAAACGTACAGAATTTCAAGTACCTAAAAACTTCGAAATTTGGATCTGTGCATAATCTATGAAAAACGAACACCTAGTTCCCGGAAACAATCAACGCGCGCAAGTTAGTGAGAGAGTTGAAACTTCGTAAAGGCTACTTATGGATCATTGTACAGGTACCTACATCATACATCTATTACAAAGTGGCCGTTGACCGTTATACAGTATGTCTACGAATTGACGCAACAACAAGTGTAATGGAAGAATTCTTTTAGTGAAAATTTCATATTTAGAGATTAAGTATGTCTTCAAGAATCAATTGTACCCCTAACCACATAAAATTTGAAATACTATATACGCATTTCGGCAGCTAAGCTGCCATCTTCAGTAGCAGGGAAAAACACGGGTGTGAAAACAGCCACATCCACAAGTTACCGAATCGCGGCCGGATCGCGTGCGCTTTAAAACCGAACCCTAGCCACAGTTCGGCGTGGATGAAAACCTCAAAGGGAAAAGTTAAACTTAATGAAATTTCCAGTTACCGAATAGCAGAAATAGCAATAGAAAACAGTCTATTGGGTATATACGAAAAATAATGAAACTACATTTTTAATACCACAAATTTTAAATTCTGGAAACTCCAAATTCGACGATCCCATCTTGGAAATAGGTTTTCCTGAGACACAAAGACATGTACTTTCATGGTAGCTATAGAAAACCCCCAGTCTCCTCTTCCGTATATACGAAAAATAACGATTATTATGCTTTTGATGCAGCCCCTATAAATTAGATGCTAAGTATTTTAAATTCTGGAAACTCCAAATTGGACGATCCCATTTTGGAAATAGGTTTTTCTGTGACGCAAAGACATGTACTTTCATGGTAGCTATAGAAAACCCCCAGTCTCCTCTTCCGTATATACGAAAAATAAAGATTATTTTGCTTTTGATGCAGCGCCATTACTTGCTATGTATTTTAAATTCTGGAAACTCCAAATTCGACGATCCCATTCTGGAAATAGGTTCTTCTGGGACACAAAGGCATGTACTTTCATGGTAGCTATAGAAAACCCCCAGCCTCCTCTTCCGTATATACGAAAACTACAGATTATTATGCTTTTCATGCAGCACCACACATTAGATGCAAAATATTTTAAATTCTGGAAACTCCAAATTCGACGATCCCATTTTGGAAATAGGTTTTTCTGGGACACAAAGGCATGTACTTTCATGGCAGCTATAGAAAACCCCCAGTCTCCTCTTCCGTATATACGAAAAATATATTTTATTATGCTTTTCATGCAGCACCACACATTAGATGCTAAATATTTTAAATTCTGGAAACTCCAAATTGGACGATCCCATTTTGGAAATAGGTTTTTCTGGGACACAAAGGCATGTACTTTCATGGTAGCTATAGAAAACCACCAGTCTCCTCTTCCGTATATACGAAAAATAAAGATTATTATGCTTTTGATGCAGCGCCATAAATTAGATGCTATATATTTTAAATTCTGTAAACTCCAAATTCGACGATCCCATTTTGGAAAAAGGTTTTTCTGGGACAGAAAGGCACGTACTTTCATGGTAGCTATAGAAACCCCCCAGTCTCCTCTTCCGTATATACGAAAAATAAAAATTATTATTCTTTTGATGCAGCGCCATAAATTAGATGCTATATATTTTCAATTCTGGAAACTCCAAATTCGACGATCCCATTTTGGAAATAGGCTTTTCTGGGACACAAAGGCATGTACTTTCATGGCAGCTATAGAAAACCCCCAGTCTCCTCTTCCGTATATACGAAAAATAATTATTATTATGCTTTTGATGCAGCACCATAAATTAGATGCTATATATTTTAAATTCTGTAAACTCCAAATTCGACGATCCCATTTTGGAAAAAGGTTTTTCTGGGACAGAAAGGCACGTACTTTCATGGTAGCTATATAAACCCCCCAGTCTCCTCTTCCGTATATACGAAAAATACATTTTGTTATGCTTTTCATGCAGCACCACACATTAGATGCTAAATATTTTAAATTCTGGAAACTCCAAATTCGGCGATCCCATTTTGGAAATAGGTTTTTCTGGGACACAAAGGCATGTACTTTCATGGTAGCTATAGAAAACCCCCAGTCTCCTCTTCCGTATATACGAAAAATACATTTTATTATGCTTTTCATCCAGCACCACACATTAGATGCTAAATATTTTAAATTCTGGAAACTCCAAATTGGACGATCCCATTTTGGAAATAGGTTTTTCTGGGACACAAAGGCATGTACTTTCATGATAGCTATAGAAAACCCCCAGTCTCCTCTTCCGTATATACAAAAAATAATTATTATTATGCATTTGATGCAGCGCCATAAATTAGATGCTATATATTTTAAATTCTGTAAACTCCAAATTCGACGATCCCATTTTGGAAAAAGGTTTTTCTGGGACAGAAAGGCACGTACTTTCATGGTAGCTATAGAAACCCCCCAGTCTCCTCTTCCGTATATACGAAAAATACATTTTGTTATGCTTTTCATGCAGCACCACACATTAGATGCTAAATATTTTAAATTCTGCAAACTCCAAATTCGACGATCCCATTTTGGAAATAGGTTTTTCTGTTACACAAAGGCATGTACTTTCATGGTAGCTATAGAAAACCCCCAGTCTCCTCTTCCGTATATACGAAAAATACAGATTATTATGCTTTTCATGCAGCGCCATAAGTTAGATGCTATGTATTTTAAATTCTGCAAACTCCAAATTCGACGATCCCATTTTGGAAATAGGTTTTTCTGGGACGCAAAGGCATGTACTTTCATGGTAGCTATAGAAAACCCCCAGTCTCCTCTTCCGTATATACGAAAAATACAGATTATTATGCTTTTCATGCAGCGCCATAAGTTAGATGCTATGTATTTTAAATTCTGCAAACTCCAAATTCGACGATCCCATTTTGGAAATAGGTTTTTCTGGGACGCAAAGGCATGTACTTTCATGGTAGCTATAGAAAACCCCCAGTCTCCTCTTCCGTATATACGAAAAATACAGATTATTATGCTTTTCATGCAGCGCCATAAGTTAGATGCTATGTATTTTAAATTCTGGAAACTCCAAATTCGACGATCCCATTTTGGAAATAGGTTTTTCTGGGACACAAAGGCTAATACTTTCATGGTAGCTATAGAAAACCCCCAGTCTCCTCTTCCGTATATACGAAAAATAATTATTATTATGCTTTTGATGCAGCGCCATAAATTAGATGCTATATATTTTAAATTCTGTAAACTCCAAATTCGACGATCCCATTTTGGAAAAAGGTTTTTCTGGGACACAAAGGCACGTACTTTCATGGTAGCTATAGAAACCCCCAGTCTCCTCTTCCGTATATACGAAAAATAAAAATTATTATTCTTTTGATGCAGCACCACACATTAGATGCAAAATATTTTAAATTCTGGAAACTCCAAATTCAGCGATCCCATTTTGGAAATAGGTTTTTCTGGGACACAAAGGCATGTACTTTCATGATAGCTATAGAAAACCCCCAGTCTCCTCTTCCGTATAAACGAAAAATAATTATTATTATGCTTTTGATGCAGCGCCATAAATTAGATGCTATATATTTTAAATTCTGTAAATTCCAAATTCGACGATCCCATTTTGGAAAAATGTTTTTCTGGGACACAAAGGCATGTACTTTCATAGTAGCTGAAGAAAACCCCCAGTCTCCTCTTCCGTATATACGAAAAATAAAGATTATGCTTTTGATGCAGCACCATAAATTAGATGCTAAATATTTTAAATTCTTGAAACTCCAAATTGGGAAATAGGTTTTTCTGGGACACAAAGGCATGTACTTTCATGGTAGGTATAGAAAACCCCATTCTCCTCTTCCGTATATACGAAAAATACATTTTGTTATGCTTTTCATGCAGCACCACACATTAGATGCTAAATATTTTAAATTCTGGAAACTCCAAATTGGACGATCCCATTTTGGAAATAGGTTTTTCTGGGACACAAAGGCATGTACTTTCATGGTAGCTATAGAAAACCCCCAGTCTCCTCTTCCGTATATACGAAAAATAATTATTATTATGCTTTTGATGCAGCGCCATAAATTAGATGCTATATATTTTAAATTCTGTAAACTCCAAATTCGACGATCCCATTTTGGAAAATGGTTTTTCTGGGACAGAAAGGCACGTACTTTCATGGTAGCTATAGAAACCCCCCAGTCTCCTCTTCCGTATATACGAAAAATAAAAATTCTTATTCTTTTGATGCAGCGCCATAAATTAGATGCTATATATTTTCAATTCTGGAAACTCCAAATTCGACGATCCCATTTTGGAAATAGGTTTTTCTGGGACACAAAGGCATGTACTTTCATGGTAGCTATAGAAAGCCCCCAGTCTCCTCTTCTGTATATACGAAAAATAACGATTACTATGTTTTTGATGCAGCGCCATAAATTAGATGTTATATATTTTAAAATCTGGAAACTCCAAATTCGACGATCCCATTTTGGAAATAGGTTTTTCTGGGACGCAAAGACATGTACTTTCGTGGTAGCTATAGAAATCCTCCAGTCTCCTCTTCCGTATATACGAAAAATAAAGATAATTATGCTTTTGATGCAGCGCCATAAATTAAATGCTATGTATTTTAAATTCTGGAAACCCCAAATTCGACGATCCCATTTTGGAAATAGGTTTTTCTGGGACACAAAGGCATGTACTTTCATGGTAGCTGTAGAAAGCCAAAGTCTAATGTTCTATGTTTCCTACAGACTATAGTCAGTTCATATAACCAGAACAGTTTGAGTTGTTAACATAATCACTTTTTACTCTTTGGTAGTCTATGTACATAATTGTAATTAGTTATAAACTCAATTAGAAAATATTTTCTTATGCAAACTAAAACCTACTACAAACACAATAAACAAAATAACAGCTAGTTATACTCAAAATACATAATCTTGTACCAAATATCCTATTTAGTGTAAACAAAAATGATCTTCTAAAAGGTAGGTATCAGCTAAACAACAAACAAAAATAGTAAACTCTTAATAAACAAAAATCCATTCTGCTCAATTCACTGCATTCAGAACACATCAATTGCGACGATCTTCTGAACAAAATCTGCAAATTCAATAAAATGTAAACCATAAACGAAACAGAAAATAACTTCTGATACAAACTAAAACAGCAACTCTTTCTGAAATATTCTCTTCAGAATGGGAACGCAATAAGTAAAATGATCTTCTAATAGGTACCTAGGTATCAACTAAACAACAAACAAAAATAGTAAACTCTTAACAAACAAAAATCCATTCTGCTGAATTCACTACACTCAGAACCAGAACACATTAATTAAGACGATCTTCTGAACAAAATCTGCAAATTCGATAAAATGTAAACTTTAAACGAAACGGAAAATAACTTCTGATACAAACTAAAACAGCAATTCTTTTGAAAATATTCCCTTCAGAGTGAGAACGCAAGAAGTAAAATTAACAATCGTTTCTGACACATTTTGTTAGAAATGGAACTTAAAATCACATCCTCTAGCTACTTCCTACGTCTTCACAATAATTATGGCAAAACGTGTTAATACAACAAGCACAATTCACAAACTCCTTGATGTGGTGGTATATTACATTTTTCATGTTCTTTTCTGTTGCACTTGATACATGCAGAAAATTTTACGTCTTCGTGACTGCTTATATCTCTTGCACAAGTTACGCATTTTTCAGACATATTTTCTGATGCCTCAAGCAAAATTTTTTGTAATTTCAACCTATAATTTCTCATGTCCATGTGTTGTGTTAAAGGCTTATTTGCTATTAACTGGTGAAAAAAGTATATTATATATGCACCGCAATTGAAGGTGTCATTTTGCAATATATGTTCAACGAGGACAGGTTTCCAATTAATGCAATCAAGTTGTCCGTTGGTGGCATTACATTTGTTAATTATCCTAGAAAAAATTAAAAAATACTTATTCAACTCATCACGTTGAATGTTATTAGGATTTAAAAACATAAATTCCTTTTTTTTAGTATCGGCAAATGCAATGCACCAGTGATTATTGTTAATTAAAATAGGAAAGACAATATGTCGATATTTACTATTAACTAATCCAACGAAAAAATCATCCACTAGTTCCTCGGTGCGTGTAAAAGCTGTCGTAGCGGAATTGCAATCAATTACTGTGTACATGTGTGTCGCATGATATTCATCTAACAATACGTTAAGCAATATGTCAATAATAAAATTACTTAGCCACTGGCACCCAAGTAAAGTCAAATAATCGGATATATATGCCGCATTTATTGGACAATTTATGTTTTTGTATTCCCCGACGACATAATTTTTGTTGTTTGTTCTACTTTTATAATATTTGACATCATTCACTAAACCATTTTTGAGTAACTTAATTTGCTTGTTTGGTATAGAATGTTCTACTTCGAGATATTTCTTTATTAGATTGGTAAGTTGAAGTTCTGGAAAGAAAAAGTTTTTATAAAAATGACATAAGGTAGCACTCATTTTTGTATTCCAAAAAGCGTCGTCTTTAAAAACTTTCGTGGTACATATTCCTTTGTTGGTAAAAATAACAAAATCACACCATTTCCTGCCCGTAACTTGCAGCAAACCTTGAATTTGATAATAGTAGTCATGTTTTTCATTGATGTTAGAAAAATCTTCCATATATGGAAGTTTGGATTCATTTATAGCATCTTGTGCGTATTTTTTATAGAATAAGGACACTTAATTTCAACTATTCCTTCATCCAGCACAAGGCCATCCGGTGATCCTGCTAGATAGGGAATTTCGGGGTGAATAACAAGACCTGTGCGAATGACTTTGTAGCCTGTAAGAGTTTCATATTCGCCCAGTGCTCTTTCCTCATTATTTATTCCATGTAAGATGGCTGGAACTAAAGGTTTGTTAGTGTTCAGAAGTCTCTTTGCCAACTTCTCACCTGACTCTTTTTTCGTAGTCTTACATATTTTACCAAAATTTGAAGCAGTTAGACGAATTCTTCGTTCGTCGTACCACAATTGAGACTTTCGCTGCGTTTTAGTCTCCTGTTCTATCTGCTCTCTGCGAAATTGAGTTAATTTTTTTACTTTGTCATCGTGAATTTGCGGGGTAGATACCGTTTTCGACAAATCACAATGTTTACAATAAAAGCTACCTGAATAGCTTTTATCGATGCCAGAATCACAGTTCTGATGAATCCACGCTTCGCATATGTCGCACTGTACCCAGTCTGCCGTTATATCCAATGGTCCTTCACCACAATAATCACATATTAGGACTTCATTTTTGTTCTCTTCTTGTTTTACCTTTAAACTTAAAGAAAGTTGTTTTTTCTTTAATACCTTCTTTAAATTACACTTCGAGAAGTTCGTGATTTTTTTGTTGTCTCGTCGATTCCATTGTTCCGTTGCCGTAATTGATTCCTTGCCATCGGTTTTTCTAATAAACACATTCTTTCTGCTCGTACATTTACGAGATGGTATACTTAATTCCGCTTCCTTACAAAGCCCAATGATTTCGTTTCGCAGTTTTCTGACTACCCTACTGCATTTTTGGTTAGTTTTTCCTTCGAAAATTGTGTTTTTCGTATAATTGAACCAATTTTCAACATCGGCATTGCTTAGTCGCTTCGTCACTTCATTCTCTTTATACAACAACAAACCGGACCACAACGGAAGAATGGAAAAGTATTTTTTACAGAGTAAATCAAAATACTCTACGTTGTAGTAATCTTTTTGAGCAGCAACCTCAGAATATTTAGGTAAATTTTCATAAATTTCTAATAAATACGAATAAAATGGGCTACTTTTATACAACGGATCGTTGTACGAAGCTTCATCTTCATAGTCCTTTAACTCTTCATTAACTTCCAGTTCGTCAGGAAGTTCGTGACAGCAAAGTTCCAATAGAGCTTGTAGAGCTTTTTTATTATCTCTATTTTGGGTTTTCGTAGTGATTAGGATAGCTAAATTCTTGAACCAGCATAAAAAAGTAGAAAAATCATTTATGTTAAAAGCAGTGGCCATTATTTCTTTTAAATGAGAACAAACAGTAGGATTTATATAGAACCGTGAAATATCTTTAGCGATAATCTTAAAAAAATGGCTGCAGCAAATGTAGATTCCAACTACGCTATTATCAGATTTTTTATTACCCATAACTTCCTTAAATGTTTTTTGTAAATACATTTTTAAGGTCATGTTATTCCAAAATAGGGATATTGCATTAAGGAACGCAAAACTAAAATCGACAACAACCTTTGAAATTATTGGCCACCGATTAATATTTTGCAGACAGAATAATTTAAATTTTGCCAGCCAAACTCCTATTGAAACTGCATCATGCCTTGAACTAAACATTTCTAAAATAGGACAAATTCGATTTATTTTCGTTTTTATAACCCCAGCATAATAATACACGCGTTTTTGTTCATGGCGCGGTTTTCTTACAAGAGAGCCTGTAGCATCTAAATGTAATAA
Source organism: Xestobium rufovillosum (assembly GCA_963966045.1). Taxonomy (NCBI): domain Eukaryota; kingdom Metazoa; phylum Arthropoda; class Insecta; order Coleoptera; family Ptinidae; genus Xestobium; species Xestobium rufovillosum. The sequence goes on along the minus strand of OZ014494.1, from coordinate 41,379,742 downwards.
TACCATTGCATCTTTTGTGCAAATAGATAATTGCTCACGGCTATACAAATATACGTGAAAAGGTTCTCCGACTTGTTGTATGAAACTTGGATTAGAACGCTGCATTAAACACATGTCCAGTACGTCATCTTCATGTCTGTCATTCAGTGACATTTTCTCTGATCTCACCTTACGATATACAGCGTCTGATTTGACGTCCTGAAGGTTTCCTCTGAAAATTCTACTGGGAGAGGCATCTAATACGTGTATTCTTCGCAATCTAGAAGGTTTTAAATTCTTCAACTTATTTCTATACAAGGCTCTTTCTTCGCCCTTGACGTACCGCGTTAATTGCTTGCAATGATTGAAGTTCAAAGACGAACTAAAAACATCTACTTTATAAGTAGCTGCAGGAATAGTAACATCGTTTATATTTAATAAAAATAACTTGCAGTTATGTGCACAGTAGGCGTAAATTTTAATTGCATTAGTAGAAGAAAGAAATCTGGGATGTTTGAAGTTTATAACACAAGTATTGTTTACTGTTCTGATTTTTTCTTTAATAATGTACTGGTATCGTCCTGCATATAAAGTTTTTCCAGTAAAAATGCCACTAAACTCAACGTCTGTCAAATAAAAGGACCCTTCGAAAACCCTACAACACTTATAGCTAGGTCTCTTCCATAAGCAGTCTTTTAAATTGACAGAATTTACTGGCAGAATCATGCCATCAAATTTTGTCTTATTTTTATCAAGCTGCAGAATGCAGTCCGAGATATGTTCTTCCTCTAAAGACTTTTCCAATAATTTCTCGTCGTCGTATACTGAAGGCACACAAAATAAAGATGTTAAATTTCGCTTTACCTTCTGCTTCATATTTGGAGAACAAACGCTTGAAATTGCCTGGTTGATCATAGCTGGTGTTGACATTGCGAGCGGAGGTAAAATATTAGGTGAATAACCATTGAAATTTTCAATTTTCTGTGAACTAAAACTTCCGAAGGATGCGGGCAATTCATCTTCGTATTTAATTATATTTGGAGAACAGGTATTTGAAGCAACCTGTTGAATTATAATTGGTGTTGGCACTGCTCGTGGTTGTAAAATATTACCATTGAAATTTTCAATTTTCGGCGAACCAGAATTGCAAGAATCGTTGCAATTTCTGTCGGTTTGAAGCAATTCATATTTATGATTAATTATATACCGTTTTAATTTATATCGGTTTTTCAAATTATTGCCTAAATTCATACCTTTGCACAAGTCCGATAAAGCAGATTTTTTGTCATATTTAGATGTGTAATAAATAGTTTCAACCTCTATATTAAGTATTTTCAAGCTCTGATGTATCCTTCTTGAATAGCACAAAGGACTTGATTCAGATTTAACGCCGTCGTAGTTTTGAAAGAGAGCCTGAATGTTCCCACTATTTCGTTTAAAAATTTTGCAGACCCTGTCCCTGTTTGACTTTGAATCTGAATGAAACAAATGGCTACACGCATCTCTTATAATTGAATGGCCAATACCTAGTTTCTGTACGTCAGAGAATGCTAACCCTGAATGATTATTATTAAAATAATCAGCTAGGTCTTTAATATCGTTTTTAAACTTACTCATTTTAAATACTATTTACTTAACGCACCCACCTTTACAACCAAAATTATATTTTGTTATTCAGGCGATACTCGCACTCGGGACATCGACTTTTTAGTTAGAGATGGGTGCGTACCCGTTTAAACTTTATGTACAATATGCTTTTGCTTAAAAGGTTGAATGTTTCTTGTTCATTTCCTGAAAAGCTATACCTTTACCAAAATTAAAATAAATGGGCTTCGTTCTGTTCTATAAATTTTTAGTTCGAGGCACGATGTTCCTTCACTTGAAGTTATGGTACAAAATTTATTCTGTTAGCAAAGTATTACAGAGACCAATAATTGTAAACGTTTTAGATTTCAGTTATGTATTGGCAAAAGTATTTAAGCAAGTTATGAAAATCAAAAAAGATGCCGCGAAATTTTGTGACAAACCCTGTTTAAGTAATGACTACTGCTTAAGTGATTTTTCTACTTTTTTAGGCTGCTTAAAAATGTATTTATCTTTCATATGACCAAGAAACCAATCGCAAAAAACAAACTAATCTAAAATTTCGTCTTTCTCTTTGTATTTCATGGGTGAATCTGGTAGTTGAATCTACACTTAACTCACTACGACAGCTTTTACAACGCACCGAGGAACTAGTGGATGATTTTTTCGTTGGATTAGTTACCTAATAGTAAATATAGACATATTGCCTTTCCTATTTTAATTAACAATAATCACTAGTACATTGCATTTGCCGATACTAAAAAAGGAATTCATGTTTTTGAATCCTAATAACATTCAACGTGATGAGTTGAATAAGTATTTTTTAATTTTTTCTAGGATAATTAACAAATGTAATTGTCAATGGACAACTTGATTGCATCAATTGGAAACCTGTCCTCGTTGAACATACTCGTATATTGCAAAATTACACCTTCAATTGCAGTGCATAGATATATAATATACTTCTTTCACCTGTTAATACACACAGTAGTTGGATCAAGAACTTTGACGTATATTCACTATGAATTCTTAACAAGTTAACCCCACACGCCAAAAGACAGTGACACAGTAATTAAACTCGACACGTGTTTCGCTGACAACGTCAGCATCCTCAGGAATTGGAGATTATCTTCAACTCCTGAGGATGTTGACGTTGACAGCGAAATACGTGTCGAGTTTAATTACCGTGTCACTGTCTTTTGGCGTGTGGGGTTAACTTATTAAGAATTTATAGTCACCAGTTAATAGCAAATAAGCCTTTAACACAGCACATGGACATGAGAAATTATAGACTGGCATTACAAAAAATTTTGCTTGAGGCATCAGAAAATATGTCTGAAAAATGCGTAACTTGTGCAAGAGATATAAGCAGTCACGAACACGTAAAATTTTCTTCATGTATCAAGTGCATCAGAAAAGAACATGAAAAATGTAATATACCACCACATCAACACATCAAGGAGTTTGTGAATTGTGCTTGTTGTATTAACAAGTTTTGCCATAATTTATTATTGTGAAGACGTAGAAAGTAGCTAGAGGATGTGATTTTAAGCTCCATTTCTAACAAAATGTTTCAGAAAGGATTGTTAATTTTACTTCTTGCGTTCCCACTCTGAAGGGAATATTTCAAAAAGAATTGCTGTTTTAGTTTGTATCGGAAGTTATTTTCCGTTTCGTTTAAAGTTTACATTTTATCGAATTTGCAGATTTTCTTCAGAAGATCGTCTTAATTAATGTGTTCTGGTTCTGAGTGTAGTGAATTGAGCAGAATGGATTTTTGTTTGTTAAGAGTTTACTATTTTTGTTTGTTGTTTAGTTGATACCTAGGTACCTATTAGAAGATCATTTTACTTATTGCGTTCCCATTCTGAAGAGAATATTTCAGAAAGAGTTGCTGTTTTAGTTTGTATCAGAAGTTATTTTCTGTTTCGTTTAAGGTTTACATTTTATTGAATTTGCAGATTTTGTTCAGAAGATCGTCGCAATGAATGTGTTCTGAATGCAGTGAATTGAGCAGAATGGATTTTTGTTTATTAAGAGTTTACTATTTTTGTTTGTTGTTTAGCTGATACCTACGTTTTAGAAGATCATTTTTGTTTACACTAAATAGGATATTTGGTACAAGATTATGTATTTTGAGTATAACTAGCTGTTATTTTGTTTATTGTGTTTGTAGTAGGTTTTAGTTTGCATAAGAAAATATTTTCTAATTGAGTTTATAACTAATTACAATTATGTATATAGACTACCAAAGAGTAAAAAGTGATTATGTTAACAACTCAAACTGTTCTGGTTATATGAACTGACTGTAGTCTGTAGGAAACATAGAACATTAGACTTTGGTTTTCTACAGCTACTATGAAAGTACATGCCTTTGTGTCCCAGAAAAACCTATTTCCAAAATGGGATCTTCGAATTTGGAGTTTCCAGAATTTAAAATACATAGCATCTAACTTATGGCGCTGCATGAAAAGCATAATAATCTGTATTTTTCGTATATACGGAAGAGGAGACTGGGGGTTTTCTATAGCTACCATGAAAGTACATGCCTTTGCGTCCCAGAAAAACCTATTTCCAAAATGGGATCGTCGAATTTGGAGTTTGCAGAATTTAAAATACATAGCATCTAACTTATGGCGCTGCATGAAAAGCATAATAATCTGTATTTTTCGTATATACGGAAGAGGAGACTGGGGGTTTTCTATAGCTACCATGAAAGTACATGCCTTTGCGTCCCAGAAAAACCTATTTCCAAAATGGGATCGTCGAATTTGGAGTTTGCAGAATTTAAAATACATAGCATCTAACTTATGGCGCTGCATGAAAAGCATAATAATCTGTATTTTTCGTATATACGGAAGAGGAGACTGGGGGTTTTCTATAGCTACCATGAAAGTACATGCCTTTGTGTAACAGAAAAACCTATTTCCAAAATGGGATCGTCGAATTTGGAGTTTGCAGAATTTAAAATATTTAGCATCTAATGTGTGGTGCTGCATGAAAAGCATAACAAAATGTATTTTTCGTATATACGGAAGAGGAGACTGGGGGGTTTCTATAGCTACCATGAAAGTACGTGCCTTTCTGTCCCAGAAAAACCTTTTTCCAAAATGGGATCGTCGAATTTGGAGTTTACAGAATTTAAAATATATAGCATCTAATTTATGGCGCTGCATCAAATGCATAATAATAATTATTTTTTGCATATACGGAAGAGGAGACTGGGGGTTTTCTATAGCTATCATGAAAGTACATGCCTTTGTGTCCCAGAAAAACCTATTTCCAAAATGGGATCGTCCAATTTGGAGTTTCCAGAATTTAAAATATTTAGCATCTAATGTGTGGTGCTGGATGAAAAGCATAATAAAATGTATTTTTCGTATATACGGAAGAGGAGACTGGGGGTTTTCTATAGCTACCATGAAAGTACATGCCTTTGCGTCCCAGAAAAACCTATTTCCAAAATGGGATCGTCGAATTTGGAGTTTGCAGAATTTAAAATACATAGCATCTAACTTATGGCGCTGCATGAAAAGCATAATAATCTGTATTTTTCGTATATACGGAAGAGGAGACTGGGGGTTTTCTATAGCTACCATGAAAGTACATGCCTTTGTGTCCCAGAAAAACCTATTTCCAAAATGGGATCGTCGAATTTGGAGTTTGCAGAATTTAAAATATTTAGCATCTAATGTGTGGTGCTGCATGAAAAGCATAACAAAATGTATTTTTCGTATATACGGAAGAGGAGACTGGGGGTTTTCTATAGCTATCATGAAAGTACATGCCTTTATGTCCCAGAAAAACCTATTTCCAAAATGGGATCGCCGAATTTGGAGTTTCCAGAATTTAAAATATTTTGCATCTAATGTGTGGTGCTGCATCAAAAGAATAATAATTTTTATTTTTCGTATATACGGAAGAGGAGACTGGGGGGTTTCTATAGCTACCATGAAAGTACGTGCCTTTGTGTCCCAGAAAAACCTTTTTCCAAAATGGGATCGTCGAATTTGGAGTTTACAGAATTTAAAATATATAGCATCTAATTTATGGCGCTGCATCAAAAGCATAATAATAATTATTTTTCGTATATACGGAAGAGGAGACTGGGGGTTTTCTATAGCTACCATGAAAGTATTAGCCTTTGTGTCCCAGAAAAACCTATTTCCAAAATGGGATCGTCGAATTTGAAGTTTACAGAATTTAAAATACATATATAGCATCTAATTTATGGCGCTGCATCAAAAGCATAATAATCTTTATTTTTCGTATATACGGAAGAGGAGACTGGGGGTTTTCTATAGCTACCATGAAAGTACATGCCTTTGTGTCCCAGAAAAACCTATTTCCAAAATGGGATCGCCGAATTTGGAGTTTCCAGAATTTAAAATATTTAGCATCTAATGTGTGGTGCTGCATGAAAAGCATAACAAAATGTATTTTTCGTATATACGGAAGAGGAGACTGGGGGGTTTCTATAGCTACCATGAAAGTACGTGCCTTTCTGTCCCAGAAAAACCTTTTTCTAAAATGGGATCGTCGAATTTGGAGTTTACAGAATTTAAAATATATAGCATCTAATTTATGGCGCTGCATCAAATGCATAATAATAATTATTTTTTGTATATACGGAAGAGGAGACTGGGGGTTTTCTATAGCTATCATGAAAGTACATGCCTTTGTGTCCGAGAAAAACCTATTTCCAAAATGGGATCGTCCAATTTGGAGTTTCCAGAATTTAAAATATTTAGCATCTAATGTGTGGTGCTGGATGAAAAGCATAATAAAATGTATTTTTCGTATATACGGAAGAGGAGACTGGGGGTTTTCTATAGCTACCATGAAAGTACATGCCTTTGTGTCCCAGAAAAACCTATTTCCAAAATGGGATCGCCGAATTTGGAGTTTCCAGAATTTAAAATATTTAGCATCTAATGTGTGGTGCTGCATGAAAAGCATAACAAAATGTATTTTTCGTATATACGGAAGAGGAGACTGGGGGGTTTATATAGCTACCATGAAAGTACGTGCCTTTCTGTCCCAGAAAAACCTTTTTCCAAAATGGGATCGTCGAATTTGGAGTTTACAGAATTTAAAATATATAGCATCTAATTTATGGTGCTGCATCAAAAGCATAATAATAATTATTTTTCGTTTATACGGAAGAGGAGACTGGGGGTTTTCTATAGCTACCATGAAAGTATATGCCTTTGTGTCCTAGAAAAACCTATTTCCAAAATGGGATCGTCCAATTTGGAGTTTCCAGAATTTAAAATATTTAGCATCTAATGTGTGGTGCTGCATGAAAAGCATAATAAAATGTATTTTTCGTATATACGGAAGAGGAGACTGGGGGTTTTCTATAGCTGCCATGAAAGTACATGCCTTTGTGTCCCAGAAAAACCTATTTCCAAAATGGGATCGTCGAATTTGGAGTTTCCAGTATTGAAAATATATAGCATCTAATTTATGGCGCTGCATCAAAAGAATAATAATTTTTATTTTTCGTATATACGGAAGAGGAGACTGGGGGGTTTCTATAGCTACCATGAAAGTACGTGCCTTTCTGTCCCAGAAAAACCTTTTTCCAAAATGGGATCGTCGAATTTGGAGTTTACAGAATTTAAAATATATAGCATCTAATTTATGGCGCTGCATCAAAAGCATAATAATAATTATTTTTCGTATATACGGAAGAGGAGACTGGGGGTTTCCTATAGCTACCATGAAAGTACATGCCTTTGTGTCCCAGAAAAACCTATTTCCAAAATGGGATCGTCCAATTTGGAGTTTCCAGAATTTAAAATATTTAGCATCTAATGTGTGGTGCTGCATGAAAAGCATAACAAAATGTATTTTTCGTATATACGGAAGAGGAGACTGGGGGTTTTCCATAGCTACCATGAAAGTACATGCCTTTGTGTCCCAGAAAAACCTATTTCAAAAATGGGATCGTCGAATTTGGAGTTTGCAGAATTTAAAATATATAGCATCTAATTTATGGTGCTGCATCAAAAGCATAATAATCTTTATTTTTCGTATATACGGAAGAGCAGACTGGGGGGTTTCTATAGCTACCATGAAAGTACGTGCCTTTCTGTCCCAGAAAAACCTTTTTCCAAAATGGGATCGTCGAATTTGGAGTTTCCAGAATTTAAAATATTTAGCATCTAATGTGTGGTGCTGCATGAAAAGCATAACAAAATGTATTTTTCGTATATACGGAAGAGGAGACTGGAGGGTTTCTATAGCTACCATGAAAGTACGTGCCTTTCTGTCCCAGAAAAACCTTTTTCCAAAATGGGATCGTCGAATTTGGAGTTTACAGAATTTAAAATATTTTGCATCTAATGTGTGGTGCTGCATGAAAAGCATAATAATCTGTAGTTTTCGTATATACGGAAGACGAGACAGGGGGTTTTCTATAGCTACCATGAAAGTACATGACTTTGTGTCCCAGAAGAACCTATTTACAAAATGGGATCGTCGAATTTGGAGTTTCCAGAATTTAAAATACATAGCATCTAATTTATGGCGCTGCATCAAAAGCATAATAATCTTTATTTTTCGTATATACGGAAGAGGAGACTGGGGGCTTTCTATCGCTACCATGAAAGTATATGTCTTTGTGTTCCAGAAAAACCTATTTCCAAAATGGGATCGTCGAATTTGGAGTTTCCAGAATTTAAAATACATAGCAAGTAATGGCGCTGCATCAAAAGCATAATAATCTTTATTTTTCGTATATACGGAAGAGGAGACTGGGGGTTTTCTATAGCTACCATGAAAGTACATGTCTTTGCGTCACAGAAAAACCTATTTCCAAAATGGGATCGTCCAATTTGGAGTTTCCAGAATTTAAAATATTTAGCATCTAATTTATAGGGCTGCATCAAAAGCATAATAATCGTTATTTTTCGTATATACGGAAGAGGAGACTGGGGGTTTTCTATAGCTACCATGAAAGTACATGTCTTTGTGTCTCAGGAAAACCTATTTCCAAGATGGGATCGTCGAATTTGGAGTTTCCAGAATGTAAAATTTGTGGTATTAAAAATGTAGTTTCATTATTTTTCGTATATACCCAATAGACTGTTTTCTATTGCTATTTCTACTATTCGGTAACTGGAAATTTCATTAAGTTTAACTTTTCCCTTTGAGGTTTTCATCAACGACGAACTGTGGCTAGGGTTCGGTTTTAAAGCGCACGCGATCCGGCCGCGATTCGGTAACTTGTGGATGTGGCTGTTTTCACACCCGTGGGAAAAACCTATAGTAATAAAAACAAAAAAAAAACAATTATATATATGACAATATTATACAAATATTAATTTATCGACTGAATATATGAAATAGTAATGAGTTTTATCGGCATAGCAGTCAAGAGAACTACACAGGAGGCTCTCTCTCACGAAAAATGTGAAGCAGGCGCCGACCGGGATTCGAACCCAGATCTTTCGCATTCATGGCGACTGCTCTAACCAATTGAGCTATCCGCACCGCGACGCATTAATCGTGAGAGAAAGGCCTTATATAGGTAGCGAAGGAAGATGGAATAACAATCATTAAGAATCTCATAAATCACCAACAACAACCCACTTTTGGATCTGATGCAGTAGTCGCACTGCTATGCCGATAAAACTCATTACTATGACAATATTATATATATGACAATAATAATAATAAATAATATTATTGTTGTTATTATTATTGTCATATATATAATTGTTCCCTGCTACTGAAGATGGCAGCTTAGCTGCCGAAATGCGTATATAGTATTTCAAATTTTATGTGGTTAGGGGTACAATTGATTCTTGAATTGATTATTTAACCACAGTCTCTTACATCTTAATCCTTGTAAGTATGTCTTGCTTAATGTGAAATCAATTTTAAGAATATTTTCAATTAATCAAGGAAACCTTGGCGGTAGATAAGAAGACACTTTTACTCAGGTAAAGTACCTTTTCTATTCTAAATACGACAAAATATCATTAAGAGTCCGACAAAGCAGGTCAAAAGTTACACCTGCGGGGTATCGGGGGTATCCGTTAGAAATCGGAGCAAACTATAAGCTGTGTTGCAACATCGTCGCACTAAACACATTTTTTATGGACACAAGAACAACGCACATTCAAAGCCCGCGCTTTCGGTACCTAGTGAATGTGACAAAGCCGCTCTGAGTTTACGCTCACTCGCTACGCGGCGGCAGCACATACCATGATTAAACCTTCATCGTAGTAAATTTAGCAACACGAAAGCCTGATTATGGTAAAAGAAGGTATATTTTTTGTCTCTATTGAAACAATTTTTCGAAAACTGTAAATCTCTTGGCGCTATGCAAGCATGACGTTGGTCAGTTTAATGAGTGAACTGACACTTTCTAAGATAAAATTTTTAACTTTTTTTCTATAGAAACATAAAATAAAGTTTCGTTTATATACTGACCAAAATTCAGCACTTCAATTTTCACCGTTTAGAAATGAGCATAGTACTACGAAGTCAGTTTTCGGGTTCATTTTAAAGGGGTTTGCCGGGCTCTTAAGGAAAGTTGTTCAGAATGTAAAATTATGTCACTACGCAAAATTTTGGGAAGCTCGGTGTCCTTTGACAAAACCGTTATTTTTCATATAAATATTCATCAATTGGCTTCACATTAAGAAATCGACTTCATTTCTCGTGGTAGTATTATCATTGTTCAAGGATCTTTAAACAAATGTATGTATCATGAATAACATTTTCTGACAAAAAAATTTTGATTTTTGGGGAAACGGTAATTTATCTAAAGAATAACGGTTTTGTCAAAGTAGTCCGATCTTCCCAAAATTTTACATAGGGCCAAAATGTTGCATTCTGAACAATTTTTCTTAATGATACCTATCTTACCATATTCGAAAAAGAGAAGGTACTTTACTTGAATACAAAATGTTTTTTTATCTACCGCCAAGGCCCCCCTTGACTTAAAAAATTTGAAAATATGCTTAGATTAGTTTAATCCATAAATATTAAATTGCCATTAAAAATAAATAATTGTTCCATTATACCTCTTGTTGCATCAACCAGAGATTGCAAAAACCCGACCCACCGGTTAAAACAGGTTTTAACCATGTTTTACCCAGGTTTTAACCGACGGTATTCGTGTATGCATAACTCAAGAGTTAAAAGCAGTTAAAACCATTTCCAACTGGGTTTAGTCGGGGAGCAAGGTGCTTTAATTCGATACCCTCTATACAACTCGAACACACACACGAAAATGAAGCTGATTCTTATGTAAAATGACCTGCCGAATCGAATTTTGAGGTCACGAAAATATCGGGAATTGTGAAAATGCCGGAAAATCGATTTTTCGTAAAATTTTCCTAAATCAATTTTCGACCCTTTTTAATACTTTTCTTGTTGTATTTCAGCAACGAAAAGAGAAGAGTCCTGTTTCCTTCGTGGAATATACACTGAAGTGTGCTGATCATCACAGTGTACTTACGTTACCTCAAAAATTTTCCAAGTTTAAGAAAAAAATGTTTTACTTGCTAGACCACAAATTTGTGTAATATATTTTTCATGTAGCAGGCAAGTAATCTTATTTTTCGGAATGAACATATACATAAATGCGAGACCAAATACAGACAAAGGCTAGAAATTATTTTTGGTAAAGAAACCAAACATTAATATTGTTGCTGAAAAAAGTTACAGCGAATTAAACACAAATAATTTATGGGCGCTAGCTGCTCTGATCCGTGTAGAAGTGGTTTAGGTGCAGGCATATTCAAACGCTGTATTAATATCGAGAACATTTGTATTTTTTATTCAGACAAATTGAATTTCCCCTCACATAACCATGATATTATACATTGCAGATTGCACATTAAATTTCATGCATGCACAGCGAAAAGAACAAGTAAAATTTTTACATTTACAGAACTACTGTGTTATTGTAACACAATCGAGTTTAGAGCTATTTGTGAATGTTAGTGGCATAATAACGTCATTTTCCAAGTACCATCCATATTCTAGGATGTTTGGGATATTTGCGCTTATTTGCCAAGCCGTTTTATATACAGCACACTTCCTCGACACGTCTCCAATAGGCACAGGAACATAGGGGCTGGCTTTTACCCCAGTGGCGCAATATCATTTTTTCTGACGAGACAAAAATTGGGTTAGCGAGTGATTATCGACGTGAAAGGGTCTGGAAGAGACCGGGACGACAAGAGAGACTTGCTTTTGCTAGAGAAGTTGTTCCTTATCAAGGCGGAACAGAAATGTTTGGGGGGGTATAATATATGGTCGCCGCACTCCATTTATTCAAGTGCCGCAAGCCTCCAACGAAATTGAAGAGAATTTCGTTTTCATGGACGATAGCGCCACACCCCACCGCACAAAAAGGATTGCCAATTTGTTACAGTTAGGGGATATTCAAAGAATGAATTGGCCAGCAAACTCACCCGACATGAATACTTGTGGGAACGCGTGGGATATGCTAAAAAGGACCATTTTAAATAGAGATACCACCCCCCCCCTTCGCCCTTCAGGAGTTAATTGTTGCTGCTCAAGAAGAATGGGACAACATACCGCAGGAAGCCATTAATAACCTTTTTATTGGAATGTACAGACGTGTTAATGTTTTGCTCGAGAACAGAGGACATATTGGTTATTGACATCTTCGTTTCTCACATTTTGCGAAGACTTTGGTATTTAAAAAAAAATAATTCGGACATTTTCTTAAATTGAATTCCTGGCAGTGTACATACTCCTTCCACGAAAATAGCCTTACATGTGATAAAGCATTTCAATACAATGTAGAATTGAATCCACATATTTGTTAGAATTATTTTTGTTTACGTTTCAAATTAATTCAGGGGGCCAAGAGTTTTGGCTATGTATGTATTGTCAGGATAAAAGCGCCCGAACCCCTATGTCGCTACCTATCAACCTATCAGCGCGGCTAGCGCGCACAAATTCTTCGTGCTTAACGCGCTGTAACTTTTCTCACCAACAATATTAATGTTTCCTTTCTTCACCAAAAATAATTTCGAGCCTTTGTCCGTATTTGGTCTCGCATATGTATATGTTCATTTCGACAAATAAGATTACTTGCCCGCTACATGAAAAATACATTACACAAATTTGTGGTCTAGTAAGAAAACATTTTTTTTCTTAAAAGTCCGGCAAACCCCTTTAAAATGAACCTGAAAACTGACTTCGTAGTACTATGCTCATTTCTAAACGGTGAAAATTGAAGTGTTGAATTTTGGATAGTTTATAAACGAAACTTTATTTTATGTTTCTATAGAAAGAAAAGTTAAAAATTTTATCTTAGAAAGTGTCAGTTCACTCATGAAATTGACCAACTTCACGCGTGCATAGCGCCAAGAGATTTACAGTTTTCGAGAAATTGTTTCAATGGAGACATAAAATATACCTTCTTCTACCATAATCAGGCTTTCGTATTGCTAAATTTACTAGGATGAAGGTTTAATCGTGGTACAGCGAGAGCACTGCAAACGCAAAATATGCCTTGGTATGTGCTGCCGCCGCGTAGCGAATGATCGTAAACTCAGAGCAGCGTTGTCACATTCACTAGGTACCGAAAGCGCGGGCTGCACAAATTTTATTCAGACGCATCCGCCCGAGTCCCGACGCCCGACCGAGTCCTTGTGTTAAGAAAGTGTAAAAGAAACTAAAGCCGAGAGAACGCTTTTTTAAAACAGACCCTTCACTTGCCCTTTCGCACCAGATACACGCATTTTTTGGCAAAAAGATGATGTAGAAACTAGAAAAAAATGCGGACCCTTGCAGGCGCAGAACTCGTGTAGCCGTATGAGAACAATATGGCAGCTCTGTACTATACCCGAACACCCACCAAGATTGTTGGCGGTGTCTTTCACTAACGAATTACTTAAAACGTCATTTCACTGATATTGTGTAATGCGGAACTCGGTCGGGCGTCGGGACTCGGGCGGATGCGTCTGAATAAAATATCTGCGCGCGGGCTTTAAATGTGCGTTGTTCTTGTGTACATATAAATGTGTTTAGCGCGACGGTGTTGCAACACAGCTGATAGTTTGCACCGATTTCTAACAGATACCTCACCGACCCGTTGCCCCGCAGGTGTAACTTTTGACCTGCTTTGTCGGACTCCTAAAATTTGAAAAATGTAGAGGCAACGTGAGTACACTGTGTATATTCCACGAAAGAAACAGGTCTCTAACTCTTTTTGTTGCTGAAATAGAACAAGAAAAGTATTAAAAAGAGTCGAAAATTGATTTAGGAAATTTTTAGGAAAAATCGATTTTCCGGCATTTTCGCAATTCCAGATCTTTTCGCGACCTCAAAATTCGATTCCGGCAGGTCATTTTACATAAGAATCAGCTTCATTTTTGTGTGTGTGTTCGAGTTGTATAGAGGATGCTTAAAAGGCTTCTTTCAGGCGGTCTGCTCCCCGACTTTTATTCCAGTCGCAGGTGCAGACTTTGCTTTTGTTTTGCAGTTTAGTCCAGTTTTATAAGTGGATGCAGGGGTGACTGTGACACAGTGACGTGTAGTGAGTTTCATTTGTGCCAAATAAAATATCACTATGAATATATAATTCTTTTAACTGTACGTTGCACTAATGCTACTCATAATTTATTTAAAATATTTGGCTAGCTTAGCAACTTGACAGAGCAAATTTTTATTTTGCCCACACGTGGTTTTTTCCTCTTGGTTAAAGCAGGTTCAAACCAGTCCGGTTCAAACCGTACTATCTCTGGCATCAACCCGTGGACACACAATGCTTATAAGTAGAGCTGTGAATTGTATGCAAATGCATAAATTGTTTGCTGGTATGCGCTTAAGTATAACTACAATATAAGTACAAATCTCTAGAAATTAAGTAAACTGTGAAAATTTTATAGTGCATATAAATGCATATTCTGACGTTTCTGCAAATTTGCATTTTACATGCATATATTAGCAATTTTGAAGCATATTTTAGTGGTTTAGAAGCCAAAATGCATATTTTTTAATAGCCCATGTCTGATGCATGAAAAAGTTTGACCACGCACACGTCTCATTCTGAAAAAAAAATTATGTTGTTTTTTGTTTTTGTGAGTTTTATGAATATATGGGTGTCGCTGATCAATAAAAAACATTATTTTTAAAACCTAGGTGTATTTTTGTGCATATATTGCAGCATATATGGACTACTGTCTGTGCATAATTTGTGATTTTAAACGTGCATATATGCTGCATATTTTCAAGGCTTTTCGTGCATACATTTCACAGCCTTACTTATAAGTATAAAAATAATCTTTCTTGCAGTTCTGTTCAGTCAAAGCCACCAACAATAATGTACAAAATTAAAATTACCTCGATATTACTTTCTTGCGATCGCCGCGATGTGTCTTGGGCGAATTCCAACTTGCAACTCTTCTTCCACTCGCCGCCGCGCACAATTTTCCGACTAGACGATTCGATCAGGCTAAGTCGGTGGGCATTACCGTTATCAATACCGCAAAATTCAAATAAAATAAAATACATGCTATACCCAAACAACCCGCCCACCAAAATAAAAAAATATTGTCTTTATTTTAGATAATAACTTTATATAAGTATGCAAATTCTAACATAGATTAGTGAAAGGACAAAACTAACTGTACATCAACTATAAGTACGATATAAATATAATTAATAGTTGGTTTCTATTGCTTGGGAAGAGGACATAATTTTACTAAAGGACTGTCCATCAAACCCTTAGCGGCACCCGGCACATACCTGAGCAACTCATGCAATGCCATCTTTACCGCGATACAATTTCACAATTCGACCCAGGGAAGGGGAGTTTTCTCTTGAATATTCCATTTATTTCTTTGCTGCAATGTGTGCAGATAATCCTCATGCCAACGCCACCAAAAGTCTTGTTGCATTCTTTGCACAAGTTGCCAACGATTCAAATTATTCAACCGCAGGGTTTCTAAATTCTACTCTGATGGAGCATATCTATAACGGTTCTAATATCAAAAAATGACCAGGGGTCATACGGTTTATCAGCTCTAAGGGTGCAAAGAGGACGTGAGTCCAAAATTGCCTCAAACTATACAAAGACCGTATACAATTCCTCATAAGTTAACAGTTGCTCCCCTACAACACGTTGTAAATGAGTTTTACCACTTTAACTCCCGCTTCCCATAAGCCACCCCAAAGTGAGCTTGATGAAGAATTGAAGTGCCACTTGATTAGATGATGTACGATGTCATTAGATTGTTAGCGCCAACAAAGTTAGTTCCGCAATCACTGAACATATTATTAGAATAACTTCCGCGTCGAGTAACAAACCACCGAAGTGTTGCCAGAAACGCATCCGCAGTCAAATTGGATACTAGTTCTAGATGAATTTCTTGTACCACAAAGCACACAAAAACACAAACAAAAGCTTTTAAGTGAATCGTACCACGGTGTCTACCCAACGTAATGAAGAAAGGACCCGCAAAATCAACGCCACTGTGAGAAAACGGTGTAGCCTGAGAAACTCTAGCATTAGGTAGACCACCCATAAAAGGGGTAAAATCGGAAGGTTTCACCCGAAAACATCGATTACACTGCCCTAGTATGAGTGAAAAAGCCCGACGAGCAAACGCTATCTAATAATGCTAAAGAATTAAACAAAACAACGTCTGCAAACCAACATGTAAATGTTCTTGATGAACATTTACATGTGAACGAGGAAGCAACAAAGGGTGCTTCGAATCATAGGGTAAATCAGAATGGAGCAACCGTCAGCCCGCCCTGATCAGACCATGCTCATCAAGAACCGGCGCGAGTTTTCGCAAGTATCGCGCACAAGGGCGACCAGATTTCAAGGAAGAGACCTGAGGGAATTGTTTCAGACTGGGTGTATTCAACCAACACTAGCATTGCCTGATGTAACTCTAAATTACTTAAGCAACCAAGTTCACGATTAGCAACAGGAGTTTGCATATTTTTAACAAAGCGAAGCCAGTAAGCAATAATGCCTTGAATTTTCCGCAAAGAAGTATAACGTTGTAAGAGAATAGCCATTCATCATTCCTCACTTGGGTGACTAACACAGTTCTTCGTTGTTCCGACTGTTCCTCGTCAAAGTTTGAATAAATCAATTCTTCTGATAACAGCGACTCAGCCAACCAACTTGGACCCGCCCACCAAAGTTGATGGTTGATAAGTTCCTGGGGACGTACTCCTCGAGAAGCGCAATCAGCAGGATTGTCACTTCCTTTGACATGATGCCACAATTCTGGAGCTATTTTCTCTTGAATATGGAAACAAAGATTTTCCATAAATGAGGTGAAGATTTAACCCAAGTAAAAACGATTTGAGAGTCAGACCACGCACAAACCTTCTGAATAGATAATACCCCATTTAGAGTTTTCAACACATAATCATGCAAATCCGCCAACAATGCCGTTGCGCATAGTTTCAGTCGAGGAACTGAGACAATTTTCAAAGGAGCCACTTTACATTTAGCAATCATGAGTGAGATATAAACTTCTCCAACTGAGTTAATTTGCTTGAGATAGACAACCGCTGCAAAACCTCGTTCTGATGCATCCGCAAATCCATGCAATTCAGAAGATACTGCGTTATCAACAGGAATTCGACGAGGTGTTCTCAATTCTAACAAATCGAAAACCTGCGCTTTTACTAAAAACCACAACTCGACAATATGCTTCGGAGGCAAATCATCCAACCAACTCTAAAACTTCACAATTTCTGCATTAAGTAAACTGTAAATATCAGTCCCCAACAAAACATAGTTAAACATCCTGGACCTGATCAAAATTAGGATGGGCTAAATTCAAATTACGAATGTGTCACCCTGTCAGCTGAAAATAAGCTTCGTTGGTGATTACAAGGACCAATTGTGCACTGAAGAACGCCTAGAGTACTCATTGTCATTTGATTTAACCCTTGGATAGGGACTGCCAATTTTGACCGCTGAGCCATTTTATCACTTATAAAATTAGCCTCACTTGCAGAGTCAAGCAGAGCTCTGCATGCCACTTGATTACAGCATTGGTCGTAGATTAAAATATTAACTGTAGCTAACAAAACATTACTTCTTTTTGCAATTGTGTTAGTCATGACATTCAGTCGGGAAGACTCAGTTTTGGGAAGAAGCTCGTCTTTTCTATTAGACTCGTGGTTTTCCGCTATTTCCCGCCACTACATGTGCTAACAATACTTTTGCCAAAATGCAGAAGAACATTATGACGACGATCACAAACCCGACAATTCGGGTTCAAACAATCATACTTACACTGAATGTCCGCTAGAGAGACAACTATAACACAAATTATTATTTCCTGCAAATGCGTGTCTTTCACGAAGATCCATATGCAAAAATTGGTCACATCGATCCTGGGACCAGTACTGTTCCTTCTTTACATAAATGACTTGCACAACTTACTGCAACAAATAGGGCTGTACGCGGACGACACCTCAGTACTTGTCAGGTGCCATCTAAAAGAACAGTTAGAAACTCAGATAACTGACTCACTTAACATACTACAAAAATAGTTTATGTCCAATAATCTAAAGATTAGCGTTGAGAAGACACAGCTCATGAAATTTTCTCTTCTGAAAAGAGAAGAACAACTTACCATAAAGTATAACAATCAAATACTTAGGTACTTCTTCGAACTGCACAAAATTCCTGGGTATACAGCTTGATCCACAGCTAAATTGGAAGCAACACATACAATGGCTAGCTGCCAAAACTAGTGGCTTTGTGTACGCTCTGCGAACTATAGCTGCATCGGTACACTGTGAGACTGCTCCGAGTGCTTATTTCGTCTACATTAACTCTAGGATAAGATATGGTATAATATTTTGGGGAGTACCAGTAATGCTCTACGAATATTCAGATTACAGAAAGCCTGTCTAAGGGCCATTCACAATCTAAAAAGAAGGGACACATGCAGAAATATTTTTAAGGAAAAGAGAATACTTACTTTGCCTGGATTGTATGTACTAGAATGTGCATGCTTCGTCAAAAAATATTATGGTGAACTGTTTTCTCAATATGAAGTGTCACATCCTTATATTTCAAGAGGACGCTCAAATTCGGTGTTGCGCATACCACAAACGTCATCAAGAATTTTCAAAAATGTGGAAATTCAACTTATTAAAGTGTATAACAATGTACCACTGAAAATACGAAACACAATTCAAATCCACATTAAAAGAATTCCTATATCTAAGGAATCTGTATACAGTGTCGGATCATATTGAGAGGCAACCCAACATGTAATGGTACAGTATCGTAATTGTTTCAGTTTTTTTTGTTGACGTGTTCTGTGCTTATATAGTAATTTTGAATGAATAAATATTATTATTATTTATTATTATTAATGAATGGAACACCTGTTTGCAACAAATGCATGCCGATTGTTTTGGTTCGAATTTAGAAGTATGAGTGACTAATGCCGCGTGTCTTCTATCTTCCGTTAGTCCGCGAGTAAATCTATTAATAACACCACTCGTTGAAACCGCCATCATCGAGGATGCGTCCAAAGCCTTGCATTGTTTTTCAACAAATCTGCACAGGTCTCTAAACGTAGGTATGTTCATACCCAGACACTCAATTTCAAACCGCTGTTTGGTGCCCGTATCTAATTTTTGCAACATAATGTTCAAAAGAGTAAAGTCCCATAAATCAACATTCGATTCTTTCAATGCCGATAAATTTTGAGAAAATGTAGATAATAAAGCGCGCAATGATTCCGCAGAATCTCCCCTACCTCTTAATGCATTATTTAAAGCCTGCCAATAATTTGTTAAAAATACTCTTTCATTCTGGTATCTGGAAATCAACGCGTCATACGCTATCTGATAATTTCCAGCTTTGAACGGAATATTTTTATGACAACTGCCGCTTCTCACACAACTCGAAATTATCATGTAGGTAGCAACATTTTAAAAATATCAAAAAATGTAAGCCACTTCTTAATATTTCCATCATATTTTGAAATTTCAATACACGGTAACTTTACATGAGTCGACCCAGTATGTGTTTTCGAATGTACAAGTCCGGAAGTGCAGGTTACGGTGTGATTTTCGAAAAGGTGCGCCGTTGGCATCAGACTTGGCATGGGAGACACATGCCCGCCCGCTAAAGTACTGGCAATACTAGAATTCAAAGGATTTTGAGGAAAATTTACTGGAAATAAATCTGAAAAGATAGTTTTAATTGAACATTGCATGTCATCAAATTGTAGATGTATAAGGTCCTGTTACTTTAGCTAGGCCGAACTTTCGCAAGGTAACACTATTTTTTCTATTTGTACAAACCCAAATAAAGTCACCGAGCTTTCCAAACCTTCATATTGAAGTTGAAATTCTGCCCGTTGTATTAGGTCAGTTTTGGTCAATTGGGCTACAATTAGCAATTTTTCCACCAGCTTAATCACGCTTGTGCATTGATTACAAAGTTGATCCTTCGAAGGCACATCTAATTTCAAAGAGCGCTAGTAGTTAGAAAATGACAGCCTCAGATACGAACCCCTTCGGAGCACATAGCGCCATCGAGTTCTCGAGGTGCCATCGACTTCTTCGGCAGTGACCTTGAAAGAGACCAGAGGCTGCTGAAGGAGTCGTTGAGTCATCCGAAGAAGTGTCTTCAGCAGCGGCATCTGCAGCAGCCTCTGGTGTCTTTCAAGGTCATTTCTGAAGAAGTGTGCATGTCTTCAGCAGCGTCTGGTCATTGCTGAAGAAGTGGTGTTCAGCAGCGTCCAGGCGCATGCGCCGGGGCTATTCCTCAGATCAGTCCATCGAGTTCTCCATCCACTTCAAGTGGGCGTGTCTGCAGCAGCCTCTGGTCATTGCCGAAGAAGTGTGCATGTCTTCAGCAGCCTCTGGTGTCTTTCAGGGCCATTGCCGAAGAGTGCACACCCAAGCCGCCATTTTGTGGGCTTTGGCTGTGGCTCAGGCGCCTGCGCCGGGGCTCTGACGCGTGCAAAGCACGTGTTGCTCATTGTTGCGCAATGGAAGAATGTTCTGGAAATGCTGATGCAATAGTATGCAGATGTTGCAGAATTAATGTTTTTTCTCCTTCTACCTGTTTACCAGAATACGTTCTAAGTTTTGAAGGAAAATAAAAAACTGTTGAATTTATATTTTTACGCCAATATAATAATTAAAACAATAACTACAATTTGTATAAATAGTAAGCATGCATTTACTATAACGCTAAACATATTTAACCTATAAACAAATAATGTGAATATATTAAAAGGTTTAATCTTTTCCTGTTTTACAAAACTGGCAGTCTTTCTGTAGTGGAGGAGGACCATCAATAGTGTCGCAATCATATGTTGTTGACTCGAATCCCCAGTGATGGTAGCAGTAAGTGTATGCATGAGAACTTATATTTTTCTTCTGCTCTTCGGTTAACATACCCAGTTCGACACATCTGCGTAAGTCTGACGGATGTACGTAATATTCTAGGAATTCCTTGGGCAGTTCGGCTATGTGTGTGGGATCCATTAGCAGTAAATGCTCACCATTGTTAAAGAACTTGCCAATGGCTTTCCCCACACGTTTTCGCAGAGTTAAAGTTTGCTCTTCTGGTTGATGTTCTTGCAATTCTGGCGGTTCCAGGTATTTCAGGATCCAGTTCCGCAGCAGTTGAGCGTTAACTTCGGAACAGATGGCGCTGCTGTTTGCGTAATGCTGAATGCAAGGTTCAATAACACGGGAATTTTCTTCTCGAAGTTTCTTTAGCGAGGGGCAGCAGTTGAGCGAATCCAAGTCGAAACACTCGACGTTGTCGGGAAGCACGTTTTTCAACCAAGACACTTTATCTTTACCCTTCACGTAGATCCTATCACAATCGGCCACCGATGACTTTAACTTCGATCGGATGTCGTCGTAGTTCTCCGTGCCACAATTCCAGCTCAAGCCGTGGTAGAAACGTGTCAACCAATGAGCTTGACGTCTGTCACACTCCCTCAACTGGTTCAGGTCGAATGGTGGCTTGAATACCCAGTGGTAGTTGCTGCCGCCGCCGCCGCCTCGATGATTCAACGCAATGAGTGAAACTTCTTTGAATATGAATTCACCGACTGCAGTCATGAAACCCTGAACGTCTGCGACGTACTCCATGGTTGACATGCGAACAAACCCAACGCGAGACTGGCGCGCACGATGTGCTTGTGCGACTTTTATACCAGGCGTTTGACAGAGCCGGTGGAGGGGGTATACTCGACGATGCGGTCATGCAGGATGAGACAGTAGGCGGTTGTGTTGGCGGGGAAATTTTCGCTCGACTCAAATTCCAGACGAATGTCCACAGGACCGGACTTGATGCTTTCCGACTGTTTTGATGCGTCAATGACTGCGAGTGGGGCGCGATTCTTGAACTGCTCCCTGCCGTATAGCGGCTCGCCAACTTTTCCATAGTACGAGCATTGAAAGTTCTCGTACATCTCATACAGTAAGGCGTATTTCCCGGTGGCGAAATCCAAATTGAGATTCTCGTAGGGGAACGACTCAGAGTTCAGATGTAGTTTGATGTTTGTCAGATTGCAGTGGTCAAACTGGCTCGAGTCCGTGATCGCATTGCCCTTGCGATTCGTCTGGAAGGCCACAATGACGTAGCGCGGTTTCTCCAAGTGTGTTGCGGTCTTGATTGCCCACGTCTGTTTCGTCGCTTGCGGCAACAGCGGATACTCGTAAAGTTCCCAGCTGCGAAAGCACAGTTGAAGCGTTCTCTCGTCTTCGATGATCTTGAGGAGATTTAGACGTTCCAGATCGGAGGGGTAGACATACGGTACCCTCCAATGCACCTTGCTCAACTCGATCCTGGTGTTTGCTGCGTTACCCACGAAGGCGTTCCTATCGCTCCTCGAGCGATTCAGAATGAGCTCGTGACGCACATTCAACAGCACCTTGTGGTAGTCTTCTAGGAATCCGAGTAGGATTCTTCCCGGAATGCACACGTTAAAGTTTCCGTTCGCGTCAAGTACATGGGTCGGCGCATCACCGGTCGTCGTCCAGCCGGCATTCTCCAGCGCACGCGCCTCACCCTCATTCAGAGAAGCTATACCCTTTAATGTGCTCGTGATGCCCACGTTCTTCGTTCGATCCACCTCCACTCCATTGATTTCGTAGCGGACGTCGTCCAGCAGGAAAGTGAAAGCGTTGTTTGTGAGAGCGGCAGCGGCGCCCTCACCCGTCACGAATCTACCTTCCATGTAGATGCAACTGAGATGCGGTAGTATGTAGGCGTCCTGTTGCTGGACTGGTATGCGTATTTCATCGTTGGCGTTGAATGTCGTTGACACGTACGGTTGATGCACGTGCACCTCTACGCGCCGTGAGGACTCGTCCAAAACAGCACCGTCCAGAACACGAAAAGTATCCACGTTTATGTTTGTCATCTTCAATAAAGTTCACGTGACAGACCGATGACGTAAGACAGTGAGAAGTAAATATACCCTTCAACCAAGCCCACAACAAACTCTTCTTGGTACTCAAGTCCTCTTCCTCCTTTGTTTCAGTCGATATCCCAGGGACGTCAATATTGCTTTGCTATCAGTGCTAAGCTGACGGATTTGTCGATGAGCTTTGTTCGCGTGGTGTACAGCTGGACTGTTGCTTGTCTGCTGTTGCTGCTGCTGCTCTGAATCACAAGTGATGCCCGTTCCAACAACGTACCCGCTTATATACCTGTTTCGAAAGGCTATGCCCATAATGCTCGCTTTAATGCGCCCACGCGAGTGTCCTCCCTCGCTATTTATAGTCTCTTTATGTGCAACCGGACAATTATCTCTTCACCGCGAAAATTCACCAGTGTGCCGTTTTGATCGACAATGCGCACCGTCACGTTGTCTATACTGTTGAGAGTGATGGGCAGGTATATTACGTTGCTGGGCACCTCAACAATCTTGTAACCGGGCGGCACGAGGGGGAAAAATTCGTGTACGGTGTGGACTAAGTTACCATTTACGTACGATCCGGTGGTGATGTTACACTCTACGCGTATCACGTCCACTTTCAGTATGCTGACGGGCAGGTCCGACTCGTGCCATCTATTCGGTGCAAGTATGCGTCTATTGAATCCAAGCAGAGAAGCCAAACAGTTGTCTCTGTCAAAGTTTATCTGTTTCCCGAACTTAATTTCGCACTTCAGGGTGCTGTTGTTGGCGCGCAGAATAAAGCTGGTATCACCCGAGGGTAAATTGTTGCGCAGGTACTCGTTCAGGTCTTCGATCTCATATGAACCAGTGGGTATGACGAGTTCCGCATCACCGCTACCATAATAGAACTTATTGTTTGATTCGTCCACGTTCGGCACCGAGTTGAAGGTTTGGAACAGTACAAGCCCCAGCACGTAGTTGCCGTCCTCCAATTCGATAGGTGGGAAAAAATTGCTGCTCAAGACCGAACTGTTTCCCGTCAACGACACCGTCAGAGACTTGGTGGTGGTCATGATCCGCCGTTGTTGTACAAAAACTTTAAGCACAGGTGTCCACAGATGGGTGAGTTGAAGCTCTGCTCCCAGTCGTGATTGTACTGTATGGTGGTGGTGCGGCTACCGAGGTATTTAACGAGTTCTGCGGGCGGTCGCAGGTTGCCAAAACTGTCAAAGTAGAGGACGCGCGACCCTCGCTTTATGTACGCTACCCAGTGGGTGCCAGGACCGCTTGCGTCATCCAAATTGACGATAGCTGACTCGTTGCGTTTGGGTTTCCCCGCGGGCAAGCCGTTGCGCATGAACACTCCCCGGAAGTGGAGAATTTTCAGATCGATTGAAGCGTACTTGTTTAGATCGATGTCGGTGAGTGGTCTTCTCGGTAGCCTCAGTAGCGGTTTTTTGCCGGCGCCAAGTACAGACCCAAGCCTTTGCGGTATGGTTTCAGGTAGAGTCCGCTTCCCGGTTTACCCATAGCAATGGCCTCCATGGTCTGATTGTGGCGTTGATGTTCGCCTAGCTCTTTTCGGGCCTGTGAAGCATCGTTCACTGCCTTAGCTACACCTGCCGCCCCTCCAGCTAGCGCACCGAGAGCCGATAGACCCGCAAAAATTGGTATCAGGGGTAATATTCCGCCAGTCTTCGGCACCGGGATGACGCGCGGCAACGGCTTCCTCTCTTTGCGTCGAATTACTTGCTTAGCCGCTGCCAGGGCTCTGTTCACCGCCATAACCGTATCCTTGGTGTTCTTCACTGCAGCTCGCGCCTCTCTCGTCACTCTGCCGAGCGAAATACGATCTTTGACCGTCTTCTTCTTCTTCTTGGTGCCGACACCCATACCCAACTTGACTTTAGCTTTCATTGCGTTAGTTATGGCCCAAGCAGCTGCACGTTCACCCAGAGATGCGTCCTTTGCCAAAACCCTGTGCCACGCACTGTCCGCCAGTCTTCGGTCAGCTTCGTGTCGTTTCGCGAGCTCCTTCGATTGCGAGTAGGCAATGTCGTGGGATCTGCACGCTTCGTCCGTGGGATTTATGCCCCGATCACCTCTTGCCAATCGCTCCTTAAGTTTTGTACCTGGACCACAGAAGTTGTAACCGGGCAGGTGCAATTCCACCGGCAGTTTTCCAATCAAATCGTTTAAGAGTCCTTTCCCCTTGCGTGGTTGTCGTCGTCGTCGAAGTGGTTTGACTGTCGGAGACATACTGACTGGAGTATAAAAGGTTTCGACGCGTCTATATATACTAGTTCGACGACGATGAAGTTCGTGAAACAATCGGAGAGTTTACCGGTCATGAATGTTTGCGGCGCAGGCTTCGAGCCACCCGCCAACAAGAGACTCAAACACGGACTCCTCTTCCCCGACACCGTGAGATCCATCATCTGCGGTCCCTCGAACTGTGGCAAAACGAATTTATTTTTGTCGCTGCTGTGCGCACCGAACGGGTTGCGTTTCGAGAACGTCTACGTCTACTCCAAGTCCCTGTACCAACCAAAGTACCAACTGCTGGGGGAGATTCTGCGGGCGGTGCCGGGTGTCAGCTACTTTGCCTACGGAGATTGCGCGGACATCGTGCCACCCGAGAACGCCCTGCCCAATTCCGTGTTCATCTTTGACGACGTGGCCTGCGACAAGCAGAACGTTATGCGCGACTATTTCGCCATGGGAAGACACAAGTCCACAGACTGCTTCTACCTCTGTCAGACGTACACGCACATCCCCAAACACCTGATACGCGACAACGTCAACTTTCTTGTTCTCTTCAAGCAGGACGACTTGAACCTACGTCACGTGTACAACGATCACGTGAACACCGACATGGACTGGTCGGTGTTTCGTTCAGCTTGCGCCGCATGTTGGACATCCAAGTACGGATTCCTGGTGATAGACAAGGACAGCGATATGAATCAAGGGCGGTACAGGAGGGGCTTCGATCAGTACCTGATCATATAAAAGGGAAGCTGTTGACACAGACAGCTGTATTCGCAAACATCATGGCTGCTGACACAAGCAAGAATAGGAAGAGAAAAAAGGATCGGATGCTTAGCAAAGAGATTATCAAATCAGCTGACGCCATTCGACGCAAGTACCGCTCGCTCAAGTCGATCCAAACGAGTGCCGAGGAGCGCCTGAGACGACGCTTCCAACCACTCACCGAACCGCTGCAAGAAATGACCCGCAAACTGGACTCTCTCAAGGAACCCTCAACGCTAGCGCCCGCCCTGACGCAGCCCCCTAGTTTCGCCAACGACCTCATCGATCTGGACGGTGAAGCGGCAGCAGCGCCATCTTTCGATGACAAAACTCCGCCGCCTACACCTACGACGCCCGGTCCCAAGGTCAGTTCACACATCGAGAGACTGCTGCGCAATGAGAATCGCAGAGATTTGGACACCGTGTACGGAGTCAGAAGACAAGCCGGCGATGTCGACGACTCGTTCATGATTGGAAACTCAGCCATTCAGTTTGTCGACGACGATGTCTACGTGCAGGACAAACGGTATCCGGGCACCAGCGGTCTCTACGAGCTGCTCTTCTACAAAGACCCGCACAATTACACCAAGCGTGATTTGAACGCGTACAAGAACATAATACTGACCACGAATGCTCACAAGGTGGGATACAGGGATCAAGCTCGTACTCGGGGCACCAACAGCACCAAGTACAAGAGCATCATCAAACGATTTACAAAGGAGGGTGGTGGTGGTGGACTGTTGATGCGCGTCACCGATAAAAACAGCGAGTACGTGTATTGGAATGACATAAATGAACTGGTTCAACGTTTGTACTTGCTGCATGCCTCCAGAGCGGCCGGCAACACCTCACACGACAACGAGATTGCGTCTATTGTGGAAGAGCTTATGGAGGAGGGGGTTATAGTATAAGAAGGGGAGCAGCAGCAGCAGCGCGAGCCTCAATCATGTCCGTGGACAAGTTCGGACGACAGCTGGTTGGACGATCCAAGAAAGCATCTTCGCAGGCGTTTGTTCTGCGCGGACCGCCTGGAGTTGGTTTCCTGCTGACCCAGTCCGGGGACTATAACATAGACAACAAGCGTCTGACCAATGTTGCTAACGCAATCGAAGACCCCGACGCTACCAATAAAGCTTACGTGGACAGTTTATTTGCAGCACTGGGACTGTCAATTGATCACGCGGTGCGTACAGGAGCGGTGGCCCCTCTCGGCCGGAAACTAGAAATAGTCGAGCAAGACCTGGAAAAGGTCAGAGATAGTGTAGCGTTGCTGTTTCGCGAACACAGTGATAGACTGCACGCGCTAGAATTAGGTTTGGCGCAATTGCAAAACGACAAATATTTGGTGGGGGAATGAATGAGAAGAAGGGGCTGATTGACGAGTTACACAAACCCGCACGACGAAACTTCCCGAGGCGCAAGGTGATAATCCGCGGTTTCGACGACCTCTGGCAAGCGGATCTGGTGGAGATGATCCCGTACGCGAAGGTGAATCGCAACTACAAGTACATTCTCATGGTGTTGGACACGTACTCCAAGTACGGGTGGGCGGTGCCCCTAAAGACGAAGACGGCATCGGATGTGGTGCAAGCGTTCGCCCCTCTGCTGCAACGACAACGATCACCGAAGAATTTGCAGACCGACGACGGCAAGGAGTTCTTTAATGCACGCTTCAAGGCTCTGATGACCGAGCACGGCATCAATCATTACTCCACGTTCACGGAGAAGAAGGCGAGTTGCGTGGAACGCTGGAACAGAACCATCAAGGAGAAGATGTGGAGACTGTTCAGTTTACAGGGCAACCACAGATGGCTCCACATTCTGCCTCAACTGGTCGGCGAGTACAACAAAACAGTGCATTCTGTGACGGGAATGCGCCCCGCTGATGTCACAAAGGATACGAAACTCAATTTTGGAGCGGCGGCAGCGGTCAGGGTGCAGACAAAGTTTAAGCTGTGGGACAAGGTGCGCATTTCAAAGTATAAGCACGTCTTCAGCAAGGGGTACACTCCAAACTACACCACCGAGGTGTTCACCATCGTCAAGGTGAAGCATACGAACCCAACCACGTACCATCTTGAAGATTACCAAAGGCAACCGATTCGGGGATGTTTCTACGAACAAGAGCTGCTGAAGACCAATTACCCCGACACATACCTGGTTGAGAAGGTATTGCGAAGGAGGGGCGATCGCATGTTTGTGAAGTGGCTCGGATTTGATGATTCACACAATTCGTGGATAGATAAGGGTGACTTGTAATAAATAAAACAGGAGTTGTTTACATAGAACATTTTTATTGAAAATATAGATAATTTATCAAATACATGCGTTTATTTACAAACTATTCTGGTCCATAATACTATAGTGCCCGAGAGGTAGTGTGTTTACACCATCATCGAGCGTGTGGCGTTTGTCATCTTCGGCACACAAACTTTTCTTGCTAATCTCGTACGAATAGAGCTCGTGATTTTTCGATCGAATCGAATTAAAGGTGGCCTGAAGTTTCAAATTGCCAAATAATACTCGTTTATAGTCGTTATGCGTCAACTCCTTGACTGCTGAACGGCCGATTCCCTTGGATTTTTTAATTTCAATAGCGTCGTCCTCGCACAGAATAGAGTACATTTTCGGTTTTAGTGCTACCAACTCTGTAATAATTTTACCATCCAATTCATGCTTGAACTTGCCAATGACTTTTTTGTTTACCGGCGGAATATTGTAGGGATTCCCTGGGGGATAGCCGGAAGTGTCAAAATGATCCTTCGCATCGGCTCTAATTATTTCGTATAAATCGTCAGTGCAGCACTCGTAAATAAAACTGTCCGTATCCGTGTAACAAAGCGAGGCATTTAAATTTTTGTGTTCTTTTACATAGTCGTAGTGAAATTTGTACATCAGTTCTTTTGCCAACTCCAACACGCAAAATCCCACATAGATTGGCTTATTGAAGACTATTTCTGTCTTTTGTAATTCAATGGCCACCAAGTTCTCCGAAAATATCACGCAGTTCTTAAAATTGGGTTTTGCTATCAGAGACGACGCGCCACAATTACCATCCCAACGCGTCACCAATTTGATGTCGCGCCGTTTCCTAATATTTTCAATTGTTTTCCCATACACTGCATTATTCATGAATTTGTACTGATCCTTTTCAAATTCATCCTTGGACTCTGTTCGTAATTTCGTGTTCAGATCTATGTACGGTTTGAGCCATTTAGACTGCTTAAATCGCAAAACTCTGTGAACCTTTTTTAACAGTAAACCGTGATTTAAACATTGCTGTAGATTTCTATAATGGATAACGTATCGAGATTTATCGTGAAGGGTTAGCATCAGTTTCGATTGGTTAGATAGGTCTGTTGTGCGATGTTCTGAGCAGAAGGGGAAGTCCGCGTGATGGTCATGTATTGTTTCCGGATACTCCAGATCCACCTCTAGCGCATACCCATACTCTTGATCCCCTTCGAATAAGGTGTATTTTTTCTCCAATAGCTGTTGCTCGATCACGGCAATCTCACTGTCCTCCAACCACGAAAACCCTCCGTACGGCAGCGGTTGTGACAAACTGTGTCCGTACAGATTGTTTGCATCTATGTAGAAGAGAAATTTAGACGGTTTCGACGGATCAAAATTTTTCATATATTTGTTATTCGCTCTAGAAAATTTCTTGTTTGCCACAACCACTCCTCCTCTCAGTGAACGTTCGAAAAAATTTATCATTTCCACGTCTGTCAGCAGTTCGAGTTTGACCTTTGTCATCTTGAGCATTGCTTGAAACGTGTATCCCGCTAAAGTGAAACAGTGAAATGGATCCAACGAATACGTTTCCAAACACACGGAACGAAATTTATTCACTACATCTGTCAGAATTAATGTGTCCAGTTTGAGGTAGATGTCGGAGTAGTCTGCTAGAGTCTGACAACCAAATGTCCGCCAAACCTTCTGCGCATGTGCATAGTCCTCTTCCGTAATGTCGCTGTCGTTGAGTTTACTGTAAAAAGCATTCTTCGGTGGGAGTTCGGTTTCTTCCAGACGTTCCCACGAGTTCACGTAATCATATGGGAACACTCCCTTCCTACAAATCAACTCTAAATTTTCCGGATTGGAAAAGTATCTTCTGGTTACGTTGTACTCGTTTGGATTTAAATTCTGCGCCAATTTCTCTAAGGACGATGGTATGAAACGATACGAGTCTAAAAAGCGCATTTTAACCCCACCCATCTTTTTCGAAAACGAAATGTAATTTTCCATCGTTATGGGCAGTAGATCAATTGGTTCCGTGTCGTAGGCCAACTCCTTTATGATTAAATGTCCGTCGTAACCGCTCAAATTGTGAAATAATACGGGTACGAATCTGCAAGTTCGATATAGCAAATTGCATTGCGCATGCGCAGGTCCCCGGTACTTCCCCGTTATGTGATCGTGATCTTTCACTCGCTCTTCCAGTAAACCAAAAGGTTTCTCGCACATGTGGCAAATGTTGCACGTTTGAAATTCACGCAGCTGGATGTCATTCAATGGTTCCATACCCACGTCTCCGGTCACTATTGGCTCTATAACCGCAGCTATTTCTCGAAGTTTCGAAACAAACCAGCTGACGCAATCTTTTCCGCGATAAATCTCAAACCTTGACAGGCTATCGTCATAGTTACAAATCAGGTAAAAGGCAACGCTATACGGCTCGTGTTTCTGATATGCAAGCGTACTCGAAATGTCGGGATCATTTTTACATGCGGAAATTGGGCGGGTGAATGCTTCAAAATCACCGACGATGAGGAAGGGCACCGGCTCTTTAAACCAATAATGTTGAAATTGCAAAATGTCATTATTCCCCTCCGTTGGTAGCGTAATTTTGACGTGAGACTTTTTTGCCGAGCAATCTGGCATATGTCTATCGTACTTTTCCAAGGAATAAAAGGTGACTAAACACCGATCGCACACGTGAATCCGACCGTCGTGTCGTGAAAACTGAGGTGAGCATAGACGCGACATATCTTTAATCCACGCGTAATGCCCTATGCTATTATTCTCATTCGTAATGTATAATAAATTCACATGCCTTTCCCGTTTCTCCTCGGTATAATACAAAGGACCAATTACGTTACACTTATTGTCTAATCCAAACACATTAATAGATATGTTATTCTGTCTTTCAAACTTGGAAATGTCTGTCAATTTCACCGGAATGGAAATACCTGTGGTGTCCAAAACATCCGTATACTTTGGATAACTTGACACGAGACTAACATTTTGCTTTGCGGGATACATCGCACAAACTACAGCGTGGAAAAAACAAGCCATATCTGTATTACGTACATTGACAATGGCCCTTCGTGCAGCTATTACTTCTGGCAGTGGTAAATAGCTGGACGTTCCACCACGCAGTGGATTGTATTTATTAATATTCACGGCCAACGAAATGACTTGGGTGAAGGACCAGCCACTGTTTTTCGCAGAAAATTCCACTAGCTGCAATAGTATGAACAAAAAAATGTTAGTAACACGGCCCACACAAGAATTGATTTGTAAACAAGTGAGCTCGTATCGTTTTGAATTGTGAAGATGAGGTCACGCACTGGTTTCATGAAAAAATGTACGCTTATAATGAAACAATAAGAAACATTTTATATTGTAGTCAAGCCTTAAAAGCAAACCACCCCCATATTCCGATCCCCCTCGTCGAGTCCTTTAATTTGATACCCCACATCACGTAGTTTTCCGTACGGGTAGGCATTGATTAGACTACTGTTTTCAAATAATTAGCGATGTAGGATGTTCTACTACCGAGAACTAAGATGTTTACACATCAATAACTATATGGTCTCTTAAGATTATAAGTTGATTACGTACCTTGGTTTTAAGTTTATCCGTTACTTCCTTGTACCAATTTGCTATCTCGGACGAATCAGAGAAAGACGAAGCGGTAACTATTGTATTGCTGGAATTAAAATATTTGCACTCTTCAGCCGCAGTCTCTCCTTGTCCACACAGTTTAAATGTGCAACAAAGGCTAAAGTTGACCTTTGCTGCAGCCTCTCTCTTTAATATATTCTTTAGTCGCGTCTTAATGAGATGGTAACAATCTTCAATGAACGCATCTGGATCAGTATGACGCTTATTGATTATTAAACCGGTCCTTATTCTACTGGTAAAAGCCGAAGCGATGTCTCTCCAAATAATTCGACCAGAACGCTTCTTATTTGAATTTGATGCAATTCCAGAACCCAAGTGCCTCTGGTTTTGTATTATATTTAAACACACTTTAATATTTGATATGTTACACTCTACATGTCTGCGCTGACCGAGAGTAAGTTTATCACCAGTTTTCAAATATTTATAGTGGGTCCTGAGCATGCGCTTACATATCTTCGAAAAAGAATGAATTTGTTCCACAGACAAACTCCTTTTATTAGCACATACCTGTCAATTATTATTCGAATTAGCGCATGCAAGAATATGTGAAAACAAACTTACTTCAAATAATTTTTTCACCATATCTGATGATAGTGTCTGTATTTCAGATTGCGATTCCATCGTCAATACTGCCTAATCACTCGCACCACAAAATATTATGTCCTTTGTTGAAACTCAAAACGTAATGTCAACACTGCTTTATCACTATAGAACGGTCATAAAACAACTGGCGGATGCCACCCAATCTCGCTCTATTTATACAGATTCTTATCTTCGCAGAACATTCCAGAAGAATCCTTGAGTGTTATCAATTCTAAGAATTACTTTAGTGCCGCGTGCAAATAATTTATGTATGTGTCACGTCTTATCTCCTTGTTAATCGATTGTTCTAGAAGAAACCTTGAATTTTATCGCTTCTAAGAATTAATTGAGTGCCGTGTGCAAATAATTTACG
This sequence comes from Xestobium rufovillosum, assembly GCA_963966045.1. Lineage (NCBI taxonomy): Eukaryota > Metazoa > Arthropoda > Insecta > Coleoptera > Ptinidae > Xestobium > Xestobium rufovillosum. The sequence continues at coordinate 41,346,910 of OZ014494.1, read as the reverse complement.
TGCGTGTCACGCCTTATCTCCTTGTTAATCGAAAGTTCCAGAAGAAACCTTGAATTTTATCGCTTCTAAGAATTAATTGAGTGCCGTGTGCAAATAATTTATGTAAGTGTCACGTCTTATCTCCTTGTTAATCGAAAGTTCCAGAAGAAACCTTGAATTTTATGGCTTCTACGAATTAATTTAGTGCCAAAGCGGTGAGGAAGTCTTTGATCTTTATCAACAAATAACATAAATTTTTCGAATTGATAATCATGTTTATTTTGACAGGGTCTTTAAACACTCATGAGTTTATTTTTATAACGCTGTTTAATAGAATGTTCCAGAACAAATCGGTGAGAAAGTCTTTGATCTTGCTCGATAATCATTAATTATTCGAACTGATAACATTATGCTTAATTCGGCAGAACTTAAGTAAACATGACTTCCCAGAATTTTGTTTTTGTCATGGAGGGGAGGTGTCCATCATACTAATTGTTAATGTCAAAAAATCACGCTTCTAGCATACATTTATTGGAAAAAGCACACAACAAATTAATATTCTAACATAATGGTGAGTATTATTCAGTAATCAATTCATTAGTTCAGTTGATTTCCACGGAATACGGTAAATTATATAATATAATTTATTATATTAAAATACATTTTGTCAATTAAAATAATATAATAGTGTTCATAATATGATCCATTAAAATACATTTTATTCATTAAAATAATATAACAGTGTAATCAAGCTCGTGACGCTGCTTATACATCGTTGGCTGCAACAAGAGAAAAATATCATAGTTAAAAATTATACTAGTAAACAAACAAACAAACAAACACACAAACAAACAAACGAACAAACAAACAAAGATGAGAAATTATACTAGTAAACAAACAAACAAACAAACAAACAAACGGGCGGACAAACAAAGAAATGCATTCATTCATTATAAAAACAATTAATTTTCCACCACTAGAATAATTGTGAATCAGAAATCCCAATTTTCCACTACTAAAATTGCGAATCAAAAATCCCCAATTTCACACTACTATCACTGAATATTAAAAAAATCTAAATGCTTTACTTACGATCTACAATATTGACCCAATTGACCACAAGTTCACTGCACGATTCCAACAAAATTATCGTTGTTTCTTTCTCCATGAATAGGCCCGAAAATAACACATTTTCTTTTGTTGTTGACGCCATGTGTGGCACATTTCCACAAATTATCATTTTGGGTCTGTTCTAAATAAAGAAAATAGTTTACACTTAGATAATATGTATGCTTTTAATTACTTACAATGAAATTATTATGAATGACTTCTATTATGAATGAGATTTATTAACATACTGCTAGGACAATAAAAGAAATGATTACTGCAAATGGACTTACTTTTATATTTTCCGGCAAGTTTTGCAGGATAAAATATCCCCAACATCGTCTTGGCTAATTACCGCATCCATATTGGGAAACTAACTTTTACCGCACCTATTCCGTGGAAATCAACTGAACAATTGAACTAACTACTGAATAAAATGCTCGCGATTAGATTCGTTCTATTTATTTCGCAGCTTTTGCCGAGTTTGCTAAATTTTGATAACATGTAGAAGTTATCAGAAAAAACAATCAATTGAGCATTGTTTATTTATCTGGCGGTAAGCTTCGAAAATGTTCTTATTTTATTGTAATAATACAAACAACAGGGTATAACATAATCTCGGTCATCTTGTAGAGTTTGAACATATTAAGTGCACATGCACTTATTGGCATGCAGACCGTGGGAGTCAAACCAAACAAATATACATATCCTATCGGCAAAGTTGAAAGGTTTTTCTAGAACGTTCTTAGCTATTAATATTTCATCATAATAAAAACAATAAATCATAACATCTCTTATCGACTTCGAATCTATTGTTTCTTTCTCAAACTTTGATAACAATATTTATTTAGTGTAAACAATTGCAAACGTTGGAATTTCCGAGAAAAAACATTAATTCTGCAACATCTGCATACTATTGCATCAGCATTTCCAGAACATTCTTCCATTGCGCAACAATGAGCAACACGTGCTTTGCACGCGTCAGAGCCCCGGCGCAGGCGCCTGAGCCACAGCCAAAGCCCACAAAATGGCGGCTTGGGTGTGCACTCTTCGGCAATGGCCCTGAAAGACACCAGAGGCTGCTGAAGACATGCACACTTCTTCGGCAATGACCAGAGGCTGCTGCAGACACGCCCACTTGAAGTGGATGGAGAACTCGATGGACTGATCTGAGGAATAGCCCCGGCGCATGCGCCTGGACGCTGCTGAACACCACTTCTTCAGCAATGACCAGACGCTGCTGAAGACATGCACACTTCTTCAGAAATGACCTTGAAAGACACCAGAGGCTGCTGCAGATGCCGCTGCTGAAGACACTTCTTCGGATGACTCAACGACTCCTTCAGCAGCCTCTGGTCTCTTTCAAGGTCACTGCCGAAGAAGTCGATGGCACCTCGAGAACTCGATGGCGCTATGTGCTCCGAAGGGGTTCGTATCTGAGGCTGTCATTTTCTAACTACTAGCGCTCAACAATAATAGTCCAAACATAAATATTCGCAAGGAACCGAATTTGCAGGCGTCGAAAGCCTAATCTGAACAAAGAAACTGCAAATATAAGTACACTTGCGTGAATCAAATTTTATAATTTGCAACTTTTCCACCCCAAAATTTCCTCAATACCGGCACTAAAAACCAGCTCGAAGGACCGAAATGTTCGACGTTTAAGTGGTTACTGTATTTTCTAAAATTTTCCCCGATTTTAGAAGACAATTAAAAACGAATCTGGCAAAGGCGAATCCACCTAATAATAATAATAATAATAATAATAGTAGTTTATTAAACATTCAAGAAATTATTTGCAGTTTTAAGTTATAATTAGAAGTGTATAAAACAACCAAGAACTTTTGAGAACTTTGAATGTATAAAAGGAAAAGTTCATCCAGTGGATGATTTTCAACTTTCCCTCACACCAGAAAAATCGACAAAAAATAATAATAAATTTCCAGAAATATACACAAATATATAAATATTAACAAAACCCAAAAATAACAAAATATAACAGCCCCAACAATCTGATTGCCGAGGGGTTTACCACTAGGAAAAAATCTGTCCCAAGTATTTCCCATTTCCAAATATGACCTTACTATTTCTTACTATTTCCTTGCAATTTCTTACTATTTCCTACTATTTCCTCACTATTTCTTAGTATTTCTTAACTATTCCTTAGTATTTCCTCACCATTTCTTAGTATTTCTTCACCATTTCTTACTATTTCTAAGTATTTCCAGAGTATTTCCTAGTATTTCTTTACCATTTCCTAGTACATATTTCTTTACCATTTCCGAGTATTTCTTCACCATTTCCAAGTATTTCCAGTGTTCCCGAGTATTTTTTTACAGTTTCATTCAATTCGTACCTTTTACCTCGCCTTTTACTATTACAAAAATAGCATACATTATCTATTTTCTTCTTGTGAAATAATTTACTGCACATTTAATTTTTGTGTTGTAAAATAAATGCGTCACAGCCGTGAGCCATGGAATCTTGCTGGCATGCGCGAGTGAGTAGTTGTTAATGGTCAGCAACAGTGCCCGCGGTTTGGCTATGGATGGGTGACTCATTTCTGCGCTGGGGCTAGGGCGCGCCTTGGATCGCCTTTACCTAATGAAGTTTTCCAGGTTTTCCTCATTCTTGCACTAAATGGTGGATAGAGTACTAACAACTGTAGGTCGTTCCTGTGACGCACCTGCGGCCAATAGTAATATGCCGCCTCCTCCGTCTCGCACAAGCTATATAGGTAGCTTCTGGAGCTAACCTTAGGGTTAGTAGGAGTGAGTAGAGATATTATTATTATTATTATTATTATAAACGATTATAAACGCCACTTGAAAAACAACCCCTATACAATTTATTAAATTTTGAAGTATAACGCCCATTTTCTTTAAGAATTGTCAGGGTGTCCAAAATTAAGTGCGTAACTTTGTTATTATTGGACCTACGAGGTTGGTTAAATGGGCAAAGAATTAGTCGAGGAATTAGTATTTCTTATTACGAACAATATGGTGAACATCGCATTTTCGTAATATTCACACAAACAACGTTTTAAATGGAACGCCCTATATATTTATGTAAGTGTTGAAAGAGAATAAAAGTCTGAATAAAAAAGTCTTATGGAACAACTATCCCAAAATTAAAAATAACATGGCTTTTGAAGCTCGTTTTGAAGGATCAAAACAGCCCGCTGACGCTGGTATCACGTTAGGTCTCACGTTAGGTAGCCCATAAAACAAATTTGGTTGGCTCCCATGTTTAAAATTCGCAAATAAGTAGTAAAATAACAATCAAGTATGTACTGTTAACACCCGCCGACAATAATTATGACGCAAAATTAGTTTCATGGCCTACCTGATGTGATATACTGGGCTCGATACTGGGGCATTTTTTATGCTCCAAAAGTCAAGTTATTTTTAATTTTCAAATAGATGTTCATGTACACAATTTTATACTCTGTTTAAATATGCAAAAATATACATGTTGTCCTATTTAAAAAATTATCGTTTATTTTATGTGAATATCTCGAAAATGCGATGTTCGATTGTTTTTTTTGTTTTCACCATCTTATTCTTCACGAAAAACACTAATTCTTTGCCCATTTAACCGACCTTGAACATCCAATAATAACGAAGTTAGCAATTGTGGACACTTAATTTTGGATACCCCGTATATGTATGCATGATGCGTTAGGAACTCTTCCCTAGTTTGGATGTGTGTTTCATAACCTCTCTAATTAATATTTAAGTATTGCTTACTAATTATGTTACTCAATTGATAAAACTTAATTTCCCTTCCTTGCATAATTAACTGAAATTTTAGCCCCCACGGTCGTGGTTTTCATAAAAATGCGAAAACAATAAACATAATAACAATGCTATTGTATGTCACCTCTCGCGCCGCCGCCGTGTCTAAATCGAGACCTACATAACATGATTACCGATATTTACAATAACTAAAATGACATGTGTTCGAGTATGTATTCAAAAAATGCTAGATATTGCAATTCGCGAATGGTCACCACAGTTAAATACCGACAATTCTAGATGACCAAAGTAGATACTGAAAAGCCTGCAAATCGGGGCAAAGTCCCGAGATATTACATAACTTTAATCAATCAAAACCGAATTTATCAATTTAACATTATTCGTTTATATCGAGGTTCATATTCGCTCCCAAGAGTTCCGACATTTGAAAGATTCCAAACATAATAAATTATGTGACAAGGTCTTGGACACGGTAGTAAATATTATCTTCTATATTACCCCTCAATTTCGGGCTTAGTTTAATTCACCCCGCATCAATCTTGTCCAATGCTATTTCTTAAATTATAGGTCCACAAATTGCATAAAAAGCGAGTAAAAATGACAGTATACCTCGGGGTATACCTAAAATTTTATTTTGTTGAACAGTGTATACCTACGAGTACCTAACTAAAATAATGTAACGTATTTCGATTTTACACTTTTTTTTTACAGTGACTTTATGAATATGTACAAATATTTACAATGATTAACAGTGATTTGAGAACTTAAAATTAACAAATTGAACAATAAGCAGTGAAATATATATAAGCAGTAGATGAAAATTAAACAATTAAGCGAACAATTAAACAATTAATTACCTAACCTAAACAGTCCACAGTAAACAAATCAACAGTTCAAACTCTATAAAACACTCGTCTTCAACCGACGGTTGATCACATACGAAGACGCCCCGGTACACTTAAAACGCCACCAAAGAATTCGCACTCGCGTACCGTACCGACACTAAACGCGTAACAAGACTTATACTCGCACGGAACTATTAAACGCCCGGTTCTTATCGCATTCGACATTCGCTTCCAATCTTCAGACTTCAAACTGTAAAACTGTCCACTCGGCTTCTTGCTTCCCATTTTATAATGATCTTAGAAGGTTCTCGAAAATTATCGATCGAACATTGTTCCAGAATGAGAATCTTCGAGATAGGCTATTCTTTTCGGGAATCATAAACAGCGACAAGGTCGCGCCGTCATAAATCAAAGCCTGCTCGCCGTAAACAAATAATGTGTCACCACCAGGGGCTTCGCTGACGGGGCAAAAGTTCGTATCACTGCCCCCTCCTTAAAAGACTGATCGCCCCGATCAGAAATTATCTCCTTCTTTCCCATGGTACGGAGCAAGCCGGTCCAGATGGACTACCTTCATCTTCGATCGTGGAGAACGCTGAATCCGGTAAACAACGTCGTTGATCCTGGTCACTACTCGGTATGGCCCTTCCCAGTTCTTCTGTAATTTCGGCGATCGTCCTTTCTTCCGGGCTGGATTATAAAGCCACACCAGATCGCTAGCTTGGAAACCCACAGAATTCGCTCGGGCATCATACCGTGTCTTCATTCGGTCGCTCTCTAGGCGCATGCGATCCCGAACAGCCTCATGAATTGCATCGAGTCGTTCTGCCAATTCCTGGGAATACTCATCTACAGGCACTGGCCTATCTTCAGGATGCCCAAACAACACATCCATTGGCAGCCTCAATTCCCTTCCGAATAGCACACTGGCAGGCGTTCTTCCAGTTGACTCGTGCACAGCCGATCGATATGCCATCAGGAACAGTGGAAGATGTCGGTCCCAGTCTGTCTGGTGTTCGTTTACCATTATCCTCAGATGGTTTTCTATGGTCCTATTGAATCTCTCAACCATTCCATCTGACTGGGGATGTAATGGAGTGGTCCTGGTCTTCCGTATTCCCATCAACTTACAAACATTTTGGAACACCGCAGACTCGAAGTTCCGTCCCTGATCAGAATGAAGCTCCATGGGTATACCGAATCGGCTAAAGAAATTATTCACCAGTACTTCAGCCACAGTAGTGGCTTCCTGATTCGGTATCGCATATGCCTCAGGCCACTTACTGAAGTAGTCCGTCGCAACCAGGATGTACTTATTTCCATCAATTGATGTAGGAAACGGACCTGCTACGTCAATTGCGATCCTCTCAAATGGAGCTCCCACATTATACTGGCGCATTCTGCCACGGCTCCTTGTCTTGGGTCCCTTGCTTGACGCGCAGTCATCACATCTCCGGCACCAGTTCATTATGTCTGTTCGGTAGCCCAGCCAATAATATCTCTCTCTGACCTTCATCGTGGTTTTATTAACACCTAAGTGTCCCCCACTCACTCCATTGTGAGCCTCTGCTAGGACTTCCGGAACCTTGTCCTTCGGCACCACGACCTGGGGCTTTCTCTCTCTTCCGTCGGGGCTCTCCCACATTCTCTTCAGAAGACCGTCTTCGATCACAAGAGAATCCCATTGTGCCCAGTATGACTTCAGGGCCACACTCTTGTCAGAAACTTCCATCCATTCCGGTCTTCTACCAGCTTCTTTCCATCTTAGCAGAGGTTCCAAGGTCTTATCTTTCTGCTGGGCGTCTCTCCAGGATTGTAGATGCTCTTCTTCTAGTTGGATCCGAGTTTGATGGCATTTGATAGGGTGTACATGCTCTTTCAACTCTTGCCTCACGCAGTACTTGCAATCTTCCGGGCAAGGTCTTCTCGAAAGTGTATCAGCATTGCCATGTTTTCTCCCAATCCGATGTTGAATGACGAAGTTGTACTGCTGCAGCCTCTCAATCCAACGGGCTAACTGACCTTCTGGGTTCTTAAATTGCAGCAACCACTTCAAGGAAGCATGGTCAGTTCTGATAAGAAAATCTTGCCCGCACAGATATTTATGGAAGTGCTCGATGGTCCGCACAATTGCTAACAGCTCCCTCCTAGTGACGCAGTAATTACGTTCAGGTTTCGACAAGGCCTTACTGAAATAGGCCACAACCTTTTCTTCCCCATTCTCTTCTTGAGATAATACACCGCCTATGCCCACATTGCTTGCATCGGTATCCACAACAAACTTGCTTCCAGGCCTTGGATACGTCAAAACAGGAGCAGAACACAAAGCCTTCTTCAACTCTTCAAATGCTCCTCGGCACTCCTTCGTCCAATCATATGGCCTACCATCTTCGGTCAACCGATGCAGGAGCTTCGCAATGTCTGCAAACCCTTTCACGAAACGGCGGTAGTAGGTGCATAATCCCAGAAAGCTTCGAAGTTGATGTTTATCTTTCGGAACAGGCCAGTTCCTCACTGCGTCTGTCTTCTCCGGATCTGTTGCAACTCCTTTGGTTGAAATTATGTGCCCCAAAAACTTAACCTGTTTCTTAAACAGCTGGCACTTCTGCGGACTTAATTTTAGGTTAGCTTGCCTCAATTTCTCGAAGACATCGCACAAGTTCTTCAAGTGCTGATCAAAAGTCTTCCCCATCACGATGATATCGTCGAGGTATACCAGGCAAGTCTTCCAATGTAATCCTCGCAGTACTGTCTCCATCAGTCCCTCAAAGGTGGCGGGTGCATTGCACAGCCCAAATGGCATTACCGTAAATTGCCACAAACCAGTTCCGGCAGAGAATGCTGTCTTCTCCTTATCTTTGGGATGCAACTCGACTTGCCAATAGCCACTCTTCAAGTCGAGGGTGGAAAACCATCTGGAACCCGCCACTGTGTCTAGGGTATCGTCAATCCGGGGTAAGGGGTAACTATCCTTCTTGGTGACATCATTCAACCGCCTGTAGTCTACACAAAAACGAGTGGAGCCATCTTTCTTGCTCACCAGCACTACAGGGGAAGTCCACGGGCTCTGTGAAGGCTCAATTACCCCTTGTCTATGCATGTCTTTGATCAGGTTGTCCATTTCGGTTTGTTTTGCCAAGGGTACTCTTCTAGGAGCTTGCTTAATGGGAGTATGATCACCGGTGTTGATGGTGTGTTGAATTACTCCCGTCCGTCCTAGGTCACCATCTTGCAATGAGAAGACATCTTTGTATTTCATCAGGAGTTGAGCCAGCTTCTCACCCTGTATCTGATCCAGTTGTTGGGAACATTCTTCTACCATCTTTTCCAGGGGAGTTGGTAAACTGGTCTGGGACATCTTCTGATCTTCTACCTTCCTCTCATTCTTCTTTACCATGGCAATCCTAGATACTGGCTCACATATACCAACTATCGTACCCTTGCAAATCTTCTGGTCAAATTCGGCAATGTTCGCTATTCTTACAAATACTGGACGTTGACCAGGTCTTACCAATGTCTTCCCAATCAGTAAACCTTTCTTCACCTCTTCGTACATCGGCTCGACCAATCCCACCAAGCAACTTGGAGCACCATCCACACGGACCCGTACGATGTTCTCAGATCTGGCAGGCAAAACGACATCTTCTTCGACATTCACTCGGTACACACAGTTCTTGCGCCCAGGAGAACTCATTACTAGTTCTTCTTCACCAATTCGAAGTACCCCGGCGCCAACATCAAGCACAATCCCGTGCTTCTTCATACAATCCAGGCCCAGTATAACTTCATCCACAATGTCGGCTACAAGAACTCTCTGTGGAATGACGACATCTTCCATCCCTATGTCGATTTCTGCCTCTCCATATATAGGTGCTGTCTCGCCGGTAGCAGTAACCAATCGGATATTCTTATTGGTCGGCCTAATTCTCCACTCAGCCACAACATCTCTTCTGACTATGGTATCACTGGCTCCTGTATCGATGGTAATTTCGGTCTTCCTGCCATCAATAATCCCATCAATTATCAAACTATCCCCAACTCGAGCCAATCTTGACACATTCACATCTTGTACTGGGGCTTGGTAGGATTGGACCAGCTTTCGCCCCTCAAAACTGGTCGACTTTAGTTTCCCTGGTACCCGGAGGTACCAGCCTCGTCCTCGTGCCGTCTGGTTGCATTTCGGCACCTGTTGCGGAGATGGCCTTTCTCACCGCAATTCCAGCAACGTAAGAAATTCTTCCTTTCTTGCCATCCCCTCCGAGTCCCATTATTGTTACTGATCTCAGTTCTTCTGTCCAGTTTCTGTACAACTTTCTCTAAAACTTTTTCCACCAGGTCTTCGTCTGGCTCCTCATTGGTATGCAGCTGTCGCACCTTGGAGTATCCTCTGGATGTTTGCTTTGCTGCCTCAAACTCCAAGGCGTGGGCCAAAGCGTCTGCCAAAGCTTTATGTCTTGCTAGCTTCAGCGCCATCTTCGTTTCACTGTCACGCAGTCCCTCAATGAAATTCTCCACAGCCAGGCTCTCTAAGAATTCTTCCGGGGCTGTTGGGTATGCCAACCGGACCAGTCGGGCGATATCGGCCTCAAATTCTTGCAGGGTCTCATTGGAGCGCTGAGACCTACCCTTTAACTGTGCCTGGTGGACTTGCTGGAGGTGTTGATGGCCATACCTCATCTCCAGGCGCTTAACTATCTCCTTATAATCAGCCTGTTGTTCTGCTGTCACGGTATCCAAGATATTTAAGGCGTCACCTCGGAGTGCAACTACCAAATTGACTGCCTTCTCGGTACTGGCCCACTGGTTCGCCGCTGCCGCTGCCTCGAACTGCTTGATGTAGGTGTGCCACGAGGTCTTCCCATCAAATGTAGGCGGCTTCACCTTAACAACAGGAGCTCTTCTTTCTTCGTCCAATCCAGTTTCTTCGGTCTTCAAGGCCTTCTTCTTCTCTAGTTCTGCAACCCTCTCATTTATCTTCAAAATTTCTTCATCCATTACCTTTCTTATTTCTTGTGTTTCTTCTGTGATTCGGGTCTCTAATTCGGATTTTACTTCAGTAATTCTTTCAGCTACTTGCTCTTGACTTCTTTCTATGGCTAACTTCATTTCTTCTTGATTATTCTTCATTGCTTCTTCTAGATTTCTCTTCGTTTCTTCTTGACTGCTCTTCACTGTTTCTTCAAGATGGTTCTTCATTTCTTCTTGATTATTCTTCATAGCTTCTAGATTGGTCTTCATTACTTCTTGGTTAGTCTTCATTGCTTCTTCTAGATTTCTCTTCGCTTCTTCTTGACTGCTCTTCACTGTTTCTTCAAGATGGTTCTTCATTTCTTCTTGGCTGCCCCTTATTTCCACCATATTATTCTTCATTTCTTCTTGACTGTTCTTCATTAATTCCATGAGAGCTTGAAGTTGCTGCTCCATCGCGGCGGCTCTTCTTGTTACTGGCATAAACTCTTAAAACACAAACACCAGTCACAAGCCACTACCAGTCACTATGGAGTCCAAAAACGTCGAAATTTTCACTCAGCTCGGCCAACTTCTAGAAAATTCTTCAATTTTCCACCGGCTTCCACGACGTTCTTCACTCTTCTTGGCTCCGCAAATCGCACTTCTGACACCAGTTGTAACGTATTTCGATTTTACACTTTTTTTTTACAGTGACTTTATGAATATGTACAAATATTTACAATGATTAACAGTGATTTGAGAACTTAAAATTAACAAATTGAACAATAAGCAGTGAAATATATATAAGCAGTAGATGAAAATTAAACAATTAAGCGAACAATTAAACAATTAATTACCTAACCTAAACAGTCCACAGTAAACAAATCAACAGTTCAAACTCTATAAAACACTCGTCTTCAACCGACGGTTAATCACATACGAAGACGCCCCGGTACACTTAAAACGCCACCAAAGAATTCGCACTCGCGTACCGTACCGACACTAAACGCGTAACAAGACTTATACTCGCACGGAACTATTAAACGCCCGGTTCTTATCGCATTCGATATTCGCTTCCAATCTTCAGACTTCAAACTGTAAAACTGTCCACTCGGCTTCTTGCTTCCCATTTTATAATGATCTTAGAAGGTTCTCGAAAATTATCGATCGAACATTGTTCCAGAATGAGAATCTTCGAGATAGGCTATTCTTTTCGGGAATCATAAACAGCGACAAGGTCGCGCCGTCATAAATCAAAGCCTGCTCGCCGTAAACAAATAATGTGTCACCACCAGGGGCTTCGCTGACGGGGCAAAAGTTCGTATCAATAATATAAAAGTCTATCGTTAAAACCTCCACTTAAAAAGCTCTTCACTTCCAAAAATTGTTATCCGTTTTTATATGAATTTTGGTACCGATCCTGCTATTTGCGGGGATATTTACAAATATTTTTCAGAGTTTAAAATAGGATGGCAACTATCAATTTACATTAAATAATAAATCTAGGAATACTTGTAGGTATAAAGTTCATACCATTTTTTACTCGATTTTTTATTTGCTTTGAATGCTCACCATGACCCTACCACTCACTGTTGCTACAGAAGAAACTTATTACATATTGTTCACGTGCCAACAATTGAGTCAAGTCGAAGTCACGCTATTGGCCGTCTACTGTGGCCTCATATTTGCTTCTGCGCCGCGGAGAACGTGACCGGCCTACCGGCCAATGTTTTTACTAATACTAGTACGTTTGGCGCGAAGAGGGAGTAGAAAGTTTTATAAATATCGGTCGACTATTTCCAGTACTTCCTAGGTATTTCCCTTACTATTTCCAGTATTTCCCTGAGTATTTCCAGTATTCCTCAGACTATTTCCAGTATTTCTTTAAATATTTCTACCATTTCTTTACCATTTCCTGGGTATTTCCTACTATTTCTGAGTAAGAAATACTATTTCTGGACTATTTCGTAGTATTTCTGCACCATTTCCACCATTTCTCACCATTTCGGAAATACTATTTCTTGACCCTGTCCCAACCATTTCCTTAGTGGTAAACCCCTCGCTGATTGCACAACAGCATTGTGGCAGGCGTGGAAGTACATAATATTAATATTAACACAGATTGCACACATCAAAGCTTGCACTTTACAGATTTTTTTAAAGCATTAATACTACCAATTTCTTTTCCATTATTAGTATTCAGAATTTTTGGTGCAATAAAAGAAAAGCCACTCTCAAATAGTTTAGTCTTATGTGCAGGAACGTCAAATTGTTGATTGCAACGAGTGTCTCTAATATGCACATCACTCCTAATCTTTAATCTTCGATATAAATACTCAGGCACCCCCCTATGGAAGACACTGTACACAAAGCACGAGACATGAAGTTGCATCCTCTCGTTCATCCTCTACCATCCAATGTTTTTTATATGTTCACTTGTCCTCTCTCTTCTTGGTAGCCCTAAACAGTAACGCACAGAAGCATTTTGTACTCGTTGAATCATACTTTTATTTTTCTCGGTTAAGAACGGTGCATAGACAGAGTCACAAAAATTGAATAATGATAATACCAATGATTCTACAAAAGTAATCTTCGCACTAGTTGGCAGAATGTTCTTCAACTGATACAAACACTTTAGCTTAGCAAAGGCATTCTGAAACTTACACTTCAGGTGCTCATTAAATGAGAGTTGTTCATCCATTCGCAATCCCAAATTACTAACGCATCCTGTATATGGCAGCTCCGTATCACCCAACACAACATGCCCCCATGACGACATAAGAAACTGCCTTCCCCGAACCAAAAACTATCACCTGGGTCTTTGCTGGATTCACAGTCAACCCACTCCCATCACACCATTCTGCCACAGCACCAATCTCTGCATTCACAGAAGCAAGCGCCACCTCTATTTCCCCTACTGGGAATGAGTGTAAATACTGCACATCATCCGCATATGAATAAAAAGTTCCACTCCCAACAATATCCGGCAAATCCGCAGTAAACATGTTAAAAAGAACAGGGCCAAGCACAGAACCCTGCGGGACACCAGAAGTTAACACCAACTGCTCAGAATATCTTATTGAACCTTCCATATTTATCCTAGTTGTACATGTTCTCTGCTTAATATAGCTTGTGAACCATTTGAGTGCTACAGCACTGGCGCCATAATACCCCAACTTTGCCAGCAACAATTCAAAATTTACAGTATCAAAAGCTTTTGACATATCAATCAAAACCATTATTGTCACCATACCCCTATCTCTTGCTGTAACAATGTCATCTGTAACAGCTGACAATGCTGTTGCTGTACTGCATCCGCTGCGAAAGCCTGACTGGTTATTAGGCAGCACATTATATCGCTGAAGATGGCAAGCCAGTTGGAAATTAACAATCTTTTCCAGTAATTTGGATCCCACGGGAAGAATTGATATCGGCCTCAAATCCCCCAACACAGCAGGCTTATTGTTCTTTGGTATCGGGTGTATTATAGCAGACTTCCATACACTTGGAACAATGCCAATCTCAAGAGATACATTTATAATATGTGTCAAAGGCAACAGACAAAAAGGGAGCAGCAATCGTAACATGCATGCTGAGACACGGTCTATGCCAACCGCCGCAGATTTGATCTTAAGCAAAACCTGTTTTATTTCGTCAGGATTAGCCATAGTAAATGCAAATTCTGAGTAATACTTATATTTAAACTCATTTAGAAGAACCGGATTAACTGACACCTGAGGCACAGATGTTTGAAAGAAGTGACTGATCTTTTCGCAATCCGCTAAAGTCTCTGGTACCTGCCCATTTTTCCTGCTCCAAAAACCCAACCTTTTCGCCTCACTCCAAGTACGTGCCTGTGTATTCCCTTGCAATCTACTTTTGTAATAGGCCTCCCTTTCTCTCTCTATTGCTTGTCTTACCGTCTTTCTCATGTCATTATAAAACTTTCTGGTTACTTCGTTTTTCTTCCTTAAATATTCAATTTTGGCCTTATCTCTTTCCTTTATTAGACATTTAATGGCGAATGTGATGTAAGGCAGCTTCCTCCGCCTAGGACGAACCTTCACAAGTTTAAATGGTGCATGCTGATCATACAAGGAAACTACGATTGCATTGAAAATTTCAAGTTTTTTATCAATGTCAACAGTGAAGTAGACATCGCTCCAGTTTGCTTTCTCGGCGTCATTATAAAATTTTTCCAGATATTACTTTCTTGCGATCGCCGGGATGTGTCTTGGGCAAATTCTAACTCGCAACTCTTCTTCCACTGGCCGCCGCGTATTATTTTTTTCCGAATCGCTTAGACTGAATTTCACCTTTCAGCATACAATTAATTTTTTTCTGTAATTTAATGCAAAATCTGTAGACCAAAATAATACACGAGCCAAATTACTTTTTCTCTTTATTACTAAAATCACACCTAAGTAATTCTTAAAACACTATTTTTTCTTTGTTTTTGCTTTCGTTTCAATTTTTTTCTTATTTATGAATCGCATTAATAAAGATGCAAATAATCCAATTCCAAAAGATGCAAATCCAAGCTGCCACAACCATGGGTTTAGTTTCAAATATTTCACAGTAGCATCAACAATTCGATCGCTAAAACAAAGTAAGTATTCCATGAATGCAGTAAAAATCTTGTACAAAAAGACATCATTCGTCTACCGCGGATCAAAACCTTGAATTTTTGCTTTCACTGCATTTCATTGATGTACCTATGAAATGGCCAAAATTTTACTAAACGGCGATTATTCACCAGTACAAAAGCAATAATGATAAACTTAGGCAATCCTAATTTCTTAGCTTGAGGGGAAACAGACAGTTGATATCAAGTAGGATCGGTTCTCAACTAGGACTGTGCAATATCGAATATTTTCACTAATATCTACTTAGAACACTATGGATATATTTTAAATATATCTAATACTGATATTTATTTATTTTATTAATCAGTAGTGGTTTGATATCTCAGACAGAATACACATTAAGTACAAATGCTCCGCACTCAATTTCTTTCCTCAATGGTAATATTTTGGAACTTTTTGATTTGCACGCCCCATTCAAAACTTGCAATAAGCATAAAAACCGTATAGTCCTTGAATTACCGAAAATATTAAATTGATGCAAATCCATTCATAGTTCACATTGTTATTTATTGTAAATAAATGCATCGCTGTTCCTTAGTTTCCTTGCGCCTGGAAGAAGCATTGGTGGTTCCCTTGGCAAATACTGGTCGACCGACAGAATTGGTACATCTCAGATCAATTATTAGTTTTCTACCGGTTCTATCCAAAATATTTGAGAAAATTATGCGAGCAGGCAAATGCTATACTTCATTGAAGCAATCAGACTTTCGATTTGAATACAGTTAAGGTTTATTTTCAACTAGATTCGACATCGGAGTTCGACTCCGAGTGTGCCACACGCTGTAAGTTGCTATTTTCAACAAAATCTAACTCACGCTTGGGCGCAGGCGTTCGAAACAAATTTTGCATATATTTCTGAATTTATAATCGCAGTATTAGTCTGCGCAAACTGTCACTTTTCGGATCTGCCCATAAAATTTGATTGTAATTGAGCATTTATTAACGTTTTTACGACTTTTGCACTGTTTTCCCTATTTCGCAGATTGCTAGGTCAAAACCTCTTAATTATCGGAAAGTTTGTCGTAAGATGGTGCAAAAAAGAACCATTAAGAAATTTAAGGTGTTTTTTTGTGTACAACCGTATTCGTTCCAGTTTTCAAAGGGTTTTCAATGTTGACGTCATAATTTTTTGCTTGGCAAAAATGAACCATGTCTAAACATTGAGCAGTATGTTATTCTCACTCGTCAACTTATTATGCAAATTTGAGGTTAACATTAACTTCTGTCTTGATTAGCAGTAAGAAGATGGAAATTGTGGACGACTGCATTAATTAATAAACTTATAAGTGTTATTGACTTGACATTGACAGCTGACACACTCGAGCACGAAAGCTTGTAGTTTGTAAGTCCTGGCACGGGAGTGTGAGTGTGCACGCGATTTTCGAATGTGTGCGTTTTGTTGAAAATGAATGCATTGAATTTCCTAAAGCAAGCTTTGCACTTGGACTCGCACTCCAGCACGTAATTTGATTGAAAATGGGCCTTTTCGCCACAGCTTTGGCAGATGTTTCAAACAATGTAATTAGGGCTCTTGATGACAATAAATTGACAGTTTTAATTCTCTTAGAGGAAAAAGGAAAAATTTAGACGGGCTAGATGAAATGAAGAAAAAGGAAGAACAATGAAAAAGAGAAAAAAGTACTAGAAGAGAGGATTGCGGGGATGAAGGACAAGATAAACAAAAAGAAAGAGAAAAAAGGAAGCTTAATACTGTAATTAAAGGATTAAACCCCAATAAAGACCCAAAAGCCTGTGTAGAAAAGGTAATTAGAGAGAAGTTGCAAATCGAACCAAGAATTCAAGAAGCTTTCACGCTGGGAAAAGATTCCAAAAGAGCTGTTTTAGCTAAAATAGAAAATTAGTCATCAAAAAGGGAGATTATGAAGGTGAAGCACAGACTGAGTGGAACGAAAATTGTAATAGAAAATGGTATGACAGGCGGAAAGAGAAACACAAAACAATATTAGGAAACTATCTGAGGAGAATAGGAATAAGGGCAGTCGGATTAGAATAGGATACCAGAAACTAGTAGTAAATGATGAGGTTTATGACTGGAACCAGAGGGAAGGAAGCCTGAGACCAGAGTGGCAGCAACAAAGGACAGCAAAAACGCAGAGTTGGATTGGACGGACAGATGGTGACTGACAAGGCGATGACAGAGGTATATACAAAAGGATCAGAAAAGAAGCAGACACTAAACCCAGGAAAACAGTGAAACTGAGGACGTGGAACTTGCTGGGGATTATTGGAGAGGGAACGATGAAGATGCTGGTTGGAGAAGCAAAACGATACAAGATAGATGATCTGGCTATTCAAGAAACACATTTAAAAGGAAGCGACATTTTTGAGGTTCACCAGTGGAAACCAAAGCAGGAAATTTGGGATAGGTTTCCTAGTGAGTGGAAGGATGAAAGGAATGGTAAAAAAGTTCAAATCACTATCAGAGAGAATGTGTAAAATCCAAATCGGAGACATGAACATGGACGTAACAATAGTGAATATACATGTACCGACCGAAGAGAAGGATAAAGACGAAAAGGATTAATTTTATGAAAAGCTGGAAACGACTGTGGACAGCATCACAAAAAGTCGCTAGAAAATTGTAGTTGGTGATAAAAATGCAAGGGTGAGAAAAAAGAAAATTTATAAAGGAATAACTGGAGGGGAGAGCAAACATGATGGGAGTAATAGCAACACCACCTGGATAACTAAAGCCAACCAACTCAAAAAGCGAGTCGGTCTGACGTCATGTTCAAGCGGAACGATGTTCAAAAATGCGTCACCTTTGCATTTTACAAACGTCAAAATTATTGCATTTATACGGTTTATTTTATTTATTATTACTATATTTCATGCAAAATGGTAAATAAATGCTGGGTTCCTGAATTCCTGGAGATAAAAAAGAAAAAGTACGTATATTTAAATGATGAAATAGAAAATTACTATGCGTACTACCAATAAGTATAAAAATTATTTTATTGACCGGTTTCAAGATTCACAAACGATCTCATCATCAGAAATGGTAAATTAAATTGTAAACAAATTATTATGACAGTTGACAAGGAAACTAAAATTGATAAAACAATACAAAAAATAATGATATCCATGAAACATGTTAACTAGATAACTGAATTTCAGTATTTACCTACGGGGCATAAGAAAACGCAAAGGAAATTCGAATACCTCGTACCTTGAAGGGAAAAAACAATGAATTTAAAGAAAACCAATTCGGGAAAAAACAATAAATTATTTTTTGTATTGTTTTATCAATTTTAGTTTCCTTGTCAACTGTCATAATAATTTGTTTACAATTTAATTTACCATTTCTGATGATGAGATCGTTTGTGAATCTTGAAACCGGTCAATAAAATAATTTTTATACTTATTGGTAGTACGCATAGTAATTTTCTATTTCATCATGGATTTCTACCAAATAGTCAAGACAGAAAATATTAACTACGTATATTTAAATTTCCCCACGACGAGAATTTAAAGAAAATATGGGTAATGGGTAATTTTCGCATTGGCAATCACACTGTGGTAAGTCTTTAGTTTTCTTTCCAATTTCTCGAAATCTATTATCTAAATAATAATCGTAGGTGTGTCAGAGGAATTTTAATGCCGCCGATATAATATTTACAACAAGTGCAGTGGACTGAAAGTCAGGGCAGACGATTAGGGTTAATTTGCAAAGACCGCGTCTAAAGTCTGGTGCAGTTCCGCCAATATTTTCCATTGAAGTCCCTTATATTTGAGAAGAAGCCGTAATAACAGAGAGTCGCCTTCTTCGAAAAAGACAAGGATGGTAGCTGGAGCACTTAAAAACGCAATAGTTAAAAACCTAAATGAAAAAATGATGCTTTAGAGAAAATTTTGTTTTGACACGTTCCATGAATTGTATGAGTAAAAACTGGAACATTATAATGAAACAGGAGGAAATAATATACCTTTATTTAAATTTACGTAAAGCACCCCATGACATATTATACACATACAGTACAGACTCGATAATCCGGATCAATAAAAACATGGGTGATCCGGATTATTGAAAAATCCGGATTATTAAATCAATCTATATTTGTTAATAAAAGAACTGAACAAGAGGGATTTTTAATGATTTCATTGTAAAAACATTCAAAACAGGTAAAATGAACATAAAAACACTTTTGCATAATTGCTTCTACTACATTAATAAATAAAGTCTGTAATTTTGGTTTGGCTGACCTTCTGCTGACTCAAACAAAATGCTTGATGCCTGAGTATTAACAATTCATTTAGGGGTGCGTTGTTCTTTTCAGCCCAATCTATACATTGTTGAATGCTTAAATCTGTCTAATCGGCTTCTATGAATTCAGGGCATGGGGTAAAGAGCATTTATACAGTGTTGAAAAATAGTAAAGGTACACTTTCGTTTGCGCCGGTAGATGCGGCACGTACTGGCGGCCGACACGCGCGACGGACACAGTCGCATTTGAACGTGAATGCACCAGCCGGCAGGTGAAACGCACAAACGAGAGCAGTTCTATTTAAATACTATTGGAGAAGTACAACGGGTGTGTCGGCTGCCGCTACACGCCGCGTCTACACGCCACGTCTACCGGCGCAAACGAAAGCGCACCTTTAGTCGTAAATTTTGAATTTCATCAAGCAAAGTCGTTAATGTCAAAATGTTCTGGAACTCCAATGCGACGGCTCTTTATAGACGTCGGTATTTCCTTTGCAAAACAAAGAAGCCGCCTCGGCATCCATAAGCTGCAAGGAAGTGTGCGGATTGCCGGCATTTTTATTTTCACCCTTTGATACCCTCGCCGCCACTCCCAGTTGACCAAAATCAACTTGTACCAGTGGAGTAGCCAGCATTAAATCGGAAAAAGAATTTAAAATGTATTTTTGTACAATCAGGTCAAAAATGTACTAGATTCATACATTTGTACTAGCTGTGGCAACGCTGATCGGGTTCGCCGCCGAACGCCTGATTTGGCAAGTATTTAGGGATTGGTTAGAAACACACCTTAGGAGGGGGTGACGCGCCCGCAAAGCATTTAAAAGGTACGTTAGAGGCGCATTCGGATTACCGAAACTGAAATTATCCGGATTACAAAGTATGCAATGCAATCAAGGAACTGTCCGGATTACCGAATAATCCGGACTATTAAGGATCCGGATTAATGAGTCTGTATTGTATTGTGGTAAATTATAACTTGAAGCCATCTGTTTTTATGAGGGTGTAGAAATTTCTATAAAGGGGTCAAATAGTGTAAATAGTGTTCAAGCTATTGAAGAATTAATTAAACGTTTTGAAGGTGTTATTGAAAATTGAAGGCGACGAAAAATTAACCCTTAATAATTATTTCTGTTTTATTCACATCAATTTGTTATTTCTGCTATAACCGTAATTTAGTAAAGTAGGCCCCGTTCTCCGCTTAATGATGACGTCACATCGGAGTTGGTCGGCTTTAGTTATCTAGGTGGTGTTGGTAATAGCAAGTAATAACTATCAAATGCCACTTTTGTAATTATTATTTCAGAAGTACCGAATAGTCTTAGGTATATATATGTTACGGTTAAAGTAATTACTTAGCTAGTGTATAGACTAGCTGGATGGTATATAAAGTAACCAAGCGGCTGGTTATTTTAGTAGAAATTCATCTTTCCACTAGAATAACTGCGAATCTTGGATAGTCAATATACTATCCAGCCAGTTTATAAATTAACCAAAAATGATGGCTAAAGTATAAACCACAAAGAAAGTAAATAAAACAACCATTGTTCTTAGATAGTTTGTAAAGTATTTGGATAAAGCATGAACTTCATTTTTAGTAGTAGAAAATAACTAATTCACTAACTAGTACATAAACTAACCAATATTTTCCTTGGTTAATATTGCAAAATTAATCAAACATTACATGGGCAGAACACGATGCACGTGTCGCGATACTGGGGATCATTTGCAAGAAACTGTCATTAGCAATAGTGGTAGTTGCGTACGGGTACAATCCCTTAGTGACCGTATACTCGGAGAGCATTCTAAAAATCACCCGGGTTGTTTATCTAGGTACCTGAACATAGAATTTTGGATTTAGTCTCATTTCGTGTGTCGATGAAAATTTCTCTCCTATTGTTTTCAAATGTGAATGTTTTTGTTTAGTGGGGGGGAGACTTAAACGCTCCGCTTGCCCACAGACCGGAAATAGTGTGCCGTGGAACAACTTTTTTGGCCGTATTCAGTGACGGGCAACACCACTTTTTCTATTAAATTTACAAAAGAAAATTCTGCTTGGTTTATATACTAACCAACGAATGAGCTATTTTGTATTACTAGAACTGAAATTTTCACTTTATCCAAATAGTTATGGATAGTTTACAAACTGTCTAAGAACAATAGTTGTTTTATTTACTTTCTTTGTGGTTTGTACTTTAGCTATCATTCTCGGCTAGTTTATAAACTGGCTGGATAGTATATGAACTAACCAAAATTCGCAGTTATTTTATTGGAAATGTGAATTTCTAGTAAAATAACCAGCCGCTTGGTTACTTTATATACCATCCAGGTAGTTTATACACTAGCCACGTAAGTACTTTAACCGTAACATATATATAACACGGCAGTATGACATAACCTAAAATAAATATTAGCAACATGACCTAAAATAAATATTCACATCGATTAAAATCCCATATGAATGCATTACACGCTTATAATGGTATAATTTTGTGGCATGCAACGCTAAAGTATCGTGAATTTACTATAGTGTGACGGACAATGTGTCAAGTTATTTGTTTGTTAGTTGCTTTTGCATTTATAGGTTACAGTAGTTTTGACATTCATAGGATAGAGTTGATGATATAAATTAATTTTGTAAGTTAGCGAGGAAAAACAAAAAAAGGCTGTCAGAAAGAAAACAGATGTGAAAAGTTTTGTAAAGAAAACCGAAGTAAAAGGCATAAACGGTCAAAAGCTGTGTTTTCAAAGCGGTAGTCCGCGACATTTGGTGTCAGAAGTGGGACAGGAACAGAAAAAAAAAATTGTGTGGAATAGTTTATGCCTGTGGAGACGAGAGGTAAATTGATTGCGATGGAGGAGAAGTTACAAGCTATGGTAGAGTTCATGGAGGAAATGAAAGGTAAATTAGATGAACAGGGAATGAAAATGGAAAATAAATGGGACGAGCAGAGTAAGAAGATGGATGAAACGTTAGAGGAAATGAAAATGGGTTATCAAGACATAAAACGTGCGTGTCGTGATGTAGAACAAAAGATTAATCAAGTGGAAAACAAATGTTTGGAATTAGAAGCTGGAATGAAATCTATTCATGAGGTAGAAGAGGAATGCTTAAAAATTCGTGAGGAAGTTTATCAAAAATATGATCAAATTTTGCAACGTGGTGTAGTTAGGGGGGAAACGGAACCTCTGAATATTTTGAAGATTAAGCCACCCTGTTTTGATAACAAAACGGTATCATGGAGCGTGTATCTGAAACAATTTGAAGCAGCAGCAACAGCAAACAAATGGAACAACCAAGAAAAGGCAGTCACGCTAATTGTATCACTGAGAGGTGAAGCTGTTGATGTGTTGCAAACTATTCCAAGTGATAAACACCAAGATTACAACACGATTATGGCTCATTTGGAAATGCGATTTGGCGACAAACACCTACAACAAGTTTACCAGGCCCAAATTGATGGTCGTAAGCAGCAATCATCGGAGACTTTGCAAGAATTTGAAACTGATGTCTCCAAGTTGGTGTGCGCTGCGTACCCTACTGCTCCAGTTGAATTTCTAGATCATCTTGCCATCCAAACATTTGTGAAAGGAGTACGCGATCACGAGATCCAGCAGGCGCTTAGGATGGCAAAGCATACAAACTTGAAGAATGCTTTGGCGTATGCTCTCGAATTCGAAGCTGCTAAAGAAGCCACAAGGGGAAGTGTTCGCATTCGAAGAACTGTAGTAGACGAGGAAGAGGATCGAATAATGAAGATGAGTGAAGATCTCGTGGAGAAAGTGCTAAAAAAATTGAATGTTGGCGGCGTCGAAAACCGAACATCACGTGGACGATTTCTTCGATGCTGGGGTTGTGGAAAAATAGGTCACCTGAGAAGTCATTGCTCTGTTCCTGTTGTCCCTTCTCCTGCTTCTACATCTAGAGAGCAGGAAAACTTCAACTAGTCAGTTTCACGGGGCGAAAACTGACTGCTGCTACATCCAAAGCCCCATCCATTAAAGTTGAAGTATCGAGAATCCATAGCAACACCAGCAGTCTTCTGATTTACGGTGAAATTAATAAAAAAAAAATGCAAAATGGTGATTGATACTGGAGCAACCAGAACAATTGCAAATTCCCGTCTGGTGGCTCCATGGAGGGTTAAACCTTTAAAAAGAAAACATGATTTAATAACTGCTACTGGAGAAGTTTCCATGGTTCATGGGTTTATTGAAGCAGATTTGTGCCTGGGTGGCAAGACTGTAAGGCATGAAATATTGGTGGCAGATATCATGGATGACTTGATTCTCGGAATTGACTTCATGAAGAGGAATGGAGCTGTGGTTGACGTGGCAGCTGGAACTATTCGTATGGGTCAGGATGAAGTTGTTATGATGTCTCCAGGAGTAGAAAGTGTCTCATATAGAGCAGTTGTGAAGCAAGGGAGAGTCATACCTGCGAAGACCGAAGTTACTATACCTGTCTCTGTCGAATATAATGGATTGGGAAGCTTTGTTGGTGTAATAGAACCGATATATACTGATCTGGCGAACAAAGGTGTCCTGATTGCGAGAACTAAAATTAAAAAAGGATCAAAAGAAGTAGCAGTTCGAGTTGCAAATTTAAATAGTTTTGAAAGAAAAATCTCAGGAGGTACATTTATTGGTAATTGTGAGCCAGTTGAAATGATTAAATCGACGGGAGAAACAAAAATGACATCAAACAGAGTCACTAAACTTCCAACAGCTCTGCAATCACTATTTGAACAAATAGATAAGTCATTATTGGATCTAAGTGAGCAAACTAAAATTCGTAAATTATTGTACGATTATCAAGATATCTTTTCGTTGTCCAGCTGTGATTATGGACGCACAAATATTGTGAAACATAACATCAACACCGGAAATAATTCACCCATTAAGCAGTGTCCGAGGAGAGTGCCCCTTGCCAAGCAAACTGAAGTGGATCAGATGATAAAAGATATGAAAAAAGATGGCATCATAGAACCATCACAGAGTCCATGGGCATCACCTGTGGTTTTGGTTAAAAAAAAAGACGGGTCAACGAGGTTTTGTGTGGATTATCGGAAACTCAACGACATTACGAAGAAGGACAGTTATCCTCTTCCTAGAATAGACGATACTTTGGACACTGTTGCCGGATCGAAGTGGTTTTCTACGTTAGACCTGAAGAGTGGGTATTGGCAAGTAGAGGTAGCTGGAGAGGATAAGGAAAAGACGGCATTCACTACTGGAAATGGTTTGTGGCAATTCAACGTGATGCCGTTTGGATTGTGCAATGCACCAGCCACGTTTGAGCGTCTGATGGAAACTGTACTCCAAAGTTTCAACTGGAAAACCTGTTTGGTCTATTTGGATGACATTATTGTATTGGGGAAATCTGTTCAAGACCAAATGAATAACTTAGAAAATGTGTTTCGGCAACTTCGGGTAGCAAATTTGAAATTAAGTCCCAAGAAATGTTATTTATTTCAGCAAAAAGTTAAATATTTGGGCCACATTATTGGAGCTGATGGAGTATGTACCGATCCGGAAAAGACTGAAGTGGTGAAGAACTGGCCTGTTCCAAAGAACGTTCACGAGCTAAGGAGTTTCTTGGGTCTTTGCACTTACTATAGGCGATTTGTGCAAGGGTTTGCAGATATCGCAAGACCACTCCATAAATTGACTGAAGATGGACGTCCTTTTGAATGGGATGAAAAATGCGAAGGAGCATTTGAAAAATTGAAAGAGACACTCTGTACGTCTCTGGTACTGATATTTCCAAAGGTTGGCAAGAAATTTGTTGTGGATACTGATGCTAGTAATACTGGTATTGGTGGAGTTCTTTCGCAGGAAGAAGATGGTCATGAGAAAGTTGTGGCGTACTTTAGTAAAACTTTATCGAAACCAGAAAGAAATTATTGTGTCACTCGTAAAGAATTACTGGCCATAGTAAAAACCGTAGAACATTTCCATAAGTATCTCTATGGCCAAAAGTTCACACTGCGTACAGATCATGCCTCTCTTCGCTGGTTACTCAATTTTAAGAACCCAGAGGGTCAAATGGCTCGATGGATCGAAAGACTGCAGGAGTACGATTTTAATATCGAGCATAGAAGTGGTCGGCAACACACTAATGCGGATGCTTTATCACGAAGACCTTGTGCTGCAAGTTGTAAGAATTGCAATAACGCTGAAAAAAAAGAGAGCAGCCATGTGGTTTGTAAGAGAACCGTGACGGAGAGCGATGGTTTGTCAGAGGCTCAAAGGGGAGACGAAGATTTAGCTGAACTAATACATCTCAAAGAAAATAACCTACCACGCCCAGAGTGGAGAGATATCTCTACCAAGAGTGCCAACTTTAAGGGGTATTGGGCACTTTGGAACTCTCTTGAGATGAGGGAAAATTTACTGACACGAGTGTGGGAAAGTGCAGATGGAAGTGAAATACGCCATCAAGTTATTGTTCCCAAGTCAAAGATCGTGGAAATACTCCGAGAGGTGCATGGGGGTGCTGGAGGGGGTCACTTTGGAACGAAGAAAACATTTGCCAAACTGCGTGAAAGGTTTTACTGGTTGCAAAGCCGAGCTGATGTTGAGGAATGGTGTCGCAGATGTGCGGAATGTAAATCCAGTAAAGGACCCCAAATTCGAACTAGAGGTTGTATGCAACAGTATAATGTTGGCATGCCATTTGAGAGAGTTGCAATCGACGTGGCTGGGCCATTTCCAAAAAGTGTGGAAGGAAATAAATATGTGTTGATTGCAATGGATTATTAACTATTTTATTTTAATAGCTTTATTTACAGAAAACTAACTATTATAATAAACAATAATTGAAATTCTCATGGCGTCTTCACAGTCCACACCCTTCTTGTTTCGTCTCTTGATCACTACTCTTGTTGTCGTTCCTTTGGTACCAACGCCCTCTGTCAAACAATGAACATCAACAAACAAACGCGTCGGTATACAGGAACCTCACAATATACAGAAATTTATAATAACCGGTCATTCTGACATTCTGTTTGACCTCAAACAAATAAACATATCTGAATAATGAAACTTAAAATAATTCTCAAGTAGAAACTAACACTCACAAACCACATTAACTCATTCACCAATACTCTACTTCATAATCTTGAAAGTGTTTTGGTTTCTTCGGCTGTCTTCTCGGTCTGTCACTTCTACAAACTTTTTCTTCTTCTGGATCACTGTGTTGTTCATCTAGTTCTTCCCCGTCCGGTATATAATTTGATCCTTCTGATTCCTCTTGTGAATCATAGTTCACCAACTCGGCTATTTCTTGCGGTCCTTCGTCTGGTAACTCTTGCAAATCCTCCTCGTTTTCACTTTCTGCATCTGACACCTCTTCATCTTCTACCGCATTACGATAAATTTTCAAGTGCGAAATGTGTGCATTCCCTATGTAATGTCGACCTGCTTTGTCTTTATCTAAATCCTCTAACCGATATATGTCTTTTCCGATGTCCTTAACCACAACTAAGGGCCCTCGATACTTTGTCTGTAGTTTTGTTGATTCACCTGTAGCCTCTGGAGCTCGTTTCATTAGAACAATGTCGCCAACCTTGTACTTATCTATATATCTTCTTTTATCATACCTTCGCTTGTATTCCTCTTGTGCCGTAAGCACATTTTCCCGTATTTCTTGACGTATCTTTTCTGGCTCAGTATAATCTGTTCCTCCAACTAAATTTGCAAATTTTGAATCTTCAAATCTTGGGGTGTATCCGTACAAACTTTTAAAAGCTGATTTCCCCGTAGTCTTATTAATTGCGATGTTCAAATACCTTTCTACATCCTTCACATTTTTATCCCAAGATCCTTCTCTTTCCATTGATGTGGTAATAACAGGTAATAAGGTATCGTTCACTCTCTCAACTTGGCCATTGGCCTGCGGCCATCGAGTAGCTATTTTATTATGTAATATGCCTCTATCGTCACAAAATTTTGTGGAGTCCTCTGCCGTGAAACAGGTGCCTCGGTCTGTTACGAGGACCTTCGGAGCCCCATACTTATTTATAAAGTGCTCCAACATTTTTATGGTTTCTAGGCTGGAAGTCGACTTGACTGGATAAAGATTAACAAATTTCGTTAAAGAGTCGATAATTACTAGAACATGTGAATTTCCTTTTTCACTTTTGACAAAGGGACCAACATGGTCCACGTGGATTCTCTCCATTGGTCTTTTCGGCGGTGGGATAGGATGGAGGACCCCTGGACGTTTTCCCCTGGGTATCTTCTGAAACAGACAATCGAAACATCCATTAATATGTCTACGAACATATTTTCTGAGCCCCCTGAACCAATATGTTTCTAAAATCATCGCCACTGTTCTGTCCACTGAAAAATGACCCCTCATGTTATGATACTGGATCACGGTTGCTTTCCTCATTCCATCAGGTATTACATACAACCACTTTTCTTCACCATTTACCTTCACCTTACGATACAGTCGTCCCGAATCAAGTTTGTAGCCCTTGGATCTATTTCTTTCTTCGTTTGTCTTTTCTCGGTCATCCTTCTTCAGTATTCTAATTAATTCTTTTAAGTTATCATCACTTTGTTGAATCATGAGAATTCTATCCTCTTCACTGATAACTAGAAAAATTCTCTTCTCATAAATTTCATCCATTATTCCCTTTTCGCTGGACTCCTCTGTCGCAGCTCGACTTAAGCTGTCTACATGGCTCATTTTCTCCCCGGGTCTGTAACGTATTTCCATATCATATTCTGCTAGTGTCGCATACCATCTGGCTATTTGAGAATTTATAGTTCTTTTAGCATTTAAATAAACCAAAGCTTGACAGTCACTTACAACTGTAAATTTGATTCCCAATAACAAGTGTCTCAAACGTTCTACACAAAACAATATTGCTAAAAGTTCAAGTTTTGATGAGTGATATCTCTTCTCAACATCATTAGTCTTTTTCGACACACAATAAACCATGTGAAGTTTCTCATCTGGCCCAGCTTGTAACAGAATCCCGGCCACTCCTAAACTTGATGCATCACAATGAAGTTCAGTTCTCGCCTTTGGGTTATAAAGTTGAAGTACGGGTGTTTCTTGAAGGAGAGATTTCATTTTGATAAAAGCAGCTTCCTCATCTTCTTTCCATCTGAATTCGCACGTCTTCCTGGTCAGATCAGTTAATGGTCGGGCAATTAACGCATACTTATGTATGAATCTTCGGAAAAACCCGGTGAGACCTAAAAATCTTTTTACTTCGGTTTTATTTGAAGGTGCGGGAAACTCCTCTATAGCATGCAGTTTTGATATTCCTGGACGAATACCATCACCTGATAGTTCATAACCCAAATATCTCACGCTGGAACTAACAAAAATGCATTTATCTAGGTTCAGAGTTAATTTGGCAGTTCGCAAAGCTCTCAACACTAAATCAAGTCTATAACACAAATCGTTAAAGTCTCTTGCAGGGATCAAAATATCGACCAGGTAAGACACTACTAATTTATTTCGCAAATCTCCTAAAACTAGAACCATTAATTTGGAAAATTCATAAGGAGCATTTTTAAGACCATAGCAAAGTCTATTAAACTCGGCTGCACCATCAGGTGTTACAAACGCCGTCTTATATTTGGACTCCTCCTTTAATGGAACCTGCAAATATCCTGACATTAGATCAAGTGTACAAAACAGCTGACACCCTGACAAAATCTCAAAACAGTCATCTAAAAATGCAAACGGAAAGTTTCTCGAAACAGTTTGATTATTTAGACGCCTAAAATCAATTACTAGTCTTTTATCACCATTACTTTTTGGCACTAAAAGCACCGGCGAAGCATACGGAGAATTAGTGTCTCGAATAATACCGCAATCAAACCATGATTTTAAAATTTTACGAATTGTCTCTCGTTCATCCTGCGTGGTACGATAGGGTTTACACCTTATGGGTACGTTATTGTCTTCTATGCTCACTTCCATTAAATCGGTGCATCCAAGTTCACTCAAGTTCATTGCGAAGCAATCGCGGTACTCATTCAATAAATTCAGCAACGTGTCACTTTCATATTCACTTAAGGGATTCTTAACGGTTAGCATATTCCTAGAGATGGGAACCTTAGTCTTCATTCCACCTTTTCTTTGAGTCTCCTCCTCTTTTCTTGTTTTATTGTCAAGCCTCACATAGGCTAAATTCGGTAATTCTGTAAATGACCTGCCCACCAATATATCCATAGGTTGACAGTCATCCGGTACCACCAAAACTTCAACATCTGCCTCTACTGCATCCACTGTTAATTTTATTTGGGTTGTCCAGTTGCATGTAGTGGCTCCATCTCTACCAAACCCACATAACTTTTGTTCAGTTGGCAATCAACACAACTTCCACTCCGGTTCCGGCTACTGTAAGTTTTGCTCTTCCTCTTTCTTAACTTCCCGTCGACTCAATCACCCAATCACAATTCTTCTCGTCTGGCACGTGCGCACTTGTTCAACTATGGCTTCCTTGGATTTTTTTTTGTTTTCTTCACACAACTTTATGCTGCTCTTCTTACCTCCAACACGGGTTTCTTTTCACAATTCCACTTCTGAGATATTAACTATTTTATTTTAATAGCTTTATTTACAGAAAACTAACTATTATAATAAACAATAATTGAAATTCTCATGGCGTCTTCACAGTCCACACCCTTCTTGTTTCGTCTCTTGATCACTACTCTTGTTGTCGTTCCTTTGGTACCAACGCCCTCTGTCAAACAATGAACATCAACAAACAAACGCGTCGGTATACAGGAACCTCACAATATACAGAAATTTATAATAGGATTATTTCAGTAAGTGGCCGGAAGCGTTTGCTCTACCAAATCAAGAAGCAACAACAATAGCCGAGGTTTTAGTGAAAAATGTTTTCTGTAGGTTTGGTGTTCCCCGGGAATTGCATTCTGACCAGGGGAGGAACTTCGAATCAGCAGTATTTCGGAAAACATGCGAGTTGATGGGTGTTCAAAAAACCAGAACAACTCCATTGCACCCGCAATCCGACGGTATGGTGGACCGATTCAATAAGACACTGGAAAATCACTTAAAAATATTTGTGCAAGAACACCAGGCTGACTGGGATCAACATCTTTCCATGTTTCTCTTGGCCTATCGGGCTGCTGAACATCAGACAACCGGCAAGACGCCTGCGAGAATTTTATTTGGAAGGGAGTTACGTTTACCTGTGGACCTGATGTATCCCCGACCGGAGGATCACCCCAGAACTGTTGAAGACTATGTTCAGAGTCTTGAAGATCGCTTGGAGCATGTTTACAAATTTGTACGTCGGCGTATTAAACTAGAAAGCGATAAAATGAAGACAAGATACGACTTACGAGCTAACAGTGCCGGTTTTCAAGAAGGTGACACCGTATGGTTGTACAATCCGGTCAGAAAGAAAGGTAGATCCTTGAAGCTACAAAAGAATTGGGACGGCCCTTACAGCGTGATCAAGAGACTCAATGACGTGGTATATCGGATCCAGAAGGGACGTGGGAAAATGAAAGTGGTGCATCTGGATAGGCTGATGTCCTATAGATCACAGTTAGAGTCTGATCGGGTCGATTGACTCTAAGGAGGGGATAGTGTGACGGACAATGTGTCAAGTTATTTGTTTGTTAGTTGCTTTGGCATTTATAGGTTACAGTAGTTTTGACATTCATAGGATAGAGTTGATGATATAAATTAATTTTGTAAGTTAGCGAGGAAAAACAAAAAAAGGCTGTCAGAAAGAAAACA
This sequence comes from Xestobium rufovillosum, assembly GCA_963966045.1. NCBI lineage: Eukaryota > Metazoa > Arthropoda > Insecta > Coleoptera > Ptinidae > Xestobium > Xestobium rufovillosum. The sequence goes on along the minus strand of OZ014494.1, from coordinate 41,315,660 downwards.
GATGTGAAAAGTTTTGTAAAGAAAACCGAAGTAAAAGGCATAAACGGTCAAAAGCTGTGTTTTCAAAGCGGTAGTCCGCGACAATACCTTTGTATTTTTCTGTTATTGCTGATGTATTTCTGAAACACGTACATTTTATTTTTGTATTTGGGGTATGGCATTAGTAATTTAATAAGGCTAGTAATTTAATTGAGAGGGTGTGTTAAGGATGTATAAACAGAGATTTGTTTTATTATATACATAGTATTAAGGATCCGCTGCAAGATGTCACTAGTAATAGTGTAAAGATGTACCTATTTTCACAAATAAAAATTAATTATTGTATTGTTACTGAAAATTCTAATGGCTTAATAACAATATCGATAATTTCGACACACTACACTTAAACAAGAATCCAACAAAATAAATTAAAAAAACTCAAAATACTCAAATTCAAACAACCCTATAACGACGGCTGGTTATGGGCATTCATGGGGGAAATTCTAGAATTTGAAATTCAACGTTTTTTTGAATATACAAGCTACATTTTTTGAATGAGGTTTTAGGACTCTGCTACCAATAATCTCACTTCTTGTACAAGGTGTCCCAAACTGAACGCGTTCTTATGGGAACACCCCTTATTTGAAGAGATAGAAAAAAATTAACCAAGGTGTCCGGAGCTCAAATTTAATGAGAAAACCACTGGCGCAAACAAAACTTTGCTATCTCTTATCATTTGGCCGCTAGAGGACGATTCTCAAATTTCGTCGATTTTTTTTATGTCCTATAACTTGTTTATTAATAAAGATAATTAATTTTGGTAAAAACTTTCTTAAGGCACTTTTTTCCGTAAAATCCATTGCAATAGGCAATTTTTTTACAGGGCGTTTAGATTTTCGTGCACCACCCCAACCTAATTTTTTTTATATAGACCACCCTATATATTAGGAGATTTTTGAAAAGCTCGTAAAATTTCATAAATTTTGATGTATCACTTGTCATGTTTATATTAAAAACCATTAGCAACATTACGATTTAAAAATTAAAATATTGTGCCTACAGAAATCAAGATTGCCATGACTAATAAAATGACATAAGATGCTAACATGTTACGATTAAAACCACAGATCTAAAGTTTCATGATAAGATTACTCATAGTTATTATATTAAATTAATAATTCTTTAAATGTTGCTAATGGTTTTTAATATAAACATGACAAGTGATACATCAAAATTTAGGAAATTTTACGAGCTTTTCAAAAATCTCATAATATATAGGGTGGTCTATATAAAAAAAATTAGTTTGGGGTGGTGCACGAAAATCTAAACGCCCTGTAAAAAAGCTGCCTATTGCAATGGATTCTACGGAAAAAAGTGCCTTAAGAAAGTTTTTACCAAAATTAATTATTTTTATTAATAAACAAGTTATAGGACATAAAAGAAATCGACGAAATTTGAGAATCGCCCTCTAGCGGCCAAACGATAAGAGATAGCAAAGTTTTGTTTGCGCCAGTGGTTTTCTCATTAAATTTGAGCTCCGGACACCTTGGTTAATTCTTTTCTATCTCTTCAAATAAGGGGTGTTCCCACAAGAACGCGTCCAGTTTGGGACACCTTGTACACATTTTAAAGAATGGGAAAATACCCTATTATTTGTTTTCATTATTGCAATTTGTATTTGAGAATAATTAACGTTTTAGTCAATAAAAAGTTGCATGAATCTGAATTTATAAGAATAAGGGAATAAAGAGAATAAAGTTCATTTTCAATAAAGTTAGAATATTATTTTATTTTACACTTACAAGACAGTTTCTGGTAATAAGACCTTTTCAGCGGGAACATTTTTATACCATTCTGTTGCAAAGGTCACTAATGATGCAAAATCGTACTTCTGAATGTGATACCTGTACAATTTTCCACGGCGGAAACTGAAATAAAAATATTGCAAAACATATAAACAGCAATCTAAAAGCGACCTTCCATGACGCAATTTACAGTAAAGTGGTATATTGCATTGATATGTAATTTTCTATTTACTGAATCGCAATACTGACCATGCACATTTGATTAAACGAAATTTCTTGCTTTGGCAACCAGGAAAGTGCATTGTGCTTATGTGTACCAATACCACTATGAAAGAACCAAAGAAATAGTATTTATATCTGTCTAAAACAGAAAACTTACGAAGCGTAGTGCAAAAAAAGCCACAAAGCGAGATGCGCCGCTTTCAAATGCAAGTACATACACACTATTATTCGTAATTTTTTTTTAAATGAACTCTGAAACCGAGGAAAAAACTGCAAAAATACTATACTATACCATGTGTCAAAACACTATTTTCAAAGTACGAAACAAATCATTATTTCTGTGCCCAAGAAAGAAAAAAATGCACGAATTTCACTTTTGTCGACACCACAAAATATAATATAAAAGGTGAACAGTTATTTTTAAGTTTTGCAGCAAACGATTTAGATCATTTTTTGTATTTGTTTAAAAATGTTTTGAATTATATCTCCAGTTAAGGCGGCTACCAGACCGGATTGTGAAGTCACAATTAAATTTGCTCATGTTTTAAAACTATTTTCTTGGTCCTACCCGCACTAGAAATTTCACAACAACTAATGTCAATATAGATCTCAAATCAGTGTTATTTCTCAAGATAATTTATGTTTTAGGTGATTTAAGATTTATGAACCTTCCTCATTAATTGAACTGTATTTTGCCTAAGTAATATTTTCATCGTGTAATGTTTGTGCAGACATATTGTTTTTGGCTTTAAAAATGGTGAACAGTATAATAGCTTTCCTCTTATGCTGTGTGTCCCCGGATAGCCTTGTAAATTGAACTTTTCAGTAGAAAATGTGCAGGATTGAATTTGTACAATTATTACAGTAAAACTCCTATAAAATGACCAATAGTGGTTCTACCAAAAACCGGTCGCTTTGGGGCAATGTTATGTGGAAGGATGTTATAATTGGTTCAAAAATGCACCGAATAAGAAAAACGGCCGTACAAATTTTATGTTTTAACTGCTTTTACCAATTTACATAAGTTATTACATACGCGATTAAATATTTCTTTTTGAAATAATAAATTGTTATCAGATTGTAATAAAAGTTGTACCGGGTGTCCAAATAAGAAAGGATGCCGGCCATATCTAAGGAACCGTTCATAATACAGCTATGGGAAAGAAAAAAATAATAATAAAAGGGGCCAAGAGAAATAGCTGGAAATTATTTTCAAGTTTCTAAGTTTGCTGCTAGATGGCGTAATAGTCATAGTCGACAAAAGAAACATGGTTTTCTCTAAAATGTACCAAGATAAAGTAGATCAAAAATACGAATATTGTAATCTTGAATATATTTTGTATAATTTTGGTTTACTACTTCTTGCTCTAGCTCATCAAATAGTAGCGGAGGGGGAAGGGGAACGATTGATTGTGAAGATGCTTGTAACTTCGGTTTGGTTCAACATAATTTGTCAAACTTGGTCTCGTTGAAAAGAGCTCTCTTCGGTTAATTATATGCTTTTATGAGCTATGTTCTTTTAGTTCTGTAGTGATCGCTAGGGGGCGCTGTTTGAAAGGCCAGCAAACTTTTCAAAATTTATTGAAAATTTTAAATGGAATGATATAATAATTTTAACCTACTTAAAAAGATGATAAAATGGTGAAAGGAATAGTGAAAACCGCGCATTGATATCTTTTTTCTAGCCGGAGATATAAACAAATTAGTGTTAGGATTGGGAGGATGAGGGCAAAAATTGATGGTAACACCCGTTCAACATTTGCAATTATTATGTAGTAGTGATAAACTTGTGTATGCTTTGATGCCAATATAAAAATTATACAAATATGATAAAACAGCTTTTACTGTAGTTTGGAGAAAGTCTCCCATCTTCCGAAAATTTAAGATATTTGTAGATATCAAACACTTGACATTGTCCTGCTTTTTATTGTTTCATCGCCAACTTGTTTTATAAATATATTGCGCACACAGTGATTGGATCAGTAACTTTGGCGTAAATTCACTATGAATTCTTAATAAGCTAACATCACACGCCAAAAGACAGTTACGCAGCACACCCCTGAGGACGGTGACTTCGTCAGCGAAATATGTGTCGAGTTTAATGACAGTGTCATTGTCTTTTGGCGTGTGGGGTTATCTTCTTAAGAATTCATAAGAAATACAGCAATTTACAAGATTATATTTTAATACCTAAAACGTAGGTTTTTGCTTTAAAAAATTGTCATTTCCACATTTAAAAAGGCCACGAAGAAGCAACATATAATTTTAATGATTATGATATTTTCAAAATGTCTTTTATATTTAGTGGCATGTACAAAAGTTAGTAATTAACCCGTCCTCCCGCCCCTAAAACTCTTAATTTTAAGAAATTAGAATTTCCTCAGGTCTTGGTACTTGCTTGGGAAAACCCTACAATTTACAAAGGAATTTGACCGACGAATTTGACCAACAATTTGGTATGCAGATTTGTAAATATCAGATATTTGAAGTACCGCACCAGTAAAAATATAAAATATTACCTCAATAGAACTTGTTTTCATAATGACAATGATCATATTAGCAGCCAACGAAAGACGCAAACCAAAGTTAATACGTGACAAGTTGTCTCATGCGGGCTAGTTTTCAGGCGAGATGCATGTTCGTCTGGCGGGGCAAGGTTAGAGGCTCGATGACACAGATACAAGACAGCGCCCACTCTGCGACCCCAGCACTTGTTCAAGACATTTAGTAATTCAATCAGGATCAACAGCCAGAAATTCGATCATAGGGTACCAACTCGAAGATATAGTTTTGAAAAAATGTGCACGATATTTGCGATTGCAAGAAGACGTACAAAATTTTTTTGCCGAAAGAAAATTTATTAATTTTATGTTTACACCGCATTAATAAGCTTATTTTTTGACCTCATTGTAATTATTTTTACACCAATAGACAGCTTATACTTTGCAACGCTTCCAAATTAACCCCGAAATTGTTGTTAACAAATGCAACAAAAATTGTTTAAACAAAGCATACGAAACGTGCAGCGTAAACTTCAGACTCGAAGTATTTTGAAAATGATTGCAGTTAGATCCATACATATTACGAGGGTCATGTCAGAATTCCTGCACACAAGAACACAGCTTGCATACAAAACATATATGTATTTTCAAAAACTACATTATAATTTATAACCCTTCAATATAGTACCCCTGTAAGTCTATAATTTATTGCCAACGTTTAGGTAGTGACGTATTGCTGTTAAATACGCCAAGTTTGTTGAGGCGTTTCAGTTGTTGGAACGCACGCTGTTGCAGGTTTTCTAAGTCGGGAAATCGGACTCCTCGAAGTTCTTCCTTCCACTTGGGAAACAGACCAAAGTCTGGAGGACTCATATCAGGACTATAAGGGGGACGTGGAAGAATTTCCCAGCCGTTATTTTCAAAAAAACCAGCGACAGACACTCCCTTATGCGGTCTACCGTTGTCGTGCAAGATGATTACGCCGTTGTCCTTCAGGTCTGTTCTGCATTTTCGCAGTCGTGCATTTAAATTTTCGTGCAAAAAAGACAAATACACTTGGCAGTTTTGTTGCGCAACGATTCAATTTTGACATACGCGCGTTGCTCTTCAGTAGTGACGCGTTCCATCAAATCAAACTGCCTCGATTGAAAAATTTACAACACAAAACTAATTACAATTCTGTTACTCTAAAACTGTTAACTTACGTCTAAATGACAGATCTTTATAAATTATAAGAATTTGTTTTTTCACAGCAGCCAGTTCCAGTGCCAATTTGGTATGTGCAGTATTTCTGACATGACCCTCGTATATGGTATGAAAGAAGCAGAAAAAAATAGAAAAAGTTTTATTGTCAGAATCATCTCTATCCCGTTGATGGTATAAAAGATATGATTTTTTATAACACTTCGTTGTTCCAATGTTCCCCGATGGGCGCCTCGCGCTCTTGCATGGCTTATCCGAGATTTTTGCCGCAAATACTGTGTATTGCACAATATTTGCAAACAAGCTTATTACTTATGTTATGTTTGGGTAGATATAGGTACTTTTAGGAAACATATCATTTATAATCAGGAAAAAATGAGAAAACTCTCTTTAAACTTACTTGCGAACAAAAGAAAAAGTATACCTTCCTGCAAATAGGATTCGTCCGTCCAGTGTAAAAATTTTGTTACTTCCGAGGACGGTGCAAAATCAAATAGAAATATAGTTTCTGTTGAATTTATATATAATACCTTAGCGCAGTAAGTTTATATTTTCATTTTTATATAGAATTTTGTTCAAGTGCGTAAATAAAACTATGAAATCGCTTCCAAATAAAATTATTTTCTGCTACCGGCGTGCTAATACATATCTCATTTGGAGTGTGCGCGGCTTAGCAGTCTCGGAGCTACGTCATCATACGACAATATCCGAATGGTCCCGAAGTGCTATGAGATACCTTGTCATATATTAACTTTGGATGCGAACGACGGCCGGACGGTCGATTTGATGTGGTCCCGACCGTGTTATAGGATGGCCACTTTACAAGAGTGCTACTAAGGGTAAAGTGTAGGAAAATGTACTTGTTCCTATGAAATTTGGCCTCTTGCTCAAGTGGTCGTTTTATAGAGGTTTTATAGGATTTTCACTGTACTTTAATCACAACGAAGACAAAAACATTAACGCTGAGATACAATGTTCAAATTTCATATCTGAACTTTAATTGACATTAAAAACATATTTTTCTGGAACATTTTTAATTCCCTCTTAAATAACTGGTACTTTGCTCTTGGCACAATTTCACATTTCCTTTTTTCTTAACCAGAATAAGCAAAACTTTTTATGAAGGATGAATTTTTCTCTAAAATACGGAATAAAAAGTTTACAAGTATAGTTAGGTCCATCCGGGGACAAACAATGAAAAAATAAAAACAGAATAATTGTGAATCAAAAAAAGCGAAAGTACTGGATGAAAGAAAGAAAAATGAAGGTTCATATTCAAAACTAAATTATTCGAACATGCATATTAATTCAATGATATTCGCATGCGCAAGTGAAGCTTTTAGCGACAAATAGCTGCCTGACCACTCACGTCCAATTGTCATACATACATATTTATTTACTACATCGACAAAACTTACATACATTTTCCGAATTTTATCGTTCCACTTATTGTCATCAGAGGCGGCACATAATGTTCAGGACATGAAAAAAACTGTTAAAACTGATAAAATTGTAACTGAAAACCAAAACTTATTTCACGCTGATCTAAAGCCGGTTTCCCAAATTTACTATCCGGTAACCTCATTAAATATCTGGACAAACTAAGAAAGTATCTCTCCCAAAGTACAGAACCAAGATAATATTTAGTGCTTCAGTAATAAACCGACAAATAATATAAGCACTTGTATCATGTTCATTCTGTATTCACTTACACACTCTCTGGTAAGAAGATAGTCCTTACCGACAGGGGACAATGTACCTACAAAACGTGCACTGCAAATGCAAATAATTCATTTTGGTCTTTTACCCTATAGGTTAAACCTTCAACAACTTAGTCATGCTCACATTTGAGATAATTGATTTCAATGTTAAGTAAATTTGTATTTTTTTTATTTTTGTCTTATCCAAGCATTAGTATTGAAACCATTAAAACTGTTAACTCAAAGAAATAATGATTACGGAGAAAGAAAAATATTGAACCGGTTTTGACCGGCAACAAAAACCGATATTGCACTAACCAGTAAAATACTGGTAACCTAACCAAAAATAATAACGGTTTAATGCCCTGAAACTGTTACCAAAAATTAATACAAATGTTCGATTAGTGGATTAGTTGAATGGGAACTTTAAACATATTGTTTATCCCCTTCGTTAAACCGCTTCATGGATGGGTTATTTATGTAACATGCAATCACAATGTTGTTGCACTCCCAGGAGTAAATGCACTGCTTTAGGCTTTTTTCGAAGTCTAAAGTGTCACTTTTAGTCCAAAGGGATTAAAAGTTCCATTTTAGTTTTCGAACAAAATGAAAATGCTCTCCACGGCTTCGAGATGTATGCCGAAGAATCAAATGTGCGTTTTTAAAATTTTGTATTAATTTTGTATTTATTTATATTTTGTTCCGACACTGCCAGCGTGCTTTTTCTTCTGGGAAGTAAATAAATTATTATTATTATTATTTACAACTGCCATTGTCGAAATTAGAATATTTTACTTATTTCGACTTCAAATTGTTTGAGCGCAAAAAAAGTGTCTTTCCATGGGGCTAAAGGGTCTTTCAATCACTAATATAATTATTGCTCTCTAACGATTGTGCAATAAACTCACACTTGAGATTAAAAAGTGCCTCTAGTTCCTTGGTACAAATATAATATTCCTTGGTAAGCAATGGCAGTCATAAAACAACCAAAATATGTGTTAAATTCTAACCAACAGCTCATACTTACAGAATAAATGTAGGGACATGAAATACGTTAAACCTACGGGCAGTTGCAGTTCCAGTTGTTCCTTTATTGACCCTTGCAAGATTTAGTCTGGACTTGAGCTTTGCACCGACAGCTTCCAAACGAGCTTGTAAATTACGGCATTCTATGCAATCATTAGAATAACTACAATTTTAAAAAATTGATAAAAATTGGACAGATAGTACTTAGCCATAAGCCATTTTGTTTTAAGCACTTACAACATCACAAACCAGTCACCAGTTGTGGCTCCTGTACCCGCTTGAGTAAGATGTTCAAAGTTGTCATCTGTCAATTCTTTTACTACTGGTTCTTTGTTTTCAAGAAATGTGTTAAATACTAACTCCTCTTCCACGTCACCTAAAGAAACACATGTTTTAATATATTTACACGAAGTGTGTTTTTCACTAATGAGACTTTATTTCAACTTCAGAAGCCTAAAAAAATAATTCGAACTAGATTAAACCCATAATTTTACCCAAAGAAACACTTTCCCTACAACTTACAATTTCTATTTATATGTTGACATCTTCCCTAATAATCTCTTCACCTACTGTTGTTATCTGACAATATGATTCAGCCAATAAGAGGAGAGGACTATAAGTACAACTGGTGGTTAGCAAGGAAAGAACAAAGAAAGAAGAACAGAAGACACAAAATAGGCATAATATGAAATTTTTCTAGGAAAATTTTATCAAAATGTTTATTTTTGTAAATTTAAAAGTAAAGTTTATTTTGTTTTATTAACATCCTTTCGGTGTTGTTATTGTCACTACTACAATGTGAACTGCCTGAACTGCAATTTGAACGAAATTACTGTGAAATATTTAGTTAAGTAGGAAATAATTAATTTCCATTACTTTATTTAGTTATGATAAATTCCTACCTTGCAAATAATGCGAGCCCCAATAACTGTATGTTCGGCCTTTTCTTAATTATTAATATCTTAATAGTTTTGCAACTTACAAAATTTATTTATTAATGTGATTTTTCCTAGATATTTCCTTCATCAGTATATTATGGCAAGCCGTTTTACTATTTAATCCATTGTTTATTATACATCAAATGATATTTGTTATATGTAGAATTTTTATTATCACTTTAAAACAGACATTGGATTAAAATTATGGTTTAACAAACTGAATTTTATTAAAAATATGAGTTTACAAAACTTATTTAAATTTATGTCGAAATTGACAAAAATTAATTAAAATCATCTAAGAGATAATTTTAAATACGGATTTAAAATTATCTCCCAGATAATTTTAATTTAGACGATTTAAAATTATCTGACACATAATTGTAATTATTTATTTTAAAATATCATTTAGATAATTTTAAATAACCTGTATTAAAATTATCTGTGAGATAATTTTAAATCTATAATTAAAAATATCGTTCAGAAAATTTTAAATCCCCTGAATTAAAAATATCTCAGAGATATTTTTAATTCCAGATAATAGAAATTACCGCCCTCTACAATTAGCAAACGTTCTTAAAAAGTTTGTTACTGTGTGGAACGTTCTTCCATTGACAACTGTTTGCTTTGAACATAACCACAGACTATTGTGACATAACCTTAACCTTACATGATTTAACATCTCCATATGAATGCTCCAGCGGGAGAACGCGAAACTACAGTACTGCAGACCGACGTACACAGGCAAACACGGAATTTAACATGATTGTCTTGCGTTAGAGGGCGGTAATTTCCAATATCTAGATAATTCTAATTCAAAAATTAAAAATATCTCCCAGATAATTTTATTTCAGAAGATTTAAAATTATCTAAACGATATTTTAAAATCAAGAATTATAAATATCAAACAGATAATTTTAAATGGCTATTATTTAAAGGGGCGGTACTATATTACAGTTTTGGTTAGTGCGATAATACAAATTGCATGTTCAATAACAGATTGAGTGGTAAAATATGAGCAGTAAAAAAAGTGGAAACGAGGAGTAACATATCTTCAAATGAGTAGCTCAATAAATATTTGAATGCGTGAAAATTCAGTTGGGCAGTAAAATAAATAAAGGCGCAGTAACGCGTGTGCAGTCATGAAATCAGAATGGGTCTGTTAGAAATCGTGGGACAAGTAGTTCTATAAATACTTACGCAGTACAAAATATGATCGGCCTGTTAAATGATACATACATATAATGTTTATTTAAGTTAGGCAGCGAAATAAAAAATAACAATTAACAATAATGTAGATATTATTTATTATTGCACCATTAAAATTATTCAATCCTAACGACTGAGACTTTCAATGCTCCGCTCGCTTCGCTTTGCTCCGCTTGACCTTAACCTGACAGATTTTTGGACAAAAAGTGTCAGTTGTAAGCGTTTATAATGTTATTCTCTTCAAAGGTGCGCATTTTCATGTGAATAATATTTGAAAAGAATAATATAAACGCTAACGACTGACACTTTTTAATATAAAAGTCTGTCAGGTTAAGGTCAAGCAGAGCGAAGCGTTGTAAGTCTCCGTCTTTACCATCCAAATGATGCATTATTCGATGCAGCATTACAAAAATGCGTTGTGGTGCAATGCGGTTCAATAGAAGACGCAAAGGGATGAAGCGAAATTAATATTTTTTTTACCTGTGAGGGGCTGAGTTCAGTATTTTAAACATTTCTAAGGGAAAACGGGGAGGGGTGCGTTGAATAAATTTAATGGTGCAATGCTAGTGTAATAGATCCAAGCACTCGCAACACAGTGATAAGGTAATGAGCGAAACGACCTAATATTTATAGGCAAATCTCTTCCAATTGGCCGCCCACGGTGCACTGTCGCGTAAACTGCGCCCCTTTTAACGGAAGTGTACCGCTCTTTTCAATGAAAATGACGTTCGATTTTGCCAAACGTCGAGAACTGACGAACTATTTATCTAACTGCCCATTAATACATTATACTGCCCATTCAATCATTTTACAGTTCAAATAATAATTGCACTGGACATTTATTTAATCTGCCGCTCGAGTAAGTTTTAAACTGCCGCTGTAGGATTAAATAACCGACCAAATTCTTTTATATTGCTGGCCACGTTCTACTGCCACATTAAGTTAATTACCGCCAAAAAAGTTTAATACCGCCCGCGTGAATTCTTAACTGCCCGGTGGAACTGCCTGGATGTTAAAACAACCACCCAAATAATTACTTCCCATTTTAAATCGTCTAAAATAAAATTTTCTGGCAGATAATTTTAAATCCAGAATTAAAAATATCTTTTAGATAATTCTAATTCACACTATTTATTCCATATTTGTAAAAAAAACATTCACTATATCGTTTATTAAATTTAAAATATGGATTTAATACTTTCGTTAAAATTGAAATGTTGTTTAGATAGTTTTTCTTCGTTGGTTTTAAAATTGTCTAAACCATATTTTAAGTTAAAGAATTGAAATTTTTGTGCAAGTTATTATAAATTGCCTCCATTTTAATGAAAAATGTCGTTTAGATAATTTTATATCAATCGAATTAGTATTATTTGAATCATATTTTTAAATTAGGAACTAAAAATTTCTTTGAGGTAATTGTAATACACCCACATTAAAATTATTCGAAAGACATTTTTAAATTATGAATTTCAAATATCGGTTGGAGTTTCTTGCTACCTATTCCGTGTAATACAATGGGAAATTGTTCAGTTTTAAAATATCGTCGAGATAATTTTAAATGGTCTGAATTAAAATTATCTAAACGATATTTCTAATTCTTTATTTTCAATTATCCCACAGATAATTTTAATTCAAGCGATTTAAAATTATCTGAACGATATTTTAAAATAAGGAAATAAAATATATCGTTTGATGTATAATAAACAATGGATTAAATAGTAAAACGGCTTGCCATAGTATATCAGATTCAACATGATGATAAAATATAATAGAAAATTGGTTTGTTGACAATCTTTTTTATTTATTTATTAAATATTTTCGGAATAAAGTGGCTAAGGTGATTAAAAGGTATCCAAAATAATAGTCCATAGTGTTGAGTATTTTTTGACTATTAGTTTGAACATCTTTCAAACACCTCAATGATGGAATCATCCAATTCATTTGAGAAAAATATGTTTGGCTAAAGAAATCCATATTTTAGTATATTTCTACAAATTAAAATCAAGAATTATCTGTATACTTTAAACTCTAAACAATAAATGCGTGTCTTCGAGTGAACACTTAATATTGCAAGCGAGAAACCCTGTTTAGTTTGTTACTTTTGATGCTTGACGTTGGTGTTCTGGGCAAGCCTAGCAACCAAGATTTAAAATATAAATGCCATCAATTTATTTTTGTGCTGCCAAAAAGTCTGATTTAGTTCCATCATCACAACGTTCTCAGACCGAAAACTGGTTGGACGCATACCCCCCATCCTTTCCTATCCTGAGCTAATCTACGCATTTTCCCAAAAGTTGAACATCCTTCATCCCCAACTATTTAAGAACAGTATTCTAATATGAGTTTACCCCCACCTCTTCTTATTCCTATCTCCGACTCTAGTATGTCGCAAACTAGTCATTCGTATCCCAGATGTCCCACCATCCTACTATATCTCCTATTTTTTATTGTCTTCCAAACCTTTCGCTTTTCCCCAACTCTTTAAAATACCTCTGTATTGCTAACCTTATTTATACATGGTATCTTCGTCATTTTATCACTTTCTGGGGTGGGGACCTAGGGTGGTAACGATCTGTATATCTAAATACAGGGTGTGTATAAATTGACAGAAAAGCTACATGTGACGATGTTCTCCATAAAGTTCAGTCAAAAATCTTAATACTAAAATGTTGTACCATGCCTGTGTTCTCAAGAACTATTTGAAAGAGACATTCAAGAGAACTTAAAAAAGAATGCACGTCGAGGACGTTTCTGAAAGTCGACCTGAACATAAGAAATAGTGAACGTCAACGAAATTTTGACAGTTTTGAGCAGGCATGCAAATTTCAACTGCAGTACACTATATTTTAAGAGAACATGATGCAAAAAGGAATATTAGAACATCTGTTTTTGCCGATGGGTGCTGTGCTCAAAACTGTAGTCTCTGCTGTTCTTCTTTATTGCGTAATTAATGCATCTCATCTAGAAGAGATTGCTTTGTTCAAATATTGCATGTTTTGAATGTGAACGGAAAACCGCAGACCAACTGGTTTCGTCCTTCTGGGACTCATCAGTACGGTGCTCTCCCCTACACACTCAAACCATACAATTTAATCTTGCTATATATGCTGCCACGCTCTGGACAGATATCAGCAAGTAACAACTACTTTGAGTAATTATCTGGTATTAATTAGTGGTACTGGACCTTTCGAACAACTACTCCTCGGGCAAATACCCCGCCAGGCATTGAATTATAGAACTAAATCCAGATTTTTTGTACTACGAGATGTTTCAGACTGCTACCCCACCTAAGGTGGCTTTGAAACAATCCTAATTTGTCTCCATGTACGTACGCGTTTTTAAGCAGGTCTTTGTTCAAATATTGCATGTTTTGAATGTGTATGGAAAACCGCAGACCAACTGGTTTCGTCCTTCTGGGACTCATCAGTATGGTGCTCTCCCCTACACACTCAAACCATGCAATTTAATCTTGCTATATACGCTGTCGCACTCTGGACAGATATCAGCAAGTGACAACCACTTTGAGTAATTATCTGGTATTAATTAGTGGTACTGGACAGTTCAGATATTAAGTAGGTAATACGAACAATAATGCATAATTGAAAGATAGGATTTCGAAACTCGAGCAGATGCAAGAAGAATGGTACAACATTTTGACTCAGAACTTTATGGAGAGCATCGCCATGTGTAACTTTTCTGTCACTGTATAGTGTCATTCTTTGCCCCATTTCACAGTCAAAACGAAGGTGGTGCAGCCCACTCAACAATCTGGCCTTTTCATTCCTAGGGTATATATAACCCGGCACTTGTCCGGTACTCGTTTAGAAAACCTGAGACTATAACCACATACCAAATTTTACTGCAAGAATCGAGTATTTCATTTCCTGCGTATATTATTATAAATAATATCATTTTAACTACCATAATCATCAAAAAGTTTTCAGTCCAAAGACTGGTTGGATGCATACCTACATGCTTTCCTATCCTGAGCTAGCCTACGCATTTCCCTAAAAGTTGAACATCTACATCACCGCATATCAAACTCTTCTAATTTTTTCCGATCTGTTTCTCCTATCGTCCAAGTTTCGCACCCATACAATGCAGTACTAAAATATTAACTACCATAGAATGCATATACCTATTCAAAGTAATAGCATCCTCTTTCATTTCTTTCTGTATTATCATTCTCACCATCAGGCACGTAACTCCGGGGGGGGCTAGGGTGGGCCAGGGCCCACATAAATATTTGCTGGCCCATCCCTGTGCCCACCTCGACAGTAAAATTATTATACCGTATGTCTGGTGTGTTTACGGCACACACCAGACATAATGTATCAACAATAAAAGCTCTCTGTATTCTGCTTTTTCATTAGGTGGGTGTTTTTTAATATACTTATAATTGTTTTATCTTATTATTTTTCTACGAAACTTATTTGAAACTTGAAGACATAATTTTAACAAAATACTTAATTTTTAATTTTAAGGCTAGATGCCCGGTCACGAAATCGTTTTCTCCATTTTTAAACTTTATTTTTCATCAAAAACTTTCCAAATTTGCGTGAAAATTCTTGAAAAAAATATGTCTAAATGTACAAAGGTATATTTTTTTGAAATTGTTTGTAAGACATTAAATAAAAACAGAAATTTTAAAACATTGGAAACTGTTGGGTTTACACCAAATTTTCCAGCGCTCAGCAATAATAAACAGATTTATTTTTTCCAAAAATCTCTGAAAATAAGGTCAAAAAATGGAAAACAAATTCCTAATATTCCAGCAAAATTCGCTGAAATCAATTGTGGTATGTGGTACGACGGGACGCATCGAAAAATGTAACTCCGCCCATCTATTGCTTGTCGGCATGTCAAACGCGGCTCGGTGTTTGTAAATATTTCTTTGTAGAGTCGCTTGGGTAATAAAAGTTGAGGATTCATTATTTTTATTCTTTGGAAATATTATTATAAAACCACCATCCCGGGGAATTATTTTTTTATTTAGGTCTTCCACGGAGTAGTACCTTTTAAGAGAATTGTCTAATAAAAAAATTATTAGATTTAAAAAGAGACGTGACAGGATATTTATTCAGTAAACGTCAAAGTCTCAAAGCTGACTACAAAATTTGAATGAACTGTGCGATTTTCAAAAATTACAGCACAGTTATGAGTTTAGCGCACGTGTAACGCAATTGTCAAGTTTCCGGCCTACTTTGCTGTATGCAACGTGCCGCTTTCCTAAGGGGTCACGGGAGAAAAATTTTACCTACATAAATTTGCTCTAAAATACAAAATCAGATCTATGACTGTTACTTTGAGGACCTAAATAAAAATCGAATTTATTTACATTTTTTATATAGCAAGAAACCTTACAAATTTAATATCAGAGCTGTCAAATTCGACACTTCTGTTGTACATAGGTATGTATCCTCTAAATCATGGAATATTTTGTTGGTTTAAAACTGCTATGTGTTCACCCCGTACTGATAGAAATTTTGTTTAATTAAACCAATCTTGTGTCTGAGATAGTTCAGGAGATCCCAATGTGTTCAGATTTAAAATTACCCCCGTAAGTTGTAGCTTTCATTACATCTATCCAAGGCCCAGTTCTACTCTATTTGGAGGGTGTTACTAGAAATGGAACCAAGCGCCAAGGACTAAAAAAATTTTTTTTTTTATTTAAAAGTAATGTGTGACTGGTAGATAACCTAGAAAATAATACTTCGAAACTGGTAAAAAACATTAAAAAAATTTTGAATGTGATTTATAAATAAATGGATACTTTGAGTCAATTTGGTAAATGGCCCTTGGTTCCTTTTCTAGTAACACCGTCCATTTGATGATCATAAAAAATACAGACAAAGAAATCTTTGATGTGCGGTACCGCCAGTCCACGTGGACTTGATAAGTGTCTGTCAGTTCACCTGCGAACCAATCCGCAATAGTCTTAGGCGATAAAAGAGTCATAAATTGCAAGGGAAAAGTTTTGGTGAGTTCTTTTCTCCATCCTCTTTCCTTGCATATAAAAATACAGACAGATCACTAGACATATGTTGAGGCTAAATAATCAGGACAAGTAGTGCAACGCCCATTGCAAATCGAACTCTGGTCTACCCGGGAGTCTAGCCTGAAGACATTTGACTGAAAATTTTAACTTCCCTTTCCAGCGCGCGCGCAGGCCCACCTTTACATTCAGTAACCCTAGGTATGCCCCCTCAATTTTGTAGGCCTAGTTACGTGCCTGCTCACCATTCAGAAATGAAATAGGGAACTCGCCTTTCTTCGACTTTGAGCAAAAGGTTATTATCGAGTATCAGCAGATGCAGCAAAAAATCGTTAATAAGCTAACGATCTGATGAGCATAACCGTACGCAGCGATAGAATATCTCAGAGAGCAGCCTCAAAAGGCAGAGAGTTCATTGCAGTATTTACCAATGCTCAAAACACTAAAAAAGGAAACTTTAGTACCCTGTATCTCAAAATGAAATATTTAAGTAGATACATATATTTAGGTAGTGCCTATTTATAGAAAATTTTTTACTTCATATCAGCCAAGGAAAAATATTTAAAAAATACAGGCTTGCAAATACAGAACATTTATACCGGTGGAACTTTAACACATTAAAATAATTTTCTACTCTTCTGTGGAGTTTTCTCCTTCAGTTACCATTTACAGAATAAAATTTTCTCTGTATGGTACCTAGCAATTCCAATCATAATAACGCTCTGAAGTCAATTCAAATCGAAGCAACCTGATCACCCGGAAGCGAATTCACTATGATATACAATATGTTTGACTGTAAAGGTCCAGCTCTATAGTAACTTCATTACGCAGGAAACTCATATAAACCATATAATATTTCTTTAAATGGGGAGGTTCTTACGTACCTAAACATGAGTACAGAATCAGAAATCTGCTTGTGTCAAAAGTGTAGACAGTCAACTGTTTTTTCCAAATAAAACACCCAGTATATTATACTTTTTCTGAAAGATTTCGACATTTAGTAAGTACTCATAACATTTTTTGCAAGAAATTATCAACCTCGTTGTCAACATTACATGTAAAAATGACTTTTTTATTAAAAATTTAGTAGGTCATGAAAACAATTGAATTAGCTGAAATAACATTTATCGTGACCGTGATAACTCAAGTTGCATAAATTTTCTCCGGTTTCGAGGAATCCTTAGGGAAACGTTCATTGTAAAGTTGCAAAACAGCAACACTATTTCTGTGTCATTCAAGTACACTCACAACATATCAACTTCTTGATTAAAATAATTACAATCACTCATTTTTTTGTTTGTTCTAAAAGTCTAGTTATGTAGTACCAGTTTACAAGAGTGGGGATAACTGGCAGACCGCTATCCAGTGTTGCCAGATGCCTGGTAATTACCAGAATCTACGGTCATTTGGGATTTTATTTGGTAATTGGTAATGAGCCTCTGGTAATCTTGTAATATACGTTATTTTTGTGAACAACATTTTTTCTATTAAATAACTAACTATTTCGTTATTTGTTTCATATTCATACCAAATGCCCTAAGCAAATATCTCTATCAGTGTCCCATTCCTCATTCGTTTGCATTAACAGCAAGTGTTGTTTTGTTATTGTGATTGCATTTTTTGTGTTGATTTTTACATCGACGAAAACCACTAGACTTTATTTGGCTACGTAAGTAAATAATAATTAGCAATATGCTTGAAATTATTGCCATAGCAAAAAATATATTGTAATAAAGTTTTTGAATGTTAGCGTATTTCTGAAGTTTCTGGTAAATTTTCGTAAAATCTGGTAATTTCATAATTATTTTTTGGTAATTACATTTTCACAATCTGGTAACACTGCCGCTGTCGCACCTGCGATCGAGATGCTAGTGGGTATTGCAGTCAAGAAGGTTTGAGCATCAGGGTGGGAGTACCGCTGCATAAGCTTCTATGGGTGCACTGCACACATTAGTTGTGCTCAACTTAAACAATTATTATTATATGCGCCATGTAATTTTTCATTTCTCGCTGGTTCTGTGTGTTTGTTCTTTTAATTTAAATAGTAGTGTAAAACACCCAAATGTCGGCACTCGACCACCGATTGGCACACTTACTTTTAAACTGTATTAATAAAGACAATAAGTCAAATATCTAAAAAAATGTATTTTTTTTTAATTTGGCAACATGTCCCATTTTTAGTAAACGACTGCGCGTGCTCCTTAAAACTAGTATGGCTGATGTTTTGCGTGTTTGTTGTGGTGACGTTACCAAACAAGGTAAGATTTTAAGTTTTTCGTAAGGATAGTGCAATGTTTAAGCGCTTTGTAACCTATGGTAATTCTTGTTATACAAGCACAAATTGTTACACACTTTTAGCGACCTTTTTAGTTTTGTTTTAGCATAATTTCAGTAATAAGAATTTCGATTTAGCACCAATTTATAGGGTGCCAACATTTGGAAAGATAGGTACCTAGGTACCTAATTTAAAACGCATTTTTATGATTTAAGTATTTTGATTCAAATAAATGCTTTTTTTAATTCTGTTTTTATATCTTAAATATAAATACCTAAGTAGGAATTTAAATCAAAACATTAATTATGTAAGTGTAGGTAATCACTTAAAGTAGGTATTAACATTCAGTTACCTACCTAGATAGGATCTTCCACAAAATATTTGGTGCCAATAATTGGAAAATATATGATGCCAATAAATAGCGTATGAGTGCCAGTAATTGGAAAAATGCAATTTTTACCAAATTAAATTAAATTTGGCTTTAGCAGTCAAGAGATGGATACAAAAAATTCATATAAATGGCCTAAAATTGATAGATATTCGGGAAAAATACAAATAAACCTTATGGAATGCACGTTATTATTTTAGAGTTAGTTTTATTAATACGATTCCCTTAGAGTGCCAATCATTGGGTAATTTACCCTAGGTGTAAAATGTAATGTTTTATTTCAGTGAAACATGAAAGGGACTAATTTAAATTCAATTTATAAAAAAGGGAAGTCACCGCTTTGAAGAAGTTACCTACAAATTTCAGATTCAAAATTATCACCGAGTGTGAACCCCCATTCTCATGACTCACGAGCTGCCACTACTACCACACAGGGAACTTACCCACATATAATAAAGGAACTCCATGCCTAAAGAACACATACACTGGATCATCACTTGGAGTATACAGTCGTGATAACTCGGAGCCTACCAGTTTTACAACATCTGCATGCAATATATTAACCAAGTCTTCCTGCAAATTGACCAAAACTTTTTCATATCTATCACATAGGTCAACTTTACAATCCCTGGGTGCTACAATTAATAGCATGTTAAATATTAATACAAAAATATAATACTCTTCTTACCAAAATAAGTTACAACAAATGATTCTGAATGAATGAAGTTCAAGAAATCTGCATCATGTACTAAAGGTATTTCACTAAAGACACGCACAACAGAGGTTATAAAAACAATAAAACGTAGTGCAATATTACAAGTAAGTTCCATTTTATTTATGTGCTTCAATTATTATGTTAACAGAAAGATTTGATAATTAGTTTTGAAATTTAAATAGAAAATGAAAATACCTCTTCATTATTTCATGCTCACAGGTTCACAGGCATGCCATGTGAATCAGTGATCAGTGTTGCCAGATTAATAAATTTCCTTCAACGGTAAGAGTAAGACAGGTCAAGAGAAACAGTAGGTTTGCCTATCTTAACAGTAGATTTTTAATAAATGTATTTTTTAAGTAAAATACAAAATATACAAAACAATCAATTCAAAAACAGAAGTCATAAACTAGGTACATAGGTATAGGCGTACAAAAATAAAATTAAAATTTTGGTAATAAGTATAGTAAATTCAGGATAGGTACTTGGCGTTACACGCCACAAAGCACAAAATTATATCACCAGAATACTTTACCCTCTTTGTTGAGTTCTTGGGGGTAGACGTGCCTTCCCCGCCTGATAAAGCATTCTCGGAGCCATAAATATTTCACAATCTACTTACAAAGTGAATTAAATAATTACCTGCTCATCTTCAACTAAACAGGGTTGTCAGATTGGGGGATATGCCCCCAAATTTGGGGTATTTTTTATAGGGGCTAAATTAAATTGTCACCAGAATACTTCTTTGTTATCAAACGCAATCCCCTAAATAACTAACCTAATCCCAGAAATTTATTTTTATCTCGGATTAAAAGAACTGTCTCCTAACGTTTGTCTTCGAATTAACAACAATCTATACACTAAATAAATAATTAAGCGTCTTTTTTGGCCCCCTCGAAATCGGTTCTGTGCACGAAAGAACTACTTTTGCACTGAAATAACTAATGTGTTTTCAAAATTACTGATTTGTCACCAAATAAAATACTCCCGGCGCCTGATTACTATCCATGTTTTATTCTCTTGCGATCACCATCATAGTAGCAACAGTTAATTTACTTAGTTATCAAAGAATATGAAGTGTTGGTATTTTATACTTTTGATTCCCAAATTGAATGAAAAATGCAGCAAAGAAGGGTTTGCAAGGGGCGGAGCCAACGCGAGACCATCAGCACTACTAGTTGACAAGCTTTTGCGGTTGTGTTGACTTGCGGTCCATAATTTATTATTTAGTTGCTACGAATTAAAATTACATATTTGTTGTTTGTGTTATCTACATTTACTATTATGGAATCAAGCAGCGGTGTAGGGGTCGCAACTCCATCGACTCGTTCATCAGTGGTGCAGAATGAAGTGCCATTACTTTTTTCTAGTTCGGAAAGTGACTCGGAGCACGAGGAGGTAGTGCAACAAAAGAAAAAACGGTCCGAAAATAAAGTGTGGACATTTGTGGAGAAGTTTGAAAGTGTAAAAGACGCTGAAGGAGCCATTAAAACAGAAGATACTTGGTCTTTTCTACGTACGCATGAAGTAGAGGAAGGTATGAAAAAATATTATAGATGTAACAAAGTTAAACGTAAAGGACCTCAATGTGCGGCACAGATTTACTTGCTTTCTGACGCAGCTTCCGATGCAGTTTTAATGTACCGCACAGATGCCGAACATGATCACGAATCAAAAACGCACTCTAATTATGGATTGAGCGCTAGAGTTAAAGAAGAAATAAATAAATTATTTGACTTGCATCTCAAACCAAAAGCTATCTTGAGTAACTTGGCTAAAATTGAAGGCCTTACCTTGCCTAAAATGTCACAATTAAGAAATTATTTATACGATCGACGTCGTGCGAAGTATGGCAGCCCAACAATAAGTCTCGGTCAACTAGAAGCTTGGTTATCGTCTCATTCAACTGTTCCTGAAGATGTACATGAAGTGTACGTCCTTGCATATGAGATACTTGATGAAAATGATTCACCAAAGTTCCGATTTGTGCTATCAACGAAATTTCTGTTGCAGTTAGCTCGTGATG
The DNA here is from genome assembly GCA_963966045.1 of Xestobium rufovillosum. Lineage (NCBI taxonomy): Eukaryota > Metazoa > Arthropoda > Insecta > Coleoptera > Ptinidae > Xestobium > Xestobium rufovillosum. The sequence continues at coordinate 41,293,681 of OZ014494.1, read as the reverse complement.
TGAAAGTAATTCATGCGGATGCCACATATAAGTTAGTGTGGCAGGGATTTCCAGTTTTTGTGGTGGGAAGTACGGATAAAGATAAAAAAATTCACCCGCTTTGCTTGGGAGTGGCAACTTCTGAGGAAAAGGACGATTTCAGAATGTTATTTGGTGCAATAAAAAGTAATATTTCAACCGTATTCTCAGACTGCCTGCAACCAGATGTTTTGGTTTGTGATGCATCCAAAGCCATCCAGAATGCCTTTATAGAAATTTTTGGGGAGGAAATCATAGTAAGGATGTGCTGGGCACATGCCAAAAGAAAAATTCAAGCCCGCGTAGAACAAGTTACAAGAAAGGAGTTTCAGAAAAATATACTGGACGATGTAGATTCTTTGCAAGTAGCAACTGATCCCGAAACATTCAACTTAGCGGCAGAAGCATTTCTGCAAAAATTGGTATCTGGGTGCTCATCTAGGATCGCCAGCAACGAACAATGCCCTAGAATCGTTCAATAGCGTTATAAAAGACGAACATACCCTTCGTGAACGTTTCCCGATATCACGTTTTTTAGTCGTTGCCACCGAGATGGTCAATCATTGGTCTATGCAATATCTGAATACCTCTCAACATAGAGTTTTCGCGACAACACCAACCTTAACATTAAGAGAGTGGACCCGGTCCTATCAATGGGCCAAATTGCCCAAAACAGTTATATTGACAAGCAGCGATGAGAGTTTTAAGTACTATGATGTGCCTGGTGGCAAGGCTGAGAAAATAAGAGCATTTCAAAACAAATGGACCAACTTTAATGAATACAAGATACAGTTCTTCAGCAAATGGGGAGTGGCTTTGCCCCAAAATGGTGACTGGATTAATGGAAAATGTAACTGCCCCGTATTTTGAAACAATATATGTGCAAACATGTTATGGGGCTGGCCATTCGCCTCAAGCTTGCGCATCCACCTCCTGAGACCAAAAATGTACCAATTGGCCAAAAAAGAAAGAGGGGACGTCCTACCAAATCTAAGCCTGCATTTATTTTACAATAATAAAATTATTGTTTTCATGTCTTATCTACTTACATATTATATCAAACGCCCAAATACATATGTAGGTAAATTACTTTTTCCAGAATAAATATTTGATTTCCCAATTTTTTTAAATTTATTTTTGATAGCGAGTCAGTCAGTCAGCATACCTAAGCAGGTAACTTTAAATTGAATCAAGTTTCATTTATATTGAGTCACAAAACTATTAGTTTGGTTCACAATTTGGCGATAAATTATTCTGGAGGCAAATTAGGTACCTAGATTATTTAATTTTGTAACTGATCACATTTACTGGTGACTGTAAGTGAATAAAGAGATATCCGTATTGAAATAGTGTGGTGTTCGCAATTTGCTGACATATTAGTTATTGTGGAGGCAATTATTAGATAATTTACTAATTCGTCATGTTTACTGATGACCGTAAATGAATAAACAGACGTTCGTATTGAAATAGTTTGGTGATCACAATTTGATGATAAATTAGTTATTCTGGAGGCCATTTATATTACTTAATAACTAATCATATTTACTGGTGGCCGTAAATGAATAAATAGAGATTCGTATTGAAATAGTTTGGTGATCGCAATTTGGTGATAAATTAATTATTCTGAAGACAAATTAAATTATCTGGTAACAAAAACTGGAATAATTAGGTGATTGATTAATTCATTCCCTTTTTTATATGTTGGAGGAATTTTTGGGGGTCTGCTGCATTGCGAGGATTTGTGGGAGGAGCAAATAATGTTTGGGGGATATTTTGGGGGGTAGAAGTAACTAATAAGTAAAATATTTAACATAAGAATAGGTACATATTACGAAGGTAGTGAACGTAAACTGTAGCGTAAACCTACCATTCATTACCAGTGGCGGCCTCTTACGGCGAGAGTGGAGTGAGTTGTGAGAGGATATGACCACAGTATATCTGTAAATAGATATACTGTGATATGACACTGACGTAGAAGTTTATTTACGAGTTTGTTTCCATTTTTACCGGCCTCGCTATCGTTCTCCGATATTAGGGAGATAAGTGGCGCGTCACAAACGTCAGATTTTCATTCCAAACAAAACAAAGCCACGTGCTTTCTGACATTTTAACCTAACCTCTGAAATATAATTATAATTACATATAGTTGTTTTCAAGTTTTTACGCGTAAGCCCAACACACAAATTGAAAATAAACTGTTTTCACTGCAAAACGTCTATAATTATATTGCAAAAACTAGTTTAAGACGTTGTAAATAATATCGATAAACGTCAAATGGCACGTGCTTTTGTTTTGTTTGGAATGAAAATCTGACGTATGACGGAGGCACTTAGGTCCCGAATTATGAAGATATTATCAATCAACGATATTATAGAAGCAGTTTCGAAAATATAAATACCAAATAAATATAATATTAACTTCCATAATAACATTATTATTCTGAATATTGTTTATGCTAATAAGTATTGTATGTACCTATGCTGAAAATAGACGTTTTTGTAATTTTGTGGGCTCGAGTTCTCTTTTTGGGGGAATTTCTAATGTTAGTTGGGGGAAATGAAAATAACAATCTGACAACTCTGTAACTAAATTGCAAAGATTTGAAAGTTACAGTTACAACTTAGAACACAACTGAAAACTGCCACGTAATTCAAACACGATACATACAAAACAAACAAGTAAATGAAGTAAATGAAGTAATAAACGAGGATTTGGGATTCTTCGGCAAGCTTCACTTCACCCAACTGATATCTGACGTCCGCTGATTGCTGATGTGTTGCCGATTGCCGCTAAACATGGTACAACAGTAGATTTTAGAGTGAAAACAGGAGAACAGTAGATTGAGGGTAAAAGCAGGAGATCTACTGTTAATACGGCAGTGTTGCCATGTTGATTTGATGTTCTGGCTCTCTCAGTAAAAAGTTGAAATCACTGGTTCTCAGCAGAGAACAATTTCTACGACGTAGAGAAGCGCCACAAAAGTTGGAACCGTATTTTGCGCCCTCTCCAGAATTGGGTGCAGTTACAAGTGCAGATGAACTAATAGATGACACTACCCTGAGTGGGTTTTTAAAATTCCGTCATCAAAGGCAATATAAATGGTGCCAACAGGCAAGTTCATTAATAAACGGCATATTAGCAACATTTATATGTTGACAAAAAATATTTACCATGCATATGGGTTCCTCAGCCAGTGGGTTGGTCCAAGGCTAGGAACAAAAATATATACATGGTGATTCTTTTAAGGCGGCCATTAGAAAATTTCTTATTTGCAAATAAGATAGAAACTTGAAACCTGGGTTCCTGTCATAATTGGTCATGGCGAATCCAAAAATACAATTTTCAAAATGGCGGCACTTCCGGAAATACCGGAAGTTGACGCCATCTTTGTTATTTTAAATGGATACCCCCCATTTTTATTTTATTTTTGAATTCGGCATTAAATTCTGCGTATAATGCACCCAGGCTGTCAGTACTTATCTGTCATAGTTTTTGAAATATGCCACTTTTTCCTTTAAATTTAGCATTTGCAGGGGTTCATTTAAAAATTCATATCTCTTAAACCATTTAAAGTGGGTAAATGAGCTTTTTTAGGTTGATTCCCTAAAGTTCAAGGAATCATTTACCTGTAGGGTTAATGTTCAACGACGTTTCCAATGGTTGCTGCGATTTTTTGAAGATGACAATCAAAAAATGCCAAAAAGTCATTTTTTTTAAATGGCAATGGGCAAATTTTATTATGGCAACCGACGTAGGATTAAATTTGAAAGGGACTTATATCAAGGTTTCCTATACCTATCTCAAATAGTTTTTTAATTATTCGTAGTTTTTGTAAAAAAATATAATTTATTAAGATTAACTTGTTACCGAGCTTGTTACCAAGCAACAAACATAGTAACAGTGTCAAAAAATATTAATTTAAATTACCTAAATCAATACAAAAATTAATGAGCTAGGTCGGTATTACAAAATATGCTCGATATGTGCACCGTTTTGATTCAAACACTCAATAATCCGACGTTGGACGGCTCTGGTAGCGTTTCTGATTTCATTCCCATCAATGCCATTCATGGCTTGGGTTATTTTTAGTAATAAGTCTTCCCTCGACGTGGGTGCAGTTTCATAAACGATATATTTAATCCGCCCCCATAAATAAAAATCTAATGGTGTCAGATCCGGGGATCTTGGGGGCCACAACCATGGACCTCTATTTCCCCACCATCTGTCTTGAAACAATTGTCTTAGTCTTAAATCTACGGCATTTGTTGAATGCGCTGGTGCCCCATCCATTTGATACCATAAGTTGACGGCATGCTGCAATGGTAGATTATCGACAAAATCTTGGACTACATTGTTAAGAATGTCTAAATATCTGTCTCCATTCAAATTTTCATCATACATGTACCAATGCAACCGATTATCCATTAATAAACAGAAAACGTTTACGGAAAATTGAATTTGATTTTCAACTTCATAGATCAGGTGTGGATTTTCTGCGGCCCAAAAATGTCTATTTCTCCTATTAAATACTCCAGCCTGTGCAAATTTTGCTTCATCAGTTCAAATAATCCGACTCAAAAAATTTGGGTCTTCCTGTTTTTTTATCAAAAGCTCTTCACAAAAAGTTATTCGTCTTGGAAAATCGGTTGGACGAAGTTTTTGTAGTCGTATAAAAGAATAGGGATGTCGTTTGTGGTCATGTAAAATTCTTTGTATCGATGAGAACGTCAATCCCAAATCAAATTTTGCTGCTCTTATCGATGATCGTGGAAATGCGCCAAAATACCCCAGAACATTTATTTGATTATCTTCAGATTCCCTAACAAATTTAGTCCTTCTTCTTGCAGGATGAATATTTCCTCCCTGAAGAAACTTGTTTTTAAGTCTGTTTATTCATCGGCGGCAAATTTTGATATTTTGCATTAAACTCGCGACATGTTCTTGCAACGATTTTTTGGCAGTTGCCATGTATGAGAAATAAATCAAAACCAACTTCATTCGAATAAAAAGCCATTTATGCTTACAAAACAAAATCAAGAACGTGCTTAACTTAACTTAACTTTTAATTAATGGAGAACTAAAAGATGACAGTTCTAAAACTAATTTTTTTCTTTGGTTCCATAGGCTTCTATGTTTTTTGGGAATAACGTTTAATCTTTTACAAAAAACTACGAATAATTAAAAAACTATTTGAGATAGGTATAGGAAACCCTGATATAAGTCCCCTTCAAATTTAATCCTACGTCGGTTGCCATAATAAAATTTGCCCATTGCCATTTAAAAAAAATGACTTTTTGGCATTTTTTGATTGTCATCTTCAAAAAATCGCAACAACCACTGGAAACGTCGTTGAACATTAACCCTACAGGGAAATGATTCCTTGAACTTTAGGGAATCAACCCAAAAAAGCTCATTTACCCACTTTAAATGGTTTAAAAGATATGAATTTTTAAATGAACCCCTGCAAATGCTAAATTTAAAAGAAAAAGTGGCATATGTCAAAAACTATGACAGATAAGTGCTGACAGCCTGGGTGCATTATACGCAGAATTTAATGCCGAATTCAAAAATAAAATAAAAATGGGGGGTATCCATTTAAAATAACAAAGATGGCGTCAACTTCCGGTATTTCCGGAAGTGCCGCCATTTTGAAAATTGTATTTTTGGATTCGCCATGACCGATTATGACAGGAACCCAGGTTTCAAGTTTCTATCTTATTTGCAAATAAGAAATTTTCTAATAGCCGCCTTAAAAGAATCACCATGTATAATTAAAACCATTTAGGTATTACGTAAAAATACATAAAAATGATAATACACTCATCGACAAAATTATTGTATATGCCGATGAACGATTTTTTAAACATTTTGTTCTAGAAACTAAAAAGAAACGATTTGACAAATTGTAAATAAACAATCAAATGTTTTTCGTGAGAAGACTATGTTTTACTACTCACTCAGTTGTCTTCTTTCTCTTCTCTGGGGTTGAAATCAAGTTCCGACTTCCGACAAGAAGACAAGATAAGAACTTAAGAGCAGCAGGTTGTTGAAACTCGCCTCTACAGACACCGAATTTCACTTTGGCTCCCCGCTCCCCGCATATGCAGCAAAACGCGCTTATGTTTTAGAAAGAGCGGCCACTAAAATAAATTTAATTTATTTATTTCAGTGGGAGCGGTCCGTTTTCTTGGAATGTGATCTGACCACAAAATGAGCAATGAAACTTTAAGAAGTTAACGCAAAAAGATCGGCAGCAAGCTGGGTTTGATCCGCGGATATCTCCGTCACACACCCTACACCCAACGGATTAGCCTTCCGAACACGTGGGAAGTTGCAGGGCGTTTTCGAATTAATGAAGAAAAGGCAGATGTTATTACGTTTCAACTATACAGCTTGATTTTCTATTAAACCCGATTAAACATTGCGCATCTTTTGGGGACAACTGGCATAGAACTTAGTGACGTCAGTATGTGGAACTCTGCAGTGTTTTGCAGTAATTGCAGAAATTGCTAGTCAGTGGAAGATTAATTTGCTGTCAAACTTCTCCAAGATTTTCGGTGTGGTGTAGCGCATGGAATATGTTATCTCTGATCTAAAATAAGAAACCGCTAATTACAATGCACCACATATGTGGCGCGTCACAAACGTCATATTTTCATTCCAAACAAAACAGAGCCACGTGCTTTCTGACGTTTTGACCTAACCTCTGAAATATAATTATAGTTGTTTTCAAGTTTTTACACGTAAGCTCAACACACAAATTGAAAATAAACTGTTTTCACTGCAAAACGTCTATAATTATATTGCAAAAACTAGTTTAAAACGTTGTAAATAATATCGATAAACATCAAATGGGGAAGACCCGCTTAATCGAATTTTTAACTTTTAGTGCTGTAATATCAAGCACAAATAGAATATGTATCGCGTATCACGCAAAAATTTTGATTATGCGCCGTGCTAAAAGAAAAACATGCAACTAGAAAAGCAGCATAACCGAGAGGGCTAAAACGCGTGCTTTCTGTGACGTAGGAGGCCTATCTGTTGCGCCGTGGAATAACGCGTCTCCCTGGATAAAGTGGGGAGGAGTCGAAGAATGAGCGGTGGCTCAGGGTGTTAACGGATCGGTTTGCGCATGTTAAAATCCCTACCTAATCTCTGTAGGCCCCATATGTCACAGAGTCATTCAAATATTGCGCTCGAAGTGTGATTCACGTTTCGTATTTAATTATGACGAAAATAAGTCTCAAACATAAAAAACGAAAATTGCGGAATTTGTTTTGGATGGTAAACTATTCAATAGGATCATTTTCAAAATTTGCGGGTTTTCCCCATTGCACGTGCTTTTGTTTTGGGTTTGGAATGAAAATCTGACGTATGACGGAGGCACTTACGTCCTGTATTATAACCTTTGAACACGTTTTGTGCCATCTATCTCAGCGGGTCGCGGGGATCGTTGTTTGTTATTATATTCAAGCAACGGACCAAGCGAATGTTCCGCGATATTCTGTTTCCGCGGCGGCACCTGTTCACTGCACAACTGGTCGGCTGTTTTGTTTTGCCTTTTCCACACACAAACGCTTAGACTGTGAATATTCACCCTGCTTCAATCGAAAATATAAATAGCTAAGTCCCCTCTATAAGTCTTTGGTTTATAATTCATGCAATTTAACTCAAAAGAGTGAAAGCAGCGTTTGTAATAATGCAATAAATTACTTAGTCATAACATTTTAAGAATTTTCGTCCACATTTCGGCGTAGACTAAGAAATTTAGGTCACGCCCCTTTTTGGTGCCTAATGGTAACACAAACATCTGCTCGTTATTCCTCCTTTTCCTCCGTCCCCGTCCTGCTCGAAGCTGGCAACCCTGGCCGGTAAGTAGGGATGGCAAAATATTTTCATATATCGATATATTTTATCATATGATATATTGAAACGATATATCGATACGTACGATATATTGCAAAGAAAATATCGATATATTTGAAATATCGATATATCTTTTAATTTCAAAAACCTGTTTACCAAAATCTAGGAGCAACAGACAGGAATAAAGCGTGCTAATTCCCTTGTTTTCATTAGTAATAGCGGATTTTCTTTAGAAATACCTTTCGTGGCGGGACACTGGACACAACACATGGAATGCAAGATTCTGTAAATTACAACAATCTTGTGAGAAAAAAAGAAAAAGGATCCGCTTGGATTCGAACAAAAACTCCCTGCACGTTTTGCTACTGAGCCAAGCTCGTTCCTTTTTTAGCGTGAAGTTAAGCAGTCTTTTAAACCGAGTGAAAGTGAAAGTGACCTACTTGGCAAAACCTGATTGGGATATAAATAAACGCCCAACAGAGAGCAGCAGCGTACAGCATATTGTCACTAATATAACTTTATAACCATGCAGTTTCAGTTTGTGCTTTTCTCAAGGTAATGTCTGATGTGTGTATATTTTGTGTAAATTTTAAAATATCACGTTTTTGACAGAAAAGGTAAAGTAAACTTTTCGATATATCGATATATTTATATCGATATATTATATGACTGCATTTATCGATATTTTGAACATTTCGATATATTTTTGCCATCCCTACCGGTAAGTTATTCAGTATATTCACGTTCACTGTACTGTGTTCTGTGGTGGTTTTTGGATTTATTAGGGAGTTAGTTAACTTGTTTTTTTTAATTTTCAGTAGCTTCTTGAATGAAAGCTTGTAGGTAGAAATGGAATGTGAAGATTTTAGTGAATTTCAGGTAAATTGAACTTGTAGCCCTAATTAATAATATGTGAACACGAATCAAACGCACGTGAGTTTATTGCATAACCTATAAACAGAAACCTATCAAGCAGTTTTGCCAAATCACAAAAAAGCCATTGGTAAATTCGTATTTTTTATATCAGAATCGCAGCCTACATAATTCATTCTGTGGCAGGTACATGTTATTCGTTTATTGATTTATCTATTCTAACAATTTCATTATTAACACGTAACGATACTAAGGAATTAAGTATTTAATACGAAACTTCAAGTATTCACATACAATACTGTTAAACACATCTTACTAGTTCAAAATCAAATAAAAGAATGGTGCTCTTGAAAGTTCAGTTTGTAAAACAAAGTACGCTGTGTTCCTGCTAACCCAAAACAGGCCGTGTCAGCAGTTCTGGATTAGCAACAATGTCACGGCAATGACATCATACTGTTAGCACCCAGGGCTAACGCTAACACTCGGCCATCCTGACTGTTGGGGCGAAAGATATCCAGAAGGCTCAAAGGAACGGAACGCAACCTGAGAGCACATAAAAACGTCAAACAATAGAAAAAGATAAAATAAAAAAAATGTAGATAGGACATCGACAACTCGTAGTAAGATCTAAACATTTCAGGCAGTAGAACCCACAAACGGGACACTGTAAGCCTTTTGTCGACTATGTGGCAGCGCAGTCCACTTCTGGCTCACTATAGTCCAGGTCAGTTACTCAGGCAGAAACCGTTAACTGGCTCACTGTAATCCCATACACAAACACATCAGGCATGAACCGTCAATTGGCTCACTGTAATCCCATACAGAAACACATCAGGCAATGGAACGCACAAGTAGCCCACCGTGGTCCTGGCCATATATAGAAAACATCTTATTTGAAATCTATGATATAGATAACACTGAAGCTGATGGCATCGAGTACATCTGGATAATGGCCACCATTGCAAATAAAAAAGTTGGTATTGGGGTTATTTATAAACCCCCAAAAAACATACACCACTCTACCCTGGAGGTCTTGGAAACCATCATCTTGGACATAGGCAGTAGAACAGATTGTCTTATTATTAGTGGCGACTCGAATGTTAACTTGATCAGTGATGGTGTGGACAGAAATGCATTATTCACACTTATGGAGTGCTTTGACTTAAAGCAAGTGATTAAGGATCCCACTAGAATTACAAAAAAATCTTGGGTAGAGAATTTGGTTCTTTGTCATATTCCTTCATGGGATATACAGGGTGCTATTTGAAAAGAAATAAGTGGGGGCGGTTTATTGGAGATGGCCACCCCGGGGGTGGTTACGTTCTTCGAATTATGTGCTCCATCATCAACACAACAATGTGGTTTTTGTAACATTTCGTTATCATTTATAGTTTTGAAGCTACAAAGTGTGTAAAACGCTCTGGGACACCCGGTATATCCTGACTGGACTTCCAATCAATATTGAAGTCTCCCACAATTACCACCTTAACTCCCCTCATAATTAATTCTTCGCAAAGAATCTCAAAGAAATTTAGAAACTCAGGTCTCGAAGCCCCAGGTGAACTGTAAACGCCAACCAACAAGAAAGTCTCCCCTATACCACTCACTCTTATAATAAGCACCCAATATTTTCCTGCCACAGCATGTGATTCAATAAAATAACATGCCATTTCAATGAAGAACTAACATAAAACAACACTCCACCTGTATGTCTACTATCAGAGTTTACTCTAATATTACTATAATTTATTATTTTAATTTCATTGTCTTCAATATCTTCCGTTAAATGAGTCTCACTTAAAACCGAGCTTAAAACTAAAATTGATGGCTGATAAACATGTACAAAATATACAATCTCATCATAATGCCCTGTTACACGTTGCACATTAAACATATAAATTCTCTTTCTCGTCTCTTTCTTAAGCCTTGGTTTTTAACAACTTTCCGTCGACGGAATTGCGTCGACGAAATTCTGTTTTCTGTATTTTAAGTCTGTCGCTGTTTGAAGGGCAGAAAATTTTCAGTTTTTTTTGTTTGGCGTAACTTAGCAACAATCAAATTATGCAAGTTTGATTTCAGGGAAGACCGCAAGCGCAGTGCGTCGACGGAGTCCGTCAGCGGAAAGTTGTTAAAAACCAGGGTTTTAGATACTAATTGTCACTTATTATATTCTATTCTCTCCCTTCTTCGCTCCAGTTGCCGAATTAATGCCTTACAATTTCGATCAAATGCTCCGTGTCTCACATCTAGTTTTAAATCTAACTTTTCATTAGCCCTCAAGCAATTTATACACTTAATTTCTCCACTGGTACAATCACTTTCCTTATGGTCTTCACCTCCACAAATTGAACATATTTCTTTATCACCGCCCACATTTCTACAATCAACTGCTTTGTGGTTCAAACCTAAACATTTGAAGCAGCGCATAACATCTAAACACTCAAATACCGCACAAATACTCCATTTTATTTTTAGTCTACCACAGTCTATTATCTTCTGAAATAATTTGGCGTTTACCTCTATAATCGCCATAAATCCGTTTTTCACCTTTTTTAATTTTTACCACTTTAACCTCCAAGTCACTATTATCTTCAATATACATTGAATTCTGTCTCAATATGCATTATTTCAACTCCTCCCAGGACAAGTTTTCATCAATCCCCACAACCTTTAGTCTCGGTTTCTATTGGCTATTACTTAAAGGGGCGGTACTATATTACAGTTTTGGTCAGTGCGATAATACAAATTGCATGTTCAATAACAGATTGAGTGGTAAAATATGAGCAGTAAAAAAAGTGGAAACGAGAAGTAACATATCTTCAAATATTTGAATGCGTGAAAATTCAGTTGGGCAGTAAAATAAATAAAGGGGCAGTAATGCGTGTGCAGTCATGAAATCAGAATGGGTCTGTTAGAAATCGTGGGACAAGTAGTTCTATAAATACTTACGCAGTACAAAATATGATCGGCCTGTTAAATGATACATACATATAATGTTTATTTAAGTTAGGCAGCGAAATAAAAAATAACAATTAACAATAATGTAGATATTATTTATTATTGCACCATTAAAATTATTCAATCCTAACGACTGAGACTTTCAATGCTCCGCTCGCTTCGCTTTGCTCCGCTTGACCTTAACCTGACAGATTTTTTGGACAAAAAGTGTCAGTTGTAAGCGTTTATAATGTTATTCTCTTCAAAGGTGCGCATTTTCATGTGAATAATATTTGAAAAGAATAATATAAACGCTAACGACTGACACTTTTTAATATAAAAGTCTGTCAGGTTAAGGTCAAGCAGAGCGAAGCGTTGTAAGTCTCCGTCTTTACCATCCAAATGATGCATTATTCGATGCAGCATTACAAAAATGCGTTGTGGTGCAATGCGGTTCAATAGAAGACGCAAAGGGATGAAGCGAAATTAATATTTTTTTACCTGTGAGGGGCTGAGTTCAGTATTTTAAACATTTCTAAGGGAAAACGGGGAGGGGTGCGTTGAATAAATTTAATGGTGCAATGCTAGTGTAATAGATCCAAGCACTCGCAACACAGTGATAAGGTAATGAGCGAAACGACCTAATATTTATAGGCAAATCTCTTCCAATTGGCCACCCACGGTGCACTGTCGCGTAAACTGCGCCCCTTTTAACGGAAGTGTACCGCTCTTTTCAATGAAAATGACGTTCGATTTTGCCAAACGTCGAGAACTGACGAACTATTTATCTAACTGCCCATTAATACATTATACTGCCCATTCAATCATTTTACAGTTCAAATAATAATTGCACTGGACATTTATTTAATCTGCCGCTCGAGTAAGTTTTGAACTGCCGCTGTAGGATTAAATAACCGACCAAATTCTTTTATATTGCTGGCCACGTTCTACTGCCACATTAAGTTAATTACCGCCAAAAAAGTTTAATGCCGCCCGCGTGAATTCTTAACTGCCCGGTGGAACTGCCTGGATGTTAAAACAACCGCCCAAATAATTACTTCCCGTTTCTATTTATTTACTTCCTTCATCTCATATTGCAGGCCCATTTTCTCCTCCACTTCGTTCTTCAATTTTTATCTGTCATCATTACTTTTACAGTACACTGCTATTCCACCATCATTAATACCTTTCAATTTTGTTATTCCAATTCCCAGTTCAGAAGGACTTTCTTTAAATCTTTTTTAGTCTTCATCCCGTCCTGCTCACCCTTCGCTCTCGGCCTTATCACCAGAGTTTGAGAATTCACATTCTTTAGTTTGTCTGCATAACTATCCGTTGCTTCTTTTCTATGGTTTCTGCCTCGAATATCTGTTTTAATATCACCAACTTCTTTCGATATCTCCTCCATTATGTTATTCATCGCCGAAGGACAACTAAATTCTTTTCAGAATTCACCCAATTTTCATGTAAACATCTTGAAAATATAGTGTATTAACTTTTCAAATTCATTGTAAATACCTAGTTAAAGCAATAGAATTCAGTTAAATTTAGTTTGTGTTATTATTTTATCGCCGTTTAGCAATAGAGAGAGAACCCACCCTTCTGCGACTGAAAGCTAAGGGTTTATCGACAAATAAGTCTCCAATCGACCAGACCGTATATACAACGAAAGGACTCGTTCATAAGAGAACCATCCAAACCCCATAAATACAGAATGTCCCAATAAGTGATACCGAGGGATACAGCTGCATATTTAGGGGCCTAATCCAGAAGCACTGCTAAGTATTGGGAATCGTCATTGTATAATTGACATCCGAGAAAAGGGACATATTCGTCGTTGTAACCTTAATTAATAGCCACACTACTCTGTCCCGATGTCCGAGGAAAACCTTTTCTCTTTTGCAAAATTCTCACAGTGATGTGAAATAGTATATTATACACGAGTTTATAATAAATGCTATTATTACCGAAGATGAAGTTTACAACACGAGCTAGTGAAACGAACGAGTTTTGTAATCATCCAAAGTAATAATAGCATTATTATAACGAGTTGTATACTATACTTTGTCCACGACTATCAAAACAGATTCCGATAAGGAATTTACTTTCTTTTCCCTTCTCGCAATGTAAGAGATTCATACATATGCTGTCGGGTATAATTTTCTTGATTTTTCAGGCAATGACTCTAATTAGGCAATTTCTGCAGATTCTTTTTATGCTGGTGGTGTTAAAGAAAGCTCGTTTTCACTCTCACTACTCATTATATCTTCTTTTTTAGAACATGCATTTCAAATTAAAAGCAAACCGTGCTGATTTGACGATTCAATTTGAACTGACACATCGCGATCGCGGACTACTAAATAAATGTAAAAAAAGGGTCAAAGCGAAGTTCTTATTGGTGATTAAGGCTGGGATATTCGAATACCCGAGAAGCGTTCTCCTCGCTTCTGAGACGGTGTTAATACAGACAGTCCAGCTCAAAAACTGTATTACTTATAGACATGAATTACGGTTTAAAAGAAATATGAGGGTTGGTAGAATATGCTTATAACTATTTTATTTGCCATATTTACACTGTTGTTAAAATAAACGAAGTTGAAAACGGGCAAATTTTAACGGAAATCTTAGCATTATTCACACACAAATTGTATATTCGGATTTTAGTTAATCGCCAAATAAAATATGTGAGCATACTCACCGATCTTTTAGCTTTATTTTAAGACTATATTTGCCTAATTTCGTTATTTCAATTTTGTGCTGGACTGGCTGTACCAAGCAGTTGCTAAAGCTATGTCTATTTCTGTCTTACACATGTACTACCGATCTCCTGTCCTGTCGATGCGTATCCCAGCCTTAATGTATATAATTATGATTGAAGAAACACAAGTATAAAGAGTATACAGGTGTTTCTAAATTGAGTACCATAAATTTAGGAGTTTGTAGAGAAAGTTAAAATAACACTAAAACATTTATATAGTTTTGTACAAAAACGCTTCCCTTCCAAAATACAGGGTACACACAGTGGATGGATCAAGAACTTTGACGTAAATTCACTATGAATTCTTAATAATAATAATAGGTTAATTAGGAAACGAAAATTTAAAATGCTATTGCGAAATTCCACCACTTTAAATTGGGATAATAAAATTACTAAATTTATAAAAATACCATACGTACCGCAAATAACTAGAGGTATGAATACTATTTTCGGGAAAGCGGGCTTCAAAGTGGTTCACACTTCGAGCAACAATTTACAAAATCTACTAGGAAATGCGAAAGATAAAGGAACCCATTCATAAAGCGGGAATTTACGAAATAGCATGCGGAAATTGCGACAAAAAATATATCGGGCAGTCAACTCGGTCTATTTTAACTCGCTTTAAGGAGCATCAAGCTCATTACAAATACGGCCGCACTGATAAGTCTAGCATGGCGTCACACGCGTTGGAAACGGGCCATAAATTCAATAGCAATAATCTCAAACTCTTAAAACCAGGAAATAATAAATTTGATTTAAACGCATTGGAAAGTATAGAGATATATAAAAATAAACGTAGTTGTCTTAACAGTAACTATGGTCCGATTCCGAACTCAACCCTGTATAGATTTATCAGGTAGATAGATTAAGTCTAGCCATAAATATTTACCCTCCAGACCCTAATTTTATTGCTCTAATAGTTTTAAGAAACCCTATAGGTTATTGATCCCTTTCGCTTAAGAATACAATTTTATTGCTCTCATGTTCAAATTAGTTCTGAGAAACCCTGTAGGTTTATTGATCCTTTTCACTTCAGTAGTGGAGGGTGGGTGAGTGGGGGTTGAATATTTTTAGCAACGTAATTTAAGTTTAGAATTTAGATTATCTTCTACTCCTGAAGATGCTGACGTTGTCAGCGAAACACGTGTCGAGTTTAATTACTGTGTCACTGTCTTTTGGCGTGTGGGGTTAACTTATTAAGAATTCATAGTGAAAATACAGGGTGTTATAATGCCGACTGGCGTATCAGTTATTTAGCTATATATGTAACTAGAGCAGCCTGAGGAATCTAAATTTTTGTGGGCAAGTGCTACTCAAAACTACAGATAATCCAGCAATATTTTAAGTGTAATACTATAATTCAGTGGCGTAGGAAAAGGGGTCGTGTAATACCTTTTTGTTAATAAAAAGTTTGAGGTTAGGTTTTTTGAAAATATCGTTTTATTTTTAGATTCTGTAATCAAAATACTGCAAAAAAGATACTCTTTAAATATCTCTAGAGTCTTTCGTTTTCGAGATATGCACGATTTTATGTGGCAGTGCTATTAAAATATTGTCTTTGTTTTGCTGTATTCGGGGCTGTATTATCATTAGTTATGTAAAACTTGATAACAAAATAATCTAGAAGTGCTTGCAGGTATAAATTACGAAGGTACCTACAAAAACATGTAGCAATCATATGCGATTTTTTTTTCGCAAATCAACCATAAATAGGTAAAACCTCAGTTCTCATGAGCACTGCTACATAAAACCACAAATATTTCAAAAACAAACGACTTTAGAGATATTTAAAAAGAGAATCTTTTTTGTAGTATTTTGATTAGAGAATCTAAAAATTAAACGATATTTCCAAAAAACCTAACCTCAAACTTTTTATTAACAAAAAGGTATTACACGACCCCTTTTCCTACGCCACTGAATTGTCGTATTACATTTAAAATATTGCTGGATTATCTGTAGTTTTGAGTAGCACTTGCCCACAAAAATTTAGATTTCTCAGGCTGCTTTAGTTACAGATATAGCTAAATAACTGATACGCCAGTCGACATTATAACACTCTGTATTTTGGAAGGGAGGCGTTTTTGTACAAAACTATATAAAGGTTTTAGTGTTATTTTAACTTTCTCTACAAACTCATAAATTTATGGTACTCAATTTAGAAACACCTTGTATATTATAAGATAGTCGTGGACAAAGATAATTATTAATAACAAGTAAAACTATCCGGCCTGCTACTTTTTTGTGTATCATTATTATTTCTGTGTTCAAATATTGCATGTTTTGAATGTGTATGGAAAACCGCAGACCAACTGGTTTCGTCCTTCTGGGACTCATCAGTACGGTGCTTTCCCCTACACACTCAAACCATGCAATTTAATCTTGCTATATATACTGCCGCGCTCTGGACAGATATCAGCAAGTGACAACTACTTTGAGTAATTATCTAGTATTAATTAGTGGTACTGGACCGTTCGAACAACTACTCCTCGGGCAAATACCCCGCCAGGCATTGAATTATAGAACTAAATCCAGATTTTTTGTACTACGAGACGTTTCAGACTGCTACCCCATCTAAGATGGCTTTGAAACAATCCTAATTTGTCTCCATGTACGTACGTGCTTTTAAGCAGGTCTTTGTTCAAATATTGCATGTTTTGAATGTGTATGGAAAACCGCAGACCAACTGGTTTCGTCCTTCTGGGACTCATCAGTACGGTGCTTTCCGCTACACACTCAAACCATGCAATTTAATCTTGCTATATATACTGCCGCGCTCTGGACAGATATCAGCAAGTGACAACTACTTTGAGTAATTATCTAGTATTAATTAGTGGTACTGGACCGTTCGAACAACTACTCCTCGGGCAAATACCCCGCCAGGCATTGAATTATAGAACTAAATCCAGATTTTTTGTACTACGAGACGTTTCAGACTGCTACCCCATCTAAGATGGCTTTGAAACAATCCTAATTTGTCTCCATGTACGTACGTGCTTTTAAGCAGGTCTTTGTTCAAATATTGCATGTTTTGAATGTGTATGGAAAACCGCATTGTTTCAAAGCCATCTTAGATGGGGTAGCAGTCTGAAACGTCTCGTAGTACAAAAAATCTGGATTTAGTTCTATAATTCAATGCCTGGCGGGGTATTTGCCCGAGGAGTAGTTGTTCGAACGGTCCAGTACCACTAATTATTATTATTATTTCTGGTTTACTAATTATTTTTTAAGATAATATATGATAGTAGTGGCCACCCGGATAGTAAATAAAAGGTTGTACGATACTCTTATCGTAACTTCATATTACAATATACGATTGGTTATCAAATTCGGCCTTCGACTTCGTTTTAAAATTCTCCCATCTCGAATCGTAGTATGAGCTGTTAGATACTTGAAACATAAATATTATATTGAGTGACAAATTTCCACGTGTACAGGATGGTTCATTTTGGGTGCAAGTATGGGAGATTTCGTAAACTATCGCAGTTAGAAATAAAATTAATGGCGCAGTCTCGATCTCTTTTTATGAACTTTGCTCAGTGACACAAACAAAATTTTGCGATCGCCTTTTGTTTTCAAGTTATGGGACAAAATTGCCTTTTTCCACATTCCGGTGACTGCTTATATCTCGCTTATTATTAGAAATTCGGGGATGTTGTAAAGACATTCTTAAGGGTGGGATACGCAACGGCAGGACAGGAGATCGGTAGTACATGTGTAAGACAGAAATAGACATAGCTTTAGCAAACGCTTGGTACAGTCAGTCCAGCAGAAAATTGAAATAACGAAATTAGGTAAACATAGTCTCAAATAAAGCTAAAAGATCGGTGAGTATGCTCATATATATTATTTGGCTGTTAACTAAAATCCGAATGTACAATTTGTGTGTGAATAATGCTATGATTTCCGTTAAAATTTGCCAGTTTTCAACTTTGTTTATTTTAACAACAGTGTAAGTATGGCAAATAAAATAGTTATAAGCGTATTCTACCAACCCTCATATTTCTTTTAAACCATAATTCATGACTATGAGTAATACCGTTTTTGAGCTGGACTGTCTGTAGTAACACCATCTCAGAAGCGAGGAGAACGCTTCTCCGGTATTCGAATATCCCAGCCTTAAGACACTTTTTTGGGTAGATTACAGTGGCGTAGTCAGATTTTTATTTAAGGTTACGGTTTTAACATGACTACACAAACATGCTTAATTTCTTATGGGGAGTATATTATGTGAATAACGCTGGAACGAAAAGAGATTTTTTTTCTGATTTCAGCGATATATAGTTTGATATGCTTATTTTTCTTCATGTATGAGTTATCGTGATTTTTCTAGTTTTATTGTTATTTTATTGACTTTGATGTAAGTATGTATTTAGGCACGCAACAGTCATATTATTAGTTTATTTTTATGGCTTATTCGTTCTAGTGATTTTTAGTACAATTTTTCATTAACATCCAACCTATCCGATCCGTATTGTAGAGGTGCACCGAGTACCCGGTATTACCCGGTACCCGGCCCTACCCGGCCGATTTGGCGGGTACCCGGTACCCGGCCAAATTTTGGACTACCCGGGCCGAGTAGTGCACTTGGTTCACTATTGCATTTCTTACGCACAGCCTACTTATCGTCCCTTTCACAAACCTTGGAATAAACCCACACTTTGCTTTTACTCATTTTTGTAGTAGAAATTCAGACCCTACCCCAACCATGGGTGAATTGTTACTGCATACTATAACAGTGCGGCGGCCGGGTACCCGGTACCCGGCCAGTAAAGATCGCCGGGTACCTGGTACCCGGTTTTCTTAAAAATCACTACTCGGTGCACCTTTACCGCACCTTTAGTGCAGGACATGCACTGTACCTATAATATTCTCGTATTGTGCATGTCCTGCACTTATTAGACAACATATTTAATTTCTTAGATATTAATGAAAAATCGTACTAAAAAGCACTAGTATGAATGAGCAATAGAAATAAACTAATGATATGACTGTTGCGTGCCTAAATACTTACGTCAAAGTCAATAAAATAACAATAAAACTAGGAAAATCACGATAGTTCATAAATTGAGAAAAATAAGCATATCAAACTATATACATATTGCTAAAATCAGAAAAAAAACTCTTTTCGTTCGAGTGTTATTCAAATATACTCCCCATAATAAATAATAATAATAATAATAATAAATTTATTAAGTTGCATAATACAACAAGCATGTTTGTGTTGTTATGTTAAAACCGTAACCTTAAATAAAAATCTGACTACGCCACTGTAATCTACCCAAAGAAGTGTTTTAAGAATGTCTTTACAACATCCCCGAATTTCTAATAATAAGCGAGATATAAGCAGTCACCATAATGTGGAAAAAGGCAATTTTGTCCCATAACTTGAAAACAAAAGGCGATCGCAAAATTTTGTTCATGCCACTGAGCAAAGCTTATAAAAAGAGATTGAGACTGCGCCATTAGTTTTTTTCTAACTGTTCTAGTTTACGAAATCCCCCATACTTGCACCCAAAATGAACCATCCTGTACATGAGTAATTACGTTTCTGGAGATTCTTGCTCCCCATGTATAGTTATAATGGTGGTAAAAGTAGTAATCGGAAGATTATTTTTGAAGTGAAGCTTCTTTAGCAGCACCTCGAAAATTGCCCGAGAATTGAGAGTAAAATTTCAGGGATGCGTCACGTTTTTGAACATTTCGGTATACGAGAGAGACGAAAGATATAACGTTGAGAGAAGGAGAAAGAGAGTTATACATGCATGAATAGCTGAGATACCACGCGTTATATAATTAATACTTGCCATCGTGTTTTGTGATTATTTACGTTTTTTACGTTTGTGTCCTGTGAATATTCGATTATATCCGTGAACAGTTATTATGTAAGTATGTATATTTAAAATATTAAAATTTTAATGAGAATAACGTTTGTATGCTTATATTGCGTCAAAAAATTATAAATAGTTGATTGACGCCACGTATTTGATCACAGATAGAAAGAAACGAGTTATAAGCTAATTAGGTACTACAACACATCAGCTGGTGAGAGAGACGTTACCTCTGAGCGAGGAAACAATATCTACTCATCACTGTAATACTTGTAAGTAATATGTCAATTGATTTGTATGTCATGGGCGGTTCATAAACCATTAATATCAGTATTACAAATTGAAGCACCAGCCAATGACAGTGTAAATATTGAAGAAATAGAATAAATAGAATATTTTGTATGCAAATTTTGTATTTTTGTTCTCATACTGTTTTTTTTTTGAAATTCTCTCTCTCTCTCTGTCTCTTACCCTAAATCTCTCATTCTTTTGAAATGCTCTCTCTATCTTTCTCATTCTCTAGTTTTAAAAAGTTTCACTTCTATCATGTATACGGTGCTACACTCGCAATTTTTTTTTATGCGTATGAGGTATGAGAATATCAAAAAGTCTTCAACTTTTCAATTTATTAAAGCATTAAAAGCAAAAATTACAATAATAATAAATAACTGAAACACCAGAAATTTATCAGATTATCCATGACAATTTAATCTAATCAAAGACGTCGTTGGTTCTTATAGATTTTCTAATTTGCCCGAACTTATTTTCTGTAAAATTCAATAACAGTCATACTCCTTCGGTAACAACGATAAATAATTTAGTGAAGAAATATTTTTGTTCATTTTGAAACTCAAATTTTAAATTGACGATATCTGTCGACAGTTCATATGAATTAGAAAATCCGTAAGAATCAAAGACGTCATGGATAATCTGATAAATTTCTGTGTTTTAATTTGAAAATGATTAATGTAATTTTTGCAGTTAATGCTTTAATAAATGGGAAAGTTGCAGAGTTTTTGATATCCTCATACGCAGAAAAAAATAATCTTCCGATTACCAACATTATAACCATACATGGGGAGCAAGAATCCCCAAAAACGTAATTACTCATGTTATTTCCCCATGTACACATGGTAGTTTGTCACTCTGAATACACATACGCATGTCAAATTTTTTGCTACCGATACTCGCCCTGAGCATTTGCATTGCTTTCCATACATTTTTATTCAAAAACTGAAGGCAATATCAGGAAATTTTAGAACAAATAATTTGTATCAAATGGAATAAACTATCCATTCTAATATTAGACAAGAGGTTTTTATTTTACCAGATAAATTTGTTTTGGGCGAAAGTTTGCTGCCCAGCAATTTGATGAGAAAAACTGTCAAATTACTAATATGCAAGAAAATTGAATTTGCAAACCAGGAATTTATCCAGATTAAATAAAAATCTTGAGTCTAATTCGGTAAGTTAATTTAATGAATAAAATAATGCGCATATGGAAGATTCGATTTTTAAACATTTTACATGCAAAGCTATGAAATTTGCATCGTTGTCATGGTAGCCACAGGTAAATAAGATTATTATCACTGAAAAAGCTAAGCTACATTTACATCCAATTCAATATCTACACAATTTGAAATCCGATTGACAATTTATTGTGCTAGAACCTTCGAGGCCAAATTTGGTGTCATTTCCATTGGGAATTTTAAATATGATTTCCCAAGTGGTATTGGCTGACAGAACATTGCTTTCAGCTAAAATTGAAAGTTAAAAGGATATACCTAAATGCAAACAAACCTCATTTATTAATTACTTTTCACCGCTCTTTTAACCATATGAAGGAGATTATTAGATTACTCCTGATATATTTTTTATAACTAACAGATGTCACTTCAAAATTTGTGTTTCAATTCTAATTGGAAGTTTGTGATTTGTAAATATACAATTTGAATTCCAACACGAATCGTGCCGAATTCAAAGTGCTGTTGTAAGTGCAAGTACATAAATGCATATACAGGGTGATTCAGAACGGGTGTGCCAAATTAAAATGGGTGCTAGAGGAACTCCAAATAAGACTAAAAGTTTATATGAACATATGTTCTAAAGTGACTACTAACAAAGATACAGGGTGTAAGTTTTAATATTTTTTTATCTTATTTTTTAAAAAGTTATGGAGTTAAAATTTAAGGTGTCGTTTTCATTTGCCAAGTTCTAATTTTCCCAAAAAAATCACTCTGCTAGCCCCATCAGTAGCGTTGCTACACGGTAGGCCTTTTGTTTATTTCCCCAATCCAGTGTTACGCCACTGGCGAATGTATTTGAAATCTACGTTCAATTTGGGAAGAAATTGGTATCTTCAAAATTTTTTGTAAAATGCTTAGTTTTTGAATGAAATAGCCTTTTGTGAAATCGTGCGCATGCACTGAAATTTTCCATAATGCAATAATGGCTTCACCGATATGCAAGGAAAGTGAAAATTGAAAAAAATAGTGTATTAAGAATAACACTAACAAAACTAACAAGAAGAACGAGAAAACAAGTGAATTATTACATTACGTTATTAAAAAGATATTAAAACTTTTAGACCCTGTATCTTTGTCAGTAGTCACTTTAGAACATATGTTCATATAAACTTTTCGTCTTATTTGGAGTTCCTCTAGCACCCATTTTAATTTGGCACGCCCGTTCTGAATCACCCTGTATATGTAGGAAGTTTTCTTCACATTTTCAATAATAAAAACTGCTCCTAAAATTACGGGGCCGAATATGTACAAGGTGGCGCAGAGGAAACGCACGTTTCTGAATGGATAGTATTTCGCAAAGAGAAGGGTGAT
This sequence comes from Xestobium rufovillosum, assembly GCA_963966045.1. Taxonomy (NCBI): domain Eukaryota; kingdom Metazoa; phylum Arthropoda; class Insecta; order Coleoptera; family Ptinidae; genus Xestobium; species Xestobium rufovillosum. The sequence continues at coordinate 41,270,564 of OZ014494.1, read as the reverse complement.
GACCTCGCCACACCGCCAACAGACAGCCCAGGTAATGCAGTTTTAGCCATGGCACCGTGGATGACAGAGCATCGTGTGTTTGCCGTCGAGCAATTTTTTATAAACGATGATTCTGTAGTTACCGTGCAACGTTTATTCCGTCGACAGTTCAATGTTGAACGCCGAGGGCCAATTCCAGATCGAAACACGATACTCCGATGGGTTGAAGCATTTAGAACTACCGGATCCGTCATGAAGAGGAAACCACCTGGCCTCCCCCGTACCCTTCGGACACCAGGCAATACTGAAACAGTGAGAAGAGCGGTCCTTGATAGTCCTCAACGGGGGAGGCCAGGTGGTTTCCTCTTCATGACGGATCCGGTAGTTCGAAATGCTTCAACCCATCGGAGTATCGTGTTTCGATCTGGAATTGGCCCTCGGCGTTCAACATTGAACTGTCGACGGAATAAACGTTGCGCGGTAACTACAGAGTCATCGATTCTAAAAAATTGCTCGACGGCAAACACACGATGCTCCGTCGTTCACGGTGCCATGGCTAAAACTGCATTACCTGGGCTCTCTGGTGGCGAGGTCATCACCCTTCCCTTTGCGAAATACTACCCATTCAGAAAACATGCGTTTCCTCTGCACCACCTTGTACTTAGAAAAGGATTACTAAAATAAGACATCATCATAATTAAATTTATTTACATTTAAGGAAACGTTAAAGGATATGCGAAAAGTAGATGATTTCATTATAAATACGATGAATAGTATAATTCCTACAGACTCTTTTCATCCAGATGGTGCTGCAGCTTGTAAGAACCTCCATGAGCAATTAGAGGATGGCTATGGGAAAAGAGAAAACATAATTAAAAAATGCATTTTGCTAACCACAGATAATGTAAAGAATCTTAAGGAAAACAAGAAGACTGATAATGACAATACAGAAGTCTTAAAAAAACTGCGAGCTGAGCAAACTAAGGTATCCACTCACATATGCTGAATTTGAGCAGTTGAAACTACATATGTATTAATTTGTTTCAGTTAAGAATGCTTCAAGTAGAACTGAGTGTAGAAGAACTTATTAGGCAAAGAACACTAAAAGTTTTTAATGAAAGGTGTAGAAAGTATATGAAGATTTAATATTATCAGTTTGTACTATGTAATAAATAAAGTTTTTAGATGTTTGAGTTTAGGTCTTTGTGCAACAGAGCCTGGTTTAGTAAAATCTGCTACTTTTTTCCCAGAATAAATTGTAACTTGTCATTACCCGCAGCAATAATTACTGTACAATAATCTGGTTACGTGTAACAATTTGAATACTGCACAGGGAAACTAATTTTGGAACATGACTCGTCGTTAGGTAGGTACCTATTCAATTTTAACATGGAAAACTAGTTGTCAATCCATTGACAGAACAGCTTCCTAGCCACAGCCACAACTGAACTGGACGGCGCGTTTGGCGCGCGCCTTCTTTTCGTAATTTTTTTCTCAATTTTTTCCTTATACAACCTATTACGATTTTCGCACATCGTGTAGAGAAAAATACCCTCTATCCGATGCAATACAAAAATATATACGGTCTCATTGAAAAAAATGTTCGATGACGCCATATCTTGGCTCAAAAGTGCTTTAAAAAAACCGCCCCGTCAGTTTCCTATGGACCATCTCTGATATACGTATGCAAAATTTCAGCAAAATCTGTAGAGCTGTTTTCCCGTAAAAGTGCCAACAGACGTACACACGTACGCACACGCACACATACATACGGACGGAAATGTGCCACCTTGACAAAAAGTCTTAGAATGACCTGAAACGTCCACATTTGATGAAAAAACACCATGGTCAAAAAACGACTATCACAATAGCTACCTAGCTCAGCTAGGAAGCTAAAAATTGATACTGAAACTAATTTTTTAGGTTGTTTTTGATAGTGCTTAATGAAACTGCGAAATTTTAATTAAATCTTAACAGAAGAAGTTAATTATCGCCCCCTTGTGTATTTAAGCTGGTTGCATACGTGACTTACGGACTATGTTATTTACTGTGGCTCGGGTGATATCATCTTATGCACTTGATCGTTGCATGATCACTCTCTAGGTGTGGTGTGTGGTAACCAGAGTGTAGTATACGAAGTTAGTCATATCTGAGCAGAATTAACTTCCTTGTTTATGGAAAATACAACTGGGAGACAATTTTGAATATATCTCAATGTTATTGTTTTGTTATCTCGATGTTATTGTTTGTTCTGGTGGGGTGGATATAAATGGTAGTGGAGTGAAACACATAGGGCAATTACTGACTGATCATGAGTTGATTTATACTAACATAACGGTCACGAAACCCAAAATTCAACCACAATTCATTACTTTTAGAAATTTCAAACATTTTCAGTACACTTCTTTTCAAAATGATTTATGCAATACCCCGTTTGAAGAAATTTTATATATCAGTAACATAAATGACAAGCTAGCACATTTCAATTATCTGATTCTAAATTTATTTAACAAACTTTCAAAAAGACCGGCCCCATGGTTAACTGATAATGTAAAGTTATTAATGAATTTAAGGGATAAGGCATTGTCACGATTTAGGAGGACTGGACTTGATTTGCATTATCTATATTACAAACAGATAAGAAATTTTACAAACAAGACCATAATAAGGGAGAAAAAGGCTTATTTAAACTATACAATACAGACGGGCACAACAAATTCAATGTGGAAGGAGCTTTCTAATTTAAATGTTTATACTTCTAAAACACACAAAGACATCCCATTGCATTTGCATAAACCCGATTCAATAAATAACTATTTCATTAACTGCACAAACAATTTCCCCACAGGTGACACTTTTGGTACAATACATTATTATAATAACAACTTCAAGTGTGATTTTCCCTCTAAGCTTTCATTTAATTTGGTTAGTCCTGACACCATACACGACATTTTGAAATCTATTAAGAGTAATGCTACGGGTCCTGATACTATTTCAATTAAAATGTTGTTGTATTGCTGTCCGTATGTGTTACCGTTTTTAACCAATATAATAATTAATTCATGTATTATAGAGAATATTGTACCTGACGAATGGAAAATATCTCACGTCATACCACTACCCAAGGTTGCTCAACCACTGGAATATAAGGACCTACGGCCAATAAGTATGTTGTCTGTGTTGTCCAAGGTGCTGGAGAGAGTGATTCATACACAAATTAATCAACATTTGCAGTTTTATAATATTTTACCTTCATACCAGTCTGGTTTCCGGAGAAATTTTAGTTGTGTCACTGCGTTGACGGATGTTGTGGATAATATTTTGAAGGCGACTGACAATGGTATTGCTACGGTCTTAATTTTACTTGATTTTTCTAAAGCTTTCGATACCATAGATCACAAAATTTTACTCTCTATTTTATCTTATTCTGGTTTCAGCGGTGACGCGATTGCGTTCTTTGCGAGTTACTTATCTGGTCGGAAGCAGTGTGTGAAATTGGACAACAAATTATCTCTTGAAGGTACCTTGGGTCGAGGTGTCCCGCAGGGATCAATTTTGGGCCCCCTTCTGTTCTCCTTATATGTTTCTAATTTGTTTACTTGTGTGCAGGGTTGTAAGGTGCATTGCTACGCTGATGATACTCAACTTCTATATTCTTTTGACCCAGCCAATATATTACAGGCGAATTTAGTAATTAATAGTGATTTGGATTTTTTATTGCAGACCTCTCTTAATCATAACTTAATTATTAATCCATTGAAATCGAACTTACTTCTTTTTTGTAAATCTTCCATTCGCGACGCTCTGTTAGAAAATCTAAACATTATAATGAATAATACTAAATTAAATTGTGCTGGTGAAGTGCGGAATCTAGGAGTCATTTTGGATTCAGATTTACGTTTCAGATCACACATAGCCAGTTGCATTAGAAAATCATTTGCTACTCTGAGATTAATTTATGCAAATAAAGATATTCTCAGCAAGAGTGTAATTCAAATACTGTGTGATTCATTGGTCTTGTCTAAATTTTCATACTGTGATGTGCTTTACGACTCTTGTATTGATGCTCAGACTAGGCGTAGGATTCAGCTGGTGCAGAACGCTTGTACTAGACTGATATGTGGGGTGCGCAAGTATGAGCATATTTCGCATAAAATCAAGGAAATTGGCTGGTTAAATATGACAAATCGACGCCTTTTGCATGTGTGTTCATTTTACCATAATATAATTGTTACTCGGACGCCACCATATTTATATAATAAAATTCAATATAGAACTGATGTTCATAACATCAATATCAGAAGAAAGTCGTTGATCACTCCTCCGGTTCACAAAACTGCTATTTATGAAAGATCTTTCACGTACACCATGAGCAAAATTTATAACAATATCCCTAGAGACCTGAAAATGTTAAATATTCGACAATTCAAGATTAAGTTGTTTCAGAGACTTCTTCATCTCCAGTAAATTTTAAAGTTTGAGTAAACTTTGATTTCTCCAAATTTTTTTTTTATAAATTTTTGAATTTGCGAATTGTTAGTTTTTGATTTCAATTTTGTAATACATATTGTCCGCGTGCTTTCCTCTCTGCTCAATTCTTCTTCTCCTATTTTCTGATCTGCTCTTCCAATTGTACACTTTCCTCTGCTTTTTTCCTTTTCTCTATTTTGGTTATTTAAGTGGAAGAGCATCTTGTGAATATCTGTATCCACAAGATGAACTTCGCCATTTGGTAACAGGTATATGTATAATCAACACTAAACAATATGTATATGCGGTTTGTTATACCAATAAAGTCATTATTATTATTATTATATATCCTATATAATTTCTACTCTGAAATAATTCACATTTTTGTATATTTTAGTATGCAGAGGTTAAATTTGGTTAAAGCATAAACAAAAAATGTTTATGCATGTATATTATGTTACAGTTAAAGATGAAATCCGTTATTGTATGTAATAACTAGTCCTTCTATGGAATAACTAAGATGGTCTGTTAAAGTGTAGAATAAAGTTAAACTTCATCCTTGTAGGTTTTGTATAAAATAATAGTGGTGCAATCGTTAACTTGACCATAGAGAAAGAAAGAAAGGCTTGTGTTCGTTAATTTACAGAATACCTAGTTATTTCATAAAATGACTAGTTAAAGTATTAAAATTGTTTCGCATTTTATACTTTAACTAATGACGCCCCAGTAATTCATGAAATCATTAGTTAACTGTAACATATAAAAGTTTACTTTGCTATGAATTCTTAATAAGTTAACCCAAAAGACAGTGACATTGTAATTAAACTCGACACTTGTTTTGCTGACAACGTCGGCATCTTCAGGAGTTGAAGATTAATCTAAATCTAGTCTTACGTTACATTGCATTGATGTTAACTTTGGTCTGAATATAAAGTTAAAAGGAATCAATTGGTTCAGTTGATTAGAGCAGATATAAGAAAAGGATTGATCACTGCCAAGGTAATCAAAGACAAATGTGGAAAACTATAAAAGGCCTACTTCCAGAAAAAGTTAAAAATTATGCTAAAAGTATTAGTTTTGATGGGAATCTGATAGAAAACGATAAAGATGTAGCAGAAAAATTTACCTAATTTGTTTTTGTGAGTAGTATTGTGAGTATTGCAAACACCATAGGCAGTAGCACATATAACTGGAAAATGACGATTATGAAAAATGAGGAATTAGAGGAGTTTACTTTATTGAGTGTACATGAATTAAGAAAAGTTGTTTTTGGAATAGAAAGTAAGGTCAGTTCAGATGATATAAATATTGAAATTATAAAGCAGTGCTATGATAAAATTTGTGATCCGTTGCTTAATACAGTTAATACAACCTTATTGGAAGCAGCCCTGCCTGACACTTTGAAGATTTCAACAGTTGTACCTATACCAAAGGTGCCAAAAACAGTTAAATGTGAAGAATTTAGGCCAATAAATATGCTACAGATGACTGAAAAAATTATTGAAATAGTCATTTACGAACAAATTGTTAAGTATGTGGAAAAAAATAATTTAATAATAGAATAGCATTCTCAATTTAGGAATAAGCACAATTGTGAAACGGCCTTGCAGCCTTTTTTAACAAGCTGGAGAGAGGGAACCAATAAAAATGAAACAATGATAGCGGTATTCCTAAATTTGTGCAGGGCATTTGATAGAGGGATGCTATTAACAAAACTACAGTGTATGGGCATAGGAGGGAATGTTTTAAAATGGCTGGAAGATTATTTAAAAAACAGGAGACAAAAGCTGAAGATTAACGAATGTGTTTCAAGTTCAGTAGAAGTTAATTTGGGGATCCCACAGGGCAGTGTTCTGGGACCGTTGCTGTTCATATTGTACTTAAATGACATACATAGGGCTATTAGAGTATGTGTAATTCAGTTGTTCGCGGATGACGCCCTTATAAAATTATCATTTTGAAAATGCAGAAGAGGTTGCCATTAATGTAGTTGGAGCTGCAGTTTCAAATCCTTTAGTTTCCAGTCGGCAAATTGAAGCTGAAAGTGGTGTATCACTAGTAGAACCAAATTAATAATGGGTGTTACCACCACGAACCCTTATTACTTCCTTATTTCTCTTAAATGTTGTGGCATAGGTACTCTGAATGAGGCTATCAATAGATACTTGGGGTATTTGTTCCCATTCTTCTTCGAACACCATCCTTGAGGCATTTAATGTTTCTGATAGGGGTTGGCGACGTCTAATCCTTTTCCCAAGCTGATCCCACAGATGTTCAGTGGAATTTATGTCTGGAGTATTGGCTGGCCATGGGAGACGTCCAATATCAACCTAATCACGGTACTCGGTAACAATTCTTGCTGTGTGTGGGCGGGCGTTGTCATCCATAAATACAAAATTGTCCCCTATAAATGGCATACGAGTATATGGTATGACACGGGGTTTCAGGCACTCAACAATGTAACGGTGTGCAGTCATTGTTCCATTCTCAATGAAAACCAATTCTGTGTTGTAACGTTGCAAAAGTAAACACGTGAAAGAATCAAGATGATTCGTGTTTACTTTGGACGTTTTTACGTCACGCCCGAATCCCGAAGAGATGTGCGTCACCTGTGTTCGTAAACACAGGTGGGAGAAACAAGCGCACGCCATACAAGATCGCCGTCAAGCGAGATGGATGGTTGCGGCTGTCACCCATCTGACATCATGCATTTTGCATCTGACACTACTCCTACCGCTGGATATCTAGAAGTCAACCGCCCCTGAAGCCCCCACTCACCGCTTATAAAAGTGGGTGCTCCGCAGAAGAAAATTCAGTATTTGGCCGTCCGGCCCTCAGCTGGAACAAATACTCCCAGCATCCGAGTTTTGATCATATGACGGACCTAATGTACTATCAGGGATACTCCGCCAGAAACGCATTTTATTTTCATGTAAATATTTTGTATCTATAGTCAGTTTTTCTTTTGCCGCTTTAAAATGTATACATAGTTAAAGTAATAGAGTCCGTTTATATTTTGTTTATTCTGCTTATTATTTGATCGACGTTTAGCAATAGTATGTAATTGAACTCGCCCTTCTGCGACTAAGAGCTTAAGGGTAAACAACGAATAAATCTTCCACCGACCAGACCGTACAGACAACGCCGAACACATTCATAAGCGAACGTACAGATCCTCCTAGATATACAGTGTGTCACAATAAGTGAGACCAAGGGACACAAGTGTATGTTTAGGGGCCCGAACCGAGAACGTCGTTGTATAAGTGACGTCCGAGTAGAGAAGACAAAGTAATCAATGTAGTGTAAGCCCCCAGATATTCTGGCCCCACACCAAAATGCTACCAACTGACTGTGCAACATTAACTGTACCTGGTCTTCGCCACACCTTTTCACGCTCATCTGGTGACCTGACACTAAATCTCGATTCGACCGAAAAGAGCACGTTCCTCCATTGATGTTCGTCCCAATTTATGTATTGACGTGTAAACGCAACCGCAAGTTATGCTACTGTCAATAGGGGACCTGTAGCTGGTTTTCTTGGAAGTTAAACCATATTCATTTACCCTTCTTCGAACTGTTCTAGCTGAAACTGCCACTCCTCGAACGTCGGCTAACCGACCAGCAAGAATAGGTGATGGCAATGCTCGATTGCGCAGCGCAGCAACATGGAGAAAACGGTCATCTTAATGGTTCGTAGTCCGAGGACTACCAGATCCGGCCTTCCTTGCAAACCCATGAGTTTGACAAAATCGCAAGAGTGCATCTTGCACTGTGTTACGGGGTATATTCAGCACTTGAGCAATATACTGCACACTTCGGCCATTGTAGCTTAAAGCAACAATTTGCAAAGAAATTTCGGGGCGCATTGTATGGAAAATGTTAAAAGTTGACGTTTACAAATGAAATGTGACCAAAAAAACAATAGAAAATACAGAGCAGCCCAATAAGTTAAAAATTTAGATGGTTCAATAAAGATGCATGAAGAGTCAAATGCTGATTTGACTGTTTAGTGTTTAGGCTTACAAAAGGTGCAATATTCAGCTAAAAGTTTCTTTTTCCTCACTGGTAGGGCAATTGTTAATTATATGCAAAAGTTAAGTTATACATAAAAATATTGTAGGGCCTCAAAATAAAAATAAAAGCATGTCCCGTTTTTTTTGTCCGGCGGTGTAGATCATTTGGACGGATGAAGTCTACATTAGCAGTGACGGAATTTTTAATCGACATAACGAGCAGTGGTGGTCCGATGTCAACCCTCTCTGTTCACTGTACCGTCGCTGTCCAACATCGGGGACCGTTTGGCTTTAATGTTTCGTGTGCCTTAATGGATAATCACATTTTGGCTTATCACATTTATGTGGGCCTCAAATGATAATGGTAATTGAGGAATTCGTAGTCGACGTGCCATTAAATGAAAGAAGAAACATATTTTTCCAACACGATGGTGCACCACCTCACAAAACCAGAATTATTCCTAAACTGTAAAAACTTATTTGGGAACAATAGAGCCCATTGGTGTAACGGCGAAGTCAGAGCGCGAAATTTAAAACGCTATCCTAAGAAATACATAGTAGGATAATAATATGTTATTATATGAGCGATTATGACAGCCATTATTCACGAAGATGATGTTTGAGCCCACATTAAACAAATAAATGAGACTCAAATTTGATAACGTTAATGGAACACTATCATAATACATTAATTTTTATTTTTCAATAAATAAACTACTTACTAGGACAATACATATTGAAATTTGTGCAGTTAGTAATATATAAATTTGGAGTTTCTTGTGCCGGTGTAAACTCTGTTCCCTAAATTTTCTGTAAAAACAAAATGTAAGCATTTTTCTGAGTTTTGGGTGGCAAAATGGGGGAAATTCCCCAAAAATTGTACAAAATTATGGCAAAAATTTCAATTCTTAAGGTTCAATCTTTATTTCTGCTTAAATTAACAGTCGCAGACCTGTCAATATCTACATCAGTCAAGAGCTTAATAAAATGGCTATCAGACCTGCAAATAATATACGGGGTGTTCCATTTAACATTTTTGAGAAAAGTTCCATTTTGTCCACGTTGGTCACTCTGTACAATATGAACTATTTTGAAAAAAGTGTTAATGGATTTTACAAATAGAGTATCCTCTGAACCTAGTCCAATAAAAAAATCGTAATTAGCTTTGACCAGCAGACGTCAGTAGCACCACAAATTTGTGTTCACACTGGTACTAAAATGGCCGTATCTTAACATCGCTTACTCTAAACCCCACCGGTGTAGCATATCAACTTTCATAAAATTTTATGGGGAATCCAAATATGTAAATAAATGTGGGGCATTCCATTTAAAAAAAACATAACTTTGGTTTAGTGCCAAGCACGTGAACATCCTGTATACATCAAAATAATTTTAATAGAAGCTTCGTGGGGTTCTCCACACACACACGTAAAATTTCATGTTGATATCTTGAAGAGAATCAGAGATATGGACCGACTTCGCACTATTGGCCCAACCTGTATATGTCACTTCGTCACTTGCAGAATCCCTATTAAGAAATGCACTGAATTTAAATAATCAGTGTTTAAAATCTATGTTCCATAAGAGCTACATGATAAGAATTTTGATGAAGGAGGATAGAGCGTGAAACTAGTAACATAAACATAACCTAACTAATGGACTGGATTAGGTGGCTACTACGTTCCCCCGATTTAACCCCATTGGACTTCTTCTTTTGTAATCATATTAAAAATAATTTGTTGAGCCCGGTTTTATTTAACATACTGATGGACGAAGTAATCAAAGCAAGTAAACCAAACCTAAATAAACTGAAGGTAGAATACACAAAACTTCAGCCAGTAGAAATCTCTGAATGTGCTTTTGCGGACGATGTTGTGATCATGGCAGATAGTGAAATGGGATTACAGAGGAATATAAATGTTTGGACAGAAAATTTGAAAAACAGGATATGAAAATCAATACAAGGAAGACCAAGGTAATGATGACAGCTCAAAAAGAGGAAGCAATGAATATAAAAGTTGAAGGAGAGAGCATTGAACAGGTCACACATTTTAAGTATCTGGGAACAATAATAGAAAGTAACGGTAGACAGGAGAGAGACGTAAACGAGAGGCTTGAGAAGACGACAAGAACATACCATGCAATGAGGCAAAAATTTTTCAAGAAAAAAGAGGTAACCAAGAAGACGAAAATGACGATATTCAGAACAATTTATAGGCCAATACTAACTTACGGAAGCGAGACAAGACCAATGAAAAGTAAAATACAAGCGATTGAAATGAAATACCTAAGGGCAGTACAAGGAGTAACAAGAAAAGATAGAGTTCGAAACACTGAAGTACGAGAAAACCTTGAAACAGAGGCAGTACTGGAATACGTGGAAGAAAAGCAACTCAGCTGGTGGGGACATTTACAACGAATCGAAGAAACAAGATTAGCACCGAGAATATGGGATGCCAGAACAACAATGAAGAGGAACAGAGGAAGACCAAGAAAAACCTGGGAAGACGCAATAGCTGAAAGCATACAAAAAAGAGATAAAACGGTAATGGAAGCACGAAGGGTAGCACAGGATAGAAAACAATGGAAGAGCTTTGTGCACCAAACATAACGAAATCAAAAACCCCACACCGAAAGGTACAAGGGGAATACGGGTTATATATATATATATTAAAAATAATTTATACAAGATGCATAATAATAATACCAACGAACGAAACAATTTCAAACAATGTCTTAATTCTGTATCTAATAGGTATTCATATTTATAACGCAGTTCAAAGTGTTCTGAAGAGGTGCAATTTATGTGTTGCTAGCAATGGACATCAATTTGAGCATTTGCTTTGAAGTTTTCAGTTTCAAACATTGTTATTAGTTTACTTTAGTGATTTTTAAGTGGTTTGTTTGTTCAGTTTAGATTTGTTTTTTGTCGAGGCCTTTCTCTTGTTTTGTTAAGTTACCCCTAAGTCTTTTAATCTTTCAAAAATACTTTTATGAGGCTGTTATCTTTCTGGATACCTAGCGGATAGCGGTAAAAATATGCTTCCGATGCAGCCTCTGAATCGTTATTGCTTTTTGAATAAAGCATTCCAAAATATCAAATTTTTCATAATTTTCATTAAGCCATGTTGCACTTTTCGAAGAAATAATATGGGAATGACAATTAAAACTTGATAAAACAAAGTTAATGAAATTGGCATGGTAAGTGCGACAGCCGCGTGCCGCCTACTATAAAAAAAACTTTGAAAGAGAATATTATTTTATATTGGAAATTGTGAATTTTATTCAATTCGTGGCGCTGATGGAAATGTATTTTTGATTTCAAAAAGCATAGACAGTGGTTATGGAAGTGTTCACATAGGTAATTGTTTAGTAGTTAGTGTACTATAAAAAAGTTGCAGTGCAGGAAGAGGAACATGAAATGCATAATCCTATCCAAAAGAATGAAATGGTTCAAAAGTCTGTTTCATTGCATTGAATAAGCTGAAGAATTGGTTGCTACAAATAATATATTGTGCTTTTAAATTACTCCAAAAAGACCCTTCATTTTACATATTGGATGAGATGATGAGAGTACCACTGTGGTACTACCAACCACAGTATTGACAGCACTAATTTTAAGGCAGTGTTCAGTGTTGCCGATCGAAAATTCTGCTTTACTTATAGATTTCATGGAAATTACTGGCAATTTACTGGCAACATTGTAAAAAATCCTGGAATGCGTGAAAATCCAATTAGGCAGTAAAATGAATAAAGGGGCAGTAACGTGTGTGCAGTCATTAATTCAAAATGGATCTGTTAGAAATCGTGGGACAAGTAGTTCTATAAATACTTATGCAGTACAAAATATGATCGGCCAGTTAAATGATTACATATAATGTTTATTTAAGGCAGCGAAATAAAAAATACAATAATGTAGATACTAAGAAAAAAATTAAATTTATTGAACCATTAAAATTATTCAATGCTAACGACTGAGACTTACAATGCTCCGCTCGCTTCGCTCGCTCCGCTTGACCTTAACCTGACAGATTTTTGGACAAAAAGTGTCAGTTGTTAGCGTTTATAATGTTATTTTCTTCAAAGGAGTGCATTTTAAAGTGAATAATATTTGAAGAGAATAATATAAACGCTAACGACTGACACTTTATTCGATGCAGCATTACAAAAATGCTTTGTGGTGCAATAGAAGACGCCAATGGATGAAGCAAAATTAATAAAACAGTTCTCGGCTTAGACCATAATTAAAATATTTTCAACGTCCGGCAACTTCCGGTTATACCGGAAACGAGTACCTACTCTCTTATTTTAAATGGAATGCCCACATTTTTATTACGGATTTAGATTTTTGGTCGAATTTTAAGATCACTTTATGCAAAACATCACATGTGTAAAGGGCACTCTCTTCGAGATATTAGACGTTAAAAATAGTCATTTTTCAAATTTCATCAATAATTATAACTTGGAAACGGTACGAGATAAAGAAAAATGATGTACATGTCCCTATCCTAGTTTTTAATTCTCTATCTAATGGGTCTGGAAAATACTGCTTCCTGATTGGTTAAAAAATGACAAAAAGTTGCCAATCGGGAAGCAGTATTTTCCAGACACATTAGAAGATAGAGAATTAAAAACTAGGATAGGGACATGTAAATAATTTTTCTTTAACTCGTACCGTTTCCAAGTTATAATTGATGAAATTTGAAAAATGACAATTTTTAACGTTTAATATCTTGAAGGGGGAGCACTTTATACATGTAATGTTTTGCATAAAGTGACCTTAAAATTCGACCAAAAATCTAAATCCGTAATAAAAATGTGGGCATTCCATTTAAAATAAGAGAGTTGGTGTCTATTTCCGGTATAACCGGAAGTTGTCGGGCGTTGAAAATATTTTAATTAGAATGGTCTAAGCCGAGAGCTTTTGTGTGCAAATTTTCAGATTTTAATTCGCTGCCGTTTCTGAGAAACGTCTAACCGACCGTCTCCGTGAATCACCCTGTATACCTATGTGGGTAGTTTATGACTTATGTTTTTGAATTGATTATTTTGTTATTTTTCTTGTTATATTTTGTGTTTCACCTACTTAAAAATACATTTATTAATAATCTACTGCTCAGATAGGCAAACCTAGGTACCTACTGCTTTTTTTGTCATGTCCTACTGTCGAAGGAAATATTCATCTGGCAACACTGCCCAGAGTAAACACGTCACAGATGTCAAATGTAGAAATTAATTTTGGAGAAAGAAAAATAAATATTTTTGTGATTATGAATTTATTAGATTTGTGAAAGTTAAGTGATAGTGTTTGTAAGATAAAAAAATGGGTGGAAAACACAAGAACTCTCAAAGGACAAAAAATAATGCTAGGGTATGTAAAATAAATAAAACTGACACTTGATAACCTGTTTTTAGTTGAGTAGTAAAAAGTTATTCCTAACGCAATATTTGGCTGTTTCATATGTCTGTTCTGTGTTTAGTTCTGGAATAACATAACAAAAGGGCAACATTATTGCCTACATACATATGAAGGCTTATTTTCAACAAAATTTGATATCGAAGTTGTGCCGCAATTTGCAGTTTTCAACAGAGTCTAATGCAAATGTGAGCTTTGATGTTTGATATATTATTATTATATTATATTATTATTATTATAAATTTCGTCTATATTTTTGAATTTATATGCGTGTGTCGCTTTTGGTGATGGCCTGTCGAAATTGTGCAAACTGTCACATTTCACTGCGAGCATCTGTCAGGCAAATGTTATTGTTAATGTTTTTCCATCTTCACACAATTTTTCCTATTTTGCATGTATCTGAACAAAAGCAATTGATTTTAGTATTTCAGGTACTTACAGAAATTAACCATTGGGTAACAAGTTTAATGCGACAATGAAGTATGAAAGCTTTCAGTTTGCAAGGCTTGGCACGCAATTTTTGAGTGTATGTGTTTCAGGGATGCAACGTTTAACCACCCGTATGGACACTACCCATTTAGGGGAACGTTTAAACGCAATGCAGATAAAATTTAGATATAAACAAAGCCGCGGCTAGTGCTAGGCGCGCACCACGTAAGCGCAAAAGCGATGCGGCCGCTTAAATATTGAAAAACCGTCATGTACTTTTCAAGTTTATTGTTTGCGTCCCTTTGAGGACTTTCGCCGCCATCGCCGCGGCCATCATTCAACGGAATATGTATTATTTTATGATTTATAACCCAACTTTCAAACAACGTTTGATTTTTTCTAATTATTAAAGTTTCAAAACAGTATTGGTAAGTTACGGGTAGGGTGCGCCTTTAAACGCCGTATAAACGTTGCATCCCTAATGTGTTTTACTGAAAATGAATGTATTCAATATTCTAAAGCAAGCTCTGCACTTGGACTGGTACATCAACATGTAATTTGTTTGAAAATAAGCCTTAAACAGTTTCAAAATATTGAGTGAAGAAGTCTTGCACACTCGTGGAAGATTTGTAAAGTAGTTAATTATATCTATCCAGACACATTGTGTTTCCTCTATGTAACCGACTAGCAGCCCTATTCTGATTAAAAGCAGTGGCGGCTCCTGACTTTAAAACTTGGCAGTGCTCTAGAATGAAATCACCGCTCAGGGGTTGGGGGGGGGGGGGTCTGGCGGTTTCTCCCCCGTAGTTTTTTTAAATGAAGTGCTTTAGAAGCCATTTTTAAACATTTTCAAACAAGAAATTTCACTCACCGCAATATTTAACGAAAATCCCAAATCCAAAAGGTTAAACTTTCGCACTAGTGATGCCGCGGATCCACTTTTAATAAAAACCGGGTAAGGGATACCCGGCGAAATTTGTTGGCCGAATACCGGATATCATGAAGCGGGTACCCGAAAACCGGGTACCCTGCAGCCGGATACCGGATATCGTGCCCCAGCCATATCCGAGCATGCCCGGACAGCGCGGAACTATATTTACGGAGCTCTGAGACCGCGTCAAAACGCATGATCGGCACGTGTCTATGACGTAGCGCGGTTCTCATTGGAAAACGCGTGAACGAGGGTGCATTTTTATATTTTTCTGATATTTTGATTTTCGCCTCAAATGTTCTTGGTTTTGTTTCAGAATATGAATAATATTACTTTTTCTTTGTTTTTAATTGTTTTGTTTGCTTATTTATTTGTCATCGTTTTTTAAATTTTATAATACTTATTTCTGTTTGTCATAAGGACGAAATTGTTGTTTATTTTTAAACATATTTTCGTTTTTTATATACTAAGTACATATATGTAAAAAACGAAAGTCTTACTTTAATATGCAATCAAAAATAAAAGTTCAGTTTTAAGATTAAACTGTTTATTTTTAACTTTGCTCCTATCCGGCCAGGTAGAGGGCGTTATCCGGCAAAACTGGGTATTTGCAAAAATTGGCCGGATAGGCCGAATACCGGGTAATGGCCGGGTACCCGCGACATCCCTATTTCGCACACAACTTTTACCGCGACCTTTCGAAAAGCATTTGATACTTCGCACAGCCATTTCATTTTATTTCAAGTTTTTCGTTAAAAGTCTATTTTTAGATAAAATATTCATTTTTAACTGAATGGAGTATTACAACACAATAATAATTTTGAAAATTGCACAAATCAGGCGACCACTTTGTTAAAGTTCACTCCACAATGTTTAAGTGTTGACTTTAACGAAACCACTACCTTTAGTCATGCTAAGTATTGGAAATTTCAATATATAAAAATAAACACGATAATGCAGCTAATTACTCACGTTATAAGCAAAAACAATAAACACTGCCGCAGAAGTACAAATTCCCGCGTCTCGTGCTTCGCCCAACAGTAAGTGTGCGCTCAAACAGCGCTCCCAGACGAGGTATAATTCTTCCACCTAAATAGAGTGCCACACCTCAGTACTCGGACGGCTGGTTACGTGTGTGGTAGGCATTTTGAAAGACGAGGCGGAATGCTTAGAGCGCGTACTATTTATTATCTCCCATAATAATTAATATATATTGCGGCAGAGATTCAAAAAGTTTTAAACTTATTAGTTTATAATTATAAGGTTTGAACCTTTTATCAAAAAAGGTTAAAACCATATTTTTGTAGGCAGTGCGCGCGCACGATCGCACTTATTAAGGAGCCACCGCTGATTAAAAGTTAACATGTAGTTAACTTAAGTAGGATCTGTAATTTCCTTAAAAACTATTCTGATGTTAGCAAGGTGTTAAAAATTAAACTAAACTGCTGTTCAGGCCTTAATTAGGATTTGAACCTGTGTCTTTGGTAACCGTATTTTGTATTTTTTATTATAGGCCAACTATTTTTGTATAAATGTAAAAAACAAAAAGGTTCGTTGTTATATAAAATAATTTAATAATATGTCATAATTTTTGTACAAAATTTTTCCATGTAATAAATATCGCAAGATACATCCAATAAAAGTTTTCCATTCAAGAGAATTTACAGTCCACAATTACTAACCGGAGATCTGCTTATTGGGGAACGAATAGTTCGCGCCTGAAGATAACAGATTCCACAACTGCCTTAACTTCTCAGTTGACAGACTGAATTTAAAAACAGTAAAATCAGTGTCTTTAAGACGTAGGTTAAGTATCTGGTTGCGATATTCTATGTGAAGTGTTTGTTCTACTAAGAAAAATGGCCGTAAATGTTGTAATTGATACCCTTTTAAGAGACGTTTTGAGTCCATTTACTTTTCCCGCGTCATATTTTAAGAAGTTTTTTAGTTTCAAAAGGAAATGCTGATATGTGATTTCTCCACATATGAAAATGTTTCGTTATTCCACTGCAGTAAGTAGGTACTTGAACATTCAAAAGTACCTATAATGTATAACTCGAATTATTGGTTTGAATACCTACAATGATTCTTTTAGATTTTGACCTCGATAAGTTTTTTAGCAAGTGATAGCTGCTAAAATGATATTGTTGTGGAATCTGTTATCTTCAGGCGCGAACTATTCGTTCCCCAATAAGCAGATCTCCGGTTAGTAATTGTGGACTGTAAATTCTCTTGAATGGAAAACTTTTATTGGATGTATCTTGCGATATTTATTACATGGAAAAATTTTGTACAAAAATTATGACATATTATTAAATTATTTTATATAACAACGAACCTTTTTGTTTTTACATTTATACAAAAATAGTTGGCCTATAATAAAAAATACAAAATACGGTTACCAAAGACACAGGTTCAAATCCTAATTAAGGCCTGAACATGCCCCCGGCCTTGAAAGGACAAACTTTCAAATTAGAACCTGGAACTAAAAAATTAAGAACAAGGTTTTCAACATAAACCAAATAAATAAATTCACCGCATTGTCGCACGAATGTCCACAGGCAATGGGCACAGTTTCGAAAAAGAACGACGAACAACTCCATTGCGAGTGCGAACAGATGCAACTCGAACGATTCCGTCGCTTCCGGGATGCAGAGAGACAACTCGGCCTAGCTTCCACTGAAGAGGAGCCTGGTTGTCATCTTTGAGCAGAACAAGCATGTCTGCTTTCAAATCGGAATGATGAGAGCGCCACTTGGTGCGCTGCTGCAATTCGGAAATATATTCCAAACTCCATCTCTTCCATAGAGTTTGATGAAACTGCTGTAGACGTTGAAATGTAGACAAACGTGATTCAGGTATATGTGTGACGTCCGGATCAGGTAACGCTGTTAGCGGTCTCCCAATCAAAAAGTGAGCGGGAGTCAAGGGTTCAAGATCATTTGGATCAGATGATAAAGGTGAAATGGGACGTGAATTTAACGTTGCTTCCACTTGAGCAAGCAATGTACAGAACTCTTCATAATTTAAAGTAGAGTTACCTATAACATGTTTTAAATGATGCTTGGAGGATTTGATTCCGGCCTCCCAAAGACCACCAAAGTGCGGACTATGCGCGGGAATGAAATGCCAGCTAATTGCGTCATTAGCAATTATACCTGAAATAGATGAACTTTCTTTCTTCAAAAAGTTACCTAATTCACACAATTCAGAATTCGCACCTACAAAGTTTGTTCCGTTGTCCGAATAAACTTGTAATGGCTTGCCGCGACGAGCAACAAAACGACGAAACGCGAGGAGAAATGTTTCCGTAGATAAATCAGTCACCAATTCCAGGTGCACGGATTTTGTGGAAAAACACACGAATAAACAAAGATAGGATTTCAAAATTTTATAACCTCGACCTTTGCGGTCCTTTATCATAAATGGTCCGCCATAATCGATACCAGTGATATGGAATGGCGGAGATGGAACGACACGGGACAAAGGTAAGTTGCCCATAATTGGATGTGTCAATTTTGGAGAAAAACGAAAACATCTAACACATGCATGAAATACTTTTCTAGCTAGATTTCTCCCAGATGTTATCCAGTATCTGTCCCTCAGGGAAAATAGCATAAGCTGAGGCCCCGCATGGAATAATTTTAAGTGTTCAGAGAAAACAATTATCTGGGATAAGGGATGCTTACCAGAAAGTATTATAGGGTGCTTTTTGCTATAAGAAAACTGGGAGTGATGGAGTCTGCCACCAACTCTAATGATGCCATCGGCATCCAAAAATGGATTAAGGCTTTTTTCGAGAGAAAGGAATCTTTTCTGGGCGATTGAGTATGAATCACCTAGCAATTCCACAGGAGATTTGAATGGTATGGAGACAATGAATCTACCATCCGAATCTCTGCGGGTATGTTTAACGAAATGAGCCTCACAGGCGTTTTCTTCCACCGAGAAAACTCTTTCTGTAGGATAATGTTCAATTTCCCAAAATCTGGAAAGTTGATCGGGAACTTCATTGATACGACTAAAGTTACAGTAAATCTTTGAATCTAAATTGAAACCCATGGGGCCTGACACTACCCAACCGAAGCGGGTTTTTTGTAAAATTGGAAGATTTGGACCTAATCGAATTTGTCCAATACAAAGTATATGAAAGAAAACTGGAGCACCTATTAAAAGGTCAATATCACCTGGTTGATTAAAAGAGGAATCTGATAACCGAATGTTATCAGGAATCTTGAAATGCTGCCTATCTATATGAACACCAGGGATGGTACCTGCGATTTCATCTAACACTAAGCAAGACAGGCGAGTTTTGAAAGGGGAATGATGAGCATGTACCTCGACTTCACACTTTGAGTGAACATGGGATGTGACCCTAGTTAATCCAGATATGGAGACATTGGCTGATTGAACAGGTAAGTTCAATCTTCTACATAGATGAGAACGTATGAAGTTAGATTGAGAACCGGAGTCGAGTAGTATTCTAACTGGATGGGAATTACCGGCAGAATCAAGGATCTGCGCAGATACAGTGGGTAATAGAACCTGAGAGGTATTTGACGAGAATGCAGAAATGGATGGAATAGGTAATATAAGAGCACCCATAGAGGAGGAACCCGTTGGCTCCTGAGACGAAGCTGGTGCGGTGTTAAAGTGCAAAAGAGTGTGATGTTTAGACTTGCAACTTTTGCAATTAAACTTTGAATTGCATTGAAGCAAGAAATGGCCTTTAGACAAACAATTAAGGCAAACTTTTAATTCCTTCGCCTTAACTAATCTCGCTTGAGGAGTTAGTTTGTGGAAATCATCACATTTGGAGAGAAAATGGGATTGTTTGCAGAGTATACAAATAGGATTACTAGACACGAACGATTTTGAATGAGTCTTGGGATTATCTACGAATGTTTTGTTTGACCTGTGCTCGCAAGACTCTAAGAGATTAGCAGTATTTTTAAGAAAATCTTTAAATTGATCCAGAGTAGGCAACCGCGACCCTAAATTATTTTTGAAAGATTCCCATTCGCGGGAGGTGGTAGGATCGAGTTTGTTGGAAGTAACATGGATCAAGAATGCATCAAGAAGTTCACCTTCAGTGGATAGCGACTTGAGCGCTGTAACATGCTTAAAAAGTATATCATTCATTTTTCTTAATTTGGAAGCTGATTCTTTGGATACATGATCAAAAGTAAGTATTGCCTTTAGGTGGTTGTGAACCAACACACGAGGATTGTTGTATCGCTCACATATAGAGTTCCAAGAAATATGATAGTTACGTGATGTAAACTCTAGAGATTTGATGATCCCAGATGCTTCACCAGAGAGACTAGCTTTCAAATAATGCAACTTTTGGATATCGCTGATTTCAGAGTTTTCATGAATTAAATCTCTGAATATCTCTCTAAACTCCAGCCAATTTTCCATATCACCGTTAAATTTAGGCAAATTTATGGTGGGCAATTTTATAAAATTTGAATGAGGGGAATTCACGATAGAATGATGAATCGGTGAATTTAAAGCGGCATGAGAAACATTGGTAGCACAATCAAGTGCGCGAATTAAAAGTTTAGCTTGTGATATTGCTTGAAAATATTCGATTTCAAATTGTTCGAATTGTTCATTCTCATTGTCTATGCTTGTGCTAACATTGATTATTTCTGCATGAACATCTTCGAAATCGGATAAATAAGAAATTGCAGATTCTAAGTATGTTTGCAGTTGCATATATTGAACCGGACTAATATTATGCTCGGGATCTTCATGAGAATTTTGTAATTTTGCAATGAAGTTTCCAAATCGGGTCAGTTTCCCTTTGATTATAGACCTTTTTGATTTCAGAGCATCCATTTCGATGAAAAAATAAAATATCAACAATGCTTTCCCGGAAGTATTATAAATAGATATAAGCAAATGAGAAAAAAAATCACTAGAACAGACGTAACAAACCTTGTAGCTACATGTACATCTAAGACACAAATGCGCAAAATATAATAAGAAATTACGAAATTAGCTAGCGTCTTAAATCGTGGAAAACAGAAAATGCACTAAATTATGTATTTGAACTAGACATATAAATTGAAAATACTACGTCTGTAATTTGCTTACAGTGAAAAACATGCAATAAATAGGAAAATAACCAATAAAAATTAAAAGAAGTAACTCACTTATTCGCGCAATGGTTGGTGAAACCCACAGCGGTTACCTTATTGTATGAAAAGAAGCAACGCTGCTACGGCTCAACTCTGTAGTCTACGAATTCGGCGGGTTCCAATGAATATCCGTGCTCGTATGGACCAAAATGTGGAATCTGTTATCTTCAGGCGCGAACTATTCGTTCCCCAATAAGCAGATTTCCGGTTAGTAATTGTGGACTGTAAATTCTCTTGAATGGAAAACTTTTATTGGATGTATCTTGCGATATTTATTACATGGAAAAATTTTGTACAAAAATTATGACATATTATTAAATTATTTTATATAACAACGAACCTTTTTGTTTTTTACATTTATACAAAAATAGTTGGCCTATAATAAAAAATACAAAATACGGTTACCAAAGACACAGGTTCAAATCCTAATTAAGGCCTGAACACCTATTTTAGATGTTTTTTAAGAACTGCTTATTAATATTTTGAATTTTACTTTGGAAAATAAATGAAGCATTCCGTTTTATACTGATTTTATTTGTTTTTAATTTAGCAATAAGTTGGCGGGCCGGATAGAAAGTCCTGGCGGGCCGGATGCGGCCCGCGGGCCGCCAGTTGGCTATCCCTGGTCTAAACCAAAGTTATTATATAGGAAGTTGCCTAATGCCCGTAAAGCGCTCTAGCACCGCATGAAGTACGAGTGGGGGAAGCATGTGACTTCAGCGCCATACCTCAACCGCGCTTCGTACACATATGTGTACAGACGTCTGCATGCGTTTCCCGATTCCCGCGTCTTATGCATTCCTTTGATAGCATAAATTTATGTATAACCTGCGTTGTTATGAAGTTTGATCATTCTGCAGTTAATGAAAAAGTTAAGGTAGATTTCTTTTGGTCCTATATTTAAAGCAAAAAGGTGTAAGTAAAAGTCCTAAAGATAGGTACTTACCTACCTCAAATCCCCGCACTAAATTTCCGACATTTGTCACTTACATATGTAGGTAATTGTAAAAACGGCAGATCATTTCATCGAGATATCGTAAGGTTCAAATTGGAATTTCATTCATTCGGTACCTACCGACTTCCATGGATTCTATAGTTTCTTCTGGGCGTGGGCCTGACTATTTTTGGTATACCTAAGTTTATTACTGAAACTGAACTACCTATATGGATAGATACCTAATTTATAAAATTTAAAGCAAAAATGATTGTATTCTAATGTAGAGTAATTTAGATTTTTGAATTAGCTATGTTAACCTAATGAAGTTAAACCTAGATTGAAAATGAAATCGCTCTCGATGCCACCCATTTTTAACTGGAGATAATTAAAATAATGGTATACTAAAAACTGAAACCCACATCCAGTATTTTATTTTCAGAAATAAATACATACACCCATACTCCGACTAATTCCAAACAAAGTTGAAAAAAGTATGCACATAAGTTGAAATGCAGTAGGCAGTATAGATATAGATAACATTATGTACAGTTATTTGAATAAAAATACCTACTTATAAACATTTTCTACTCGCCGATGTGTTTTTAAAAGCAAAACGTAAGTATGTACCTACCTAATATCTACCTACCTTCATACCTACTACCTACTCAAATAAATACGTACCTACTTGCCTAATATCCTAAACGACTGAACGGATTTTAACAAACTTGGTCTCGTTGGAAAAAGCATTTATTGCTCCATCAAACCCATCCTACCTGTGATATGTCTAATTCTTAGTGATGCCCCTAGAGCGCGTTTTTTGATTTAATAACAGAAAATTGCAAAATTCTCTAAAAAATTAAATGCAATAATATCACTTTTTTCATAAAAATGTAGAGAAATGATACATAAATAGGCTAGTAAGACCACATCTCGATATCTTATTCCTAGCCAAAAATATCGAAGAAAGAAAATTTAGTTATCATAAAATTTTAGAGAGACGCTATTACACCGGTATTTATTCTTATTTATTTGTCTTTCTTCAAGATTCAGTGATAAAATTTCATAATTTAAATAATAAAAATATTCTTAGTTCAAACAATTAAAAAAAACGTGTAGGTGGATTGGACGAGGAAGTCTATTTCCTTGGCCACCCCGATCCCCAGACCTCACATGTTTGGACTTCTATCTATGGGGTCGGTTAAAAGATATTGTTTACCAAATTCCACCAACAACGAGAGACGACATGAACATATGAATACAAAAGAGGCCATTCGTAGCCTGTCAAGAGCACAAATTGAAGCTGCTGTAATGTCTACGCATGAGTGTGATGGAAGACAGTTCGAGCATTTAAGGAGGCATTAGTTTTATTTCAAAATCGGCCTTTCTTTCTTCTTATGCCCCTACACGTTTTTTTTAATTGTTTGAACTAAGAATACTTTTATTATTTAAAAATTATGAAATTTTATCACTGAAACTTGAAAAAAGACAAATAAATAAGAATAAATACCGTTGTAATAGTGTCTCTCTAAAATTTTATGATAACTAAATTTTCTTTCTTCGATACTTTTGGCTAGGAATAAGATATCGAGATGTGGTCTTCACTAGCCTATTTAAGTATCATTTCACTACGTTTTTATGAAAAAAGTCATATTATTGCATTTAATTTTTTAGAGAATTTTGCAATTTTCTGTTATTTAATCAAAAAACGCGCTCTAGTGGCATCACTAAGACTTAGACGTATCACAGTTAAGATGGGTTTGATGGAGCAATAAATGCTTTTTCCAAAAAGACCAAGTTTGTTAAAATCCGTTCCGTCATTTAGGAGTTACAGCTGTTTATGTAAAAAAACATTGAATCACCCCCCACCACTTCATTTTAATAGATACGCCAAAAGTGTTAAACAAAAATTACTCGAATAAAGCTTATCTTTAAAAAACACATATTTTTTGGTACATTTACTAGGTGGATTTCAGTGAAAAATCACTTTAAAAGTTTAAGATGGCGGTTACGCCCCCTGGCGACCATCTTGGAAATCTGAAAATATTTTCCACGGTCTTCTCTTCCACTTTAGTAATAAATTTTTTTACCGCAAGACTCTATGATGAATAGCTTCCGAGATATAGCACTTTGCATTCTTATCTGGCCACCCGGTACATACCTATAGAAACAGATGTTCACGGAAATTTAGTTTTTGAGTTAATAATAAATAATTATTATTTTATACCTAACGATGATTATTTTATTCCACCGTTCTATGCCCTCCGCTTATCAGCTAATGTATGGCAGTAAATTTCGGTCCAGCAGTGACGCCAATTTCCGATCGCAGCCGACTAAAAACGAACCTCGCATTAGGCAACTTCCCATATAATAACTTTGGGTCTAAACGTCTAAAGATAAGGTATTTTTCAGGCATTTTACAGCAATAAAAATAAGTAAGTACTCAATGATTTTTCATTTTGTTTAGATATTTTAAATTCCAGATTTGTGGAATTGTTGGTTCTATAGATGGAACACGTATTGCAATTATAACTCCACCAGTAGAGAATGTAGAACATCCCCCTTGCTATAATAATAATAAAAATAATATATATTTGCTCAAACTACAATGCCACATCAAAAACATGATGTACACAGACATAGTTAAGAAAATGAAGAATAAATATGTTTGATAAGTTGCACACTCTTCACTATCAGTTCAAAGAAATCGGCCGCAGAATACAGTGGTTTCTAGTTCTAGTAATAAACGTTTTAAATTGCTCTTGAATAATACTTCGCGGAAGATTCAGGAATCTATCCGGAAATTTATTGTAAAATTTTATGCTGTGCTGGACTCGAGCAATTTGGTGGAAAGGAATGCTTAGTTTGTTCTGGTTTCTGCTTCCATGATATGAACTATTTTGTGGGAATTTCACATAATTTATTGTCAACAGTAATTTGACGAGCACTTTTTATTTTGCCGGATAAATTTCTGTTTTGAACGAAATTTTGTTGCCAGGCAATTTGATGAATAAAACTGGCAGCCAGTAAGAGGGCGAAGGCGAAGCCTGAGCAGTGTATATTTTCAATCATATACAGTGTGTCCACGGATGGACTTAACTATACTTGTAAAAACTTTTATTTTCAGTTTCTCTAGAAAAAGTCATTCTTTATAATTTCTTTTGCTTGTTATATAAATACGATTCACGTTGAGAAACTTTGATTTTGTTGTACAGGGTGCGCAGAAAATACAAAAATGTATTGTAACGTATTTCGTATATACACAATTTATTTATTAACAGTGACTAAGTACAAATATTTACAGATAAAGTGATTTGAGAACTTCAAATTAACAAAATGAACAATAAGCAGTGAAATATATACAAGCAGTGAATAACAACAAGCAGTGAAAAATTAAACAATTATTAGTGAACAATTAAACAGTTAATTACCTAACCTAAACAATCCACAGTACACAAATCCACAGTTTAAACTCTCTAAAACACTCGTCTTCAACCGACGGTTAATCACATACGAAGACCCCCGGTACACTTAAAAACGCGATAACTTCATTCGCACACACGTACCATACTGACACCAAAACACGCGTACTGTAAGACTTATACTCGCACTGGACTATCAATCGCCGTCTATAAATTATCGCCCGGTTCTATCGCTCTCTTCAAACCTAAATCAAACTCGAAACTGTAACTAAAACTGACTCTTCGGCTTCTCGCGCCCCAATTTATAGTCTTCTTCGAAAATTCTCGATTTGGAAACTACCAGAAATCGATTGTTCGATCGATCGATTGTTCTAGCTTCATAAACAGAAGGTCAACGCCGCAATAAATCATTGCGCGAGCGGCTTGAACAGACAAACAGCGTGAATCATCATAACCATGAGCGTCGCTTGCGGGGCAAAAGTTCGTATCAGTATATTTGTAAAATTAAAAATTTTTGAATCAAGCTTTTTGAAGTTTCAAAATGAAACAGCTTAGAAGGAGAAATCGAAAAGCCAAATAAGGTTTTTCCATAAAAGTTATACTTAGTTGCTAAGAAATACCGGGTGTCCGGTTAAGGTTGACTTTTTTTTGAAAAACTGAAAATAAAAGTTTTTACAAGTATAGTTAAGTCCATCCGTGGACACAATTATAATTATATTGTTAATAAAGCCCTTAGTTTACTTGGGTTTCTAGTGAGAAATACCAAAAATTTCGAATCGGTCAACTCGATAGTCAGATTGTATAATGCCTCGAGAGTGCTGCTGTTGTTTGGTCACCTCAAGCTCATACTAAGATGGATTTTATTGAGAGAGTTCAAAAG
Source organism: Xestobium rufovillosum (assembly GCA_963966045.1). Taxonomy (NCBI): domain Eukaryota; kingdom Metazoa; phylum Arthropoda; class Insecta; order Coleoptera; family Ptinidae; genus Xestobium; species Xestobium rufovillosum. Next base: position 41,243,944 of record OZ014494.1, on the reverse strand, counting down.
AGATTCCTGAGATACTTGTATCTTAGAAAATATAATACTTACCCTTACTTGATATCATATGTTAAGGTATGGTTCGGTTTTGGCGTTTGTCGGCGGCCGCTGCCAACGGCGGGACACTGATTGTAATGTCCGCTTATCAACGCGGTTCGCTTTGCACGTCAAAACTTGCAAACGCGGCAGTCAACAGCGCGCCGTTGCATGCAGACTGCTAGGGTAATCAGTATGAACGCGCCGTCGAATCTCGATGGTCAGTGTCTACGACGATATTGGATTCTTGTGCGTTGTTGTTGATATAGTTTTTAAATCTGTATACACTATGCTGAGAAAGGTAGGGATGAAATACAGGGACAGAAGAATAATACATAATCTCTACAAAGAGCAAAAGGCAGTTATAGAATGTGAGCAGGAACAAAGGGAAGTAGATATCCGGAAGGGAGTGAGACAGGGATGTGCATTGTCACCTCTAGTTTTCAACTTATATATCGAAGATGCGATTAATATTGTTAAGGAAAGAACAGCCTCAGGGATCAATGTACAGGGCCAAACTATTAACATGCTCAGATTTGCGGATGATATAGCAGTGTTAGCATCTAGCAAAGAAGAATTAGGAGCGGCTTTGAATGAAATGGAAGCAGTTTTGACACAGGGCTTCGGCATGAAAATCAATAAAAAGAAAACTAAAATTTTGGTATGTAGGGGATGTGAAAATAGAACTAAAATGGAAATACAAATTGGAAATGAGAAGATAGAGGAGGTCGCGGATTTCTGCTACTTAGGAAGTAAAATAACTCAAGACGGTAGGAGCAGTAAAGATATAAAACAAAGAATGGCGCAGGGCCGAGTTGCGTTTAACAAAAAGAAACAACTGTTATGCTCGAGAACGGTTAATATAGAGACTAGGAAGAGACTCTTAATGTCGTATGTATGGAGTACGGCATTATACGGGTGCGAAACTTGGACAATAGGAGAAGCGGATAGAAAAAGAGTAGAAGCGTTTGAAATGTGGTGCTACAGACGCATGATGAAGATACCGTGGATAGATAAGGTTAGCAATAGGGAAGTATTAGAAAGAGTTGGGGAAAAGCGAAAGGTATGGAAAACAATAAAGAGTAGGAGAGATAGGATGGTAGGACACCTTCTAAGACACGAAGGAATAGTTCGTGACATACTAGAGTCAGAGATAGGAATAAAAAGAGGTAGGGGTAGGCCTAGATTAGACTACTGCTCTCAAATAGTTAGGGATGTAGGATGTTCTACTTTCAGGGAAATGCGTAGGTTAGCTCAGGATAGAAAAGAATGGAGGTACGCGTCCAACCAGTCTTCGGACTGAGAACCTTATGATGACACTATGTTGAGCACATAATTAAACTGCTCTCTATTTAAACGGACACATTGTCGGAAACGCTCCTCATTGTTCTGAAGATGGCCTTTGATTAATAAATTGAAATACCCCTCTGTATATCTATTTTTAAATATGATACTCTGTACACGAGCAGACGTCTCTTCTTCAAGGTAGTGTGCCAGTAGAACCATTTCCAAGTCGTCGTCTTCTTATTCTTCTTGTAATAATGCGAGACACAATTCCATTGCAAACGTCAAATACCTCAGAAGACTTCAGCACGACTGTCGTCCATTGGAACGTGGAAGCGCAAAAGGAACCAGTGGCTATGCCGCCGTCGGCGGCTACCGTTTTCGGCCGCCGACAACGTCGACTGGAAAACGCCAAAACCGAACCGTACCTTTAGTATGCTTGAAAGCTTTATCTTTGAAACTTTGTATCATAGGAGAAGAGTTCAGTCAGTATTATTTATCTATTATGTAACAAATAATGTAAGATCTGACGGCTGTTTTTTAATAAATTACATAAAATTTAATGTACCTAAAATTAATTTAAAAATAAAACAAGTGTGCTTGTTTGTTATTAGTCCCACAAGTTGTTCTCCGTTGAACTTTATGCTAAAATGTTGTAATTTGTTATACAGGGTGGCACACTGAAAACAGTAAGTGTGATTTTATACCACTTGGCATCATTTTTACACAAAAAGCTCGGACACGTCGATTGTGGTTGTAAGGGGGACATCTGAATTCGATGTTTTCATTCATGTAACTTCAACCCCAAAGCTGGAGAGGACTCTTCCGAAGAGTATACAAGAAGCGCCATCGATTAAGACTTTTATGAAGAAGATAAAGCAGCATTTCTTTGAAAAACAAAATTAGGAATTCCACCGAGGTGGAAAAGTTTATAAGTTACCTGTAAGTGCAACAAGGGACCTATTAAAATTGTAATAACGGGCATAATTTAGAATTTTAGAATGACTGGAATAGATTATGATTATGTAATGTTGGTGATACTCTGTGCTTCTTGTTCGTTTGAAGTTGAATAATTGTACTTTTGAAATGCCTTCTCGCTACCACTATACATAGTGTCTGAGGAAAGGCATATTTTATGGAAAATTGATGTTCTTGTACTACATAAAGCTTTTGTATATTGTTCTGTTTACTAAATATATCAAATAAAAAATAAATAAAAAAAATGGAAGGTCGAGTCAAGATACACACCGTTTAAAAGGCCTCTTTAGAGCAGTTTTTTGTTTTTTTAAATCAGACCTTTAACCACCGAGAAAGTGCGCCTTCAAGATAACATTAATTAAGGCACCTTAACACCAGTAAGTGCAATTTTATACCATTTAACATCATTTTTTACTCAAGAAGCTCAGACACGTCGATGTTGGTTTTAAGGGAGAAATCTGAATTCCTTGTTTTCATTCATGTAACTTTAACCCTCAATTCTCTTTATAACAGTTTTTCGTTTTTTGAAATCGGACCATGGACCTCAGAAAATGCATTTTAAATGGTATAAATTTGCACTTACTGGTGTTAAGGTGCCTTAATTAATGTTATTTTTAAAGTGGTCCAATTTTAAAAAATAAAAAACTCTTATAAAGACAATTGAAAGACCTTTCATACGGTGTGCATCTTGACAGCACCTTCCATTCATTTAAAAATTTAAGGGTGCTTTCCCCTCCCGCTTAGGGGTTGAAGTTACATGAATGAAAACATCCAATTCAGATGTCCCCCTTACAAGCAAAATCGACGTGTCCGAGCTTTTTTCGTGAAAATAGTGCTAAATCGCACTTACTGTTTTCAGTAGGCCACCCTACCGTCAAGTATACAAAAGCCAAAGCCAACTTTGAAGAGACAGTGTAAGGTACCTTGTACCTTCTATAGTTTAAATCATATAACTTGGCGTATGGGTTGACACATGCATGTGAACTAATTTGTTTCGACATTGACAGTACTGTGACACTAATACTGGTTTCCATGATAACATACGAAACAAGCAAAGACGTACAAATACATTGTTATCCAACATTATAAATGAGAATGAGTGAAATAAAGAGTTACAATGGAAAATCTTGATTATTTCATCTTACGTCAATAATTAGCGGCCATATCAACTAGTTGCGTGCGAGAGAGACATCAAACTAACATGATGCGTAGATTATTTCAATCATACGCCAAGTTATATTATTCAAACTTCATCTAGTTTTAATTAGTTTTAGTCTTAGTTTGATAGTTTTTGTTTTGCACCTTTACATGTATGTAAGTACCACTAATGGTGTATGTAGCTGTAAGAAAATAAATAAATATTTAACTCGGATCTTGTTACATTTTTCATTTGTGCGATCTTCTTGAGATGATGAATTTTCGAATACCTAGTAGTTACTCAAAATAAAGTTAATTTTCATTCCTTTTCACTCTACTAATTACAGAATTAATAACTTATTGACCTGACTTATGAGATTGAGGTGGATCATTTATTGTTGGTGTTTCGCTGAGATCTTTCAAGAATTCTTTCAATCGGTAACTGGTTGCTTTCTTAGGTACCTAGGGTGACCAGACGTCCTCATTTTCTTCGACATGTCCTCTTTTTTAAGGCGACCGGGGACGTTCGGGCGGGAAAATCAAACCTTCCGCAACTCTTTCTAATACCTCTCTATTTGCTAACCTTATCCATCCCTGGTATCTTCATAATGCGTTTGTAGCACCACATTTCAAACACTCCTATTCTTCTTAGAACCGCTTTTCCTATTGTCCAAGTTTCACACACTTACGTACTCCATACATACGTCTTTAAGTCTCTTTCGAGTTTCTACATTAACCGTTACTGAACATAACAGGTGTTTCTTTTTGTTAAACGCATCTCGATCCTACGCTATTCTTTATTTTATATCTCTAATGCTCCTACCATCGTGAGTTATTCGACTTCGTAAATAGCAGAAATCCGCTACTTCCTCTATCTTATTTCCTATTTGTATTTTAGTTGTAGTCCTATTTTCACGCTATCTACGTACCAAAATTTTGGTTTTCTTTTTATTAATTTTCATGCTGTAGTCCTCTGTCAAAACTGCTTCCGTTCTGGTTCTACAACAGTTATATAAAAAATAATATGTTCAACAGGAGTTTTTTTATGAAGAGTGAATTTTCTGAGAAATTAAAAGTACAAATTTTTTCCTGTGTAATCCCACCCGGGGACATACTGTATAATAGCAAAGATTATGATTGTTGACCATGCCATATAAAGTAAAACATGCTTTGTCGCTTACAAAAAGATGTTTTAATCGAGTTCCTCATTTCTTCACTTATTGACAAAAATAAATATGGCATTGTTTATCAAGTTCAGTTAACTTCTTGGGAGTGCCTCCGTAGCCGGCGCCGGCCTTGCGTGTAGTTGCCGGCGCGCTTCTATTTGGGAACGAAAAAGACTGATACAACGCATGCGCATTTTAAACAGACCCCTTAGCTTCCCTCTCGCACCAGACACACGTAGGCTCCGGCAACAATACACCTATAAAACTGTAGCCGGCGCCGGTTACGGAGGCACTTCCTAACTTCTTTACCTCTGCCATTCTGTATGAATAAAAATTCATTTTGTCCAGTATTCTTTGAGTACTTGTTACGTCTAAATTGCGTGCTGCTGCATGTCATAGAACTAATCCATTTGGGCTGCGCAGAATTAGTTGTTTCCCCTTTCTTCGTTTTCTGGATTGCATGTTGACAGAACCCTGGCAGATTGTTTTCTCTCAATTGACTCATTATTTCGCCACTTCCTTACAAAATAATGCCTCGAACTGAAACATCAGGCCCATTAAAATAGAGACGAAATAAACGTTGATTTTGGATGATAGAATCAAAAGCAATAAAATTTTCAAGGATAATATCCAGTGGTGGCTCGTGAATAAAACATTTGGGTGTTCTGCAGGAGAAAATATATGAAATTTCAGATGCGCCAATGAAAATGGTATTCAGGCATTACCGCCGATAATAATAATAATAATAATAATGTTTATTTGAAATAGGAATCCTAATAATTTACATTCTATCTCGACAAATCTCAATTACAACAAAAAAAATCCAATTACAAAAGATATACTCCAGCAAAATACAACACATCAGCACAAGTAAGCCCTTACAATAGTTATATCCACATAAGCCCTTTTGTTATTCCAACATAGTTCTGAGTTTACTCTTAAATGCCCCCAGAGTGCAAGTTTGTTTGATATGTTCTGAAAGTTCATTAAAGTCCCTAAATCCCTTATATACCAACGAGTTCATGCTTCCTCTATAATTCATTCCAGACAAGTAAATGTCTGAGCTACTACGGGTATCGTGGCTATGGACTTCATTTCTGTACACAACAAATTTTGATAAATAACTGGGCAATAGGCCATTTCTAATTTTATAAATTAAACTCATAGTCCTATAATAAACATTCACAGAGACAGAGAACCAACTCAGAGTATGCAATATCAAGTATACCGGTGTATATCTGTTACACCGCAAAATTATTCTCATTCCACGATTCTGCAATTTTTGCAGCGATTGAATGTTTGCCTTGTTCATCAAATATATAGGCTAGGGCAGTATTCAAAGTGGGGTTGTATTATGGTTCTATATACAGTTATTCTAGAGTATAGTGATAGATATTGTGCAATTCTTGAAAAAAAATACAATTTTTTAAGATCTTCTTTTGAAGATAATTTAGGTGATTGCCAAACGATAACGTATTGTCCATGATAAACCCCAGATATCTAATTTTATTTACTATCTTCAACCTTTCACCATTTATTTCAATGTTTATTGATTGGAAATCAATCATTTTCAACTTATGTCTACTTGCTAGAATCATCGCTTTACTTTTTTTAATGTTTAATTTCAAAATACTGGTGTTCAAATTCAAATACATACTTGTATATTGCCCTTAGTGCATCATTCATCCTGATTACAACCTCATCTAACATGGAAAACAAAATAACGCGTTTTCCTGTTACATCCAAAAATACACTTATTTTTGGTGTAAATTTCTATAGAGAAATGAGTATAGTTTCCGCATACCTATTATAAATTATTGTTTTTTATCATAAAATGGAAGTGATTAACAATTTGAGCTGAAAAGGTTTAGCCAACTTACTAACATACGAAGGCAGAAATAGTGAAAAGCAACAATCGAGAAGCTTTGTTGATACAGCCAATAGTGAGATCAACGACTAGTGATACAACTAAAAGGGACATTAAAATGAATATCGATCCGGCGGAACTGCAGATTGGTGTGGATAAAATTAAAAAAGTAAGCAATGGTTCAGTGGTTGTAGAATGTACAAATGTAGAAGAAAGAGACAAATTGAAGAGAGAAGTAGAAAGGAACTTAGGGGAAAAATACAATACGAAGATTCTCCAGAAGAGAGAACCAAAAATGAAAATTATTGGAATAGAAGAAAACATGACGTGTGAGAATTGAAGCTTTGTCTGCTGAAGCAAAATAATTGTATTAATGAGAGTGATGATTTGGAAGTCTTGATAGTTAAGAAAATGAAGAGAATGTATATGGCAATCATAAAGTCAAGTGTACAAAGTTTTAATAGAATTATGAGTCAAGGTAAGCTAAGAGTAAAATGGAATATCTGCAGGGTATTTGAACATGTGCCAGTATTGCAATGCTTCCAATGTTTGGATTATAACCATAAAGCTAGTGAATGTACGGGTAGTATATATTGTGGAAATTGTGGTGAAGAGGGACATAGAAGTAAAGATTGTAAGATAAGTGAGTTGAAGTGCATTAACTGCAGTCAAGCAAATGAGAAATTGAATCTAAAATTAAATGTGAATCATAGTGCTTTTGATAAGTGCTGTTCTGTTAGGAAACGGCGAGAAGAAAGACAGAGAGAAAGAATAGAATAAGGAGCATAGCAGTTACAGCGAGTGATTGATGGAGGTTCAAAATTATATCTGTCAAATGTGCAAAGTGCTATTGCTCATATTGATGAAATACGATACAGTGTCCGGGTGGTGAAACCAATTGTCTATGTATTAACTGAAACTCATTTGACTGAGGACATCTTAGACTTTGAAATTGCGATACATGGTTATAATGTGGCTAGACTTGATTCTGAAAGTAGACACACCGGTGGTGTAATGTTCTATATTCATGAAAATGTAAAATACAAAGTGGTGGACCGTATTGTTGTGCAGAGCTGTTTTTGGATACTAGTAATCAGGATTGAACTGGATGGCCTTCCCCTGCTACTTGCAGGAGTATATAGGTCTCCTGGTGGGCCGCCGAATCAGTTTCTCCAGGCGTTCGAAGATCTAGCAGAAGGAATCTCTGTAAGATATGGAATGAAACTAATAAATTATGGGAGATTTTAACATGAACTGGAATTCGGAGACTGGTGGTGTTCGGAGATTGAAAAGATGTGTAGCTGATAATGGATGGAAGCAGATAGTGGCATTGTGTACTCATATCCTGGAGCAGAGTAGGTCACTTATTGACCTTGGTATTACGAATGATCCTAACATAAGTGCTGAAGTTTTGGATGAATACAGATGCTCTTGTCATAGAACGATAGTATTTAATTGTTGCTCTGTGAGGCCTAACATAAAGACTAGGGAAATGCGGAAAAGAGTGAAATCAAATCAGGAAGCGAAGGAATTGATAATGAATACAGTGTGGAAGTATGAAATACAAAATGTCGATGAGAAATTTGAAAGCTTTATGAGTTTACTGAGGGATCTGGTGGAATTGATAATGCCAAAAATAAATATAACATTAAGTAAAAACAACCCGTGGTTTAGTGACATTGTTAAATTGGCCATACAGAGACGTAGTCAAGCTTTCAAACGTTTCATAATAACAAAAAAGACTGAGGATTGGACGTTGTTCAAGAAGATAAGAAATGAAACACTGACGATCATAAGAAACGAAAAGATTAGATTTTATGATGAAAAAATAGATCGATGTAAGAGTGATGCCAAGAGTATGTGGAAAACCTTAAAAAGTTTAATAAATGGAAGAGCAGATGAAGGTTTTAGTATTATAAAATTTAGTGATGGCGAGTCTAGTAATATTAAAGAAATTGTGAATCGATTTAATGAGTATTTTATTGACAGTATAAGGCAAATAAATAACTCGATTGGGTTGGGCAGTGTTGGTGTTGAGTTTGTTCAAATAAATAATAGCTTCAGTGATTTCAAATTAATCGATGTTAATGATCTGAGGAAATTAATCTTTGACATGCAAAATAAGACAAGCACAGATGGAATCGATGTAGCTTTTTTGAAAGAATTTTTTGAGGAACTTAAATACCCCTTGTTGCACTTGATTAATGTGTCAATGGAGAAAGGTATTGTACCTTCAGTTTTGAAAGTGGCTACAGTTGCGCCTGTTAGAAAGGTGAAAGGTACGTTAGATTGTCAGGAGTTTAGACCAATTAATCTGCTTCCAGCAGTCGAAAAAATCTTAGAGAGAACAGTTTATATACAGCTACTAGATTACATTACCGGGAACAATGTTCTTAGTGAAGTTCAGTCTGGTTTTCGGAAGGGCTTTAGCTGTGAAACTGCACTACAATATCTATTGAGTGACTGGAAAGAAATAAGAGATAAAGGAAAAATTATAATGGTAGTGTTTGTTGATTTAAAAAGAGCGTTTGACACAATTGATAGAGCAAAACTTATAATAAAACTGAAAAAAATTGGTTTAAATGGTACTGTGATGAAATGGTTTGAGGATTACCTGAGAGATAGGAGGCAGAAGGTGCGACATAGGGAGTATGAATCATCTGAGGAAAGTATTGATCTGGGTGTTCCGCAGGGGAGTATATTGGGGCCCATTTTGTTTGCTATGTATATAGGTGATTTGTGCTTGGTGCTTAAGCGGTGTAGGTGTCATTTCTTTGCGGATGACACAGTGATTTACTTGGAAGGAAGCAATATATGTGAAATGATGGAAATTATGAATAAGGAGCTTGAGTTGGTTAGCAGTTGGTTTGCTTACAATAAACTGAAAATAAATGTGACAAAAACTAAAGCGATGTGTTTGTCAACGGATAATGTGTGGGGTTCCATTGTTTCTAGTAAGAGTTGTATCAGTTTGGAAGGAGAAGTTATTGAGTGGGTGGATAGTGTTAAGTACTTGGGGGTGGTCTTGGACAGAAAATTGAAATTAAACGAACATATTGATTATATTTGTAAAAAAATTGGTAAACGACTTGGTCTGTTGCGTAGGATAAGTGCTAGTTTGTCTGTTTATGGCAGGAAAACTGTTTATAATGTACTTATATTGCCGTACTTTTACAACTGTGGGACTGTGTTATATTTGACCAATCAAACTAATGTAGAGAGGCTCCAAAGGCTGCAGAATAGAGGTATGAGGATTATACTAAGAGCCAGTATATATACTAGAATAGATGACATGCTTGTAAGGTTGGATTGGTTTAAGGTACAGAGATTGTTGGAATATCAAGTGTTGATTTTTATCTATAAGCTAATTAATGGAATGTTACCTTCCTATTTTGATAAATACATTGTGTTTAATAGGGACAGACATAATTACCCAACAAGGGACAGAAATGGATTAGTAATAAATAAGTTTAAAGTGCAGGAGGTTATAGCTCAGTTTTTGTAAAAGGTTTCCAAAAGTTTAATGAATTGGATGGTGAACTTAGGGATGCTACAAGTATTTGTGTTTTTAAGAGGTTGTTAAGGAATATGTACGGCGCCGACAAGTAGTGCTATTTTTGGGAATTATGTTCGTGGGGGTTATTTTTTGGGTGTTTTTCTTTCCTTTTTTGTAATGTTTTTGTATTTTTGTTATATTTGTAGATAGCTTTTAGCTAATAAAATTCTTCTTATCTAATTATCTAAAATCCATTGCCGGATATAGCTGGGCTGTAGCTGCGCAGAAAGTTACAAATGTCAATTTTTGTTTAGGTTTTCCTCATATGTTAGTTGGCAAAACCTTTTTACTCTTAAATAGTAAATTACTTCCATTTTATGATAAAAAAACAATAATTTATAATAAGCGCAAATTATACTCGTAAATGACACAACCATGTGTACAATCCGATCATGTCATTAGTGAGAATAGTGGTCTTGTGATTATTCCCAGGAATAGTGTCTCCAACTTTTTTGTCCTGATTGACAAGTGCCAATTAAATATTGCATATCAAATATAAACTGATAAAATTTGTCTGAAAATCGAAAGATTTACCGTTACGCTGTGTCTAGGACAGTCTAGGTCAGTGATGTGAGCCGGTAAATTACCAGTAAATAACCGCGGTTATTTACCGTAAAATACCAAAAATTAGTTACCATAATTTACGGGGAAAATTACCGTAAATTACGAAGTAAATTACCATATTTTATAGTAATTTTGTTTATATTTTTTACAAATAAAATTTATATTTTGGCGACATCATTTTTCATCTAACATTTAATGCTAAATTACTGTGTTATTGGTAAATTACGGTAATTTACTGGTAAATTACGGTAATTTACTGGTAAATTACGGTAATTTACTGGTAAAATGCGGTAATTTACCGTAATTTACGCCATATTTATTACGGTAAATTACCACAGTGATTTACAAAACAAATTTATTACCACGGTAATTAATATCAGTAATTAAAAATCGTAAATTACCGCCGTAAATTACCAAAAATATAAATTACGGTAATTTAACATCACTGGTCTAGGTGCACGTTAATGTACACGCAGAACTAAAAATTGCGAGCACTCGAAACGTCATCATTGCATACCTTAACGAACTTATACTTTCATTTAAGCAATTCGTTAGTTGTGAACACCGGCTTCAGAGGTATCGCATAGGGTTAGTAGTTTGTTGTCAGGCTGGGTAGATTCAACTCCCGTATAGTTTAGTTTTCTTTTCTTATGTTCTTACATTCTTACATTATCTTTTTTTCACAAAAAATGACTGCAGGTGTGTTGTCAGTTAAGTGGTCTGTTTCAAAAATTCTTTCTGTCAGGTTTCCGTCAGTTCGCTTCATTTGATAAATTTCTTTATTACAAGTTTCAACACAATATTTAACATGAGTTCGCAATTCACGTGTCCTCAATTTTCAGTTTTGCGTGCATGTTAGCGTGCACCTAGACTCAGCCTTACCTTTATCTCAAACTCAACGATCAACGTCTGCCGGGTTTGCTAGTTAATAATAGAATTGTGCCGCTTTACACAGAGAAGGGCAGAAGTTAGTTTCGATTGCGTGGAATTTTGATCTGCTGAGCCAAAAATACTTTTCGTTAAAAGCGATGTTGCCGTTATACTAATGCTGCCACCGATTTACAGAATTTTTTGAACTTGTGGGACTTCGATCTCGTGGGATTTCGATCTCTTAGGATGTCCCGAATATTAGTACTGAAAGTAATTAGACAGATTTTCAAAAACTTGTTGCCCGAAGTTTGAAAAGTAAACAGCAGAACTATTTTCTATTTATCGAATTCTTGAGTGATAGAAGATTATTTTTTGACCCAAAGTTTTAGTGTTTGAATTAACACTGCTTAAGAGAAAATATAAGAGTTTTGTGCCGAAAGTAAAGAACTGTGAAACAAACCAATCACATGTGGTCATGTTGTGTTTTTATAACTTGAAAATGTAAATCTACTTTAGAATTGATATTTGTATGAAATTGTATTTTTCTTGTATTGTTTAGCTTGCAGCTAATAAAAGTAATACATATTAACATTAACTACAAAAATCATATTTCTGAGTTTGAGAAACTGGTAAATCTTAGATTTTCATACATGTTATCAGTTTCAAAACTATTATATTTGAGAAGTAAGTTTTGTCAATCAAGATAAGAAAGCTACAAACCTTATATTCAGGACTCCCCAGAGCATTCTTCTCTATGTAATAACGACAATATTGGTTGAAACGTTAAACATTAAACATTTCATTGGCTCTAGAAAACATCAACAAATAACCAATGTAATATAGGTGTGCTGTATATTCCAATACAACATTTTGTCTATTGTCAAAATATCTCCGAAGATTTCTCTTTCGATTATCAGTAATTTAGCGATTGATAAAGCTGTCTAGAATATATTTTTTGTTATTGACCATTTGTGTATTATTATAGATTGAAATTTGCTATAGCTGCATATAAGTTTAATTATATTTGAAGCATTTTGCCCTAAAATTTAGTCAACTGGTGGCAGGCTTTAAATCAGTGTTTTATAATATATTACATAGTGCTCTATAAAGTCTAAGTCATTCCCAAATAGAAATTACTTTTATAAGAGAAATTAGAAAATTGAGAAACATGCTTATGACTGAATCATTTATTGGAAAACTTGTATATTATTATGAAATGTTATTTTTTAGCCTTCCAGTAGTGGCAGAAGTGCAGAAATGTTGGGTTCCTCACTGTCTTATTTTGCGGGAACCACTTGTGCTAAAGATGGAAGCTTTGTTTTACCAGGATTTTCTCATTCTGGTTTTAAAAATATAGAACTCAACATAGATCCTAACCTTCAGTTAGTTCTTAAAAAAATGTACAAGAAGGATGTGACAACAAAGTTAAAAGTACATGTATTTAATATGTTTGTTATTTTTTTTAATAAGTTTGTATTGTAGGCATTACAAGAATTCAACCAGATGGTGAAAAACACAGAACCGGACATTATTAAGAGTATTTTAGAGTATTGGTCACATATATACAGTTTTTTAGTTACTGATATTGACCATCGAGTACGAGAGGCTGCTCATGTTGCTCATTTAGATATAGCTATAAAAGCGAAGAAAAAATTAGCTCCGTTTTTAAAGCAACTAATTGGACCTTGGTTTATATCGCAGTATGATACGTATCCTCCAGCTGCTAGTGCTGCCATAAATGCATTTCAAGTGAGTGTCATGCCTGTAATAATTTATTATAAAATTGATTGCTTTACCTCTAGATTTTAATCAACTATACAGGTTGATTACAATGCAATGTGTAGAGCAGTGGTTCTCAAACTTTATTTCACATACTACTCATCTGTATTACAGATCAGGCCCGTACCACAGAACTATTAAAAAATTCTTTTGAAATTAGACTATCTCAGAATGGTAAAGCAAATGTTTTTGAAAGTATGTTTCTGTTATTTATTTATGACTATTCCACTCATCGAATTTTAAACCAATCGAATTTCGCCATTTCTGAATATATTGGTGTATTCCAGAGGAAAAAGTAACTGTTAAGAATTTTATCGGGAGTACTGAGCCAATGAGCTGTTAGGATTCAGCAAGGTACATGGTTTTACAGCAAAAAATTTGTTAAGTTCCCTGTGTTATCAGGCTGATACTTAGCATCTCAATTTATATATAAAAGAAGTCCTCTGACATTGTTAATAAAAAATTCAATTGCATCTTTCTCTTTAATAAGTTTATGTTTGAGTTTTATGATCTCTTTCGTGAAATAGTCATGATAAATGTCAATCGAGTTTAGATTTTGCCTGGCAATATTTGTCAATTGTAGGCTCGAGGTGCCCAATTTTGCACGTGACATTGTTAAAAAATTACTCGACTGACGTCTTGTAATTTTTATGCAATGTCACTCGTAAAATTTCTAAGTAACCTCTCGTTACAATCGAAAAGTTTAGCCAGCAAAATCTGCTCTTGTACTATTACATATGAAAACAATGTTACAATCTTAAAGTAGTGTCTGCTTGTGTACATTGGTACATTTGTACAACAGTGGTGCATCAGTGGTATGCGTACCACAGTTTGAGAACCATCGGTGTAGATATTTCAGTTATCTTGTCAAATACATATAACAAATTTTCTAATTTAATTAACAAGAAAACATAAATGAAAGTAAGTGTGGCATAAAAAAGAAAAAAATTAATTATAATTTTTTCACAGAATTGTAAAAATATTTTTCGTTACTTTTCGGGTTTCAGGAGAATTATTGCAGATTATCCCGATTTTTTCTTTGACATATTCATCACTATTCAATTTATCAACTTTTCTAAATGTAAGCTTGTTTAAGCTAACTAAGATTCCTGAATATTGAATTTCAAATAGCTCATTCATGCATAGGAATAGACTTTTCATATGGTGTTCTGAAGACCGCCACAGGTACACCGACCTATCCATCGTATGTGTGTGAGCGCGCGCGTGAGTGTGCGAGTGTACTTGTGTGCGGGCGAGTGTGTGGAGGTCAAACCTACTGATTTAATAATAATAATAATAATAATAATAATAATAATAATAGATATTTATTATACATTAGTCAATACAATAGTTGTACACACACTAAATATATAAAGGGTAGAGTTCATCCGCAGACAATTCTCAACTCTACCTAAACCCCAAAAGAAAAACAAAAAAGAAAGCAACGAAATAGAACAAAAAAAAAATTACAAACTCACAAAATTACAACTTTGATTCCACAGTTTTTCTAAAGGTATAGAGACCAGTAGTTTCTTTACACAAGTTGTTATTAATAATTTTTGGGGCAAGATAAGAAAATCCACACTGAAAAATGTTCGTGTTGTGCTTCGGAATGTCTAAGTGATACTGGTAACGCGTATCTCGATCGTGAATATCACCTCTACATTTAAGTCTCTTGTAGAGATAGCATGGTGTCTCCGCTTTATACACTCTATACACAAAACACGAAAGATGAAGGAGTCTTCTTTCATTCATTCTCATCCAACCAATGTTCTCATTATGTACACTGGTATGTTCTCTGCGCTGTAACCCCAGGCAATACCTAACACTAACATTTTGTATTCTTTGAATCATATTCTTTTGCCTGATTGTTAAAAAAGGCGAATATACACAGTTACAATAGTTAAACAAGGACAACACCAAGGAATCCGAGAATACAATTTTTGCATTTACTGACAGAAAAGTTCTAAGTTGATATAATTGTCTAAGTTTAATAAAAGCACTTTGCACTTTACTTTTTACATGCTCATCAAAGGTTAACTGTTCATCCACAAGCAACCCCAAGTTTACTGTACTGTACTGTCAAAAATTTGACATGAACAGAATCAAAATCCAATTTATTTTCCATGTATGTTCTGTTTTACATGTAAGTAAGACGCAGTGTGTGGGTGTGTTTCAGATTTGCATTAAGTCTTCTAAAGTCTGTCATGTATCAGAATGCAGTAGAACTACGCGAGCTCATTGCGCAGTGAAAAATAAGAGCATCTATTTGAACAATTTCACGGCCGCTGTTGGTTTTCCTTTGATTTCTCGCAAGATGCATAGAGCCCCTTCTTCAGCAATCCCCAAATCCCCAACATCTGGTTCTGTGTCAATTTCTTCTTTAGATTAGATCTCTACATTATCATCTTCTGACTCTGACACCTCTTCTTGCAATATAAAAGCCTCTCGTTACTATTTTCATTTTCAAATTCATTTTCGTAAGCGGCTTCATCCTCGGAATCTGAAAATTCATCAAATCTCTGAGCGATTTTTGTGAGTTCTGCCTCTGATAAGGGCTTATGCATGCTGCAGTGACTCATTTTCAAAGATAAAGTGAAATACGTCATACGCATTAAATATATCATTGCACGTTAACATCGAAATGGAGTACTTTGGGTGCCCACTTACCTAATGTGTTAAAATCTCCGACAATAGTAATACAATCACAAAGAAATTGAATAATACGTAACCTCAAACATCACTTGTCAAATAGCTTTAAGCAGGACACAAAAATAATGTACTTTCGTTGTTACAAAACTTGTTCATCCACCCACAATTTAGATACTCAGTAGAGTTGCCATAAATCCCCTTGAAACTCAAATTTCATAATTTTTGGAAAAGAGAAAGAAATTTGCTGCTTTCGGAAAAATAAAATATATAGGTACGTCCCTATTTGGAACTAGTGATGCAAACAATGGGGAAAACCCGCAAATTTTGAAAATGATCCTATTGAATAGTTTACTATCCAAAACAAATTCCGCAACTTTCGTTTTTTATATTTGAGACTTATTTTCGTCACAATTAAATAGTAAACGTGCATCACGCTTGAAACACAATATTTGAATGACGCTGTGACGTACGGGGCCTACAGATTAGGTAGGGATTTTCACATGCGCAAATCGATCCGTTAACACCCTGAGCGCCCGCTCATTCATTGACTCCTCCCCATTTTATCCAGGGAGACGCGTTATACCATGGCGCAACGGATAGGCCTCCTACGTCACATAAAGCGCGCGCTTTAGCCCTCCCGGTTATGCTGCTTTTCCAGTTGCATGTTTTTCTTTTAGCACGGTGCATAATCAAAATTTTTACGTGGTATGCGATACGTATTCTATTTGTGCTTGATATTACAGTACTAAAAGTTATAAATTCAATTAAGCGGGTCTTCCCCATTATATCTCTAGTACCATTATCCTTGGTTTAGTACAAAACATGCTTAGTTATTCTGCAAACCGATTTTCGTCACCATCTGTGCAGATATAAAAACTTAATGATGTGTTCCGTTACACAAAATCCCATTTCCAAAAGTAGGAACCTTATACAGTGAGGTCCTAAAGTTTGGAATAAAATTCATAATTTCTTTTCTATCAATATTTGAATGAAATGCTGGGACACGTCAATTTTTATTTTCAATTTAAAATTTTGTAAGGAATATGTAAAATATACAAGTTGTTCCATTTTCATGCACAGCTGTCAATGTCGATTTTCTTAAATGGAACACCCTATATACTTTCATATTTCTAAGTAGGCCATTGAAAGGCAATTTCATAAATGTGGCATTTGTTACCTTTTACTTCCATGGCCATCGAGATATTAACACTTGAATTTAGATATTCGTCAAACTTAGAAGTAGGATATCTCAACTTCTGCAAAAGCTAGAACGGCGGGATATATCCAATTATTTACAAAAATACCATGAAATAACAAACATTGTTGAATGAAAACGTAACCAAGTAATTTTAACATCGAAAATAATCTAAATTAAATGTTCAATGTAAGCTCCAAAAAACTTGCGGAGCTGTAGCCAAACGGTACTCGAATTCATCAAGAACACTTCTAATAATTTCAGGTGTGATTCTCCGAATCTCATTTCGTATTCTCGTTCTTAAAACTTCGATGTCACATGGTTGTGTGATGTATACTTTGCTTTTTTTGCTTCTAATTTTCACGAATATTCTAAATTCCAGTGTTAATATCGGGATAGCCATGGAAGTAAAAGGTAACAAATGCCACATTTATGGAATTGTCTTTCAATGGCCTACTTAGAAATATGAAAGTATATAGGGTGTTCCATTTAAGAAAATCGACATTGACAGCTGTGCATGAAAATGGAACAACTTGTATATTTTACATACTCCTTACAAAATTTTAAATTGAAAATAAAAATTGACGTGTCCCAGCATTTCATTCAAATATTGATAGAAGAGAAATTATGAATTTTATTCCAAACTTTAGGACCTCACTGTATGTCTGAAAAGTTTTTCTTTAAAATGTTTATGCACAGTGAAACACGTGTCGAGTTTAATTACTGTGTCATTGTCTTAACTTATAAAGAGTTCATAGTCTCAAATGTTTAGTAAAGATGTTTTCTACATGAACAGTTTGTACCGGGTGTACAAATAAGAAAAGTCGGCGGCCGTATATCCGTAACTTTCGGAAAAAAATATTTAAGATAAAATTGGCCACGAGAAATTGCTGGAAATTATTTTTAAGTTCGTTGATTGGCCGCTAGGGGGCGTAAGGGCTACACCAAAGGAGAAAAATAATGTTTTCCCTGAAAAATCACCATGTTATCAAAAATAGTTTTTCTACTGAAAATTCTGAATAACTTTCGTTTAGAATTTTTTGCTCTAGCTCGTCAAATAGGGATGGCATGGGCGGACAAACATTGAGATGAAAGAATGCTTCTAACTCCGGTTTGGCTCAACGGAATTGGACAAACTTGAGCTTCTTGAGAAGAGCTTTCCTTGTTCTATCAAACGAAAGTTAAATAAAGTCATTTCGAATTTCGTGGCCACCGGTAGAGGGTGCGATTTTACATTCAGAGCTATTTTCGCGTTTATCTTGAAAAATTCAAATGGAAATAATATAGTTTTTTTAATACTGTTAATAAGAGGTGAAAATTATAAGAAAAATGGCGCAAGCCTACTAATTATTTTTTCAACTTGTGTATTATAATAAAGAAACATTTTAATATTTTTCTTTATTATTTTGAATAACAAAGTAATAATATTTTTCTCATAGTTTTGTATTGTTCGAAATGAAAATGGGTCATACCGAAGCCTACTTGATTTTTGCACTCAAAATTTCTGTTCAAGTTAATGGAGCAGAAAAAAGATATCACCATGCGGCTTGCGCCATTTTTCTTATAATTTTCACCTCTTTTTAGCAGTATTAAAAAAGCTAAAAAAAGTAAGTAAGTATTCCATTTGAATTTTTCAAGATAAACGCGATTATTTTTTTCATCGTCAAATTGACCAATAGGAACATTGCATTTGGGTCTAGAAGCGTGTATTATTTCGGTATTTTTTTTCGATGATTTTGCTTGTTGATAAGTTGCCATAGTTTCGAATTTGTAGGTGCATTTATAATGTATAATCTAGTTACTTTAGTACCTGCCAAACGTTTAATATTCCCAACACATTTCTTTGTATGTGAATTAATTGAAATAAAATTTCGTTTTGAACTACCTTGCTTCGATTCAAAAAGTAATCTTGTCAAATACAATTCGTGGTCTGGAATTTTTAGGTTATTTTACTCAAGCTGTTGCTTTTACTATCCACTCGTGCAAATTTGACAGAAGATCACTCTCGCAAGCGCTCGTGATCTTTTAACTGTCAAATTTACACTCATGGCTACCAAGCAACGCAACAGCTTTCGTAAAATTTCCGACAATTCCAGACCACTTATTGTATTACTACAGAAAATAGCTTTGAATGTAAAATCGCGCCCTCTACCGCTGGCCACGAAATTCGAAATGACTTTATTTAACTTTCGTTTGATAGAACAAGGAAAGCTCTTCTCAAGAAGCTAAAGTTTGTCCAATTCCGTTGATCCAAACCGGAGTTAGAAGCATTCTTTCATCTCAATGTATGTCCGCCCATGCCATCCCTATTTGACGAGCTAGAGCAAAAAATCCTAAACGAAAGTTATTCAGAATTTTCAGTAGAATTCAACAAAATTATTTTTGATAACCCTTTATTGGTGATTTTTCAGGGAAAAAAATATTTTTCTCCTTTGGTGTAGCCCTTACGCCCCCTAGCGGCCAATCTACGAACTTAAAAATTATTTCCAGCAATTTCTCGTGGCCAATTTTATCTTAAATATTTTTTTCCGAAAGTTCTAGGGCAAATGGTTACGGATATACGGCCGCCGACCTTTCTTATTTGTACACCCAGTACATTTTTTTATAAGTAGAGAAAGTATAACCAGATAACATTGAATGTAAATTTGAATAACCTACCTAAACTGAAATTACCTCTTTTATTGGTCTTTACATTGTTTTAGGGTGCTTTTCCACCTACTAAAATTCAAGAAGCCACAGTATATTACCAAGAGGATATTTTAAACTATATTTACGAAAATATAATTGGACAATCCTCAAAAGCGATTCAAAACGTCAAACAGCCTTCTGATCAAGAATCGCAAGACAAGTATGAGCGCATTATTTTATCAAATATGAATGCTTATTCATATTTTATAAAGACGGTACCAATCGAATATATGAAAAAATTAGAAGAATTTCATACTAAGATCATCTCTCATGCTAAATTTTGGGACATTCGAAAAAGTAAATCAGTACCACTAAGAGCTTCTTTTTATGGAGTTTTGAGTGCCATTGGCCAGAATGCACCATTTCTATATGAAAAGAATAAACAACAAATTGTAACATCAGTCTTCAAGAATTTAGATGAAGGTGAACCTATTATTCTACAGAACTTGTGGGAATCGGCACTTTTAATTTCTACCAATCTGGAGGTAAGTGTGAACCATCAGCGGGGGCATGTTATGACTTATTTATTAGAGATGTTGAACAATTTTTGGTATAAGCAAATGGGCTGCTGAGAAATACATTCCAAAAATATTTTATTCCATGTAGATTAAACAAACAGATTAATAACATAATAGTATATTCCAAAGAGTGAGTTATGGTGGTTATTATTAACAAATTTGAAACAATAATAATAATAATAATAATAGCTATAACTTGAGAGTTGAATACTGTATTTTATCTGCAAACTCATAGGTAGTTGCACTTTTAAGGCTAAAGTAAACCCCTTAATCGATATAAGTGTGCACAGACAGTTGGTCCTTGAATAAACGTTGCCGTAGGAAAGTATAATACAAACACGATTTCTTGGATTTTTCAGACAAGTAAATAAAAATTTTACAGTTTCATTGACTAGATCCTATTGAACAATGGGCCATTGAATAATGAACCCACACATGGAATGAACAAATAATTTGACAATAACGAGCCTATGGCTCTCACGAATGTTACGTTGTATATTATAAACAATATTATATAAATAGATAAATAAAATAATAATCTCTTTGTACGCCCTCTTCAAAATTATTATTTAGGAACACTGCATAGAGCATTATCTATAACCGATTCTACAACACAATACAGTATAACTTCGATAATCCGGGCAGATATCGTTCCGGCATATGCCCGGACTATCGAGGCGCCCGGATTAGTGGAGTGACTATAGAATTTATTTAATTTGTAAATGAAAACAACTCAAAATTTATAAAAAATTGTAGTTTATTATAAAGTTAATCAAAAACTTATAAAAAATGAGTTCCCTCATAAAATAGAATGAAAAAATACAAAATATGTATTTAAGATGAGTAGGTACAAAATGTATGTAACATGTAAATAATAATTACATACATATGTATGTATGTACAATTTTACATTCATGTGTGTATGGTATTAATTAGCGGAATTTTCAACTTTTTTTTTTAAATATGTGTCTAATTTAGTTTGAACCTTTTTTGATGTAGCTATATCAGTTGCTTTTTCTTTGAGCCTTTTCAGGAGCAAGACATCTTCAATGGGAAGATTGTTCTCCTCAGCCCACCTAATGGTCAGTGAAAACGCGTTCACAGCATCTGCATGTTTAACCTTCTCTACATTTACGTCATCCTCTGATTCAGAAGTTTCATCTATATTTTCAATATTCCTCCCTAATGCATCTTGAATAAGCTCTTCTTCGGTTAGATCAATGACAAACTCTTCTTCTCCCACAGCCCATTTAGTAATGCTCTCGCTGTTCAAGTTATTTTCTGGATCAATGACTCTTAATGATTCGGTGATTTTTTTCAAATCTTCCTGACTTATTGGACGAAGTTCCTTTTGAAGCTCTGAAAGTGGAATATTCTCGTCATCGGATTCTTCTGGTTCCATAATTTCAGGCCGCAATGGTGTCCAACTTTTTCTAATATTTTTTAAAGTTATGGTCCTCCAAGATTGATCAAGATTGTTTACTGCATCTTTTAAATTATACTGCTTCAAAAGGGTTAATATCTCTTCACCTTCATGTAAAATGATATGATTGAGAAGGCGTTTCCTATACGACACCTTTATGTTCTGAATTAAATTCTGATCCATTGGTTGACAAATAGCAGTGCAATTTGGCGGCAAAAACATAATCCTGAAGTTTTGATCAGTATTAACTTCTTCCACAGATGGATGTGATGGTGCATTGTCTACCAACAACAGAGCTTTAAGGGGCTGGTTAACACTGGTTAAAAATTTCTTGACCTCAGGTATGAAAGATCTTTTGAACCAATCCATAAATAGTGGTCTCGTCATCCATCCTTTGGTAGATGCTTTGTATACAACTGGTAGTGAACTTTCATTTTTAAATGCTCGTGGTTTCGCCGCTTTCCCTAAGACTAACAGTGGTAACTTATGTGATCCCGCCGCGTTGCAGCACGGCATAAATGTTAAACGGTCTTTTGAAATTTTTCGGCCTGGTGCTGATTTTTCATCTTGATGAACCCAAGTGGTATCAGGTAGCGTTCTCCAAAAAATTGCCGACTCATCAGCATTGTATACTTGTTCATTACATAATTCCATCTCTTCAACAACAGATCTAAATTTTTCCTGAAACGGCTTTACGGCAGCAACGTCACTGGAAAGTTTCTCTCCACAGACCTTCAAAAAACGAATTCCGTGCCTTAGCTTGAATTTATCTAGCCATCCAGAACTTGCTAAAAAATCTTTTTTCCCTGTTGTTTTTTCATAAAACTGTTTTGCTTTTGTTCGTAAAATTTCTGACGAAATAGGGACGTGCGCGTTGCGTTGTTGTAGAAACCAGTTATACAATGCGACTTCAACATCAGGATGCTCTGCTTTTCTAATAACTTTCCTTTTGCCTACAAAAATACATCGAAAAAACTAAATTCGTAAAACATGATGTATGTATTGAAATTTCTACCTGCCCCTTGATACGATTTTGATTTTTACAAAGAAATTATCCACTTACCTATATGCCTTGCGTAAATTACAGAGGGTGGCTGGATATCAAGCAACAAGAGAGGCCTACTTCGCTTTTATCCACAGTACCATCTCATATGGACTCATTATATGGGGAAGTTCTTCGGGAGCCCATGGTGTCTTCTTGAAACAAAAAGAAGCCATTCGAATACTGTGCAATGCAGAGTACAGAAGCAGTTGCAAACCACTATTTCTCAAAGAAAAAATACTTACTTTGTTCTCCTCATATATACTTACATGTCTAGTTTACGCCCATGAAAACCAACATCAGTTTCGGAGTCATAGTGAAATACATAGCCACAACACAAGAAATAAAAGCCAGCTTGTAATACCCTACCACAGGGTTAATTGTGCCCAACAGGGAACAAATTATTTATGTATTAAAATGCATAACAAACTGCCACAACACATAAAGGACCTGAAATTGAAGAAATTCAAAGCAGTGCTGAAAGACTACCTAATTGGGAAAGTGTTCTATAACCTGACAGACTTTTGTAATTCGGCTTTAGATGGGCTCCAATCCTAAATTGATTTGTAGTTTTGTTTTATTTCATTATCGCACGATTGTTTCATTCATTTTCTCACTTTTTTTTTTCTTCCTTCGGATGCATCTTTAGATGTTGCTATGACGTGTCATGTATTTTTGATGTCGAATAAAATTATTATTATTATTATATAAAGGACCTTATTTTATCCTTGTTCTTTTTTATGTCAAACACTGTAGATTTTGGAACAACAAACTTCTCTGCAATTAGACGTGTACTTTCTCCCTCATCAAGGTAATCTAATATTTTAGATTTCTCCGCGAGTGTAAGTGTTTTATGTGATCTTTTGCTCGGAGCCATTACGTCCAGCACGCTTGAAAACTAAATGCAGAATGGTCGAATAATGGACGCCGCAACGCCGCTTGTAAACGTGATGTAAACGCTTCTGCGCCGGACAAGAAAATTCCGTTGTTTTGCATGTTATAATATTGCGTAATATTTTCATGCCCGGATTGCAGACGTGAAATTATCAAAACGCCCGAATAACAGCAGTGTCCGGATTATTGGAGTGTCCGATCTAGCGACTGTCCGAACTATCGAAGTTGTACTGTAGTTGTTGGCGAACACCAAAATTTAAATTTTTTATGTTAGCAGCTTTGCTTTTAATTTCGACAATTAAACTGATTTAAATGCAATTTATATAATGTCACAAAACTATAATTATTTATATGGTGACAATATTTCATATTTTAAGTTAAAAAACTGCGGTTCATGTTTGTTTTCAACAATTCAAATTCGGCATCGCTGTGATTGTATTTGTCTCATTCTACCAAGATTGTAAATACAACTACTGTTTAGGTCAACTGTTTGTGGTGTGCTCCAAAAATACTGTTATATTTAACAGTAGTTGAGTGTGCTGGATGTGATACTTGTAACCTTCAGAAGAGAAAAACAACAGTTTCAGAGTGGATAAAAGGAATAACAGAATTAACAGTAGAATAATAGAGTTTGAAAAAAATTGGATGTTCAGATTTGTTTAGATATGTTTTATGAAATGACTTATTCATGTATTGACAAGTCAGTTCCTAAAACGAAGGTAATTTTGTTGAATAAGAAAAGCAGATATTGC
Source organism: Xestobium rufovillosum (assembly GCA_963966045.1). NCBI lineage: Eukaryota > Metazoa > Arthropoda > Insecta > Coleoptera > Ptinidae > Xestobium > Xestobium rufovillosum. The sequence continues at coordinate 41,219,552 of OZ014494.1, read as the reverse complement.
TTAAGGGTGAATACAATCGATTAAAAAATGAGATTAAGTATGAAACAAAAAATAAATTCAAAACGTACCATTAGAGAATAGAATGAAATGTAACTATTGATCCAAATAGTTTTTGGGCTTTTGTGAAGTCAAGGAGTAAACGTGGTGGCATTCCGAATTTAATAGAATATAACGGTATCTTAATGAGTTACAAATATTGCTGATGCTTTTGCACAGTACTTTAGTAATGCAATTACAAGGAGGATTGGATGATACAGGCTCAGACTGCTTCACTTTTTCAGATATTATACGGAAGAGAAGATTACAGCAAGCATTAATGCTCAAATCAAAAAACCTACTGGTGTTGATAATGTTTTCTCTTATATATTTAAGGATTGTGTAGAATTCTTGGCTAGACCGTTTGTGCATACATTCAATATGACTTTAAAAGCAAATATTTTTCCAGCTAAACTAAATGTAGTTCTAATTACTCCTGTAGTACATAAGAAGGGTTATTTTAATAACATCGTGAACTATAGACCAATCAGCATTTTGAATAGCCTTGCAAAAAATTTGAGTCGGTTTTGCATGATGACGTAGTACCCTTACGGGCGTAAGACCTTGTCACTACAAGCAAATATTTTTATAAATATAGAAATACAAAAAAGCGATATAGCAAACTATAACAAAAAAATACCTAATCCAAAGGGACCGATTATTCTATCTTCTCTCCCTGTACCTACAACTGCATTAAAGCCTCCTACAATTATTAAATTTTCATGCCCCTTCACAGACTCTGGCACATATTCGATATCGCTATAAACTGCCACTATAGCCTCATCACTATGATAACAGTGATAACATATACAGGGTGTTTTTTTAAGCGTCCGCGGAAGATTATGCCTAAATGACGAAAAATATCAAGAAAATATTTTAACTAACCCCATCTCATTTTTTACGCTCTATAATCTAAAAATGTTTTTACTTATACCAGGGTAGTCCAAATAGTTGGAATGATAGTTAACTTTGTTTTTTCTTATGGAATGTGCATTATTGAATTTTTTACTTGATTCAGAACAATATTTTAATGGCACTTTCTTAACATAATATTATAGTAATTTTCTTTCTTTTTTGAGATATTTTTTTCTCGATATTTTGACAGTTGCATCATACATTTAAAAAATTCATATTTCTGCACTGGTTGAAGATGAAATAATGATATTTTTGACGGCGGTTCCCATGATAGTCATGACTAACACTGTTTGCTCAAATTGTGTATAAAATATATGAGGAGCATTCAATAATTTATCAAATAAAAATGAGAGAAAACCATCAAGAAGTCAGTTTTTTCAAATGACATAATATATTTTTTATTACTCCATTTGAAAGAGCGGAAAATTTCGCATGGTCTCACCCAATAAAACAATATTGTTACATAACTATAATTTTGAAATATTTACAATATTGAAATTTTCATAGTGAAAATATGATAACTATACTTGGGCCGCCCAACAGACGGAGTGATCACCCTGCAATCATGAGCTCTAGGCAGGACCACTATCAATTTAGGACGACCGAACCGCAGTGATGCGCTTTCTTTAGACCCAACGAAGTCGCATCACTCCAATTCGGTCGTCATAAATTAATATTGGCCTCCCTAGAGTACGTTCTTGCAGGGTGATCACTCCGTCTGTTCGGCGGCCCAAGTATAAACTTTTGTTGTAAAAATACAGCCACAGAATATAAAACCCTATAGTAAAACAACAACAAAACTGTAGACATTCCAAGGCTAACATTATTTTGGATTTTTGAAATGAAAATTTCAATATTGTAAATATTTAAAAATTATAGTTATGTAACAATATTGTTTTATTGGGTGAGCCCATGTAAAATTTTCCGCTCTTTCAAATGGAGTACCTAATAAAAAATATACCATGTCATTTGAAAAAACTGACTTCTTTTTATTTGATAAATTATTGAATGCTCATCGTATATTTCATACACAATTTGAGCAAACAGTGTTAGTCATGACTATCATGAGGACCGCCTTCAAAAATATCATTATATTATCTTCAACCAGTGCAGAAATATGAATTTTTAATTGTATGATGTAACTGTCAAAATATCGAGAAAAAAATATTATCTCAAAAAAGAAAGAAAATTACTATAATATTACGTTAAGAAAGTGCCATTAAAATATTGTTCTGAATCAAGTAAAAAATTAAATAATGCACTTTCCATAAGAAAAAACAAAGTTGACCATCATTCCAACTATTTGGACTAATCTGGTATAAGTAAAAACATTTTTAGATTATAGAGCGTAAAAAATGAGGTGGGGTTAGTTAAAATATTTTCTTGATATTTTTCGTCATTTAGGCATAATCTTTCGCGGACGCTTAAAAAACACACCCTGTATATGTGTGCCAATATACCTGTATTATTACCTTCTTTGCAGGTTTTGAATTTAACCTAACCATAACTACCCTGTCACTTTTCTGTAAGAAATTTTCTACTCTCTGCCCTATTTTCTTCTTCATAACAATTCCTACTCCCGGATTTCCACCTATCGACCCTGTGTGTATTACTCTAAAAACTCCGCTCCAAAAGTCTCCAGCTTCTGGCCATCGCACCTCACATTGATACCTACTATGTCTAATGCTAACCTGTACATCTCTATTTTCAAATTTTCTAACTTTTCTACTTGTAACATTCCATGCTCTGACCCATGAAATGTTACACTTATTATTGCCGCCCGGAGATTCGAATGTGGGACTATTTTACCTCCGGAATATTTTACTCCAGAAGGTGCCGTCTTGAAATTTTAGTACACTGTTCTAGGGGCAAAAATAATGTGGTGGTTTCCCGTTGCGTTCCACATCGCCGAGTGAGTATCACAGTGCCATACTGACCTCCACAGTCTTTGCCACTCTGACTACTGAAAGAGCTGCTGCCCTCTTTCAGGGACTTTATTTAGTCTTGTCTTCTCAATAAAACCCCCCAATATGGTTAAACCTATTCGGCTCTTTAGATCATTGAAGCACACAAGCCATCCCACCTGTTTCAGTATTAGCTACTGGAACTGCGTCAAGGTACAAGTCCGTTGGGATACAAGGTGCTACCAGAGAATAAAAAATATTGATGAAAATGAATTTGTTCAATAATAAATTTCTAGTGTACATTTGTTTTTGTTCCATACATCCAGTAATCAGTATTTTTTTCTTAAAAATAATAATATAGGTAGTTAGTGTAAATCTTGCTTAATGCAGTTCGCACTTCCTACACCCCCATTTTATTAAACAGTGCAAAGACTATTTTTTTGTCATTGAGTCCGCAGCAAAAAGCGAGTGAACAAGCTAGAAGCTAGGCAGCCTCGAAATTAACGTCACTGTGCCGGACTGTTTAGAACATGTGCATGCGCCAACCATGTGTATTTACACCATGAACCACTCTGAGTAATTGAATAACTGAGGAACAATTACTTTTCAAATAATACTAACCAGTACTTGTGATTACATCACTAATGTATTTGCTACCATTTTTGCACTTTGATACTGTTGTCGTACAGTTTGATTTTTCCAGCTTAAAATGCTTTGTAGAACCAGTGTTTTGACCGCGTTTAAATTTAAATGTAAATATTCGCACTGATAGGTAGAACCGCGCATGTGCGCATTTGCTTCAGAGGATTATTTTGAGTTTTCTTGGCAAGCAGTGTACATCAATTGAAACTTGAATGTAACAAATTGCAGCATTGAAATCAACAAATTGTGTCTTATTCCAAACAGAATCCAAAAAATGGGATGTGTCCCTAATGCACCCACATCTAAATAGTGATCTTACGAGAAAGTCGAAATCGGCAGAAATTTAATATGTATTTTGTTTTTCAGGATTGGTGGCAGTGTGTTAATGTCGAAAAAATATTTGTACCAAAATTATTCAAATTATTAAGTGAAGCTGGATATGGCAATGCTACTATCATCTACCCATGTTTGTTACCATTTATTTCGCATTTGCCGCCTTCAATTGCAAATGAAAATTTTTATTTCAAATTTCTAGATAATATGCAGCTTGGGTAAGTAAATAGGGTTTTATTAATTATTATTATTATTGTTAAGTAGACATGTAGAGCACTCTGAATACATAAAATGTATTTCCATATGTCTTGGCTAAATTAAGATGCTTATCTATCACTCATCAGTACACAAAAGTACAAAAGCTGAACTATTAAAATTTGTCATCGTTCGGTGCCTGATTTATTATTTCCTTGGACCTGGTAATTTTTGTCATGGGCATTATAAATTGCTGATACTACCAAGGCCTGGTTGTTCAAAAAATGAAAATAGACCAGTCTAACACCAACTTAGTTGCTGTGATACCAGCTTTTTGATTGGTTGTATGATAGTAACTAAGCCAATGTCAGACTTAAGTCTTACTTTTTTGAACAACTGGAAGTGTTTTGCCAGTCATATGGTCATAAACATGGTGAACTCCAAAGTTGTCAAATTGTTCTGGGTTTTCACGTATATTTTGACACCCAACGAATCACCCCTTGTGATGCTCGGGAGCCAGTTATACAATGCGCTCTTGCGGTTTGTGGGTTAGTGTCCTGGGAAGCTCTGTATAGCTAGGCTACTCGGATCGTTATCTTATTAACGATCTATCGGGATTGCATCTGGTTGGTCAGATTCGTTGATAATACCCTTGCTCAAAAGTCAAAGAAGGGAGGGTTCATTATTGCTAAACGGTGAAATTATAAAACATAAATTAATTAAAAGGGTTTCTGTTAATTTAACTATTTACATTATTCGAAAGTTGAACGGATATTTGCAATAATATATACATGAAAATAAATGTGAAATTCTGGTGGTAAAATTCAATGCGGTACAGTAACCGGCTTCCTGAACGAGTAGCGCACAAGGACTGAGTTGTATGCCAAGCTCATGGACTATTCCCTCGAGATCAGCTACTTGAATACCAGTAGCTTCGTCGTATGATTAACTGTTTCGGGGTACTTTCATTGTCGTAGTAGCACTCGTAGTGCAACCAGCCGGGGGTTTTAAGCCTGGGATATATGTCGGAACACCTAGAGTGTAATCCCGTGTAAGACAGGTTTATTAACCGGCATGCAAACAGCTGTATAACTGACGGATCCACCCCAAGCCATATGCAGATTATGGCATAACCCTCCACTGCAATTGGTACATTGCTGCCTGTATAATCCTCCGCAAATATGCAAATTATATAGGTTATACTTTTCTGCACCTTTACTGGTAAATGAACCTACCTAATTAAGTCAGCTACACCTCTGTGACACGTCGACTAACTTTTGGTTGGAGCTGCTTTTAAATTTTGTTACAATATTTTCCCCTATTTCAGTAAAAAAATAGTTAGCATAATTTGCAATTACAAAACTTTCTGTTGTTTTTATACCATCATCCATTTTAAGCTCTGTTATGGGTCTGTCGAGTGTTTCGCCTTTGTTGTAGTTGATGTATTGTTTTCCAAGTTTTTCTGAATCTATCTGATTCTAATAATTTTTATTGTAGTACATTTTTTGATCAGCTTTTATGGAGACTTGAACCTGTTTATTCAGTTCTTTAACTTTGTTTTTCTTTGTCTGTTTCTTGATCTTTTGCAATATTTTTTTTCTTTTATTGGAGTAAGCAATTTGTTTGAAATCCAAGGATTATCTTGATGTCTTTTTTGTCGTTTAAGTAGTGTGCCATAATTTATAGCATCAAAAAGTATTCCTGAAAAGGCTGCAAATGCATCATCTACACTTTTACATGCCAGTTCGGTAGCTTTGAGCAGTGCATGTATAAAATATTTTTGTATCCTAATAATGATGGTAAAAGCAGGCACCGACTTGTCTGTGATTTCAGGACATCGCATGGGGAGCGGTTGTATACGTTGCGAGCAATTACTCATGCTAATTTTCTATTTTTGAGCATTTAAGTCCCTTGCAATAATGGGGAAGACCCGCTTAATCGAATTTATAACTTTTAGTACTGTAATATGTAATATGTTTCGCGTACCACGTAAAAATTTTGATTATGTGCCGTGCTGAACGAAAAATTTTGCAACTTAGAAAGCAGCATGACCGGGATGGCTAAAACGCGCGCTTTCTGTGGCGTAGGAGACCTATCCGTTGCACCGCGGTGTTTACGCGTCTCCCTGCAAAAAGTGGGAGGAATCGAGAAATAAACGAGCGCTCAGGGTGCAAACGGATCGGTTTGCGCATGTGAATATCCCTACCTAATCTGTCGGGCCCAGTGGTCAAGTACGTCACCAGCGTCATTCAAATATTGTGTCTCGAGCTTGATGCATGTTTCGTATTTAATTATGACGAAAATAAGACCCAAATGTAAAAATTGAAAGTTGCGGAATTTGTTTTGGGTAGTAAACTATTCAATATGATCATTTTCAAAATTTGCGGGTTTTCCCCATTATATTCACTTTGAGCAACGAAAGGCTTAATTTTCAAAACACATCTAGGAAAACCTTTCAAATTTTCTGAAAAATTGCAGCTACCCCAAGAAATAGATATTCAATTTAGACAAAAATTATACTGAACAACCTTATATTGAAATCGTTTAAAGAATCAAAAAATACAGTTAATTCATTTAGAAAAATAAGTACAAGGAAAATAATTTTAAATTGTAATAATAAGGCTTAAAACATAAATTTTTAGTACGAAGTGTAATAAAGATAATAATATGAGGAAAAAGCACCTACTAGATGGACACACTATATGTGCAGTGTTTAATTTGTTTAATTTTGTTCATGTGTTATTATTTGATCTCCGTTTAGCAATAGAGAGAGAATAAGATCAGACCCGCATAAATATACAGCGTGTCGCAGAGGCACCGCTGAGTATTGGGAAGCATCGTTGTATAATTGACATCCGAGAAAAGGGACATTTTTGTCGTAATAGAACTAAATTCAGATTTTGTGTACTATGAGACTTTCAACACATATGGTTTATGATTATCAAGAGGCAGGCAGCATATCAAAAGCGTCACCACGACAGATAACTCTGTTGTGCAACGCGGCATATGTTTGATAGAAGCCGGCCACCAGGCAAGAAGGGTGCGAAATATGTAGCATAATTTATGGCTCATCGATGCTGTAACCCATAAACATTCAAATTGTTCCAGAAAACACTGGGAGCTTCTTATTATTTTCTGCATATTCTTTGAAAACACCTATTTTATTCTAAACGTTGCCGCTGTCATTACCGTATACATACTCGTACATTATGAAATATATGTATTATCTATGTACTAATATTTTGGCTTTAAAAATATGTTTTCTGTTTTTCAGCTGTAAAACAGCTGTAAAACAGCTGTAAAACATCGGGTTTTTTTCTTTTTTAACGTTAATTCTGTTATAATGTTCTTTTTTCTTGGTGTCCCGAAGATATTACTGAAATAAAATCGATGTGTTGTTTAATGAAAAAAAATGTTGTGTATTCGTACGCTGAGATTTATGTGTTTTGAAAATAAAAGTTCTGTTTCTAATAAATCTTTGCTTTTCAGATTAAAAAATAAATCTTCCATTACTGTCCAGACAGAATCAGTTGCTATTATGAAATCATTTTTTGAATGTTTGGACTACATTGTCATCCAACATCAGTCAAACCCTGCTTTCTGCAGTACCTTAATTAGAGATCAAATAATTTCATTATTAAAATGGTGTTTATTGGATAAGAAAGCTTGTTACAAAATAATAATGAATCAAATGGCAATGATAATTCAATGTTGGTGCAGAAGTAACTCTGAAAATAGCAAAATGTACTTCAAATATTTCTGGAGTTACACAGGATCGTTATTTCAGGATATACTAGTTAACCCAGAAGTTGAAGGCGATAGTGAAAAGCTTCTTGAAGTGGTGGCTAGACAAGTACATTTTTTAAAATGCTTAAACACAGTTGTGAAAGAAAAAAAGATAGTGCGTGTAAATTTTCTCACAGAAGACAAAAATGAACTAACTGATGCAAGAAAAGGTGCAAGTATTGAAGATTCCTCATTGTTGCAATTTGGTGAAGAATATATAGAATCATTGCATGGTACTGTGAATAAAACTTGTGGCTCCTGCATAAAGTTAATAAACGAGAAAAAAAATAAAAATATATTGGAACATCTGTATACGCTGTTAGAAATTTTTGACAGTGAATCATTTTTCAATAATTTCTCTGCATACTTATACGTTTTATTTACAAAAAAACATTGGATGGAAATTTACGACACAGTTGTCAGTGAATGGATGAAAGATGATTTGCTATTTTGCAAGTCAGTGATAGATATAATCTTCCTCCTTTTCAAATATTTAATGCCTGAAGAAAAGGAATATATTTTGGCTTCCATTGTCCACGTAAGTATTTTGAGAATTTCGATTACAAATTAATATTATTGATGGTATAAAGATATAAAGGAGAAAATATGATCAAGAACTGCGAAATTAATTATATTTCATAAAATTTCCATTATTTTAGTAGTTCACTAAAGGATTAAATTAATTAAAAACCTAAAATTAATGGACGAAGCTATACTGAAAATTAAGCATCCGAATTAATTCCCAAGGAATGAATTAAGGTATTTTATTGAAATCAAATGCTTAACAATTTTATAAATTCGCCTCCCAAGCAGGGATTGGATCCGAACCGAAACCTAAACTGCACCTTAACCATTTTTTTTTACCGCACCGTAACCGAAAACTGAATGGAAAATTCCCCAAAAAGAAAAACTGAAATAACACCGAAAACCTTTTATTTAATTTCGGTGTTATTCGATTTTTACGGTTCTTTTTCGGTGTTGGCAGTTTAGTTGACCTTGATACTGACTTATAGTTGAACGTAACTTATCCCTTAAACAACAGCTGTTTTTCTTTGTTTACCGGTGGAACAATGACGAGAAAAAGATCTGTCAGTTACGAATGTGATAGTTCAATCACATTTAACCCTTTCGCTGCGGCTATTTTTGTAGAGCGCGCGCGCGCCTGTGCGGCTATTTTATTACGTAGTATACGCAGTATACGGATATCGCCCACACTTTGTTTTACGCCGTTTTTTGAAGGTATTTCTTGTTTTGTCGCTTTATTTTATGCGTATGAATGTTGACAGAAGATAATAACATATGTGGCATATGAGTGTCGTTGTTTTGAACATCTTCACTTGTATCTTCCGTCGGGGGTTCATCTGACTCAATACCAATAAGATTGTCGTCGCTATCACTTCGCATCAAAATTTCCTCTAACTACTCTCTAGTGTAGTATTTTCCGAATTTCGGTTTCGGCAACGGCATTGTGAATAAATGAGCTGCACCCAACCAAGCTTACAGCAATACTGATCAGAGAGAAGATAATTTGTTATGACAAGAGGCTACGTCGTACACTGTCACAGATATTCCCGCGACGCGCGCTTTATAGTGATGCGGTGCAAAGCGCCAAGCCCTTATTTATTCAAATGCATCCAAATTACATATTTAAAAATAAAATAATAAAACGAGCGTAATTTCTTGTTTGTGGATTTGATGAACTTTTTATAGTATATTTAGACTTCATGTTAATTTCCATATCAGTCCTCCAGGCATCAAAATCTAGTTCTGAATTAAAACTTAGTTGTTCACACTTTAAAACAATGTCATGATTGTTTTCAAAATGTCTTATCAAATTTGTCTTTCTACAAACACTATTAAAAATAAATTTTTTAAGGTTTATTGTCAGTGTCAAAAATGTAAATTTAAGGCACCAGTTTTAAAAGTAATCACAATCACAAATGTGATTACTTTTAACATTGGTTGCTAATTTGTAGGTAAGTAACTAACAACAAAGAATTGAACACAAATCACTAGATTTCAAATGGTTTTGGTTTAAATTTTGAATTTAATAAAATATTTGATCTCTTCAGTGCCTTGTTTTAGTGTTTGTAGAAAAAAATATTGTATGATGTACGTGTTAAAGGTGTTTTTATTTCGTTCGCAGGGTTGGATCACTCGCTACGCTCGTGATCTAATTTCTCTTCTCGCAAATTAAAATGACACTTTTAACACTAACATCATAAATAACTATTAAAAGTGTCGTTATAAATGCACATTGGAAATTTCTTGGATGCTGTGATACAAGAAGGTGAAGTGTAGAATCTGTAGCTTTATTACACAAAACAGCGAACTTACAACAACTGTATCTTCATGTTCATTAAATGGAATTTGAAATGTCGTTTTCAATTGAAATTTTTTCCACAGTAATCACAACAAAATTGAAAGTTGCCTTTGGGTTTATATGGAGCCAGTTCCAATAATTTTTCAGAATGGTATTTTTTGACGTGTTTCCTTAGATTATATGATGTACCTGCTGAAAAGCTTCTTGCAGTCGGCACATTTATTTGAAGAATTATGATTTTACAAACAGAAATTCAAGGTGGGTTAAATCTACGGAAAAATGAAGAATAAAAAAACACTAATTTACGTCAAAGTTCTTGATCCATCTACTGTGTGTACTAATTAAAGATAATGATAAAACATAAAGAATGAAAACCAGGAAATAATAAAAGCCAGAAACCGTAGATGCAGAAACCTAAACACAAAGTATGGCAATTAAATTTGGGAACAGATCAGCTAGGAACGGATAAAGGGATGCGCGCGCCACGGGAATATGTGTGACGGTGTACGACGTAGCCTCTTGTTTTGTTATGTGGGGGGCAACTTCACTCCCACCCCATCATCAGATTAAAAATTATTGGACGTTGAATGCAATGTATACCCAGAAACGCCTCCTACTGCATCCCCCACCATTGAAAATATATTTACACCACAAGCAGTCGGAATCTAAACAGGAAAATAAATTTACATCATTCGCAACAGAGACACGTCTTCTGGAAGTGTAAATTTACATCATTAGCAGCGAAAGGGTTAAACATGAGTGAGTGAGATGAAAATGGATCCTGTGTGCGTATGCTCTATGCTGTGTCTATGGGTTGGCAAGTAGGGCAACTGTATTGTAATGAAAAATTTTGCGTCTCAAGAGATTTCAAATATTTTATTTAAAACACCTGCCGAAATAAATGGAATAACATAATGAAAAGCAAAAACTAACCACTTCAAGGATAGAACCTGAGCTTACTGATTCACTAACCTTTACTGCAGCTGTAGGTTATGCTTAACAACACTTATTTATTCTCCTATACTGTATTTCGCTTATAATACATTCTCCATTTATTTCCGGTGGAAACTGGGCCGTCCCAAAGATACATTGCAGAACGATAATAGAAATTTTAACGAAGTAGGCCGGCAGGGATGAGGATTTACCAGCATTGTTATATGTTCAGTAAATCCGGGCAGCGAGTTGATTCGCACCAGTCTTGTATGTACTCTGGGCACGCCAGTTAGCGCATCACTCCACTCATTCCAGCATTAGGGCTGGGTTGATCTGCAAGCTGAATAATCGATGCGCTATGAATATCATAGGTATTTAAACAGATTATATTTCGATATAGAAATCATCCGCAATGGGGTAAAACGTCGGAGCGAAATTTGGAATTTTATGAAAATTCTCAACATTCCCCACTTTAGAAAAAAATCTTTGGAAAGTGTATGATAATTATTGTATATTCGGAATTTGGTCACCAGCCGACGTCTCGTCAACTCTGCTTTACATTTACACCCTTGCATTCGCCAGAAATTTTTACCCAATGTTGTAAGGCCTCATTACTGATAACGTGTTTAACGAGGTTGTCCATTTTCTTAACCCCGTCTTCCTTTCAATTTACAAGCTGCAGATGTTTCTTGGTGAAAGATACCAAGGAAGGCGTGGTTAAGAAAATGGGCGACCTCATAAAGAACATTAATGGTGCCCTGCAACTCCGAGGAAAAATTTAATAGCAAACTTGAAATTTATGACAAAATAATATACTTGTAAAATCCTCTTGGATAAAATTGTGTTTTACTTTATTTGTGACTCGAGTTCTTGTTTAATAAGCATAGAATACATTCAACATAGCCTCTGGCTTTTTCTTGAAATAAGTTAAAATAAAAGTGTAATGGTCAAATTTACAAAATACGTAGGAAGCACTTCAATTTACAAGGTTCATTATATTTTTAGTGGAATTTGTATCATCTTTTCTGTTACCAAATTTCCTTTCACGTAAGTTAGACAAAGCAGCAAAGCAATAAATTTTTTGAACATGCAGAATTCAATGGTAACCTTCATTTTGAAAATATCAATTGAAGTGGAGGCGACGTGGAACAAAAACTATCCATATTCGATATTCAGAGTAATTTGGACACATGCTGATTGTAGTGGTCATTTTATTATCGTTTACTTAACTTAAAACAGAGGCAAGGTGAAGCGACCGCAGAAATCTAGTTTAAACAGAAATACAAAATGAATTGAGCATTCGAACACAGAAAATCTTTGAGCGACAAGTGCCCAGTTGTTCGAGAAAAATAACACATACTTAGGGTACCTGCACAAAGAAAGCGTGTTACCTGCTTGTGGTAACATGCCGGCAATCTCTGTATGTTAATGTGACTACACATAAACAAAATAACACATACTTAGGGTACCTGCACAAAGAAAGCGTGTTACCTGCTTGTGGTAACATGCCGGCAATCTCTGTATGTTAATGTGACTACACATAAACAAAATATGTTCATGCTGCCAGACGCTCATTTCTGGTTGTAAGCAGGCAGTTTTTGTCGGCGCCAGCAACCAGCGAGAAGGCAATAATTGGCCTGCTTTGTGTTTGTACCCTTAAGTCTGACACCAGCTCAGTTGCTATGATACCGACTTTCTGATGGGCTGTATCATAACAGCTGATTAGTGTCAGATTTAAGTCTTTGTTACTTTTTTCAAAGAACTGGACTTTGGAATTTTTCCCTGATATTCAGAAGTTTTGACTTGCATAAAAGTGAAATGGGAGCCTCCCATGTTTGTTACTTACTATCGAGAGCCTCCCATATTTGTTACTTACTATCTAAAAATTTTTAAAGATTTTGTTGGAAAGAAAAGTCATTTTGTGCATTTTTTCGCTACGATTAGGGAAGAAATTTAAGAAACGTCTCGTCATCGAGAAGAGCGGCGGAGGTAACGTGCTTCCTAATGATTGGGCTGCCATTCTCGTAAAACATTGCTTTTGCAGAATATAATGACACGCCGTGCCATGCCGAATTTCATTTTATGTAGAAGTTTTTGCAGCATTGAAGAGGATTCGAAAATGCAGCTTTCACTGAATGAAAATCGAATAAGGGCAAAAGACAGTACAAGCTTCATTTGTCGACTGCCCAGAAAAATTAGTTCCAAAAATATAAGTATCACGATCCCTGGAAAAGCCAATTTTTAAAGTGTGACGAGACGAAAGTACACCCTTTTAATAATAATTTAATATATAATATAATTTACCAATAATTAATAACTTTGTCAAAATTTGGCCGATTCTAAATTTCTCAAGGGATTCTGAAAGAGTAGGTTTCAGAGAAAGCACTTTTCATCAAGAAACATCTGCAGCCTGTAACACGAAAGGAAGAAGACGCGGGTTAAGAAAACGGAGAACCTCGTAATGGTATGATGCCTTGTAACCTTGGATAACTAAAGACGCCCCACCAATGGCTTAGTTTTTAAATGTTAGTTTCAACAAATTTCTGAGATGTCACTAGAGGCAAATGTGTAGGTAGCTCTGAAGCTTTTTCAAGACGCATATTCATCTTTTGCACTCTATCATAGTCAACGTTGTACGTTAAACAAAAATAAAGCTAGTGGAATCTAAACGTGTTTATCTAAAAAAGTGTAACCACGTGCAGATTTTAACCGCAAAATTGTATCATCTAAAATGCGGCCTACGAATGCAAGTATGCCAATATATTTATTAGAATAAGAAGAATGACGTAAATCCAATATTTATACCTATGCTTTGAATGATTTACAACTTTACACCAATAAAGAAATGCCGCTAATGAAAAGAAATCTGAAGTACAGAGCCGCATTCAGTTGTGAAAATGTCTGCTGCTGCCTGCTGGCAATTTATGTAGTTATTTCAACTGCCATAAAAGTAAATATAAAACCCCAGGTTCAATTTCCCTTGGAAAGATACAGAAAGATGTAAACAATGGGCATTATATTCAGGTAAAATAAATTTTTGGAATATGAAAATACTTTGTTTTTGAATCCGTAGTAAACGGATTTTTTCCAACATGGCAATTGATCAATGTGTAACTTCTTCAATAAAGTGTGGCACTTCATCGAAATTATAACTATACAGGGTGTTCCATAACTCGCGCACCGCCTTGAATGAGGGCAGCATTGCAGTTGCACTCTCCGTAAATTAAAATCATTTCGAAGTAGTCATTATTGGAATTCTTATGAAGGACAGACTGTAGGTTTTTAAGAGGTAGATCAAGTTCCAGATATATTTTTTTATTTATTTAATCGTCTTTTACAAGCGGCAATATGATTTTGAGGTATGACAACTTTTAGGGTTTCATCTTTAGTACAAAGTTGTACCTAAAAGTCAGGGTTGCCAGCTTTTAAATTTTTGATAATATAAGGTAGATACCTATGTGGGTGTTCTGCTTTCAACAGTACATAATAATAATTCAATTTGCGATTCATAAATTATATTCCACAAGGAATAAAAATGTTAAAAATGTTGGACTCAGACATACTGAGGCCGACCCTGGGTGATTGCAGTTTGAGTTGTCACGTGCAAATATATCCAGATGGCAGACACCGGCTGGAGAGATAAAACATGAAATATTTATTTTCACAATTGAAGCTAGGAAATATGAATTTTGTACGTATACGCCATCTACAAAATTGTCAATTACTATGAAATTAAAAACCGCTACTGCGTTTATATAAGGGGTATTGAGTTATTCAGTCTACGCCTTGGAGAAAAATTTCATGGCGAATACAAGAGTGTAAATATAATAATAATAATAATAATATAAACTTTGTTGGAGGCAATGCAGTTACAGAAATACAGCCGAAAAGCCGGACTTCAGCTCTGGATGGCGACCCAATAATGCCTTTATCCAGGAGCTGGTCTTTCACCTGACCCTAAACACAAAACAGACATGATGATCCATCAGCTGGGGATAAAATTCCGAACCTATGCTTATCATACACTCTCCAAAGATTTTTTTGGAAAGTAGGAAATGTTAAAACTTTTTGTAAAATTTCAAATTGGCCCCGGACGTTTTACATCATTGATTGTGGGATGGTGACCTAAGGTGGCTACGATCTGTATATCAAAAAATTATCTGGAAAGAACTTAAAAGCTTATCAGAAATAAAGCGCGTTCAGACGATCTCCAAAAACTGCCTTGACCATAAAGAAATAGCGAATTTCGCTGAAATTTTGACAGTTTTAATTGGGCATGCAGCATAATGTCATTAGCTCTGACTAGATTAGATGCTTGTCAAATGTTCGGGATGCAGCTGCATCATATTTCCAAACATCCACGAGCAAAACGAAGTCACATTGAAACAACTTCTGCATAATAGCTTTGATCGCAGACCACATAGATAGTATAGATTTCAACATTGATACAGAAGTAGGTAGTGCAAAATAGAGAAGACTGCAAGACAGTGTTAACTAGTGTTAATGATTTTAATATACATGTACATATTAATAGCATAAATAAAAATTGTGAACAGTTGATTATCCTACTCGAAGATGTTGATTGTTTGCTTAACATAATAATCATTTCAGAAACTTGGGATGTACCAAGCTTGAGTATGTTTGGTCTAGTAACTGTCACACATCCTAGCCTCGTGAACAGGTACATTTTGTAGCCTCCACTAGCCTTATTTAGTAAAAATTAACTTTTAAACTGTTCAAATTAAAACTTAAAAATCTGAAGCCGTCTATTCGAATAATTCATTTAGTGAACTACACGGATGTTCTAGTAGGACAAACCTTAGTCAACATTTGAATTGGTGAATTTTTTATTTTCGTTTGTCAAAATGATAAATTACTTTAGGAATTGAGTTGCTTTCAGTTGGGAAATTGACTGAATTTTAAAATCAATAGAAGCTTGTTTAGAATTAAAATTGTATATTTCTAGTTAAATAACAAGAAGTATCTGGGATGGAGTCTCGAAAATACTCTGCGTTATCCATATAACAAAGATCCAATAGTCTTAAAATGGCTTAATAGTGACCATGTAAGCAACTTTATATCTGGAATTGTTGATGAAGAATTTTCGAGGAATTGTTTCTCAGAGTTCAGTTTTCTATTGAAATTAGTTTTCTCTGAAAATATTGATGGAAGTGAGTAATCAGAAAGTTAATTTAAAAATATATACTTAACAGTGTTTTGTTTCAGACTTTTTGATCAGTCCTGAAACAATATCGCAGATTATAGATAAATTACATGTTGCCTTAACAAATCCTTGTGATTCTGAATTGAATATAGACAAGTGTGCCAGATTTGCTGCTTATTTATTGTCAGTTTTGTATTCTGAAAATTCTGGACAGTCGTCCAGAGAAAAGTTGCTATTAGCAGTAATTGATTTGTGCAGCAACATTAATGTTGATGAAGATAGACTCTCAAAAGATACACGTTGGGAAATCAATACGGCTTGGCAAGATGCTGTAACATACCTACTTCCATCAATTACCGAAGAAAATATTTTAATATTGTCCAAAAGTATCTGTGATATAATTGTTGGGAAAGTATTTATGTTATTACAGGATTTCGAAACTAATCAGGCTGATCGTATCAGTGATGTTGTAGTGCATTTTATCAGTTGTGCCCAAAAAAGTGTTCCAATTCATGCAAATAATGTGATAATAAAAGTTTTAGATTGCAGCTTTCTAACAAATTGTAAAACACATTTGAACAATTTGAATATTTGCGCTGAATATATTATGGGCAATTTAAGCTCTCCCTACGTCAAAATAAACGTTTTGGAAAATGTTGATGAAAAGGAAGTTCTTGTATGTATTTTTTGGGCATACATAAAAAGTAATGTTTTGTCTTCTCCGCTAGAAGAAATAAGTGAGGATTACGAAGAAGAAGCAGAAACTGAGAAAGTTTTAGATATTTGCTATAATCAACATGAAATATTCGTTGAACTGTTACATGATTTAACTGTTGGACTTTTATACACTAGAAATTATAACATGGTATGATTTAAAGTATGAATTTAATTTTCAGAAATTCTAATCCATATAATTGTAGACAAAATACAGTGAAATTATTGTAGAAATATGTCTTGCTGTGGAACAAAAAATGGAAGTATTATTTGCATCTTTTAATGATCATTATAAATTGAGCATCAAAGAGTTACTTGCACATAAAATATGCTCAGATCATTGGTTATGGTGCAAATGTGTTGAAATATTGTATAGCAGAATTTCTGTATCGTCATTAGGAGAAGTATATGCTGATATTATAAAATTAGTACCACATAGTGAGTCAAAGCTAGGATTTCTCCATTTAATACAAACTTTTGGAAAATATTTGGAAATTGATTGCTATGCAGATTTTGAAAGTGATCAGTTTGATATTTTAGAAGACATTATAATTTTGCGTTCATCTGCTACGTTCGAACAAATGCCTGATATACTACTGAAAACAGAAAAATTATGGGCTAGAAACATTGATTATGCTCCTAACAGGTAATACCAATTAATTTATTAACGTTTTACAAAATTTGTTATTGATTTTTAGAAATGATTTGAAATGGGAAGTTTTGCAATATTATACTGAACTCATTCGCCTATATTCATCTGTAGTGAAAGTAAAAAAAGAATATCTGCCTCTACAGGACTGGGAAACTCAAATAGTTTCTTTAATACCATGGACTGCGAATATTTTAAGAAACTATAAACATGTAAAAAGTATAGAGGTGTGTTCAAACATAAATATTGAAACCCAATATCTACTAGTGTACCTAACAGACTCGTGAATTTTACATAATGTTGCCATTTCCAATTACAATTTTTTTGTTATTTTAGTAGGTTGCTGATATAACTGAATTTTTTAGATTCTTTCATTGGCATTAGCTGTTGGCGACTTATTTAATACACTTAATCAGTATTTTATAAAGGCAAGTAAAAGTGAATCTTCGGAAAACACTTCAAAGGATAGTGAACTATTTTACAAAAACATCCATTTACATATATTTTCTATTTGTCAAACTATAGCAGGTAAATAAATTCTAGGTTGGTGACTGACTGAAGAAATTTTACGCAATACAATTAGAAAGCAATTTCTTTTGTTAATACAGTCAACTCCCTCTAAGTCGGCATCTCTGAAACTCGAATTTTCCTTTAACTCGAACGATTCGCATAACAACAGCACCAACGCATTATTTTACCTTAAAATGCCATCCTCTTACTCAGATTCCTTAAGTCGAATTTCCTTTAACTCGAACAAATTAAAAGACACAACCGCGAAACATAGCATGCATATCACTCCCTGCAAGTCAAACAGTTTGTTTTGGCGTGATTTTACTGTTGAAAATTCGGTTGTTTGCTCTTGGTACTTCTAATAACCATGTGTTATGCTTAGTCAGCTTCTGAATTTCGATATGTAATGCAGCTTACGTTTGACAATTGACAGTATACACGACAAGTGCAGCCATGCTGTACATATTCTCTTAATTTTATTCTTTTTCTTTATCTCAAACTTCCTCTAAGTCAAACAATTCAAGCTGGCAACTAAGAGTTTGACTTAGAGGGAGTTGACTGTAGTTACAAAACTGAAATTTTTACATAACATGATTTTTGCTTCATTTTTTATTTTTGCTAAATATTTTTTATATTATTTAATCATACTCATTTGGGTGCATTCAGCAAATTGTGCAGTACCATGCCCCCTCTGCATCTAGCAATTATTGTTGATTCATTTGGCAACGCTGCAGCAGCGAATACAAATAGTCCAGCGCACAAAATACAGCATTTAGGTATGATGTGATTATTTTGAGACTGACCCAGTTTTATAAGGCATAGTCTATCAGGTAGGTATTCTACAAATAAAACGAAGCATCTTGTCATTTAAGTCGCATTTCCATTGAAAAATGCATATTTATTTACTATTTAACTACATATTATAATTATTCCCAATTTTGGTTCGAAGACGGAACCCTTCCTGCTGTTCTTCATGCGAGTGTTGGTTATTCCGAGTTTTATGCAATTAAATTTTGCTAACCAGTTTTGGGATTTTCTTAGATCACCTCTTGAAGACGTTGATTTATTGCCTTGTGTGGATTTAGAAATCGTCATCTGCGCCTTTTCGGAATTTTGACTCACACTTGAGGTTCAGTAGGATTATCGCAAAACAACCCGCGTGGATTTGTTTCAGGTGCTATTTTTTTCTTGGTGCGAATTTCCTGATGCACCCTCATCCGAAAAAATCGACCTGGTGCTGGGCTTCAAGAGTATCTAAATTTGTAGCAGCTGATTTCCACCATCTTCACCTCCTGTAATGTCAGAAATATATGTTGCGATTGTTGTCGCCTGTTGGGTTGTGAATTGTGATCTGTGTTGCTGTTTTATTATACAGCCTACAACCTGACAATAATCAAAAAATGACGGGGATATGTTTCTCCCATTAAGATTTCTATCAGTTTTCTGGCACTGTCGAAATCGACAGTTCATATTTTTTGTATTTATTTGCAAATACATAATAATAAATTGCGAGTCTTCGTTGATGATAACTGACAGTTCTCGAATCACTATCTTGTGGCTGCTAAGTCTGCTGAATGCAATAAGTGCCTAGACTGTGAGTAAACTTTAATTGCATTGCGAAAAAATTCTGTTCTTATTTTGCTTTACCAGAAAATGAAAGCTTAATTTATTTATAATATGTAATATGTTTCAGAAGAATTTCAATCTGTAAAAGAATTCAGTAATAGTACTTTGACTTTTTTCCAAGAATTCAGAAAAACATTAAGTTACTTAAGTTATCCATGTAATTTTTCAATAGAGGATAAATCTTTGAAATGGTTGAAAATATTAAATTGCAGTACTGGCCTTCTTGTAAGTCCATTAGTATCTCTTCAACTATGGGGATACAAGATTATAGTGTCATTGTCATCAAAACTTCTACAAGTTGATTCATTGGCTGTTAGTACAAACAAACCTCATGAAAAAGGTTTAGTTTTGGAACATTTAAGAGATGTGCTTAATGAAACACAGAAGATAGTACATATAATGTTATCAGAATTCAAGTAAGTATAAATAAGCCACAATATTTTAATACTTCTTATTTTATATTTATTTAAAAAGCAACTAAACATTTAAACTATTTCAAATTTAGTACATTAAATATTGATATTTTAAATTAAGATATCTTTTCTTGCTTAATTGGCGGCGAAATCCCCGCACAGTGTCGTATTCCATACATAGTCTTTAAGAGAGTCTACCTCAACCGTTTCCGAGCATAACAGTCGTTTCTTTTTATTAAACGCAACTCGATCCTGCACTATTCTTTGTTTTATATCTCTACACTAATATCATTGCAAGTTTGACCCTCAATGTATTTCCACAACACTAAGTAATATCGCTGAAGAGCCCCTCAGCAGATAACGACATAATTTCTGCAGCAAAAGTGAATGCAATTGTCGGCAACCTGCAACCAATATTATTTTCTTTTTCGACTTTTGCTGCTCATTGCAAGTCAACCGTAATTAAAAAAGGCTATGTAAAGCTGTACATAACTTCCATGGTCTATTGTATATGACAAAACTCATTCACAGCAGATCATGGCAGTTTTATGCTCAAAGAGATCTTTCCATAATAATCAGGAACATTCAACCATGAGAACAGTTCTAAAATCAATTAGTATCATGTTAGTACAAACAATAAATTCCATTAAATGTCACCTCACATTAAGTTCAGTCAAAAATCGCTTTTGCAGTGTGATATCCTCAAAGGAAAGGCACTTGATAGAAGTCATTCATAACAATACTAATTCTTTCCGCATTAAACTGAAGTTGTAACTCCAATAATAACAAAGTTAGCAATAGTGCCAACTTGATTTTGAACAACGTGTATAGACCTACAAGATACCGGTCTGACTCTCAGATTATTGCACCCTTTCGCACTTGTGTGAACTCTGTATCATATTACTTGGCGTATGGGTTGTCACATGCATGTGAATTAATTTGTTTTGACATTGACAGTACTGTGACACTAATACTAGTTTCCATGATAACCTTTTTGGAACTAACTAATTAGTAAAGTCTGAATAATATAACTTGGCGTATGATTGAAATAATCTACGCATTATGTTAGTTTGATGTCTCTCTCGCACGCAACCAGTTGATATGGCTGCTAATTATTAACGTAAGATGAAATAATCAAGATTTTCCATTGTAACTCTTTATTTCACTCATTCTCATTTTTAATGTTGGGTAACAATGTATTTGTACATCTCTGCTTGTTTCGTACTAATTAGTTAGTCCCAAAGAAGTTATCATGGAAACTAGTATTAGTGTCACAGTACTGTCAACGTCGAAACAAATTAGTTCACATGCATGTGTCAACCCATACGCCAAGTTATATTATTCAGACTTTATGAAACAATAGTCCGAGAGCCCGCTGCAAAATTATGCACCCATCTGTTAACGAAATGGAATGTGCGGCAAAGGCATGTAAAAACATCGTACTCGACGGAACGGCACCCGGCACGGTCACCATTTGGTGCAAAAAGGTAAAAACAATGGCACTTCCGGTACGGAAATTTGCGGAAAATTGCGCGATTTGTTAACGAAATGAAAGTTGTGCCATCTTATAGCCTGCGATTAATTGAATTGAAATCGGTACCCGTGCTATCTTTTACCCTAGTACAAATCCCCGGCACGGCGACATTTTTGCAGCCCGTAACTCGGACAAATTCCCGTCATGTGTTAACGACTTGAAATAAAGTTCAATGGAAAGGGCATTATGTCCCCTTTACGAATATCCAAGCGTGCCGCGATTCAAAGCAGTCTAAGTAGGTGGCACGGCCTGATTTATAACGCGCTACGCGGCGTCATTTTCAGAGAATTCGGCAGCCGGCACGCGCGAGTTGTTAACGTTGGAAATGTTTTTATTTTCGTAGTATAGGCCCGAAATTTAGCAACAGTGTCACGCGTTGCATTTGCAGCATGATTTAATAGCGAAAGTTTACCTAGTTGCTTACTCCCTATACAGTCCTTTTTTTAACTTGATCCTAATGTCACTCAGGCCAGCAGTCCGAACGCTGAAAAGAACGTAAGCCGGCATGCAATTCAGCCGCTACTTTTATTTACCGTCCTTTTTTCACAATGCAAATCGCCATACTGGCATGCCAGACATTCTTTTCGAAAGTGTCTCTTTTCAACATGCACTATTACAGCTTCCCGTGCGGAGTTACACATTACGTTGATGACTTAAGGATCAAGGTAAAAAGAAGGACTGTAGTTACTTAGTTAGTTAGTTCTTTGTATCATGACTTAGTTACTATTACCATCAACAGGTGTCACAGTGACAGATGTCAATTGTGCACCACCACAAAAAACATTTAATATTCGTTGACATGTTGCGCGACCATTGAAATTGATTCAAAAGTGACATTTCGACGCCTCGTAACGCGTTATTAATCGGGCCGTGCCAACTACTTTGACTGTTTTAAATTGCAGCACGTTTGGATATTCGTAAAGGGGACATAATGCCCTTTCCATTGAACTTTATTTCAAGTCGTTAACACATGACGGGAATTTGTCCGAGTTACGGGCTGCAAAAATGTCGCCGTGCCGGGGATTTGTACTAGGGTAAAAGATGGCACGTGTACGGATTTCAATTCAATTAATCGCAGCCTACAAGATCGCACAACTTTCATTTCGTTAACAAATTGCGCAATTTTCCGCAAATTTCCGTACCGGAAGTGCCATTGTTTTTACCTTTTTGCACCAAATGGTAACCGGCACGGGTGCCGTTCCGTTGAGTACGGTCTTTTTACATGCCTTTGCCGCACAATTCATTTCGTTAACAGGTGGGTGCATAATTTTGCAGCGGGCTCTCCTACTACAAGCAGAGACGTACAAATACATTGTTCTCTAACATTAAAAATGAGAATGAGTGAAATAAAGAGCTACAATGGAAAATCTTGATTATTTCATCTTACATTAGTAATTAGCAGCCATATCAACTGTTTGCGTGCGAGGGAGACAACAGACTAACATAATGCAGAGATTACTTCAACCATACGTCAAGTAATATGATTCAGACTTTAGTTGTCTTAATGCTATATTAGTGAGTCTAATAATGGGTTTTACTTTTTTAATTTAGTGACCAAATTGTTTGATATACGATAGAAATATGGCATTGTGTTTTAGTTTTGCTGTCAGAATAAGCAAAATTATATCTTTCAAATTCAACAAGCTAGATTTAAAATTTTGGAACGCTATTTTGTTGACACTAATCTCTGTTTTTTTTTAATAGATTAGGTGAAGATACTTGTAGAGTACAACCTTTTACTGATTCATTCACATACACATTGGCTTATATGTTATTATGGGACATTATATTAAGTCTTTGTGAAAATGCATCTACAGAATTGCGATATCAGTATGCAGAATGGCTACAGTAAGTTTTACTTTTTATTGTCTATTACCTGTATTAAAATGAAACCACTCTTTTTATAGAAAGGATGATTTTTTTAAAAATCTTTTAACATACATATTTCGATTAATACCTACAGAAGTCCTTCAAGATGCAGATGGAAAATCTAAAATTATTTCAAATAATTTTGTTGCGAAACCGCCTCTGGATGTTTCTGGTAATGTTACGAGCAGCTATTATTTAAACTACATTTCATTGAAAATTTGCAGGACTTCTACAATCATTAGAGGGCCTCATTTTATGTATAAATTGTTGCACTTGAAAATATAATAATAATTTTCTTTAATTACTAAATAACCGCTTAAAATAAATTCTGATACTGTGCTGC
The DNA here is from genome assembly GCA_963966045.1 of Xestobium rufovillosum. Taxonomy (NCBI): domain Eukaryota; kingdom Metazoa; phylum Arthropoda; class Insecta; order Coleoptera; family Ptinidae; genus Xestobium; species Xestobium rufovillosum. The sequence continues at coordinate 41,195,663 of OZ014494.1, read as the reverse complement.
GAAACTTTTCATCTTAAAGCAAATTATTTGGCACAGGAAATTGCTGTCTATTAAGAAAATATCGTGGACTTGAAATTTTATGAATATCGTTAAAAATCGTGAAAGAGTATTTAATTTTACCCAAAAAAAGTCCCTCTTGTCAGAACTCAATAGGATGCAGCATTTTCAAGGAAAACTGAAATTGCTGACTGGCAGTCAAATCATGATGTGTGATTTTTCATTATGTGAGACCTACATAAAATAAATAGAAAATTATCTTCAATTAATTACCCAAAGGTATTTTGATTGAATTTTTGGGCCTTTCAGTCAGTTTTCTATTAAGTTTACGTAGGCCTCACATAATGTAAAATCGTACATTATGACTTGACTGTCAATCAAAAATTTTTCTTGGAAATCCTGCTTTCTATTGAGTTTCGATAAAAAGGTCTTTTCTAGATAAAATTAAATGCTCTTTCATAATTCTTATCAAAATTTGTAAAATTTCAATTCTGCGGCTGCTTTTGATAAAAATATTCAGTTGTACCCCCAATTCCCATGACTGGAAATAATTGGCTACAATTTTCTCTATCACATAACTGCTTTCAAATAACAAGTTTTTCAGTGCAGTATAATGAATTTGTTGCGAACACTTATTTAGTAATTAAGGAAAATTCGATTTATTTTCAAATTCAACTCCCCATATCTCAGAGATGAAGTGCTCTAGGACCCAAGTTTACATAACATTTTATTGATAAAATGAGGCCCTCTAATGATTGTAGAAATTGTGCTAAAAAAACCTGTGACACCTGTATAATCACATTATCCGACAGTCAATTTCATTCTGTTTACTGCCATATAACACATATGAAACTTATCTTCGCTACTTATTTGCATTTAAAGATGTCATAGTATCGTATAGATTTTACCTGGCAAAATTTGTCAGTTGTACACTCTACGTTCCCAATTTCTTTTGTGACATTTTCAAAAATTACTCGACTGACGTCTCGTAATTTTTATGTAAAATGTCACTCGAGAAATTGCTAGGCCACCTCTCGTGACAACTGAAAAATTGTGCCGGTACAATCTAAGCTCATGATATTACTATGAAAATATTTCAGAAAGTATGAAAGATAAGCTTCACGTGTGATATATCACTGTAATCAGAATAAAATTGTCTGTGGATGAGGTGTTGATTGTCCCATTAAAAAAAATCCCAGTTATGTTTGTAACTTGTCATATTTAACTTTCAATCGTTTCTTTAACAATATAATTGAAAACTTAAAAGCCAAAACTGTAACTTTTCTATTGAACTTATTTTTGTAATTTCAAAAATAACAGATAAGAGGGCTGGGAACACCCTGTACCTAGTTACCTAAATTTTTTAGTAACCCCTGTACAATTTCGAGTCTTCAAGCTGGAAACTTTTAAGGAAAATTTTGTTATACTTTAAGTAATTTAGGCTCGTCATTCAAAAGATATCTTTGTGCATCATGATTCAAGCAGTTCAGTCGAGAAATGATATGTGACCTGAGATAACATCTGCCTAGAAAGTGGGAAATCTGAGTTTGAGTCCCGGTTGCATGTCGTCGCATTTCGCAGCTTCTAATTAAACACATTTACTCATAGCGAGTATAAGACGGAAATTATATTTTAATGACGAATTTGATACTCTAAATAAAAGAATATACAAAAGTCATTTACGAATCTGATCCGGCAAAGGAAGAAGTCATTCAGCATCATATCGCATGATCTCAGTGGCCATAGTGCCAGATGACAATGCTTTCGGTCACTGCGACAATATTTCGAATGAACCAGCTGGTATGATGTACGATGACATACTGTTGCTTTCACGTTCACAATCGAACCATTTCACTTGAATTTCTTGATCAATATCTGAATTGTTGCACGTTTTGGTGCACTATGTCGACTAAAAATTGCATGCAATCTGAGAACTGTTTCCGTAAAACTTTCCCAAGTTTTCACAAAGTTCTGCAAAACTAGTTCTAAACATTCTGAAAATTACATTACCTATTGCACCTTTGAAAATAGGCAGCCTATTGTGTTACAGTATCCCGTTACCCAAGAGATCATCACTAATGACGAGGGTTGATAGCTTTCTAATTTCTCCGCTTGACCAAAACCTGAAAATGGTGAACCATGGAACATGGAACTCTCTTCTTTGCAAGTAGTTTGTAAACAAATAATGCCCAGGATCAATCCAATAAAAATAACTAGTAATTGTATTTTCAGGATGCCCAGAACTAGTTTTGAGCAATTTTGAATAACCAATACTAATCGCAAACAGATTCATCATCGGGTTTTGAACATTTTATTTGCTTGTTACTATTTCTGAGCATTTATTTCGGGTAGTATATGAATTGTGCCTTGGATAAACCCATGTTTCTTACTTTTTTAAAAGCTTACTGTGATCCAACGAATCAGACATGAGCAACTACCAACTAATGTATTAATTTTGTATATGGATTTTTTTACAGATCCTTGTACTAGCGAACAATTAGAACATTTGGTATGTTGGATCTACGGTAAAAGTGTCATTCAGTTACCTGCACTTGTTCGCCAATGGTGGATTAATGTAGATGCTCGTCTCTCCCATATGGTTAATCATGTTACTTCTACTTATGTATCACCATTACTTTGTAATCAAGAACTGGCAAATATTACACAATTTGAAACAAAATTTAAAAATATGGTGGTAAGTGATAGTTTCCCAGGTCCTACTAGTGGGAATTTAATTTGGGACTCACTGTATAATATTTTAACATAATTGTTTATTTTAGGTTAAAGTGCACCCTAACGTTAGAGAAGTAGTAGCTATATATTCCATTGATGAAGCTCACGTGGAATTGATAATATCTTTGCCATTAAATTATCCTTTAGGAGTTCCAGACATTAAATGTGGAAGTCACATAATGGGAACATCACACAAGCAATGGCTAATGCAACTAAAAATGTGTATATTGCACCAGGTAAATAAATTAGGTACACAATTTGTGTAAACAATTTGTACTGAGTTTTCCATCTTGCAGAATGGTAGAATATGGGATGGGCTGTCTTTGTGGAATAATAACCTTGATAAGAAGTTTGATGGGGTAGAAGAATGTTACATTTGTTTCGCGGTTTTGCATCCAGGAACATACCAGCTACCGAAACTATCGTGTCAGACCTGTAAGAAAAAGTTTCATTCAGCTTGCTTGGTAAGTACAGATAAAATAGAACATATCTATCCCAGGAATTGAGACCACTGTAAATTTCAAGTTGTGCGTGGAGATCGAGTGAAAGCTTGAATTCAGAAAGGACACATTTAGAGGGTCTTAGTCACACTGCTGCGTATGGCGACTAACATAATGTCAGAGAATATCTAAACCCAGTATATGAGCTCTTATCGGCGCCTATTGAACTTCTCTGCTACTTACTGTTTGTCACTTTATACTTGTCACACACATGACACTCTCAGCTGAATGAATACTCGTGGTCCATATTAAGTATTTTGAGTGAAACATTTGGTGAACAAAGATCAAAAGCTTTAAAAGATATAAATTTTATAATGATGTTCCCGGATTGGGTTACAAAGGGGACAAAAAAGTATTCTACTCTTCGCAAAAAAATAACTATAAAAAACCATGATTGCTTTCAAACTCCCATATAGTCGGGGAGCAGACCGCCTGGAAGATGCGTTTTAAACACTCTCTGTACAACTCGAACACACACAAAAAATGAAGCTGATTCTTATGTAAAATGACCTGCCGGAAAATCGATTTTTCGTAAAATTTTCCTAAATCAGTTTTTGACCATTTTTAAAACTTTTCTTGTTGTGCCTATTTCAGCAACGAAAAGAGTTAGAGACCTGCTTTTTCGTGAAATATACACTGATGTGTGCTGATCATCACAGTGTACTCACGTTGCCTCTAAAATTTTCCAATTTTATGAAAAAGAATGTTTTCTTGCTAGACCACAAATTTATGAGCCGAGTTACTTTAGCAATAGAATTCTCAGCAATATCTGATTGAAAAATAAAATAGTTTTTAGGTATTTTCCTTCAATCAGGCAACACGAAAGAAAATGTATTCAGCGTTTTTGCAAGGACACTCAAAGAACAAAATGTCTGTAGTCAAATCGTTAATGGGGGGGGGGCGTATACGATACGAATTTTTAGTGAAAATGTGAATATCGTTATCATATTTTACAGGAGCGTTTAGAGAGCTCAAATAAACTTATTGCATATAATCAAATCGTTTGCCGTTAAACCGGGGGCGGCGTATACGATACGAATTCCATGAAAATGTGAATATCGTTTTCATATTTTATAGCAGCGTTTAGAGAGCCCAAATAAACTTATTGCATATAATGAAATCGTTTGCCGTTAAACCGGGGGCGGCGTATACGATACGAATTCCGTGAAAATGTGAATATCGTTTTCATATTGCTCGGGAGCAATTAGAGAGCCCAATTAAACTTACTGCATATAATGAAATCGTTTGCCATTAAACTGGGGGCGGTGTATACGATACGACAAATTGTGAGAATGTGAATATCGTTTTCATATTTTACAGGAACGTTTAGAGAGCCCAAATAAGTAAACTTATTACATATAGTGAAATCGTTTGCCGTTAAACCGGGGGCGGCGTATACTATATGAATTCCGTGAAAATGTGAATATGGTTTTCATATTTTACAGCAGCGTTTAGAGAGCCCAAATAAACTTACTACATATAATGAAATCGTTTTCCGTTAAACCGGGGGCGGCGTATACTATATGAATTCCGTGAAAATGTGAATATCGTTTTCATATTGCACAGGAGCAATTTGAGCAATTAGAGAGCCAAAATAAACTTATTGCATATAATGAAATCGTTTGCCGTTAAACCGGAGGCGGTGTATACGATACGAATTCCGTGAAAATGTGAATATCGTTATCATATTTTACAGGAGCGTTTAGAAAGCCCAAATAAACGTATTAAGTATAGTGAAATCGTTTGCCGTTAAACCGGAGGCGGCGTATACTATATGAATTCCGTGAAAATGTGAATATCGTTTTCATATTTTACAGCAGCGTTCAGAGAGCCCAAATAAACTTATTGCATATAATGAAATCGTTTGCCGTTAAACCGGGGGCGGCGTATACGATACGAATTCCGTGAAAATGTGAATATCGTTTTCATATTGCTCAGGAGCAATTAGAGAGCCCAAATAAACTTACTGCATATAATGAAATCGTTTGCCGTTAAACGGGGGGCGGTGTATACGATACGAAAAATTGTGAAAATGTGAATATCGTTTTCATATTTTACAGCAGCGTTTAGAGAGCCCAAATAAACTTATTGCATATAATGAAATCGTTAGCCGTTAAACCAGGGGTGGCGTATACGATACGAATTCCGTGAAAATGTGAATATCGTTTTCATATTGCACAGGAGCAATTAGAGAGCCCAAATAAACTTATTGCATATAATGAAATCGTTTGCCGTTAAACCGGAGGCGGTGTATACGATACGAATTCCGTGAAAATGTGAATATCGTTTTCATATTTTACAGGAGCGGTTAGAGAGCCCAAATAAACTTATTGCATATAATGAAATCGTTTGCCGTTAAACCGGGGGCGGTGACTACTATATGAATTCCGTGAAAATGTGAATATCGTTTTCATATTTTGCAGCAGCGTTTAGAGAGCCCAAATAAACTTATTGCATATACTGAAATCGTTTGCCGTAAAACCGGGGGCGGCGTATACTGTAGGAATTCCATGAAAATGTGAATATCGATTTCAAATTTTGCAGGAGCGTTCTAAACGCTATCCGGCCGGGTAGGAGCAAAGTTAAAAATAAACAGTTTAATCTTAAAACTGAACTTTTATTTTTTATTACATATGAAATAATGAAAACGATATTCACATTTTCATGGAATTCAAACAGTATACGCCGCCCCCGGTTTCACGGCAATCGATTTCATTATATGTAATAAGTTTATTTGGGCTCTAAACGCAGCTGTAAAATATGAAAACGACATTCAAATTTTCACGAAATTCATACCGTATACACCGCCCCCGGTTTAATAGCAAACGATTTCATTATATGCAATAAGTTTATTTGGGCTCTCTAATTGTTCCTGTGCAATATGAAAACGATATTCACACTTTCACGGAATTCATATAGTATACGCCGCCCACGGTTTAACGGCAAACGATTTCATTATATGTAATAAGTTTATTTGGGCTCTCTAATTGCTCCTGTGCAATATGAAAACGATATTCACATTTTCACGGATTTCATATAGTATACGCCGCCCCCGGTTTAACGGCAAACGATTTCATTATATGCAATAAGTTTATTTGAGCTCTCTAATTGCTCCTGTGCAATATGAAAACGATATTCACATTTTCACGGAATTCATATAGTATACGCCGCCCCCGGTTTAACGGCAAACGATTTCATTATATGTAATTAGTTTATTTGGGCTCTCTAATTGCTCCTGTGCAATATGAAAACGATATTCACATTTTCACGGAATTCATATAGTATACGCCGCCCTCGGTTTAACGGCAAACGATTTCATTATATGCAATAAGTTTATTTGGGCTCTCTAATTGCTCCTGTGCAATATGAAAACGATATTCACATTTTCACGGATTTCATATAGTATACGCCGCCCCCCGGTTTAACGGAAAACGATTTCATTATATGCAATAAGTTTATTTGGGCTCTCTAATTGCTCCTGTGCAATACGAAAACGATATTCACATTTTCACGGAATTCATATAGTATACGCCGCCCCCGGTTTAACGGCAAACGATTTCATTATATGTAATAAGTTTATTTGGGCTCTCTAATTGCTGATGTGCAATATGAAAACGATATTCACATTTTCACGGAATTCATACAGTATACGCCGCCCCCGGTTTAACGGCAAACGATTTCATTATATGTAATTAGTTTATTTGGGCTCTCTAATTGCTCCTGTGCAATATGAAAACGATATTCACATTTTCACGGAATTCATATAGTATACGCCGCCCTCGGTTTAACGGCAAACGATTTCATTATATGCAATAAGTTTATTTGGGCTCTCTAATTGCTCCTGTAAAATATGAAAACGATATTCACATTTTCACGGAATTCGTATCGTATACACCGCCTCCGGTTTAACGGCAAACGATTTCATTATATGCAATAAGTTTATTTGGGCTCTCTAATTGCTCCTGTGCAATATGAAAACGATATTCACATTTTCACGGATTTCATATAGTATACGCCGCCCCCCGGTTTAACGGAAAACGATTTCATTATATGCAATAAGTTTATTTGGGCTCTCTAATTGCTGATGTGCAATATGAAAACGATATTCACAATTTCACGGAATTCATACAGTATACGCCGCCCCCGGTTTAACGGCAAACGATTTCATTATATGTAATTAGTTTATTTGGGCTCTCTAATTGCTCCTGTGCAATATGAAAACGATATTCACATTTTCACGGATTTCATATAGTATACGCCGCCCTCGGTTTAACGGCAAACGATTTCATTACATGTAATAAGTTTATTTGGGCTCTCTAAACGCTTCTGTAAAATATGAAAACCATATTCACATTTTCACGGATTTCATATAGTATACGCCGCCCCCGGTTTAACGGAAAACGATTTCATTAAATGTAATAAGTTTATTTGGGCTCTCTAAACTTTCCTGTAAAATATGAAAACGATATTCACATTTTCACGGATTTCATATAGTATACGCCGCCCCCGGTTTAACGGCAAACGATTTCATTATATGCAATAAGTTTATTTGGGCTCTCTAATTGCTCCTGTGCAATATGAAAACGATATTCACATTTTCACGGATTTCATATAGTATACGCCGCCCCCGGTTTAACGGAAAACGATTTCATTATATGCAATAAGTTTATTTGGGCTCTCTAATTGCTCCTGTGCAATACGAAAACGATATTCACATTTTCACGGAATTCATATAGTATACGCCGCCTCCGGTTTAACGGCAAACGATTTCATTATATGTAATAAGTTTATTTGGGATCTCTAAATGCTCCTGTAAAATATGAAAGCGATATTCAGATTTTCACGGAATTCGTATCGTATACGCCGCCCCCGGTTTAACGGCAAACGATTTCATTATATGCAATAAGTTTATTTGGGCTCTCTAATTGCTCCTGTGCAATACGAAAACGATATTCACATTTTCACGGAATTCATATAGTATACGCCGCCCCCGGTTTAACGGCAAACGATTTCATTATATGTAATAAGTTTATTTGGGCTCTCTAATTGCTCCTGTGCAATATGAAAACGATATTCACATTTTCACGTAATTCATATAGTATACGCCGCCCCCGGTTTAACGGCAAACGATTTCATTATATGCAATAAGTTTATTTGGGCTCTCTAAACGCTGCTGCAAAATATGAAAACGATATTCACATTTTCACGGAATTCATATAGTAGTCACCGCCCCCGGTTTAACGGCAAACGATTTCATTATATGCAATAAGTTTATTTGGGCTCTCTAATTGCTCCTGTGCAATATGAAAACGATATTCACATTTTCACGGATTTCATATAGTATACGCCGCCCCCGGTTTAACGGCAAACGATTTCATTATATGCAATAAGTTTATTTGGGCTCTCTAATTGCTCCTGTGCAATATGAAAACGATATTCACATTTTCACGGAATTCATATAGTATACGCCGCCCCCGGTTTAACGGCAAACGATTTCATTATATGTAATAAGTTTATTTGGGCTCTCTAATTGCTCCTGTGCAATATGAAAACGATATTCACATTTTCACGGAATTCATATAGTATACGCCGCCCCCGGTTTAACGGCAAACGATTTCATTATATGCAATAAGTTTATTTGGGCTCTCTAAACGCTGCTGCAAAATATGAAAACGATATTCACATTTTCACGGAATTCATATAGTAGTCACCGCCCCCGGTTTAACGGCAAACGATTTCATTATATGCAATAAGTTTATTTGGGCTCTCTAATTGCTCCTGTGCAATATGAAAACGATATTCACATTTTCACGGATTTCATATAGTATACGCCGCCCCCGGTTTAACGGCAAACGATTTCATTATATGCAATAAGTTTATTTGGGCTCTCTAATTGCTCCTGTGCAATATGAAAACGATATTCACATTTTCACGGAATTCATATAGTATACGCCGCCCCCGGTTTAACGGCAAACGATTTCATTATATGTAATAAGTTTATTTGGGCTCTCTAAACGCTGCTACAAAATATGAAAACGATATTCACATTTTCACGGAATTCATATAGTAGTCACCGCCCCCGGTTTAACGGCAAACGATGTCATTATATGCAATAAGTTTATTTGGGCTCTCTAACCGCTCCTGTAAAATATGAAAACGATATTCACATTTTCACGGAATTCGTATCGTATACGCCGCCCCCGGTTTAACGGCAAACGATTTCATTATATGCAGTAAGTTTATTTGGGCTCTCTAAACGGTGGTGTAAAATATGAAAACGATATTCACATTTTCACGGAATTCGTATCGTATACACCGCCCCCGGTTTAACGGCAAACGATTTCATTATATGCAATAATTTTATTTGGGCTCTCTAATTGCTCCTGTAAAATATGATAACGACATTCACATTTTCACGGAATTCGTATCGTATACGCCGCCCCCGGTTTAACGGCAAACGGTTTCATTATATGCAATAAGTTTATTTGGGCTCTCTAAACGCTGGTGTAAAATATGAAAACGATATTCACATTTTCACGGAATTCGTATCATATACCCCCCCCCCCTTAACGATTTGACTGCAGACATTTTGTTTCGTTGACTTCTTTGAGTGTCCTTGCAAAATATGAAAACGCTGAATAAATTTTCTTTCGTGTTGCCTGATTGAAGGAAAATACCTAAAAACTGTTTTATTTTTCAATCAGATATTGCTGAGAATTCTATTGCTAAAGTAACTGGGCTAAATTTATGTAATGTATTTTTCTTGTACCAGGTAAGTAATCTTATTTTTCAGAATTAGTATACAGGGTGTCCCGGTGAAGGTGGGAAATCTCTCGGGTGCGTATAGATTACACGAAAATAACACCCCAAGTTCATATAAAGTTTCCTCCTACGACCTTCCTCTGCCGAGATATTCTCCCTTAAATTGAAGGAATAAAAATAGGTTTTTTTTACATAAAATTGTTATTTTTAATTGTATTTCGATAATTTTCTTGGTGACGTACATAGTAATTGAATGTCGATAAAATAATGCGACCCGTTTTTTGATAGTGCATCAGGGGAGCAAGGGGTGAACTACCCCTTACATTCTTAAATTCATATTTTTTAAGGTGCTGGATATTTTTCATTTTTAACCTCATTTCTTGTTTCTCCGGACATTTTGCTAATAAAAAGTTACTCTTCTTAGGTTTCGATAAAATGAAGCGTTTTCGAGAAAATAAAACTCAACGAGCAAGATGTACATTATTTCTACGATTTTCTTTTTTATTTTTTCTGGCATTATTTTCAAAGATATCAAAAAATTGAAAGCTCTTTCAATAAATTATTTCTTAGGAATTTTTTAAGTATGATATGACCCTCCATTAGCTATTTCTTTTGAAATTGTCCAGGTCCGTATTAAGAAAAAATGAAAATTGACGATGTAGACAACAGACGAAACATCGTACAACAATAATCTTAACAGTTTGCGAAAGGCAGTGAAAATTTACATTAAAAAATTGCTTTCCGTTTTTCGAATGCCAGAAAAATGAAAATGAAAATCGTAGAAACACGGTACCTCTTGCTCGTTGAGTTTTATTTTCTCGAAAACGCTTCATTTTATCGAAACCTAACAAGAGTAACTTTTTGAAGCAAAACAGAATAAACAGAAAATATTGAAAATTTTCATGAAAATATTTGACCCCTATTTTTGCATTTTTCTCTATGCTTCACTTTAAGGCAGAGAAAATAATTAATAATTTTACCTGGCGCAATCAACTTCAGGCATGCATCCAATATTGTCGTAGGTAATATAACAAGTGCTATGATTATCATCGATGATATCTACGAGCTGAAACCGAACTGGAGATTCAACGAGTTGAATGTCCTGTTTCGGTTTCACGAGTGATATCCTCGATAATAAATTAATCATAGCACGAGTTATATTTGGCAAGAGAATATAATGAATAAGAAATATTTAAAGAATGAAACTTAATTTACATTTGAAATATGACACATACCAACTGTCAGATTTGACAAATAAAATTTATTTAATACTTTCTGATGGTCTGAATAATATCCTATTCCTAACAACGGACCAAAATAAGGTGATAGATTTTTTGTTTTTTTACTATCGCTGTGATAGTTATGTAACCAAGCAAATTTTTAATTTCTGTTGGTGCAAATCGCGTCAAGTGACTTATGAATTATATTCTCGTAGGTATGTAACTTGAATTCATTATATTATTTCCACTTTCATAATAAACAGCGAATTATTTAAATTATTTAATTGCTTAAATTATTAAAAATTTTGGTATATTTTGTGCCAGTTATATTTTAAGATTTCAATTTTTTGTGAAATGCTGGCATATCATATAATTAAAACACTGGATAAATCGACGTTTCGCCCCCGTTCGGGGGCTTTATCAAGATTTATTGGTGTAAATATAAAATATAAATTTGTCAGAAATTTTTACTGACAAATTTATATTTAATATTTATACCAATAAATCTTGATAAAGCCCCCGAACGGGGGCGAAACGTCGATTTATCCAGTGTTTTAATTATATGATATGCCAGCATTTCACAAAAAATTGAAATCTTAAATTATTAAATTGTACACATGGAAAAGCATTTGAAGAAGTTGATATTTAAATTATTTTTTTTATAAACTTTTAACTTTTATCAAGACGTAATGTGTTAAGGTGGTATTTACCATGAAATTAAAAGAAAAAACCCACAAATTTAATTAGTGTCCAGTTGCCAATTAACTTAAGAATAACTTCCAGCTTCAATTGTGTAATCTGCGAATATGGTCAGAAAAGTGTATTTTTATGCTCAAAAGTACATAACACGTGTTTTTAATTAAAAAAAGTTTTAATTTTGTATGCAAAATCGATATGCAAATTATGTCAAATGATTGTGATTTATGCTCGACAAATTTTATGGAGAATTGTTAATTTAATGCTACCACATAGGCAAGGCGCAAATTGAAATGAAAACGTATCTATGACTTTCGCTTAATACATACGATGTCCAATGATCACATGGTGGAATCAATCCCTGGGATAGATAATGCAATAACAGATTTTATGAATGTGTGTCTTTACTGTTCGTGCAAGGAATGATGAAAGGGCTAATAGTTCAATTTATATGGCCGTATCGCTCATTTTTCATTGAACGCACAATATAGTTTATAATTTTTGGTACTTTCTTAAGTCCAGTTTTATTTCAGTACAAATGGTTTAGCACCAGTAATAAAAGTACATGCCCTATTTGTCGTAACTTATTTTGAATATAGGCATACCTGCTTGCTGAAATATAAGAAAAAAATGTTGAGGTATTCATTTTAGTTTGTAATTATTGTTAATTGTACAAAATTTATCAAAATAAAGTGAATAAAAATGATAAAATTGGAATATTTACTACTTCTATTAAATTTTATGATATTGTAAGATTTAACTCCTCCTCCAAAATAACCGATCCAATAGCACAATAGGTTAGTAAATAACATAACAAGCAAATAACATTACATTCACTAAACAATAAACGCAAACTGAATTAAAAGAAAGTAACACACAAGTAAACAAAATCAAAATCAATCGGAATGAACTAATTTACATATGCCAAGCCCGAATGACTCTGGGAGAGTGTTGCCCCGTAGACGGGACAAGCGGCTACTCGCTTATGTTGATTGGCAACTCCAGAAATAGACATGATTCATTATTGCTGATTGCTAATAATATCTAAAATTGTTTCCTTTGATCTTTAAACGTTATGAAAATTGGAATTTTTTATATTATTGATTTTACTGGGGCGATTCACTTTTTGACAGAGTACTTAAAAAAAATTTACCTTCATCATAACATTCTTTTCGGAGATATTGGGGCATTAAAGATTGTTTTTCACTTTTTACTGACATAACTTTGGCACTAATTATACGATTATACTCAAATTTGAAATTAAAACAATCTTCATACTCTTACATAGTTGACCGAAGCATAAAATATCCTACCCCTGTTTAAATTGTCTTTGTTCACCACCTCTTCGTATCTGAATTTGAAACTTTTACAAACATTAGTAGAAAAACTACACAAACTATTCCTTAATCGATGAGTGATACTGGACCCTTCGAACAACTAGATACTCCTCAGACACATACCTTGCAAGCATTGAATTGTAAAACTAAATCCAGATTTTATCTACTACGAGACCTCATAGAATGTGCCCTCATCTTATCAAGGGTTTGGGGCACTGATACTGTATATCAGCTTACAGCGTGCTTGCTAGCAGAATTCTGCGTAGATGTTTGAATATTGCATGTTAGTGTTTAGTTCATTGTATTATATTATTTTAAGTTCAGTCCTGCATTCTGCTCAGAACTGTACATATTTGCTGCCTGAGGGCAAGAGACTAAGAGGGTTGCAGGTAGGTACCGAGAAGGGCAGTTCACAATTATTGGTATGCGGGCAGACAGCACGCAATAGTTCATATACAGTCACATTTTCTACATACACATATTGTTTAAGTTTAATATTCGATAAAATCCAAGTGATCAATAAACCAGCAAGTTTATACAGTCCACCTTCAAAACTTGAATGTTTTCTTCAATAACAGTTTACGGGAGATTGTTAACTCAATTGAGGTTAATAATGGAAGCTGGAAAATTGATGCATTGCCGAGTGTGGCTTCTAGGTTTGATATTTTTGAGGTGATATCCTTTAATCAGTTAAGGAAAGTTGTGGTGGGGTTGAAGCCAAAAAGTAGTGGCGACAGTATATTGACAGTGAGACTTTTGAAGGATCTTTTCGATTCCACTGGATATCTGTTGCTGCACTGTGTAAATACTTCCCTACAGACTGGATCGGTGGCAGGAGAAATGAAAGTTAGTACAATTATACCGATAGAAAAAGTTAAAGGAACTTCAAACCCGAATGAATACAGACCGGTCAATCTTTTGCCTGTGGTTGAGAAGGTGCTTGAAATTTTGGTTAATCAGCAGGTCAGGGAATACATTGTTAGAAATAATTTGCTTTATAGAAATCAGTCGGGGTTCAGAGAGAAGCATTCCTGCGAAACCTCTTTACAGTTGGTGCTGAAATACTTACGTAACAATGTGGCAGACGGTAAAGTGATTGTGTGTGCATTTGCTGATTTAAGACGGGCCTTCGAAGCTGTGGACCATGCCATATTAATTGAGAAACTGCAATTTCTGGGATTTACTGGTAGAGTGTTGTTATGGTTCCGTAGTTATTTGAGCGACAGGAAGCATAGGTGTAGGATGGAAAATTGTGTGTCATTGGAGTTAGCATGTAATGTAGGAGTCCCTCAAGGTAGTGTTCTGGGGCTGTTGTTATTTTTATTGTATGTAAACGATGTTCAATTGTGGCTTAGGGAATCCTTTGTGAACCTTTTTGCCGATGATACATTGATCTGTGTTGCCCACGAGGACCCACAGGTAGCTTGTCAGTTGATGAATAGGGAGTTGACATTATTATACGAGTGGATGTGTATAAACAGACTTAAGTTAAATGTATCTAAGACAAAGTGTATGGTGGTGGCTTCGGAGAGAAGATTAAATATTACAGTTGATCCTATATTGGTTAACAAAGAAATTGTGAGTGTGGTGGATAGTATTAAGTATTTGGGGGTTGCTCTGGATAAAAAATTGAATTTTATTTGTCATGTTGAAGATCTATGTAAAAAAGTAGGAAAGAAACTCGGTTTTTTGGCCAGATTGAGGGCAGATTTATCTTTATCAAGTGGTTGTTTGATATATAACTGTATTGTTAGGCCACATTTTGATTATTGTTGTACTGTGTTGATGACTTGTAATGAAAAAGAATTGGATAGGTTGCAGGCACTACAAAGTAAGGCTATGAGGATTTTGTTGCAGTGCAGTAGGTTTACATCTGTAAGTTACATGTTGGATGTTCTGGGGTGGCTGAGTGTGAGGGATAACATTAAAGTACAGTGTTTAGTATTTATACATAAAATAGCTGTGGGGGAGGCACTAGAATATTTTGAAGGGAGCTTAGTGAGGCGTGGGGAATTAATGGATTATGTTTTAAGATAGGGTGCGGTACAGTAGATATATGAAGAATGTTTTTTATAAGGGCGTTATAGAGTATAATAAGTTGCTGCATAGTTATAAGTTGCTGTCTGTTGTTAAGTTTAAGTTAAATGTGAAAAGAGATCTTTTGTCTGAAAGGTGATGGTTTGTTGGGATTATATTGTGTTATTGTTTGTATTAACTAGCTTTGCTAAAATAAATGATTTATTTATTTATTTATTTATTCATTTCGAACACACATCGTATGTAACATTGCATGTTTCGAATGTGATTTCGTCCTGATGGAGCTTATCAGTACTCATACTGTGCCTCTACGTACTGCATTTCTGCTAGCAGAGTTTTATTTAGAAGTTTCAAATATTACAGGTTTCAAATGTGCATGGAAAACTTAGACCACTGATTTTGTGCTAGTGCGACTCATCAATATGGTGCTTTCCTTCTCCTATTGTCGAGGTTTCGCACCCGTCAAATGCCGTACTCCATACATACATCTTGAAGAGTCTCTTCCGAGTTTCTACATTAACGGTTCTTGAGCATAACAGTTGTTTCTTTTTGCTCTTTGTAATACCTTTAGCGCCGATTGTTGGAATACGGATAAACATGTAACGTGATGCCACATTTAATTCGATTTTCGTTGCTATGATACAACTAATCACGAAGTCAGTACCTTAGCAACGAAAGCCATACTAAATGTAGCCTCGCATTACATTTTGATTCACGTTCCAACAACCGGCCCTAATAGTCCGAGAGCCCGCTGCAAAATTATGCACCCATCTGTTAACGAAATGAAATATGCGGCAAAGGCATGTAAAAACACCGTTCTCAACGGAACGGCACCCGTGCCGGTCACCATTTGGTGCAAAAAGGTAAAAACAATGGCACTTCCGGTACGGAAATTTGCGGAAAATTGCGCGATTTGTTAACGAGATGAAAGTTGTGCCATCTTGTAGCTTGCGATTAATTGAATTGAAATCGGTACCCGTGCCATCTTTTACCCTAGTACAAATCCCCGGCACGGCGACATTTTTGCAGCCCGTAACTCGGACAAATTCCCGTCATGTGTTAACGACTTGAAATAAAGTTCAATGGAAAGGGCATTATGTCCCTATTACGAATATCCAAGCGTGCCGCTATTCAAAGCACGGCCCGATTTATAACGTGCTACGCGGCGTCATTTTCAGGGAATTCGGCAGCCGGCGCGGCGCGCGCGAGTTTTTAACATTGGAAATATTGTTATTTTCGTAGTACAGGCCCGAAATTCAGCAACTGTCACGCGTTGCATTTGCAGCATGATTTAATAGCGAAAGTTTACCTAGTTACTTACTCCCTATACAGTCCTTTTTTTCAACTTGATACTAATGTCACTCAGTCCAGCATTCCGAACGCTGAAAAGAACGTAAACCGGCATGCAATTCAGCCGCTACTTTTATTTACCGTCCTTTTTTGCACAATGCAAATCCGGTATGGCTATTTGCATTCCAGACATTCTTTTCGAATGTGTCTCTTTTCAACATGCACTATTACAGCTGCCCGTGCGGAGTAACTTACACATTACGTTGATGACGTAAGGATCAAGTTAAAAAGAAGGACTGTAGTTACTTAGTTCTTTGTATCATGACTTAGTTACCATTACAATTAACAGGTGTCACAGTGACAGTTGTCAATTGTGCACCTCACAAAAAACATAATATTCGACGACATGTTGCGCGACCATTGAAATTGATTCAAAAGTGACATTTCGACGACGCGTAAAGCGTTATAAATCGGACCGTGCCAAATACTTTGACTGTTTTGAATCGCGGCACGTTTGGATATTTGTAAATGGGACATAATGCCCTTTCCAATGAACTTTATTTCAAGTCGTTAACACATGACGGGAATTTGTCCGAGTTACGGGCTGCAAAAATGTCGCCGTGCCGGGGATTTGTACTAGGGTAAAAGATGGTACGGGTACCGATTTCAATTCAATTAATCGCAGGCTACAAGATGGCACAACTTTCATCTCGTTAACAAATCGCGCAATTTTCCGCAAATTTCCGTACCGGAAGTGCCATTGTTTTTACCTTTTTGCACCAAATGGTGACCGGCACGGGTGCTGTTCCGTTGAGTACGGTGTTTTTACATGCCTTTGCCGCACATTTCATTTCGGTAACAGATGGGTGCATAATTTTGCAGCGGGCTCTCCTACTATAAGTATAATTTAAAATGAAATTTTTCATATTTTTGTGCTCTTTTCGCAACTGGTGTTGAAATGAATATATCTTGACCAGTTAGGAAGTGTTTCATTTCCTTAAAGCCTGTTTACAGTCGGCAATTTTCGTTGCGTGCAAATATAATTTCCTGCAATTCCTACCATGCACATGCGCCGCGACTTGTAGATTTAGAAGAAGCCTCCGACAATGTAAAATGGGTGAAGATGTTCAAAGTGCTCAGAAAGGTAGGGATTAAATATAGGGACAGAAGAATAATACGTAATCTCTACAAAGAGCAGACGGCAGTTATAGAATTTGAGCAGAACGAATAGAAGTAGATATCCAGATGGGAGTGAGGCACGGATGTGCACTGTCACTTCTAGTTTTCAGTTTATGTATCAAAGATGTGATTAATATTGTTAAGGGCAGAACAGCTTCAGGGATTAATATACAGGGCCAACTTAGTAACATGCTCAGATTCGCGGATGATATAGCGGTGTTAGCATCAAGCAAAGAATTAGGAATGGCTCTGAACGAAATGGAAACAGTTTTGACAGAGGGCTACGGCATGAAGATCAATAAAAGGAAAACCAAAATTTTGGTATGTAAGGGGTGTGAAAACAACTAAAATACAATTAAGAAATGAGAAGATATAGAGGAAGTCGCGGATTTCTGCTATTTAGGAAGTCAAATAACTTGCGATGGTAGGAGCACTACAGATGTAAAACAAAGAATAGCGCTGGGTCGACTTGAGTTTAACAAAAAGGAACAACTGTTCTGCTCAGGAACGGTTAATGTAGAAATTTGAAGAGACTCTTAAAAATTTATGTATGGATTACGACATTGTACAGGTGCGAAACTTGGACTCTTGGACAACATGAGATGTGGATTGAAAAAGAATATAAGCATTTGAAATGTGGTGCTACAAACGTATGATGAAGATACCATGTATAGATAAGGTCAACAATAAGGAGGTATTGGAAAGAGTTGGGGAAAAGTATGGAAGACAATAAAGAATAGGAGAGATAGAATGATGGGACATCTTCTGAAACACAAAAGAATAGTTTGCGATAGGAATAAGAAGAGGTAGGGGTTAGCCCAGATCAAACTGCTGCTCTCAAAGTTAGGGATGTAGGATGCGTAGGTTAGCTCAGAATAGGAAAAGATGGAGGTACGCGTCAAACCAGCCTTCGAACTGAGAACTTATGATTATGAATTTTCAAATAATGCATTTGAAACACAAACAACTTTAATGTTAAGGAACTGTGATCATGCATCGACTTGAGTTAGGAGATTCTGGAATATAAACCACATATTAAATATAAGTAGTAGACTGAAAAATATTTACTTAAAATGTACGATGTATATAATACACAGTTTAATTAATAATACAATGATTAATCACTGTCATCATTTGTATTTGAATTCAATGGTCGCCTGCTTTCGGCATCAGATCCGTACACGACATCTTCATCAGATTCATTTATCATGGAAAACGTAGGGTTATCTTTTGTTACTTCCATATCTTAAACAGAGATTGGTATTACAAATATAAATCAAAATGATGATGCAATACATACCATAAATTGAGGGCTTCTTTTCAGGAGAATACACATAAGCCATCGCATACACATAAAAATTTAATAGTCCATAAAAGGACATGAACTGTATAGAACTATCATATTTAATTGAAAGTTGAGAAGCAAAGTCATCTTCTATAATATCAATTCCATAATGACAGAGAGTGGTTATTGTAGTAATAAGTATTACTACCAACATCATAACTGTTAGAAACTTAAGTCTCATACCTAAAAGCATAATTGAAATGTTACGTATTATTTGAGGGTACCCACTTTTAAACTTACTGAAAAATGGCATGAAACGCAAGTCACTATAAGCTTTGACAACCAGTATACACAAATAGAGAAAATAAATTCCACAAATCAAATAAGAGAATATTTTTAGGCCCTGAAAAGATATTCATAATTTACATCATTATTGAAGAATTTACAAAATACTTCAAATAATGTCACAAAAGTTAGTATTTTTAATAAGGTGTTTGTTTCTTGCTGCATTCTTGTACCAAAAATTTTAACCATCGAGATTAGTCAATAGTGATAACTAATACACCAGTTGCACTGAACTTTGAACAAATTCAGTAATAAAAGTTTATTGTCGACTAATCGTTTTCAGTGACCTAGATGTCACTATTTTAATGATGCAGTAAAAAATACATAATGTAAATGTTTCAATTAGAAATTTTAGGCATGCGAAGCCTATAACCATCTTTTGCATATTACTTCTTTCAAACCATAATAGTAACATATTTCTGAAGTTGTTTCAGAATTCAGAAACCCTATATAAATTCCTCTCATGATAAGTGATCTATTAGACATGCTTATTTGTAAATTCAAAGCGATATATTCCTGAAAATTTGGGTACAGCCCTAAATGGATGCGAACTTTTTAATAGAAATCCAACAGTTCAGAAATAAGTGGTATTGGACTATTTGAACAAATACTCCTCGGGCAAATACCCCACAAGACATTGAATTATAGAACTAAATTCAGATTTAATGTACTACAAAACAAATACAGAATGCCACCCAGTCTTATCATGAGTTTGGGTCACTAATAATAATAATAATAATAATGTGTCTCTATGTACTACAGACTTACTAGCAGGGTTCCAACAGTGCAGTGTTGCCAATTTTACTAAAACAGGTTTTCAACTTTGTTATTTCAAATAGAATACGTCCATTTACAACCGAAGCCAAATACATCTAATGGGTCAATCACCATGAGAGACTATTGTATAATAATGAATCCAAGCCATAAATCAAAATACTCACATAATAATTTGGTGCATCTGCAGTATGATTAAATGTAGGATCCCACAATTCTGTGTATTTTTGCCATTTCGTAAGAGTCATCATTGCTATCCAAAGCATTCCAACTATCAATAGTTTTGGAAAATAAAATGTTAACAGTCGCCTGTCGTTCTAACAAATAAAATAAAAGGTACATGTGTTAATATCATGAACATCTGGTTTGATAATATACAATACAATTTTGTAGTTCATTATTAATATATTTTGTTAATTTTTCGTAAGAAATTGAAGAAAAGACTATAATTTTTATTTGTAAATGAAAAAAGTTTTACCTGCCTCAGACCGTGATATATACACAACCAAAAGAGTAATACTGCAGTTATAAATGTTTCTTGAAAAACGGCATCAAGCATTCCTGGTATCCATGAGTTAAACAAGAATGTCAGCGGAAATGTGGGATCTTGAATTAATTAAAATCGTGCTTGAAAGTAAGTGTTACTAATATGTAATAGTACGGAGACTTACTGTTGTGACATAGTAGAAGCGGTAGTAGGACTGATATCCACTTCTGTTCGATAGACCAGTCACTCACATCATAATGTCTTAAAGTACTAGTAAACCAACACTAAACAAACGAGCTACTGAATAAAACAAATGATTTTTTAATAAACTTACGAACCATAATTGCAAATGTACTAAGAAGAAATATAAATCGAAACCAAACCTCTATTTGCGTAAATGCAGGGTTATAAAATTTGTACTGGAAACAGAAAATTATGGTAACAACTAGATACACACTTTCAGCTACTTACATAAAATGTGACTTTATTAATTATATAGCGTTGGTGGAACTCATACAGATCAAAAAATTTCACTGATATAATATAATGAGCATAATCCAAAAATCCTAAATGTAAGATCATGAAATCATCACAATTCTGTCGTTCACACTGAAGATAGCGAGTTCTAGAAAATAAAATTGGATTAATTTGGAACTTCAGTTGATATGGGGTTTTGCCTCAAACTGTAAATGCAGATAAATACACACCAAATATTTGTTATGCTTTCAATAAAAAAAATATGAGAAATCCCCTCCCCCGTTCATTTTTATTCTCTATTATAATATAAAATTATTTTGAATTAAGACAAGTGAGATTCCGCAAGATTACAAAAGGAACATCAGAGTCGCATTGCCAAAAAGGAAAGGTGCAGATAAGTGCGAAAATTTTAAAACTATTAGTTTAACTTCCCACGCGTCAAAAATTTTAACTAGAATTGTGCAAAGAAGGATGGAGAAAAGGGCAGAAGAAATATTAGGGGAAGATCAGCTCGGATTTAGACGAAATAGTGATCAGAAAGGTAGGGATGGAATATAGGGACAGAAGAATAATACATAATCTCCACAAAGAGCAAACGGCAATTATAGAATTTGAGCAGGAACAAAGAAAAGTAGATATACGGAAGGGAGTGACAGGGATGTGCATTGTCACCTCTAGTTTTCAACTTATACAGTGTGTCCACGGATGGACTTATCTATACTTGTAAAAACTTTTATTTTCAGTTTTTCGGGAAAAAGTCATTCTTCATAATTTCTTTTGCTCGTTATATAAATACGATTCCCTTTGAGAAACTTTGATTTTGTTGCACAGGGTGCGCAAGAAATGTAAAAACGTAGATTTGCAAAATTAAAAATTTTTGAATCAAACTTTTTTGAAGCATCAAAATGAAAGAGCTTAGAAGGAGAAATCGAAAAGCAAAACATCAATATTTATTTGAGGTAAATGACAAACAGTAAAGTTTTATTCAACCCTCCAACGTCAACTTTTTGCACACTCTGTACAACAAAGTAAAAATTTCTCAACGTGAATCGTATTTATACAGGGTGGGCCAATAGTGCGTAGTCTGTCCATATCTCTGATTCTATTCAAGATATCAACATGAAATTTTATATGTGTGTGGAGAACCCCACGAAGCTTCTATTAAAATTATTTTGATGTATACAGGACGTTTACGTGCTTCGCACCAAACCAAAGTTGTTTTTTTAATGAAAAGCCCCACATAAAGTAGTAGTGTTACAGATGTTAAGCATGGTGTATTAAATACAGTTCACAGTGCAGAAAAGAACAAGATGTAACAATGCACAGACGTAATGCCTAAGAGCTCTAATGAACTTAGAGTGGCATTCCGAAATTGTTCTATGAGACTGCTACGGGTAACTTGAAACAGAGAAAAGCCCCGATCAAAAGGATAAATTTGCCAGTATACGCATGCACCGATGAAAGAATGAAACACGCTACACGTGCGACTGACGTCACGCGAGATTATAGGAATTCCCGAGTTACTCCTTCGCACGCTGCAGTGATGTAACGTAGAAACTCTTGACTCTCACTTTTACGAGATGGCAAGAATTCGTGCTGAATTTGCACCCGCCACCACAGCTGACGTAGAAGAATCCGACGTCAAACCGCCGCCGAAGCCCCCCACTCACCGCTTATAAAAGTGGGTGCTCCGCAGAAGAAAATTCAGTATTTGGCCGTCCCGCCCTCAACTGGAACAAATACTCCCAGCATCCGGGATGATGCTGGCCGCTGACATCCAACCTAGTAGTACTTGATCGACCGTTCCAACTTTGCCATGTGATCGACTGATAGCAACCGCCCTTTAACTTTTGAGTACTCTAGCTTGTTGGTAACAAATAAGTAAATACGTTCATACTGGGGAATTGAAAGTGCTGTCTGTAAAGATTAGATCGTTTTGGCAATCCTGTGTGGCACTTGTGTCTGTAATGGGACGAGATACCGGCGGAATTCGATCGCATCTTTGTAATGGGCGGCTTTTGGCGAAATCTTAAGGCAGGACGTTTACTTATTTGCAACGGGCATTCCCCCAGGTGATTGCACTCGCGTGCTGTGAAGAGAATTGCCAACCGAAACCCGGCTCGGAGTCGGCACTGTTCGGTGCTCCCACGAAAACTCCGAGACACCGTAAATGTTCAGTTTTGATTACACGACGGGCCGTAGCCGAAGCCAAACGATAGTACAAGCCAGAATGTAGCGCGTGGAGCACTGCTGTGATGTCACAGCCGTGGACGGATCGCTTAATCGGGGAGCAAAGTGCTCTAATTCGATAACCTCTTACTACTCAAACACGCACAAAAAAATGAAGCTGATTCTTATGTAAAATGACCTGCCGGATTCGAATTTTGGGGTCGCGAAAATATCGGGAATTGCGAAAATGCCGAAAAATCGAATTTTCCTAAACTTTCCTAAATCAATTTTCGACCATTTTTAATACTTTTCTTGTTGTATTTCAGCAATGAAAAGAGTAAGAGATCTGTTTTTTTCATGGAATATACATTGAAATGTGCTGATCATCACAGTTTATTCACGTTGCCTCTAAAACTTTCCAATGTTATGAAAAAAAATGTTTTCTTGCTAGACCACAAATTTGTGTAATGTATTTTTCACGTACTGGATAAGTAATCTTATTTTTCGGAATTAGCATATGCATATGCGAGACCAAATACGAACAAAGGCTCGAAATTATTTTTGGTGAAGAAACGAAACATTAATGTTGTTACTGAAAAAAGTTACAGCGGGTTAATAAACACATATAAATTGTGCGCGCTAGCCGCACTGAGCCGTGTAGGCGTACAAACAAATTACATTTCCCCTCACTTAACCATATAACCATTATACATTGCACAATTCATGCAATATTTTATTAAATAATTATTCATATGTTACCTACCTCCAATGAAATGTGAGTTAATGAAGCAAAAGAAAAGAAAATTAAAAAATTGCCTAGTGAGTAGTTCTCCCATTTAT
The DNA here is from genome assembly GCA_963966045.1 of Xestobium rufovillosum. Taxonomy (NCBI): domain Eukaryota; kingdom Metazoa; phylum Arthropoda; class Insecta; order Coleoptera; family Ptinidae; genus Xestobium; species Xestobium rufovillosum. The sequence goes on along the minus strand of OZ014494.1, from coordinate 41,171,535 downwards.
CTTCTTCCATCAGTAAACATTTTGTTAGCGGGTGTATTTTATTTCGTTAAGACTTGTTTCCGACAATGTTTTCTACTATATTTTTTAGTTTTGTTCTTCATGCGGAATGCGGCTCATTTAATATTATTAAATACATATTGAGTTTAAGTTCTGTAGGTTTTTAATGTTAAACGTTTGTTCAAAATAGGAAAATATGGTATTATACCGTTCAGGTATCTTTAATTAAATGTTCTCTTAATAAAAATTTCAAAAGTCCAGTTGTTGTTATTGAATATTTTGGTAAACTAGCATTATTTCCACGCCACGAACACCAGCCGTTCGTACCAAGCTGGCCACGATTAATACGTCACAGCCGCAACAGTCCGGCTTGAATTATCGTTCGGCTTCGCCGTAGCACACCATCAGGATACTCCGCGTTTTATTTCCAAGTAAATATCTCGTATTTTTGTATATATTCCGATTTATTAACTCAAATCTTTTAAGGATACTCCGTGAGAACCGCGTTTTATTTCAATGTAAATATCTCGTATTCTTGTATATAAATTCTGTTTTTAACCGTTCAATTCTGTTTATCGTTTCAATCCTCTCAAATGTACATAGTTAAATTAATAGAGTACTGTTTCATTTTCTTTCTGTTTTGTTATTCGACGTTTAGCAATAGTAATAGAACCCAACCCTTCTGCGACTAATAGCTTAAGGGTGATCAACGACTAAGTCTTACCGACCTGACCGTAAATACAACTCCAGAAATCGTTCGTAAGAGAGAACGACCCGACACGCCTAAATATACAGCTATCCCAATAAGTGATACCAAGGGATACAGCTGCATATTTAGGGACCGAATCCAGAAGCACCGTTTGTGGACTAGATTACGCCATTGGAAAATTTGGCGTCCCCGAAAAAGACAAGTAATCGTATTTATTTTTAAGAAAAGTAAGGGAAGTTGTTACACGTACAAATTGAGTACACAATTCAAATTGTTCAAAAACTTTTTCCCCAAGATTCAAATTTACGATTACTATTCTGCAACAGAAAGCAGTCATTTTGTGTTTCGGAGGCGTCCTGTGACTTGCATGTTCGTGTTATTTATCAGTTCTAGATTTCTTCTTATGGGGGTATTTCAGGCAATTGGAGAACACCATAGGAAATGAAACTTGTCTGATAGATTAATATTAATTAGTTTTCAAAAATTTATTAGAATGTTTAAGACAAAGTATTGCAAATGAAGGAAGTCGCCTAGCTGACGTATTTAAGAAATAGAAATAGAAGTTTCGTACTTTCTGCTGATGTATACGTATGTGGTACATATATTGTTTTTTTCCTACTACATCATAAGTTATGGTCGTTGAAAACCGTCAGTTGGCTCTGCACCACCTTGTATAAATGTTACATGCATTTCAACTTTTCGTCTGGCGATGGCATGAGGCCTCTATAAGCGAGTAGTGCACAAAAATTATTTAGGTTTCAAACCCACTGCCAGACCCATTGTTAGGCTCATTTCGGACTACACAGTTTGATGTTTTCCTAAATTTTAAATTGGCCATGTGGACATGGTCACAATCCAGCTACTGGCGATTTTAACAACATGAGTAAGAGTAGCTCCCTATGAAACAGCTCTGAAGATCAAAAATACCATAGCGTATATTTACCTTGCATTTTTGTTTGATATTAATTTTATTTATATTCATACCTATTTCGAACACTCTTCATGGAATTAACATGAACTGGTTTGTGTTCTTCAGATATTCCAGCTATTGAAACACTTACTTGAAAACTTTTTACATAAATTTCATCTGGAAAGGTTATAGAATATTACGAATTATTGAAAACATTTATAATATTTTTTTCCCCTTATTACCTAACACTTTACCCTGTTTATAATAAGGAAGTTAAATATTTCATTTTGAAGTATTCTCGTGGAAAGTTTTATGCAATGTGACAGATTTTGATTGGTATTACAAAATTTATTTGTAAGAAAATAAAGATACAAATTAAGTCATTAATACCATTGTTCTGTTAAGAATGTATTGCTGACCTTACATGTGCATTCTTTCCTTCAAACATAGAACATGTTCGCAAACTTATACGTTAATTCGAAAAAAATAAAAAGAAAGCCCAAAGATGCTGGGTCAAGACTTGATGCTCACAAAGAGACGATCTGAATCAGGTAGGTACAGTTGCTGCAAGAAATTAATGATACAAATCCTGAAGGTTACAATAAACGGCCAAGTGCTGACTCCATTAATTTGTACACAGTGTTCCAAACTAGCATCAATCTCAGGAATTTCTGGGGCGCTTATCTCAGAAACCACTGGACAGATTTTGCTGAGTTTTATTTGAGATTAATTGCAATCATAATGACTGCAAATACCACATTGCATGCTTTTACGTCAAATAGTTTTCAAATGCGACAGGGTAACAAAATTGGGCACTTTTTTATGAAATGAACCCTCAAAAGTAAAAAAAAAATGTTTCATACTTTACTTGACAAGACCTATTCTTAGACGCCTACTCACATAGCTACTTTCGAAAGAATTTTTTTCGCCACCTTTTCAATGTAAGTACAGAGACTGCCCTAAATAATAATAATAAATGCCTTTTATTGGCAACATTAAAAAAATCTAATCAATCTTAAAAATAATATATGATTGACAACAAGGCGCAGTTCAGCTGAATACAACAAAACACAACAAATATAACAAAAAAAAGTTTTTCAAATTTGATTGATAATTAACGAAAACGTGCAACAAAATGTTCCTTCATAATGAAGAACCCGGTTTAGTTCATGACCATATTTGGTCCAAACAAGATGTTGCTCCTGCACATTATGCTGCAAATTACAGAAGATTTTTGAACAAAAATTTTCCAAACTGATGGATAGGCACACGAGGAGCAGCAAGGATTAAGTGCCTGAGCTGATTATGAAATCTATATTACTTGTTATAATTATTAAATCAATAAGAGGAGTATGCTCAGCATCAATACATGGTCAAAACCACAAATTGTAGGTATGTGTCTGGGGGCGTTAAATTATATAACATAATTTTGACAATTTCGTTATTGCACCACTTATAATTTAGGACTGTAGTACGCGCACGCCTTCGAGGTGGTACGCGAACTATGACAACAATGTATTGTAGTTTTAAGTTTTTGGAATAACTGATTGCAATTAGAAACTGATGGGCATATTTTATTACATGTCCACAAGAATAAAAGTTTAAATAGCATCTTTGTTTTGCCAGAGCAGGCACTGACAAGAGACAAGCAGTTAACTCAGTGAAAATAAAATATCTGGCTCTGCCCAGGTAATGTTGGCATCCTAAATTTAATATGTATTATTTCCGATTCTTTACCGGGAATTGTGCGTTGGGGAAATTCCAGGAAGTTTTCTCGTTTCCCGGGGAATTCCCCATCAGAAAATTTTCAGTTACCCATTACTAATAAATATTGTGTCTTTTTTATTCCGCCGTTAAATGAGTGCTACGATGTTGGAAAATATTGCAGACTTATTGAGTTGTACAGGGAAAATCCTTTGCTATGGGATCCTAAAACAAGGAATATAAGTACAGATACAAAAAGGCCGATATTTTAAAGGAAATAGGTAGAACATCGAACATTACGTCTGTTTGCCTTCAATGCTAATGAATGCTAAAACCAGGAGCTACCATAAGCGCCACATGATTATTTAAAATCACACTGTATATAAGGCTCTTCAAAGTAGATTAATTATTACTGTGCACGAGCCACACGCCTTGATGTGAACAGCTACAGAAACAAAAACACAATAAAATTTATTTTGTGCTGTAGTTGCAGTTTTGTCTTGAGTTTTGTTTTAAAATTCGATTCTTTGTTGTGTTTTTGTTTTTGTTTCGAAAAAGTGTTGCACTTTTGTCAGCTTGACATGAACAGGGTATTATACGCAATGATTTGGTCTTAGTAATGGATCAGTATGTGGGTATTAAAAATTAAGCCACACCATGAAAAACACCCTATATACAGGGTGACCCGAAATTAGCGTGCAATATTTTACCAGCGTGTTCTGTGGTCAAAATTAAGACAAGAAATTCCTATAAGCGTGTACTGAAATATGCTTCCCAAGTGAGCTATAGCTTTCTAAAAGAGAAGGCCTGAAGACGTTTTCTTCTAAGTATTTTCCAAACAAGTCCAGTTAAAATTTGTTAAGATCACTCTGTATTTAAACAATTAAACAGTAGTAAATAGTTTTATTTAATTCGCAATAAGTATAAAATATTAGAACGCCCAGCTCGGTTTGCAGTTACAGAATTAATGCCCTCACACATGCTCCACTATTCAACAAAATGTTTATAAACATCATAAAATAACATCCCGGCGACCAAGTCAGCTTCTTTGGCCGTCAAGGCTAAACCAGAGTGTGGTTCCCCGATAACAAATTATTAAATTTGATGGAATGTGTAAGTACCAAATGCTGAATCTTTTGGTGTAAACATAATTTTTTAAATTTAACAGGGGCTTCTCAAATCTGGGGGTGGCAGAAGTAAGATTTACCCCAACTTTTTTCAGAGCATGTCATTTTCAATTTTTCCATAAAAATTTGCAACTTCAGAGTTTCTTGCAACAAGAATGTGCTCCTGTTTCGTTTTTATAGGAGGCACCGTTATCGAGCACAATCGATTCAAAAATTTCGCTGCATGCCCAAGAAATTCCTATAAGAAGTGGAGAACTTCGTTTGTATACTTAAACGAGACAGGAGCATATTTTTTTGCAAAAAAACCCCGAAGTTGCAAATTTTTACGGAAAAATTGAAAACGACCTGCTCTTAAAAAAGTTGGGGTAAATCTTACCTCCGCCACCCCCAGCTTTGAGACGCCCCTGTTAAATTTTAAAAAGTATGTTTACAGCAAAAGATTCAGCATTTGGTGTACTTACACATTCCATTAAATTTCATGATTTTAACTGGACTTGTTTCGAAGATATTTGGAAGAAAACGTCCTCAGGTTTTCTCTTTTAGGATCTCTCTTATAGGACCATTTTGTCTTATTTTTGACCACACAACACGTTGGTAAAATATTGCACGCTAATTTCGGGCCACCCTGTATAATTATAGCGGTTTTAAAGTTTTTATAAGGAAGCACAACCCACAAATCGAAAATAGACCATTCCTATTGCAAAACTACTATAATATATAGGGAGTGACTACTGAACTGTCCGACCGCATGCGCATTACAGAATGTAACCTATACTTTGCATTTTGGAAGTGTAAAAAAAAACTAAAGCTGAGAGAACGCTTTTTTAAAACAGACCCTTCACTTGCCCTTTCGCACCAGACACACGCATTTTTTGGCAAAAAGATGATGTAGAAACAAGCAAAAAAAGCGGACCCGTGCAGGCGCAGAACTGGTGTAGCCGTAGGAGAACAATATGGCAGCTCTGTACTATACCCTAACACCCACCGAGATTGTTGGCGGTGTCTTTCAATAACGAATTACTTAAACGTCATTTTACTGATATTGTGTAATGCGTTAATCGACCTTCCTGGAACAAAATTTAAAAGTAACCGTCGGACTGTTCAGTAGTCACTCCCATAATTATATTGCAAACGTTAGGTTAAGGTGTTTCTTAAGTGCCACTGACAGATGTCAAGAACACGTGGGCCATTTGTTTATTTCAAATGAAAAACTGAAAAGTAAGCTGAGTACACTTAGATCGTTTTTGCTGTATTAATCTGCATTGAGCCAGAACTTTCGAATTTGGTGCATTTGCAAGCGTGTTCATTCCGAGTTTGAAGCAATGAATGCACGTGTTTAATACTATAAATTCTTTATGTTTAAAAAACAAGGCATTGCTACTTGCCAATTGCAACTTACCGTCATTGTTACTTGTAGTTAATTTAGCAAGAATCCATAATTGTTGACAATATGTATTTAATGTTGGGGTACGCATTACGAAAGGGCCAGAAAATATATCAGCCCGTCCTGCCTGGGATTTGTTATTTTTAATTAATAACGTTGATCCATCTACTTCTTTGGTGTAGGTTATTGGTGGTCCTAAAAGCATGGTAAGTTTAGAATTTCCTGCAATTTTGTCATAAATATATATCATAAAAAAGTACATCCAATATTTTTTCAGGCACTGAAGTCACGTTAGTAGAGTTCCACTTTTACTTCAAGTTGAGGAACCCTTAAAAGCAATTTCGGTTAATGTCAAATTAATATTTGGCAAAAAAATAAAAAATATAATTTAAGGTAAAAAAGGTAACTACGGAAATTTTATGTGAAGTAGTGCCATCACTGACCAACTTTGAGCCAAATATTTATGCATATGCTGATGATAATGTGTTACTATGTATATAAAGGAAGAAGCGGAGCGATGAAAGTAAAGATAGAAGCAAAGGCGAATTTTGGTTAATTGAAAAAAATGGTTCGATTGTAAACTTTTAACGATCAACATTACTAAAACAAACATTTTAATGTTATGTTGATATTTAACCTTTTGTCACAAACATGTCAATTCCAGTTGCATATGAAGATGATAATATTAATATAAGAAGTGTAGATATTAAATTAGTTAGGAATCTATACTTCTGTTCCGGGCTAGTCAGATTTTTAGACTGATGGGAAATGATGTAACTTAGATGGTGGTCTGGAATTTGGTTGCGGAGTACCACTCAAGGCAACTAGAATTAATTCAGAAAGTTTACCCAAATTATAAAAGAATCACTGCTACCAACCAGATACACTGTACTCTTAAAAGCATCTATTTTGGACCCATGACTGTCATATCTGCAGTTATATTTCAAGCAAGTTCTTCCGTGCTGCTTTAAGGATAGAAATTTCTGGGAATTATAAGTTAATCGTCCTTATAAAACTGGAAAGAAAGATGTGTGGTTCACGATGAACGAAACAGAATGGGCCAAAGGAGCATTCTATATTTGCGGCCATGATTCTTTAACACCCTCCGAGCTGTTCAGAAACACGAATATTCAGATTTAAGAGTGAAGTTCGGAAGTGGATGAAGCACAAAAGACAATTGTTTCTCAAGCTTTTAGATGATCCTTGCAATATTATTGAATTCTAAATTCTGATTTTAACTATTACCAGCTATGGAATGTTTACTCATGTTGTCGCTAAGTATCTATTTTGATTTTATGTTGCCTTTTTTGGTTGTTTTTGTCTATAAATAATCTCATATTCTTACACATAAGCACTCCTTAGTGAGGAGTTAATTTTATGTTTATTTGTTTTTTTTATTTAATCTTAAGCCCTTGCACCGTAAGCTGACTGACTGAATAACGTATTTACAGGATATAATGCAACGCAACATTTCATGTTACTGGGTTTCCATTTATTTTTTCTTTTCATGTTTTCTTACCCTGGGCTAGTCCACTAGTCTTCTTGTGTCGGTCCACTTGATTCCTCTCTCATTTGCTTGCACCACCCTATTCTTGGTCTCCCTACTTTATTCCTTTTTCCTGGTATCCTAGCCTCATAAACTTCCTCTGTAATTCTGTCTTCTTATATTCCATGAAGTTATCCCAGTCATCCTAACTGTCTCGTCTATTATTCGTACTACAGGTTTTATTCTTACTTTTCTGTAACTGCCGTATTTTCAATTCTTCTCACAAATCTTATTTCTATGACTTTTACTTCTTTCTGTAATTGTTCAGGTTTCAGTGTTGCTGAAGGTCGATGAGGGTCTCGTCACTTTTTTATATACTATATCTCTTTCGGTATCTCTCTATTTCCAGAAAAGTAGGTTGTGGTGGTAACTGAATGATGCATTATTGTTAAGTTGGTTATAGGGTGGATAGTTTGACAGTTGATGATTAGAAAATGGTGGTTGTTTGAGTAGTATGAAATAAAACGCAATTTAGGCCATTGTATGTTTTATTAACCTACGAACTAAAACACTACATGGTGTCAAGTGTGGACATAGATTAGAGATGATTTAAAGTACTATCAGATTCAGAAGTCAAAATGTCATTCACAACGGAACAACTAACCGAGGCTGTTGCTCAAGCAGTTCAGCATGCAATTTCTGGAAACTCGCAAGGTGCGTCAGCATGTCAAGTTAGCCCACCAGGTGAATTTAATTTCACTAACCCACAATCTTGGGAGAAATGGATTGCACGGTTCGAAAGATATAGGGATGCATCTGATTTGAAGTCGAAAAGTGATAAAAGTCAGGTTAACACGTTACTTTATTGTATGGGTGACGAAGCAGACGAATTGGTAAAAGCTTTTGGGTTAACGGAGGAAGCATTAAGTTCTTACGCAGAAGTAAAAGCCAAATTTAACTCTCACTTCACAGTAAAAAAGAATGTGATCTATGAACGATGTAAATTCTTGAACCGATTCCAAGCACGAGATGAGCCAATTGATGTGTTCATAAACGATCTGTACAAACTTGCAGAACACTGTAACTGGGGTACTCTTCATGATGATATGATTAGGGACAAACTAGTCACAGGAATGCTAGATGCTAAGTTGTCGGAAAGGTTGCAGTTAAATCCAGAACTAACGTTAGAACTTGCAATAAATTCTGCAAAACAAAGTGAAATAGTAAAGAGTCAACAAAGCACGGTGAGAAGAGAAGTGCAAGTTAACGCTGTAAAAATTCAGAACAAGAAAAAAGTAAAGAAACCAGTGTCAAAAGAAAGCCAAAACAGTCAGCAAAATGGAAAGTGTGTTCGATGTGGTAATATTCCGAAGCATAGCAAATCAGAGTGCCTAGCGATTAATGTCGTGTGCTATAAATGTCAGAAAAAAGGACATTACGCAAAATGTTGCCTGAATTCTAGGACAAACCGAGTAAATGCAGTGACGATGGAAGAAGAACATGAAGAATTTTTCATTGGGAAAATTTTAAGTAATAAAACTAAAATTCCAGAACCTTATTACGTTCAGTGCATGGTAAATGAAGTGCCAGTCAAATTTGAAGTAGACTCGGGGTCGGATGTCACTTGTGTAGGCACAGATATTGCATCAACAATTAAAACTGAAATTTTCAAAACAAATCGGAAGTTATATGGTCCAGGAAGAGTCCAACTACCTTACGTTGGAAGCATTTTTGTAAAGCTGAAGCACGAAGACAAAGAAAAAATTACAGAAGTGTTTGTAATTGAAGGAACTAATCCACTTCTTGGAAGATCAGAAATTTGTGCATTTGATGTTACAAATAATATTAAAATAAATCAAGTAGAAGTTGTGTCTAGTGCAAAATATCAAAAAGTGTTCAACGGTCTAGGAAAGATCGACAAAGAGTATCGAATTAAATTAAATGCGGATGCAAGACCATTTTCTATAACTGTCCCACGAAGAATAGCCTTACCACTACAGAAAAAGGTGAAAGAAGAGCTGTTACGGATGGTAAAAGAAGGTGTGATAACTCCTGTCGAAGAACCAACTGAATGGTGTTCACCAATGACTGTTGTGCCAAAGCGCAATGGTGATGTGAGGATTTGCGTAGACTTTACCGAATTGAATAAACATGTCAAACGGGAAAGGTGTCAACTTCCAGCAGTAGAGGAGGTCCTAGGCAAATTCACCGATGCTAAAGTGTTTTCAAAATTGGATGCAAGTTCTGGGTTTTGGCAGATACCACTAGCAAAAGAGTCAATCCTGTTAACGACTTTTATTACGCCATTTGGAAGATTTTTCTTTAACCGATTGCCGTTTGGAATAACTTCTGCACCCGAACATTTCCAGAAGAGGATGCAAGAAATCTTGGAAGGATTACCAGGTGTTGTAAATCTGGCAGACGATATTGTGGTCTTTGGCAGTTCCAAAGAAGAGCACGATAGCCGATTAGAAGCAGTGTTGAGGAAGCTCGAGGAAAAGAACCTCACATTAAACAAAAGTAAGTGCCAATTTGGATTAACCAGTATAGAGTTTTTAGGTTACACAGTCAGTAAAGAGGGAATAACGCCTGGTCAAGAGAAAACCAAAGCTATAGAACTTATAAAGAAGCCAAATAATTCTACTGAACTAAGATCATTTTTGGGCATGATCACCTATTTGATGAGGTTCACCCCTAATTTATCGGAAAAGCTGAATCCATTGAGGTTACTTTTGAAAGAGAAAAATGGTTGGATTTGGGGACCAGTTCAAGAAGCGGCCTTTCAGGAAGCTAAACGATTAGTAACAGAGGCACCAACGCTTACTTTGTATAATCCTAATAAGAATCAGCGAATATCAGCAGATGCTTCATCACATGCTCTAGGTGCTGTGGTGGTACAGCTAGAAGGGGATGATTGGAAGCCTGTTCAGTATGCATCAAAGAAACTCACAGAAACTGAACGCAGGTATGCACAAATTGAGAAAGAGTGCCTTGCTTTGACATGGGCATGTGAACGATTCTCAGACTATATTCTTGGATAAGAAGTCACACTTCTTACTGATCATAAACCATTGGTCCAGTTACTAGGTAGTAAACCAATCGCTGAACTTACTGCTCGACTTCCAACGATTTCGCATGAGGCTTATGAGATATGACTACAAAGTAAAACATATTGCTGGTAGACATTTTTATGTGCCAGATGCTTTGTCAAGGGCTCCGATAGATACTGAAGTAGGCCAGGGAAAAGATGTTCTCGAAGAAGAAGTTGACCTCATGGTCAAGTTAGTACTATGTGAAGCACCGGCAAGCGAAGAGAAATTACAGGAAATTTTGATTGAGCAAAGAAAAGATACAGAATGTCAGGAAGTTGTAAAATATTTGGTTGAAGGTTGGCCGAGGAGCAAGAGAAATTCAACATTTTATAAAGTGAAAGATGAACTTACCTGTTTACATGGATTGCTGTTAAGAAAGAACAGAATTTATATACCAAAGTTGCTCCGAAAGGGAATCCTACAAACCATACACCAAGGCCATTTTGGAATTAACAAATGCAGAAGAAGAGCGAATGATTCTGTTTGGTGGCCAGGAATCAGCCAAGAGATTCAATCTCTTGTGGAAAGTTGTAGCAAGTGTATAGAAAATAGGAAAAATCGAGCCGAACCACTTATATTAACAGAACTACCCAAAACACCATGGTCGGTAATAGGAATAGATTTTGCAGAACATGGCGGAAGAAAGTATTTAGTGGTAGATGATTATTTTTCTCGATATATTGAAGTTGAAGAAATGACACAAACTACAGCAAAACCAACGATTAATAAACTAAAAAGTTTATTAGCAAGACATGGGATACCAGAAATTGTAAGGTCTGACAATGGCCCTCCGTTTAATTCTGATGAATTTGCACACTTTGCAAAGGAATATGGATTTAAACATGTAACATCAAGTCCACGATATCCACAATCAAATGGGCAAATAGAAAAAGGGGTGGATATTGTGAAGAGAATTTTACTCAAAAGTGATTTATACTCGGATTTATATTTAGGGTTACTTGCTTACAGAAGTACACCACTGCAGAGTGGATTTTCTCCAGCTGAATTGCTGTTTGGGCGGAAAATTAGAGATATGTTGCCAAAAATTCCTAGAAAATTCAAACCAACATGGGCATTTCTAAAAATATTCCAAACAAGAAACAAACAAATAAAAGAAAAGCAGAAAACTGATTATGATAGACGACATAGAACCAAGAGTTTATCGAATTTAGAAAGTAGGGGAAAAGTATGGGTAACAGATATGAAGAAGTATGGTATGGTAGTGCAGCTGGCAGAAGAACCGAGGTCTTATATGGTTCAAACTCCACAAGGAACAATTCGCAGAAACCGAAAAGCATTGATTGCCATTCCAAATAATGAAGTCCCGGAGTTAGAAGACCCTATAGATGTATCATCGAACCAACAAGATCGTCATGATCAAGAACAAGTTGAGTCACCCCCATTCAGAGGTTTCTCTCCAGATTCTCCTCCATTCCGAGGGTTTGCAGCATCTGAGATTCCTAATCTCAAGAGTCCTATAATCCAGACTGACATGGACCTGCGAAGAAGCAAAAGGATCATCCATCCGCCACGTAGGCTTGACTTATAAATTTTATGTTATTTAAAAGGGGAGATGTGGTGGTAACTGAATGATGCATTATTGTTAAGTTGGTTATAGGGTGGATAGTTTGACAGTTGATGATTAGAAAATGGTGGTTGTTTGAGTAGTATGAAATAAAACGCAATTTAGGCCATTGTATGTTTTATTAACCTACGAACTAAAACACTACATAGGTCTCAGCGAATTGCACATTCTTTCATTTCTTTCCTTACTTCTTTCTATCTCCCCACTCCCTGCCCCACCATTCATTTCTCCTTCCTCCTCCCCCTATATCCTTTTTGATTCTTTTCCACCTAACAGTTTTAGGACTTAACTGCTCCCCTTATTATCTGTTCCATCTCCTTCACCATCTCATCTGTATTTTCTTCCCTATCACTATTTTTCCTCTTTATCCATTTTTCTTCTTTCTGCTATGTTGTATTCTTCTTTTAATTCTGCAATTATTGGACACGCTATCTCCCACCTTCAGACTCTCTATCCTTTCCCAAGTTTCCACATTCCCAATGATACACTCAATTACTGAGGTCCCTCTGCATCCCACATATGTAAATTCTCTCTTCATATTGCCTTCTTTCATTCCATTCATTAGTCCCCAACCTTCCTCTTTCATTAATTCCAGCATTAACCTTCCGTCCTTGTTTATGCTTTTATCTTTGGATTTCCTTGCTATTTCTTCCTCTCCTTCAACTGTTGCCATTATTCCTCCTCTTTCATCTGTTCTTGCATTGAAATCGCCTCTAACCAATATGTTCTTCCCCTCCTGTAATTTCTGTTAACACACTTATCTCCTCCTACATATTATTATTCACAAATACAGTTACAACCCTCCATAATGAAAATAAATTTGCTTGAAATTGTTGAGAATCGAATGAAGGCTTGGCAAGAGTCCCCATTTGAGAATAGCCATTGATGAACCAGGAGAGACCACGGTTAACAAACAGGCCAGGTTAAGGCGAATGTAACAATTCGGCCAGACAAGTAAAGAATGGGCTGGACTTAAATAAATACCACCAAATTTACAGCAACAGTAAGTAGAATATATATTACTAATGTAGTTGTTTTCTAGCTAAAAGTCTTACAAGCTTGCAATTTGTTGCTTGATTTCTATCACCATCTTATGCTCTGGCTGCAGGGCAAACCACACGCCCATCCCTATATTTACACAGTGTCCTAATTGCGAGCCGTCGGTATGGGTAAGTTGTAACTTGATTAGTATTGAAGATACAAAGATGGTAAAATGGGAAAAGTTGATCACAATTTTATAACCACCCCAAATCTACATTCAATTTTAAATATCGTTTTTGGTTTTAGAAATACCTGAAAAAACAAAAAGTGAATGTTTTAGTTTTTTATCATTATTATTTTTAATTTTAGTAATATTTGTGAATTTATGGCAAATGAAACACTATGTAAAAATATTATTAGAGGCTTTATCAAGATTATATATTTAAAAGTTTACAAAATGTATAAATGTGACAAAATTTTTTCTTAATAAAAATGTAAATAACAGTAACTAAGAACTTATATTAAAAATAGAAATTATACGTAGCACACATGATTTTGTAAAAAATATGAAGGAGGAAAGAAATGTACATAAATTAGAATCAAGTGGTAGAAGAACAGATTTACGTTATTATGTCACTGTAAATTTGACTTAAATTTTGAATGTCAGATCTGTCATTCAAGGAATTTTTATCTTTTTGGATGTGTATCATTTCTAAAACCAGTCTAGCTTTTAAGTTTTTTTCTTGTTCTAAAATAGTAGTATTGTGAAAATCGAAATTGTGTTTAGTATCTTTTATGTGTTTACTGATAGCTGAATTACTATTTTGGTAAGTATGTTGTTTTAATCTAGTTTCAAGGTGATTTTTGGTTTGCCCAATGTATGTTTTATTACAGTTATTACAATTAATTTTGTATACAATATGAGTTTTCATTAATTTTGGAATTGGAGTTTTTAAACGAGAATATAAAAATTGTAAGTTGTTATGCTTTTTATGAGCAATTACAAAATTATGTTTTATTAATAATTTATTGATGTTATGTGATATGTGTTTTATATATGGTAAAGAAATGTAATTTTTAGGTTCTTTTTGGTTTTGATTGTCGTTATTGTTATTATAAAAATGATGTAGTCTATTTTTTATAATTTTGTCAATAAAATTTCTTGGGTAGTTATTTTTTATTAAACAATTTATGGTTTTGTTTAATGCATATTGTCTGAATTGTGGACTGGAGAGTTTGATTGCTCTGTCAGTCAAGCAAATAACGATACTTTTTTTGTGACAAGTGGGTTGTTTGGAATTAAAATGAATATAACGGCCAGACCAAGTGGGTTTTGTGTACCATTCTGTTTCTATTGAATTATTAATTTTGTATAGTGTTAAGTCTAAGAAGTTAATTTGGTTATTTTTTGACATTTCTATAGTAAATTGTAATTTGGGATGATAATTATTAATAATTCAATAATTATCATCCCAAATTACAATTTACTATAGAAATTTAAAAAAATAGCCAAATTAACTTCTTAGACTTAACACTATACAAAATTAATAATTCAATAGAAACAGAATGGTACACAAAACCCACTTGATCTGGCCGTTATATTCATTTTAATCCCAAACAACCCACATCATCATCATCATAAGGTTCTCAGTCCGAAGACTGGTTGGACGCGTACCTCCATTCTTTTCTATCCTGAGCTAACCTACGCATTTCCCTAAAAGTAGAACATCCTACATCCCTAACTATTTGAGAGCAGTAGTCTAATCTAGGCCTACCCCTACCTCTTTTTATTCCTATCTCTGACTCTAGTATGTCACGAACTATTCCTTCGTGTCTTAGAAGGTGTCCTACCATCCTATCTCTCCTACTCTTTATTGTTTTCCATACCTTTCGCTTTTCCCCAACTCTTTCTAATACTTCCCTATTGCTAACCTTATCTATCCACGGTATCTTCATCATGCGTCTGTAGCACCACATTTCAAACGCTTCTACTCTTTTTCTATCCGCTTCTCCTATTGTCCAAGTTTCGCACCCGTATAATGCCGTACTCCATACATACGACGTTAAGAGTCTCTTCCTAGTCTCTATATTAACCGTTCACGAGCATAACAGTTGTTTCTTTTTGTTAAACGCAACTCGGCCCTGCGCCATTCTTTGTTTTATATCTTTAGTGCTCCTACCGTCTTGAGTTATTTTACTTCCTAAGTAGCAGAAATCCGCGACCTCCTCTATCTTCTCATTTCCAATTTGTATTTCCATTTTAGTTCTATTTTCACATCCCCTACATACCAAAATTTTAGTTTTCTTTTTATTGATTTTCATGCCGAAGCCCAGTGTCAAAACTGCTTCCATTTCATTCAAAGCCGCTCCTAATTCTTCTTTGCTAGATGCTAACACTGCTATATCATCCGCAAATCTGAGCATGTTAATAGTTTGGCCCTGTACATTGATCCCTGAGGCTGTTCTTTCCTTAACAATATTAATCGCATCTTCGATATATAAGTTGAAAACTAGAGGTGACAATGCACATCCCTGTCTCACTCCCTTCCGGATATCTACTTCCCTTTGTTCCTGCTCACATTCTATAACTGCCTTTTGCTTGACTGACAGAGCAATCAAACTCTCCAGTCCACAATTCAGACAATATGCATTAAACAAAACCATAAATTGTTTAATAAAAAATAACTACCCAAGAAATTTTATTGACAAAATTATAAAAAATAGACTACATCATTTTTATAATAACAATAACGACAATCAAAACCAAAAAGAACCTAAAAATTACATTTCTTTACCATATATAAAACACATATCACATAACATCAATAAATTATTAATAAAACATAATTTTGTAATTGCTCATAAAAAGCATAACAACTTACAATTTGTATATTCTCGTTTAAAAACTCCAATTCCAAAATTAATGAAAACTCATATTGTATACAAAATTAATTGTAATAACTGTAATAAAACATACATTGGGCAAACCAAAAATCACCTTGAAACTAGGTTAAAACAACATACTTACCAAAATAGTAATTCAGCTATCAGTAAACACATAAAAGATACTAAACACAATTTCGATTTTCACAATACTACTATTTTAGAACAAGAAAAAACTTAAAAGCTAGACTGGTTTTAGAAATGATACACATCCAAAAAGATAAAAATTCCTTGAATGACAGATCTGACATTCAAAATTTAAGTCAAATTTACAGTGACATAATAACGTAAATCTGTTCTTCTACCACTTGATTCTAATTTATGTACATTTCTTTCCTCCTTCATATTTTTTACAAAATCATGTGTGCTACGTATAATTTCTATTTTTAATACAGGGTGGATTATAAAAAACGCCCCAAGCCATAACTCCATTATTTTTAAAGATATGACGATACTTCTTGGAGCAAAGTTGCATAGTTTTTTGTCATCTATTTTTTGGGGTAGATGCTCAATCAATGCCGCTTCCTGTTTAACCGGAAGTGACATCAACTTCAGTTTTTTAAATGGAACACCCTGTATATTTTATTATTTTTGGATTCCTTGTTAAATTGTCTTTTAAAAAGTGTTGTAGTACCATATGCCTAAAAGTAATACTTAGTGAGATATTTAATAAAGTACTTATACTGTCTAAAGAATAGAAAATTTTTATTCACTTTATCTAATACAAGGGAACGACTAAACTTAATTTATTACAGATATTGCTCAAACAATTCACCATCCTCTTGAACACAATACCTTCTGGCTATTCAACTGGTGACATTCTGTATAAAGTTTGATGGTATTTCCGCGACAAGCGTTGATTATTCACTGCCTCAAAATTTCCTCGTTTTCTGGACGTGTGAAATAAACAAGATCTTGTAGGTATCCCCATAGCCAAAAATTGAGGGGTGTTAGGTATGGCGATTGTGCAGGCCGCCTAACTGGTTCATTTGTTCCGATCCACCATACACCAAATTCGACGTTTAACCATTCATCATTAATTCTAGAATTATGAGGCGTACCCCCATCTTGCTGAAAATACATTGAATTCGTTCAGCAAGAGGCAAGTTGTCAACAAAATTAACAATTTCTGTAGTCAGTCCGTTTATGAAAAAGGGCCCAATCAGTCTATTACCTAAAATGAGGGTTAAAATGCCACACCACACATACTCTCTCATCGGAAACCGCACGGTGCAAAGGCGTAGTGCTCTACCACTATTTCTATTGCATTCAAAATATACTTGAATCATGTCTGTTAACACATTGTAATCCATGATTAACACCAAAAAGTATAAAAACTCTAAGCGAAAATGCGAACTGATGACAATATTATCAACATTATTTCATACTATTGTTTTCCACTGCCTACTTTATTAAATACATTAATTGACGAATATCTCACTAAGTATTGCTTTTAGGCATATGGTTCTGCAAAACTTTTTAAAAGACAATTAAACATAGAATCCAAAAACAATAACATATACAGCGTGTTCCATTTAAAAAACTAAAGTTGGTGTCACTTCCGGTTAAACAGGAAGCGGCATTGATTGGGTATCTACCCCAAAAAATAGATGACAATAAGCTGTGCAACTTTGTTCCAAGAAGTATTGTCATATCTTTAAAAATGATGGAGTTATGGCTTGGGGCGTTTTTTATAATCCACCCTGTATAAGTTCTTAGTTACTGTTATTTACATTTTTATTAAGAAAAAATTTTGTCACATTTATACATTTTGTAAACTTTTAAATATATAATCTTGATAAAGCCTCTAACCAGAGGCGAAACGTCGATAATATTTTTACATAGTGTTTCATTTGCCATAAATTCACAAATATTACTAAAATTATTAAAAAAATGGCACAAATAATTATACAAATTATTATTTTTATTATTTATTTTACATTGTTGGGACTTGAACATTATTAAGGTACTTTTTGAATATATGCGCTTGGTGGTCTTATCAGTTTTTTTTCTATCTCTTTTTATTTTCGAGATACGACTACTAATTTTTGTTTTTCTTATGGACATCAATTGTTTTGTTTGCACTTTTTAATAGCATTTTCTATTAGGTACCTTTTCAACAATGTATTATAAAAAAATTAAATTTTTCAAGAAATAAAACAAAAGAACTGAGAATAACAATTTATTTTCAAACAAAAGTTGGGAATAATAAATTATTAATGCAAAACAACTTTCTTTTGTTTGAAAATAATTTTTTATTCTCAGTTCATTTGTTTTAATTCATTTTTCAAAAATTGTTAGGTTGCCATATCTTTGTATCTTAGATAGTAACCAAGTTGCCCATACTGACACCTCTGTAGGACTAGAATGTATAAACATGCATGTTGAACCAACCTGCAACTCCTATGAAAAGTCCTAATCCATATGCTGCTAAGAATGCTGCAAACACCAATACCAGCTCTCTTTTGTGCATTTTATAGAGTCTCATTTGAACAGACCTGTGAAAATGGAGATGCTGAAGATCAAACATACATGGCGTATCAAAAGTGTCGAACAAACTCTGAGGTGGTGATAGAGAACGTCATTGGTAGCTCAAAAATACAAAACAATTTTCTTTAAGTGACATAGTTTGTAGCAAAACGGTTTCACAATAGACCTACAGAACAATTGTTCAACAAATCAAAAGCCGTGAAGAGGTAACTATAGGAATGCATCAAATAATATGAACACGACATAAAAAATAGTTGGCTAGTGATATCAAGGAGAAAATCAAATTGTCGTCAGGTACATGAAAAAAATTCCCTTATAAAAAGATAACTGTAATAGTTGTAGAAAATATATTGTGTTCAACAAGCACGGAATGTCCATTTCGTGCTCATTGTACAATATACTATTGTTGAACGTGGTATTTTGTTATTAGCTTGTCTGCATTATCACGAACAATTTTGTAATTTTTATTAATGGGGTATAATCTGCATCATAAAATCTGCTATTTCAGTCAAATAATGTCAAAAACACATGGGCCGAATGCATACAAATCGCATTCAAAGACTAAATGCTTCAAAAGCTATATCTCCTGAATGCTGATTCCAAACAATTTTTTTGCATTTTTGGGCTACCATTGAAATCGTCTATCACCACCTCTCAGAGTTGGTTCAACACTTTTGTTACTCCCTAGATTTCAATTTAATTAAACAACTAGTTACCATGAGTATGTTACTATTTTCTTTGCTTATAAAGGCTGTTTATGATCAGAGAGCATGCAAAACACAAGAAAACTTGTTTTTACTCACCGTTCACATCTGTCATGATGATATGCAGGTACAATATATTTGCTAAATTCACTAAAAAAGTCGGAAAATTTAGATAGACCATTTCTTATCCTAGATTTTAATCCAACTGATGGAAACTGATATGCATATTCAAAACCAGAACTTTCTAGATTAACCATTGTGAGAATCGGTAATAATGATCTTTGCTGCAGAATCTACAAATTAGTAAGCAAACATTTAAAATACAAATAACCATTTACTTATATTTCAGTAACACTATAGTAAAAGCTTTATCAACACAGTAGTAGTCACCTATCCAAATGCAAACCGCAAGCAAAGCGCTGCTTAACTTTTGTCACAGAGAAATCTGCCAATATATTAGCACAGCTATTACTATTCCTATTACTTATTTTGCTTGCTACCAATAAAATCATACTTTTTTCAACTGACGAGACAAATTCTTGTGATCATCACAAAATTCAAAAAGAAAGTGCAAAGTAATTGATTAGTTCTTTACAAAAAGGATTACCAAGAAGCAAGATGTGAAAGTGTGAATTACTTTATAAATACATATCTAACTAATGGAATATTGTCGCTATTTCAATGACTAGGTGTTGTAGTGAAATGTTCAATCCATCACAAGCACAAAAGTTTATTTAGGTGCCACTTTCTAAAAGAATTCTCCTTGTCCTTAAGCAATGGGTTCATAAATGGTGAAAAACTGGAAATGTGCAAGTTCACTTCCAGAGTTGCTCATGAAGCACCTCCAGCTGAACGTACTAATGTCAAGAAATCCGTTGTGATATTCTGCAATTCTCCAATTTTCAGAAAATGCTATCCCATAATACATATATGTATGTAGCTTTCACAGGCCGTGTCGGCCCATAGCTGAAGTTATCTTCTGCCATTCCCTTCGGTCTGCCGCCCTTTTCCACCAGCTCTCCACTCCTATCTCCCTCAAGTCCTGAATTGTTTCCTCCTTCCATCTGCTTCTTGGTCTTCCTCTTGTTCTTGCGCCTATCAGTCTGATATTCATTATCATCTTAGTGATTCTTCCGCTCTCCATTCGCTGGACATGGCCAAGCCATCTCACCCGCTGCTGTTTTACAAACTGTACAATTGATGGGTCATTATACAGCTCCCTCAATTCCTTGTTTGTCCTTCTTCGCCATTCTCCGCCCCATTTTCTTCCCCCATAAATCTTTCTTAGAATTTTTTTCTCATATCAGCAGCTTTGCTTCCTTCACAGTCCCCAACTTCCATACTTCACTTCCATGGGTTACAATTGGTCTCAGTACCGTTTTATATATCCGCACTTTCGCTTTCCATGATACTTACTTCGACTTTAGGATATGACTCAGTGCCCCCACTGCTTTATCTCCTCTCATTTGCCTTGCTTTCATTTCTTCCTCCTCTCTTCCGTCCCCTGAGATCTGTACCCCTAGATATGTAAATATCTTCACTCTTTCTATGACTATTTCTCCTTCATCCTTTCGTTTTATTATTAGGTTGTAATTTTCAGCTCTGTCCGCCTTCTTCGATATCACCATATACTTTGATTTTTTGCTATTGACCTGTAATCCTACCTTGCATGCCTGTCCACCCTTTCAAACACTTTAATTAGGCATTGCTTACTTTTTGCTACTAGTATTATCACCAGCTCATCAGCATATGCAATACACTGGTGTTCTGCGCTTACTATGCATCCTGTTCTATTTATTTTACTTTCCCTTGTTATGTACTCCAGTGTTATAAATTGAATAATAATGTCGACAGTGGGTCCCCTTGTCCGACTCCATTTCTCACTATAAAACTTTCTGACATCTTCCCTTTCCATTGAACTCTGTTTACCGTATCTTTGAAGGTCATCTGAACTAATTTTATCAATTTCCGCGGTACCTTTAATTTTTCAATGAATGCCACATGGATCTCCTTATCGTATTCTCCACACATATCTTGTGTTTCTTTTAGGATAAACATTTGATCTGTGACAGAGGGTGCTGGCCTAAATCCTGCTTGATATTCTCCCAATTCTTTCTCTGTGAATTTTTGTATTCTGTTTCTCAGGATCGTAGTCAGTATTTTATAAGTTGTGTCCAGCAGTGCCAATTCCTGACTTTTCACCTTTCTTGTGAATCGAGGTTATTATTGCTTCCATCCATTCTTTTGGCATTCTTTGTTGTTGCCAGATTTGGTCTATCAACTCGTGTATCTTCGTTATTAACTCTTCTCCTCCATATTTAATTAACTCATTTTTTACTTCACCTGGTTCCTTTCTATTCCTGAGGGATTTTATCATGTTCGTGATTTTTTCTTTTGTTGGGGGATCTATATCTTCCCTCTTGCCTTCTGTTCTTCCCTGTTCCCTGTTCTTCCTCCACACTGGGTATTTGCACTTCTGGTTTCTCTCCCTGAAGAAGCTCCTGAAAGTATCTCTTCCACCCCTCAATTATTTGATCTTCTTTACTTATTCTTTCTCCGCTCTCATTTTTAAATGCTATTGTTATTTGTTGCTCGGTAAAAATTTCATATTTCCCCGTTCCTATAATATTCTTCTGTCTGCTCTATTCGCTTTTGCCAAAAATTTCTTTTTGCTTCTCTATAAATTCTTTTTGTCCTCCTCACAGTCTAACTCCCCTGTCATTCCTATTACCTAATCCAAAGAGACCGATTATTCCATCTTCTCTACCTGCATTAAAATCTACAATTATTAAATTTTCGTGCCCCTTCACAAAATCTAGCACATATTCGATATCGCTATAAACTGCCTCTACAGCCTCATCACTATAATTAGATGTGGGCATATACAGGGTGATTGGGGAGGAACCCGCCATATTTGGAGAATATGTTTAGGAGACTAAAACAAACAAAAAAGACTAATAAACACATGGACAAATACAAACTGTTAGTGAGATATTATTGAAAATATAGTCTTTACCTAAGTGAATTAATCGAGGAATTAATTATAATGCATTTGCATTAGCGGAAAAAATGTTTATTTTGTATTGTAACATTATAACATCGATTACAGAAAAATACAAAAACCGAAATTACTTAGTTAAATTTTCAAAAATACCACCGTTCACTTTGATGCATGGGGGCGCCGTCATGCTGAAAGTACATGGTCTTGCCTTAAACCCAATGGTACATCGTCCGATTCTAAATACCTATCTAGCTCCTCAAAGACGACCTTCTAACACAACTGGGCCAAGAAATTGATTATTAATCATGTCACATCGCACGTTAATGCTAAATTAATGCTGAAAGCAGCTTTCCAACGTGGCCTGTGCATTTTCATCTGACCAGCGATGTTCGTTGTGACACTTATTTATTCCATCACAAGTGAATTGAGCCTCACCAGTGAACAAAATGTTTTTGTAAAATGTGCGATTTCTGTTTACTAAATTGCAAAATATTAATCGCGAAACATGATCACCGTTCTAAAGATTCTATGGACTGAGACTAAGCGAATTCGCAAGTCAAAATAAATGTGCCAATTACAAGTAGTATGAGTAGTACTTTGTTCGCATGGCCTACTGAAAATAAAATAGCAACTGAAAACAACTACAACACTACAAGGCCTGAATCAGCATCAATGGTGATATGATATTCATTCACTTTGGTAAAGACTATTTTCAATAATATCTCAGTAATGGTTGATATTTGACCAGGTGTTTATTGGGCTTTTTTGTTCGTTATGGTCCCCTAAACATATTTTCCAAATATGGCAGATTCCTCCCCAATCACCCTGTATATACCTATCTGTATTACTACAGTCTTTACAGGTTTTGAATCTAACCTGTCACTTTTCTGTAAGAAATTTTCTACACCCTGCCCTATTTTCTTCTTCATAGCAATTCCTACTCTCGAATTTCCGCCTCGAACCTGTGTGTATTACTCTAAAAGCTACGCTCCAAAAATCTCCAGCTTTTGACTATCACACCTCTCTGATACCCACTATGTCTAACGCTAACCTATCCATCTCTATTTTCTAACTTTCCTACTTGTTTCATACTCCTACCATTCCACGCTCCGACTCGACTATTGAAATATTACACTTATTATTGCTGACGACTCCCCTGCGAAGCAGTCCCCGTCCGGAGAACCGAATGTGGGACTATTTTACCTCCGGAATATTTTACTCCAGAAGGTGATATCATCATAAACTTTTGGTGCGCTAGGGACAAAATAATGTAGTGGTTTCCCATTGCCTTCCACATCGCAGAATGAGTATCAAAGTGCCACCCCGACCCCCACAGTGTCTGCAACTCTGATTACTGAAAGAGCTGCTGCCCTCTTTCAGGAACTTGATTTAATTTGTGTTCTCAATAACCCCCCCCCCCCCCATTTATTAATCTAATACATAAAATTCTCGTGTCACGGCGTTTGTGGTCGCACTCCTCCGAAACTGCCCGACTGATTTTTATGAAAATTTTTTTGTACATTTGGTAGGTATGAGAATAGGTCGTAAAGTATTTTTCACCCTCCTACCCCCACCTCCCATTTTTTAATCGCGATTTAAGTATTTTTGTATGAGCAATATCCGAATAATTGAATTTTTTTTGTACATTTGGTAGGTATGAGAATAGGTCGTAAAATATTTTTCACCCTCCTACCCCCACCCACTATTTTTTAATCGCAATTTTAGTATTTTTGTAAGAACAATATCCAAATAATTGAATTTTTTTGTACATTTGGTAGGTATGAGAATAGGTCGTAAAGTATTTTTCAGCCTCCTACCCCCACCCATCATTTTTTATTCGCGATTTTTGTATTTTTGTATGAACATGCAATCTGTATATAAAAAATTAATCCCTATTTCCCTTGGTCACGCCATAACTTGAGAACGATTTAACCGATTTCATTCATCTTTTTTTTTATGGTTTCTAATACTTTGTAGAAGGTTCTTACGGAACGAAAAATTAAGAAAATTGGAAAATTTGAGAAAACGTAACGACTATTTTAACTTCGCGCGTTTGACAGTCTGTACGTGTGTATGTCACCGAATTCCTCCTAAACGGCTGGACCGATTTTGATGAAATTTTTTGTGTGTGTTGGAGTGGGTTCCTGGATGGTTTACATTCACAATTGGACCCGGTAGGTGGCTCTGCAATCGGGTTCTAGGAATTTTTTTGAATGGCTGGACCGATTTTGATGAAATTTTTTGTGTGTGTTGGAGTGGGTCCCTAGATGGTTTACATTCACAATTGGACCCGGTAGGTGGCGCTGCAATCGGGTTCCAGGAGTTTTTTTGAACGGCTTTACCGATTTTGATGAAATTTTTGTGTTTGTTGGAGTGGGTACCTGGATGGTTTACATTCACAGTTGAACCCTGTAGGTGGCGCTGCAATCGGGTGTTACTGAACTCCTAAACGGCTGGACCGATTTTGATTAATTTTTTTGTGTGTGTTGGAGTGGGTCCCTGGATGGTTTACATTCACAGTTGGACCCGGTAGGTGGCGCTGCAATCGGGTTCTAGGAATTTTTTTGACGAAATTTTTTTTAATGTATGAAATTTTTTGTGTATGTTGGAGTGGATCCCTGGATGGTTTACAATCACAATTGGACCCGGTAGGTGGCGCTGCAATCGGGTTCTAGGATATTTTTTACGAATTTTTTTTAATGTCTGGCAGGACAACGTCTGCCGGGCCCGCTAGTATGCTCTATAAAAAATAAAAGGGTTGAGTCTGGTAACCTACTAGATCAGTAAATTTCAGTTTGGATGCACATGGTGGCACATGGTGGCAATGTTAGGATTTCCCGCATTTTTCATAAATTCGCAAGTTATTCAAATTTCTATAAATATTTTTAAAAAAGGGCTTTTTAGCGACCTAAATAAATTCGACATTCTTATCCATACACATTTTTGAATCGCATCTTTAAGTATTAAAGTCAGAAAACTGCAGCTTCGCAAAAAACGACCCAAATGAATTTATGCAGTGTCTTCATTATATTACACAAGGAAACGATCCAAAAATGTGCATGGGTATAAAATTTGAATATATCTAGGTCGCTAAAAAGCCCTTTTTTAAACATATTTATAGAAATTTGAATAACTTGCGAATTTATGAAAAATGCGGGAAATCCTAACATTGCCACCTTAAACTTAAACTCAATAAAAAATTAGTAATTTGACTTTAGCTTATTTTGTTTCCATGGTAGGTAATTTTGTTTTATTATTTTCTTTTAAGTCAGGGATAACTGCAGAAAAATAAATAAATAAATTGCAATGCAAGTAAGTAAAAGGAAAAATGAAAATCACTTAAAAGCATAATTTTTATGACAGAAGTCATTATCTACCCGATTAAACACGTTTTATTCTCAAAAGAACTGTGGAATTATTCAATATTTTCATGGTCCAAATTCGAGGTCACCAATGGGAGGGTATGTTGGAAATTTGGTACATTTCAGAATTTAAACTAGTTAGCTGTATACAGGGTGGGACAATAGTGTGTGGTCAGCCCATATCTCTGGTTCTATTCAATGTATCAAAATAAAACTTTACACGTATGTGGAGAACCCCATGAAGCATCTGATAAAATTATTTTGGTGTATACAGGGTGTTCACACTCTGAGCACCAAACCAAAGTTATGTTTTCTTAAATGGAACGCCCCACATTTGTTTACATATTTGAATTGCCAATAAAATTTTATGAAAGATGGTGTGGCTACATGATGGAGTTGAGCGACTTTAAGATATTGCCATTTTAGTGCCAGTGTGGACCCAACTTTGAGAAGCTACTGACGTCTACTGGTCGAAGATATTTAAGATTTCTTTATTGGACTAGGTCCACGGACTGCTCTATTTGTAAAATTCTTGAGTTCTTTTGTCACAAAACTTAATAACATACAGGGTGGAGAGCTAACGCAATATGCATTTTTCCTTAAAAATTTCAAATGGAACACCCCATATATTATTTCCATATTTGATAGTCAGTTTACTAAGCTTTTGATTGATGTATATATTGTTAGGTCTGCGACTAACGGTTTCGGTAGAATTGAAAATTGAACTTTAAAATGTAGTAATTTGACTGGTAGTTTATTCATTTCTCCTATATTTTAATGTCCAAAACACAAAATATGATTTCCATTTTGTTTCTGGAAGTTAATTTCACATTTAGACAAAAAATTTCATCGCCAGATTGCTTTCTTCATGGTCATATTCTTAAATAAATGGTAACATATTAAACCTAGGTATAAAATAGAAACAAGGAGTGCCATGGAAGAAAACCGTTCTTTCAAGAAGTGATCTTGCAATGAGATTTCTTGTGCCGGTGTAAACGCTGTTCGCAAAATTTTCTGCAAAACAAAATGTAAGCATTTTTCTGAGTTTTGTGTGGCAAAATGAGGGAAATTCCCTAAAAATTGTACAAAATTACGGCAAAAATTTCAATTCTTAAGGTTTAATCTTTATTTCTGCCTAAATTATCAGTCGCAGGCCTGCCAATATCTACATCAGTCAAAAGCTTAATAAAACGGCTATCAAACCTGCAAATAATATACGGAGTGTTCCATTTAACATTTTTGAGAAAAGCTCCAAGTTGGTCCCTCTGCACAATATGAACTATTTTGAAAAAACTGTTAATGGATTTTACAAAATAGAGTATCCTCTGAACCTAGTCCAATAAAAAAATAATAGCTTTGACCAGCAGACGTCAATAGCACCACAAATTTGGGTTCACACTGGTACTAAAATGGCCATATCTTAACATCGCTTACTCTAAACCCCACCGTGTAGCATATCAACTTTCATGAAATTTTATGGGGAATCCAAATATGTAAACAAATGTGGGGCATTCCATTTAAAAAAGCATAACTTTGGTTTGGTGCGAAGCACGTGAACATCCTGTATACATCAAAATAATTTTAATGGAAGCTTCGTGGGGTTCTTCACACACACGTAAAATCTTGAATAGAATGGGTATGGACCGACTACGCACTATTGGCACATCCTGTATATGAGACAGGTGAGATTGCATAAGATTACAAAAAGAACATCATAGTGGCTTTGCCAAAAAGGAAAGGCGCGGATAATTGTGAAAATTTTAGAACGATCAGTTTTGCTTCCCACTTGCAAAAATTTTAACTAGAATTGTGCGAAGAAGGATGGAGAAAAGGGCGGAAGAAATACTAGGAAAAGATCAGTTCGGATTTAGAAGAAGTATAGGAACGCACTAGGCCATTCTAGCTTTACGAGTAATTAATTATAGAAAAAACAATAGAAAAGGGAAAGAGCGCATATATAGGATTTTTAGAAAAAGCCTTCAACAACCTAAAATGGGGGAAGATGTTTGAAGGCTCAGAAAGGTAGAGATGAAATATAGGGACAGAAGAATAATACACAATCTCTACAAAGAGCAAACGGCAGTTATAGAATTTGAGCAGGAACAAAGAGAAGTAGATATCTGGAAGAGAGTGTGAACCCCCATCCTCATGACTCATGAGCCGCCACTGGATCTATCTCAAATGGCTGTAAAACAAAAAAACTCATCGATTTTACCCTGTATAGCTCGAATATTTGACTTTGTATCAGAAAGAAATGGATACGTTATTAAAGCAATTTTTCATGCTCTAGAAGCACATCTTCAAGGATTTACAGGAAAACGTTTCTTTTAGGTCAGACCATCCATCATCTGCTATTTTTTTTGGGCGCCATTGCATGCCATTGATGCGACTTCGTTGGGTCTAAAGAAAGCGCATCACTGCGGTTCGGTTGTCCTAAATTGATAGTGGTCTCGCCTAGAGCACGTTCTTGCAGGGTGATCACTCCGTCTGTTCGGCGGCCCAAGTATAGTGGTACAATTTTTTGACAGATCTCTTTTATTTAAGTCATCTTAAGTGTCATTCTGTATTTTAAGTGTATAATCGCAAAAAAATGTTTTTCAATGGATACAGCTCCAGAAATTGCAGCTCAAGCAGTTGCTCTGCTTCAAGCAAGAAACAGCCAGAGATTCGTGGCCATGCAACTTAACTTAAGCCGATCAGCAGTTAGAAGGGTGTTCCAGAGGTTCCAAGAAAATGGTTCTTCTAATCGGAGACCAGGATCTGGCAAGGAAAAAGGCACAACCGATAGGGATCAATATTTTCTGGCCATATCAGCACTGAGGAAACGTCACTTGAATAGTGTCCAGTTGCAGCTGCCCCTACGGGAAGCGCGTGATGTGGCTGTTAGTAGGTGGATCGTGAGGAGGAGGCTTAATGGAAGCCCACCGCCAAGCTTGCCTCCAATTCGCAAGAGAATACCTGGATTGGGCAGTTGAACAATGGGGGTCAGTTCTTTTCTCTGATGAGACCAGGATTTGCCTTCATGGCAACTATGAAAGAAACAGGGTATACAGAAGATATGGAATGATTCTCACAATGTTGCTTGCCAGAGCAAGTCCTTTTTGGAGGTGGATCATGCGCATGATTTGGGGAGCAATATCTTTAACAGCAAGAACTGATTGTGTTTTCGTTGTTGGCGATGAACGTGGTCACAACAGAAGATGCCTCAATACTGAATAATGCAATAATATTGAAGATTTACGCAGAGTTTATTGGTGACCAATTCAATTTTAGCAAGATAATGCGAAACCTTACAGTATAGCAGTTGTGTAGGGATATTTGCAAGAGGGTTGTGGTATACAGGTAATGAAATGGCCAGCAAGCAGCCCCGACCTAAATCCCATTGAACATCTTTTTGGGATCAACGAAAAACAAAAATTCGACGAAGAGATCTTGCACCTAATTACGTTACAAGAGCTTGCAATTGCTGTTGAAGAAGAATGGCTCAACATACCCCAAGAAAATATATAGGTGAAACACCGCATGCAGGCTGTTATAATAAGGGCAAGAGGAGGGAACACTAATTATTAATTTTGAATGTTTATGACCAAAAAACTTCTGAATAACCAATGGAATTCCAGGTTATTCATTTGAGTCTGACCGTCAGTAATGATCTCCAAAATTTAAAAAATACACATATTAAATATAGGGCTCATTTATACAAAATCAGTTCATCAAATTTTAAAATTGTAAGTGGGCTGATTTCATTGCCCCAAGTGTAGGTCAAATTTCTCAACGGTATTATATTCATGACTGAATTGAAGCCTACCTCTATCTTTTCAAATTAGGAAGCTCCCAATGGCAGCTCACGAATTTGAATCACCTTGTATACATATGATACCTACGTTTACTATAAGTATATAATGGAACCATAATTAATTTATGTAAAAAATAATAATAATAATAATAATAAATCGTTATATTGGTAGTACGCGTAGTAATTTTTCAATTCATCATAATTAATTTCATTTTTAGACG
This sequence comes from Xestobium rufovillosum, assembly GCA_963966045.1. Classification (NCBI taxonomy): domain Eukaryota; kingdom Metazoa; phylum Arthropoda; class Insecta; order Coleoptera; family Ptinidae; genus Xestobium; species Xestobium rufovillosum. Next base: position 41,142,043 of record OZ014494.1, on the reverse strand, counting down.
AGGGAATATATTGTGTTTGTGTACACCACAAGAATTCGTCCAATCAGAAAAATGACAACATTTTAGACAAAATTGGTTTTACCGTTTTACGCAGTGACGGATTTACCATTACGCAAATTACGCACTGGCGTAAAGCGGCAAATCTGGAGGAGCGGCAAAAATGTTTGTTTATTCACTATTTTCCACTTTAAATAAATCCTCAAACTGCATCGGATGGTGCCGCGCGCCACGTCCGATAACGATGGGTCACGGCGTAATTTTGTTACAAAAATAAGAGGGCATTATTTGTGATTTGCACAGGTGGTGGATGTATTGGTGGCTGAAATGAACTTTTTATGTGTAAACAGTTTGCCAGTAATATTCATTTCGACAGTGAATCTGGCTGTATACTGCAGCATTTACAGAAAAAACTTCTTTGTATTGTATTAAAAAATATAAAATGGTAATAATATTGCAGTTTCAGTAATTTTACACCTGTTCACTTTTTAACCTGAGGGCGTCATTTTTTAACTGGCGTGGGGCGGCAAATTGCTAAATCCGGCACTGGTTTTACGTAAAACTTAATGCGCAAAACAAAACAAAAATTCGCTATATATGTACTTAGAGCGGACATCAAACGTAGGTAGGTAGGTACCTACCTACTTCTATTCTTATACTTTCCTACCTTCTGATTTTTTCAAATAGCCATCGTATTAGTTGAGTGTATTCTTTGGTATTAGTGTTTCAACACAACATTAGGTACTAAATTGGGCTGTAGCTATCATAAACAAACCAACAACCAAGTGTCAAAACTAAATCTGTTGAAATACTGAAACACTGAAAGGCAAATTAGGAAAATATCGATTTGCGCATTTCACGTGCGCCCGCACGTGCAGGGTCATTCCTCATCCCACTTTGAAGAGTTGCGAAAAAGGTTTATATTTTATTCTATATTTTTAGAATTCGTTATCAGAAAAAACAATTTAACATCGGAAATATTTCTGCATAACTATCATTTTTTTAAATGAAACACCCTGTATATGGATTCACATGTTTAAAGATTAGCACATTTTTTTAATTCCAAAAATATGTAGGTTGTTTTTGCCTATGTTTGGATAAGACGTTTTTGAGATATTGGGTCTAAAATTCTTGACGACGCGGCAGTGAATGATGATTTACAGCTACTATATGATTTTTTATTTATTCAATATTGTTTTGAAAACTTTAGGACTCAATAGTCAATATCTCAAAAACGTCTCATCCAAACATAGGCAAACTACATATTTTTGGAATCAGAAAAAATGTGCTCTTTAAACACGTGAATCCATAATATGTATACAGGTGTTTCATTTAACAAAATTATAGTTATGCAGAAATATTACATTTCCGATTTTTTCTGACAACGAATTCTGAAAGTATAGAGTTAAAACATAAATGTTTTGCCTCTACAATTTTTTAACAACTCTTCAAATAACTACTGTAAGTGGGGTGTCATTGTATGAGGAATGATCCTGTTTACTTTATTTTACGGTTGATGGAAATTAGGCCCGTTCGATTATTACTTTTCATAATCGATTATCGATTGTTATAAAGTAATCGATAAATTTGATTAATCGATTATTTGATTAATCGATTAATCGGCTGATCGATTTTTCGATTAATCTATTATTTGATTAATCGATTATTGTAAAATCTATAATCAAATAATCGATTAATCGATTATATTTCGATTAATCGATTATTTTGCACAGTCCTAGAGATAACGTGTTTGCATTTAATGCACTCGCCAGAATCTCCTTTTTTCACAAAATAATTCCACACTCCACTTCTTCCGCGTTTAAATGCCATTGTTTAATTACGTAAATGTATCAAAATCGAAATTGACACCCCGAGTTACAGCTGGCGTTGACACGAACAGGTACTTCCCCGACTTGCGAGCTTGCGCAGCGCGGACTGGTTGCGCTAGCAACAGCAACACCAGCAACTATCAAGCTAAGACTCAAGCGGGACTTTTCAATTTAAACATTTTGAAATACTGATGTTTTAAGGGATTGGAAATTTTTCGTTTGCATTATCTGTTTTCAATTATCCACGATCATGCCTCGTCCCAGTATTCATGGATAATATGCGATATATCAGTTATAAAAATAATAGCAGTAGAATAGCTTACCATAAGAAAGTACTCATTTAATTAATCGATGGATATTCAATTAATCGCTTAATTAAAATGATAGATTAATCAAATGAACAATTGATCAAATAAACGATTAATCAAATAATCGATTAACCAAATAATCGAACAATCGATCAGCCGATTAATCGATTAATTAGATACTCGATTAATCGTTTTTTAAGTAATCCATTATCTGATTAATCGATTATTTGATTAATCGATTAATCAATAATTTGATTAATCGATTATGTATATTATGTATAGGCATAAAGCAATTCTAGGCAAATGGTCTTTTTCCTAGGCATTTGCTAAATGCCGTGGCACATAGCAAATGCCTAGGAAAAAGACCATTTGCCTACATATATACGGTAATACGGTTTTATACTTTGGTTATAAATTTAAATAATGACCTGGCTTGACCTGACCGATTCCAATGCGAAATCCCAAAGCAGGTAGTAAAAATAACAATAATAATAAAATAGCAGATAGTATAATTTTATTAACTTTTTTACCATACTTTGCTATTTGCGGTGGCAAATAGCAAATGACATTTGCCTAAATTTGTCTTATATACCTACCACACATATACGAATATAGGTAACTCTGTAAATTTAAGAGTCCGACAATGCAGGTCAAAAGTTATACCTGCGGGGTTGCGGGTCGGTGAGGTATTCGTTCGAAGGCGGAGCGAATTATCAGCTGTGTTGCAACACCGTCGCGCTAAACTGAACCAGCGAGCAAGCGACTGCTGACTGACACAAGAACAACACACATTCGAAGCCCGCGCTTTTAGTACCTACTAAATGTGACAACGCCGCTCTGAGTTTACGCTCACTTGGTATGGGGTGGCAGCATATACCAAGACATATTTTGCGTTTGTAGTGTACTACTTATTAGTTATTAATAAAGGCTAAAGGCTATTATTTAAAGGGGCGGTACTATATTACAGTTTTGGTCAGTGTGAAAATACAAATTGTATGTTCAATAACAGATCGAGTGGTAAAATATGAGCAGTAAAAAAAGTGGAAACGAGGAGTAACATATCTTCAAATGAGTAGCTCAATAAATATTTGAATGCGTGAAAATTCAATTGGGCAGTAAAATGAATAAAGGGGCAGTAACGCGTGTGCAGTCAATAAATCAGAATGGGTCTGTTAGAAATCGTGGGACGGGCAGTTCTATAAATACTTACGTAGTACAAAATATGATCGGCCTGTTAAATGATACATACATATGTTTATTTAAGTTAGGTAGCGAAATAAAAACTAACAATTAACAATAATGTAGATATTAAGAAAATAAATAAATTTATTGCACCATTAAAATTATTCAATGCTAACGACTGAGACTTACAACGCTCCGCTCGCTCCGTTTGACCTTAACCTGACAGATTTTTGGACAAAAGGTGTCAGTTGTAAACGTTCATAATATTATTCTCTTCAAAGTTGCGCATTTTCATGTGAATAATATTTGAAAAGAATAATATAAACGCTAACGACTGCCACTTTTTAATATAAAAGTTTGTCAGGTTAAGGTCAAGCGGAACGAAGCGAGCGGAGCGTCATATGTCTCAGTCGTTAGCATCCAAATGATGCATTATTCGATGCAGCATTATAAAAATGCTTTGTGGTGCAATGCGGTGCAATACAAGACCCAAAGGCATGAAGCAAAATTAATATTTTTTTACCCATGAGGGGCTGAGTTCAGAATTTTAAACATTTCTATGGGAAAACGGGGAGGGGTGCGTTGAATAAATTTAATGGTGCAATGCTAGTGTAATAGATCCAAGCACTCGCAACTCAGTGATAAGGTAATGAGCGAAAGGACCTAATATTTATAGGCAAATCTCTTCCAATTGGCCGCCCACGGTGCACTGTCGCGTAAGCTGCGCCCCTTTTAACGGAAGTGTGCCGCTCTTTTCAACGAAAATGACGTTCGATTTTGCCAAACGTCGAAAACTGGCGAACTATTTATCTAACTGCCCATTAATACATTGTACTGCTCGTTCAATCATTTTACAGCTCAAATAATAATTGCACTGGACATTTATTTAATCTGCCGCTCGAGTAAGTTTTGAACTACCGTTGTAGGATTAAATAACCGACCAAATTCTTTTATATTGCTGACCACGTTCTACTGCCACATTAAGTTAATTACCGCCAAAAAAGTTTAATACCGCCCGCGTGAATTTTTAACTGCCCGATGAAACTGCCTGGATGTTAAAACAACCGCCCAAATAATTACTTCCCATTAATAAAGGCGATTATTATAATCAAGACATTTTAACGCACTTGTTACGCTCGTGCATTAATTGCTGGAATTATTAATCGCTTTTTAACATACGAGTTAGTTACTTTTCCGTCGACTTGTAACGTAAAATCTTCTTCGTTGACATTCATTTATCATTGTTTAAACAATGCTAAAGCTGACATGGGTTTGGCACCTCCTAAGCAGTAAAACTGTTTATTGAAGTATTTGTTTAATATTTCCATTAGGACTGTGCAAAATAATCGATTAATCGAAATATAATCGATTAATCGATTATTTGATTATAGATTTTACAATAATCGATTAATAGAAAAATCGATCAGCCGATTAATCGATTAATCAAATAATAGATTAATCGAAAAATCGATCAGCCGATTAATCGATTAATCAAATAATCGATTAATCAAATTTATCGATTATTTTATAACAATCGATAATCGATTATGAAAAGTAATAATCGCACAGGCCTATTTCCTATTATGCAAGTAGCGACCGCGAGCCCGGCCGCGTAAAGACATTGGTTACTACGGTGCAACGCAACACCAAGTTGTATCATAGTAAGGAATGGCGAAATTAACCGCGCTTTTGCTTTGGCAATCTTTACTGCGGTACAACACAGCACCCAGTTGCACCACAGTAAGGAATGTCGAAATTAACGCCAGTTTTGCTTTGGCAATCTTTACTGCGGTACAACACCACCCTAAGCTGTAGTGTAGTTTTAGTAAGCACTGAAGTTGGATTTTTTTTTTAAATTGAAGGATTCATTTAATTTAATTTGAAATAATGTTCTGAACGTAAACATTAAAATTAATATCACTAAATCAGATTCACATTTGCACGTTCAGGTACAGAGTGGGCCACATAATTTAACCACTTTTTAAAGGCTCACCATTGGGATATCCGAAAAGGTAAGAGATACAGGATCGTCTAAACTAGACCAAAGTTGGGCTATTTGGTGCTCATTGAAATGCCGCCGAGAAACCCATGATATCTACAGGGAGTTCCGAAATATCTGGCTATAACTGAAAATTGAGATTTTCTTAAATTCGCTCACTTCGTTCGCTCGTTTTGGCAAATATATTCGTCAAATAAAATTAGTCTTTTCATAACTGGTTACGTAAATAACTATAACGTGCTTATTTGATGATTTTTATTTAACAACAATTTATTTAATACCGATTAATGTAAAATGTAAGCATTTTCCCAAAATTACTAGCGGCGTCGGTTAATCTGACAGCGCCACGCGAACTTGCGAAACACAAGTTCAGGCGGCGCGGCGTCAAAAAATGAATGAACCTATACTTGGGCCCAGGGATCCCTGCTTGGGCCGCCCAACAGACGGAGTGATCACCCTGCAATCATGAGCTCTAGGCAGGACCACTATCAATTTAGGACGACCGAACCGCAGTGATGCGCTTTCTTTAGGCCCAACGAAGTCGCATCACTCCAATTCGGTCGCAATAAATTAATATTGGCCCCGCTAGAGCACGTTCTTGCAGGGTGATCTTTCCGTCTGTTCGACGGCCCAAGTATAATTGGTCGGAGATCCTCCCATGATTTTTTGCCATGTGGACATCCGACTGAGTTGTACCGCAGTAAAGATTGCCAAAACAAAAGCGCGGTTTATTTCGCCATTCCTTACTATGATCATTGATTAATATTAATCAATGCTATGATACAACTTGGTGTTTGCGTTGCACCGTAGTAAACAATGCCTTTACGCAGCCCGGCCAGATAAGCTTCGGCCGAGCTTGTGTGTAACAAGCTACGCCAGCACTTTCTAACAAACAGAGCGTTTATAGACAGCGAAAATATGGGGCTTTAGGCCTTCACTTAATTCGTGATTTTCAAAGCAGCATCGGCCTGCCGACCCGGAACTTAGACTTAGACTGTTCGCGGGGAACTGTAGATTTCCTATGCTGAAGTCAGGTACATCCGTAATATTCTGTAGTTTAGACTGTGATATTCACTTAATAAGCTCGCGCCTAATATAGCACAGTTCTCCCGTACGAAAAAGTTAAATTGTAAAGTACCTGGGGTGTCAGGTTTTCAAAAATAAGGGTAAACTTAAAAGGTAAAACTAGTTATTTGACAAAAAAGTAGTCATTTTATGGAATTGTTTGGTACGGCCGGGCCGACCCTGCCGTCCCTGACGAGCCGTCACTGGTCCCTTATTAAATACAATGACAACAACGATGTAACTTTGTACTTCCCGGACTAGGCCGGAAAAGTGCTACTTTCTCAAAGAAAAAGCGTCCGAGAAGTGGGTACTTTCCGGACGGTTGCCGAAAAAATATCTTTTCTGACGGGACACCGGAACAACACGTCGAATGCAAAATTCTATGAATTACAATAAACTTTTTAGAAGAAGAAAGAAAAAGGATCCTCTTGGATTCTAACAAAAACTCCCTATATAGCCACCGACGTTACTTGGCAAGCATGATGTTTAGGCAGTTTAGCAGTCTTTTTATCCGTGATTTTATAATAGTTATTTACGATATAAGTGAGATATGAGCTTTATTAACGTACGCGTACGCAAAAGTACGTTAATAAAGCCTTATCACACGTATATCGTACAAATACATATCTACGCCCCTAAAAAGTGAAAATAAACGGTAATTATAATTTAAAATTTGTCATGATTTATTGAGAAAAACGCGTGCGGTAATAAACTCCTTAATTCACACAAAATGAATGGGATAAGAAGTTCTTAACTCACGGGCGTAGATAAAATAATTATAAAATCACTGCTTTTTATGCGCCGAAAAGTGGAAGTGGCCTACTTGCCAAAACATAGTTGGCATAAATAAACGCACTGTGAGGACACTTACCAGTAGCGGCAGGTGGTTACGTCATGCGAAACAGATTAACAGAACGCATTTTTGAAACAGACCACTTAATTGACGGAGACCAGACACATGCATTTTTCATACAGACCACTTAACTGACGGAAACCAGACACACACATTTTTTTGTGAAAAATAAACTAACAAAGAAATATGGACTAGCCGAGAATCGAATGGGGGAGATAAGTGGCGCGTCACAAACGTCAGATTTTCATTCCAAACAAAACAAAGCCACGTGCTTTTTGACGTTTTAACATAACCTCTGAAATATAATTATAGTTGTTTTCAAATTTTTACGCGTAAGCCCAACACACAAATTGAAAATAAACTGTTTTCACTGCAAGACGTCTATAATTATATTGCAAAAACTAGTTTAAGACGTTGTAAATAATATCGATACACGTCAAATGGCACGTGCTTTTGTTTTGTTTGGAATGAAAATCTGACGTATGACGTAGGCACTTAGGTTCCCCATTATAGTTGTTTTCAAATTTTTACGCGTAAGCCCAACACACAAATTGAAAATAAACTGTTTTCACTGCAAAACGTCTATAATTATATTGCAAAAACTAGTTTAAGACGTTGTAAATAATATCGATAAACGTCAAATGACACGTGATTTGTTTTGTTTGGAATGGAAATCTGACGTATGACGAACGCACTTATGTCCTCTAATAACACCTCAGCCCATTCTCACACAGAGCCATCTGGGAGTTTCCCCCGGAGATTCCCGAGCGATCCTTTTTAATAGTATCAAAGAACATTTATTATAGCATGTTCCTTGTTAAAGCGAGTAAATGAGCGGTGAGCGGCGAGCGCAGTATGATCATCCCTGACCACCTGTCAATACGGGCAATGTTGGGAATAATCGGAACTTCTTAAATCAAAATTCCGTAGGTATTCGAAATGTTCGTTGAGTCACGGCCGACTTAAATTAATCCAAGTCGGCTGTGGCTCCACGTTCAGGTCAAGGCACCCTCAGAAGGTACGGATTCCAGATTCCGATTCCGAATACTGCTGATATTCGGAATGTTCCGAGTATTTGAATAATCGGAAAGTTGTACGAATGTCATCCGGATAGTGCCCATCACTAGTGAGGATCAGTTCTCTTTTCTATGTGTCAAACTTAGTGCATGTGGTTGGTTTCAATTGCATTATCACAAGTTAAATACTTTATATTTTCATTAAACATTATTTAATTCATCTGCAATAATGGCTCTTCACGTTCCAAAAGCTCCGGGATTTGCCCAAATGTTAAAAGAAGGCGCTAGAGTAAGTACTAGAACAGTTTTTGAAAAATAAAGTTACATGTGTTCATGGCTCGGTTCATGGTGAATGTACCTAATATTATTGATTGTTCCAAGTAATTCTGAATATGATGCTTGCCAGGTATAGGTACCTACCCTGATGAAATTTCCTATAAAAACTGATACCTAGTATTGGGTCGATGGAATACTTCATGAAAAAACATCTGAGGATGTAGCCTTATTTAAAAAAAATTCACAGACCTCGCATCTTATGCAAGTATCATAGGCGTATTTAAAATACCGACACAACTGCTCAGTTTCTAAGATGTCCAACAAAAATGATCTGTGCCGTTTCAAGTTGGTATATTATAAATGGTATAAATAAAAGAAATGATTTGTGACAAGCACAAGGCACATAGTCAAACTGACGCAATGCGTAACAAAATATTAATGCATCCGTTTTGTACTGTTTGGACTTTTATTGCAACGCGATATCCCTCTAAAAACGGTACTCGCGCTCGCCGTACCTTAGCTTACATCACTGGCTAGCGCTCTCCATCCAATATTATTATTAGCGGCCTCGACTGCTCGCGCCACCAATAGAATCTGTCGCGTGTCGATCATTTTTCGTAAGATGAGTCCCATATACACGCGCCCAGAAGCATTTTCAATACTAAAAACTTTTCTGTTGGAAGACCTGTCAAGCCTTCCTGGCAAATAATAGCACCCCCATGAGGAAATCTAGTACTTTTTGCAATATTGGGGCATTTTCTATTTATTCTAGATGCGAGTAAGTCAATATATGAGGCACTTGAGTTTTTCTCGAAGTTTTTCTCTTAAATGTAAAATTACTTATTCACCCAATATTTTGTTTTGGGCCTCAAGAATCTTGAAACATAGTCAGCTTCAACATTTTCTTTAAATGATATATACGAAACGAAAATTCAAATTTGGCGCTCTACACAGTACACACCAACCCAAAACTTCATCAGAAAGCAGTGCAAATTCCAAAAATCTTAAGCCTCCCATCCTATTGATATAGGAAATTTCCGTAGTGTTGTTTAGGTGAAGTAATATTTGACAGTGACTAGCTTTCTTAGCAAAACATTTTAACCCAAAAAATGCTGCAAGAAGTTCTAAATAATTAATGTGGAAGAGACCCCCCATTTGGCAACTAAATTCCTTGAGAACTTTCAGTCCCTGTTAGAAGCACCAGAGAAAGTTTCTAATAGAAAATTATGATTTTTTAAGTTTTAACTTTTATACCTAAGGCCTGAGGTGTGATCTTAATATTTAATAAAGATATCAGACAAATAAGAAAAAGAAGAGAATGATACCAATTTCTGTGATGCAGGGGTGGTAACCCAAATTCAAAAAGAATAAATTGGAACAAATCAAAAATAATGGACAAAATTGAAAAAACCATTATGTATTCATGGGAGGGAGGAAACACAGGGGGAAACGCCCAAAGAGAGAACAAAGGCATTCAGGGAAAAGTGAGAGGAAAAGGGCAGATTGACCAAGGAAACATTACACCTATTAAATAACAGAGATACCAAGAAAGAAAAGAAATAAAACGACAAGAGGCGAAATAGAGCTAGCAGAATTGAAGAGACTAACAAAAAAGGAAATTGTAAAAGATCTGAAAAACAACGGCAACTTAAGAATGAAGAGTGATCAAATGATCCAGCCCCATAGCGCAATTAAAAAGAAATAAAAAATAGCTGTCAACAGGAAGAACTTGGATAACGTAACGAGACAAAAGGATGCTAGTGGTAAAGAACAAATCAAGAGAGAGGACTAGAATAAAAGCTCAACCCAATTCTATTCAAAATTGTATATGTATCTTTGCTGGAAGTAATCTTAGGATTTATGCTTACATAAACTTTTCTTCCTATTTTGACCTCCTCTATCACCAGCTAAATTTTGTACACTCGCTGTGAATCACCATGTATGTTAAATTTAGAATGTATATTTATATTTATTTTGGAATATGCTTGAAAGTGCTCAAATAAGTTTAGTTAATTCTTGACATTTATTGATCGAATAAAACCCCAGAGGGTCAAAGATAGTGCAAAAATAAGAGACCTAGAGAGTCCATTAGTGAAACGGCAAAATCAGAGCGTGAAATTTAAAACTATCCTAAGAGAATAGTTGGATAAAATTTTTCAATGCATTTTAAATGGAGCTGAGATGACCTTGCACTCCACATTCTATTTTTACCTTTCATCCTGCTTTCTTAACAGTAAATTAATATATGGCGATTACTATGAAGCTTTTTCGGCGTTTGTCTTATAAAAACTTCTATTTATGCAGTCATTTTGTTTAAAGCTAAAATTCAACAAACTACTGCAATTTACACCGTGAGCATGTCTGCGCTAGAACCGGCACAGTACTTGGTTTACTATACTAAACCAAGGGATGGTTTAAATTGTCCATAAAGAAGTTGTTAACAATAACGACACTAATTTTTAACACTTTCTCTTCCATTTTACACTTTTTAAATATAAAGAAATTCTTAAACCACCTAGGTATTACTTAAATAAAGATTAAACAATAAATAAGCCGGAGAAATAAACAACTTAACCTCAAATCCTGTGCAGCTAACGTCATAATAATCTCCAATGTTAATGGTCTGGTCTAAACAAGACATAGGTTCTTTTCTAATAGGTACTGTGCTTCGTTTTACAATATTTCTGAAATTAAGTTGTTTTTGAAAATGTAGCAGCTGGACAGAGCAGTCTATATGTCACTTGTAGGATTCCTGTTAAGAAATGCACTGAATTTAAATAATCACTGTTTAAAATCCGTCCCATAAGAGCTCCATGATAAGAATTTTGAAGTAGGATAGAGCACGAAACTAATAACATAATCTATCTAATGGACTAATGAACTAAAGGATGTGAAGCTGTCAAAAATGTGGTGTCAAATACTATCAAGCACCTGAAGTGGAAATGGGTGGAACATGTGGCGAGGACGTTGAAGTACAAATGGGCCAAAATAATACCGGAATGGATTAGGGAATGTATACCCGATCGTAAAACGGGTTCGAGTACCTGATTTAAATAACCGAGTATAACCGGGTACTCGATTAGACTAAGATTTGACTAAGAAAAAAAAATATAAAATGATACGCACAGCACCCACAAAAGACAGAATTAAAATGAATAATCCAATATTCCCGGCAGAACAACGGACGACGGTGATTGCACTTTTTTCGATTGGTGTGTGCCACCGATGCATAAACACTTCGTGCTGCCGCAATATCCAAAAAGAACACCTTTTACATCTTTAAAAATATGCTGCGCCGAAATTAGTATTCACAATAAAAATGTATTCTAATTTGCCCAGTTTTTTGTATCTGGGTACAGCTGCGGCCTCTGATAGATACTGGCCAACATGCTCATCCCTACCACACCAGTGATTCATATTTACTAGTCCGACTAAATGCGCGCGAATTCACATAATAGCATAATACCCATGCTGTTGTAGGTGTACGTGCACCCCGATTGTTTTCAATTTGATGTAAGTTAAGAACGTGATCATCATTGTTATTTCTATAAATTTTGAGACAATTGTAAGCCTATATTTAGATGCCACGTCACTGTTTTGTTCCTCGGTGCACCAGTAATTATGAAAGAAAAAATCAAGAAGAATCCGAGAAAAGTACGTTCTCGTTCCCTCATAAGGAACCGGGAAGATTGCAAAAGTGGCTTCGTGCTATACATCGCGATAATTTTGTACCCTCCAATATCTTGAAAAACAAAAATGTTATAGGGGAATAGGGGTGAGCCTGATTTCATGGTCACCCGGTATATGTAGAGTGTCATGAATAATACTGGATCGTAGGAATAACTACGTCTTGAGAAAATGCCCCGCCAAAATATTTGGTTTAACCTAAAAAGGATTCTTGTTCGTTGAAGTAATATTTCAATACCAGCTAGCTGGAATAGCATTCTGTGTTAAGTATCTCGTATAAAAAAAATCTGACTAGTTCTTTTTCACTGCCTGGTGGAATATTTGCTCAAGCAGTCATTCAAACAGTCCAGTATCGCAGTATCACTCATTACACATTACATTTTTGAATTATACGCCAAATTTTATATCGGATTGATTGAAAAACATTCCTCGAGTGAAACCATTCCAGAGATGTTTAACAGAAATAAGACGTAAGATATCTTTAAAATGCAACAACGTAGAATTCTCTTTTTTTTAGCAATGTGTGTCTAAAAGCCCTGAATCGAATAAGCAAAAAGATATGGGTTGTTGCATTTCAGAGATACCTTACCGCATATTATTGTTAAATAATCAAGATATGTGTGAAATTGTTTCACTTGCAAAAAAATATATTTCATTCAACCCGATATAAAATTTAGGGTAGAATTCGAAAATGTAATAATGAATATGGTGTTAGAGCGTAATTTTGGAATGCATTTTCCGAGGCATTTTCCAAAATTTTCCAATGGTTGCACACACCCTGTAAATATTTTTGTGGAAATCTTGACATGTGCATTTAACGAATTGTAAATAGTTGTGTGGGTGAATTTCATTAATTTATTCTAGATAGTTTTCAAAATGTCAATGATTTGCTAGAACATTTTTTTTAAATCAAGATATCTTTGAAATGCAACACCCTACATTTTTTCCTATAAGTACAATGTGTATCTAGAATCTACTGTAGAATTTTAAAATGCCTTTAAAAGTGAAGCATTCCATTTAAAATAAAAGAGTTTAATCCACTTCCAATATAACCTGACCCCCTTAGCTTAGGTAGATGTGAAAATTTTCAGATCAGTATTAATTTGCTTTATTAACCTGTCTTATGTAAGCTTAAATTGAAAGGCTCTGTATAAGTATAACTCGCAAAGTTAAAGAATGCATAGGCGGCCATTTGATTTACGTTCATATCAATACAATCTTTTAGTGGATAACTTGTAAGTTATGTTGCGTAAAATTGAATGTAGAGAATACTGCACTGACGAGTCCCACAAGGACGAAACCTGTTTTCTGCAGTTTTCTGTATACTTTTTGAACAAAACATTTAACCTGAAAATGCAGTAGTGTACATAGACACATTATGAATGTTTCAATACCAGCCAGCTACACTGCCGGACAAAAAAACCGGACACATATTTTTATTTTTATTTTGAAGCCCTACAATATTTTTATGTTACTTAACTTACGCAAATAATTAACGATTGCCCTACTAGTGAGGAAAAAGAAAGTTTTAGCAGAATATTGCACCTTTCGTAAGCCTAAACAGTCAAATCAGCATTTTGACTCTTCATGCATCTTTATTGAAACATCAAAATCTTTTACCTTATTGGGCTGCTCTCTATTTTCTATTGGTTTTTTGGTGAAATTTCATTTGTAAATGTCAGCTTTTAACATTTTCCATACAATGCACCCCGAAATTTGTTCACAAATTGTTGCTTTAAGCCACGATGGCCGAAGAGTGCGGTATATTGCTCAAGTGCTGAATATACACCGTAACACAGTGCAAAATGTACTCTTGCGATTTCTTGAAACTCATGGGTTTGTAAAGAAGGTCGGATCTGGTCGTCCACGGACTGCGAACCATCAAGATGTCTGTTTTCTCCATGTTGCTGTGCTGCCCGATCGAGCATTGCCATCACCTATTCTTGCTGGACGGTTAGCCGAAGTTCGAGGAGTGGCAGTTTCAGCCAGAACAGTTCGGAAAAGGCTACACGAATATGTTTTGACTTCAAGAAAGCCAGCTACGGGTCCCCTGTAGACTGTAGAACATCGCAGAGCATGACTTGCATTTGCATGGCAATACGTAAATTGGGACGAACATCAATGGAGGAATGTGCTCTTCTCGGACGAGTCAAGATTTAGCGTCAGGTCACCAGATGGACGTGAAAAGGTGTGGCGAAGACCAGGGGAGCGGTACAGTCAATGTTGTATATCTCCCAGGGTCAGTTTCAATAGTGGTAGCATTACGGTGTGGGCCGGGATATCTCTGAGGGCTCACACAGAATTGATTTTCATTTAGAATGGAACAATGACTGCACACCGATACATTGTTGAGTGCCTGGAACCCCATGTCACACCATATATGCCATTTATAGCGGACAATTTTGTGTTTATGGATGACAACGCCCACCCACACACAGCAAGAATTGTTACCGAGAACCGTGAAGAGGTTGGTATTGGACGGGTCAGCCAATAGTCCAGACCTGAATCCCATTGAACATCTGTGAGATCAGCTTGGGAAAAGGATTAGACGTCGCCAACCCCTACCAGAAACATTAAATGGCGCTTCAAGAAGAATGTGAACAAATACCCCAAGAATCTATTGATAGCCTCATTTAGGGCATGCCACAACGTTTAAGGGAAGTAATAAGAGTTCGTGGTGGTAACACCCATTATTAATTTGGTTCTACTAGTGTGCTTTTCCTTTTGATATTTTTTTTTGTTTGTCTTTTCAAGTTCTTAAGTAACAGTTGATCTCCAAAAAATACTTTTGTTAGGTTTTTGTTGACGAATCATTTTGTTTCTTGTTTTTTTTTTAATGTTAAGATGAAAAGAATATAGTTAGATATCATTTCAAACCGTCCGTTGTTTTTTATTCACTAAAATAAGAAATCTGAGAGTGTTCGTTTTTTTTTGTCCGGCAGTGTAGTAGTACAATCAAAAATCTGAATTTCGTTTTATAATTCAATGCCTGATGGAGTATTTGCTCTAGGAATAGTTGTAAGGATGATCCAATACCACTCATACACCTAAAATTAATTTTTCATTGTATGTGTAAAGCACTGCTGCTTTTTGAATTCGACTGACTTTGGTGTTCCTCAAAATGGGGAAGACCTGCTTAATCGAATTTATAACTTTTATTACTGGAATATCAAGCACAAATTGAATATGTATCGCGTACCACGTAAAAATTTTGATTGTGTCGTGCTAAAAGAAAAACATGCAACTAGAAAAGCAGCATAACCGGGAGGGCTAAAACGTGCGCTTTCTGTGACGTAGGAGGCCGATCCGTGGCGCTGTGGTATAACGCGTCTCCCTGGATAAAGACGGGAGGAGTCGAAGAATGAGCAAGAACTCAGGGTGTTAACGGATCGGTTTGCGCATGTGAAAATCCCTACCTAATCTGTCCGGCCCCGTACGTCACAGCCTCATTCAAATATTGTGTTTCAAGGGTGCAATGGTTCTTCTGTTTTTCCCAGGGTCGTCTTAGCAGGGTCCAAAAAAGAGCAGAGATTGTTGACACACAGTGTATTAAGAATATAGGTACACCGGCACTTGCGAACAATATTATTTACTACTAAACTAAAAACAATATGGAACTCTATAAACATGTATTATCGGACATTCATTACAATATAGCAACGACAGCTACCCTATTTACTATACTGCGGGCAGCCGACTGACTCCACTTTTCACTAGATTAACTTAAGAACACAACTCCCACTACACAGGCCCGGGCTAAGCGCACACCAAACCATCTCATCACCCCCCAACTTAAATGCTAAATACAATATGTATTTAAGTTAAGTAAAAATAAGAAAACTCCCGAGAAAACTCCCAAAATTAATAGTAAATATAGAAAAATCGCTCACAGCAAACATTAGGACAGAGAGGCTGGGGGTGTTTTATATTTTCGTAAATTAATTACGTTTTGTCGCGATTCCCTCCCATTCTCGTCCCTTACAACATATGAGTTAGGACCAGTCTGTTTACTTACACAAAAAGGCCCTTCAAAAAGCAAGAAGAATTTCTTTATGGTCTTATCTTGCGCCGCGGATTGATAGTGTGTCCTAACAAGGACTTGCTCGCCGCTTTCGAAGATGGTAGGGTTGATTTTGGCATTTATTTTTTCGGCGTGCTTCTCAGCCTTGCTAAGCATCTGAATTCGCGCTAGTTCCCAAACTCTTTCCCGCGGAATAGGCGCAGAAGAATCACAGGGATAACTGATATATCTTTCGAGAGGGTTTGCCGGGACCGCCCCCTTCTGAAGATACAACGCTGTAAAACCGGCATCGAGATTGACAATAGCGTTTAAGCAATCTTCGGCAAACTGCAGTATATTTGGCCACTGGGTATGCCGCTCGTAACAATAGGTTCTCAGCAATCGCCCCACTTCCTTATTATACCTTTCAGTGATATTGCCCCGCGGAAAATATACCGAAGTGTATTTGGCCTTAATTCCTCTTTGCTCTAGTTCCCTTTTCCATGTGGGACTACTAAATTGAGTCCCGTTATCGCTCAATAAGCATTCGGGTTTTGGCACCTCGGGAATGTAAAAATTTAAAATTCTATTTAAAATCGCGCGAGTGGTCGCCCGACGAAGCGCATAGAGTTTCACAAATTTTGAAAATGCGTCCACGATTACTAACAACTGTGTAACTTTCCCGCGACCTTCCGGTAAAGGACCGATCAGATCAAGGCAAACTAACTCGCCCGGGTGATCTGGTAAAATCGCGTTATAAGACCCTTGACTACTTTTGCCACTCTTGGTTTTCTGGCATATGTCACAACCAGCAACAATTTGACGTATATGCTTCTGCATACGAGGCCAGAAAAACGACTGTTTCAAATGAAGGTAGGTTTTAGCTTTCCCAAAATGCCCTAAGCCCTCATGCTTCACCCGCACAAAATCCGAGACTTGATTAACCGGCACACAGAGCTTGTATCCCGGACATCGACTATCACCCCTTCTAAATAAAAGGCCCTCGTGGATTAAATACCATTTTTGTACCGCAAATTCCCGTGCGGTCAGAACTATCGGGTACCTTTCCAAAGTTTCCAAAAATTCAATCTTGTCACTAATCCATTTTTCACGTAACTGATCGCCCCTCATATTCTTAAAATTTTTCTTTAACTGAGAAAAATCTCCAGTTAGCTTTACTAACGAGATGTTAGGATCGCCGGAATGAACAGGATGCGTAACTGAAGGTTCCTTAGGCGGGTACCGCGAAAGAATATCGGCAGTAACATTTTCCGAGCCCTTAACACTAACAACGCGAAAATTGAACTCCTGTAAAAACATTATCCATCGTGAAAGCCGAGCGCTTCTCAGTTTGCAAGTCAATAAGAAATTCAAACTTTTATGATCTGAAATTACAACTAAATCCCGCCCCAAAACTAGGGTACGCCACTGTCTCAAGCAGTGTACAATGGCCATAGCCTCTTTTTCGGTAACAGTGTACGAGAGCTGACTGCCCTTAAACGTGGCGCTCGTATAAGCGATAACTTGCTGATCGCCCTGATCAGAATACTGGAACAAAGTTCCAGCCATTGCGAAATCGGAACTATCACACTGGATATAGAACGTGCTACTCATGTTTGGATGCGCGACCAAACACACTTGCAAATATGCCTCCTTGATAGCTTGAAAAGCGTCCTTTTGCTCATCGCCCCATTTCCACATCTCACCCTTCCTCAAAAGTTTTAATAACGGCACAGTTAAGTCGGCATATTTCTGGCAAAACCGATGTTCATAATTTACGAGTCCGAGGAATCCACGGAGCTCTCTAAGGTTCCTAGGGGTCGGAAAATTGTTAATACTTGCAACCCTTTTTGGATCAATAGACACCCCCTCATCAGAAATCACGTGGCCCAAGAATACCAATTCCCTTCGAAAAAACTGCGATTTTCTCAATTTCACAGTCAAACCCGCAGATCGCAACCTTTCAAAAATCATGCCAAGGTGATGTAAATGTGATGTAATATCATCGGAGTAAACGAGTAAATCGTCTACATAAACGTACGTAAATTCGCTGAACTCTGCGCCCAGCACTTTATTCAAGCACCGTATAAGACTTGCCATGGATGTGCAAAGACCGAACGGCAACCTGTGAAACGTATAAGTCTCCCCGGCATATAAAAACCCGACATACTTAGTATGATCTTCCTTAATAGGAATCTGCCAATAAGCAGCCGTCAAATCGATGGTACTCAAGATCTGCCCCCTTTTAAAATTTAGTAACAAATCGTTGGGATTCGGCGGATTCACAAAATCTTTCACCATCCTCCCATTCAGCAAACGTGCATCCAAGCATACTCGAATGCTTTTATCCTTTTTGGTTACGCACACAAGCGGAGAAATATATTCGGTCTTTTGCCTCTTAATTACGCCCCACTCCAACATTTCAGAGATTTGTGCCTCCACCTCGCATTTATAGACAAAGGGAATGGGATATAATGGTGCATTAAAAGCCTCATAATTATTTAGTTCAATTTCGTGACAATAATTGTTAGCGCGCCCGGGACATTCTGAAAAAAGCGCGAAATGTTTCCTTAAAACATCAGACAACCGATTTTTATTAATTTCGTCCAAAAAAGCGCCATCTGCCGCCCGCTGCAGATCAGACTCAGTATATGCATGTTTTACCACATGGTCGCTAGCCGCACCCCCCAGCGTCGTTTGCAAAACGCCCCTCGAACTTGCCGGTTCATCCCCCTTGCTTTTACACAAATTGATACGAAGGCTACCATCATTTATTTTAAAATCAATTTTAGTTTCATACACGCTATTGTCATGGCGGAAAACAAGCATGGATTTTTCAAAATCGAGAGTAGTTTTATACTGAGACATCCAGTTAGATCCCAACAAAATATTGCAGTTTAGATTTGGTACCACCAAGCATGATACATCCATTTCAACGCCTGATACCCTAATCGGCAAATAAATTTGTGTTTTTACCCGTTGCGTTTTCCCCCCTATCGCCACGGTAATGGTAACATTTGTCACCGGTAAAGTCGGCAAATTGGACAAACTTTCTTTCAAGCGCTCCTGGAATTTTTCAGACACAGCACACACATCTGACCCGCTGTCCAACAGAATTTCAAAATTTTCTGAACCTATCTGAGCACTGATCGCTGGCGATACCCTTTCGTTCTCTTCCGGTTCACTGTCCGAATCAGTAAGAAGCTCCGACTCGTCTCTGTTAAAAAATGTTATACGGTTAATATCTCGACGAACGTCATTATTATTATTATTGTTGTAACCCGGTTGGTTGTTTGGGTTCCTAACGATAGGAGCGTTAGAAGAAGCTTGATTTACGTTGGATCGACGAGAGTTTTCGCGCGAACCCTTGCTGGATTCCTCCCTTTTGTAGGTATCGTCGATTTTTCTCAAATATTCCTCAACCTCGTCAACGGCAACAAGGCCACTCGTTATAATACCCCTCTGAACTTCCGGCGGAAAGTGCTTAGTCAGCATATCAGTTAATTTATCAGTTGGAATTTTTTTTGACAAAAACCCGGCCTCGCTGAATAAATTAAGAAAGTATTCAGCCCTACTGCCAAATTCAAACCTACCATAGCATAATTCTAAGTAAAGATCACGCTCCCGATCTACCCCCCAGAATTTAGATTGAAACCCCCTTTCAAAATCTTCAAAATCAACAAAGGAGTCCTCCTTTATTAAGGCCCAGTCAGAGGCAGACCCCCGCAAACAAGATAAAGCCAGATGAACTTTCGCCGACTCCGGCACACCTGCATCATTTAAAAGATTTTTAAGTTTTTTTAGAAATGCCATAGGGTGGGTTCTTGAGTTGGGGTAAAATGTTAAGGCACCACCCCCCAGTTCCTTCCAGTTGGAAATATACCCCCGATCCGGAACTATATTACTATAACGCGCCGGTGCGGGTTCAGATACACTTAATTCCCCTACGGCACCCCCATCGGAATACGGAAAATCTAAATTACGTTCGGCGTTTCGAGCTCTAGCCTCAATGTCCCGAACGTTCGCCGCTAAGCCCGATACACAACTCCGCAGCTCAGCCATGCCTGCTGTGAGTTCCTGGAGGGTTTTTTGAAAACTCATTTGAGTTCGTAACTCGCTTATAGTCACTTCCGAGTCGGATTCAATCGGATCCCGTTTGCTTTTCTTATTTCTACCTTTACTACTCATTTTCTTTCAAACAAAGTATTTCAAAAACAAGTGATACTACTCACGTGCCTAAATATCAACTCAAGTTATAAGCAAAACTATACCTAATGCATAACAATATAAACATAAAAGATAAACCCGTTAAAGGTTCGAACGCCGCCCACTCCGGTCCTGAACTTTAGTTTCCAAGGAACAAGAGTTCTTCCAACTGCAACCCACCGGCGCAGTGAAGAATAAAGATGAGATCACCGCGACCCTCAAGGTCTCAACTCGTCGAATCTGCCGTGCTTTTTGCTCCTCCAATCGCCTTTGCAGGACGTGTTGCTAAGCGCTTATACAGCGACAGCGAGCAGGAACACGAATACCCCGAATAGGAATAACACCCTTCCAAATCGAACGGTGCAAACAATATGGATTCCCGTTTTTGATAAATATAAATCAAGGCTTAGTACCTGGGATCTCTGGATCTGTAGAACAAACCTGCTCCCTTTAGCTACTAGTTGGGCGCCAAAATGCAATGGTTCTTCTGTTTTTCCCAGGGTCGTCTTAGCAGGGTCCAAAAAAGAGCAGAGATTGTTGACACACAGTGTATTAAGAATATAGGTACACCGGCACTTGCGAACAATATTATTTACTACTAAACTAAAAACAATATGGAACTCTATAAACATGTATTATCGGACATTCATTACAATATAGCAACGACAGCTACCCTATTTACTATACTGCGGGCAGCCGACTGACTCCACTTTTCACTAGATTAACTTAAGAACACAACTCCCACTACACAGGCCCGGGCTAAGCGCACACCAAACCATCTCAAGGGTGATGCACGTTTCGTATTTAATTATGACGAAAATAAGTCTGAAATATAAAAAATGAAAGTTGCGGAATTTGTTATGGATAGTAAACTATTCAATAGGATCATTCTCAAAATTTGCGGGTTTTCCCCGTTCATCTGCAAACAAAAGTGTTTCGTGACTGAAATGGCTGAGAACTACTGCTTTAGTCATTACTCAAATGATGTATAGTACTGATCTATTGCATAAACTTACATAATATTACTCTCAACTTAAATAAGTGCGAGATAATAAATTTTCTCTTTTTTGTAGCATTTTTCTGGACTAGAAGAGGCTGTATACAGAAACATTAATGCTTGCAAAGAATTTGCCCAATCTGTTCGTTCAGCATATGGTCCAAATGGCATGAATAAAATGGTAATTAACCATATCGAGAAACAGTTTGTTACGAGTGATGCAGCCACTATTATTCGTGAGTTGGATGTTGAACATCCTGCAGCTAAGTTAATGATCTTTGCAAGTCAAATGCAAGATTCTGAAGTGGGCGATGGTACAAATTTCGTTATTATCTTTGCTGGTGCACTGTTAGAAGCATCTGAGGAATTACTGCGTTTAGGAGTAACTCCTACAGAAATAGCCGAGGGCTATGCAGAAGCACTTCATAAAAGTTTGGAAATTTTATCTACTTTAGTATGTTATGAAATAAAAGATCATAGAAATATAGCAGATGTTACTGCAGGAATACGAACCTCTATACAAGCCAAACAGTATGGAAATGAAGATTTCTTAAGTGGTTTAGTTACAAAAGCATGTGTTGCTATTTTGCCAGAAAAAAACACATTTAACGTTGACAATGTGAGAGTCTGTAAAGTATTGGGATCTGGATTACACAATTCAGATGTAGTATACGGTATGGTATTTAAACGTCATGTGGAGGGTGAAGTGACAAGTGTAAAGAACGCAAAAATTGCTTTGTATGGATGTGCCGTTGATGTAATGCAAACTGAAACAAAGGGTACCGTCCTTATTAAAAGTGCAGATGAATTGATGAATTTCAGCAGAGGAGAAGAAAACCTGCTGGAATTACAAATCAAAGCCATTGCTGATACTGGAGCTAAGGTTATCGTAGCAGGTGCTAAATTTGGTGATATGGCATTGCATTATGTTAATAAATATGACATGATGGCAGTTCGTTTGAATTCCAAGTTTGATCTAAGACGTCTTAGTAAAACGGTAAGCATGTATTAATTAATGTTCTTTTCTTAGAGTATGTGCCCTGAGGATTACTGAGATCCAATAATTTGCGCTATTACTCTTGCTGACTGTTGACTCAAAATGCGAATCGAATATTTAACCTGGTGCTATATTTGGGGACTGGCTTAGTAGCTATGATACAACTTAGCAGAAATCAACTATTAATTAATACTGGTTCAAAATTAGCATCGGCTTTAAATTTTAACCATGTTTCAACAATTTTGCTTTGTACCTACGGTTTTTTGAAATTTATAAATAATTGCATCAGTGGCGACTCATGATGGGTATACAGTGAAAGCTCTCATAAGCGGACACTAACGGTTCCAACTTTTTTGTCCGCTTATGAGAGCTGTCCTCTCATAAGGAAGCTCAGATGCAAAAAATTACTAAATCATAAATATGAAAATAAAAAACTTCCTAGACATGTTTCAATACTAATCTAAAATAATTTACTATCAATACTTTGAAAGGTTTTATTTGGTGCCATTGTCACACAGTTTCCAACAAGACTACCTACATATATGTAACATACTAATCATTAAATATTCTTGTAAATACGCAACGGGTATAACGGGTAATCCCCGGTATCAATTTTATTCTCAATTTGTCCATTTTCGGAGCTTCGTGTCCGCTCGTGAGAGCGTTTTGAGCCTGTTGGGGAAAATTGTTGTGTCCGCGTCCGTCCTACAGAGCGTCCGCTTATGGAAACGTATTTAACATAGGTACGAGCCCAAATCCATAATAGTTCGGCCGGCCGTCGATTTTAACATGGCGGTTCACAAAAATGTAAAATGACCAAATAAATGTATTACTTTCGCAAATACTGTGACAACTACATTAAAATATAATCGTTCAACTCTCTATTAGTGAAAACACGTTTGTCATTTTTGCATAGTTTATTGTGAATTAACAAAAATAAATTACAATCTGTGATTCATAATAGTTCGGCCTTCATGTTAGTACTGTGTTACGCCTCCTTTATTGGTGATTACGGCTTTAATACGATTGGGCATTGTGTCAACAAGCTCTCTGCAATCTTCTGGCTGAATGTTATCCCATATTTGCTGCAGTTTTGCTTTCAGTTCATTTACCGTGCGTGCTGGGTTTTTACGCAGCTCTTTCTTCATTGTATGCCAAATTGATTCAATTGGTGACAGGTCCGGACTGCTTGAAATCCACGGCAAAACAGGAATATCATTCTCCTCAAAACATGTTTTTATTTTTTTTGCCGTATGGCACGGAGCACCGTCTTGCTGAAAAATAAAGTCTCCTTCAGCAGTTTGGCATAAAGAAATCGATGGCAAAAAACTGTCGGTTAAAATGGTTTTATATTCATCGGCGTTCACAATTCCACTAATAAAACGAAGTTTCCCAACTCCCCTTCCAGACATACAACCCCACACCATAATGGAGGCTGGAAACTTAACTTTTTGAACGAGGCAATCGTTGTGGTAGGCTTCTGATGATGTACGCAAAACGCGTTTCCTAGTGTCTCCAACACAAACTTCAAACTTGGATTCATCGCTCCAAATCACTTTGTACCATTGTTGTCAAGTCCAATTTTTATGTATCTTAGCCCATTTTAGACGGTTGAGTTTTTGTAATTTGGTTAGCAGAGGTTTTTCTTTTGCCTACATAATGAAATTCAGAAATGTTTATTAACAGGGAAAATCAAGAAGCTGGCTGTCTACCTTGTAAAATTTGTATCCCAATTTGTGAATTGCTCTTCTAGTTGTGGATACGGATATTTGTCGTTCAGTTACCTCCCTCCACAGTGTAGTGACTTCTCGAGCATTTGATCGTCGATTTGCTTTTATAATTCTTCTCAACGCACGTCGATCAGCGATAGAAATTTTTTATGGGCGGCCGGTTTTTTTGCCTTCTTGAATATCTCCAGTTTTCTTGTATAAATTGATAACATCTTGCACTGTTGATCGCGGAACTGAGTGCGAAATGGAAATTTTTCTTGCGGAAATACCATTTGAATGAGCTTTTATAATGGACCACCGCAGATCTTTGCTCAGTGATTTTCCACGAGGCATTATGCGATTCCGAATCTTACCAGAAACTGCCACGATATGCCGTGTGCCGTTTCGGTTTTGTTTTGATGAGCGTAATTTTATTACAAAGCTGCCTTGATTCCGGCCGAACTATTATGAATTACAGATTGTAGTTTCTTTTCCTTAATACACAATAAACTATGCACAAATTATAAATGTATTTTCGCTAACAGAGAGTTGAACGATTATATTTTAAGATAGATGTAGCAGTATTTGCGAAAGTAATACATTTATTTGGTAATTTTACATGTTTGTAAACCGCCATGTTAAAATCGACGGCCGGCCGAACTATTATGGATTTGGGGTCGTATTAATACATAAAAATTTGGTTCCACGAAAATTATCCGGTCATGAGAGACGTCCGCTTATTAGAGCTGTCTGTAAAGAGAGCTTTCACTGTATATTTAGTCACTGTAATAGTTGATTAAGTGTGAGTAGTTCCAAATTTTTGGAAATTAACTGCTGAGGAGATACGTCACTTTGTGAGGTTCAATATGCTAAAGTTCAAAAGAATAAAGAGAATTACGCCAATGGACGTGGGAGACATTTTATTGTTGAAAATAAAAATACTTCACAAAAACCTTCAAATGTTACAGTAATGAGTATAGAAACAACAAAAATATGCTGCTAAATAGATATAAAACAAAGAATGGCGTAGGGTCGAGTTGCGTTTAACAAAGTTTCTTATGTTCAAGTGAAAGTGTCCCAGACAGTATGTAAGCATAATCAGGAGCTATACAACAATTTTGCAAAAGTGAACCATATTATGTAGGTACTCAGAAACAAAGCGAAATTACTGATCTTTCTGTTAAACGATGATTAGTTAATGAAATAATAATAATATGCACCTTGTTTAAATACTTAATGTGTATTGTTACACTGTATCTTATAGGTTAGGAGTAATATGTGTATAGGTCACAAGCGTATCGCAGAATCAAGCATTTTGTATAAAGCCTAGGCGTTGCGCAAAATCAATGCTATTTTAACTTTTTCATTTAAATCACATTGTTTATTGTTTAACATTAACTGGCCTGGCCTTACCTTACCTTACCTGACCTGACCAGACGTAACCTGTGTAAGCAGATGGTCGGCATGGTAATAAATACGACTTGATTGGAATCTGCGAATATGACTTGTTCTGCAGAAAAAATTTCAAGCCGTTGTTCAAGTTTATATTTTATGGGTCAAACACTCAGTAAATCTTACCTGACGAGTGTCTCAAAATGCGTTCCCACATCACTGTTAAACATCTTAAAAATGTATCAAAACAGAACAGTGACTAGAAAAAATTATCCATATTTTAATGAACCATTTTAAATTCAATAACAAACTGTTATATTTGTTAGTCAGTTTTGTCTCTTTTACTTACTAGACTAGCATACCACTTGAGCTATGCAGTTAGATTATTGTTTTGGAACATGATAAATCATGAATTTAATATGTTGTGCATTTTAAGGTCAATGGGACAGTATTGCCTCGTTTAACTCCTCCAACATCAGAAGAAATGGGTTATGCCGATGTCGTCTGCGTTGAAGAATTGGGAGATACACCCATCGTAGTATTCAGATTGGATGGGCAAGAATCTCGCATAGCAACAATAGTCGTTCGCGGTTCCACTGACAATTATATGGATGATATAGAACGAGCAATTGATGATGGCGTTAACACATTCAAGGTACAAACATAATAAATTATTAAATTGACTACAGTAAAATTTAGGGATGTACCGAATGTTCGTCAAATGTTCGGTATTCGGTGAATTCGGCATGTTTTCTGATTCTAGATAAGATAAGAAGAATTTTATTAGCTAAAAGCTATCTACAAATATAACAAAATTACAAAAAAATTACAAAAAAAAGAAAGAAAATACCCAAAAAATAACCCCCACGAACATAATTCCCAAAATTAGCACTACCTATCGGTGCCGTACATATTCCTTAACAACCTCTTAAAAACATAAATACTTGTAGCATCCCTCAGTTCACCATCCAATTCATTAAACTTTTGGAAACCTTTTACAAAAACTGAGCTATAACCTCCTGCACTTTTAAACTTATTTATTACTAATTCATTTCTGTCCCTTGTTGGGTAATTATGTCTGTCCCTATTATACACAATGTATTTATCAAAATAGGAAGGTAACATTCCATTAATTAGCTTATAGATAAAAATCAACACTTGATATTCTAACAATCTCTGTACCTTAAACCAATCGAACCTTACAAGCATGTCATCTATTCTAGTATATATTCTGGCTCTTAGTATAATCCTCATACCTCTATTCTGAAGCCTTTGGAGCCTCTCTACATTAGTTTGATTGGTCAAATATAACACAGTCCCACAGTTGTAAAAGTACGGCAATATAAGTACATTATAAACAGTTTTCCTGCCATAAACAGACAAACTAGCACTTATCCTACGCAACAGACCAAGTCGTTTTCCAATTTTTTTACAAATATAATCAATATGTTCGTTTAATTTCAATTTTCTGTCCAAGACCACCCCCAAGTACTTAACGCTATCCACCCACTCAATAACGTCTCCTTCCAAACTGATACAACTCTTACTAGAAAGAGAAACACATCGCTTTAGTTTTTGTCACATTTATTTTCAGTTTATTGTAAGCAAACCAACTGCTAACCAACTCAAGCTCCTTGTTCATAATTACCATCATTTCACATATTATATTGCTTCCCTCCAAGTAAATCACTGTGTCATCCGCAAAGAAATGACACCTACACTGCTTAAGCACCAAGCACAAATCACCTATATACATCGCAAACAAAATGGGAATATACTCCCCTGCGGAACACCCAGATAAATACTTTCCTCAGATGATTCATCTAGTACAATTTTTGACCTAATTGTACAAAAATACATTTTGAAAAATCTAGTAGATTTTTCGATTTAATGCTGGCTACGCCACTGGTACAAGTTGATTCTGGTCAGCTGCGAGTGGTGGCAAAGGTATCAAAGTGTGAAAATAAAAATGCCGGCAATCTGCACGCTTCCTTGCAGCTTATCGGTGCTGAGGCGGCTTCTTTGTTTTGCAAAGGAAATACCGAGTCATCGCATTATTGGAGTTCCAGGACATTTTAACATTAATAACTTTGCTGGATGAAATTCAAAATTTATGACTTACTAGAATTTTCCAACACTGTATAAATGAATTCACAGTAACGGATTAGTCAGATTTAACCAGTAGTTGCGAGTGCATCTCATTATGGCTCCGCGGAAACGGCAAATAAAAAATGAGATTCTCGAGCAATTACAGAAGGGAGTTCCAAATTATGTAAAAGTGTTATTATGTTCATTTTACCTGTTTTGTATTTTTTTAGAATTAAATCATTAAAACTCCCTATTTTTCAGTTCTTTTATTAACAAATATAAATTGATTTAATAATCCGGATCGCCCATGTTTTTATTGATCCGGATTATCGAGTGTGTACTGTATATATCCGCACTGCCCTCAGCGGGTTAGCTCTAGAGTATCGCTACTTTCCAATGTGACCACAATTTAACTTGGCTCAGGATCATTTAACTGTTTTTCGCAAAAGTTCTCTACCCCAAAATTCGGAACATCAACAGTGATTAAACACACATCGCAAGTACCAAGTAGTGGTCGAATCATGCATACACACGGGACGCGATGAAGCATCAGCAACGATGTTAGCTTTTCTGGGATTACGCATTATTTTCATGTTCATACCTTGTATGTAAGTTCTGAATTTTGCTACGGCCCAAAAAATCGCCAAGGCCTCACGCTCGGTTGTCAAATAGTTCTCAGCAGAGGTGAGAAGACGGCTGACGTACTTTATTGAACGTTCCTGATTGCCCCCCCACCCCCCTGGAGGAGAACTGTCCCTATGCCGTAGGAGCTTCCATCAGTTCGTAATACGTGAGGTAGCGTTTGGTCCGCCTGAATTAACACTAGAGCTAACCAACTTTTCTTTTGCTGCCTTAAATGCGCAGGCTTCCTGGTCATGGAATTTCCATACTGCGTTTTTCTTTCATAAATTTGTCAATGAACTAGGATGTCATCCATATACACAAATAGTGCCCTGTCGCCTAGACCAGCACGAAACCTCCATCAAATGAACAAAGGTCGCTGGTGCATTTTTCAGCCCGAATGGCATTTTCTTAAAGCAAAAGGTTCCTAAAGGAGTGGTAAAACTGTTTTATCTCGATCTTTGGGTGCCACAGAAACTTCCCTATATGGCTGACATGAAAGGTGTTTCCTGGACTGTTTGCAGTAGGTCATCAATTTTTCGTAACTGAATTTATTTTCTGATAGTCTACACTGGTTTTGGGACCAATACTACAGGACTACTCCAAGGCGATTCGCTTCCTTCTATTACGCCTTTTCTAACAGCCAGTCTATTTGATTTCGCAAAAATCCTTCTTTTTCCCACAAACCGGGTACGGAGGAACTGCGATAGGTGGACTGTTCCCTGTATCAATTTCATGGACCATGGATGGAGTCATTTCTCCCCCTTTACCAAAAATATCTTCATTGTACCTCAGCAATGTACACACGATTTGTTTCTGCGGGTAAGACTTCGCCCTCTTCTAGCCGCAACAACCCGTCACTCACTTAAGAAATCTGTTTGCTTATTGGTATGCGAGTTTCTTCAACGAACTCGTAGATAACTCCTGGAGATTTGCAAAAATACCAACATTTCTGAGGAATATTTAGCACAATTTGGACTTCCTCCAAAAAGTCTACACCCAAAAGTGTGTGATTCACTGTTAAATGTTTTGCTTTCTGTCTTTACAGTGACACTAGTAAGCAAAATCTTTTCATTCTTGACTTCCCATCTGCGTAAACTACGTTGGCGGATGATTCAGACAATTTGTGACCTGTCCCTAACAAAATTTGGAACAGTTTGCATCCAGCAATGCTAACTTGTGCTCTAGAGTCTGCATATCCCGCACCTTCAAATTTACCAATTTTTTAATGGTCGGTACATTGGACATCTCGCAAAAACTGAGAATTTTCTCGAACTGTTTCAGTACTGCTTGAAGATTTTGTTTTACAGGTAGAGCATTTAGTTCTGGTGACACCAGGAGTGTCACACCCATAGCACACAACTGACCTTATCTCGGGCTCAACAGTAGAATTTGTGCTATTTCTGTTGTATCTCTTACATTCGGCCTTAGCATGAGCAAAAGCTCTACAGAATTTACAACGGATTCTGAAATTCCCATTTCCTTGTCTCCTCGGCTTTGTTCCTGTAGACACTGCAATGAAATTAGGCTTACAAGATTTTGTTTCAACTTCTAAACTGTTTTCATCAATTTTTCTGGCTTCGTCTAGTAATTTGGTAAACGAAGAAATTTGATCTCTTGGAAGTTCTTTCCTAACAAACCATAAACGATGTCCACTTTTACTTTTTCTGAGACCATATCGATCGGTAATTGTGCTAGCAAAGCACAGGCGTTACATACACACACATCTGTATTTTCATCGTCTTGTTCGCACACGAAGTTCTCGAAAAATTTTGTATGGTGGCTCTTTCGGTTCATACGTATGACATAATTTAGCTACAACGGCATCTCAATCCGTAGCCAGAGACCTGGACCAAAAAAAATAAGGGTTCCGTAACTGTTCCGGTTCTGACCTTGAGAAAAATAAAAATTCCAATTCTGTTCCGGTTCTGACCTTGATAAATATAAGTGTTTCGGTTCCGGTTTCGGTGCCTTGAAATAAATTTGTTCTGTTCCTGTACCATTTTCGGTACCGGTACCAAGTAGTAATAAATACGTATAATAGCGCACATTCTAGGCATGCAGCGTTTAGCGATTTTTCCTAATCGTTTAAATGCGTAAATTGAACGTTTAGAGCGTTTTCACACGATGCTATATATCGCGAGCAATATATGGTCGCGATATTGCAAAGTGCCAAGAATATGTACTTTTTAATGAGCTATTTTCACACATACGCGATACATGGTAACCATAGCGCGATATGGCCTGCACACGCAATATGTTCTACTGAAATCGCAGCCACAATGTATCGTCGCGATTGCAGTGTCCTATACAAGCCCATGCGTGTTTTCACACCAGGAACTATAAATGGTAGCGATTCATCAAGCAACGTTGTCAGAAAAACGGTCAGTTGGCAGTTGCACGTAGAAGTGTGTTGTATTTGGTGCATATTTTGTACAAGATGGCGAACACAAACAAGTTTACATATGATCCGGTTGCTCTGATTGAATTGGTGGAAGAATGCCAGTGTATCTGGGATAAATTCGACGAAGATTATAAAGAAAGAACTAAGAAAACAAAAAACAAGAGCTCATTCTGAAGTAATTGAAAAATTTCTCCTCATGTTGCAGTAACTTGTTAAAGAGCTTGTAAAATGCACCCTTCACATACCTTACTTGCAACAATGGGTGGATCTAAAACCTTAGCTGATTTTTTTCCTTGTCTCCTTCGTCGATTCAAAATTAATAGCAATAATAGACGTCTTCTCTCCATGATACTTCACGGTACAATGTGGCATCACTGCATATTGTGTTTATTTTAAATTGCAACCTATGGTCGCTGACTATGGTGTCATGTGAAAATACTTCACCATATATTGCTCACGATATATGGTATAGTTATAGCGTCGTGTGAAAACGCCCTTAAACGGCGTTACAATATTGTTTTGAAACTTGAATAATTCGAAAAATATAAATATAAATAATTTGAAAGTTGGATTATTAATTCATACAATAATACATATTCCGTTGAATGATGGCCACGGAGAAAATCCCCAAAGGGATGCAAACAATAAATTTGAAAAGTCCATGACTGTTTTGCAATATTTAAGTGGCCGCATCGCTTTTGCTCTTACGCGGTGCGCGCCCAGCACTATCCGCGGTTTTGTTTATCTGAAATTTAATGATATCTAAATTTTATTTGCATTTCGTTTAAACGTTCCCCTAACCGGGTAGTGTCCACACAGGCGTTTAAACGTTGCACCCCTAGCACATTCCTTTGTTTATTAATTGCTATTTCAGGTTGCACAACTTGATGGAAATTAATGGATAAGGGTGCTTTAAAAAATTTAACGAAATACCTACGCATAAAATTAAATCTTTATTGGGAAATCATTAATTGCGATTGGGCAACAAAAATGTTTTCAGGTTCATGGTTTTCATTTTCTTTCTTCCTGGCTCGACTTCTTCTCGACTTTCTTCCCTACTTGTTCCAGCTTTAGGCTCTTCATATTCCTTTCTCATCTGCTTGCTTGTCTCGGTTTCTCACTTCAACATCACCAGTTCTAGCTTCCCGTTCTACTTCTAAGTGTTCGTCACTAAATTTTTGTTTCTCCATATTAGCGGAAACGTTTCTGAAATAATATTTATCTTTAAATTTGCTGTCAGGACAAGACAAATGTTTTAATAACATACTTTCGATTGAATATACGGTTGGTTCTCACAAAAAGTTGATGTTCTAAATGTTTTTCCTTGATGTTAGTCCTCAGTGGCGACAAAATAAATTTGAGCCCCGAAAATAATCTTTCTACACTCACTTGTGTAGCTGGCACTGCAAGAACTATTTGTGACAGTTGATACAAGCTAGGATAGTTAAATTTGTTTTCCTCCCAAAATTTTAACACATTTTCTTTTTTGCTTATTTTTCCTTGTTCAGTGTCATATCTGGCGAGGCAGGTTTCCAAACGTTTCGCGTATGTCTGATTATTCTTTGAAGAGTTCAAAATTTGGCTTATATTTCTTTCGTTTTCCTTAGCTTTTAAGTAGTCTACTAAGTCATCTGTTCCACTAGTTACGGTACTTGACCGAGATCCGTTGTCAGATTCTTCTCCTTCTGATTTATTTTGTAAATCTGATAACTTTATCAACTGCAGATATAATCTTGTCAAATGATTTTTAGCCTGTTCTATTTCGCGATTTGAAAGCACAACCTTGTATCTGGAATCTAAAAATATCGCATCACATCATTTTTTAAGAAAAGAGTTTCCCTTGAATCTAAATTAGACATTAAATTTTGTGCAAAGACACATTTTTTTTTCTTAATTTCAATTCTGGAAGCTTGCCAGTAACCAAAGGCATCACTTAAGGTTAATTGTTCATATTGTAACTTTTTTGTACAAATTTTCGCTGGTGTCAACACCCCTGCAAAATCTTCTAAACGGATCCACTGACATTCTGTTAAATTTCGGAATTTCTTAAAACTGGTCATGGTCATTTCTTTGCAAAATTCTTGCAAAGGCAACAGAGTCTCAATCATATGAAGTGTAGATAACCATCGTGTTTTCACATCAATTACGGGTTTCTTCAAACTCTGTTTGCTTAACATGTAGGTAAATGTAGGGGTACGTAATTTTGTCACCAATGCTCTGGCTTTAGAAATGACCGAAGTTAAGGTTTTATCGGCTCGGATCGCACCATCAATAGCTAACTGTAGTGTATGAGCTGCGCATCTCATGCCTAATGTAATTGAAAATAAAGAACAATGAAAGTTGAAAAGTCCAACAGGTAATAAATAACTCACCAACTGTTTTCAGCAAACTCTCTCCCATTCTATCGTCATTATCAATTTCGTGAAATGCATCTATAATACCCTCAAAAATCTGTTCATCAGCAGTGAAATCACCCTCGTCGCCAGCCACCTCTGTAGCAATAGTTTCTTCAGCCTCCTCTTCTAGCTGATCACATATATTTTCTTGTAAGTCTATACTAAGTTCGGAATCTTCTTCATCACATTCTTCCACTTCAACATCCCCATACTCGGTAGAAATGATTTGCACTGCCTTCACCATATTGGCGCCGTTGTCAGTTGTCACCGTATATAACTGGACCGGAGTGATTTTAAACTCTTCACAAATCTCAGAGACAATTTTTTTAATGTACTCAGCTACAAAAAAATTAAAAATTAATTATCCAGTGTCAGAAATACTACATATTGATTTATATTTTATGCCTGCAAAGGTCAAATAAAAGGTAAAGTAAAACATACCAGTGTGACTTTCACGAAGTTCCTTTAGGGCTAATGTCCGCAATACAATTTCACCATTCTTAATGTATTGCGCATTTATTCCAAGGAAATGTCTGTCCATTCGGGTTGTGCTATCTATTTTCAAAGATATCATTTTATTTTGGATCTCCTGAATAATTCCTGATTTTATATTATTTGTCTCATCTGTAATATGTTGCCGTATTTCATCTGCTGATAGTCCAAAAGATTCATTGGATTTTTGCATTTTGATTAAGCCTTCCTTGATGGGATTTATTATTCTTTTAAATTCTGAATCCTCAAGAATGCTAAATGGTCGACCATTTACAGTTACTAATTCCACACATGCACTTATCAATTCCTTTGAGTTCATGTTAAACTTGATAAAATGGAAGTCGTCAATTTTTTTCTGCTGCTGCTTGCTGCTTGCTGCTTTTTTTGTCGGTTCCAGTTCCAGAGTTAACTTTATCTAATTCATCTTTTTGAAAATTATGGGCCCGTATTAAGTGTTTCCTTAAGTTTGTAGAATGATTACCCTATAAGATTATTACGCAGATAAGAAGACATACGAATAAGATTTGGGGAAAATGCTTACCTTGAGTTGACCTTCGCATCGTTTGCAGATGGAAATATTTTTGGAGCTATCGTATTGAAAGTTCTTATGGACACTTTCTTTCAGTTTCCGACCCATAGCGATGCTCACGCAAGGCAACACGCGACTGACACCCCCACTATTAATTTAGTTAAAAGTCAAGAGTACAAGAGTAGAACGCCAGCGCAGCGTCTGTCGTGCACCTGCGCCTGGCAGGAACCGAAATATTCATAAAGGTTCCGGTTCCGAAACGGTTCCAGACAATTTTAAAATAAAGGTTTCGATTCTGTTCCAGTTCCAAAAAAATAACGGTTCCGGTTCTGTTCCCGTTACTTTTCGGTTTCGGTCCAGGTCCGTAACCAAATCTTTAATGCCTTGAAGCCACGTAGCAGCCAATGTCTGTTAATAACATTGAAAACCCTTTGATAGCATTTAGATTTGAAATGTACATACACTCTTTGTATGTAGGCACGGCATCTATAAATGCATTTACATCTGAACTCGCATTTCCATCAAAGCGCTCCGTACATTTCGCGAAATTCCCTTCTTTGAAATTGTGAGGCCCTGCACAGGTGGCTGTTGGCCTTGGTCCTGTTGAGGTGCTGAATTATCATTGGGATTCATGTTTTCATTGTGTTCACAGAAACGTTCAGCTCACGCCCTTGTAACTGGTCTATTAGATCAGCCGTCTTGTTTACAATAATTACGAAATCCAAAATTAGTTATACAAATTCAATAATGCAGCTGATTAAAATAGCATCTGAAAGTTTTGTCCGTTAAAGTAAGAAATAACAAATATTATGCACTAGAATAAACAGTTCAATGTTATAAGACTTCGAATACAATAAACACTGACGAGGATACATCCGAGCATCAGTGACAGCACGAGCTGGTAAAATTTTGTGTCGAATTGATAAGAGCAATTTTAACTGTTTGTAGGTACTTACTGGGATTGTCCACAATACCACAATCTTCGTGCACCATGTCGGGGCGCCAGTATAATCTGTATATTTAAACACAATTTATTCAACTTATTACAAGACAAAACTAGAACTTGTTAATGAACATAAACAAAAAATGCCCTTATCT
The DNA here is from genome assembly GCA_963966045.1 of Xestobium rufovillosum. NCBI lineage: Eukaryota > Metazoa > Arthropoda > Insecta > Coleoptera > Ptinidae > Xestobium > Xestobium rufovillosum. Next base: position 41,106,902 of record OZ014494.1, on the reverse strand, counting down.
GTACTGTCTAATCCAAAACTCAATTAAACTACTTCCTTTTTTCGTGGTGGCGCTGCAGTCGGTTTCTTCGACAGTGACGTCCCGGTGTATAATTTCAATAACACGAAATTTCTGTATCTTGAATTTTTTTTCTGAGACTTTGGAAATTCGAGTTACAGAAGTTTGGCTGTAATTTTCGTCATAATTTCTGCAAATTTCAGTTCTAATTTTTGCGCCTCTGTCTAGCTTCAAGTTACTGTGACTTCGATTGAAATACAATAAGTAGAAGCATTGAAAATTGATTTTTTTCAGTGCATATCTCGGAATGGAAAATTTGTACCTGGAGCAGGTGCTACAGAAGTGGAATTAGCACGCCAACTAGCTCAATATGCAGACACACTTCCTGGTTTGGAACAATATGCAGTGCGAAAATTTGCGTCAGCACTAGAAACATTTCCTAAAACGCTGGCAGATAACAGCGGTTTACGATCAACAGTTATACTTGAAAAATTATTGGAAGCCCATTTAGATGGTAAAAAGAATTATGGTGTGGACATAGAATCAGAAAATTCTCTGTGTGACGTCGTTGAAAAAAAAATACTTGATCTGTATGAATGCAAGAAGTGGGGACTCAAGCATGCAGTTGGTGCAGCGATAACGATATTACGTGTTGACCAGATTATTATGGCAAAACGTGCAGGAGGACCAAAACCACGGCAAGCTGCTGGAAGTGACGATGAATCATAAATTCATAATTATTGCATTCAGTAACTTATTCTAACCACTAAGTTTTCGTTAGTACTAAAGTGTTCTGCTTTCAAAATTAAAAAAGTTTTGTAACTATTACATTGTATTAAAAATATATTAGTATTATAATAATAATAATAATAAAATAAACGTTATTTATGACCCTAAAACAGTTCGTAAGAACTGATAACAGGGCCTACAACAGAACAATATAATACAAGAAAAACTAAAGCAAAAAAAAATACACAGATGTGTAGCTACATTCCCCCAATGAACTTATTTTATGCAGCCCCATCAGCTGACATCGCATTTAGGTACATAATATACACAACATAACAATATACATACAATATTCAGTGCAATACAATATAATGAAACAAAAAGTGCAAGAAGTTCAAATCAGTCATCAATCAATGTTGCAACAGAAAAATGACATTTTACTCTCTTATTAAATTTACTTTTGCTTTTTATAGACTTCAAATAAAGAGGCAGTGAGTTATAAACAATAATGGAACTAAATAATGGTGAAGCCTGACAAAGATTGGTTCTTCTAAATTCATTCCTAAAGTAGCTTGCAGAACGGGTGAGATGACCATGGACCTCTTCTCCGGTAGTCAGTGATGAATTGCACTTCAAATAACCATTCGAGATATTAAAAATAAGCTTACACTGCTCAATATTTCTAATTTGAGTAATCTTGGAAATATTCACTAATTGGTACACTTCAACAGTCGGAGTATAAAAATTCAAATTGTAGAGTACTTTTACTACATTTGCATTACAGATTTATGGGTGAATTTATAAAAGGAATGACTGGTGGTTCCAAATGATTATGTTTCAGACTATATTCATTAAATTAAATTAGTTTACCATCAGCGAAACTACAATAAAACTATGGTTAATATAAATTTATCATTCATTGGGTAGTTGATTTTTAAGATACATAAAAACAATTTTTTGAACTCTCCGCTCTCAAAATGACATTTCGCGAACCCCACAGACAAACTCAAACATAGTGTTCGCGCACTAGTGCGCGAAATCTAGCAAAAAGCACTGGCCCTTTCAGGCCCTCTAGAAATAATTTGACTTGATAGTAATAAAGTTTGGTTAACGAAATGCCATTTCTCCACTTTGGATGTTGAAAATAGTGAAAGAATAAAGATAAATCGCTATTAATTCGATTGGCACTTTGACAACTCGATTCAAGAAATTAAACTAATTGTGGTTTTCTACAATTGTCAAATGTAAATCTGTCAGTGCACCCACTTGATTTTTTAAAATGTTAAATTGGAAACGTATTAGGTAATAATATTAAAAAATTCTAATGTTCGTTTCAAAAAATATTGTACGAACCTCAATGCGCGAAAACGTCTTCGGCGCATTCGCGCAAATGAAGCACTCGCTCCTTCGTCGCTCGTGCTTCAAAAAATGCTCGAAAAATGTCTTCTCGCACTCGTTTCGTAAATAACTATTAACTCCTTTATTTCATAAATATTTTATTAACTCAATTTCTGCCTCTTTGCGCTGAAATATATTTTAAGCAACAGGTAATTTCTTTTTTACAATAATTTTTAGGTATCTTGTTAGTTGCCCCAACCGATACCAAATAATAATATAATAGTGTGTATATTCAGTAGAATAAAGCATTTTTAAACGGTTTTATTTAGCTTGCCTTGTTTGGGTCAAATCTAGTAATTTAAATTTTACCCACTTCCTGTTGACCGATTGATCTGAAATAGAGTCCATTAGTTAGGTTATGTTACTAGTTTCGCGGGCTATCCTACTTCAAAATTCTTAACATGGAGCTCTTAAACACTGATTATTTAAATTCAGTGCATTTCTTAACGGGGATTCTGCAAGTGACATGTAGACTGCTCTTTCCAGCTGTTACATTTTCAAAAACAACTTAAAATACAACTTATTTTCAGAAATATTTTAAAACGGAGCACAGTACATATTAGAAAAGAACGTATGTCGCGTTCAGGCCAGACCAGTAACCTTGGAGATCATTTTGACGTTTGCTGCACAGGGTTTGAGGCTAAATTGTTTATTTCTCCGGGTTATTTATTGTTTAATTTTTATTTAATAGGTGGTTTAAGTCCTTATTTATATTTAAAAAGTGTAAAATGGAAGAAAAAGTGTTAAAAATTAGTGTTGTTAACGACTTCATTTAAACAATCTACTGCGCCGGTTCTATCACCGACATTCTCGCGCCGTAAATTGCAGTAGTTTGTTAAATTTTAGTTTTAAACAAAATGACTGCATAAATAAATGCTTTTACAAGACAAACGGCGAAAAAAGGCTTCATAGTAATCGCCATATATTGATTTAATGCTAAGAAATCAGGATGAAAGGTAAAAATAGAATGTGAAGTGCAAGGTCATCTAACCTCCATTTAAAATGCAATGAAAAATTTTGTCCAACTATTCTCTTAGGATAGCGTTTTAAATTTAGCGCTTTGATTTCGCCGTTACACTAATGGACTCTATTTGGTACACACCTTTAGTTGTGATGATTATTTTTTTCATCAAATTCATCAAATTGACCAATAGGAACATTTCGTTTGGGTCTAGAAGCGTGTATTATTTCAGTTAATACACGCCTATTCTAAGAGCCAATGAGATTTCTTCAATTTCTTAAAATCGACCAATCAGCTGTCATTGTAAACGATAAAACCTACCTAGCTTTCCCAATAACTGATAAATATGCGCCTCGCTTTTAATCAACTATGCTGTGAATGATAGTTTTGAAATTTCTACCTTGGCAACTGTCACTGTCATATTATTTTCGAGTTTTCTTGCAACGTCGTTTTAAATTGTCCGTATAATGTAGTTGTGTATTAACCTCCCTAAAATACATTCGAGATCATTTTTTTATAAGATAAATACATTTCAAATTGTATTCAAATTTTATTGCCATTCGGCAAAAAATCTCGAATCAAGGGAAGTAAAAAAAATCGCTCGAGCAAGCTCTCGCGATTTTTTCACTACCTTGATTCTCGATTATTTGCCATGACAATAACTTTCATACAATTAAACATGTATTTATCGATAAAAAAATGATCTCTTATGTATTTACCCCTGATAATTTTGCTTGTTGATAAGTTGATAGTTGCATTTATAATTCATATAATCTAGTTACTTTAGTACCTGCCAAACGTCTAATATTCCCAACACATTTCTTTGTATATGAATTAATTGAAATAAAATTTCGTTTTGAACTACCTTGCTTCGATTCAAAAAATAATCTTGTTAAATACAATTCGTGGTCTGGAATCTTTAGGTAATTTTACTCAAGCTGTTGCTTTTACTAACCACTCGTGTAAATTTGACAGAAGATCACTCACGCTACACGCTCGTGATCTTTTAACTGTCAAATTTACACTCGTGGCTACCAAGCAACGCAACAGCTTTTGTCAAATTTCTGTCAATTCCAGACCACTTATTGTATTACTACAGACAATATACAATTATGTATATTCAGTATCATTGTAAATCCAAGATGGCCGCCGCCACAAAATGGCGATTAATATTTTTTCAACCCCCTCAATATGGATATCTTGAGTAGAATACAGTACACCATGAAAAATTCAAAATCCAAGATGGCCGCCACCACAAAATGGCGGATTACTTTTTTTCAACCCCCTCAATATGGGTATCAAATGAAAGGGCTTGACGAGTAGAACACAGTACACTTTAGTAATAACAAAACAAACAAAAAAATCTAAAAATTTGAAAATAAAATAAGTAAAAAAATTTTTTAAGTTAAACGGTTTTATTGTAAAGAAACATAATGATGCAGATAATGTACTAAAAGCTAAAAAATAATTAGGTAGGTACCAGGTACCAGTCATCACACCACTCTCCTCATCAATCTAGAGCATTGATCAGACTAAAATAAAATCGTGGGGCGTAGCGTAACCTGAGTGAATATGTAAATGATCGTTCTGCAATGTTGTCTATTGAGAAGATGCATCCAAAGCATACCTATAATGATATGAGCGGTTGACTGTAGATAATAGAAATTCGACTCGCCCCACGATTTTTTTTTAGTCTGATCAATGCTCTAGATTGATGAGGAGAGTGGTGTTATGACTGGTACCGTGCTACCTGGTACCTACCTAATTATTTTTTAGCTTTTAGTACATTATCTGCATCATTATTATGTTTCTTTACAATAAAACCGTTTACCTTAAATTTTTTTTTACTTATTTTATTACAATATGAGAGATGACATTCAGTAATTTTATGGTGTCGTGTCAAAAATGTTTAATTTTTAAATACCTTAGAAAAGGACATCTGTACAAGCAGTGCTTTTAATTATTGATATTAGAAGATACTTTCAAGCATTTAATTTCGTAAATTCGAAATAATTTCAAGGTCACAGCTATATTTTTGTTGAATCAAACTTGATTCCTTAGGGGTTTTAAAATAATGTAAGTTCATAATTCTTGTACTTACATATAAGCCTGATCATATTGAGTTACTTTCCGAATGAAAGTAGGTAGGGTTTCCAAATTAACTTAAACAACACTAAAACATTTGTAGAACAAAACAAATAAAAGCATGTAATTTTCAATGGAACGTAGTATGAAACGCGGCAATATCATATTAGTTTACCATCAGCAAAACTACAATAAAACTATGGTTAATATAAATTTATCATTAACTGGATAGTTGATTTTTAAGATTTGGTAGAATTTTATCATTAACTGTGACGTCGTCATTGTTATAGTACTAGAGTTAGACACAAGTAGAATTGTCACTGTCAGTCATTTTCGGCGCAGCTTAGTGTTCATTACTATTGGTTATGGGGCTACCATAATTTATATTTTGCATAGCCTGTGTTGAGCTCGTTCGACTCATCCTATAATATGATGCGATTGGAAATAAGCGATACGCCACCTAGTGCTTTTTCCATAAACTATTGTTGTGGACATTCTGCCATTTTCGTTGCATTTATTCACTTTGGTATTGGTGCAATGGCCAAGTGATTTTTAGAAAGAAAGCAATATATTGTCTTCCTGAGTGAAGAGAAATCCGAAATTATATTTTCATGCATTTCCTAAGAAATGAAATCTAGTACCTATACATTACAAATAACGCTGGCAAAAGAGAGAAGGTAGAGGTGTAAAACTTTAATTTAAAAACTTAAAAGCAGAAAACCAATTAGTAAATTTATGAAAGTTTGTTCCCTGCACTTTATATAGAGTGGTGATTATTTCGTAGAGATAAGTCAAAGTTAATATACATACTTGTAGTTCGGATGTGAGAGACCAGCATCACCTCGGATGCTGGTAGTACTGGTCCCAACTGATGGCCAGACGACCAGGTAAGTACTGCATTTCTTCTCCGGATCATCCACTTTTATAAGCTGTGGGTGGGGGGCTAGCTTCGGTGGTGCACTTTGAGATTTCTAGCGGGATAAGTAGTGCCGGATGAAAATACATGACGTCACATTGGTGATGGGCGCAACTACCATTTGCGATACCTTCCATCTCGCTTGTCTGCCGCCTCGTACAGCCCGCGCTTGCTTCTCCTACCTGTGTCGACGAACACATCGCGGCGTGATGCCAGAACGTCCAAAGTAAACATTAATCAATTCTTGATTATTCAATGTGTTTACTTTTGCAACGTTACAAACTCTATTACGGTTACTCTTGTAGTCAAGCCAATATTCCTCTGTCTTCGTTAAGTTAAATATTTCAAATGCAGTGTTTCATTTCTTTTGTGCAGTTTTAATGTTCTTTGTGATCCAAGGTGTCAAACTAACAGTTACGTTCCTCTCAGAGGCCACCTTGTTAACTGCATTAATTCGAATGGAACATTGGGGGCATATTTTCTTTAGTAACCTATCGAATATTGTACCTTCAAATCATGGATGAATCGTTTTAATCAGAAAATTTTGATTCGGATAGGAAATCGGCTAGGATCGAAAATCGGCTCGACTCGGAGATCGAAATGAATCGAATCGGAAAATTCGATTCATCAATAGAATTTTTAAACGAACCGATTTTTCGATTTTTAGGGACAGGAACTCTTGTAGGAAGCACTTCTCAGTTCAAGCTTATGAGTTAACTTTAATTATAGAATACAGTATTCATATTCTAAAGCAATAAATTGAAAATTTCCAAATTTCTTAGTTCAACAAATTTTTAAAATAAGTTTGGAATTGCTTGTTTAAAATGAAATCCATTACTTGTGCACAAGTGATATATAAAAGAAATTGAGAAATACAATAGCATTTTGATAATAGTCCTATTAAAAATATGTACACACACGTACCTGTATTCGACAGTGTAATAAAGTTTATTGGCTCACCACTGATATCACGGTTATTGTTGAAGATAGAGGGAAATGGGGAAAGCTGCGGTATTTTTGGTGTTCATCAATATACTCTTTGGAAAACTTGACCCTTTTGGCAGTATGCATAATTGAAGTTTTATCCGCCCAATGGAATTCAAAAACTTAACCAAAAATTTGAACATAATTCAAACACTTCGTAGATTAATTCAAAAATACTAATTAAATATTCCCAGCATTTTTCATATTTTCCTTGATCAATGTTCGAAAATTTATTATGAAAAAATGATTATTTTTTTCTCATCATATGTGACCAAGTACAAGCCCTGTAATCCAAACAAATCAGCAACCCGAAACAATGTCCCATTCCAATTAGTTCCGATTATCGAGCCTCTGCTCTATGTCAATTACGGGGAATAAAAATACATTGCCAAAATGTAAAGTTATATTAAATAATCCATTATTCTTGGAACAATCTACAAGAATATCAAAATCTAAAAAAACATTTCTTCATAACAAAAACTTTCAAATAAATAAAAATAATTTTCTTAAAAATTGAAATAAACTAAATTCTCTGAATGTCACAATTAAGGATAGATACTAATGATAATGTCTACAAATACCCTTTTGGGAAAGTTAGTTTTTCACTAGGTTTCCAAACACAATATTTTGAAGTTACACTACAGTTTTATAAGTTATATAGTGAGTGTATATATCCTGTTCTTGTTTGTTGGTTGTATCACTATTTTACTTAATAATTATGTACAAAAACATGAACATATAAGTAACATAAAAAATATAGAAGTTGATTCAGTTTTGAGAGCAACCATTGGAATTTCACTTATTTTAAAAGAATATAGGTACTTCATATTCAGTGCATTTGCATAATTTAGGGCTCATTAATATGCTACTGCAAAATTTGATCTAGATGTTTCAAAACAGTATACAAGTTAGGGCTGGAAAATAAGAAAAAAATAGATTTTTTAGGAGTAACTTAGCTAATCTGAATATATTATTAAAGAAACTACTCGTATTTGTGCTCTATTGGTATGTCTTCAAAGTGTTTCTTTCAGGTTTTATTTTTTCTTATGAATACCGCAAGTACCTGTGTATTTGTTCCATACTCGCTTCCATATTTGGTTCAGATGAACATATTTGTCTTGTTTCATTCATACGTCAAATCAGCACAATATTGTAGCCTTACAATATAGCGCACAGGTAATGCAGACACAGTTGGCAGTCATATACTGCTCACGTAAAGATGAAAACATCTGTTTAACAAAAACCATTGGAATGATAGAACTGCGTCTGATTTTATTCGATCTGGGCAATTTTGATTACAAAAACATCAGAAATAAAGACAAAATATGGAAGGAAATAACAATTTTTAAACCCAAATGTTTATTAAACTACTTGCATTGATTTTAAATTTCGGGGGTCAATTCAAATCCCTTTGGGTAAACTGAAATGGTATTAATAGTTGATTGATCATGTGCAGTAGTACCAGTAAAAGGTGACCTTATTTTTTTAGAAGGAATAGTATGTTTAGTTTGAATAGTGATTACTTGCAAACACCACATGCATGTATTTCTTGTCGTCTCTGCCCATGTTTAATTTGGTATGTTTCTATAGCTAAGTCCAAGCATTTCCATAATACATTATGTACCAACTTAAATACGAACTGAGGTAATTCAAGAATTTATTAAGCACAGATATGGAAAGTGCACTTAAATGAAAGATAATATTGGGACAAATTCAATGGTACACCTTTTGATCTGAGAAAGTAAGTTTAAGTTTAATTTTGTTAAAAAGTTAAAATTTACTGGTACCTATGCACATGACTGATCAATTAGCAGTCGAGTTTCAGTTTATGAATTAGTCCCTGAAATTTTGAATCACTAGCTGTTCTCAATTCAGAGATGTTAAATGTTTAAAACGACGCTCTAACTATCAAAATCTGCAATTTACTTAAAAACCATAACAAAGGTATCTAAACTTATCCAAAGAATCCAAAAGTACAACAAAAATTAGGGCTTTCCATTTAAAATAACAAAAATGATTGCAGCATGGGCAAAATGGGACAACCTATATACGTGAAAATATTTTAGATACATGTGTCACGGGAATTTAAGTGAACTTTAGTTTTCCTTTGGACCAAATAACGTTATATCTGCCTATGTTTTTATGACACCCTATGTAAAACACACTGAAGTTTCAATTGTTGAAGAAATACTTATTTACCGTATAAATACTACCACATACAGTCAACGACATGACCCAGCTTAGGTTAGAAGAATATGGGGAACCAATCACAGTTGAAATTTGAAACTTTGCGGGTAACAGTTTCGGGGTACGTTCGTTCGATGTAAAATAATTTTAAATTTCGGTCACTTCTGGTTATATTGGAAGTCGATGTCTACTTCCTTAGTTCAAATGGAATTCGCAAATTTTTATCAATGGTATGTAAACCTGACACAATTTTATGGCTAGTTTGTCCAATAAACATTGCCTCTAAAATTGACCAATTTAGACATATTTATTTCAATTACTTCAAAAAAATGCAGTTGTAGGTTGTTGCAATCAACTGCCTTTCTAAAAACACAAATCTCAAATTTGGGGGCAACTATTTTTGAAAGCTTCATTACCAAATGCCACATTTCAACTTTAGAATTTAATATCGAGTTAATAAACTTCTGATTCAGAAAATGTCGATATTTCGTTATTTTTAAATAGCAACCTACTTTTTCCGTTTCATTGCATTGTACATTCAAAATTAGGGGGTATAATGCACTTATTTCACTATAACTAAAAGTCGTACTTTTATTATTATTTATTTTATTAGCTTGGAAAATGTACCTACTAAGCACTCCTCTATTTTTTGAGATTGAATGAGCAATGGATAAGAGGTACAAATGAATTAACAAATTAAAATTATTTGATTAAAAGTATTAAAAATGAAAAACAACACTAACAACAAAAAGTACAGTTCTCTTCTGTATTCTCAAAGTGTGGCATGCCAAACTGTTTAATCTACCATTAAACAATCACATCTCTCATTTTGGCACTCAAATCATCTTTGTTATTAGGTAACCCTTTCATAGCTCAAAGCGAGAAAATTCGCATGGTGTGTTTTAATGGGTATTTGCTCGCAATGTATACAGGGTGTTCAAAATTAAGTGCGCACCATTGTTAACTTTGTTATTATTGGAACTACGAGGTCGGTTAAATGGGCAAAGAATTAGTATTTTTATTACAAGTAATATGATGAAAACAATTGACAATCGCATTTTCGAGATATTCACACAAACAATTTTTTAAATGGAACACGCTGTATATTTTAACAAGTATTGAAAGAGAATAAAATTCTGAACGAAAAAGTCTTAAGGAACAAATTTGGTTGACCCCCATATGTAAAATTCGCAAAGGAGTAATAAAAACAACAATAAAATACTATTAACACCCGCCGACAATAATAAATTAAGACGCAAAATTAGTTTCATGGCCTACCTGATGCTTCAAAAAAAAAGTTGTTTTTAATTTTCAAATAGATGTACAGAATTTTATACTCTGTTTAAATATGAAAAAATATACAGGTTGTCCCATTTAAAAAATTATTATTTATGTGAATATCTCAAAAATGCGTTGTCCGATTGTTTTTTTTTTTGTTTCACTGTCTTATTCGTCATGAAAAACACAAATTCCTTGCCCATTTAAACGAAGTTAGCAATGGCGAGCACTTAATTTTGGACACCCTGTGTAGTCGCTCAGTGTACGATGTCCTGTATCCGTATACAAGTCCGTGCCTGTTTTTACTATCATTAGGATATACAAAATTTATATTCGTAAACTGTTTAGTGACATGACATAATTTGCATATAACATAGAATCGGTAGTCCTCTCCCACTGTAAGTATTGGTGTTGTGCTCTAACAAACATTATTTTTATGTATGCTGGTAAGCCAAATAATATTATTTTGTTGCATGTAGTGCATAAATTTACAAAAAGATAAGTACTTTTTGCCATGTAATGTTCCAGACGAATTTATTAAACACATTTTAGAAATTCGGTATACAAATGCAATTTTTGTTGAAACAGATGGAATATCTCGAAACTGGTTAATTTTAGAAGCAATGTTTATTGAACAAACTAGCCTTAAAATTAAAATAAAGAAACTGATGTCCAGTATAACCAGAAGAATTTTTAATCCGGAACCACCTTTACCAGTTCACCAGACCAACACACTTCTTTCAAATTTTAATATCTTGCTCATTTCACTCAGTTTTTCTGTTTCCAATCTGCTATATATGCAGAATAGAATTAAACATACAGTAACTAAAAGCTTGGTGTCTACCTATTGTAGAGGTTAATGAAGCAAGACTACATCAACCAGTGCCAGCTGAAGAAAAACATTTACGAGAAAGGAATGTCATCGCTGTCATACTTTCTTAAAATATTTATTTGTTATTGAACGTCATTCATACCTGAACTTCACCCGTTTGTCGAAGTTGTAAAAATGTCTACTAATTTACAATGTTTCAATTTGGTGGCTTCTTATACAGTCTTCGATGACCACGTAATAAAAATGACGTTATGTACTTGCGAGTTAAGGAACTTAATCTTAAAATAACTACAAATTGTTAAATGTTTCTTTGTGATCTGAGGGACACATTTTCATGTAAATCCATTAAGATGTGCTGATAGAATATGAAATGTTGGTTCAATAATATATTCTTATCTTTTCCATGCGGGATCAAATGAGTCAAAGCATCATATTAATTGGTACCAAATTTTAAAAGGTACAGAATTTAAACCTATATTCCCACTTTTAAAATAAGCAAGATCCTGGTGGTAGTACTTAAAACTGAACCAACCTGAACATGAATCAAAAAAAAACTTAAACATTTCTTCTTCTGTGTATATAACTAACAATCATTTTAAATTTCAAGATGTATATCTTAAAACACAACATAAACTATAACGAAAAATAACAATATAAACTTACACTAAAATAAGTAAGTACTGGCGTCTTTACTTTTATATTATTCTGACAGAAAAACCAAATGCTTTCATTAAGATTTTTCCTTGTAAATAACAAATGAATGTCCATTCAAAAAATGGGACACAAAGTAATTCAGGAATGCATGTTACAAATCTTCAGATCAAGTTTCGATCTCCAGTATTTTACCACATTACTAACATCTCTTAATTTTTAACTATTAAAATTCCACATACTATAAATTTTAGTTTTTGTTTTTTTCATGAAGAAATAAGCTTCTTCCTATTTTGTCAGGTAAAGGTAATCCACAATTTTGGGGAGTGATACATCCTTCATTGGAGCTGATGGCTACACATTTCATGCCCCTTTCCTCATTTTGATTTCTATTTCGTTTTTGGAAGTTTGGCACTTGAATATGAATTTTCTGATTTTCATTAATTTTGGAAAAAAAATAATTTACATTTTTCTTCAAACTTTAAAAAACAAAAACATGCTGTTAACATCTCTCCATCAGTTTTTCTCCAAATTGACATAAGAAAAATTAGGAAGAGATCAACAGTAAACTTTGTGTCCAATATAACTATTTTTTCTAAACTGGTTATTGGGATCGAAATTAAAAAGTACCGATGTTGAGACAAAGGATAATGCTAGGAAGGAATACCACAGCACAGCTTTCACCAGGGGTAATTGATTTAATGCACGTTTCTTTGTCGGTCCATCAACCGTAGAAAATAAATTTGTAACATACATTGCCAAGAACTCTTTATTATTATGCAAAAGTTAAACTGATAAAAATAGGTACGTGGTTTTTTGGCTTCATTTTAAATATAAAAACTGCAAAACTTTAAATGTAACTTTTTAAACAATTACTTAGATATAGAAATTTGCAACATATATTTCCAAAAATTCCATATTATTATGAAAACATTAACAAGCTGATAAAAATAAAAATAGGTATCTGGTTTTCTGGCTTCATTTTAAATACGAAAATTACAAAATTTTTAATGTAACTTTTCTATAACAAGCAATAAACTAAACAATACCCAAATATTTTAGTGTAAAATTTCTGCGTAGTCTTCTAAAATGTAATCAAAAATAAAAAAAACTACTATCACATCATCTTTAATAAAAAAGTAAATTTTAATCATATTTCAATAAATTATAAATGTACCAGGCATATGTAAACAGTGCCTGCAATGTATTTTAGAATGATCAAGCTCACAATATAAAAATTATTCATATTGCAACAAACTTTTTAACTGTTTATACTTATATACCTAAATATGGTCCCACTTATTTTTTAACGAACAAAAAACATTATTTAAAGCTGTTTACCGGTGGTGGAAAAATAAATCCTTGAGAATTAACACCGGGTGGGTACCAAGGCTGTTGTCGGGTAGTACCGGGATACACATAAGGTGATGGTGGTAAATACTGCATATCCATCATGGGCGAAAACAATGATAGAGGAGCAGGTGGTGGTGGAAGAACTACTTCTCCCATTTCTGGCGGTCCGTAAATAATGGGAGTACCAGGAGGTACTGGTAATGGGTAAACCGGAGTAAATATTCCAACTTGTGGACTTGTTGGAATCATTGGAGTATTCATTATATTTTGTGATGACCCATTGCTGTACGTGCTTGCATCTGAATAAAACACAAATCTGCAGGGGCTGTTCATGTTTTCAGATGTGCCTTCCTTCGTACCACATGGCATTAAATGTGGCTCAGGTGTCATTATATATTCTGCATGCGGCCAGATATTGTAGTTAATATTTGAAGGATAATTGTATATGTATGGTGGTACTGGTTGTGGTGTATTGTAATCTGAAAAAAATGAAAGTGTTGAAAGGAAAACTGTATAATGTGAAATAATGAAAATATGCTAGAGTAGAAATTACAAAGTTGTGAGAAATAACTGGAAAATGTCAACAAAAGTCAAAAGATTATTTACAAAATATAATTCAATTCAAATTCTTCCTAGCCCTTTCGTAAAACTGTAGTGTGACTGAAGTCGTGTTAATTCCACCTAGATGCGTATTTCGTAGTTTGGTCCCATTTATCCAAAAACTGAACGTTGCAAGCACTTTCTTATAGACCACCCGCATTCGTATTTCGCTGTGACAGTGTGAGTGGAAATAAGCGTTTGCGATCTCCAGATAACGTCGATTCGAAGATACGCGGTTTTCGTAAATACGAGCAGAAAAATTTTAATTGTACACTTACAGATTTCAGCGAAAGAGCTACTAAAAGCATGGGGAAAACTCAACATCCTAAACTAAAGAGTGTCAATTTTATGTATCAGCTCAAAGTATCCATTGCAAAAGAAACTTCAATTGGAATAAATTCATTAAAAAACTCAATAAACTTTCCAGAAAAACCTTCAGATATGTTAACTTTCTTAATATGTTATACCCTCCAATTTGCATTCTTTCCACCATTTTTAAAGAAGATATAACAACTCGGCAATAATGTTACCACTTTTAGCCTCACCTTGACTATATGTTCGAAAACAGACCAAATTGAAGTTGCTCGGCAGTTCTCTACCCACTTTTTATCTATGCTCTTAAACAAATGGTGAATTTTCGCAGTTTTTAATTTGTTGAGAAAAAAGCAAGTGAAACATGTATTTATAATGAGTGGTACTGGACCGTTCGTAGAACTACTCCTCGGGCAAATACCCCGCCAGGCATTGAATTATAGAACTAAATCCAGATTTTGTGTACTACGAGATCTCATACGGGACACTACCCCAAACATATCGTTGGGTTTGGAACATCCTTGGATCTCTACGTACTTTTGTGTTCAACTAGCAGTAGTAGTATGTGTATTAGAAGTTTTTCAATATTGCATGTTTCGAATGTGCATGGAAAACCGTAGACCACTGGTTTCGTCCTTTTAGGACTCTGTAACGTTGCAAAAGTAAGCACGTGAAATAATCAAGAAACCTTCTCTAGGAGTCAGCACACCTCGGTGCTACCACGTACTCTTCGAAACACCAGTAATAATTCAGTTTTGATCACACGATGGGCCACTAACGCACCATCAGGATACACCCCGAGGACTGCTTTTTATTTAAATGTAAATATCTTGTATATATACCGTTTTATCTTTCCAAATTCATTGTAAATAGTTAAGTAATAGAATTCAGTTACATTTTGTTTATGTCTTATTATTTTATCAACGTTTAGCAATAGAGAAAGAACCCACCCTTCTTCGGCTGAAAGTTAAGGGTTTATCATATTAATAAAATGTATAATACATAACAGGTCAAGAAGTAAGTTTGGACAAACAAAATGATCCCTTTACTTTCTATGGGTCATTTATCTGTTTCCATTTCAAAACAACAACCGAAGATATGAATACATAAACGAAGAGTGAAGCTTACAATTTCTGTGCTTTAGTTGTATCAGGTGACATGTAGCTACTGTTGAATAGATATCTATAAAAAAGCATGAAGTATATAAGTTTGAATTTTACGTTCATACTTTTAGGTCTTCTTTTCATTCAAACTTGGTTTTTCAACAAAATTAAGCAGTTTTTATGCTTATTAATAATTCATCGAAAGACCCAGGGCAGAAAGAGATTTAGATTTAGATCAAATAAAAAATTTAAAAAATCACTAATAGATTACTGAGGAATTCATAATAAAAATAAGAAAGATTTAAGCAGGTTTAATGAAACAGTAAATCATGCCTCGTAGAAAGACTTATCAAAGCCGTGAAGAAGAGGACGAGTTCATTAGACTCGGGCGAGAAAGAAAGTCTGAAAGTCAACGCAGATACCGACAAGCTGCCCAAGACAGCACGCGCAACATCGATTCTATAATAATAATAATAAATAGTCTTTATTAGCATAAGCTACATAAAATACAAATCAAAAAAATATATAAAATTCTATAAATCCAACAAAAAAACTAAAAATAAAATTCAACCTCGCAATTATCATTCAAGAAAAAAAAATAACACAAAAAAGATTCTACGCATCCAATAACTAAAAATAAATTTCTGCCTCAACATGGTAATCAACCGTACAAGAAGATGGCAAAAAATAGTTCCTATATACGTAGCTAATAAGAACTAAAAAAAAACATCGCAACTACCTAAATCTTACAAGATAAGTAGGTATGTAACGCTACTGTACAAATTGAATATGAATCTTGCACATATATATGTATATACATTAGCTCTACGAGCCTAGAAGGCCCAAGGCTTTATTGACTATTTCCTTCCATTTTTTCTTATCAAATGTTTTCTTTTTCCAGTCAGTAATTCTCATCTTTCTTAAATCTTCTTCCACTTCACTCTTCCATCTCTCTCTCGGTCTCCCCCTTCTTTTCCTTCCTCCAATGCCCCAGGTCAGAAGCCTCTTCGGAAGTCTCTCCTCTGGCATCCTCATTATGTGCCCTAACCATCTTACTCTGTGATTTTATTATTCCCGTTATACTCGTCTCGTTATACAGTTCCCTAAGATTCTGGTTCGTTCTTCTCTCCCACAGGTCGTTGTTTTTCTTGCCACCAAAGATTCTTCGAAGGACTTTTCGCTCCCACACTTCCAATTTCGTTATTTCTGTCTGTCTCAGGGTCCAAACCTCACTAGCAAACACCACGATTGGTCGAATCACTGTCTTGTACACACGTATCTTTAGATTCCTTGATGTAGTTTTGTTCTTAAAGAGACGGCTGAGTGCATTGAGGCTCTTGTTTCCTGCCATAATTCTTGTTTGTATTTCCTCACTACTTCCCGGTGTCCTTGTTATAATTACGCCCAAGTACTTCAATCTATCCACCTCTTCAAAATTGTACTTTCTTCCCTGGTTGCTCATTATTGTTATGTGTTTTCCCTCTTTGAAAATGCCATCTGACCAATTCATAAACCTGGTTTTCTCTTCATTCACTTCAAGTCCTAATCTCCTCGCTGATTGTTCCAATCTCTTGAATACCTCTCGCGGCTAATACTTACTTCTTGTTAGTATGGCAATATCGTCCGCATACGTCAGGCACTGGCATAGCTTAAGAAATTCTTATAGCTCCGTCACTCGGCCATCCCCACCGAGTAACGAGACGGCCCGGCGGACTGAAGACTGAATGAAGAGAACTCATTTCGTAGTTGGAGCCGACAGGAGATAGAACGGGCAGTTCTGGGGCGTATTAAGTGCGATTTTTGCGGGTTTATAGGTTGTTGAGTTGTTGCCGCCGTGTTTCAATTGTTAATTCTGTACTTTTAGTGACTGATATTTTTGTATTTGAATAATAGGCAAAGGAAAAGACAGTTGTGCAGCTCTTGGGTGCATAAACAATTATTATAATAATTGTTCCTATAGTTTTTTAATTTTCCCACCGAGAAAAATAGGTAAATCATAAATGTAAGACATTCTGTATGATCGAAATTAATGTAGAGCACGCACATGGGCCATTTCTGCGCGAAGGGAAGATTTAATTCAATTATTAGGACACTCGACTATTAAAAGAATCTTTGGGGTATGCACTTTGAAAGCCGCATGTTTGCAAATGAGAAACATAATAGGTTAAGAAAATCGGCTGTCCAGACTATTTTTACAGTCGAGTCAAAAAATTGTGAGTGCCCATCTGGAGATTTGTTTTCTGAAATATATTTCAGAAAATCTTATTATTTGTATACTTATAAGAGTGTAAGTGGATACGTAACTGCAATCTATATGCAGTAAGTGAACTTGGACCTACATTATAAGAGATTGTAGATCGTACAAATGTTAAATATTAGTTTACATACTTCCAAAAATGTTTTGCGTTCTGTTAGATATTATTTATTTGACTTTTATTTATTTTCATTAATAATCAATTAATAACAGAATACATTTAACGCTTATTTACTTATAATTGCGTTATTTCCAAAGTAAAAATAAAATTCTGTGGTGCCCGTAAAATTTTTAAATACGGCCGTTGCTGGTCTTGCCAGCTGCAAAGTTAACAGCGCGTCGCGATCTCCCCACCATCGCGTAAGAAAACTGGCCTCGCATACATCAAAGAAGCCGATCGGAAGTTTCGGAACTATACTTAATTAGACTACGGCACTGGTGCCTATTGTAGTATAATGATCCTGTTCTATTAATATTTGCGTCTCTTAAGGTTTTTTCTAGTGCATAATTAAACAGAATCGATGAAAGCGGATCCCCCTGTCTCAGTCCCACTCTAACCTAAAACTTTTCTGATACTTTTCCTTTCACTCTCACTCGATCTTCCGTTTGATTCAATGTCATTCTTATCATATTTACTAGGTTCTTGTTGACTCCTAGTTCTAAAAGTGCTTTATACAATTCAGTTCTTATAATCTTATCGTAGGCTTGCTTAAAATCTATAAATAGTATGTTGGTCTCTATTTGGTGTTCGTAACTTTCTGCTTGAATCATAATATTAAAAGCGAAAAGGCACAACACTTGCAACGGGTGGGGATATCGGTCGCTCGGTCTCTTTTCAACTGGCGGAGATCGTATGGGTGAGGTCGTGCACTCGACCAGGTGTTTCTTTAACGCAATTTTGCATAAGAAAATTGCATCGGCATAATTTCGATGGACGCTTGGATCTGCTGAGCGCTGTTATCGCAGTCGGAGTTTAACGTTACACGGGTAGGCATAGGTAGAATGGTTTTTTGTCGTATGCATTAAATTAAACGCAATTAATTATGGACAAAATGACATACAGGGCAGCGTACATGCGATATGAAAACCGCAGGAAAAAACCTAGGCAACTATCACCACTACGTAAAAGTCGTGGAGCGTAGCCCACGGGTCATCTAAGTTTCTTTTAATATATATATTTGGTCAACAACTCCCCTGCCAGCTCTAAACCCGCATTGGTATTCACCCACTATCTCATCCATCTTGGTCACTCATTTATTTTTTATAGTTGTTGATAATATTTTATAGGCTACGTTGAGAAGAGTTTTCACATTCCATTTTATTACCTTTCTTGTAAATTGGGCATAATATTGCCTCAACCCATTCTTGCAGCATGCTCTCCTTTACCCATACCTGCTCCATCAATCTGTGTATCTTTTGTGCCAGTTCCTTACCTCCATATTTGAACATTTCTTCTGTAATTTCATTACTTCCAGGGCTTTTGTTTCGTTTCAAATTCCTGATGATTTCCTCCACTTCTCGGACATTAGGTGGTTCTTCTTCATACATATCTAGCTGCTCTTCCTTCTCCATTTCATATGTTTCCACTTCCACACCATCCTCATTAAGTAGCTCATCGAAATATTCCCTCCACCTCTCCAATACTTCCTCGTCGTCCGCAATCAGTTCACCCTTCTTATTCTTGTAATATATTGGGTTTGGTCGATATCCCTGTCTTTCTTTCCTTACTCCACTATACAATGCTCTAACCTCATTATTCTTAAAGTTTTCTTCAACTGCATTTAATATTTCTTCATTGTATTTTCTCTTCTTTCTCCTTAAAAAGGTCTTACAGTACTTCTTATGTTCTACATACTTTACTTTTGCTTCTTCAGTTTCGTCTATAATCATTTGTAATCGTGTCTTATTTCTTTTTTCTACTTCTTCTTTACATTCATCGTCAAACCATGTCTTTCTTGCATTTTTTGTTTTTCACTAAATTTTTTCGCACACTCCTTCATTTCCTTCTTGAGTAATTCCCCTAACTTGTCTATATTATTCGTTTCTTCCATATTACTCATTTTCTCGATTAATATATGTCGATACTCTAATCTTTCTTCCTCTTTTTCCAGCCTTATCATCTGTCTATCTCTTTTCTACATTATTCTTTTATTCTTTTGCACAGGTATACTCAGGTGAACTTTTATCCCTACCATAAAATGATCAGAGTTCATATTTGGGCCCCTATAGCTTCTAACATTCTTAATGCTTCTTGCTTCCTCCCTTTCTATGAGCACATGGTCTATCTGATTGGTATACCGGCCATCTGGAGATCTCCACGTACCCTTGTGAATATTCTTCCTCTCAAAATATGTGCTCATAATTACTAACCCATTTCCCTTTGCGAAGTCTATCAACAGTTGGCCATTTTCTGTACTCACTGCGTGTTTGCTATGTTTTCCTATTGTAGGCACATATATCTTCTCCCTTCCCACCTTTGAATTCATATCGCCAAGAACTATTTTCATATCATATTTAGGGATACTGTTGTATTCTTTCTCCACTGTGCTATAGAATTCTTCTTTTTCTTCCATACTTTTCTCTTCAGTTGGTGCGTGAATATTCAGCAAACTTATCTTTTGATACTTTCCTCTCAGGCGCAGAAAACACATCCTATCGGTTATCGGTCTGAATTCAACTACTCTATGCTTTAGCATTTTTTTAATTATAAATCCCATTCCCAGCAACCGGTTCTTTCCCCCACTATTAAAGAATACATAATCTTTCAATTCTATTACATCATTCCCAAATTTTTTCGTTTAATGAACTGCTACGATATCAAATTTGAACTTTAAACACTCATTATTTAGTTGCTTCAATGCTCCATCTTCATTCAACCCTCGAACGTTCCAAGTCTCCTGCATTTCACCCGTTTTACCCTTTTCCATTTCATTTCCATTATTTCCCGTTTTCCCGTCCTTTTTCTTTGCCATGTCCGTCATACCAGTTAATCTTGGAAGATCCATCAGTTTTTTGTTTCATCTGCCATAGCTGTACGTCCGTTTTCAGCATCTATCCAATTTTCGTCGGTTTCATTCCATTTCCAGACTTTCCCATTCAATGTTAACTTTTTATATCCAACTTTCACTATTTTGCCTGACTTTCTTTCTTCTTCAGCTCTCTTTCTGATCATTCTCTGTATTTCCCTTTCTTTTACTGTTTAGTCACTATCTATATATACCCTATGGCTGCTTTTTACATCTCTCAGCTTACTCTTGGTTTTCAGCACTTCTGTTCTATCCTGCATATTCTGCAGTTTCACAACACATCGTTCTTCTCCTATTTTATAAGCTTCTTCTAGTCTAGCATCAATGTTTAATTGTATGTTAAAAAATTCTTCCATGGCATTTTTTAGTTCTATCCCCTGCATGTTCTTAATAGGGAGTCCTGTTATTACTAGGTTTTTAATTCTCTTTTCTCTGTCCATGCGTTCAAATTTGCGTTCCATTAATTCAACCTTTTCCAATTTCTTGTTCATAACAGCCATCTCATTCTTTAATTTCGCATTTTCTTCGCCCAGTTTTTGCACCTGAATACAGTACTCTTGTTGCTCTCTCCTTAGTTCTTTGACTTCTTGCTTTATCTCCAGTATTTGTTCTTGACTTTCTTTCTGATCTTGTTGGATTCCTATTATTTCTGACATCATTGTTTCCATTAAATATTTCAGTTCCTTGCTTTCGTTCCCACTTTCCTTTCTCTTTAATTTGTCAGGTGTTCTCATAGTTTTCTTGCATCTGCTAAATCCTTCTCCTTGATCTTCCGCTTTTCTTTTCTGATCCTCCGTTGAAGATTCATCAGTGTCCGTGGCTGTATGCATTTTCTCCTCGTCAAACATTTTTTTGGTAGTTCGCCCCGATATGTCGCCGTCCAGGAGATACCGTGCGACACAGTCGTGGAGTGGGTTGCCTACACCGCATGCGAATTTGACCTTAAGTGACGACGCCCTGCTCTATTTCTTCCGTCTTTTCTGGCTTTCTAACAATCTTTCTTCCGTTTTTCGTATTTTGTATGTGTTCCTAATTACTCGATCTGAAATCTCACCAAAGCTTGCGAAATTAAAGCTAGAATCTTGCACATACTGTGCACATTTCCATTTAAGAGCAATTTAACCAAATGGTCTAGCGAGCCGTAGAGAGAGTGCGACGCGTTTGGGGAAAAGATAAGATAAGAGAGGTGGGGAGAAAAACACTTAAAAGTACACTCCGCGAAATAGATAGCTATCTATACTACCCAGAAGTCTGCGGTCAAGTGCAGCAGCGAGCTCGGGAATTCGGAGGTAGTAAAAAATAAGATACCTACATAATACTAATAATTATTGACCTATGAGTCATAGTTTTTAAGTTATGATTTTTTGTCAGACACGGCCTAATGAGTGGACGAGTCGTGGCAATGCACCATCAGGGTAATGCGTAGCCGACCAATAGGTACCTACATTCATAATAATTATCCGCGTATCTGCCTCGTCCTGATTGCTAAAAAGGGAATATAATGGTACGCATAATCTTACAGTCAAAATATCAAATCTGTAGATACGGTCGTGCTTATTTTGCTCATACACTGTAGTAAGATACCTGAATTATATAATTGCAATCTCTTTATGCAGTTAGGGCATACCAAAAACACACGTATTATAATGGTACATCATCATAAGGTTTTCAGTCCGAAGACTGGCTGGATGCGTACCTCCATCCTTTCCTATCCTGAGCTAACCTAGGCATTTCCCCAAAAGTTGAACATCATACGTCCCTAACTATTTGAGAGCAGTAGTCTAATCTGGGCCTACCCCTACCTTTTTTTATTCCTATCTCTGACTCAAGTATGTCGTGAACTAAGCCTTCGTGCCTCAGAAGGTGTCCTACCATCCTATCTCTCCTATTCCTTATTGTCTTCCATAAATTTCGCTTTTCTCCAACTCTTTCTAATACCTCTATGTTGCTAACCTTATCTATCCACGGTATTTTCATCATGCGTATATAGCACCACATGCTTCTAATTTTTTCCTAGCCGCCTCTCCTATCGTCCAAGTTTCGCACCCGTACAATGCCATACTCCATACATACGTTTTTACTTTTTAGGAGTCTCTTCAGAGTTTCTAAAGTCTGAATAATATAACTTAGCGTATGGGTTGACACATACATGTGAACTGATTTGTTTCGACATTAACAGTACTGTGACACTAATACTATAGTTTCCATGATAACTTTTTTGGGACTAACTAATTAGTACGAAACGAGCAGAGACATACAAATACATTGTTACCCAACATTAAAAATGAGAAAATTAAAAAGAGTTACAATGGAAAATCTTGATTATTTCATCTTACGTTAATAATTAGCAGCCATATCAACTGGTTGCGTGCGAGAGAAACATCAAACTAACATAATGCGTAGATTATTTCAATCATACGCCAAGTTATATTATCAGACTTTACATTTATCATTCCAGAACATAGCAGTTGTTTCTTTTTATTAAATGCAACTCGGCCCTGCGCTATTCTTTGTTTTATATCCCTAGAGCTCCTACCATCGAAAGTTATTTGACTTCCTAAATAGAAATCTGAGACTTCCTCTGTCTTCTCATTTCTAATTTCTATTTTCGTTTTAGTCCTATTTTCACGCCCCCTACACACTAAAATTTTGGTTTTCTTTTTATTGATCTTCATACGATAGCCCTCCATCAAAGCCGCTTCCATTTCGTTCAGAGCACTTCCTAATTCTTCTTTGCTGGATACTAATACTGCTATATCATCCGTGAATCTAAGCATATTAATAGTTTGGCCCTGTATGTTAATTCCAGCAGCTATTCTGTCTTTAATAATATTAATCGCATCTTCGATATATAAATTGAAAACTAGAGGTGATAACGCACATCCCTGCCTCACTCCTTTTCGGATATCTGCCGTTTGCTCTTTGTATAGATTATGAATTATTCTTCTATCCCTATACTTCATCCCCACATTTTTGAGATCTTCGAACATCTTCTATTTCACATCGTCGAAGGCTTTTTTCAAATCTACAAATCCTATATAGGCACTCTTTCCCTTTTCTATTGTTTTTTATATCATTACTCGTAAAGCTAGAATGGCCTCACACGTTCCCCCATTTCTTCTAAATCCGAACTGATCTTCTCCTAATATTTCTTCCGCCCTTTTCTCCATCCTTCTTTGCACAATTCTATTTCAAATTTTTGATGCGTGGGAGGTGACTGATCGTTTTAAAATTTTCGCACCTATCCGCGTCTTTCCTTTTTGGCAAAGCTAGTATGATGTTCCGTTTGTAATCTTCTGGAATCTCGCCTGTCTGGTATATGCAGTTAAAAAGTTTAAATAAACGATCTATTACCTCTTGACCTGCGCACTTTAAGATTTCTGCCTGCAAGCAATCTATACCTGGTGCTTTATTGTTTCTTAAACTTTTTACTGCTAGCTCTTCTCTCACTATAGGGCAGCCTATGTTGTCCCCCTCTACACTACTTTCCCTTTCTAATACATCTCCTACTTCTTGTCCCGCATATAGGTTTCCCAAATATTCCTTCCACCTATCTACCTTCTCTCCGCTTCCAATTAGGATAACTCCTGCCTCGTCCAGTTTACTGTGCATCTCCGCCATATATGCAGAAAATGGAGAGATTGCAATAAAATTTTCGTTCCAACACGCCGGTTGAATGAAGCAACGTATCAAGACGTTTTTGGTTGAAAATGAATAAGGAATAATTAACTTAGACAACCCTACTTTCTAATTACGATAAATATGTGTACAAATAGTAAAATAGGTGTTGAGTTTATGACGGTTATATGACGAATTTTCAGTAATTTGAGGGAGATTTATTTAAGGCGAACGAAAAATATTACTATGAAAATAGTGCGAGTACCTAACTTGATCCTTTATTGACAAATCTTTTTTTTATTTAACGCCCTATCTACTTTAATTTCAGAATGGTGTTGGAATAAAAATGTGCCTACATGTCCCATTTTTACTGCTCAAATTCCGCACCCTTAATCGTATTTTTTACAGTCTTCGCACTAACGTTCATATTTTTAAGATTATTTGGTAATTTATTACATACCCTGATTTCCGTGTAATGATAACTCTTTTTACCAACTTCAAGTTGTAAATTTTTGTTCCTAGTTACATTTGTGCAGGCTTGATATCTGCTTCTCAAATCATTAAAATCGCGCATAACTGCCTCAAAGGAATAACTGCTGAACAGATAAAATAATTTTATTCTGAACATTAGGTAAGATTATTTTCAAAATTCTTTTCTGGAGGTTGCTTAAATGCACCAGAACACTATTATAAGCACTACCCCATGCAATAATGGCGTATGTAGCAACGGTATTAAATAGAGCTTAATAAATTGTTAACAAATTATCAACATTCATTATGGTTTTCAATTTGGAAAAAATATACAGCAAATATCTAGTTCTTTTAAAAACCTATTGAACATGTTCCTCCCATCTAAGGCTGCAATCAATGTAAACACCAAGATACTTAGTGCATGTGTCTCTCTTAATAGGGACACCATTCATCTGAATAGAAAAGTCGGCAGGAACAGAGTCCCGATAATTTTCAAAAGTAATAAAAGTCGTTTTTAGGGTATTCAGAGTAAGCTTATTCTCAAAAAGCCAGAAATAAACTTTCCCCAAACATTCAGTTAAATAATTCTGCAGTTCCGGCCAAGTATCAGCACGGCACAAAACAGCAGTATCATCGGCATAAGAAATTATTTTGGGTAAAATGCTAAGAAGACCAATCATATATATTATAAAGAGCAAGGGGCGTAATATAGTTCCTTGTTGAATATCTATGTCGACGTAACTAAAACTACTTCTAGTCTGATTTATTTTCACGTACTGTAAGCTATTGTTAAGATAATCCCCAATAAGATCGAGAGCTAAACCACGAACACCAATAGAATCAAGTTTTTCAAGCAATTTACTATGATCTACAGTGTCAAAGGCCTTCGCCAGATCAAGAAAAGCAATCGCACTAGGCTTATTCTCGTCTAAATTTGAACAAACAAAATCAGCAACAGTAGCCAATGCATCCTTGCATCCCAATTTCTATAAAAATCCAAATTGATTTTTGGAGGTAACATCATGTATATCGTGCATGCACAAAAGAATACAACCGTTTATATACATGGTGTCCCCAACGAAAACTTGTACCCCCATAAAACTCGGCAAAATAAACGTTTAGACAAAAATCCAAAAACACGCCGATTTTTATATCAAAGGGGACCAATTTTTATGCAATAATAATTCTGGCAACTCTAGCCCTGTGTGGGGGGGGGTAGTCGCCCCCCCCCCAATTTTAAATGGGACGGGGGGCAAATGATACCTACTTTAGAAGGGTTTTTCATTACTTACACAACCGTATTTGTCTTCAGTATTCACCTGGTTTTAGAGTTTGGGTTGTAGAAATGAAAAGATGGTGAAAATTTGTAAATTTATTGACGGCTACTTTTTCAGGTTTTTGCAAAAGAAAATTAAATCAGATAACGAACTACCTACCTGTCGGTTGCCACTTTGTAATGGATTGCAAATTACATTAATTTAGTAAATATTTTTCAGAGAGACAAAGGCCTACATAGATAATGTAGATGGACTTAAATATGTTGGTAAAAATAAGAAAACCCTTTTCAAATGCATTTTGAACAAAAGATGCGGAAGGCGCATTCGAATTTTACTGTGGGAAAACATGGCAAAAAGATATGAAACTAAAGTTGCTATGCGCGAGGTAAGTGTTGACAATTAATTGTTAGAAACAATCAAATGTCAAAAAAAAGAAAACACCTTTTGTGTTCGTCACGTGTTGAATTTCATCTCACTCAAATCTAAATTTAATTTAATTTTTCTTTTAAATATTAAATCATCTCAGAGTTTATGTTTTATTGTTAAAATGTCACTCAAAGATAGTTTAAATTTATTTAGGTTTCCTATTTGCATATAAGTACATATATGTACAGTGTGAAACAAAAGTCAGGAATGTTGAGTGTCAATTAAATATGGATAAATTTTGCGAAAAACGTTAAGACATGTCGAGTTTTAGTTTTTGATGAGATCTGTTTTCACAAAATAAATTAGGGATTGTGCGAAATTATAATCTTTGGGAGGTCAGAAACACATTTCTCTGAACCCCGTAAAATTTGAATTATTGGGGAAAAAATATTTCCCGCTAAATATGCTTAAGGCGCCATGTGTGAATTATTGAAACTATATGGTGACGTCAATATGACGCAACCTGTGAATTCCTAAATCGAAATGGCCACTTCCGGTTCAGTTGACAGCAATCTTGTAAGTCTTGAAATTGTTTCGTGTGTACGTTCATGGTGTTTGCTGTGAAAATGGAATTATGGTGGAGCTCAGTAGCAATTTGGGCTCAGGGCAGCCACGGTGAAAAATTAAAATGTACTAATGATCCTGAAATACACTAATAATTAGTTTATTCTTCTTCTTAACTTATTTCTAGTGTTTAACTGTGCATTAATAAAAGATTGATACTCCTCAGTAAAGTAATAAGCATCAAATTGAAGCGCCGATAACAAGTGATACAGTGATACAGTTAGGCGAGCAGGGACAACAGACGCAAAATGTTGTCAATAGGAAAAAGTTGCACATCTTGTGACGACAGCTAGATTATGTGACGTCAATATGACTGCTCAAGGCCAAATGGCCCATTAAGCGCGTGCTCAGCGATTTGATTCACCTAAATATATTTAACCTGCAAATGTACGCCAAATTAACAACTCTGACAGATGTATAGGAAAAAACAATGTAGCCACATCGGAAGACGCTTTGCCATGGCCAGCAATACAGTCACAATGACAAGAAAGCGTTTCTCCAGTTTTCTGTGAAATCAGACAAGGGTCAAATTTTTTAGAATGCAACACATTTGCAAATAGGCACAACATGTTTGCCTTGTATAAGGTAACTAAACAGGATAATCTTGTAATCCACCCACAACCTTCCAGTGCGTTTTATACACTTCACAATGTTTGAGTACTTAAGTAAAAAAGTTTACAAACAAAATTATTTGTTGTATTAGAATCACAGTGTTATAGTCTGTTCAGTGGTCCTTAAGTATTCTAAAAGTTTTTAAGAGGTGGTTCTTTACATTATTTTGAGTCGAATATTTCTTTTTCGAATCCCTCGCACCGTTAGAAGACGATGTTGAAGTGGAACAAGCATTTCAAAGCATTAACAATGAAGAAAAACCAAATCAGTTCCCGATTTATATTCAGGGTATCCCAGTAAAGGTGGGAAATCTCTCGGGTGCGTATAGATTACACGAAAATAACAGCCCGAGTTCATATAAAGTTTTCTCCTACTACCTTCCCCTGCCGAGATATTCTCCCTTAAATTGGAGAAATAAAAATCGTTTTATTTACACAATTTTTTTATTTTTAATTGTATTTCGATAATTTTCTTGGTGACGTTTGTAGTGATTGAATGTCGATTAAATAATGCGACCCGTTTTTTGATAGTGCATCAGGGGAGCAAGGGGTGAACTACCCCTTACCTTCTTACCGTCATATTTTTTAAGGGGCTGGATATTTTTAATTTTTAGCCGCATTTTTTGTTTCCCCGGACATTTTGCTAATAAAAAGTTACTTTATTGAAAGAACTTTCGATTTTTTGGTATCTTTGAAAATAATGCCAGAAAAAATAAAAACGAAAATCGTAGAAACACAGTACCTCTTGCTCGTTGAGTTTTATTTTTTCGAAAACGCTTCATTTTATCGAAACCTAACAAGAGTAACTTTTTATTAGAAATATGTCCGGGGAAACAAAAAATGCGGTTAAAAATTAAAAATATCCACCCCCTTAAAAATATGAAGTTAAGAAGGTAAGGGGTAGTTCCCTGATGCACTATCAAAAAACAAGCCGTATTATTTTATCGACATTCAATTACTACATACGTCACCAAGAAAATTATCGAAATACAATAATTAAAAATAAAAATTTTATGTAAAGAAAAATATTTTGATTTCTCTATTTTAAGGAAGAATATCTCGGCAGGGGAAGGTCGTAGGAGAACACTTTATATGAACTTGCGGCGTTATTTTCGTGTAATCTATTCGCATCCGAGAGATTTCCCACCTTCACCGGGACACCCTGTATAAACTATGCAGATATGTGGATCTATATGAAACATTTCAGGGTGGCCGGTTTTTTTGCCAGTCAGTGTAGTTCAAAAAAGAACGAGAAACCTTGCACAAACACTAATATAACAGAAATTTACACGAAACACCAACCGAAACAATGCATTGGCCACCAAACTCTTAACTGTCAAAATCTGTCCCTTTAAACGCAGATACCTAATTCACTCTTTGAGAAAATTAGAATCGGTAACATTTGTCACAGTTATTATATTAAGGTAAATAGTCACATAGAAAAAAGGACTGCAAAGTGCCTGCTGATCCCATGGCGGTAACACAGAAACACATTGTTCAAGCGTATCAGTTGCGTTGTCCCTGAGGGACAGATGCTTGCCAAATATTTAGGTATGTACCAGCGACATAATTCAGAACAATCACAAACGAAAAGAAGTTATATTTAGAAAACTTCCATTTAATAGCTTTGGTGTAAACCAGCCATCTCATTTCTTAGCTACAAAAGAGGATATAGGAGATAATAGAATTTTAATTTCTCCAGCAATACATTATACACATCCACATTTAACGATATTAGTTCTAAAACTCACCTGGACAAACTACTACTTCGGATTGGGCAGATAAAGATTTATTGTTATTCACATCATTCGGAGACCAGGCAACTGGTTCTGGTGTTGAAGGTACTATTTGTGGCCACTGAGATTCCCAACAAAACTGCTGAGATGCAGGAGAATCTAGTAGAATGTCTCCTGAACATTCGGTTTTTGAGACTTCAGTTGATGCAGTTTGCATTTGCTACGGAAATTTAAATGAGTAATTAAACGATCAATTGAGTTAACTGTAAGAAAGATTGATTGTAAATTATTGTATTTATTATATGAGCATTGCTGTTAGAAGATTTATCAGGGTTTATTGTAATTTAGTAGGCTACGTAGAGCTATAGGGAAGTATGTATGTAGGTAGCAATACTCTCATAATTCTAACAAATCATGATCTTAATTGTATTTTGTATAATCGTTCTCGATTACAATCACAACTTCTATATACTTAAAGTTAAACTATCTAGATCCAAGCAACAAATTTTATTTTTAAAGAATTGACAATCAAGATAAACAAACGTAATTTCACATTTTATTAACATTACAACCTATGGCCCTTTTAGCAAAGGTAGTAGGGTCTGCACGCCATGGTTAATTATAAATTTGTCCACCCAGTAGCTTTGTCAATAAATTGTTTCAGACTTAGAAAAAAACAATTTTTTCTCTTTCTGAACAGGGTAGTGGTTAAAAACGGTTAAAACCATTTTTAATCAGAGTTCGAAATTAAAATTACCTACATTTCATTTAAATTCAGATGGTGGTGTTCGATACCATCTACAAAACCCCCAGGGTTGTCAATTTTTTTTCAATTTTATGATAATTTATCAAGGTTCCCAAATGTAGAATTTAAAAAAATTCTGAAAGTTGAAAACTCCGCCTTTACAGCGTAGATATCTATCCACACGTATGTTTTATATTGCACACTAGCTTACACTATATTTTATGTCTCAGATGTTCGATTGTTTGAATATGTTTAACCTGTACTATATAAATGTTATAATCGGTTGTAATCAGTATCTTATTGTACGATATGTCCAGTATATGCAGCACAGCACACATACAACTGTAACTTAGGTTGCATAACCACGAATGAACAATACGCCCAAGTAAATCTTTCGGAGGCATATGTTCGAACACTCCTCTTATATTTTGGGCAAATCTCTTGGGAAAAGCCCATTTAACTTTGTTAGGGACGGCCTTCAAGTGTATAGAAACCTAACCCTTTCTTTGCTTTTGGGCAACCCTACGTGCACTCCTAAGTCCTAAATCTCGGTTATGAAAGCAAACCAGCTGAGTAAACTGCGATTCACTTCAATGTCTTCCTTAACCCAGAAATAAATCAGTTTAGATCATGACGGGCCACTAACAAACAATCAAGATACCGCAAGAACTGCATTTATTTTCCTGTAAATATTATATTGCTCACACAGTATCAATCTTAAATTGTAAATAGCTAAAGTACCTACTAGGGTGTTTAATTTGTTTTTGTGCTATTATTTATCGACATTTAGCAATATACTGAACCCACCCTTCTTCGAATGAAAGGTAAGGGTTTGTCGACGAATAATGGTGAGTCTCCACACGTTTGGTATGCGGTTGACTGAGTTTGGCGGTCTTCATAATTCCGGCATATAGTTTGAGACTTTGGAATTTTGTAAAAACAGTAATGAAAATAAACATGTACAGTTAGTACATATAATGATTAATAATACACTTGTGTTCAAAAAAATCCGGACAATTGCATATTTTTGAAAGCCATCAGTATCGTGCAATATCTCGGTTGTTAATCAGCTTCATTAGAGAGCCAAGCAACCATTTCAACTGTTTTACTCAAGTAGGCGTTGTTAAATAATCTGTATCATATTGACGGAAGGCAGAAAAATTAAAGTGATAATAAATTTGACGTTTCTCTCTGTACTCTGAGACAATTTTACACTTAAGAAAAGTGATTATTCGCGGCTTAGTTTTATGAAGTATTCGTCAATATAATTGAGAATCACTTAAAATTTGTTAGTTTTGGTGTTTTTGACAACATGCGGCCTGAGGATTTAGCACGAGCAATGGCTTTATGTGAAGAAGGAAGAAGTGTGCGATATATCGGCAACGTGTTAGGTACTGCCAAAAGTACGGTAAATGATGCGATCAGGCGGTTCTACCAGACTGGCGAGTACACTAGGAGGGTTGTCCTCGCATAACAACTCGACGTGAAGACCGTTTCCTAAGATTATAGGTTCTTTGTGATCGTCGCTTACTTTCTACACTTCTCGCTCGTCGTTTTGCTAACGTTCATGACCATGGGATTTCGGCATTAACTGTTCGTAGAAGACTACGGGAAGACCTAGTGAGATCAAGAAGACCGGCTACATGCCCAAATTTGTCCAGAAACCATCGAGTTGAACGTCTTCGATTTGCACGGGAACATGCCGAATGGACCGTTGAGCAGTGGAATGCCGTATTGTTTACTGATGAGTCCAGATTTAATGTAAAGTCATCAGATGGACGTCAGAGTGTGGAGAAGGCAAGGTGAGCGATTTGCCGAATGTTGCTTGTCTCCAAGAACACCATTTGGAGGTGGTGGAGTAATGGTGTGGGCTGGCATCTCAATGCATGCCAAAACCGAACTTGTAGTCTTAAACAACGGGACAATCACGGCCGATAGGTACATTAATCAGTGTCTGGTAGATCATGTGGCACCATTTGTCTCATTTATCGGGGGTAATTTTGTCCTGATGCACGATAACGCCAGGCCACATATTGCTGGAGTAGTCACCCAATATTTAGATGAGGTAGGCATCAACAGATTTCGATGGCCAGTCCTGACCTTAATCCCATCGAGCATTTGTGGGATTCATTAGGTTGTCGTGTAAGGAACCGAAATCCAACACCAAAGTCCGTCCAGGAGCTGAGAGTGGCGCTTGTTGAAGAATGAAACCAGATCGATCAAGAAGAAGTCGTTGTTCTCATCGGAAGCATGCCAAGGCGGATTGCTGAGGTTATTCGTGCTCAGGGGGGTAATACACGTTATTAAGTACTCATTGACATAAAAAATTATGTTGGTATCACAATATTAGGTGATTGATAGGTACCTACCTACAACTCATGCACAATATTTAAAAAAAGTTCTCTGCTTTCTATGTAATTTCTTTTTGTTGGAAATCTTAATTAAATTTTAATTTGTTTGAAATGTTTTTCCTTGTTTGTGATTATTAGGAATATAGAATATTTTTACGATCTACCTATATAGTCTATAAACATATCCCAGTTTGCTATATTTTTAAGTTTGTCCGTTTTTTTTTGAACATGAGTGTACATATACCACATCCTTACATACTTATTTAAATTTAAAACGTTTGCGGACGATAACCAAAAACATAAACAGTTTCGTTTTGAAGTTCGATATGCACACACACACAATACCAACTATGCAGGGACATTTTACATTTTAGTTGTTTTTATGTTGGTAATGTTAGTATGAAGGTCCTGCCACCCAGAAGTTCGGACTTGGTGAACACTGGTCCGCGCACGGTAAATAATACTGCGCTTAGGGATATTTTAAACCAACGATGTCGGATGCCGGACGCCGCATACCGAACTTATGGAGACTCACCAGAAGTCTCCCTCCGACTAGACTATATAAAGCTGCAACAAAAGAAATCGTTCATAAGAGAACGACCTGCTCAGCATAAGTATATAGCATGTCTCAGAATGTGGTACCGAGGGATACAGCTGCCCATTTATGTGCCTAATCAAAGGGCATTGTTAAGCAAAGGAAAACGTTGTGAAACAATTATGATGGTCTATGCCTAGAATAACACTAACGACATGCTTGGAGTAAATCACGAGGTAAATTTCCTATAAAAAGGAGATGCTAGAACAAAATGAATTGGTCCATAATGAGTGCTGCCAGCTTTGTGGATCCTCAGTATTGTTGAGCCCATGCAGCAACGGAACATGGCTTCCCAGAAACAAGAGTGGGGTCAGCAACTCTACTTTTGTATATGTTTTATGAAACAGTAGTTGCTGAGAAAGATATACTTCATTTCTACAGTGCTAGTGCATAATCATGAGTTGGGGAGGGTGATATTTAAAAATACTTTGTAGACTCAAATATTAAGCAACACTCACCAAAGGGCAACCTTCATAAGCAGTTATGTGTTCGGCTGAATTTTCATCCATGGTATTGGAATGTGAACTACTTTCACTACAGTTATTGTTATGCTTCTTGCTTCTCTTACGGACATTACTTTTATCATCATTTTTTACTACATTCTGATTATTACTATTTGGAATTATTAAAGACAAATTTCGCGAAAATCTAAAACAAAATAATTTACTTGTATTTAACGAAGTTATACAAATGGTGTAAAAAATAGAAAATTATAATCTTTCATGCAAACTAATAAAAAAATTTTTTCTACAGCGTATTTAAAAAAAAACAATAATGTACAGTGAACCCTCTCTTCGGCGGACACTTGCAAATTTTGTCCGTTAAAGGGAGGTGTCCGCTATTAAGAGATTGTACTTATTTATTATGTACCTCAATATTTTGGTCAATGGTTAATTACAAATATTAAGACGCACGCAATTATTTATTTATTATATTTATTATGAATCAATGTGTCAGAAAGAGGTATGTTTTTATGTCGAGCTTTAATAAACCGCTGATATGTTAATGAATCGATAGTTCGCCCTTCTGGACCAAAAGAAGTTCGTTTAAATTTCAAACTCACTGTATTAGAGTGCCATAATTTAAGATTTTCTTTTTTCTTCAAAATGTCAGCAGCTTGTCTTTTACCGATACCGAAAATTTTCGATAGTTCACGAACATTTTTTTTGTTTCATCAGCACGCTTAATATTTTCAATTTTTTCTTTCAGGTGCCATATGTATTGTTAACATTTTTTTTGTTTCATCAGCACGCTTAATATTTTCAATTTTTTCTTTCAGGTGACATATGTATTGTTATCACTCGAAGGTACGTACATACACTTCTCAACTTTTCACTTCACAGTTCACACACTAATAAGGTTAATTTTTACGCGTAAATTATTGCGAAACAGTTCTTCTGACAACTGGCGATTACTCAAGAGAAAGTAATAATTGATTCTGTTATTTATTTTACCTGGCTGGATTATTTGTAAAATCTGTCATCCATTACCAATTGTATTACATGCTTATCTTAGCTTGAAAACAACCAGTTGGACCCCGAAAATATTTCAGACGAAGTCACTCTAACAAGGGGAACACTAACTTGTGCATCCCAGTTCTTACATATTGTTTATTAAGAAAACTAGAACGTTTTTTTTTCAAGCATATTGATACCAGAGATGCTTACGACCTAACTATATGATTTCTTAAGTAACTTTAGTAGGTACTTTAAAATATGAATGTAAATCTCACGAATCAGTATGTGTTGGCGTCATTGCGTCATAATTACATATTGTTAAGAATGCAATTTTATTCTAAGCAGCAAAATGCAGGCCTCAAAAAACAGAACCGAGAAAATAAGAAATTGTCAAGATTATATTCAAAATAAATATGACTTTTGTAAGAGCTGCTGAATTTACTTTACGGCCTGACTTTAAATAATTGAAATACAGTGAATCCTATGTGAATATTGACGTATAATTTGACCGCTTTTTGTTGAAACCGAGGAATTCCTATAATTTTACATAAGTGGTTAACCTGTCTATGTTGACCACCGTCAAACGAGTATCTTTTTCACTATAAATCCATTTTTTGGTAATGTAATGAAATCAATGCATCATACACAATACATTCGACATCGGTATAATCGCGCGGACGCTCGGCCCAGTTCCCCCACTCCAGTCGCCTAGAAACATTACATTTGCGTAGCTCAGTATCCACACGGAGTGGAGGCACTTTGCTCCTGACCAACCTTTGTTTATTTTATATATAAAACATTTCGAAAGCTTGGCAAGAGAATAAAGAGTGTTCTTTAATAACTCCCAGTCGAATACCCCTAAACCATTTACTTTATATAAATATATACATATAATAGCGCTACAGGCCCAAGGCTTGATCGACTATTTTCCTCCACTCCCTCTTGTTTCTTGCTTTGTCTGACCACTCCCTTATTCCCAGATCTCTAATGTCCTCCTCCACTGCATCCAACCATCTCCCTCTTGGTCTTCCTCTCCTCACATCCAACAATCTTGCTCTCAGGACGATCATGGTGGTACGAGACCCACTCATTCTTTCCACTTGTTCCAACCATCTTAGTCTTTGGGCTTTTATTACCTTTGTAATTGTCAGCTCTCTGAACAGCCCTTCTAACTCTGCGTTTGTTCTTCTTTCCCACCCATATTCATGCAACCTCCCCCCATAAAAATCTTCCTTAAGAGGGATACGTACGTTGCTCAAGAAAACTAAGCACTCGGTCGCGTGATACTCTCCCCCACTACACCAGCCAGTGTAGGAGAAAAACAAGGAGAAACATATCTGCCGACC
The DNA here is from genome assembly GCA_963966045.1 of Xestobium rufovillosum. Lineage (NCBI taxonomy): Eukaryota > Metazoa > Arthropoda > Insecta > Coleoptera > Ptinidae > Xestobium > Xestobium rufovillosum. Next base: position 41,071,039 of record OZ014494.1, on the reverse strand, counting down.
AGATACGGCCCGAACATACTCGGCTATCACCGACTGCCGAGGGGAGGTCAGAATCTGCTAGTGGAAGGAGGTGACTCCCGTTTTTAGAAATGGGTTTATTGTCGAAGTAAATTTAATGTAGCTTATTTATTTTCAGTCTAAATGCACTCAAATTTGAAACGCAAGCAATTTAATGTTCATATTATAGTGTGCTCGAAATAGTTTTCCAGTAGTTGCTTTTTGAACCAAGTTTCTAGCTGCTAAAAATACACCAAAAGGCAAATTTCACGTCTCGTTTCTATGACTATTTACATACTTTTTCTTAATTTTGTTTGACTGAATTGTAGAACACACCTTCTTCTTTCTGACAAAAAAGAAATTTCTACAAAATATTTATTACTAAGAGCGCTACGTTTCATAACATAGAGCTTGATATCGGCGCTGTTTTCAACGTACCAATCCCTCTTAAAATCTTCCTCTCGCATCATTCTAGCCTTTCCTCGTCTTTCTTAGAGATGACCCAAGTTTCGCAAGCGTAGGTTACCGTAGGCCTAACTACGGACATATATATTCTTTTCTTTGTATTTAGCGATACACTTTTTGATTTTAAAATCTTTGCCAGAGTGCCCGTACTTCTACTTCCTTTCGCAAGCCCGATGGCTGGTTTATAATGGATGTTAACTTATTCTGCTAACTTAGAGTCTGGTAACTTATGCCGTTAACTTAAGGGACATGGTTCACAATGCAGGCGTGTTTTACGGTTATTCTGGGCGTCGCCATACAAAACATAAGAACATAACCTTATTTGAGTACGACACGAAAACCGAAAAATAGCTTGCTATGGATGAATTTGATACTGATGGATTTGTTTGAGGTGTGTTTGTGGTTATCTTAACTACTACAGTAGTAGCAGCAGCATACAAAAAGCTGAAAAGAAAACGCCAATGAATCAAAAACGGCGTGAGAAAGGACATGTTCCTAATCTTTTTCAAGATACGAAAAATATTGACCTCCGAAAAATTTTTTGTTTATACAAGAATGTCCCATGAATGTTGTTCGTTTGTTAAATCTCATTCAACAAGAACGAAATAAAACAACATAACCTACAGCAGAACAAAACGTAAACATAAATGGCCGTCGTCAAAAGTGAAGTTGGTAACGCATTAACGTGATTGGTCGAACTTATTTCGTATGCTGTAAGATATAAAATATCGCCAACTACTGGGTTACCGGCATAAGTTAACATCATATTCTTTCCTATTATGAACAGACGCATTTATTTGTATGTGTTTTATATTTTAAGGTTACAGCATAAGTTTAAGTTAACATCCATTATAAACCAGGCATTAATGTTTTTCTCGGCTGCTGTCGTTGTCACTGCTTATTACTACCCACAAATAAACCTATTCTGTTCTCCATTCGAAACTATATACTTCTCCTTCCGTTACAACTTTCAGATTCTGTTGCATCTCTGGTCCCATACTCATATACTTTGTTTTGCTTTTGTTCAATTTCAGTCCCAATTTTAGAGCCCTTCCACTTAACCTTTCTATTACACTTCTGAGGCCGTTTCTAGTGTTTGCTATAATTACCACATCGTCTGCATATGCCAGGCACTGGTGGTTATTACCGTAGATTGTCCCTTGCCTGTTGATACCGCTATCCCTCATGATTTTTTCCAGTGCCAGGTTAAATAAAACTGTAGATAGAGGATCACCCTGTTTCAAACCTCGCCGAATTTCGAACTTCTCTGACACCTGCCCATTCACCTTTACCCTGCTTTTGGTGTTTTTTAACGTCATCTTTACCTTCCTTGGTATTCCTAGTTGTTCAATTGCTAAATATAGCTGTTGCCTGTCAATAGTGTCGTATGCCTGCTTGAAGTCGATGAATATCATGTGCAGTGCTCTACCATACTCAAAACCACCACTCAGTATCTGTTTCAAGGTGACAACCTGATCTGTAACTGATCTGTTACTTCGAAACCTACACTGATAGATAGATAATGGATTGATTGTTTCCCATTTGGGATTACAATTCAAACTAAGCAAATACACATATAAATAAATTAATTTCGACCTGTCTAATTCCATTTATGTATAATCACCCCTCCCTCTCCTTCCTTCCCCTCTATATCAATTTCATCCACTTCTCCCCTCTTCCGCTTTCCTCCAGCATCATCTCCACTCTCACTTGTTCCGTGTTCTCTCTCAACCAGCACCTCTCCAACACATGTTCCCATGTCTCCTTCTCCGCTCCACATACCCTACACATTCTTCTGCCTTCGCTTTCCCAACACCTTCCACCTCTCATCTCATTTCCCAGTCTAAACCTTGCCACCCTTATTATCTTCTCTTCCCTTCCCCTACTTCGTAGATATCTCGGCAGTCCCGCTGTTCTTATTTCTTTATATTTGTTGTTGTATCTTGATTGTCTTATCTTCTCTTCTTTATCCTGCACTTGTATTTGCCTGTCTCTCTCCTCTACCTCTCTCACCATGTTCCATCCTGCTGTTCTCAAGTTCTCCACTTCTTCTGCTGCATATCTGCATTTCTTGCCTCATTTCGATTTTTCTCTTCTTCCCTTCTGTACCTCTTCCCAACACTGCCTGGCTAACTCGTTCCCGCTCCCACCTCTCAACTTTTCCTCATATTTCATGGCTCTCTTTCCTGCCCTGATTCTTAGTTTTTCTCTATTTGTTTTGTCTCTTACCATGTAACCTGGTGTTATCCAATCTAAGCCCAGTGTCCATCTTATGCACTTTTCCTGGATCCCCTCTATCTTCTCTCTCTCTCTCTTCCCACCCCCAAATTTCTGCTCCATACATGGCTACGCTGCTCACCAATGCGTCAAACAACTTGACTATTCTTCTCCAGTCGCCCTCAAAATTCCTCTTTCCTATTCCCCATACCTGCTTCATTGCTATTGTAGCCTTCCTTACTACCTCTCTTACATGCTTCTCTTGGCCCCCATTCTTTTGTAAGGTGAATCCCAGATATTTAAACTCCCCCACCTCTTCCCCCTTCCACTCCCACTTCTCTATGCAACTTCTCCCCCCCCCTTTCCTGCATCTCATAATTTTAGTCTTCTCCGTGTTCAATACTAGTTCTTTCTTCTCCAAATATCTTTCCATTCTTCTCAGCATCTCCTTTAGTTCTTTCTCTTCCTTTGCCAAGAGGATTATATCATCTGCATATGCTAGTGTCCAATATTAATTTTTCCCTATTATCACTCCCCCTGCCTATCTCTTTCCCATTACCTCTTCTAAATCTGACAGGAAGATATTAAACAAGTACGGGCTCAGGGGACACCCCTGTCTGACTAATCTCTCCGTCCAAAATTCTTCGCTTAGCTGTCCTCCCACCCTTACCCTGTTTCTTGTTCCATTATATATTTCCCGTATTCTTTCTCTCAAGTTCTTTCCTATATTCTTTCTTTCCAACATCTCAAATAATTTTTTTCTGTTAATTCTGTCAATGCTGCCCTTAGATCTACAAAGCATGCCATTATTTTCCCTCCCTTCTTCTTCGTTTCTCTTCCTATTACGTGATTCAGTGTATAAATATTTTCCATTGTACCTCTTGCTTTCCTGAATCCCGTTTGTCCTTCTGGTATTATATTCTTCTCCTCTAATTCTTCTTCCAATTTGTTTGCCAGTACTGATGCATATATTTTATATGCTGTTGGCGTCAGTGTCACTCCTCTGTAATCTGTTGTTTCCCTCCTCTCTCCTTTCTTTCTTATTGGCACTATCAGTCCCTCCCTTCACCTTTCTGGAAAACCTTTTCCTTCCCATACCCCACTGCATATCTTCCTTATCATTTCAAGTGTTTCCTCACCTCCATGTATCCATACTTCATTTTGTAGTTCGTCCACCCCTGCAGCTTTTCCACCCTTTAATCTGTTTACCACTTCTCTGACTTCCTCCAGTTTTATTGTCTCAACTTGTACCTCTTTATTTGTGTCTTAGTTTATGTCATTATCATTTACTCTCTCCCTCGGTCCCCTCCCAATACCTGCATAAAATGCCTCTTCCAATCATCCATTGTAATTCTTTCATCTATCTCTCTTCCTTGCTTCTTCTATCTATTTATTATATTCCATATTTATTTTTCTGACTTCACCTGCAGTAGCTTGATTCTTGCCTCTTCCTTTTTCCTTTCACATAAGTTCTTGAACGCCGTTTTTTCTATCCTGTACTCTTCCAGACTCATGTTTCCTCTTCGGCATCTCCTCATTGCTTTCCTTACTTCTCTCTTTCTGTCTCTACACTCCCTGTCCCACCATTTATTTCTCCTTCCCCCTCCCCTTACATCCTTTTTGATTACTTTCCATCTTGCTGCTCCCCTTATTATCTGTTCCATCTCCTTCACCATCTCATCTGTATTTTCCTCTCTGATTTCTTTTCCTCTTTTGTTCTTTCTGTACTCCTCTATTCCTTCTGACCAATCTATCACAGTTTTTTCCTCGTTCAGCCGTGCTGCATTCTTCTTTTAATTCTGCAATTATCGGACAGTGGTCCGAGTCCACGCTATCTCCCACCCTTAGACTCCCTATTTTTTCCCAACCTTCCATATTCCCAATGACAATCAATTACCGAGGTCCCTTTGCCTCCCACATACGTAAATTCTCCCTCCCTATCTCCTTCTTTCATCCCATTCATTATTACCCAACCTTCCTCTTCCACTAATTCCAGCACCAACCTTCCATCTTTGTTTATGTTCTTATCTTTAGACTTCCTTGTTGTTTCTTCGTCTCCTTCAACAGTTGCCATTATTCCTCCTCTTTCGCCTGTTCTTGCGTTGAAATCGCCTCCAATCAATATGTTCTTCCCCACCTCTTCCCCTCCTGTAATTTCTCTTAACACTCTTATCTTCTCTTGCATATTATTATTCACATACACCGCTCCTACAACTATTTATTTCGCGATATTCGGGACGGCTCATATCTATCACCTGCCAGAAGGTAAGGCCAAACCCACACTGGTAATCTCCAATTATGTTTTCCGCATATTCAGTCAGCTTCGATTTTACACAGGTTGCTAATACTTTGTAAACTACGTCTAGCAGCGCTATTTCTCTACAATTATCGCAAGAAGTTACATTCCTTTTTTTGCATATAGGCACTATTAACGCTTCCCCCCACTTTTCTGGCATTTCTTCTTTATTCCATGCGGTTCTTATAATACTACACGCCTTCTCCTGCAATTCTTTTCCTCCACATTTAAGCATTTCGGCACCTATGCTGTTTCCTCCAGGACTCTTATTATTCTTTAAATGATAAATCGCCTCCTTAATTTCTTCTTCCGTTGGGGTTCAATTTCGCCATTCTTTTCCATGCCTCTGCCCTCCTCCACCTCATACTCCAGTTCTAATGGCCCTCCTCCATCCAAAAGTTCTTCAAAATACTCTTTCCATATTTCTACACTTCTTGTTCTGTCGCCTATTAAGTTCCTCTCCTTATCTTTGCAGAACTTCGTTTTATTTTGATATCCGAATCTCCTGATAGAAGTTCTCTATTTCTTTGTTCTTAAAATTTTCCTCAATGTCTGATATTAATTTTTCGTTATACATCCTCTTTTTCCTCCTACATAACCTTTTTGCTTCTTTTATAGCCATAGCGCACCTTTTCTTATTCTCTTCCGAATCTTCTTTCATCTTGTTAATTCTTGCCATTCTTCTTTCTCCAATCAACTTCGAACACTCTTCATCAAATCATCCCTTTTTCTTCAATGGTTTCGTCTTTATAATTGTTTTCTTAACTGTATCTGTGATTGCCACTTCTACTTGTTTCCATTCAGTATTTATGTTGCTAGATTCTGACATGCCTTTTAGATTTTCTCTTAGTTCTTCCTGATATTCCTTTTTCACATTTGCCTTTTGAAATTTCTTTACTTTGTAGTTGACCTTATTTTCTGCTTTAGTTCTTCTAACCCATGATACTTCTTCTCTTATTTTCATCGCAACCAAATAGTGGTCCGAATCTGCATCGGCCCCTCTGTAGCTCCGAACATCACAGACATTTCCAACATGCTTTTCCTCAATTAAGATATGGTCAATCTGATTAGACACCTTTCCATTTGGGGTTACCCATGTACCTTTATGTATATCTTTATGTTGGAACCATGTACTGCAGTACCTCATCTTTTTTCCATTGCAAATTCAATCAGTTTTTGTCCATTTTCATTGCTATTTCTGTGTAAGCTGTATTTTCCTATCGTGGGCCTAAATATTTCTTCTCTACCTATTTTAGCATTGCAGTCACCTACAACTATCTTGACATCGAATTTGGGCAGTTTATTGTAAATTTCTTGCACTTGTTCATAGAACACATCCTTAATTTCTTCCTCCTTATCCTCGGTTGGTGCATGGATGCTGATTATACTTATATATTTGTTTTTTCCTTTTAACCTCAGCCAGCACAATCTATCCGTTACCGACACGAATTTTGAGACCATCGTTTTCGCTGCTTCGTTGAGGAAGAATCCTACCCCCAGCCTCCTATCTTCGTTTCCACTATTAAACAGAGTAATAAAATTTCCTATTTCCATAATCACATCATCTCTTTGTTTTGTTTCCTGTAAAGCAACTACATCAAGTCCACACCTTTCTGCTTCTGTTTTCAATATTTTCAATGCTCCTTCTTTATAAGTACCCCTAACATTCCAGGTTGCAATTTTCGAAATATTCTTGCTATTACGTCCCCTTGTCAGCTTTTTCAGATTTTTCCAACTTTCATTTCCCTCTTCATTGCCTTGGTTGTACTGCATTTCCTTCCTGCTCTTCATTTTTGTCAGTTTTTTAAAGGAGCTTGCATCTTCTCCTCTTCCAACTCATTTGTTGCTTTATTCCAAACCCATACTTCAATTTTTGGTAAGCTACCTTTATTTTCTTCCCCAAGTTTCTTTTTTCCTTTGCCATGTCTCTCAGTTTCTTTTGAATATCTCTTTCCCTTACTGTTAAGTCGTCATCAATATAAATATCCCGTCCCTTCAGTTTGTTTTCATTTTTCATAATCCTGACTTTAGCATCCATATTACATATTTAGTTTGGCAATTAGCATCGTCCTCCCGCTTTTTGTGTTAACCTTAATTACTGCTTCTACTTATAGGCGAAACAATTGTCATGTTTAATAATTAATAATAAATTTACGAAAACCTAGACAATCTTGTCTCATTTAAATTAGTGATTATGGATTTTCGTCAAGTAAAGGCAGATACCATCAAATACACTAATTGTGTACAAGAAACGCATGGAAATTAATTTTTTATAACACCATCGGAAAGTTGAGAAAATTTCTGATCTTTTGTTGTACAACCTCCGTATCTCTAACTCTGACGGTTTTTGACTTATAAGCATTTTTTGAATGTAAGACTAAAAATGTATTAAAGTCTAAGGACCAAGTCTTGGAAACCAGAACTGTGTTTTGAATTATTTAACTAAACAGAAAAATAGAAATCTATCAAGGGTAAACTATTTGCCAAATCAGTTTTAATTTTAATAACCCTTTCGGGATGGTGGCGGGGCGCCAAATGATTCATTTTAAAAAATGTTATATTTTGTTTTCTTTTCATTATTATTACTTGATCGCAAAGCCATTTTCTGAGATCTGAGCAGAAGATGCACTCCTAAACGCATAACACAGTAAACTGCATGATGGAACACGAATGCTGGGAGGAGCCAATAAGCGCCAATCATAGACGTTATTGGTTATCATAATGCTGCCCCACTATCAAGCTGTGGTCATTTACAGTCCTAAACCTTCTCTCCAAGCTTGCAAGCTTGCAAGTCGTTTCCCCACTGGTAGGTAAGAAAATTTTTTGCAACTCCGGTCGCTCCCCGTACAGAAAGGGATAGGAAGTAAAAATAACAGAGAAAACTGGAACATAAATTTGTAATAAAAAAAAATTGTGTGTGTCAGCTCCGACGCACGACTGGAGTCAGTTAAGTGGTCTGTTTCAAAAATTCATTGGGTCAGGTTTTCGTCAGTAATGGGGTCTATTTCGTTTGATAAATTGCTTTGTTATTCGTTCCAACATAATATTTAATGCCCATTAACGTCATAGCCCGGCCCATTCCCCTGTTTAACATTGTTGACCGTAACAGTAACATATACACTACGAAATCTTGTTTTATTTGGCAGCATAGCTCACATATTATAGCGCTCAAATTTTGATGCTCAGGTAATATTTTTGGTGCTGAAAACAGATATTTTGTGCTGAAAATTATAAACAGGCTACAAAACTCCACATTTTTGAGATCAAATATGAATAATTTAGTGCTCAAATTTTATTGCTCCTCAAATGTAATTTTTAGTGGCACAAGACAAGTATTTATAGGTATCAAACCAATATTACTATAACTGTACCTACCCAACTTACTTGCATCAATATTTTCATATACTTTTGAATGTTACAAGAATTTATTTTTGCTTTTGTATTTGAAAGGGTTTTATTGTTGTCTTTTATTATTTGAATAAAAAGGAATAAATAATAATTCCGTGTTTTTTAATAATCATCCCAGTATTGGTCAAAGCCGATAAGAGTAAGTTAATATCGGGCTATTCAATATATCAGCCTCTGGAGCGATGTCACCGATATCTAATTCAAAAAAGAGTGTTCTAAGATCTTGAAATCGAAATACTGTGAATTATTTGCATACCGAAAAACTTACAGGAATATGTTTTAAAGAGTTAAATTTCATACCAGTTGGCGGGAATGTTTTCCCTGCTGTAATCTGAAATTACTTTAGGAATATATTCGTGGCATTTCAAAGATTATATTTTCACTAAATTCCAAATACCAAATGGACCATAATTGATATTACCCCCATCTCCACTATATGCCACAAAAAACATACGAATATACCATTAAATTTTACCTGTACGGAAGAGGCCAAGGTTTAGCATTATCAGCCGGTGATAGCTCATCATAACCAACAGTTTTACGCTCAGCAGAAGACATAATGAATACCACACACTCCTTTTTGTTTCTTACAAATTCTTGTATACAACACTCGACAGGGCCATTTTCAGTATTTAACTTACACGTCGTCCCCAGTATCAAATTATCATCTCCATAGTACCATTCACCCATTCGTAATTCTGTAATTTTTTAAGAGGAATGTTAAACAAGGCGTTACAAAAAAGTTGGTCAAGCCGTTAACCTCGAATTATTTGGTCGGAAATAATGGGACTCTCCTTATTCCTTTTTTATTATATGGATCAGTCTTTCAAGAGACAGTGTCAAAGTGAAAATTCTAAACAAGAATTTTATTAATAACTGTTTTTTTAAGATACTCAGTTGAAATATTGCAGACTGTTTTCTTATGCCTGCACACTTTTTGTGTAATTTTCGTCAAACTGATTGGAGCACAAATGAGGGAAATGGGGGTTGTAGTAACCATTGACCCCCACTTTTTCTTGCATATGCCTATGGTTCAAAGGATGTGTTTTTTATTCTTTTATTTTTTCACCCTTGTAAAATTTTGATTTAGGGCTTAGTTTACTAGATATATATCATACCTTTTTAATTAATCATTATTTTGACAACCAAACACTCACCTGTTTTTATTTTCAAGACCTACTTAGAAAAATCTAGTTATTGGTCCATCTAAGTGCCAAGGACAAATAAGTTTATAACATTTTTTTTACAAAATTAAACTCGATATTTGAAAAAAACTATTTTTTGAATGTCAAGCCCTAAACCTAGCCTAAAACAAAAGGCGAGTGGATCACAACACCTAGTCAAATGAGTTGCAAACCAAGCCCTAATTTAAAATTTTACAAGTGAAAAAATAAAAGAAATAAATGCTAGATCTAAAAAACAAAACCTTTGAACCATAGGCGTAGGAAAAAGTCGGTGGGTCAATGGGTACTACAACCTCTCTTTCCTCCATTCGCGTTTCAATTCTTTTGGTCAAAATTGTACAAAAATTTTACTGGCATAAGAAAAAGTCTGCGGGAAATTTCAACTGCATATCTTAAAAAACAACGGAGAGTTGTCACCAAGCATTAATTCAAAATTATACAAGAGTAAAAAAATAAAATAACTAAATGCTTGATCTAGAAAACAAAACTTGTGCAGGAAAAAATCAGGGGTCAATGGGTACTACAACCCCACCTTTCCTAAATTCACGTTTCAATTCTCTTGACCAAAATTATACAAAAAGTGTGCCGGCTTAAGAAGTCTGTGGAAAATTTCAACTCAATATCTTAAAAAACAACAGAGTTATTAATAAATTGATTTTTTGAATATTAAGTTTGACACCCTGGCCCTTGAAAGAGAGATGCTTAAATGAAACAGTCTGTGGTTAACGGCTTGCCCTAGTTTCTTGTAACACCTTATGTATTATGATTCTTTTATTTAGTAAGACAAAATAAAGTTGATTTTTGCCTCGATTTTTGCAAAATGTTACAGCAATAAAAATATACACAGTGTCCCAATTACGAGCCGTCAGTATGAGTAACTTGGTTAGTGTTGAAGTTACAAGGATGGTTAAATGAGGAAAGTTTATCACAATTTTATGGTCATCCCAAATCTACATTCAAATTTTAAATATCGTTCTTGAGTTTAGAAGTACCTGAAAAAAGTGTGTTTTAGTTTTTTATCATTACGCTTTTTATAATTTATTTTACATTGTTGAGACTTGAGCATTATTAAGGCACTTTTTGAAGATACCCTTGGGGGTCTTATCAGTTTTTTCCTATCTCTTTTTATTTCCAAGATAGAACTATTTTTTGTTTTTCTCATGGATGTCAATTGTTTTGTTTGCACTTTTTAATAGTATTTTCTATTGCCTGTTTAACGATGTATTACAACCTGTCACAATTTTCAATTTTTAAAAATTAATGCACCACAATGTTTGAAAATGTTTGAAAATAAAATTTTTTATTATTTTGATTCGATTTATTTTTGAAAAATAGTAGTTGAATATTCGAAATTAAAACAGATGTAAAAAATACTGATAAGACCACCAAACGTGTCTCCAAAAAGTGTCTTAACAATGTTCAAGTCCCAACAAAATTAAATGAATAAAAAAATGCATAAAAAACAAAATTGCAATTTTCTGCTTTTTCAGATATCTCAAAAACCAAAAAGATTCTTAAAATTTGCTTGTAGATTTGGAGTGGTCATAATATTTTGATAAACTTTCCCGATTCAACCATTTTTGTATCTTCAATAATAACCAAGTTGTTTGTCCATGCTGATGCCTCTAAACTGAGACACTATATGTATAGGGCATGCCAAATTGGAACAATACAAATCAAACAAACAGCAAAATAGTTAAACTAACACATAAAACAAAATACGACAAAATGCAATACGGAATTAAACAATTTTACTGGTGTTTTTTAAGCGGCAAAAAGTTAGTGTGAACAATTGGGGAAAATAAGAAGAATGAAAGAAAATTTGTGAGTTTCATTCTAAAGTGGTATACTCAGTAAAAACAACAGTGTTGGAAACATGGAGCTTCCGACAATGTTTATGACAAATATGACAATCTTTTGAGAAACATAACATTTTTTATCGATCATACAGTGGCAACATTATTATTGCCTTCTTTCTCTGAAAATATTATAAAAGATAACGAATATTAATAAAGTCAGGTCATAAAAAAACCTTGAAATTGTTTGACAAATGGTGCAAATTATCAGAGTGTCTGCGCTGAAATAACATGCTTTATAACATTGTTTTAAAACAATATGGTACAATGAGCACGGAATGGTACTTATTTCCCACAAATATGGATATTGCAGCACGAGCCATGGTGTGAAATGAACATTCCGTGATGGGAAAAATTAAATGAGTTTGCTAATAACATTTTCAGAGTGAAAAATTCAATTTGATGTTCAACAGTTACTATTATTACATTTATAAGAGCCCACTTGAAAATGGCTGCACAGTGAAATAATTAATTTTATACATTACTTATTTTCAAGTGCCGTTTTACTCTGCATCCATAAATGGAAACTAATCGACATTTCAAAAACAATGGCCTATTTAATCGTTTTAAGCATAGTTCTGTCTTTTTTCATTGGCAACATATTTGAGTTTTCATCATACACCCCCCCATTACGGGAGGGCCTAATGGTTAAGGTCCAAAATCAGCAGGGCTCCTGAGTTAAAACACATTATAATTATTATTTGACAAGATTGTGCACTAATTTAGGACTACAAATTAAGACTTACTCTCACTTATTTGATACAGAAAACTGTCACCTATTATTTCCAGTGGCAGAATTGTTAAAGAAATGGTTGCAGAATTGAAATTGTAAATTTAGGTATGTTAGTTTTTCAATAATGTATGTTTCGAATGTGCATGGAAAACCGTAGACCACTGGTTTCGTCCTTTTGGGACTCATCAGTACGGTGCTTTGTCTTACACACTCGAACCATGCAATTTTTGTAAATTTATCTTAACTCACCTCTACGAATATCAGTCCAAGTATCATATTCAATATTTCTGTAAATATTAGGATCTAAAGCTTTTGCAACTTTATATGGGAAAGGTGCCATTCCATAGGCGCTATCATTTGAATTATCTTCCTTCATGTTGCAGAGCAATGGTAGTTTTAAATTTAACACAGGTTTTCTATCTTTTTGTTTATGATCTTGATTGGTATCGTTTTCCAAAAGAGAAGCAGATTTTTCATATAACATTGAATGTACTATAGATTGTACATGTGGAACTTCCAAAACTCTTTCATACAAAATACTATAAACAATTGCTAAAAAAAATCATATGTTTAAGATTACATTTCTTTTGTAATAAATCACAACTTCAAATTTGAAAGTGTATGCAAGTAAATATTAGCGACAGAGGGGCACTAATAAAGTACTTAGCAACTTTTGAAGATTTTTGCTTCCGGGGTGAATTGATACAAAAACATTCCTAATACCGTTTTTATGTAGAAACAGCAGCACCGTCCATTTTAGTATTGGAAATACTTCTGGGCGCGTGTATATGGGACTCATCTTACGAAAAATGATCGACACGCGACAGATTCTGTCGGCGGCGTGCGCAGTCGAGGCCGCTAATAATAATATTGGATGAAGAGTGCTAGCCAGATATAAACTAAGGTACGGCGAGCGCGAGTACCGTTTATAGGGGATATCGCGTTGCAATAAAAGTCTTTTATTTTATTGTATCAATAATATACCAACTTGAAACGGCACAGATCACTTTTGTTGGACATCTTACAAACCGAGCAGTTGTGTCGGTATTTTCAATACGCCTATGATACTTGCGTAAGATGCGAGGTCTGTGAATTTTTGTTATAGAGAAAAGGGTTTTGGATCTACATGCTGAAGTTAAGTAATTTTAAACAGTTGTCCTATTTCACATCATGAAAAGAGGAGTTTTCTAATTTCAGAGATATAAGTATAATTTGACATATCTGGAGTTGAGCCACTGCACATAGAAAAATGTTTTATGCATTATATTATGTATAGGAAACAACATAGAAAACCTTCGTGTAGAACGCGTCGAAAAATCTAATATTAGCCAGATGTGAACATAAAAAAAACATTGTATATAACTCATCTAGCCACTATTATTGTTTAGGGGAAAAATCTAATATTAGCCAGATGTGAACATAAAAAAAAACATTGTATATAACTCATCTAGCCACTATTATTGTTTAGGGGCTAGCAAACCCAACATGTCGTGTTTCATAACCAATGTTCAAGATGTATCTGCTTAAATAGCTTGAATGAGTGTGTCGTCTTTTAATTTGGCTGGTACTCTGAATATGTAGTAAACTACACAAAAAATGAGTAGTGCTAGTGGCAATTAGGCCTGCGACTTTTGATATATCGAAATTAATATCGATATATCGATATATCGAATAACGATACCGGAATGTCGATATATCGATATTTCGATATATCGATATGTCGATATTTCGATATATCGATTTAGCGCGGTGTTGACGTTTTACAATGATTTTAATAACTTCTGGTACCGGAAACCGTTGAGCCTACGTCGAGTTTTTTCTAGTAAAGTTTGCAAAAGTAAAACCTAAAACATAGTTGCAATGTGAAAGTGAGTGTGAAATTACATTAATTCTATGCCGCATGTAGGATACAATTTCAATCCTTTAACTATGCCCTAACTTGAAGCATAATTGAAGAATAGTTGAATAATTCTTTAGATTAGAAGCGTTGTTTTGAAACTAAATTCAAGAGGTATAACCTCCAGTATCAGTATTAGTTCATTGTGTCTCTATGTACTATTAACAGCAAAAGTGGTCTTCCACTTTACGGTTCAATTCCGCTTAAAATGCCATAACCAATTACGTTCTGAGGTAAAAAAACCTTAGCAACTTTCCGCCAATTAAAGTTTTGAAGGCGGATCTAAACAATTTTATTTGAATGACAACAAATGTGTTAGCCTTGCACTAGTAAACAAAGGGTATTCATCAAAGTATCGAGATCGGATAACGAAAAATCACATCGTCTATGGGGAGCGGGGCACAAACGTCCGGCACAAACGATTCACATCGCAAACTGGAACTAACACCACCTTTGCTGATAATAGTACATACGAATAGCGAACAAGGTTTGCTTAGAATAAATAGATCAGATCAAACATTATTTTGCTGTAAATGTACAGGACAGCCACCTGGTATGGTACTCGAACTTGCCTGAACATTGTTGGAACTATCCAATATCATTAGAATCTCATAAATAATTAATGAAGTAGGTAATTAGCTCTTACTGACATCTGACAGTAGGAAGTCGGTATATAAGTATGTTTTGTTCTTAATGTATAGAGCTGTACCGCACTGACGAGTCCTAAAAAGGACGAAACTAGTTGTCTTTGGTTACCCTGGTCATTCAGAACGAAACAATGTTTTGTCTTATTTTTGGTTATATGACTACAATAAAAAATCGTTGCCATTTTTCAAACTAACGGGCCTCCTTTCAAGTATTGCTGGCGGAGTGGGGAGGCCCCAAATTCTAATCACGCCACTGAATTCAATATTGTTTGTGACCTGGAGTTTTCGCTTTGTCTTATTATCCTTCAACATGCCAAGCCAAGCCTTCAGGTGACAATAAATTACTCCCACCCTAAAATTTGTCTTATTTTGGTGAAGAATTAATGGACTACTTACATCAAAATGGAAAGTGTGACAATTACAGGCAGAAGTAAAACTTTAAATAAAGAGCACGGAATATTTCTTTCTGATTGATAGAGGCAGTGGCGGACATATAGGGTCTCCCTACTGGGTAGGGGTAAATATTGATACGAACTTTTGCCCCGTCAGCGACGCCCCTGGTGGTGACACATTATTTGTTTACAGCGAGCAGGCTTTGATTTATGACGGCGCGACCTTGTCGCTGTTCATGATTCCCGAAAAGAATAGCCTATCTCGAAGATTCTCATTCTGGAACAATGTTCGATCGATAATTTTCGAGAACCTTCTAAGACCATTATAAAATGGGAAACAAGAAGCCGAGTGGACAGTCTTACAGTTTGAAGTCTGAAGTTTGGAAGCCGATGTCGAATGCGATAAGAACCGGGCGTTTAATAGTTCCGTGCGAGTATAAGTCTTGATAAGCGTTTAGTGTCGGTACGGTACGCGAGTGCGAATTCTTTGGTGGCGTTTTAAGTGTACCGGGGCGTCTTCGTATGTGATTAACCGTCGGTTGAAGACGAGTGTTTTAGAGAGTTTGAACTGTTGATTTGTTTACTGTGGACTGTTTAGGTTAGGTAATTAACTGTTTAATTGTTCGTTAATAATTGTCTAATTTTCACTGCTTGTTGTTACTTACTGCTTGTATATATTTCGCTGCTTGTTGTTCAATTTGTTAATTTTAAGTTCTCAAATCACTGTTAATCATTGTAAATATTTGTACATATACATGAAGTCACTGTTAATAAATTGAGTGTAAAAACGAAATACGTTACAACTGGTGTCAGAAGTGGGATTTGCGGAGCCAAGAAGAGTGAAGAACGTCGTGGAAGCCGGTGGAAAATTGAAGAATTTTCTAGAAGTTGGCCGAGCTGAGTGAAAATTTCGACGTTTTTGGACTCCATAGTGACTGGTAGTGGTTTGAGACTGGTGTTTGTGTTTTAAGAGTTTATGCCAGTAACAAGAAGAGTCGCAGCGATGGAGCAGCAACTTCAAGCTCTCATGGAATTAATGAAGAACAGTCAAGAAGAAATGAAGAATAATATGGTGGAAATAAGGGGCAGCCAAGAAGAAATGAAGAACCATCTTGAAGAAACAGTGAAGAGCAGTCAAGAAGAAGCGAAGAGAAATCTAGAAGAAGCAATGAAGACCAACCAAGAAGAACTGAAGAATAATCTGGAAGAAACAATGAAGAACAGCCAAGAAGAGATGAAGGCAGCCATAGAAAGAAGTCAAGAACAGGTAGCTGCGAAAATTACTGAAATAACTGACCAACTGGAAACACGAACAACTCAATTAGAGACACGCATTACAGAAGAAACACAAGAAATAAGAAAAGTGATGGATGAAGAGATATCGAAGATGAATGAGAGAATGTCACAGCTAGAGAAGAAGAAGACCTTGAAGACAGAAGATACCGGATTGGACGAAGAAAGAAGAGCTCCTGTGGTTAAGGTGAAGCCGCCTACGTTTGATGGAAAGTCCTCGTGGCATACATACATCAAGCAGTTCGAGGCAGCGGCAGCGGCGAACCAGTGGGCCAGTACCGAGAAGGCAGTCAATTTGGTAGTTGCACTCCGAGGTGACGCCTTGAACATCCTGGATACCGTGACAGCAGAACAACAGGCTGATTTTAAGGAGATAGTTAAGCGCCTGGAGATGAGGTATGGCCATCAACACCTCCAGCAAGTCCACCAGGCACAGCTAAAGGGTAGGTCTCAGCGCTCTAATGAGACCCTGCAAGAGTTTGAGGCCGACATCGCCCGTTTAGTCCGGTTGGCGTATCCAAAAGCCCCGGAGGAGTTTTTGGAGAGCCTGGCGGTGGAAAATTTCATTGAGGGGCTACGCGACAGTGAAACAAAGATGGCGCTGAAGCTAGCCAGACACAAAGCTCTGGCAGACGCTTTGGCCCACGCCTTGGAGTTTGAGGCAGCAAAGCAAACATCCCGAGGATACTCCAAGGTGCGACAGCTGCATACCAATGAAGACCTGGTGGAAAAAGTTGCACAAAAAGTTGCACAGAAACTGGACAGACGGACAGAAGACAATAACAATAATGGGACTCGGAGGGGATGGCAAGAAAGGAAGAATTTCTTACGTTGCTGGAATTGCGGTGAGAAAGGCCATCTCCGCAACAGGTGCCGAAATGCAACCAGACGGCACGAGGACGAGGCTGGTACCTCCGGGTACCAGGGAAACTAAAGTCGACCAGTTTTGAGGGGCGAAAGCTGGTCCAATCCTACCAAGCCCCAGTACAAGATGTGAAGGTGTCAAGATTGGCTCGAGTTGGGGATAGTTTGATGATTGATGGGATTATTGATGGCAGGAAGACCGAAATTACCATCGATATAGGAGCCAGTGACACCATAGTCAGAAAAGATGTTGTGGCTGAGTGGAGAATTAGGCCGACCAATAAAAATATCCGATTGGTTACTGCTACCGGCGAGACAGCACCTATATATGGAGAGGCAGAAATCGACATAGGGATGGAAGATGTCGTCATTCCACAGAGAGTTCTTGTAGCCGACATTGTGGATGAAGTTATACTGGGCCTGGATTGTATGAAGAAGCACGGGATTGTGCTTGATGTTGGCGCCGGTGTACTTCAAATTGGTGAAGAAGAACTAGTAATGAGTTCTCCTGGGCGCAAGAACTGTGTATACCGAGTGAAGGTCGAAGAAGATGTCGTGTTGCCTGCCAAATCCGAAAACATCGTACGGGTCTGTGTGGAAGGTGCTCCAAGCTGCTTGGTGGGATTGGTCGAGCCGATGTACGAAGAGGTTAAGAAAGGATTACTGATTGGGAAGACGTTGGTAAGACCTGGTCAACGTCCAGTATTCGTAAGGATAGCGAACATTGCCGAATTTGACCAGAAGATTTGCAAGGGTACGATAGTTGGTATGTGTGAGCCAGTATCTAGGATTGCCATGGTGAAAAGGAATGAGAAGAAGGGAGAAGATCAGAAGATGTCCCAGACCAGTTTACCAACTCCCCTGGAAAAGATGGTAGAAGAGTGTTCCCAACATCTGGATCAGATACAGGGTGAGAAGCTGACTCAGCTTCTGATGAAATATCAAGATGTCTTCTCATTGCAAGATGGTGACCTAGGACGTACGGGAGTAATTCAACACACCATTGACACCGGTGATCATACTCCCATTAAGCAAGCTCCTACAAGAGTACCCTTGGCAAAACAAACCGAAATGGACAACCTGATTAAAGACATGAGTAAACAAGGGGTAATAGAGCCTTCGCAGAGTCCGTGGACTTCCCCTGTAGTGCTGGTAAGCAAGAAAGATGGCTCCACTCGTTTTTGTGTAGACTACAGGCGATTGAATGATGTCACCAAGAAGGATAGCTGCCCCTTACCTCGGATTGACGACACCCTGGATACAGTGGCGGGTTCCAGATGGTTTTCCACCCTCGACTTGAAGAGTGGTTATTGGCAAGTCGAGTTGCATCCCAAAGATAAGGAGAAAAGAGCGTTCTCTGCCGGAACTGGTTTGTGGCAATTTACGGTAATGCCGTTTGGGCTCTGCAATGCACCCGCCACCTTTGAGAGACTGATGGAGACAGTACTGCGAGGATTACATTGGAAGACTTGCCTGGTATACCTCGACGATATCATCGTGATGGGGAAGACTTTCGATCAGCACCTGAAGAACTTGTGCGATGTCTTCGAGAAACTGAGGCAAGCTAACCTGAAATTAAGTCCGCAGAAGTGCCAGCTATTTAAGAAACAGGTTAAGTTTTTGGGGCACATAATTTCCACCAAAGGAGTTGCGACAGATCCGGAGAAGACAGACGCAGTGAGGAACTGGCCTGTTCCGAAAGATAAACATCAACTTCGAAGCTTTCTGGGATTATGCACCTACTACCGCCGTTTCGTGAAAGGGTTTGCAGACATTGCGAAGCCCCTGCATCGGTTGACCGAAGATGGTAGGCCATATGAGTGGACGAAGGAGTGCCGAGGAGCATTTGAAGAGTTAAAGAGGGCTCTGTGTTCTGCTCCTGTTTTGACGTATCCGAGGCCTGGAAGCAAGTTTGTTGTGGATACCGATGCAAGCAATGTGGGCATAGGCGGTGTATTATCCCAAGAAGAGAATGGGGAAGAAAAGGTTGTGGCCTATTTCAGTAAGGCCTTGTCGAAACCTGAACGTAATTACTGCGTCACTAGGAGGGAGCTGTTAGCAATTGTGCGGACCATCGAGCACTTCCATAAATATCTGTGCGGGCAAGATTTTCTTATCAGAACTGACCATGCTTCCTTGAAGTGGTTGCTGCAATTTAAGAACCCAGAAGGTCAGTTAGCCCGTTGGATTGAGAGGCTGCAGCAGTACAACTTCGTCATTCAACATCGGATTGGGAGAAAACATGGCAATGCTGATGCACTTTCGAGAAGACCTTGCCCGGAAGATTGCAAGTACTGCGTGAGGCAAGAGTTGAAAGAGCATGTACACCCCATCAAATGCCATCAAACCCGGATCCAAGTAGAAGAAGAGCATCTACAATCCTGGAGAGACGCCCAGCAGAAAGATAAGACCTTGGAACCTCTGCTAAGATGGAAAAAAGCTGGTAGAAGACCGGAGTGGATGGAAGTTTCTGACAAGAGTGTGGCCCTGAAGTCATACTGGGCACAATGGGATTCTCTTGTGATAGAAGACGGTCTTCTGAAGAGAATGTGGGAGAGCACCGACGGAAGAGAGAGAAAGCCCCAGGTCGTGGTGCCGAAGGACAAGGTTCCGGAAGTCCTAGCAGAGGCTCACAATGGAGTGAGTGGGGGACACTTAGGTGTTAATAAAACCACGATGAAGGTCAGAGAGAGATACTATTGGCTGGGCTACAGGACAGATATAATGAACTGGTGCCGGAGATGTGATGACTGCGCGTCAAGCAAGGGACCCAAGACAAGGAGCCGTGGCAGAATGCGCCAGTATAATGTGGGAGCACCCTTTGAGAGGATTGCAATTGACGTAGCAGGTCCGTTTCCTACATCAACTGATGGAAATAAGTACATCCTGGTTGCAACGGACTACTTCAGTAAATGGCCTGAGGCATATGCGATACCGAATCAGGAAGCCACTACAGTAGCTGAAGTACTCGTGAACAATTTCTTCAGCCGATTCGGTATACCCATGGAGCTTCATTCTGATCAGGGACGGAACTTTGAGTCTGCGGTGTTCCAAAATATTTGTAAGTTGCTGGGAATACGGAAGACCAGGACCACTCCATTACATCCCCAGTCAGATGGTATGGTTGAGAGATTCAACAGGACCATAGAAAACCATCTGAGGATAATGGTAAACGAACACCAGACAGACTGGGACCGACATCTTCCACTGTTCCTGATGGCATATCGATCGGCTGTGCACGAGTCAACTGGAAGAACGCCTGCCAGTGTGCTATTCGGAAGGGAATTGAGGCTGCCAATGGATTTGTTGTTTGGGCATCCTGAAGATAGGCCGGAGCCTGTAGATGAGTATTCCCGGGAATTGGCAGAACGACTCGATGCAATTCATGAGGCTGTTCGGGATCGCATGCGCCTAGAGAGTGACCGAATGAAGACGCGGTATGATGCCCGAGCGAATTCTGTGGGTTTCCAAGCTGGCGATCGGGTGTGGCTTTATAATCCAGCCCGGAAGAAAGGACGATCGCCGAAATTACAGAAGAACTGGGATGGGCCATACCGAGTAGTGACCAGGATCAACGACGTTGTTTACCGGATTCAGCGTTCTCCACGATCGAAGATGAAGGTAGTCCATCTGGACCGGCTTGCTCCGTACCATGGGAAAGAAGGAGATAATTTCTGATCGGGGCGATCAGTCTTTTAAGGAGGGGGTAGTGATACGAACTTTTGCCCCGTCAGCGACGCCCCTGGTGGTGACACATTATTTGTTTACAGCGAGCAGGCTTTGATTTATGACGGCGCGACCTTGTCGCTGTTTATGATTCCCGAAAAGAATAGCCTATCTCGAAGATTCTCATTCTGGAACAATGTTCGATCGATAATTTTGGAGAACCTTCTAAGACCATTATAAAATGGGAAACAAGAAGCCGAGTGGACAGTCTTACAGTTTGAAGTCTGAAGTTTGGAAGCCGATGTCGAATGCGATAAGAACCGGGCGTTTAATAGTTCCGTGCGAGTATAAGTCTTGATACGCGTTTAGTGTCGGTACGGTACGCGAGTGCGAATTCTTTGGTGGCGTTTTAAGTGTACCGGGGCGTCTTCGTATGTGATTAACCGTCGGTTGAAGACGAGTGTTTTAGAGAGTTTGAACTGTTGATTTGTTTACTGTGGACTGTTTAGGTTAGGTAATTAACTGTTTAATTGTTCGTTAATAATTGTCTAATTTTCACTGCTTGTTGTTACTTACTGCTTGTATATATTTCGCTGCTTGTTGTTCAATTTGTTAATTTTAAGTTCTCAAATCACTGTTAATCATTGTAAATATTTGTACATATACATGAAGTCACTGTTAATAAATTGAGTGTAAAAACGAAATACGTTACAATATGCACATATTCTAAAACAGAAATGAATAGCTTCTTCCATAATGCATGCGGTCGTGTGGGAACCTAGCAACTCTGCCTAATTTTTGATACTATTCGTCTTACGTTTAGTAACAAGCACCAACTTTTACGTTGGACAAATTTCTAAGAAATCAATATAAGAGTTTTCCTCCTGTTGCACACTTTTTCGGACACGCACTATAAGTATCTATCGAAATATCGATATGCCGATATATCGATATAACAGATATGTCGATATTTCGATATACATATTGATATATCAATATATCGATATTTCGATATATCGACATATATCGATATATATCGATATCTTTTTGATATCGATATTCGATATCAAAATTTCAATATCGCGCAGGCCTAGTGGCAAGTCAAGGCGCTAATTTTTGAGACTTTTCATTACAGAAAAAGTCAAGGCGAATGAACGGCTTTCTGTATGCAGTGTAATAAAATTGTATAGAAAGTTTATTTGCGAGAACTTTAATTTATTATTTCATTCAATAAATTATTGTTACAATTCAAACAAATTCTACTGACAAGTGTCTTCTGTCCACACCATCCATGTCCATGATTGTGCACACATAATACAACAACTAGCAACAAAATTTAATTTTTATTATTTTATGTTCTGGCCTGTGCATTATCATAATATTAAAAGCGAACTGGCACAACACTTTACGGGTGGGGATATCGGTCGCTCGGTCTCCTTTCAACTAGCGGAGATCGTATGAGTAAGGTCGTGCACTCGATCAGGTGTTTCTTTAACGCAAATAAGAAAATTGCATCGGCATCATTCCGATGGATGCTTGGATCTGCTCAGCGCTGTTTGCAGTCGTAGTTCAACCTGGGGTTCAACGTTCAACGTCGCACCCGTAGGTAGAATTAAACACAATTAATTATTTAAGAATATTCTATGGGAATATTTTGTGGTGCACCTGGGATGCACCTACGTTTTAAGTATAATTACTACACCGATTCACCACTACTTAAAAGTCGTGGAGCGTAGCCCACGGGTTCATCTAGTTATAATAATATTTGAATGACTTAACATTTCTAAAATGTATGTCTTTTATTATTAATTTGTAATAGCTAAGTAGACTGGTGTGAAGAGGATTCAATAAGCCTGGCCCACCACTGCATTATCAACATAAACAAAGAGTAATTAGGTATATTACTAAGAACTAAAAAAATATTTTTCGATAAAATTTGGTATTCAAGAATTTACACGACAATGAACATCTTTTCCCTTTCATAAAAAAATCGCTAAAATGAATTATTGAATTGTGCCATTTTCTTTGATCGCAACAGGCAAAGCATTTACCACAAATCAACATTTAAAAATTGTAAAAATGCATAGTTTGGTAAAAAGTGGAAAATCTGTTCCTTTAAAAACAAAAACAACATCGAGGTATCTTCATCTAACGTGGGGTGTAATGGTATAAGTGGGAAGGTGTAGTATATTACGATGTTGTTAAGTCGGTCACTAAAGAAAGCGAGAATTGTTTAGGTTGAATAGTATATGGTTCCTAAGATCCTATGTTCACTACGTTTTAAGTTCGTATTAAGTTGGCATCATGTAACTGTATTGTTTGGGTCAGTTGAGTTAATTAATAAAATATTATATTAAAAATTCAGCTCATCCTATCATTGGCTACCTCGGATATTACAGAAGGGGAAAAAGTTTTGCCGTTCTCGGTCTAGTGTGCGTTGGAAACAAAAATATCGAGTACATAATAAAATATCATTCCGCATTCTGTTGTCAGTTAGTCTGCAAAATTTCGCTGAGTTTCATAAAAAGCGATCAATTTGCTAGCTAATTTAGTAAAGTAACAGAAATGGAAAAATTAGAACACCAGGCGGTCACAAATTTTTGACCAGGGAGGGTGTTCACTACTCTGAAATCTCAGCAAGGTTGAAGGCAGTTTACCAGAAAGTTTCTCCATCAGAAATTACTGTTTGCCGCTGGGCAAATGAGCTTAAGAGTGGTAGAGAGTCTCGAAGATAATCCAAGGATAGGAAGACCTATAACAGCTCTGAACGCAGAAACTGCAACCAAAGGGGAAAAACTAGTGTTGGAAGACAGGCGCATTACTGCCAGAAGGGTGGCCCAAACAAATTAAGCTAAACTGCGTGGTATGCTGCGAAAAGGTGTGCTTCTGCAGCATGACAATGCATCGTCTCACAAGTGCGCTGCAGTAATATCAAAAGCGGCCGAACTGGGCTTCGAAATTCTGCCCCATCCGGCCTATTCTCCCTATCTTGCACCATCTGATTTCTTTATTTCTGGGAGTCTAAAAGCTCATCTTCGTGGCACGCATTTCAGGGAAGATGAGAGCTTGAAAGCTGTCACTTCATGATGTCATCAAGTGAGGACGATTGTGACACCGCGGCGATGTTATAATTGTAAAGTGTTCGGCATTTTATCATCCAGGGTGAGCCGTCCGGGTGAAAGGCATAAAACTTCTTGGGTATGACAAATTGTTGTGCTCAACATGTGATCTTGAAATATGCAATCAGAAGATGAACAAGTAAAGGAAACAGCAGAAAACAGTTTCTTAAGTATGTTATTAAACTTAGTGAACTTCACGGACGCAACAGTTGACAATAAAGTTAAACGTCAGCAGTTGGTGAGGGATGGCGTTGACGCTCCGCCGTCTTCAGTTTCATCTGTCACTATAATTGTAAATAATGAACTCAGCCGCCAAGGAAAAACGGCAGTCCGATCTGATAAAAAGATCCATATAAGTAAGAAAGCAATAAAATTTGTGATCGAAAAGGCACAAAACGCTGTATAAACGAATCAAATTATCAATCTAGCCTCATCAGAAGGTGAAAATAATAAGTCCCAGGTGAGTTGCAATAAATATTCTGCGACCAATGGCGATGGTTGGACAAACGTAGAGAACAAGGGAAAAATCAGAAATATGAAGAGGAAATCTATCATTGGCAATCAAAAGGTGGCCCCTGAGAGTCCCAAAACGAACCAGGAATTGACGACGAAAACTAGAAAATCCAAAAACATGAAGAAATCGACGTCCTGACGAATCACTTGGAGGAAAATCCCACGTTTGGATAGCAAAATTAACTTGCAAAACGCTTCCAAGCAAACACATTCACCTCAAAGTACAAGGCGGAAGTCCAGCGAAAATTTAAAGCGGAAACCACTAAGTTTCAAAAAAACACGCACGCGAGGAACGCATTGATACTACAATCACTCCAAAATTTCCTAAAATAAATTGCTAGCCAAAGGCGTCGCGGGTGGGAACAAGAAGGCGAGTTGAAGAAAGGCCAAAAAAGACTGGAAAAGTAGAAAGGGAAAGAAGAGTGAGAAAAGATAATACCTTCCGAAACCTTAAACAAACATCTGAAACTCAAATAATCTACAACAAAGGGCATAAAGAAGCAAAACAATTGGGCTAGGAAATAAATCATAAGAGTGCGCTACTGCAAACATGAAACTCGTGACCTATTCGACCTTTATCTGCGATAGTTGGTAAAAATTTAAGACACCGGATCATCTGGTCCATAAGTTTGACAAGCAGCAGAGAATAATAAATGTAAAACAAAATTATAACAAAGTGCATCAAAGTGAAAGTGAAAACGAAGGAAAGCTTGTAAAAAGATGAAAGATAAGTGAACTGGGAAGCCAAAATATAGCAGTAACAGAACAAAGAGTCCGATAAAACAGGAAACTGTAAGTATTGAAATATAAATAAATAATAAAGAGAAAATATCCAATCTAACCTTAGGCTGAAACAAAATTGAAAACCAGGAACAAAAGTGAACTAACAGAGAATCAAACCAACCTAAACTGGCAAGAAAATGGGAAATAAACAGGGTCCTACCTCTAGCGCAAAGTAAACAAACTCGTAACTCAAGAATCGGGATCAAGCGGACATAAAAATAGGATGCAAGATGACAAGGAAGAACCCACAAAACTTAAGGTAAGTCATAACAGTAGAGCTGCAATTACATTAGGAAAGTTACGATGAAAATTTCAGAGACAAAAGAGAAGCAAAATCCGAGCTCCATCTGGCAGGAAGAAAAGGTAACCGCATGAAGAATAGGGGGTAAACAAGGGTTAAATGAAATGAGTCGAAGATAGTACCCACTAATCACGATAATACTTAACTTGACTTTAGATAATAAAACTTTTGTAAAAGCTATAACTAAAATTAAAGGTGAAAATACAATTGTTGTTTTAATGCCAAATTAAAACGTAACAATATTAGAAATTAAAATTGTGCCGCAGACCGCAGTCTCTGTGGCGACGGGCCGCGAGTTTGACATCTCTGATTTAGACCAATTCCAGAATCACAGGTCAGACTAAACTTATTTAAAAATATACAGTGTCCCAACTCGTGCAAAACAGCCTATATTGGCTAAAACCGTATGCTTTATCAAAAAAAAACTTCCGAGCTACAACCTGAAATTATTTTCAAGCATACGACTTGTCACATGTAAGTTTGGCGGGCCAAAGTATCCTTTTCTCTTATGAAACATCCTCTACAATCTATGACTGAAGGTTTGAATTCTGCGGACTTTTATATCACCACATACCTAAACCAGAAAGTTTTTAAGATACCTATTTTAGATTTTTTGAAAAATGTAACATTTGAAGGGTAATATTAAAAATAATTAAATATCTCCGTTTTGGATTAACACTTGTAATTTGTTTTAGGTTAAGAAAATAGACAAAATTCAGGGGTACCACCTTATGGGTTGCTGCAAAGGACCGAAATTTTCTACTAATAATTTGAAAACATTTGCTGAATATCATGAAATTCAAACTCAAATTATTTCACTTTTTTAAATGGAACACAAAAACATTTTTTGAGCCAAACGATGTAGTTTTTCCTCTTTCAAATTATATGGAGGTCCCCGTGCCTAAAATTAATAGATTATGAGCATTTTGACCTTTCTGAAAATACCCAAAGTTAGTATGTGGTGATATCATAAGTGTATTCAGCATAGTCCTCAGAATTCAAACCTTCATATTGAGGGTGTTCCTTAGGGTGTTCCATGAGAGAAAAGGGTACTTTGGCTCGCCACGCTTGCATGGGACAAGTTGTATTCTTGAAAGGAATTTCAGGTCGTAGATCGGATGAAACACTAAAAGTTTTGTTCGGAAGTTTTTAGATAACGCATACGGTTTAGCCAATATAGACCATTTCATTCGAGTTGCGAAATCCTGTTATGTAGCTTGCCATTAAAGAAAATCGAAATTAAGGCCTCTTTGTAGAATAATAACTTCCCTTATTTTTTTGTTTAACAATACATCAATAAATAAGGGTGTTATTTATGTTATGGGTTTTTTGGGAGTATGATAGAAGCACCTGAGAATCAACTTCATTACAATCAGTCATTCTGTAGATGAAATGGTTAGATTTAGTGACTGACCAACTTGCTTTGTTAGAAATTAGTGGTAGATTTTCCTGAGAGAGAACTCTAAGTAACCATCTTCAAAATTCCGCTGTAAAAGTTTGATCGAAATTTTGCAATTTAAACGCATTACAATTTCAATCTTCCCTGCCAGAGGACCAATTTCACAATGGACAGTAAAAACAAGAAAAATGCAAAATGTGTATGATATTATTTAGTTTCTCTATGTTCATGTCCTGGGGGTTTAAGTTTCAAAAGTTGGTAGAAATTGTTTCATCAGAGAAAGGGCAAATGCATCATCAAAACTTGGAGAAATAATTACGTGACGGATCAACTGTGGCACCGTTGGCACACTATGTACTATAAACTCCAAAAGTGGTGTTCCAGTTTGCGACGCGAATCGTTTATGCCGGACGTTGCTGTTTTATTTGTCTATTTTTTGCTGCCCTTTGTTTACTAGTGCAAGGCTAACACGTTTGTTGTCATTCAAATAAAATCGTTTAGATCCGCCATCAAAACTTTAATTGGCGGACAGTTGCTAAGGTTTTTTTACCTCAGTATTTTAAGCGGAATTGAACTGTAAAGTGGAACAGCAATTTTGGCGTTTATAGTAAGTCAGGCTATGGAAAATACAACGCCGTTCGACACTGAAGCGAGGTAAATGGACCGTGGCATCCTCATTGCCTAGCAACCGCGGTATGTCCAGGAAAACTTGTTTGTGCGCATGCTACATCATTGTAAATTCTCATATGAAACGACTAATAGCTTCAATTTATTCGCATGGAAAATAGTTTTGTATACCTACATTGACAAAATCCAGCAGCAGCAATATGATCCCGTTTATAAACAGCATCATAATGATCTTTCGTAATAACGCACAAAAGAAGGCACTCTGAAAAGTTATTACTCGTAACACAGTCCATTTCAAATTTACTGCCATCGAATACTATAATATCATGCCTAAAAGTTACGTTAAGATTTTAAATAAGTAGTGCCGCCTCTATGCTTATAACTTACTTATATCTGCGGCTAATCAATTCCAATTCTATAATTCCACATTCAACCATATGAATTTCAAGAGTATGCAAATGTTTGTTCCACTCCTTTTTATTTTTCACAAGATTTGAAAATTCCTGGAAATTATGTTTACCATACTCTATGCATTCCTTTCGAATTTTCTCGTGGTATATTTGTGTATAAAACATCTAAAAGCAAAAAAAAATCAATTTACACGAAAAACAAAACAATATTATTTACCTGCTCTGAAACTGCTCTAAATAAACAAGTTTCATCATAAGCTACATTTTTCCTATAATATCCTAACTCGTCTAACCAGGAGTCCACTGGTCCTGGACTTTTACCCTTCTTGTACTTAGTAGTCATTTTTTTAAATATTTAGGGGTAAAGTATTTATATCGTACAGCATGCAAATGTAACTTTTCAATAATACCTGCTTAAATAAGTTTGTTTTTTTTTTATTTTCTTGACGTGGAAATTGCAAACAGGTGAAACCAGCACACCAAAGACAAATATTTTATTTTATTCAGAATCGGAATCGGTATTAATACCGTTTAGGTACCACTTTACGGATCACATTCACATATTTTAACCAGAACCAGTCACCAAATCTTCGCATACACGCGTTAACTCAATTTTAAAACTTAAAGGGGTAAAGAAACACAAAATTACAAAAACAAAATGGGACCAAAAGAAAAATTCTTACAACGCATGCGCTTATTTAAAAAGCTCCTTCCGCGGATTTTCCACACTGATCGCTGACCAAAAAACACAAAATAATAAATTGGAGAAATGTGATGCGGTTACAGTTACAGATAAAAAAAACAAAATGAATTTGAGTAGACCAAGGAAATAGGTAAAATTCGAGCCAATTCACTAGCAACCAGCGATTTATAAATACTTCTTCCGTATAACACGACAAACAGCAAACTGCCTAGTGCCTTGTGCACAAAATAAGTACCACAATAAAATAAATAATAACATCAAGACAAGAACAAGAGCACAGTTGCCCGGTATTCTCAGATCTCATTTTTGTTTGTGCACGTGTGACTGGCAACTACGGCTTCGCCTTAAAGGGACTAATTTATGACTTATGGGTTTTGTGGAAATGTTTTGGGACCATTATTCATTATTTCTGACAAACATAACATCACGTCAAAAACGTGTTACGTATCCGCTCAGGACCCCGCTATAGGCAACTGCCGGGGTTTGCTTGGTATACCAAATTGGGCAATGATTTTTAAATTTTCTGTTAGGAAATTATATCTTGAGGCGGATGCAAGCCGTTTATAATATCCAAAACTACCAACAGCAAACGATTTTGTTGTTCATAAAAATTCCTTATACCTAATTTATTTATAAACACGCTGAATGGCAGATTCAGCACTTAAGTATAACTAGGTACCTACTTAGGGACCTACCTACTTGATGAAAGTTGATATTGTTCATATTCAAAATAACACTGTAGGTATGTGTTAAACTTTCATTTTATTATTCATTTGCAAGAAACAATAATTTAGAGTTTATGAAAATTAATAAATTTAAACACTGTGTTAGAGTATTTTTATTTTAAGGGTGTAAGTTTGATGATAAGAAGTGTGTAAGTGTGTTTAAAGGTGGGTACAGACTTGAGCAAATTTGCGCGCACGAACAGTTTGCGCGTACGAATGCTCAAATGTGGACGCTAATAAATTGGGTCGCACGCACAAATTATTCGTGCGCGCATAACCCGCACGCGATCCGTTGCTTGTCGGTCTCGGTGCCATGCTCAAAGGAAATTGTGCGCGCAGTTTGGACGGCAAAACATCGGTACGTGTCAGTTCTTGTTTAGTTGTCGATGCAGAAGTACATAATGTAGGTTTATAAAGAATGGAGTGGACGACAGAAAATGTAATCCAATTAATTGATGGATACGAAAAATTTCCCATTTTATGGGATCCAAAAAATGAGCAGCATTTCAACCGAAATAAAAAATTCTATGCAGGAGCTAGGTATGCCAGCCATATTTTCGTGAAATCACACGAACAACTGGATCACGTTCGTGCGCGCAGGCATGTCAAGATGAACGTAAACAAATTAAATCACACGCACGAATGTTCGTGCGCGTACACTGTTCGTGTGCGTAAATTTGCTCAAGTCTGTACTTACCTTAAGAGGTGGTTATACCGCGAGCGATTTGTCGAGTTTGTCCGTAAAGGTAAGTACAGACTTGAGCAAATTTACGCACACGAACAGTGTACGCGCACGAACATTCGTGCGTGTGATTTAATTTGTTTAAGGTGGGTACAGACTTGAGCAAATTTGCGCGCACGAACAGTTTGCGCGTACGAATGCTCGAATTTGGACGCTAATAAATTGGTTCGCACGCACAAATTATTCGTGCGCGCATAAAGGTAAGTACAGACTTGAGCAAATTTACGCACACGAACAGTGTACGCGCACGAACATTCGTGCGTGTGATTTAATTTGTTTACGTTCATCTTGACATGCCTGCGCGCACGAACGTGATCCAGTTGTTCGTGCGATTTCACGAAAATATGGCTGACATACCTAGCTCCTGCATAGAATTTTTATTTCGGTTGAAATGCTGCTCATTTTTTGGATCCCATAAAATGGGAATTTTTTCGTATCCATCAATTAATTGGATTACATTTTCTGTCGTCCACTCCATTCTTTATAAACCTGCATATGTACTTCTGCATCGACAACTAAACAAAAACTGACACGGACCGATGTTTTGCCGTCCAAACTGCGCGCACAATTTCCTTTGAGCACGGCACCGAGACCGACAAGCAACGGATCGCATGCGGGTTATGCGCGCACGAATAATTTGTGCGTGCGAACCAATTTATTAGCGTCCACATTTGAGCATTCGTACGCGCAAACGTTCGTGCGCGCAAATTTGCTCAAGTCTGTACCCACCTTTACACGCACGCGATCCGTAGCTTGTCGGTCTCGGTGACATGCTCAAAGGAAATTGTGCGCGCAGTTTGGACGGCAAAACATCGGTCGTGTCAGTTCTTGTTTAGTTGTCGATGTAGAAGTATAATGTACCTCTCGATGTACCTATATGCAGGTTTATAAGGAATGGAGTGGACGACAGAAAATGTAATCCAATTCGGGACCTAAGTGCCTCCGTCATACGTCAGATTTTCATTCTAAACAAAACAAAAGCACGTGCCATTTGACGTTTATCGATATTATTTACAACGTCTTAAACTAGTTTTTGCAATATAATTATGGACGTTTTGCAGTGAAAACAGTTTATTTTCAATTTGTGTGTTGGGCTTACGCGTAAAAACTTGAAAACAGCTATATGTAATTATAATTATATTTCAGAGGTTAGGTTAAAACGTCAGAAAGCACGTGGCTTTGTTTTGTTTGGAATGAAAATTTGACGTTTGTGACGCGCCACTTATCTCCCGAATTAATTGATGGATACGATAAATTTCCCACTTTATGGGGTCCAAAAAATGAGTAGGAGCTATGTCGGCCATATTTTCGTGAAATCACGTTCGTGCGCGCAGGCATGTCGATATGAACGTAAACAAATTAAATCACACCCACGAATATTCGTGCGTGTACACTGTTCGTGTGCGTAAATTTGCTCAAGTCTGTACTTACCTTTACGTTCATCTTGACATGTCTACGCGCACGAACGTGATCCAGTTGTACGTGTGATTTCACGAAAATATGGCCGACATAGCTCCTGCATAGAATTTTTTATTTCGGTTGAAATTTTTTGGATTCCATAAAATGGGAAATTTTTCGTATCCCTCAATTAATTGGATTACATTTTCTGTCGTCTACTCCATTATTTATAAACCTGCATATGTACTTCTGCATCGACAACTAAACAAGAATTGACACGGACCGATGTTTTGCCGTTCAAACTGCGCGCACAATTTCCTTCGAGCATGGCACCACCGACAAGCATCGGATTGCATGCGGGTTATGCGCGCACGAATAATTTGTGCGTGCGAACCAATTTATAAGCGTCCACATTTGAGCATTCGTACGCGCAAACTGTTCGTGCGCGCAAATTTGCTCAAGTCTGTACCCACCTTAAGAGGCCCATGTATTTCTTGCGTTGCCGGCTTTTTGCAAGGGTTTACAAAATACAATTTTGTGTTACCAATTCTTAACCTATTTCAATTTTAAAAAGCTTGCTGGCATCGCAAAACTTCCGAGCATGTTGCCTACATTGAGTTTTTTCTCATAAATTTGCAGCAGTAACATGCAGTGGAACGTAAATATGACTGAAATTGCGTTAATTTTGTGCATTTTAAATATTTTTTTCTTGATTTCACAGTGAGAAAATTGAAAAAAGTCGCATGTAGGATTCAATTCTAACCTTTTAACTATGCACTAGAAAACTTTCACATTGCTAACTTCAAGAATGGCGTAGTAATCTTTTAGATTAGAAAGGCTATTTTTCGCCTAAAATCGAGCGGTGTAACCTCCTCTTAAATTATTGGTGTGGTGCCAGTGAGTCGGTCGTAAATTACAAAGTGTGGCAGGTTCAAGATGACAGGTTCAGAGTGGATGCAAAAGTTATGAGACGATAAGCTTTGGTATCAGATGACGGGATTGAAGGATGAGTGAGTGTTTGCAGATAAATGAATGGATCTGATTGGATAATTGTGTATGTGCGATAATGAGATGTTTAGGTCGTGGTATTTTCGGCGTCGGGGATGACGAGCGGAAACGTGACTGGCAACAGCATGTTGTCGATGGAAGACGGTGGGTACTTGTCACCTCAAACTGTGGGAACGAGAAGGTATTGTGTAATGCCTGTTTGGACCGGAAGAGTGAAGATGTTCGATGGTAAAGGAGGTTTTGAAGTTGCTGCTTGCTGGCTCAGTGGTCTCAAAACAGTGGCACGAATGTAGTTTTGGGAGGAGAGGATATTACTGGATGTGGCGATAGAACATCTGGCGGGAAGTGCCTTGAGATGGTACAATTTCCGAGGTAGGGAAATTGAAACGTGGGAAGATTTTGAGATGAAGTTTAGGGAAAAACTTGGGGACAAAAGAAATTTTTCTGAACGGTTTATGGAAATGTTGGCGAGGAAGCAGAACGCAAACGAAACTGCCGAAGATTATTTTTATGATAAACTGACATTGTGCCGGGCCTTCAATTGGAGTTTTGAAGAAAAGAAGGATTTGTTTTTAAAAGGCATGCGTTGGAGAGAAATAGTTAGAACTCTCACGTTCGTGCGGCATCAAAACGAAGAACTTTTGGCCGATGTCATCATCATCATAAGGTTCTCAGTCCGAAGACTGGTTGGACGCGTACCTCCATTCTTTTCTATCCTGAGCTAACCTACGCATTTCCCTAAAAGTAGAACATCCTACATCCCTAACTATTTGAGAGCAGTAGTCTAATCTAGGCCTACCCCTACCTCTTTTTATTCCTATCTCTGACTCTAGTATGTCACGAACTATTCCTTCGTGTCTTAGAAGGTGTCCTACCATCCTATCTCTCCTACTCTTTATTGTTTTCCATACCTTTCGCTTTTCCCCAACTCTTTCTAATACTTCCCTATTGCTAACCTTATCTATCCACGGTATCTTCATCATGCGTCTGTAGCACCACATTTCAAACGCTTCTACTCTTTTTCTATCCGCTTCTCCTATTGTCCAAGTTTCGCACCCGTATAATGCCGTACTCCATACATACGACGTTAAGAGTCTCTTCCTAGTCTCTATATTAACCGTTCTCGAGCATAACAGTTGTTTCTTTTTGTTAAACGCAACTCGGCCCTGCGCCATTCTTTGTTGGCCGATGTGATCAAAAGTAATCGAATGGAAAAGGAAATGCGGGTTTGTGAAGAAAACAATCGGGGACAACATCGTGCGGCGAGGTGTTTTAAGTGTGACGGAAGGGAACTTTTCGCGAGTGATTGTCCGAAACGTAGAAAAAATTTCACGAAAAACTTGGTAGTGGTTAATGAAAGACAGGACAAGTTAATTAAAAGTGTGAATGTAGAACAGATACATATGTAAAGAGGTCAGAGGACTTAAGTGCAGCGACGGCTCCTTAATAAGTGCGCTCGTGCGCGCGCTCTGCCTACAAAAATATGGTTTTAACCTTTTTTGATAAAAGGTTCAAACCTTTTTTCTCATAAATTTGCAGCAGTAACATGCAGTGGAACGTAAATATGATTGAAATTGCGTTAAATTTGTGCATTTTAAATATTTTTTTCTTGATTTCACAGTGAGAAAATTGAAAAAAGTCGCATGTAGGATTCAATTCCAACCTTTTAACTATGCACTAGAAAATTTTCGCATTTCTAACTTCAAGAATGGCGTGGTAATCTTTTAGATTAGAAAGGCTGTTTTTCGCCTAAAATCGAGTGGTATAACCTCCTCTTAAATTGGCGTGGTGCCAGTGAGTCGGTCGTAAATTACAAATTGTGGTATGTTCAAGATGACAGGTTCAAAGTGGATGCAAAAGTTATGAGACGATAAGCTTTGGTTCTTATCACGGTATCAGATGACGGGATTGAAGGATGAGTAAGAGTGTTTGCAGATAAATGAATGGATCTGATTGGATAATTGTGTATGTGCGATAATGAGATGTTTAGAGCTGACTGGTGTAATGTTTGGAAAAGACAGGATGCTTGGTAGTTTTTAAGATAGTTTTAAGTTAGTCAGTAAGTAGCATCCCGAAGTGTAACACTGAAATTCTATTATTTAATATACATTTATCAGAAATAGCTGTTTGATATTTCTTGGCCGTCCTGACAGAAGCGTAAATAAATAAATACTATAACAATTGTAATTTGTTACTGAAAGATTAGAACAGAAAATAATGATTCCCCTTTGCTTTAATACCTTTGCTTAATTTGTTTTGTCAAAATTTTAACTTTTCTATTCAAATTTCACATAGAAAATTTTATTTATATTATGTCAAGAAATAATTTTGTCAATTTTGTTGATTAGTTTGTAGTTTGTACCGATCTGAAGAAGCCACTGTGCCGTCGAAACAATTGTTATCCATACGCACCACCAACTTTAAATTGCACCATCACATTTAAAAAAAGAATAAGTACTTACTCAAAAAATTATAAGGTAAACTGTTTTGGAGTTGTTGACAACTGTTCACGGAATCATTCTACAATGTACTTTGACGTGAATAAGACTGAAATTTAAGATTTCATACTTACCAGACTAGGAGAGACTAGGTAAAGTGAGGATCTGAGAGTGCCATTTTGTAGGTTGGATTTGGGGAGCAATTCATCACAGAGTTTAGGGATACTCTTTTATAATAAGATTACCTAAACAAATAAGTAGCATTGGAAATGTTAATAAATTTAAGGTAGCTCTTAAGGATTATCTAATTAATAGATGTATACATATATATATATATATATTAGACGACTGCTATTCTTGATGTGAGACAATTTTGACAATTTCCTATACACCTACAATAACTGTAATGTTCACACAGTGGATGGATCAAGAACTTTGATGTAAATTCACTATGAATTCTTAATAAGTATAGAGATAAGTATATAAAAATAAACGTAGTTGTCTTAACAGTAACGATGGTCCGATTCCGAACTCAACCCTGTATAGATTTATCAGGTAGATAGATTAAGACTAGCCATAAATATTTACCCTCCAGACCCTAATTTTATTGCTCAAATAGTTTTAAGAATATAATTTTATTGCTCTCATGTTCAAATTAGTTCTGAGAAACCCTATAGGTTTATCGATCCTTTTCACTTCAGTAGTGGAGGTTGGGTGAGTGGGGGTTGAATATTTATAGCAACGTAATTTAAGTTTAGAATTAGATTAATCTTCTACTCCTGAAGATGCTGACGTTGTCAGCGAAACACTTGTCGAGTTTAATTACTGTGTCACTGTCTTTTGGCGTGTGGGGTTAACTTATTAAGAATTCATAGTGTACTGTAATGTTGTTTGTTTGTTATTGTATATTTTGTGTCTTTGGAAAATATATTCAA
Organism: Xestobium rufovillosum; assembly: GCA_963966045.1. Lineage (NCBI taxonomy): Eukaryota > Metazoa > Arthropoda > Insecta > Coleoptera > Ptinidae > Xestobium > Xestobium rufovillosum. Next base: position 41,035,023 of record OZ014494.1, on the reverse strand, counting down.
TTCAATTCAATGACTAACTTTTTTATTTGAAGTCGGAGAGAGTTCGCTAAAGACAAAATTTTATAATTTCTCGACAAGAATTTGATGGTATTGGCAGAAAAACAATCGAGCATCACATCTTTGAATTATTGCTATTAACCACAAACTTTCAATTATTGCACCATCGCATTTAAAATCAAAAAATACGCAAAGAATTATAAGGTGACCCACCACCTACAGTCAACTGTTTTGGAGTTGCTGGCAATTGTTTACGGAATCATTCTACAATGGCTAAACTTTTTTATTTGAAGTCGGAGAAAGTTCGTTAAATAGAAAAAAGCTTAATATGTAATTTCTCGGGAAATGATTAAAGTTTGTCCATTTAACGAACTTTCACAGACATCAAATAAAAAAGTTAGCCTTTGTAGAATGATTCGGTGAGCAGTTGTCAGCAACTCCAAAACAATAATTTACTAGGAGGTGGGTCCACCTTAAAACTTTTTGATGTATTTTTTGATTCTAAATTCAATGGTGCAATCGAAAGTTGGTCGTTCTGGTTAAGTTAAGGAAGTTCATAGAGATATCTCAAAGATGCGATGCTCGATTGTTCTTTGCTATAAAATTTTTCTCGAGAAATCATTAAACTTTGTCCATTTAACGAAGTTTCTCCGATTTCAAATAAAAAAATTTGGCCATTGTAAACTGATTCCGTGAACAGTTGTCAGCAATTCCAAAACAGCTGACTGTAAGTGGTGAGTCACCTTATAATTTTTCGGTGTAGTCGAAAGTTGGTCATTCCATTTAAGTTAAGGAAGTCGATAGCGATATAGCAAAGATGCGATGCTCGATTGCTTTCTGCCATCACCATCAAATTCTTCTCGAGAAATTATTAAAGTTTGTCCATTTAACGAACTTTCTCCTATTTCAAATAAAAAGTTAGGCATTGTAGAATGATTCCATGAACACCCTGCATAGAGTTATTTTGAATATATTTATTTTGTTTCGACTGTATTTATTATTTGAATTTATATTTTCTTCGGGAATGCAATCTTTAGATAAATAAAAACTCTTTGTATTTTTTTCTAGAAAAAGACTGCATCCCCGGAGAAAATATAAATTCACATTTTGAATAAGAACAAAATCCCTTATACCTACTGACCCACAATCCTGTATAAATATAAATGTTGATTATTTTTGTTTTGCACTAGCACGTAGCCATAGGTAATTACAAGGGGTTCAGATGAAATTGTGTTGCTCTACTGGTTGAAGAACAGTGAAAGATGAATAGACAAAATTTTGGGTATTTACTTAGTTTTTCTGCTAGATAAGATGTGTTGGTTCATTCTCCGTTATTAAAATCATTAGAAACCCTCCTAGGCCAAATGTTTATAAAATTTTTCTCATTTTAAAGAGTTACATGCTGCAAGAAAATGGTATCGAAAGTTTCTGCAGCATGTAACTCTTCAAAATGAGAAAAGTTTTATAAACATTTGGCCTAAGAGGGTTTCTAATGATTTTAATAACCGAGAATGAACCAACCATATTATTTAGCAGAAAAACTAAGTAAATACCCAAAATTTTGTCTATTCATCTTTCACCGTTCTTCAGCCAGTAGAGCAAAACAATTTCATCTGAACCCCTTGTAATTACTAATAAAAACTGGAACGGGCTGTTAGCCTGTTCCAGTTTTGATTAGTAGATAGGCGTCCTAGTTCGGTTAAAAGTATCCTTTCAGCCATTTAATTTGATGTATAAAATGTTTAAATCGGGTCACAAACAACGACACTACATATTTGGCCATTTTTCATACACCTCTCTGTATACAGGGTGTCCCATAACTCTCCCACCTCCTTGAATTAGGGTATTCAAGCGGCTCTGACGATCGATGATTTGCAAAGGCTAAGTAAGCTTTACTTTCAAATGTGAGCCATTTTCTAGGGAGTGTACTTAGTTGCCACGGAAACGTGATAACAGAAATTAATTGTCATATTGTCAATCGTCTGTCAAAATGTATTTCAATAATGGTTACTTCGAAATAATTCTAATTTACGGGGAGTGCAACCGCAATACTGCCCTCATTCAAGGAGGTGCACGAGTTATGGGACATCCTGTATAGTTATAATTTCCATGAAGTGCAACACTTTATTGAGGAAGTTACACATATTAATCAATGGTTATGTTGCAAAAAATCCAAAATAATATTTTCATATTCGAAAAATTTATTTTACCTGAATATAATGCCCATTGTTTACATTTATCTGTATCTTTCCATGGGAAATTGAAGTTTTAAACCCAGGCTTTTATATTTACATTTAGGGCAGTTCAAATCTTCAAATAACTGCGCATAAATTGCCAGCAGCAGACATTTTCACCACTCAATCACAGCTGAATGTGGCTCTGTACTTCAGATTACGTTTACATTAGACATTTCTTTATTGGTGTAAAGTCGTAAATCATTCAAACATTCAAAGCATAGGTATAAATATTGGATTTACGTCATTCTTCTTATTCTAGTTGGCATTAGGCCTGTGACTTTTCCAAAGTGAGGTCTCTTCCATATCATGGTTCATCCAAAATCATAATATTAAAAGTGAAGTGGCACAACACTATACGGGTGGGGATGGATATCGGTCGCCGCTCGGTCTCTTTTCAATTGGCGGAGATTGTATGGGTGACGTCGTGGAATCGATCAGGTGTTTCTTTAACGCAAATAGGAAAATTGCATCGGCATCATTCCGATGGACGCTTGGATCTGCTTAGCACTGTTTGCAGTCGTAGTTCAACCTGGGGGCATTCAACGTCGCACCCGTAGGTAGGATGGTTTTTGCCGTATTAAATTAAACCCAATTAATTATTTAAGAATATTCTATGGGAATATTTTGTGGTGCACCTGGGACGCACCTACGTTTTAAGTATAATTACTACACCGATTCACCACTATGTAAAAATCGTGGAGCATAGCCCACGGGTTCATCTAGTGCACATTAAAAGCAGAAACTTCTGTGGTTGCAATATTGGGTCATTCTCCTACTCACTCTACCGAAATAGCAGTCTTATGATTATTTTTAGGATAATTAAACAAATAATTTAGAATTTTACAGTTTATTTAAAGCACCATTATGCAAAATTATTATTCTAATAAGTATACTAAATATAAATATCAAAACATTTCAGCGATCAATTATTTTAAAAAGTATAAAAAACCTATAATATTAGTAGTATCAAAATTTAGAATATGAAAGCTGAAATAATATATAAACTGTTTTTTCATGACTACAAATATTGATATCAAATCGTATAAAAGTAAGAAATAATACAAAAGTTATATAAAAACTGAGCAATATTAGCCTCCTTCGGGAACTTAAGCACTTTTTTCTTGATCGATAATATCCTTGGTTGGCAATGAATTCTTTTCGCAAGTCTCTGCATGTTTTAGCTTACTAGTATCAAAGTTCTCTATTCCAGAAATAAGTTTCTGTTGTCCCTTTTCTTGTTCGATCACTGAAAAGTTGAAAATAATTAATAATTTTGACAATCAAACAATTGTCCACAAATATACAGGGTCCTGCATCTCACCTCCCGTCTTCTACTACACCTAAACGATTTATTTTAGAAAAATGATTGAAACGGGACATTAGACTGTTTGTTAGAGAGCACATTTTAAAAATATTTTTGAATATACAGGATGTCCCGAAAATTGGTGGTGCATCAAAGTTGTATTTTTTTAAATGGAATGTCCTGTAGTCTTATTGATTTTTGAGACCCTTTCGAGCTACTGTACATATCCCTAGCATATTATCAAATTTGATTTGATAGTTCCAGAGGAATAAATTAAAATCGAGAAAAAAAATTTTTTTCGTCATGTTTTAAAAAAATTATAAAAAATAGAAGAAACATCTTCAAACCAAAAATAAGCAGCAGGTTGCTTATAAGAAAAGGTCAGTTTATCCTACTATGAATATCGTAAAAATAACTTATACAGGATGTTCAAAATTCAATGCCAAACTTTTCAAAATGTAATGCTATTTTTCTCCATTTTTTCAAATGGGACAACCTGTATATTTTTATCCCGTCGGATGCAGAATTAAAAAATGAACATGTTTTCTAATTACAATTATTTCGACATTCTCAAAGGTTTTACAGATATTCGTAAAATCGTAAAATTATTATCAAATAAATAATAATTTTACTTGGCAGTTTTCAAATCAATGACTAGAACATTATGTTCAATATGTCTTCCGTTCTCTTGGAGGCACAAACGGAGGCGGGTACGAAATGACCTTGCTACTCTTCCTAATAGCTCGGGTGCAATGTTTTGAAATGCATTTCTGATTCTTTGCTGCATTTTTTCTGGTGTGGTTGGAGGTTCCTGATAAACGATTTCCTTAACGTAGCCCCACAAAAAGAAATCTAATTTAGTTAAGTCGGGTGCTCGGGGCGGCCAATTACATGGCCCTCCTCTTCCGATCCACCAGTTTGAAAAGGTTATATTGAGATTGTCCCTGACTCGTAATGAATAATGTACTGGGGCTCCGTCGTGCTGCAGCCACATTGCATCACTCAAAGCTATTGGTAAATTTTGGCATAAATTTGGCAATTGATTTAATAAAAAATCAAAATACATAGCACCGTTCAAATGTCCGTTAAAAACGTGAGGACCAATAATATGTTCACCAATAATTCCCCCCCCTGCCTAAAAATCTGTGAAACCTTTGAGAATCTCGAAATAATTGTAATTAGAAAACATGTTCATTTTTTAATTCTGCATCCGACGGGATAAAAATATACAGGGTGTCCCATTTGAAAAAATGGAGAAAAATAGCATTACATTTTGAAAAGTTTGGCATTGAATTTTGAACATCCTGTATAAGTTATTTTTACGACATTCATAGTAGGATAAACTGACCTTTTCTTATAAGCAACCTGCTGCTTAGTTTTGGTTTGAAGATGTTTCTTCTATTTTTTATAATTTTTTTTAAACATGACGAAAAAAAATTTTTTCTTGATTTTAATTTATTCCTCTGGAACTATCAAATCAAATTTATTAATATTCTAGGGATATGTACAGTAGCTCGAAAGAGTCTCAAAAATCAATAAGACTACAGGGCATTCCATTTAAAAAAATACAACTGTGATGCACCACCAATTTTCGGGACACCCTGTATATTCAGAAATATTTTTAAAATGTGCTCTCTAACAAACAGTCTAATGTCCCGTTTCAATCATTTTTCTAAAATAAATCGTTTAGGCGTAGTAGAAGACGGGAGGTGAGATGCAGGACCCTGTACATATATACAGTGTGTCCACAGATGGACTTAACTATACTTGTAAAAACTTTTATTTTCAGTTTTTCGAAAAAAAGTCATTCTTTATAATTTCTTTTGCTTGTTATATAAATACGATTCACATTGAGAAACTTTGATTTTGTTGTACAGGGTGGGCAGAAAATAAAAAAATGCGTATTTGCAAAATTAAAAATTTTTGAATCAAGCTTTTTGAAGTCTCAGAATGAAACAGCTAGGAAGGAGAAATCGAAAAGCCAAATAAAGTTTTCCCATAGAAGTTATACTTAGTTGCTAAGATACACCGGGTGTCCGGTTAAGGTTGGTGACCGACTATCTTAGGAACTATTCTTCCTACAGATTTCGGAAAAAATCTTCTTACAAAAGTGACCATAAAAATTCATCAAAAATGTTTTTAGCTTTCAATTTTCCCCGCTAGAGGGCACAATTTTAAAAGAAAATGGACAATCCACATTTTCTTCAAAAATTCAAATGGAAATGTAGGTATCCTTTATCTTTCTCAGAATCTCATCGTAATATCCAGCAAATTAGTTTAATGACTTTTTGATCTAACTTACGAAATAAGGGCTGGGAGGAGGAAAGAATTCCCTTACACCAAAAATGCCATGTCTCCGGATTGCTTGAACCAATTTTAATGAATTTGGTCTCGTTGGAAAAGGAATTTATAGCGTAATAGAAATCTGCATTTACGCTTGAATTTAATTTTATGAGGGAGCCGCCAGATGGTGTTATTTCGAAACTTGCGAAAATGTTAAATTTTCTCAAAAACTTTAAATGGAATGGTATATTTTTTATAACATGGCGTCATTACAAATAGAATTGAGAACAAAACGGCTCAAACCGGAAGTTGCAATCTTTTTCAAACGGAAGTTATCATCAAGAATATGGTTTAATCAAATCTCAACGCATAGGTAGCAAATTTTTTCAAAAATTTTGAATGGAATGGTACATTTTCATAACATGCTGTTAGTACAAATAGCATGAAGAATAGAATGCCGCAAACCGAAAGTTCCTATCTTTTTTCAAACAAAAGTTATGACCAAAAATGCTGTTTAATCACATTTCATTGCATGGGTAATTTTAGGAAAATAATATTTTTTAAAGAATATTAGGGCATTCTTGTATCTCTCATCAGACAGAAATATAAGAAATATTACAAACAAAAAGCACTCCATGGAAAATAAAAACAAATACCTGGTCATAGTATTGTCACTAAGTTAAGTTTAACTTAACTAAGTATTAATTATTAGTTAATTTAAATTCGATTTCAGTGTCTTTTCGCTAGAATTTATTATAACTTTTTAAATAATGTCTAGCTCTGTTGCTGAAGCGTATGGCAAGCTCGCGGTGTTTTTCAAAATGAAGAAAATGCCGTTATTGCCTCCCGAGCCTTGGCAAGGCAGTTGAGGAAAATTGAATATTTACTCAATTAAATTGATATTCATTTAAGTATTTAATTTTTCTCAAATTTACCCACGCAATGAGATATGATTAAACAGTATTTTCGATCACAACTCTTGTTTGAAAAAGATAGGAACTTTCGGTTCGCGGCATTCTGTTCTTTATGTTATGTGTACTAACAGCATGTGAAAATGTACCGTTCCATTCAAAAAATTTGAGAAAATTTGGTACGTGTGTACTGGGATTTGATTAAACGATATTCTTGATGATAACTTCCATTTGATAAAGATAAAAACTTCCGGTTTGCGGCATCTTGTTCTTAATTCTATGCATAATGATAACATGTTATAAAAAATACACCATTCCATTTATAATTTTTGAGAAAATTTGACAATTTCGTAAGTTTCGAAATAACACCATCTGGCGGCTCCCTCGTAAAATTAAATTCAAATGTAAACGCAGATTTCTATTACGCTATAGATTCCCTTTCCAACAATACCATATTCATTAAAATTGGTTCAAGCAATCCGGAGATATGGTATTTTTGGCGTAAGGGAATTTTCTCCTTCCTCCACTCCTTATTTCATAAGCTAGATCAAAAAGTTATTAAACTAATTTGCAGGGTATTACGAGGAGATTTTGAGAAAGCTAAAGGATTCCTAAATTTCCAGTTGAATTTTCGAAGAAAATGCGGATGGCCTATTTTCTTTTAAAATTGTGCCCCTAGCGGGGAAAACTGAAAGCCAAAAATATTTTTGATGAAGTTTTCATGGTCACTTTTATAGGAAGATTTTTTTCTGGAAGCTGTAGGATGAATAGTTCCTAAGATATAGCCGGTCGCCAACCGTAACCGGACACCCGGTATTTCTTAGCAACTAAGTATAACTTCTATGGAAAAACTTTATTTGGCTTTTCGATTTCTCCTTCTAAGCTGTCTCATTTTGAGACTTCCAAAAGCTTGATTCAAAAATTTTTAATTTTACAAATACGCATTTTTTTATTTTCTGCGCACCCTGTACAACAAAATCAAAGTTTCTCAACGTGAATCATATTTATATAACAAGCAAAAGAAATTATAAAGAATGACTTTTTCTCGAAAAACTGAAAATAAAAGTTTTTACAAGTATAGTTAAGTCCATCCGTGGACACACTGTATATTCATTTATTGTTTCTTCGATAAGTATAGTAAAAAATATGTACTTATTCGTGGTACCACATTACTATTAATTAGCAATAAAAGGGATTCCATTTTAAAACTAAATTACAAGAATTACTTGTTTGTTCAATAAGCATAGTAGGAAGAGACTGTGCACAAAGCAAGCAGTCCTGAGTTTTCATATATGTTAGTAGTGCCTCCGTAACCGGCGCCGGCTACAGTTTTATAGGTGTATTGTTGCTGGAGCCGGTTTCCATAACTTCGGACGGCCGTGCCAGTCTACGAATTAATAATAGGGCAGTTTAAGTACCTTGTTAACTGTTATGCAACCAGCAGCATCCGTGGTTACGTAGGTATCGCATAGAGTTTGTGGTTTGGTATTCTTGGGCCGGGTGGGATCGGCTCCCGTACAGGTTAGTTTTTCTCTCACGTTTTTACATTATCTTTTTTGCAAAAATGCGTGTGTCTGGTGCGAGGACAGCTAAGGAGTCTGTTTAAAATGCGTTGTATCAGTCTTTTTCGTTCCGAAATAGTAGCACTCCCGGCAACTATACGCAAGGCCGACACCGGCTACGAAGGCACTTCCTAATATGTTTACACTCTTAAGACTTCTTATGGAAAAAACATTTTGTCATAATACCGTAGCAATTTAAGAGACATTCCACTTTAAAAATTGAATTATAAATAAATATTTATGATCCGTATCGGAAAAATATCAATTTTTTTCATGCTCTATCGCCACATTCTCATGGATTTACAGAAAAGCGTTTCACTGAAGTCAGGCCATCATCAAGGTCATTTCTTCTTATGGGTGCCATTTTTGATTTACATTTTGTTGAAAGAAGCGTATTTTTATGATTTTATTGATACCTATATGAATAGTGTGTAATTATACAGGTGATTTTTTATGTGGTGCTAACATGGCTATCTTTTTAATCTTAATAGATACAGGTTCGGTTAAATGGGAGAAAAGTTGCGTCTATTCAAGCATAAAGAAGTGCCGTTTGCAGAAGTTGATTATCTCTTTTCGTTTTTGAGATAATCGAAAAAAAATAGAATTTTGACTTTTACATTTGTGTTCATATTTTCCTTATTTGGCATTCAATCTTCAATCTGCAAAAACTTCTTGGGACGGCTTTTCATCCTCTTTCCATTTGTGGTAGCAGAAAGTACCTACCACGTTTCGTTTCTTCAGAATCATCATCAGGTTCATTTTTTCTTATGGCGCCATCTTAGATTTATTCACCGTGAAATAGCCCATTTTTTTCTGAATAAAATGATGTAACATATTTGTATGTTTAAATCGCATTTATGCCCAGAATTTTAATAAAACATGATAAAAATGTTTTTTCTTGTAATCACAATTGCTGTGAAAACAAAAGTTTATCTACTTTGTCAACTCAAACGTCAAGAAACTTTTTTGTGCTTTATTGGGTTACAATGGATTACTCTAATGACGAAAAGGTTGGCATGTTATTTATTTATGCTACTGCCAGAAGAAATGCTGAAAACGCGACTGCAATGCATCCCGAATCGTATCCGGAACCAACACAACCCCATCAGTGTTACTTTCGCAAATTGGAACGCAACTTAAGCGACAGTTTATGAAACCTAAAAGAAAAAAGGAAAATCTAGTTACGTAAATATGCGAAAATATTGAGCAAAATGTATTAGCATTTACTGAATTAAAAAATTTAGAAGGTAAAGATGTATCCCTGCGTGAAATTGAGCAGCATAAGTAACGCTGATGGGGTTGTCTTCGTTCCAGATACGATTCGCGATGCATTGCAGCCGCGTTTTCAGCATTTCTTCTGGAGTAACATAAACAAATAACATGTCAACCTTTTCGTCATGAGAGTAATCCATTGTAACCCGATAAAACACAATCGTATTAAAAAAGTTTCTTGACGTTTGAGTTGACAAAGTAGATAAACTTTTGTTTTCACAGCAATTGTGATTACATGGAAAAACCATTTTTATCATGTTTTATTAAAATTCTGGGCCTAAATGCGATTTAAACATACAAATATGTTATATCATTTTAGTCAGAAAAAAATCGGCTATTTCATGGTGAAAAAATCTAAGATGGCGCCATAAGAAAAAATGAACCTGATGATGATTCTGAAGAAACGAAACGTGGTAGGTACTTTTTGCTACCACAAATGGAAAGAGGATGAAAAGTCGTCCCAAGAAAGTTTTGGCATATTAAGATTGGATGCCAAATAAGGAAAATATGAACACAAATGTAAAAGCCAAAATTTTAATTTTTTTCGATTATCTCAAAAACGAAAAGAGATAATCAACTTCTGTAAACGGCACTTCGTTGTGCTTGAATAGACGCAACTTTTCTCCCATTTAACCGAACCTGTATCTATTAAGATTAAAAAGATAGCCATGTTAGCACCACATAAAAAAATCACCCTGTATAATATAATATGTAATGTGTAATTATATAATATAACTTAAAAAGTGCGTTGGACTCCATTGTACCTGAGCGAATAGTGTGTAGTAAAAGTTTAAAGCCGTGGTATACCGAGGAGCTTCGTCAAATGCAATGGGAAAGAGATTGAGTGTTTAAGATTGCTAAACTAACTGGAAGGGAAGAAGATTGGAGTTTATGTAGGAGAGTAAGAAACGATTACTCTAAAAAGTTAAAGTTAATAAGCGATAATTATTATGAGAGGAGAATAGATGAAAGCAGGGGTAATTCTAAAGATATGTGGAGGAACTTAAAGGAAATAGTAGGAAACAGGAACGGAAGTGTGGGAAGTGGCGCATCGGTAAACTTTGGGAATGGTAAAATAAGCGACTGCAAACAAATCGCGAATAAGTTTTTTATAGACAGCATTATTGAAATTTATAAACCAAAGTATACCTGAAACTGATGGTTTGAAAGTGGAAATTCCGGAAACATGCAGCAATTTCGAACTCCAGGAAATTACATTGGAGAAATTAGAAAAAATTATATTGGGAATTAAATCTAAAGATGGTACAGATGGAATAAATAAGGAGGTATTGAGAGACAGTCTTCCAACGATGGGACATTTGTTATTAAACCTTATAAATGAATCCTTGAGAACGGGCATTTTTCCTGTATCGTGGAAGACGGCGACGGTGGTTCCTATTCCGAAGGTGCAACAGGCCGGTCAGGCCCAGGAATTCAGACCGATTAATATGCTTCCTAAATATGAGGAAGTCTTAGGATGTGTAGTAAAAGAACAATTGCAAAGATACTTAGAAGATAATGGCTTACTGTCGGAATTTCAGTCGAGTTTCAGAAGTGATCATTCCTGTGAAACGACACTTAATTTGGTACTTATGAACTGGAAAGAACGAATAGAGGAGGACAATTATGTCGTGGCTGTCTTTTTGGACCTGAAAAGAGCTTTCGAAACAATCGATAGGGGAGTGCTTATGGAAAAAATGGAAAGGTGTGGGGTATATCGAAGATGCGATTAATATTGTTAAGGAAAGAACAGCCTCAGGGATCAATGTACAGGGCCAAACTATTAACATGCTCAGATTTGCGGATGATATAGCAGTGTTAGCATCTAGCAAAGAAGAATTAGGAGCGGCTCTGAATGAAATGGAAGCAGTTTTGACACAGGGCTTCGGCATGAAAATCAATAAAAAGAAAACTAAAATTTTGGTATGTAGGGGATGTGAAAATAGAACTAAAATGGAAATACAAATTGGAAATGAGAAGATAGAGGAGGTCGCGGATTTCTGCTACTTAGGAAGTAAAATAACTCAAGACGGTAGGAGCACTAAAGATATAAAACAAAGAATGGCGCAGGGCCGAGTTGCGTTTAACAAAAAGAAACAACTGTTATGCTCGAGAACGGTTAATATAGAGACTAGGAAGAGACTCTTAACGTCGTATGTATGGAGTACGGCATTATACGGGTGCGAAACTTGGACAATAGGAGAAGCGGATAGAAAAAGAGTAGAAGCGTTTGAAATGTGGTGCTACAGACGCATGATGAAGATACCGTGGATAGATAAGGTTAGCAATAGGGAAGTATTAGAAAGAGTTGGGGAAAAGCGAAAGGTATGGAAAACAATAAAGAGTAGGAGAGATAGGATGGTAGGACACCTTCTAAGACACGAAGGAATAGTTCGTGACATACTAGAGTCAGAGATAGGAATAAAAAGAGGTAGGGGTAGGCCTAGATTAGACTACTGCTCTCAAATAGTTAGGGATGTAGGATGTTCTACTTTTAGGGAAATGCGTAGGTTAGCTCAGGATAGAAAAGAATGGAGGTACGCGTCCAACCAGTCTTCGGACTGAGAACCTTATGATGATGTGGGGTAAGGGGTACAACTAGAGAATGGTTTGGCAGTTATCTGGACAATAGGTCTCGGAAGTGTAGATATGGTGGTTATGAGTCTGAAGAGGTTCTGAATGGATTGGGTGTACCCCAGGGTCGAGCCCAGGGTTCGGTACTTGGTCCTCTCCTCTTTGTACTGTATATGAATGATCTGGTGCAAGTGATAAAAGAAGGTAATATTAATCTGTTTGCTAATGATGCCCTTGTAGCAAATGCGGACTGTGACTTAATTAGTGCAATAACCAGGAGCAATGAGGTGTTAAGGGAAGTGTCAAAACGGTTAAACATAAACAAACTGAAATTAAATATTAATAAGACAAAAGTTATGATCATAGGTAACAGAGTGATAAGGAAGGAGTGGGAAGATGACTGTAAAGTGGTAATAGATGATGAGGAGGTGGAACGTGTTAGCGAAACTAAGTATCTGGGAGTGATAATTGACTCAAAATTAAATTTTAAAAGCAATATAGACTTTATTGTTAGAAAAGTTGCTAAAAAATTGGTTTCCTGGGTAGAGTAAGCAGAAAGTTGAGTCCTTGGGCTAGAATTCTGGTTTATAAAACAATAATTTCGCCACATTTTGATTTTTGTTCAAGTATATTATTTTTGTGCGGAGCTGGTGATTTGGAAAGGTTGCAAAAACTTCAGAATAGGGCAATGCGAATAATTTTGCAGTGCAATAGATATACGCCTATAAGATTGATGTGGGAAACGTTACAATGGCAAAGTATAAAACAGAGAATAACTTACAACACACTTATTCTGGATATACAAGATTGTTAACGGCGGGGTTCCGAATTACATGTCTCGTAATTTGTATGTTTACATGTCTCGTAATTTGTATGTTCACAATTACCAGGTGAGATCGGTGAAAGAATACAGACTTCCTCAATTTGTGAAGACTTGTTCGCAAAATTCCTTACAGTATGAGGGGTTTAAATTGTATAATAGTAGGCCGGATGAAAACAAGGAAGCCCTGAATTTGAGCAGTTTCAAGAGAATGTGTTGTGTTTTTGTTAGAGGCATTTTGTGACATTTGTTGGTGTTTGGGTGTTTTCTTTTCATTTTTGTTTTCTTTTTTTTTTGGGAGTGTATCGTCACAATATTGATGTAATATTAGCTTATTGCTAAATAATAATAATAATTATTATTATTAATGAATATTTTTGCCATTCCAGTCGGAAAACAGGAAATTTTAGCAATTGAAAACTAGCAGTGACGGTTTGCCCTTTATATAAATTACATATATCGTCGCCCTCCTCACGTACTGGCGTAACTGACAATTTTGTGAAAATTGAGTTACATTGTATAATATGCATATCTCTAGTGTCTGCACCACCTCACGAAGTGGCGTAACTGCAGCACCAATCTACATAAAAAAAGACAACCCGTAGGTTATGTTACTGTGTTTAATGCAGTCCTACAAGTGTAAGCTAATTACGTTTTTTTGTTCTCCTGAAAAATTTACCAATTGTCAGTTACGCCAGTACGTGAGAAGGGCGACGATATGTTACTTTTATATCTCAAGTGGGGATTGTAAGAAAACTTTGAAGGAAGCAGTCAAGAGTTTGTTGTAATTTAAGCAAATATTCTCGGCGGTATTGACGAGATGCATTCTTTTTGAAGAATAATAGTTTTCCTGACATAATTTTTCAAATGAAAACGATATTTTGTTTTAAGTAACATTAGTTATGACAGTTTAGGGGTCGATTCTGTAACTAATCGTTTACGGACGATAATATTTACATAACGACATTATTTGAACGACTATCTGAACGACTTTTTTGAGAGATACATTCTGTATCCAAGTCGTTATGATATCGATCTTGAACACCACAACGACAAAATTTGACAAATCACATACGTCGTTGATTAATTTGTGGTTAACAGTTTCCTACATCTTTGCGTTTCGACAGCTTATTGTTTACCTGCTAAGTCCAATATTAATACAATTTGTGATATTACGGTTAGTTGCATTAGGTCCAAGAGATAGAAAATCGGCTCGAACTTGCTCAAATAACTACTCCCCGGACAAGTACCCCGACAGGGGTTGAACTACAGAATAAATCCTTGACGAGAGTGTGTTTGCACACCATCTGCGGCATACTGATGAGATCCAACGGGAGTGAAATCATGATATGCACAAACAAACCAAATAGTTTCCATTCTTCTTTTATGTCCAAGAGGTCATCAAAAAACCACTGGATAGCAGTACGAAATTTATTTAAGTGAATTGCAAACAAATATATCATTCAGGAAAAAATAATTTGATGGAAGTGATCCTGACATTATTGTTGAAAATTTTGCTTTCCTGAGTCGCAATTAATTGACAATAAACCATGCATGTTCATGATTTGATAAATTCATTTCATACGTATACGTGCCACAATAATTGTGTTATCAAAACAACTACCTGCCTACCAAAAAGTAGAATTATTGTTTACTTACGCCAGAGTAGGAGAGATAGGATGGTAGGACACCTTCTAAGACACGAAGGAATAGTTCGTGACATACTAGAGTCAGAGATAGGAATAAAAAGAGGTAGGGGTAGGCCTAGATTAGACTACTGCTCTCAAATAGTTAGGAATGTAGGATGTTCTACTTTTAGGGAAATGCGTAGGTTAGCTCAGGATAGAAAAGAATGGAGGTACGCGTCCAACCAGTCTTCGGACTGAGAACCTTATGATGATTACGCCAGCAAATATGGCGTCGCTGGATAACGACAAATTGTAGTCGTTAACGTACGATGGTCGTTTATTACAGAATAAGGAAAATCGTTGCGATGTCGTTCATAGGCGACAATCAGTAGTGAACGATGTCGTTGGTGCTTACAGAATCGACCCCTTAGTTTCTTGTTTTTAGTCCACATCGGTTATTTGCAAGCCTGATGAAGTCATTTTTCCATATTTTTAAAATTTTTCTTATTGCAGCTACTGTAATGTTTAACAAAATTCAGTATAATATGGACAAGTTGCATATCAATGAAATCAGAAAAATATGCTTCTTTCAACAAAGTGGAGGAGAAAAATGGCGACCATAAGAAAAAATGGTGTTGTGATAGCCTGATTTAAACGAAACGTTTTCCAGTAAATTCCTGAGAATGTGCCGATAGAGCATGAGAAAGTGCTCCAATAATGTATCCATATCTTTCCGATACAAGGTCAAATATAGTCCAGTTACATGGGAAAAATAAAGGGAGCACTCTTTTTGTTTCTCTGACATAGATTAATGAGCACCAAATTCTGCAAAAGTGCCGAATTTAAACCTACCCTCTACCTTTTCAAATAAGCGAGATCCCAATGGTGGCCCTTTAATTTGAATCACCCTCTACAGGGTGATTCAGAACGGGCGTGCGAAATTAAAATGTGTGCTAGAGGAACTCCAAATAAGACGAAAAGTTTATATGAACATATGTTCTAAAGTGACTACTAACAAAGATACAGGGTGTAAAAGTTTTAATATTTTTTAAATATCGTAATGTAATAATTAATGTGTTTTCTCGTTCTTCTTGTTAGTTTTGTTATTGTTATTCGTAATAAACCATTTTTTTCCATTTTCAATTTCCTTGCATATCGGTGAAGCCATTTTTGCATTATGGAAAATTTCAGTGCATGTGCACGATTTCACAAAAAACTATTTCATTCAAAAACTAAGCATTTTACGAAAAATTTTGAAGATACCAATTTCTTCCCAAATTGAACGCAGATTTCAAATCCATTAATATCAGCTGCATTCGCCAGTGGCGTAACATTGGATTGGGGAAATAAATAAACGGCCTACCCCCTAGCAACGCTACTGATTTAGCTAGCAGAGCAAATTTTTTTGGAAAATTAGAACTTGGCAAATGAAAACGACACCTTAAATTTCAACTCAATAACTTTCCTAGTTACTAAGATAATAAAAAAATATTAAAAAAATATTAAAACTTTTACACCCTGTATCTTTGTTAGTAGTCGCTTTAGAACATATGTTCTTATAAACTTTTCGTCTTATTTGGAGTTCCTCTAGCACCCATTTTAATTTGGCACGCCCGTTCTGAATCACCCTGTATACCCATTCCAAACCACAAACGTCTAACATATGAGATTGATAAAAAACAACATTCACATTTATCAAGTTTAAGGTATGTTTTTAAAAAAGAAAATAATTTACAGTTTGGAGTGGGTAATGAAGTGGAAGTGCCGGGTTAGAATCTGCGGTAAGTATACGTAGTATCACTTAAAATATTAAAAACTTTACCTTCATTGTCAGGCAAAACAATTTTTTCTTTAGTAGTAGTGTGTTTCATTGATGACTTGTTGAAGTGTTCAACACCGCTCAATAAGTTTTGGTGGGTTTTCTCTTGCTGCACAACTATCATGCAAAGCAATTAATTAGTAAAGATCGGCATGCAAAGAAATGCTTAAAGCAACATAATTGAGAAGTACAATGTACCTATACAAAGTTCATTATCCCAAGATTTCTGAAAATGTGCAACGGATTATTTTTAATATGAACACGTACAGTGTCTGCCAAAACGTCCGCAACACATGGAATTTTTTTATTGTTAATTTTAAGTAAGTAGTTTCTTTAGTCAAGTAGCTGTTAAAAGTAAATTATTATTACGATAATTGACAAGTTTACTCGTGTACGTTTAAATTTCATGTAACTTAATTAGCGCGCTATGCCAACAAAACTTTTTGACTTCATGACAAAAAAGAGATTATGTTAACATGACAAAATTAGGTAGAAAAAGTGGGAGAAAAAGGCGCGCCTTTTATTTTAGAAATAAAGTGCTATGCCGAATACACAGGATGTTGGTGTCTATCAATATAGAATGTCTGGTTATTGTTGACTGAAATTTCTGTGTTCTTATTTAATAATAATAATAATAAATTTATTGCCATAACACTATGATGTAACACAATTACCAATAAAACTATTTCATTATGAATGGCAATGGGTTTTAAGAATTTTGTGATTGATTTTGAAATCAAACAGTAACAAACTTCCATGTGTACATGGGGAAATAACATGGGTAATAACGTTTTTGAGGATTCCTGCTCCCCATGTATAGTTACAATTGTGGTAAAGATAGCAATCGAAAGATTATTTTTTCTGCATATGAAGATATCAAAAACTCTGCAACTTTCCAATCTATTAAAGCATTAAAAGCAACAATTACACTAATTATTTTCAAACTAAAACACAGAAATTTATCAGGTTATCCCACAGAACACCTAAATAAGAACGCGCAGCTTAATGTTAAAAACAGGAACCGCGTTTAGCGCCATCTCTAGCTGTTTACAAGAACCAATTGTGTACAAGTGCGCGTAGATAGAATTAAAATTTAAACTTTATTTTTATTAATATTGAAGAAAACAAGGACTATGCATACTTATATGTAGGCATCAATTTTATTTAAGCAGCATTTTACATTGTAAGTAGAAACATAAATAACGCTAAAGAACGCCAAATAGGCATTCTTTAGCTCACATAAACTAATACTAAAATCAAATGAAACTTACTTGTAAACGTTAATTACAAAATTTGCGCAATTTAGTATATTAATTCAACACCGGGAGACGTTCAAAGAAGACATTTCACAGCCGCATTGCTGCTATTTCGATGTGCGGGGAAACACTCCTCATTCGCAGAGATGTCAAAGAAGTACCTACTGACGGAAGTCAAAATATAAACGTGGCCTGCTGCTTTTTGTGCATAATTATTATTTCTTTGTTATGCACCTATTTCTGATTCAATATTATTGCATATCGAGAAACCGTAACCATATTTAGATGTTCTGTGAACTTAACCAGGGAATACCTGAAATAACGCAGAATTTTTAAATTTTCCATTTTGTCTGACGATTCCGGTTGCGACAGAAATAACAACAAAGCATGCCTCGGATTAAAATTTCACGAAATCGGTAATACAGAGTTTCGACGGCAAATGTCAGAATCGTAGTGCCATCTAAAGCGGTTTACAGAAACTGAATCTAACATAGTTCAAGGTCGTGCATAACAGTGAAACCCCCCTGGGCTATCCATTACAACTTAATTTATTCTAATCAAAGACGTCTTCGATTCTTATGGATTTTCTAATTCGTCTGAACTGTCAACATTGTTTAATGAATTAATTTAATGAATTTTACAGAAAATAAGTCACGGACTACGCGCAAACTATTGCTGCCGTAAAATATTTTCACAGTGAAAACCTTTTCTTCAACTCAATAAATATTTTTGTTCATTTTTAAATGTTGACAGTTCAGACGAATTAGAAAATCCATAAGAATCAAAGACTTTTTTGATTAGAATGAATTGAGTTGTTGCGGATAATCTGATACATTTCTGTGTTTCAGTTTGAAAATTATTAATGTAATTTTCGCTTTTAACGCTTTATTAAATTGGAAAGTTGCAAATTTTTTGTTATCCTCATACGCAGAAAAAAATAATCTTTAGATTGCTACTTTTCCCACCACTGTAACTACAAATGGGGAGCAGGAATCCCCAAAAACGTAATTACCCATGTTATTTCCCCATGTACACATGGAAGTCTGTCACATGGTAAATTTCCCATTGGAAGTTTTCTAATTTAACCGATTCCATCTCTTCAAGACACGAAGGAATAGTTCGTGACATACTAGAGTCAGAGATAGGAATAAAAAGAGGTAGGGGTAGGCCTAGATTAGACTACTGCTCTCAAATAGTTAGGGATGTAGGATGTTCTACTTTTAGGGACATGCGTAGGTTAGCTCAGGATAGAAAAGAATGGAGGTACGCGTCCAACCAGTCTTCGGACTGAGAACCTTATGATGATGATCTCTTCAAATAAAGAAGTTACCAAACTTCCCAAAATAAATCGTTTGTCAACGATCTTTTTCTCTTTGCGGCTACCTTGATTAAATGTGATACTCATGTTTTCTGTGTAACTTCTTTATTAATTTGTGCTTCAATTTCAAAAATTAAAAAGCAGTTTTAATCACAACAGTGTCGTACAAACGTCAGTGACATAAATAAATGTGGTTGTCGCGATAAAGAAAAAAAATACTGTCTCTACACAAGAATGAAAACTGGCACTGCATCGCGAATGTCACAGTGCGATGTGCAACCTTCTTTTGCATGAGCATTGCATATTTCAAGTCATTTGAACAAACTATAACTGATTTACTAACAACAGAAAAAAGTCGACAATTTTAGTTTTTTTGTGATATCTAAAGACATGCTATTATTTGAAGATTTAAAAGTAGATTTAAGACGGTCACAATGTAGTACAACAACTTTTCTCTCATTTAACCAACTCCGTAGATCTTCAAAAAACAAACGTAACAATACATAGCAATATTCGTGATTCACCCTGTATAGGTAAGAAATTGTCAAGAAGACATCATTTTTTTTGAGAAATTAATAATAAAGGAAATTCTCATATGTTGTAGATTTTCAGCGGACGCTGTAGCTGAGTACATTTTAAACAGTAAACTTTTACTAAACCAATTTTCTGGAATATCCTGCTTATTTAATAATTTTAAAGCTGTACAGTGCTTTATTGTTTCAATTGAATTGTATGTCTAAAGTATTATATCAGTAGTTATTGTGAATAAAAGCAGACAGAATTTATCAACATTTACATGACACACACTCAATCTCAATGGAATTCTAAAATGGACAATCTTATTTAATACAATTTACTATTAATTTACTTTAATTAATTCAACATTTATGTTCTGTCCATCCCGGGTAAGATGAGCCAGCTCACTTATTTTTGTTAACGTGCAATATCTAGCTCTTACTATTTCTAAGGTGCTGCGGTAAAAAGTAGAGCGCGTCCAGCGAAAGATTAGCCAGGCCGTCGTTTGCATTACATTACTACTGAGACAATCTTCCGCTTTATTACAACCTGTATATGCTCTTTATTAAAGACGCAGGTTCATATCAAACAGCGGGGGTGAACTTTGTATGTACCCACAAATATGCAGTCAATTTATTTGAACTTAAATTTTTATTACAATATTGTGTATAAAAAATGCAAACAAAATTAAAGTATAGGTACGTGTAATACAATCAAATTTATACCATCCATGCAATTTTTAAATGTAAATATGTACCATAAATTGTAATAAAAATGTAAGATCAGTATTTTAGTAACATACAATATTACAATGTGTACCTTCGCTATTAGGCAAAACAACCTTTTCAGCAGTAGTAGCGTGTCTCATAGATGTTTTGTCGAAATGTTCCACACCGCTCAACAGATTTTGGTGAGTTTTCTCCTGTTGTACCACTAACATGCAAAGCAATTCAAACATCTGCATTAACAAACAACAAACTTAAATCCTAAAATAAGTCTCAGACATACACAAGCACTGCATCCTAATCCTGATTCTGGAAAATACTGTGAGTCCTTATAGTCCAGTCGAATTACTAAGCAACTTGTAGAGAATTTAATCCTCTATAATTTTCCTAATAGCTATTTTTTGTCTAGAAGATACTGGAAAGGACATATTGCCAAAAAGCATATTTCGGGCGACAAATTTTCAAGATGGCGGCGCTAGTGGCAGCATTACGAGATTGCAAACTCGGTACATTATTCATGAAATGAAGCTGTACGAAACTGCAAAGTTACAAAAATCCGGGATTTTTTCAGGGTTAAATCTCTCTACTGCCCCTGCTATTTATTAGTGTAACAACCTGTAGCCAGTACCTACCTATTTGATTTCAAAATAAACTGAGAATTACAATTTTACAGTGTTCAGATTCCTAATGGTCGGACGCAATAAACCACAAATATACAGCGTACCTACTCAGTGAAAGAAGTCTAGGCAACCATTTGATTTACACTGCTATCAAAACATTATTTTACTGGATGGACTTTGCAAGTTACTACAAATTTATACGGGTTTACCTAATCTGAAGATACTTAGGTACTAAATAATGTTGGCCATTTTCAATCTGAATGCGTGCTTATGTTATGTCATGGTTCTATTTCATTCTACAGTTTTGAGAACATACAAATACAAACATCACTGCATGCTTTTTATCAATTACAATAGAACATATAAAGTCGCTATCTTAAATGCATTTTTGAGAAATTGCATTTAAGAGAGTGACTTCATAGTAGTGCTAAAACTCAGTTATGTACATAGACTTCCAAAAAGCAAAAATACACGACTATAGAAAGCTGAGTGCATGAACTGGAGTATTGAATTAACTTTTTACATTAGGGGGCTTTATGAAGTTTAAATTGTCTGGCTCACGCACACTGATCATCTCCGGGAACTAGGTGTTCGTTTTTCTTAGACTACACAAACATCTTTCGAAGTTTCTACCTGAAATTTTGCACACTTAAACTTCCTTTTGAACAGATATGCGCTATGATCTGTTTTTTGTAATTTTAGAAAAAGGCACATTTTTGCTTTCTTAAAAATTAACATCTACCCAAAGGACTTGTACCTTGACGCAGTTCTAGTAATACTGGGACGGGTGGGATGGCTTGCGCGCTTCAATGATCTAAAGAGCCGAACCATAGGTTTAACCATTTGGAGGGGTTTTTATTTGAGAAGCCAGACTAAATCAAGTCCCTGAAAGGGGGCAGCAGCTCTTTCAGTAATCATAGTGGCAGAGATCGTGAGGGTCGGTATGGCACTGTGATACACACTACTGCGATGTGGAAGGCAACGGGAAACCACCACATTATTCTATCCCTGGTACAGCGTACTTCGAATTTATGATGATGGCACCTTCTGGAGTAAAATATTCCGGAGGTAAAATAGTCCCACATTCGGATCTCCGGGCGGGGACTGCTTCGGGAGGAGTCATCAGAAATGATAAGTGTGACATCACACGAGTCGGAGCGTGGAATGTTAGAAGCATGAAACAAGTAGGAAAGTTAGAGAATTTGAAAATTGAGATGGATAGGTTAGCATTAGACGTAGTAGGTATTAGTGAAGTGCGATGGCCAGAAGCCGGAGACTTCTGGAGCGGAGATTTTAGAGTAATACACACAGGATCTGTAGGAGGAAATTCGGGAGTAGGAATTGTTATGCGGAAAAAAGTAGGGCAGAGTGTAGAAAATTTCTTACAGCAAAGTGACAGGGTAGTTATGGTTAGGTTAGATTCGAAACCTGTAAAAACAGTAATAATACAGGTATATATGCCCACTTCTAACTACAGTGATGAGGTCGTAGAGGCAGTTTATAGTGATATTGAACATGTGCTAGATTTTGTGAGAGGACACGAAAATTTAATAATTATAGGAGATTTCAATGCAGTCGTAGGCACAGTGCGAGAGGGCGGAATAGTTGGTCCCTTTGGATTAGGCAATAGGAACGATAGGGGAGTGAGACTGATAGAGTTCTGCGATAAACATAACTTAACGGTCGCGAACACTCTATTTCACCATCATGTTAGGAGACGCTACACGTGGAAGATGCCAGGAGACCTAGGGAGATATCAAATAGATTACATTCTTGTTAGGCAAAGATTTAGAAATCAAGTTAGGGATTGTAGAAGTTATCCAGGAGCAGATATAGATAGTGGTCACAATATAGTCGTTATGAAGGCCAATCTTAAATTTAAGATTTTGAAAAAACGAAGCAGAAGAAGGTATCTTGACCCAGAGAAACTAAAAGATGATGATACGCGCGATAAGTTCGAGAAAAAGACAAACGAGGTACTAAAGGGCGCGGGCGAAAATATTGTTAGGGACATAGAGGAAGAATGGAATTGCATTAAAAATAGTTTAGTTTCCTCAGCTAGGGATATTTTGGGAAATAAACAGAATGAAAGTAGGAAACCCTGGATAACAAAACATATTGTGAGTCTAATAGAGGAAAGGCGCAAATATAAAAATAGGTTAGATGAAATAGGGAAACAAAGATATAAGGCGATCAAGTGGAAAATTATTCGGAAATGTAGGAAAGCGAAAGAGCAATGGATCGACGATAAGTGCAAAGAAGTGGAAAATAAGTTCGAAATAGGAAAGACTGATGAAGCATATAAAATAATTAGGAGAAATTTTAGAGAAATTGGATCTAGTACCAAAAGCATTAGGAATGAGGCAGGAGATATCCTAATCGAAAGCGGGGAGAAGGCAGATAGGTGGAAAGAATATTTAGGAAACTTATATGCGGGACAGGAAGTGCAAGATATATTAGAAAGTGAAAGCAGTGTAGAAGGGGATAACCTAGGGAGTCCTATAATGAGAGAAGAGTTTGAGCTAGCACTAAAAAGTTTAAGGAATAATAAAGCACCAGGTATAGATGGCTTGCAGGCAGAAATCTTAAAGTGCGCAGGTCAAGAGGTAATGGATCGTTTATTTAAATTAGTTAGTCACATATACCTGACAGGCGAGATTCCAGAAGATTACAAACGGAACATCATAGTAGCTTTGCCAAAAAGGAAAGGCGCGGATAGATGCGAAAATTTTAGAACTATCAGTTTAACTTCCCATGCGTCAAAAATTTTAACTAGAATTGTGCAAAGAAGGATGGAGAAAAAGGCGGAAGAAATATTAGGAGAAGATCAGTTCGGATTTAGACGAAATAGAGGAACGCGCGAGGCCATTCTAGCTTTACGAGTAATTATAGAAAAAACGATAGAAAAGAGAAAGAGCGTATATATAGGATTTGTAGATTTAGAAAAAGCCTTCGACAACGTAAAATGGGGGAAGATGTTCGAAGTGCTGAGAAAGGTAGGGATGAAATACAGGGACAGAAGAATAATACATAATCTCTACAAAGAGCAAAAGGCAGTTATAGAATGTGAGCAGGAACGAAGGGAAGTAGATATCCGGAAGGGAGTGAGACAGGGATGTGCATTGTCACCTCTAGTTTTCAACTTATATATCGAAGATGCGATTAATATTGTTAAGGAAAGAACAGCCTCAGGGATCAATGTACAGGGCCAAACTATTAATATGCTCAGATTTGCGGATGATATAGCAGTGTCAGCATCTAGCAAAGAAGAATTAGGAGCGGCTTTGAATGAAATGGAAGCAGTTTTGACACAGGGCTACGGCATGAAAATCAATAAAAAGAAAACTAAAATTTTGGTATGTAGATGGAGTGAAAATAGAACTAAAATTGAAATACAAATAGGAAATGAGAAGATAGAGGAGGTCGCGGATTTCTGCTACTTAGGAAGTAAAATAACCCAAGACGGTAGGAGCACTAAAGATATAAAACAAAGAATGGCGCAGGGCCGAGTTGCGTTTAACAAAAAGAAACAACTGTTATGTTCGAGAACGGTTAATATAGAGACTAGGAAGAGACTCTTAAAGTCGTATGTATGGAGTACGGCATTATACGGGTGCGAAACTTGGACAATAGGAGAAGCGGATAGAAAAAGAGTAGAAGCGTTTGAACTGTGGTGTTACAGACGCATGATGAAGATACCGTGGATAGATAAGGTTAGCTATAGGGAAGTATTAGAAAGAGTTGGGGAAAGGCGAAAGGTATGGAAAACAATAAAGAGTAGGAGAGATAGGATGGTAGGACACCTTCTAAGACACGAAGGAATAGTTCGCGACATACTAGAGTCAGAGATAGGAATAAAAAGAGGTAGGGGTAGGCCTAGATTAGACTACTGCTCTCAAATAGTTAGGGATGTAGGATGTTCTACTTTTAGGGAAATGCGTAGGTTAGCTCAGGATAGAAAAGAATGGAGGTACGCGTCCAACCAGTCTTCGGACTGAGAACCTTATGATGATGAAAAATTAACATTGTTTTGCTATTTGAAATTGGAAATAAGACGTTTCTTCTGCAATTACAAAAAAAAAACTGAGGCCATAGGGCAGACCCACAAAACAACAGATTTGTGTACAAAGTTGTTTGTGCAATCTTTGAAAAATTAACAGCTAGCTCCCAGGGACAAATAAGAAATAAATGAGCGTGAGCGAGAGAGATGAGACTTCGAAAAGGCCCCTTAAAGTAGAAAATAGTTAAATTATTGTCAAACCAGGTTAAAGTAAAGTATGATTGGATTCATACCTTTTAAGATGTTGGACTGGTCAGTTGTATTTTTATGAAGCAGCTATACCTACAAGCTTATAGTAGCCTAGTATTACAATAAATGCCTTTCTAATATATGTACAATAACTGCAGTCATACAATTAATTAAAAATCTATGACAAGAATACATGCTTCTCAAAACTTTACAACAAAGTAACATCGGTACATATGTATTAAATTTCAAAATGAAATACCTTCTCTGTCTGGCAAAGGATTTTTTTCTTGAGTTTCAGTATGCTTTAGCTTCGATGCGTCGAAATGTTCGATGCCTGCAATTAATGCCTTTTCTGTCTTCTCTGCAGCTACATCTGCAATAACATAAAATTATGAACCAAGTAAGTCATTAGTTGTTTCTTATCACTAAAAGACTGCAGTGCAGTTAATATACATATTATGACGAAAATTAAAATTTTTGCCAGTCATGACCACATGCAGCACTTGCCCGGAAGATGGGAGCACATATTAGATGGATGGGAGTACAAGGATTTCGTTCCGAGCTTAAATTTGTTAGTAATTGAGTATTTCACTGCTTAAAAAATGTATTTACACATTTACAGGCTAGAAAACATATACTTAAAGCTATGTTTGTGTTGTAAATTTTCTTATTTTTAGTTAAAATTTTCGTTCTCAAATTTAATTACATTAAACATTTTATTTAAAATGTTTTCTAGTACTTATGACGGAAATTTTGATTAAGGGAATCAGTATGAAGAATCATACATGGCTTCCAGCTTCCATGTTCTAATTGGATATTGGTAGCAAAAGAACACTTGGAACAATTTATTATCACCAAAATCGACATGTTTTTAAATGTTTTACAATTAAATACTTAAAAAATAATTGAGTTAAAGCAAATTTCTTGATGGCGAAATAAGTAACATATATTGTTTAAACTTTTTTCATCCGCCTAATGGTTTATCCAGAATATTTGTTTAATTAATTAGAATGTAATTCTTTAGAAATCACTAGGCCTCGATTCCTCTTCAAGACACATTTAAAAAACGATTATTAAAATCGGTTGATTTTAGGGAAACTTGTTTGCTACGTCATTGCCCGATCTATATGAAACGACTAATACCAGGTGAATGTTCTGGGCGGCGGCAACTGTTTACTACACAACTGGTCGGCTGCTTTGTTTTACCTTTTCCACCAATAAACGCTTAGACTGTGAGTATCCCGGATGTTTCAATAGTAAATATAACTAGCTAAGTCCCCTCTCTATGTCTTTGAATAAATGTGAAAGTTATGCTGTATACTTAGGTTTACCTATAATATCGATCGCAGACAGCACGTTACACCCATATACAATGATTTGGGTCTACTGAAAATCAAATTCCGTTTTGAGCTTTCGTACTATAAATTGATTTTTAATGTTGTACAGTTTGGCACACCTGTTTACTTGAATGACTTGTTAGTTAAGCGTGGCGACTCTCATAATGTGGATCTAAGAAACGTTGCCACTTTCACTCTTCCCTTACATAATTCCTCGAAATTCGAATCTGCTTTTGCTTACATTGCGCCAAAACTTCTTAACAAGTATCATACCATTTTTACTGAGTCTGGGACTTTGGAATCCTTCGTATTAAGAATGAGGTCAACGTTCTTGGATCTGCAGAGAAGTGACGGTTCGCTGCGCTGATCAGGGCTCTGTTGTCACATTTCAATTTTACCTAACTTTAGTTTTATGCACTTAGTTTCTTTTGTATTAGATTACTTTTAGGAAATACCAGCTTTGCTGTGCTGTATCCTTTTGAAGGTTGTTTGTAAACTTCTTTTCAATAAATGTTATTATTATTATTGTTACTGTTGGCCTATAAAAATTTGATGAACTAAACCTGCGGCAAACCGCATAGTACAAATGCGCAAGCGATGGTCTTGTCTGTATTGCGGAAAATGGGGGCCTTTTTCTGCTATTTCACTTAGGTACTTTACCTTTGTTTTTGTCAAAATTGCCGGATTTTCTACGAAAATTGCAATATTTGAGAAAAAAATATTTTAATAAAAATTGAAGAATAAATTGCCGAAGAAAAAGACGTATAATTTTGGAAGGGGTGATATTTTTGAAGAATTTTACAACTAGAAAGTTTTGGCAGAAGACATTTTCTACATCTTACATTGTTATTAGGTGGGACGAATTGTAAGTTGTATTACTACAAACTAATAAACTACTTGCTACAATATTGTAATGGAACTTGTGATCAATGTAATCAAATAAAGACGTTTTGCCATAGACGCTTATTGTTTTTATCACACTAACGTACAATTTTATTTATCAATTATGACATTTATAGCTTTCAATTTACGCAATCTCAACAATGCAGTTACTGTACGCGAATATGCAGCAACCAGCACGGTATCCTAACAGGCGACATCCAGATAAAAATGCATTTTTTTAAGACTGGTATAACGAGCGCGTTCTTCTATCACAAAATGGTGTAGGTGAGCCTCCACAGATCGTGCGAAATTGAGAAAATGTACTCTTACTTGACATTGCAATGCTCTACAGTAAATGCTCAAAATGTCCACCATCATTCTGAATGCGGAAATGGGCTCTGGATGTCGCCTGTTGGGGAACCTTGCTGCATCTCGGCATAGAAAGAGCCAACGTCTGGCAGTTATAGTCTACAGTGATGTTTTCCCAAGCGTTCTTTACAGCCTCCAAATGTTCTCCCCTGTTTTGAGGGCGAAAATTTCCAGAATACATTTCTTTCACCATTCGTTCCCAAACATTCTCAATTGAATTGAGATCTGGGCTTCTGGATGGCCATGACAAAACATTAATGTTTGTGTCGTGCTGTCGTGCAACCAGTCGCGTACTACTCTGCATGTATGAATTGGGCAATTGTCTTGCTGGAAGGTAAAGTTCTCTGGGTACAATTGCTGTACTGATCGCAACATAATATTGTGGAGTAAGTCTCTGCAATGCTCGTCATTTAGTCTTCCTTCCACTTCTCAACAGACTCCTGGACCACAGCACTAATCCAAGACCACATTCATATTTACAGAATAACAACCGCTACAATTTACTGGCTTGGTGTATCTTTCTTCAAACCGTGAATTTCGTGGTCTGTAAACATGAAGAGCTCCATCATGATATGATTGAAATACCTTTTCGTAGGAAAAAATAATGTGCGACCAGAAATCGTCGTCTCTGTCAATAAAATTGTCAGCAAAGAGAAGCATATCCTCCTTGTGGCGGTCAGGGAGCCAATGCTTTTTTGCAGCTGAATAATTTCTTATATCGCTATACTTAATTTTCCGTCTAGCCGTCCATACTGAAGCAGAAAACTGAGTTTCATGGAAAGCTGTTAGTCTTTTCAAATGAATTTCTTAGCCAGTTTATCAGTTCTTCATCCTGAACCAAGTTGCTACCCCTAGCAGCTCCCCCACCATGGCGATACTACACCTCCTTCTCTATTTAAAGATGGGCACATGTTTTGCTGCTGCTGAAAAGTTCAGCTACACGACCTAGTGACCATCCATCATCCAGATATTGGACTACGAGTACTCTTTCTGCTTCTGTAAACGGCATCGTCGAAAAAAATGTGATATAAATTTAAGTAACTTTTTTCCTGTCAAATTATTGCAAACTATACTCTTACATTAGGCAAAAAATTGCTAATTTTCATCTTGCTCGCAGCTGTACCATGGCTAACGGCCTGTTAGACGATGAGCCTTCGCAGTAAAGTCGTACATATTTCGTTCAAATCTCTTGTATAAACATTGCATGGTCATAACAACACGAGTAACAACTAGAGATTTTTTCTTTGGGGCTTTTTAAAATCAAGAGTTGTATCCTCATACAATTCCAGAACTGGATAACATGGTTTCAGAAGAGGTGAACCTTGAAGTAATGTAAATTTTTTATGTTTCAATACGTTATCCTGAATTTCAGAAGATTTCACCAATGTACAGACGCGGACGGTGGAAATCTTATGGATCTCTTTACAAATTTACAAATTACATATTCGTTTTTTATTAATTTCCCGATATATACTTTTAGTTTCAGTGAAAATTGGTTCTAAACACATTGCTAGTTTCTTCACAGAAAACTATCTTCAAACAAAAATAGTTCAATCCTGTTGCTGGGGTGTATATGAAGCAAGCAACTGGGAGAATGAATTCATGTAAAATATTCTTAATTGCGAAACAGCTATGCTCCAGAAAACAAGTAACTTGTTGTTAATTAAGCTAATGTGGTGATCAGACAGGAAAGGAGCAAGAGTGCTTGCAGAACCTAACGTAAACGAGTTATTTAGAACTACTTCCCATTCGTTTACCTTGTGCATTCAGTAAATTAATAATTTTCTCAATTTAGGCTGTACTCAAACAAATTAGAATTGCAGAAAAATCAAAAATTAATGGAGTGTTTGTTAATTACTGTTACTGGTAGTTCTCAAATTTCCAACATTCACAGTTAATTTAATTTAGCAACACACAAAACGGAATTCAACCAATTTCACTATACCTACCCAGAAAATAGTACTTAATTTGACGTTGGATTATTTTGCTTTAAGTTTTACTGAAAGCACCTAAAGAGAAAGGGATGGATTTATTGAAGGCAATAACGGGAAGTTCATGTGATACTCAAATTTGGCGCCCGTAAAAAATTAACACTGGGAGGTCAGACAAGGAAACAAAATACTTAATGAAAAAATGAAGAAAACAGGAAAACTATTCAACATAATAAAAACGACATTCTTAAGAATAAGAAAATAGAGAATAACATAAAAACGGACGTAGTAAAGAAAATAGTCAGACTAATATTAAATAGTAGCGAATCGTAGACAATAACAGAGGCATAAATCAAGAATAAATGCACTGGTGATTTTTAACGAAGGTAGGCGGCAAAACTAGAAGAGACAGAATATGAAACGAAACATTTAGACAGCCTCTAAGAAACGATAGAATAGCAGAAAGTTAACTAAGATGGTTCGGACACTTGTGGCGTATGTCTGATGAAAGCATCATAAGGTGAGTTTATGAAACAAAAATACTAGAAAAAACTCTGAGAGGAAGACCTAGGAAATAAGAGAGGAAGCTGAGGAATAAAGTGGGAAGGAATAAAGCAAGAGACGAGGAATAGGAAGCCGTAGAGAGAAATGTTGAATAAGTAAACAATAAATGTACCTCAAACGGCCTTACACCTCACGGCAGAAAGGCATAAGGTTAAGAAGGAGAAGAAGAAAAATGAAGTTGACATGTAACTTTTTAAATTTGGATTATTACAATTCGAAAATTCAAATTTAAAACAACAATCAAGTATTATCGAGGGTATTATACAATGTCACTCATCTCTTATCCGCTCCTAGGAAAGCGGTGCCGTGTGCAGTCTAGAGATGTGCAACTGATACTTTTTTCGGTATCAAGTAAATATCGATACTTCTTGTACGAGTATC
Organism: Xestobium rufovillosum; assembly: GCA_963966045.1. NCBI lineage: Eukaryota > Metazoa > Arthropoda > Insecta > Coleoptera > Ptinidae > Xestobium > Xestobium rufovillosum. The sequence goes on along the minus strand of OZ014494.1, from coordinate 41,004,469 downwards.
TGATATTTTGTATTCGTTACTCGGTATCGATTGTCGGTAGACTACAGCAGCTGTACAGCTGATTACTGGTTTAAATACATACTGATACTATTCGTAATACATGCGGCTACTCCGTGTGATATTCTCAAGAATGCTATAATCATGTGGTTTGATTCCTTTCTGCATAACTACTTTCAATTTAAGAACCATAAACAAAATAACTAAAGAAATGCCTACAAAACTTTTGGACACCTGCATAAGCTTTTAGCTTTTATCTGCCGCCTTCAAGTGGCACTCATTGCGAATGTACGAAGCCGTAGAAGGGTCACTTACAAACTTTGCGTTGCATTTTCCACAAAAAGTAGAAATTTAGACAAAAATGTGGAAATTTCGACAAGAGTGGCAATTTTCATAAAAAAGTAGAAATTTCGACAACAATGTGGAAATTTCGACAAAAATGTGGAAATTTCGACAAAAAAGTGGACTTTTTCACAAAAAAGGGAACATTTTCACAAAAGAGTAGAAATTTCGACAAAAAAGTGGAAATTTTCACTAAAAAATAGAAATTTCGACAAAAATGTGGAAATTTCGACAAAAAAGAGGAAATTTTCATGAAATGATGATTTAATAGGTTAACAGAGAACGCAGTGGAAGTTTACAACGGCGTCGAAGGGCCACAAAAGAAAAAAAATAAACTAGAAATCTCTAGTTTCGAAAGAGAAATTTCTACTTTTAAACTAGAAATTTCTACTTTCAAACCAGAAATTTCTACTTTTAAATTACAAATTTCTGCTTTTAAACTAAAAATTTCTACTTTTCGAACTAGAAATTTCTACTTTTAAACTGGAACTTTCTACTTTTTAAACTAGAAATTTCTACTTTTAAACTGGAAATTTCTACTTTTAAATTAGAAATGTCTACTTTTAGACCTAGAAATTTCTACTTTTAAACTGGAAATTTCTGCTTTTAAACTACAAATTTCTACTTTTAAACTGGAAATTTCTGGCAATAAGTGGTAATGGGCCGTTCGAATAACTACTCTTCGGGAAAATACCCGCCAGGCAATGAATTATAGAGCTAAATCCAGAATTTTTGTACTACTACGAGACGTCACAGAATGCTACCCCACCTAAGGTGGCTTTGAAGCAATCATAATGTGCCTCCATGTACGTACGTGCTTTTAAGCAGGTCTTTGTACAAATATTGCATGTTTTAAATGTGTATGGAAAACCGCAGACCAACTGGTTTCGTCCTTCTGGGACTCCTCAGTACGGTGCTTTCCCCTACACACTCAAACCCATGCAATTTAACTTGCTATATAAGCTGCCGCGCTCTGGACAGATATCAGCAATTGACAATAATTACTTTGAGTACCTAATTATCTGGTAGTAATGATGGTACTGGACCGTTCGAACAACTTCTCCTCTAGCAAATATCCCGCCAGTCATTGAATTATAGAACTAGATCCAGATTTTTTGTACTACGAGACATCACAGAATGCTCGATTTTCCAAACACATTCAAAATATGCTTAAAAGCACGTACGTACATGGAGACACATTAGGATTGCTTCAAAGCTACCTTAGGTGTGGTAGCATTCTGTAACATCTCGTGATACAAAAAATCTTGATTTAGTTCTATAATTCAATGCCTGGCGGGGTATTTGCCAGAGAAAAGTTGTTCGAATGGTCCAGTACATCATTACTACCAGATAATTAGGTACTCAAAGTAATTGCCACTTGCTGATATCTGTCCAGAGTGCGGCAGCATATATAGCAAGTTAAATTGCATGGGTATGAGTGTGAAGGAGAAAGCACCGTACTGAGGAGTCCCAGAAGGACGAAACCAGTTGGTTTGCGGTTTCCCATACACATTTAAAACACACAATATTTGAACAAAGGCCTGCTTAAAAGCACGTACGTACATGGAGACACATTATGATTGCTTCAAAGCCACCTTAGGTGGGGTATTCTGCGACGTCTCATAGTACAAAAAATCTGGATTTAGCTCTATAATTCAATGCCTGGCAGGGTATTTGTCCGAGGAGTAGTTATTCGAACGGTCCATTACCACCCATTACCAGAAATTTCCAGTTTAAAAGTAGAAATTTCTAGTTTAAAAGCAAAAATTTCAAGTTCAAAAGTAAAAATTTCTAGGTCGAAAAGTAGACATTTCTGATTTAAAAGTAGAAATTTCCAGTTTAAAAGTAGAAATTTCCAGTTTAAAAGTAGAAATAGGTATCTAGTTTAAAAGTAGAAATTTCTAGTTTGAAAAGTAGAAATTTTTAGTTTGAAAATATAAATTTCTAGTTTAAAAGTAGAAATTTCTCTTTCGAAACTAGAGATTTCTAGTTTATTTTTTTTTCTTTTGTGGCCCTTCGAAGCTGTCTTAGAAGTTAGCTCCAGCTTCAGATTCGAGATTCGAAATCTTACAACGAACCAAATAAGTACCGAATGAAAATTTTTGAAACATAGAAATTAATATTGATCAAAAACTGTACGTCATTAATAAGCCCGTAAATATTCCTCTAAAGCGGCTCAAGGGTTGAATTCAACCCCCTTAAATCATGTATTTTGAAATGTGACGATAACCGTATATAACTCTGAGACTTCACAAAAATCGTATTAAGAAAGACTAATGTAAGAAAAGAATATAAACCCTATTTTCAAGGGGATGAATTCATTCCCCAATATTCAAGAAAAATTCATAAATACCGAACAATAACTTGTGTCACTTTGAGACTGCAGAAAAATCGTAGTAAACAAAACTAATTTAAGAAAAAAATATGAACCCCAAATTCAGGGTATAAGGGGTTGAATCCAACCCTTGAAATTCAGGAAGAATTCGTAAATGCCAAACTGAAACTTGTATCACTTTGAGATTTTGTACAAAAATCACTGTAATAATAATAATAATAATATCTGAATTTATTAGCAAACAATGCTAGATATACAAAACATCCATAATACGAACCATATACGAAAAACAAAAATCTGCATTACAAAACAAATATTAAAACAACAACAAAAAATTATCTGTTCAGGTACATTTGCTTTAGTCTACTTTTAAATAAATGAACATTCTCTTAATTCTTTTAATATCACTTCTTAACATATTGTACTTAACAAAACCTCTGACAAAAATCGAATTATACCCACTTGAACTAGCAGCCGCATTAACATACAAATCATCCCTACTTCTTGTTCCGTAATCATGGACATCTCCACACTTAACAAAATATCTATCTAAATATGTCGGCATCAGTCCCAAGATTATTTTGTGAACAAAAATTAACATTTGGTATTCCAACAATTCCTTCACACTCAGCCATCCTAAATCATTTAACATATCTGTTATCCTAGTATATCGGTCGCACCCCAGTATCATCCTCATTCCCCTATTCTGCAGCTTTTGCATTCTGTCCACACCACTCTGATTACTCAAATATAACACAGTTCCAGAATTATAAAAATATGGCAATATTATTGTATTATATACTATTCTTTTAGAATATTGACTTAAACATCTGCTTAATCTTTTTAACACTCCCAATCTCTTACCAACCTTTTTACATATATAATCAACATGATCATTAAAATTAAGACGCTTGTCCACAACAACTCCCAAGTACCTGACAATGACTATATGAGCCCGAGATTCAGGGAATAAGGGGTTGAATCCAACCTTCGAAATTCAGGAAGAATTCGTAAATGCCAAACTGAAACTTGTATCACTATCAGGTTTTGTTTACTGTGATTTTTGTACAAAATCTCTTCCTGAATTTCAAGGGTTGGATTCAACCCCTTATCCCCTGAATCTTGGGTTCATATTTTTTTCTTAAATTAGTTTTGTTTACTATAATTTTTCTGGAAAGTCTCAAAGCGATACAAGTTATTGTTCGGTATTTACGAATTTTTCTTGAATATTGCGGAATGAATTCATCCCCTTAGCACAGCATAATACAGCAGAACAGCTCTCCCTAAATTTTCTAGCTCGCGTAACGTTGCCCGCGCAACTTCTCAGGCTACACACGTGTTCTTTTTCGTTTGTCGCCGAGTTAATACCGGCGTCAAACCGATTGATAAAACGCCGCGGTAGTAAATCACTTACAGTTGGAGGTCACCAAATGAAGCTAAAATAGTTCAAAGACACCGTCAAGAACTTTAACTGCTGTATTATGCTGTGCCCTTATCACTTGAAAATAGGGTTTATATACTTTTCTTACGTTAGTCTTTCTTAATAGGATTTTTGTGAAGTCTAAAAGCCCGTTTACAGTCGGCAATTTTCATTGCGAGCAACTTATAATTGCTGCGACTCCTGCCATGCGCATGCGCCGTGAGCAATAATTTGAAGTTTATTGTTCACGGCGCATGCGCATGGTAGGAACTGCAGCAATTGTAAGTTGCACGCAATAAAAATTGCCGACTGTAAACAGGCTTTCAGAGTTATACAGGGTGTCCCGGTGAAGGTGGGAAATCTCTCGGGTGCGTATAGATTACACGAAACTAACACCCCAAGTTCATATAAAGTTTTCTCCTACGACCTTCCCCTGCCGAGATATTCTCCCTTAAATTGGAGAAATAAAAATGATTTTTTTCCATAAAATTTTTATTTTTAATTGTATTTCGATAATTTTCTTGGTGACGTACCTACGTAGTGATTGAATGTCGATAAAATAATGTGGCCCGTTTTTTGATAATGCATCAGGGAAGCAAGGGGTGAACTACGAACTACCCCTTACCTTCTTAACTTCATATTTTTTAAAGGGATGGATATTTTTAATTTTTAACAGCATTTTTTGTTTCCCCGGACATTTTGATAAAAAGTTACTCTTGTTAGGTTTCGATAAAATGAAGCGTTTCGAGAAAATGAAACTCAACGAGCAAGAAGTACAGTGTTTCTACGATTTTCGTCTTTATTTTTTCTGGCATTATTTTCAAAGATATCAAAAAATCGAAAGCTCTTTCATTTTACGAAAATTTCCACTTTTTTGTCGAAATTTCCACATTTTTGTCGAAATTTCTACATTTTTGTCTAAATTTCTACTTTTTTGTCGAAATTTACACATTTTTGTAGAATTTTCTACTTTTGTATGAAAATTTCTCCTTTTTTTGTGAAAATTTCTCCTTTTTTTGTGAAAATTTCTCCTTTTTTTGTGAAAATTTCCACTTTTTTGTCGAAATTTCCACATTTTTGTATAAATTTCTACTTTTTTGTGAAAATTTCCACTTTTTTGTCGAAATTTCCACATTTTTGTAGAAATTTCTACCTTTTGTGAAGGTTTCTACTTTTTTGTCGAAATTTCCTCATTTTTGTCGAAATTTCTACATTTTTGTGAAAATTTCTACATTTTTGTCGAAATTTCTACATTTTTGTGAAAATTTCCACATTTTTAAATAAATTTCTACTTTTTTGCGAAAATTTCCACTTTTTGTCGAAATTTCCACATTTTTGTCGAAATTTCTGCATTTTTGTGAAAATTTCTACTTTTTTGTAGAAAAAATTTCCACATTTTTGTCGAAATTTCTACATTTTTGCGGGGTTTTCTACTTTTTTGTCGAAATTTCTACATTTTTGTGAAAATTTCCACTTTTTTGTCGAAATTTCCACATTTTTGTAGAAATTCCTACTTTTTTGTGAAAATTTCCACTTTTTGTCGAAATTTCCACATTTTTGTAGAAATTGCTACTTTTTGTGAAAATTTCTACTTTTTTGTCGAAATTTCTACTTCAGGATGACACCAGCCAGGTGATTTTTGTCTCCAATACGTGTTAATATTTAATACCTAATTATTTTTTCGCTTCGCATACCTGAAAATGAATCATAGTAACCCTAAAAAAATAACCGAAAGCTAGATTTTCTGCCCTTGGGATTCTAAATTCAGAACGTCCCTACTTTATAGTTTTTCATCACAATCTGGACACCTTTGACTGTCATTTGTGCACTTTTTTGACGTTTCGCATAATTTTTTATTAAACGTCAGTTTAAATCAAACCAGACAACACGACAAGTTTTCAACAATTTCAGTTATTTATCTAATTTGGTTTAATGCAAAGCGAAGAACAGTTGTGTGTCACACAGGCAGAAAGGCATTTGCTGGCCCTCGGCCGCGGGCCAGCAAAACAGCAAATGCCTACTTTCTTCCCTTGCGACACAATATACTATAGTCAGGAGTGTCGGATTCTTTTCGCTTTGTGACACTGCCAATATGTCAATTTAGCAACGTCAGTTAATTGCCATTAAATAAATTTCAGGATTTAATTCCCAAGTTTTTCGTTAATATAAAGGCCCGGTTTTTCAAAGAATCCAACACCGGATTAAGTCTGACACCGGCTTCGTTGCTATGATACAACCAATCGGAAAGCCGGTATCATAGCAACGAAGCCGGCGTCAGACTTAATCCGGTGTTGGATTCTTTGAAAAACCGGGACAAAGTGTTTGAACACCGAACACGAAAGTGTTCTTGTATGAACTATTTTGGTTTTTACGTAATGCCCAAATAGGTGTCAACTGCAAAACGGCTAATTTCCAGGTCGGATTTCCAGATTTCTTGAAATTTCAATTTTAAAATTTATGATCTGGTCACAAATTTTCAATTTATATTCCAAATACTATTTAAATTGTAATTTACGCTTTCAGGTATGTTATTCTTTTGATTTTCCCATAATTTATTCTCACATTGAAGCAAAACAACATTCAAATTCAACCAAAAATTTTGATCTTCCACAAAGTTTGACAGCAAATTCCTACTATGCTGTTGCTACGAGCAAATAATGCTCGTAGGGTCGTTGACGGCTGACGGTAACCGGCAATTTTAGAAAAATTCAGTAGTTCGCGACAAAACACCCCAGAGTTCCACATACTGACGTCAGTATGTCCCATACCAGTGGCCCCCAAAAGCTGCGTAATGGCCAACCAGGTTTTATACTAAACCAAGGTTTGTACCTACTGTCTACACAAAGTATTATTTTCTACCACTAACCTGCCTACCGACAAAAATTATGTACATTCATGGTTAGAAATAACAAGATCCAGATAACATACATAATATACAAATGTGATAATACAATTAAGTAATCTTTGCTTACCCATAGTCTAATAACAAAATTACAACAGTCTGAAGCGAGGTCTGAAGTTTGACAGCGAATTCTGGAATGTATTATCACTTTACTAATCGTGTGTCATTTTCCCAATTTTCCGTAACTTCGATCACTCTTTTTCAAACTGTTCACGGACTTATTCTGAAGCGCAGTTTCTTGCAGCTGTGCAATTACCATCAACCCAGCACTTACTTAATTTTACCCCAATACACTGTTATTTTGCATAACACTTTGACTAATTTGTACTTTGATAACCCTTTTGTTCTTCACCAAATACCGTTCACGTCGCAGATCCTGATCTTTCTCTCTCTTATCTCTCTAAGCTGTGGTTTTTATACAATGTCTATCGATTTTTCCTCCATATTAAGAGAATGATGGAAGTTTTCGCAATTCCTTTGATGATTCAGAGTTTTTTTGTTTCACTATACATAGTGAAACAAAAAAACTTTGTGTTTTATTTTTTAATATTTACTCACATTTGCTCAATTAAATATTGATATATTTACCGTAACGATTTTAGGCTTGATTTCAAACTTAAAGTGGCCTCGTTACAAGGTACAGAGTGGTAAACTTGCAGATTTGATAGCCAGTTTATTAAGCTCTTGATTGATGTAGATATTGGCAGATTTGCAAATAATAATTTAGACAGAAATACAGATTGAACCCTAAAAATTGAGATTTTTATCGTAATTTTATAGGTACCATTTTTGGGGAATTTCACCTATTTTGTTTCCCAAAATGAAGACCCGTCGCTTGGGCCTATTAGTACCAAAGCCTGGCAAATGCTTTACCTCCGCTCACCTGAAGAACTACTGTTAGTTAATGTGATGGAGAAGATTTAGTTTCAAGTTATTTTTTATTAAAACGCAAATAATGCAAAAAATCAATTCAGTGTTGCGTTATTACCTTCTGCTGAAGGCAAAATAATTTTTTCTTTGGTGTCTGCATTTCTGAGACTATCAGTCTTGAATCCTTCCAATTCACTCTTGAAATCGCCCGTTACTCTAGGTAGATCTTTAAGAGCTGGTGCTGGACAAGACATCTGCAATAAAAAGATTACATTAGACAGATAAAGCGATCTGCACATAAATCAGTTTATTTACAACAAGAATATACAGATTTTCAGAATAAACCGGATATTGATTTTAGCATGACCTTTTTGAATTCCAAAACTGAATTATGAAGAACATATTCACAACCACGACGATCGACGATTTTTGTGGCAGTATTTTAAAATTAATGAGGAAAAAACTAAGACAACTTGCAATAACTTTATAAACAGGGCCGTACCTAGAATTTTTTCGGGGGGGGGGATATTAGTATCTGAAAATAAAAATATAGTATACGGCCCTGTTTATAAACAAGTTTGGAATTTATTGTCTTTCATACCACTATATAGTCATCTTGTTACGTCATTTTGTAGAGGATCCGTCAGGCTTTTCTGCAGTTTCTACGTAATTACGTTTTTAAAGATTTCAATATTTTTGGGGCTAACAATGAATGTAATCCTGGGCAGTTTGTGTTTTCTGGGTCCTTTTTCGTACAGTGCCACAGTTGCTGCTTATTTGAAATATTTTGTTTAAATGAAACGCCCCGCATACTCATATTTTTGAATTTTTAGATTCTGTGGACCTGATGTGCAATTCCCAAAATATCCCTAGATTTCAAAGCTAATATATGGAACTTGTCTTGATGTGTATAGGTGTATACCTCATATGATGCCAATATGGAGCGGAGCTATTGACGTTCGCTGCACACCCACTCAAAATTGCCAAAATTTCAGTGAAATTAGCAGTTTTCTTATTCAAGGCGGCTTAGACACCGTCTGGGCAAGTGCTATTTTTTCATACGGTTTTTAAGAAGTTCTTTCCAGATTATATTTCGACATACAAAACGCCCGTCACCCTATGTCCTTTCTCCACAATGGCATGGAACTTGGCATCTGCTACTCACCAGGGCCTACTGATAGTAGGCAATATCTTAACATCCCCTGCTGGAAACCCCATAATGTGGTATATCGTTTTCCATGAAATTTTGATACGTAATATTTTTAATCTCCTCTCATATTTAAGTGGTACTTTCTTCTTAGCACAATTTCACGTTCCCTTGTTTCTTACCCACTCTGTACTTTTCAAAATAAGTAAAACTTTTTATAAAGCATGAATTTTCCTTAAAATGCGAAATAAGACTGTTTACATACATAGTAACAAGCAAATTTGCCCACCCTGTACCTTTGTATAAACTAGGTAGGTACTTATTTAACAGTAAATTTTAAAATTGGATAATTATAACGTTTTTGCCAATTATAAATATAGGGATGAACAAGTTTCTTATTAAACCGTGCAAGACTTTAAGTTCAATATCACAGAAATACAAGTAGCTTATGTTAATAGTACAGTAAAAATGAGGAACTGAAAATACAACTGAAATACAAAATACAACTGAAATACAAGTAGCTTATGTTAATAGTACAGTAAAAATGAGGAACTGAAAATTGTAGAAATTCAATGACGAAGCGGCAGTTCACAAATTGGCGAGTCATAATTTTTAAACAAAATTTTCAATAATTTTTGAACTCGTAAATTCAAAAGAACTCAAGTTTCACTTATATTGGGTGGAATATTTTCATGACAAATCTATATAATTGGAACAATGACAACATTGTTATTTCACTGCACATTACCTACTTATCGGGGCATAGTACGTAACATGTTTGACCTGTTCTGGGGCAATCACATTTTTAATAAGTAAACATGTGTATTTTATTTTTTCAACTTTCAACGGTAAAGAAAATGTGTACCTTTTTACATGTAAACTAGAATTCCTTTTTATGAGCCGTAAAATATATGGGCTTAATAATATTACAATTACAATTGCATAAAATCAAAAATTCAATGTTTTAAGGAGGAAATGATATTTGTTGAGTAAAAAAATGTGAGCAGACAAAGATTCTTTGATGGGTATACAGGGTGATTCAGAACGGGCGTGCCAAATTAAAATAGGTGCTAGAGGAACTCCAAATAAGACGAAAAGTTTATATGAACATATGTTCTAAAGTGACTACTGACAAAGATACAGGGTGTAAAAGTTTTAATATTTTTTTAATATCGTAATGTAATAATTGATGTGTTTTCTCGTTCTTCATGTTAGTTTTGTTAGTGTTATTCATAATATCCTATTTTTTCCATTTTCACTTTCCTTGTATATCGGTGAAGCCATTATTGCATTATGGAAAATTTCGGTGCATGTGCAAGATTTCACAAACAGCTAGGTATTTCATTCAAAAACTAAGCATTTTACGAAATATTTTGAAGATACCAATTTCTACCCAAATTGAACGTAGATTTCAAATACATTAATATCACCTGCATTCACCAGTGGCGTAACTTTGGATTGGGGAAATTAATAAACGGCCTACCCCGCTACTGATGGGGCTAGCAGAGCAAATTTTTTTGGAAAATTAGAACTTGACAAATGAAAACGACGCCTTAAATTTCAACTCAATAACTTTCCTAGTTACTAAGATAATAAAAAAATATTTAAAAAATATTAAAACTTTTACACCCTGTATCTTTGTTAATAGTCACTTTAGAACATATGTTCATATAAACTTTTCGTCTTATTTGGAGTTCCTCTAGCACCCATTTTAATTTGGCACGCCCGTTCTGAATTACGAGCAGCCACTGAATATAAAAGTTACTTCTTTTACGAATCAAAATTGAATAAATTACTGGATCGTATACATATAAATATTCTTGTTACTTTGGAAATGAGCACTCACAATGGGAAAATACTAGTTTTCTTGCTTCCAAATTAGATGCGGTGATGATTATCTCAAAAAGTATTAATTTAGAGGTATGAAAGTTATTGAACAAAGAAAGCAATTATTCGACAAAAACTATAAATAGTATATGTCCAGTTCATATTCCCTCGGAAGAGTGTGCAAAAACGGCTAACTTTATCAAAAAACTTTCGTAATGAAACTTTTAATGTTTCATCTCTACTAACTGCAACGTAAAATTATTTTCAATTACAAAGGGTGTCACAAAAACGAGTTACACAAAAAAGTATATTATATTAAATGGAAAACCTTGTATTTTTTGTCGCATGTGAAACTCCTGTGAGCCCTGTATTACAGCCCTAAATTTTTTTGCCAGTCTGATACAGCATTGCCAAATTATCTTTTTTTGTAATTCTTTTGTCAATTTCAAACATTTTTTAAACTGCCACATCCTTGAATGTTTTTTATAAAAATTTAGAATGGTATTTGGTAATGACATAATTACTCAAAATATGTAAATGATTATTATACGGGTGTTCAAAATATTTGTTTACTTTTCATGACTTTTGATTACATTTTTCTCATTTTTTTTTAAATGGAATGCCTATGACTTTTTTTTGATGGATGAATAGAGCATACATTTTGATATCATACACTTTATTTTTATTTCAAACTGTTTTTGAGATACGAGTGTTTCAATAAATTATTTGTGTAAATAAGCTAAGTGATAATTAAAAATATGAGTTATAATGGGGAAGACCCGCTTAATCGAATTTATAACTTTTAGTACTGTAATATCAAGCATAAATAGAATATATATCGCGTACCACGTAAAAATTTTGATTATGTGCCGTGCTGAACGAAAAATTTGCAACTTAGAAAGCAGCATGACCGGGATGGCTAAAAAACCCGCTTTCTGTGGCGTAGGAGACCTATCCGTTGCGCCGCGGTGTTTACGCGTCTCCCTGGAAAAAGTGGGAGGAGTCGAGAAATAAACGAGCGCTCAGGGTGCAAACGGATCGGTTTGCGCATGTGAAAATCCCTACCTAATCTGTCGGGCCCAGTGGTCAAGTACGTCACCAGTGTTGCCAATTTAGCATATTTTCCGCCAGATCTGGCTTTTTTCAAACACGTTTAGCTTGAAAAAACACGATCTAGCGGCTAGCGGCATTTTTGGCTTTTTTGAAATCTATCTGGTGTGAAAACCGGCGATTTATGCCATTTTAATAAACAAAATGACTCCTTCGTTTTTAAACTCCCTGTGCCGTGCCCCGGTACACTCTGTGACTGTCAGACAAGGCGTAAAGCGTAAACGTATGCTTATACTTCTGGCCATATATGTACCTATTACATTAATACCAACAACTCCCCATTCCTTGCATGTGCAAAAAGCGTGACAGAGAAAAGGCGATAGACATAATATATTCTACTTCGCCGTTTATATTTGTTAGATGCCTACCAAGCATGCGCAAGTAAGTACGTTGGGTGGACGGTTGCGACTTATGCAGATTTTGTATACATCTGTCTCTTAAGAGTCCGGCAAACCCCTTTAAAATGAACCTGAAAACTGACTTCGTAGTACTATGCTCATTTCTAAACGGTTAAAATTGAAGTGTTGAATTTTGGACAGTTTATAAACGAAACTTTATTTTATGTTTCTATAGAAAGAAAAGTTAAAAATTTTGTCTTAGAAAGTGTTAGTTCACTCATGAAATTGACCAACTTCACGCGTGCATAGCGCCAAGAGAATTACAGTTTTCGAAAAATTGTTTCAATAGAGACATAAAATATACCTTCTTCTACCATAATCAGGCTTTCGTGTTGCTAAATTTACTAGTATGAAGGTTTAATCGTGGTACAGCGAGAGCACTGCAAACGCAAAATATGCCTTGGTATGTGCTGCCGCCGCGTAGCGAGTGAGCGTAAACTCAGAGCGGCGTTGTCACATTCACTAGGTACCGAAAGCGTGGGCTTTGAATGTGCGTTGTTCGTGTGTCCATAAATGTGTTTAGCGCGACGGTGTTGCAACTCAGCCGATAGTTTGCTCCGATTTCTAACGGATACCTCACCGACCCGATGCCCCGCAGGTGTAACTTTTGACATGCTTTGTCGGACTCTTAATGGCTGGTACGCTTTCGGAGCGTAATGCAGACCCACTGCTTCTGTCTCTGTGCAGTTAGGCTTAGGATCTGCGAACTGCGATGTGCAGACGCACCCTGATGCCTGCACTAACACTAACTAACCTAACTTGTTGAGTTGATATCAACGAATAACAGAAGAAATATTAAACAAAATAAATACGAATGAAACTTATGTCCTTAATGATAATGACGAATATGACATAGACTTAAATTTTGAATTTTAGGTATAATGTTTTTATCACCGGTAGTTTGTGGTTTTTATGTTTATGTTTAATGTAGAATATTTATTTTTGTTTTGTTATGAAAATTTTTATGTAAAATGTTTTATTGAAATAAAAGATACAAACTATAAATCTGTATTGCTTGTTTTGTATATGAACACGGAGGGGTTTTTTTCTTTTTTTAATAAAATCTGGTGGTTTTCTGGCGTTATTTGACAAGCCATCTGGGGGGTTCCATTTTCGGCTGCTGGCAACACTGTACGTCACCAGCGTCATTCAAATATTGTGTCTCGAGCGTGACGCATGTTTCGTATTTAATTATGACGAAAATAAGACTCAAATGTAAAAATCGAAAGTTGCGGAATTTGTTTTGGGTAGTAAACTATTCAATATGATCATTTTCAAAATTTGCGGGTTTTCCCCATTATTGTCAACGAGATTTGATATATACAGGTGTCCCAGAACGTTTTACACTGGTTATAGCTCCAAAACTATAACAGATAACGAAATGGAACAAAAACCACTTTGTAGTGTTGATGAAGGAGTACATAACTTGAAGAACGTAACTACTCCCGACGCTGCCGCCTCCGACATACCGCCCATAGTTATATTTTTTTAAATAGCACTCTTGATATTATGTGAAGAAGCGTGACGAAGAATCAAATTCTCTACCTAACATTTTTTTGAAATTGAAAATTGACCCATCAATGGTGGAGAAAACTGATTTTTTATTTATGTTTAAGTCGGCCATGGAATTATTAACATTTATTGGAATTGATAAACAAATGACTACGGCCTACCAGCGTAAATGTAAAAGTTAATTTGAGTTAACTGAAAAGTAGTTTTGTGTTGTGTTCTGAAATGCCTGCTTTATTTACGCCATATGAGTATGTGGGCAAGCGCAGATGTGTGTTGCTGCAGAAGGACTCCAATTTGAACATTTGATTACGTTATCACATTATTAGTATTATTATTTTAACGTATGTTTAAACTTTTTTTAAATAGTTTTAATAATTCCATGGCCAACTTAAAAATAAATAAAGTCTGTTTTCTCCACCACTGATGGGCCAATTTTTAATTTCAAAAAAATCTTGGATAGATAATATGATTCCTTGTCATATTCCTTCACGGAATATACAAGGTGCTATTTGAAAAAGAATAAGTGGGGGCGGTTTGTCGGAGATGGCCGCTCCGGGGGTGGTTATGTTCTTCGAATAATGTGCTCCATCATCAACACAACAAAGTGGTTTTTGTTTCATTTCGTTATCATTTATAATTTTGGAGCTACAACGCGTGTAAAATGTTCTGGGACACCCGGTATATGGTGTGGATATTAGTGAATGTGATGGAAATTGTTTATTGGCATCAAGAGTGTATTGTCAAAAATAAACAATATACCCCGATAGGTGTCCTGATGTGAGGTAATGAAAATGAGCTGGCATCGAAAATACTACTACTACTAGAGAAGTACGTAAATCTAATGTTTCCGTATGTCTGCGTAAAAATAAGTTTCGCCCTTATCAAGTACAGCTGCATTAAGAGTTTTTTGGATGTGGATTTTAATCGTAGATTAAATTTTTGCCAGAGGGCTCAAAACGAAATTGGAGAAAATTAAGAATTTTTCAAATTGCTGTTGTTTTCGAATGAATCAACGTTTCGTCGCAATGGATCCTCACAACACAGAAAACCCTCGTGTTCTGCAGACAAATCATTATCAGCACAACCGGAGTTTAAATGTTTGGGGAGGAATTGTACCTACATGATTGTGTTATCGGTCCTCACTTTTTTGAGGGAAATGAGAATGAAGCAATCTTCCTGGATTTTATGTAAAATATGTTTTCACAAATAATTGAGCATACTCCTGATTATATTACGAATAATATGTGGTTTTTAACCCCCGACGCAAAAAGAGGGGTGTTATAAGTTTGACGTGTCGGTATGTGTGTTTGTGTGTCTGTCTGTGGCATCGTAGCTCCTAAACGAATGGACCGATTTTGATGCGGTTTTTGTTTGAAAGCTGACGTGATCGAGATGGTTCTTAGTTATAATTTATGAAGATCTGTTCAGGCGTTGTCGGGGGTTATTTAAAATTTTCAATTTTAATACTTGTACTCATTTATAACTTGATGGTATACACATTTTAGTAGAAATGGTCGTGACCATTAGTAACCAGTTTCCTGAGATGGATAAGAAGAGGTCTAATATAATGAATAAACTGTTAAATTATATCTAATTTATTATTTTATTAAATTATGATAGGTCCTATTGTATGGCCGCCTAGAGCGCCCGACCTAACTTCAATGGATTTCTTCCTTTGGGGAGTCAGACAATTAAAAATTAGAACCAACGACTTGAGAAGATATGATAGAAAGGATTCGTTAGTATTTTACTCGTACAAATGTTGATATGCTGCACAATGTAAGGCGTTCATTTATCAGGAGACTTCAGTGTTACATGAATCAAAATGGTTGACATTTTGTTAGAAGTAGTACACAAAATTTGAATTTAGTGTTATAATTCAATGCCTGGCGGGGTATTTGTCCGAGGAGTAGTTGTTCGAACGGTCCAATACCACTCATCGTTGACATTTTGAGCAATTGTGAAGGGTAGTTAAATATCGTTAAAGCAATATTTATTTATGTGTGTTGATCGAATCGTATAAAAATGTCATGATTGTTAGTTTGTTGATAATCAATTTAGCCAGGTGTAAGAAAATTATGTCGAAAAACACTTCTTCATATCTAATATTGATGGCCTACAAACGCGTTAAATTAAAGGCTCTCTTTCTTGATGTAAGAAGTTTTTATTTTGCTCGATATTTTTCAGTGTAGAACTATTACACAACAAATCTGAAGCTAAATAGCAACATATGGTTTGTAGACAAACGTCAGTATGTATCGAGACAAATGTAGAAATGTTGAAGTTACACTTACATTTAGATTCTTACCAAATAAGGAAAACACTCTAAGCCGTGTATTGCAAAAATTATTTCAGTTTCGATCTTAATATGCATCACGATTAACAGGTCGGCTTTTTGCATTGTTTTATAACCTACTTTTTAGTCTACTAACTGGGACACAACAAATATACAGCGCGAGTCAGTTTTTTGTAGCAGGATAGTAGTAGATAGAAGACCTTTTCTCAAGAACAAAGTTCCTATGAACATAGGTATTAGAATTCTTCATTTGTGAGATACGGGGTGTTGAAATACACATTTTCTTTCAACTTTTTCTTAATATAAAAATAACTGTTTGAATTAAAATCGTGATATTGCGGCAAAAGACTAAGTACTTGAGTACAGATAGTTCAACATTGAAATATGTATATCGGTTATCGGCCAATGTTTCTAGTGGCGTAGATGGAAGGATATCCAGGAATATTTTTATTGAAAAAATATTAACCAATTGGAATTTGTCAATCTTATTCGAAACTATGGAAGAACATCTAATTTTCTTTGAAAAAGACCCTCTTGTTACAAATCGATAAGATGCAGCGTTTTCAAGATAAAGTCAGGAATTTATTTAATACTAGGTATGTCAAATTTAATGTAAATCTTAAAGAAACAGTGAAACAGCTAATAATAACGATAATCAAAGATAAATCCAATAATCGTAATCGTAATATTAAAAGCGAACTGGCACAACACTTTACGGGTGGGAATGGATATCGGTCGCTCGGTCTCTTTTCAACTAGCGGAGATCGTATGGGTGAGGTCGTGCACTCGATCAGGTGTTTCTTTAACGCAAATAAGAAAATTGCATCGGCATCATTCCGATGGACGCTTGGATCTGCTCAGCGCTGCTCGCAGTCGTAGTTGGTAGAATGGTTTTTGCTGTATTAAATTAAACCCAATTAATTATTTAAGAATATTCTATGGGAATATTTTGTGGTGCACCTGGGATGCACCCAAAGACGTCTAGAATGGACCTAGCGTCCTTATGGAACAGCTGATTTTGTTTTGAAGCCTACACATTCGTAGGCAAGCGGGTCGCGGGGATCGTTGTTTGTTATTATATTCAAGCAACGGACCAAGCGAATGTTCCGCGATATTACGTTTCCGCGGCGGCACCTGTTCACTACACAACTGAACGGCTGTTTTGTTTTGCCTTTTCCACACACAAACGCTTAGACTGTGAATATTCACCCTGCTTCAATCGAAAATGTAAATAGCTAAGTCCCCTCTATAAGTCTTTGGATGCACCTACGTTTTAAATATAATTACTACACCGATTCACCACTACGTAAAAGTCGTGGAGCGTAGCCCACGAGTTCATCTAGTAATATTTAAAGCATTTGCTCAAAATGAGAACAATTTTGAGCAAAAATTCATTTAATAAGTCTGTGTAAATTGGGCGCAAGTATTTTATCCCAAATACTTTGAATTGTTACTGGTCTCATTTGTTATTATCATTACTGCTAGTTGATTCATGTTTTCCACGAGGTTTTTCACGATTTAGATTAAATTTGACATACTTACCTAGTATTAAATAAATTCCTGACCGATTACAAATACATATTTCACTTTATATTAAAAATGCTGCATCTTATAGACCTGTAAAAACTAAAAAGAGGGTTTTTTCACACGAAATTAGATGCTCTTCCATATTTTTGAATAAAGATTGAAAATTACCAATTGGTTAATATCTTTTTCAATAAAAATACTCACAGGTACCCTGGTAGCATCTGACAATTTTTCCGCCTCGACTCAGCCTAATGAAATGAGTAAGTACCTAGGGTAAAACCTGGGGTAATAATAGACGTCTTGAGGCGTAGTGCTTGCTCCACTACCTTCTGAATTGTGCGAAAATGTATATGCTTCAATAAGCCGAGGCTAAATTAAGCATTCCATGCTTACTCGTACACCGTCGTCAGACGGTATAAAAGCGAGACTATTATTATTATCATTTGAAACTACCTCAATTTTGTGCGTGAGGTATTAAAAACTACAGCTTTTCTCAAAATTTGTGCTGTTCAGCTAAATTTTGTGTGTTAATCGATAAAAACAATGCCAAATAAGTATGTTGGAATTGGATTAACTGTAATAATTATTGTGGCTCCAATATTTCATTTAATTTTTAAATGTAGATAAGTAACACCTTAAGCCTTGTATACACTATAGCTGCAACGTGCAATGCAACATATAATGCAACATGTAATGCAACGTGTAATGCAACGTGTAATGCAACCTGTGTGGACATGGGTTGCGTGTTGCATTGCACGCGCGCCGGCGATCCGTCGGTTGTCGGTTTTTGTCGCGAACACAAAGGAAGCGCGCGTTGCAGTGTGGACGCGAAAATTGCAGTATGGACGGGAGAACAGAGTTGACGTCCGCGTATCGAACAGTGCATAAGTGCATAAAGATGGAAACCGAAATATATCAATGGGATGAAGAGATAACATTATTGCTCAAACAGATGTACCAAGGAAAAGAGGTATTGGTTCTCCACCATCTTTGCGATTTCCTATGCGTCGTTATTATTTCGTATATTAACACGAAAGCTCCAATCGCCACGGCTAGATACGACGACTCCATTCGTGCAACGTTCGTTCACAACTGCGGGAATGACTCGGAATGAGTGCGAGCGGGGATGCGCGTCGACGAACTGCACTTACCGTCCACGTTGCATTACATGTTGCATTGCACGTTGCAGCTATAGTGTATGCAAGGCTTTATTGTATACACTATAGCTGCAACGTGCAATGCAACATGTAATGCAACATGTAATGCAACGTGTAATGCAACCTGTGTGGACATGAGTTGCATGTTGCATTGCGTGCTGCATTGCACGCGCGCCGGCGATCCGTCGGTTTTTGTCGCGAAGACAAAGGAAGCGCGCGTTGCAGTGTGGACGCGAAAATTGCAGTATGGACGGGAGAACATAGTTGACGTCCGCGTATCGAACAGTGCATAAGTGGATAAAGATGGAAACCGAAATATATCAATGGGATGAAGAGATAACATTATTGCTCATACAGATGTACCAAGGAAAAGAGGTATTGGTTCTCCACCATCTTCGCGATTTCCTATGCGTCGTTATTATTTCGTATATTAACACGAAAGCTCCAATCGCCACGGCTAGATACGACGACTCCATTCGTGCAACGTTCGTTCACAACTGCGGGAATGACTCGGAAGGAGCGCGAGCGGGGATGCGCGTCGACGAACTGCACTTACCGTCCACGTTGCATTACATGTTGCATTGCACGTTGCAGCTATAGTGTATACAAGGCTATAATAAACAATCATTCAAAACGAATTGTTCCGTTTGCAATCTGCCCCGATACATACATGTTTGCAAAACGGTAGCTATTGTTATGAGAGTAGCCTCCATACGGTGTCTACAGTTGTTGTTTCCACAAAGTATGATTCGTTTTGTTTGTAAACAACTGGACAGATGTCTTTTAATGCCTTGTTTATTTGAAATCAGTTTTGTATAGGGTTGCCAGATTAATCAAACTCAATTCCGGGACCCCCCCTCCCCTCGAGGCGAATGTTGAGAGTGTTTGGTCCGAATGTGACAGTCAGCTGATAAGTCGCGTCTGGCGTGGAGTTCGCGCCCTGTTTTAATGAAATCGTCTATTACTATACTTGGGCCGTCGAACAGACGGAATGATCACCCTGCAAGAACGTGCTCTAGAGAGGCCAATAGTAATTTATGACGACCGAATTGGAGTGATGCGAACAGACGGAATGATCACCCTGCAAGAACGTGCTCTAGAGAGGCCAATAGTAATTTATGACGACCGAATTGGAGTGATGCGACTTCGTTGAGTCTAAAGAAAGCGCATCACTGCGGTTCGGTTGTCCTAAATTGATAGTGGTCCCGCCTAGAGCACGTTCTTGCAGGGTGATCACTCCGTCTGTCCGGCGGCCCAAGTATACTTAGCTTTATTAAAATTTAAAAGAAAGTAACAACCGGGGGGTTATTCACGTGGGAAGTTTGGTGTACACTATAAGGAAGTTCGAAAGGAAGTTTGAGGAAGTCTGGGGAAGTTTGAGGAAGTACGAGGAAGTCTGGGGAAGTTCGAGGAAGTCTGGGGAAGTTTGAGGAAGTCTGGGGAAGTTCGAGGAAGTCTGAGGAAGTTCGAGGTAGTCTGGGGAAATCCGAGGAAGTCTTTGGGAAGTTTGGGTAGTCTTGAGGTAGTCTAGGAAGTGGAGTTTGTCTTGCGAAAAATCTAGTGAAGTTTGGGATATTTAAAAACAATATGCGTAAACCATAAATATTCAAATATGTAATATGTTAAGTTAAGTAAATCACATTATTTTATCCTTAGAAATCTATAGTTAAGTGTTGACCCACCTTTGCTGAGACGCCCTGTATATCAAGATACGTATATATGTATATGGTAATATTTATTACAGGTACATAATCTAATCGCGTGATACATAACTACCAACCCTGGATATAGCTGATGCTGAACTGAATTCATACATCCATACAGTGTATTAGTTTATAGTTTGTGCAGAAGGTAGAGTCCGTCCAGTAGAAAGGAAACGGTGGCCGATTTTTTTAGTTTCCTAAGAACACCAAAGAGTCACTGGCGTTCGACTACGTTAGCATTAGCCACCCGTTCGCGTAAAATTAATGCCGTCATAATGGATCACCTGTAATTTCGTTTTTTAAAGCAATTGAAAATGACTTAAATGTGTGTGCTGTAGCAGTAAAGCTGAATTTCAGTTAACCTATAGAGGCTCGGAAAATCATAAGAAGTCTTAGGAGATTCGTGGCCGAGTTCGTGGGAGTCTGTGTAGGCTCTGTAAGACGGGGGAGTCTTGAGGAAGTTTGGGAAGTCTCGAGGAAGTTTGGGAAATCTCGAGGAAGTTTCGGAAGTTTCAAGAAAGTTTGGGAAGTCTCAAGGAAGTTTGGGAAGTCTCAAGGAAGTTTGGGAAGTCTCGAGGAAGTTTGGGAAGTCTCGAGGAAGTTAGGGAAGTCTCAAGGAAGTTTGGGAAATCTCGAGGAAGTTTAGGAAGTCTCAAGGAAGTTTGGGAAGTCTCGAGGAAGTCCGGGTAGTCCCGGGGAAGTCCGGTAATTTTAGGGGAAGTCTGGGAAGTTTTTGTTAGGAGGAAGTTTGGTGTACATATTTTTCACCATGAATACCCTTCGGTAACAACTGAATAAACTTAAACCTTGGCTGCACTGGACGCGCGCCCGCACTCTATATAGCTTCTAGCAATGTTGGCAATTTTTTCCCGAAATTAAGCCAACTAGCTTTTTACAGTACTACCAGTTTTATATTTCTTTTCCGGGAAATTAAGGTGTGTTTACGGAATCCGGGACAACGTAGTTCATTCCGGGACAATCCCGGAAATTCCCGGCCACCTGGCAACCCTAGAGAAATGACGAGAACATTCGACGGAGAGTATATAAAGGCAAGTGATGGAGGAGTGTAAAAACGTGTGGTGCGTGAAGGAAAAAAAAGGCGATTCGATGCGATATTGACAGTTGTTTAGAAAAGTGCATGTGGAGATGTGTATTGTGGGATTGTTTTGTGTTCGTTAATAATCAATCATCAATTATTGATGTTTGAGGTTTAATTGTTTGTTGTAAATGTATGTACTCAATTGCTTATAAATTGTATAAATCGAAATACAATACAACATGATTAATTTGCGAAAGTTTTATATACATTTATTTTAAGCATTTTTACTGAGAAGAACAACAATTTTTAGATATTATAACACATCAACCGGAAACGGGCATTTCCATTTCCAGTCGTTAAATCCCGATATGCGTAATGATGATTCATTTCAAACCCTCTACGACTGGCTAGTGGCTACAAAACTAAATCGAGGTCTAGACTGAAAACCGAGTAGGGCGACGCGATTGTTTACTCCAAAATACTTCGTGGAAACTTGATAAAGAATGTATAGTCCGACCACGTTAACTTGGCGAGCCTAAGAATTGTACCTGATGTATTTTAATAAGGCGGCGCACAATTAGAACAATAGTTTTGCCTGAATATTAAATATTGCCAGTTTTGCCACATTGCTTGTGGCGAAACCATTATTCTAATTGTGCGCCAAGTTAAAGTGGTCGGACAGTATGTAGTAGGCACAATGCGATTCTGGAAATAGGTACTGAGGGTTGCGACATAGAAGTCATTTACTTACAACTTTTATTGAATATTATGTCATACTTATTTTTAATATTTTAGGAAATTTGATATTTTTGTTAGATACCTCGTTAGATACTTTCAGTCAGTTTTAACAAAACGAGGTAGCCCATGGAAAGCTGCGAGCAATATTTTTATTTCTTTAACTATCCAAAAAGTAGATTTTCGGTACTGATGTTCAGAATTTTATGGAGAATTAAAAACTTTGGGTAAATACTATGTAGGGTCCAATTTAAAAAAAATGAACTTTATCTTGCTACATGAACCACCATATACCTATACATATAAAAAATGTGTTTAAAATTTGAGATGTTGTGAACGTTTGCTTTTTTTAATCAATTTTTTTGTGGCATCTTGCTATGTTGTTGTTCTGCTTTTGTGTGTTTAATAATTAATAACTGCGGAATATTCATTCAATTCAAAAGTTGTAAAAGGCTTTTAAATTTGAAAATTTTTATGTAAATGTTTTGTAAATTAAAAACTGAGAATGGCATTGAGATTAAATAAATAAATGTAGAATTCTTAACTCGAGACTACAACACAACACTATAAACCAGTCTTAAGAGGTTAGTGACTTGTTTGATGATCTCACTCGACTTAAATTTTTAGGTTATTAATAATGGATTTTCACTTTCTCACACAGAATACAGAAACCAGAATCAGCCCGATAAGTAAAAAGCTAATGGAAAGTGTACAATGTTTTAAAAAAGTTTGACTAGTTGAAGCAACTGCAAATTGCACCCTTATTGTAGTCACGCAATTTCATACTACATTATTATATTTATAAGTTTCAACTAGTCTAAACAATAATAGGCAATTACTTAGAGAGAGAAATTTAGGAATACTTACATTATATTGAAGGATGCATAATTCGCAATTGGCAAAGCAAGTTTACATTAATTTTAGATTGCCATTGCTGAAGTCATTTTTGAGTTTTATTCCAAAGGGTAACAGGATCGTTCACCAGTCAAATTTCAGTTTTTCATTTCATATGCACTGCATCTATTTCTCAAATAAATACAAAAACGACAAAAATAAAACCGTAACTACATATTTCATAAACTACCTGAAAAGCAATAATAAACAACGGACGGACGGACAGATAATTAAAACAAGGGGTTACTCAACTCAGAATAGTGCGCCATGGCGCGTAATTAAAATTTGTGATATTAATTGCTTTATTCTTAAAAATTTAAGATTCTAGATGCAGAAACTTGATTTTTTAAATTGATCTTCTTTGACTAATGTTAATTTATGTTTGGTAATTCCATCAGATCCTATAATAAAATTCGGGCACGCCTGTTATGCGCGCCGACTGGTGCGAGGCGAGGAACTTCAATTACAACCACAAAACGTGGCGTTTTCAAACCCATCCTACATCCTACATCGCTACAACTTACATACGTTAAACTGCTTTTATTAGGTACCTAATTTTTTCCAGAGCAACCTACGATTTTTGTAACATCACTCCATATACATATAAGTATTTCTGTGTTTTTCACAAAACTTTTCCCAAATCAAAAAAAATGAAAGTTACAAAAAATACCACTCTAAATTCTTGAAATAAAATACCTGAAATATGCAATTTGAACCGCTATATCCATTTATTGTAAATTAAAACATTATACCGAACATGATAAAAAAAATAGAGAAAATATGTTAAACATTGCTGCGCCCCTGAGCACAAATTTAGACAAATATTATTAATACAAAATAAGCGCCATCAATACACAAGTGTGTACGAAGTAGTACGAACATTGTGTTAAAAAGAATTTTGTATTATAAACAAAAATGTTACTTTTCCGTACCTTTTAAGTGGCTGTAACTCCGCAAGGATGCACTTTAGATAAATGTTCGAAAACAGGTATTTGTTCGGTTCAATCGACCTATTTTTACCTCTAGATTCACTGGTACTGGTAGCATTTATGCTACTACGAAACTACGTTCATGAACATGAAGATCGTGTTTGTAAAGTAACTACCTATGGGCAGTTTTTAATTAATTAAGTCAAGGCAAATAAATGCCGGAAACTATAATAGCGTAAATGCGTTTTATGAATCTTTCGAAGTATCAGGCAATTGATTATCATGAGCTAATTAGTCCACTTCGTTTACTAATTGATGTGCTCAATAGTCATTTTCAACTGTTGTTCCTTTTGGAGATATAACTTGGAAAATTCAACGAGCATAACAACGCACCCTTCCCGGGTTCACAGCATAATTTATTAAAGAATAGAGTAAATAAGACTCACGATCCGTATTTTTAAGCGACCTCTAATAGCTCGAAAACAAATAACTAAAAAAATTAAGTCTTGGAAATCGCAACTTATAGCATTTAAACATTATGACCCTGGATCTAGCCAAGAGGTGACATTCTCAAAGTATCAACTAAGCGAGGATCAGTGGCTCAGTGGACAATGCGTCGTTTTGTGCTTCTGAACAAAAGTCTGTCAGGTTACCATCAGACAGGTTATCCCCATCACGCCAGAGAGAGAGAGATCGAAAAGGGGCGAATTCGCAAATACAAACAAATTGTGGCTGTCAAATGCCGGCAGGAAGGAAGCACCATTACGTACTAACCACCAACTGTGCAATTTTAATCACCATTACGTACTAACCACCAACTGTGCAATTTTAATCAACTAAATTTGTCCTTCTTTTCTTGTTTGAGAAATAGAAGCAGCAGATGTGAAAACTGCGTGAAATTCGAGTATGACGGGAATTCATTATTTAAATTAGAAATGCAGGTAGGTACAAGAAATTAAACAACTAAAAAAATATTTTAGAATGACTTTAGGCCCACTTTAAGATTAATAGCTTGAAGACTAAATTTCTTTTTTTGTAGAATTTCCATGTGTAAGTACCTATTGTTTTTCGTGGAGGTATTCTGTAACAGTTTTTCAAAAACAAAATTAATTGAAATCAAATGGCCTCGTTAACGATTTAATAAAATGCTTCATCGTTCGGCGACAGGAAACTAGTCATTAGAGACAAGTTAGGGAAAGTGCGGAGGTGCATGAACTAGGTACATGTTTTCGTGGTTAAGACCGGAAACCGACATATGATATCCATCATTACCAAGCTGAAGGTTTAGAACGGTATAACAGCACGAGAATTTCCCAAATTTTTTGAAAATTAATATATATTTCCATTATGAGCGAAATACCTAAAGTTCAAGGTTACAATTTATAATTATTTATAATTATATTAATTTATAATTAATGAAAATTTTAAACAATGCAAAATTTATTGCATTATTATGTTAATCATAAAACTATTTTAACTAACACTTTTGAACGGTTTGTGAACACATTTTCGCGTGCCAAATTATACTAATTACACTTTCCTGAAGTTTAAATCACATTATGAAATTTAAGTTATTCACATCAGATGTTATTTTAATGAACTGAATCAGTTTTAATATACTTGCATAATTTTATTTGGGCGTTCAAAGTTATTTCCAATTATATGAGAAGAGCAACAACCACTTATAATGAAAGTGTGTACTTTTTTCAATATTATGAGTATTTTCAAGGGTGTTTCCATTAAATCATCGGAGAGATACTGCTACAACCTACCACCTGTGAAAAGTGAAAAGCATTCCGCGCATGTCAAAGCCGGTCTTCAGTAAAGAAAAAGTAGGTTATTCTTGTGGCAACGCCATGTAGGTAAAGAAGTGACACCGCAAGAAAGTACGACACGAGGTACGACATTCTCGTTTTAATACTAAAATTTCAAAAATTGAAATACCCATGAATAATATTTCAGCCGAAGGGTTCTGAATTCGAAACTGATAAAAGGAGATAAGGGATTCTCGTAATTTGTAAACAGAAAAAGTTCCTGGACTCCTGTAGTTATGTACATACATATTAACCGCTTGCACAATCAATAATTAGGAAAAATTGCTGATATCTTTATAAAACACTCCAAAATAAAAAGCTTTTAGTAATCAATTTGTACCTATGTAAAGTTTAAATCATATAACTTGGCGTATGGGTAACGTGACCATTAATTTTTTGTGTCAAAGCGGGACGTCCCCTGCGGAATTATGTAAAAAAAACTTTTTGGTGTTTTACAAGTTTTTCCAAAGCCCCCGAACGGGGGCGAAACGTCGATTATATAATCAGTTATTTATTTACGAGTATGCCAGAATTTCGCAAAATTTAAAATATTAAAAGTTATACTGGAACAAATTAATCAAGAATTTCTGTAATAACTAATAGTAACATTCAATCAAAAACAAATCCATGTTTTGAAACATCGATGTTTTGTTAAACGATGTATCGATTACATTAATGTTAAAGCAAAAGATGGTATGCGATGCCGATACATCGATGTTTCAATTTATTTTGCCATCCCTAAATGCGGCGCGGTGTGCTCTCTCGCCACTCGCCGCGCCTCCCCCGCCTCGCCCATCGCGCCAACCGCGCCACACGTTGCGAGTGTACAAAATGATTGTAATAGTTATTTATGCACCGAGGGCACAAACAGACGCTAGTTGTGCCCGAGGTGCATACAAAATTTTATGCACAACCGGTCATCTTACTTCTTGCAAATACTACATAAGAATTATTTTTGATAAATTTTTGCGTTGCGTAAAAATAAAGTCACACTGACAGATAGCTACTTGACTTTATTCCCAACTAAGAATTCATTCAAATAACCATAGAGACGCCGTAAACAACGGCAGCCATATTGTAAATTTATGCATTCGTTTACCTACGCTAACCTAAGTACCTACTGTTACATAAAAAACTTTTGAAGTGTTTTAATTATTTCACAATGGAAAGTGATGAAGATTTCAGTTCTTGCACTCCACCGGAAGTTGTGGAAGCGGCTAAGGCAGCTACAATGAACTTGTTGCCTGAGTAAAAACTAGATCAGTAAGTACAAAAAAGCCCGCACTATAGCTGTCAATAATAAAATGACACTTTAAGCCCTAAAACAAAGCATTTAAAGTGGCCTGCTGCGCCCGGTTGTGCATAAATTAAATTATCGTTTGGTCTGTTTCCGAAAGCGGGACTTTTATGCCCTCGCTGGGGACAGCGGGACGGACAGCCTGGAAGCGGGACGTATGGTCATAGCCTAACCAAGTAAGAATTTCTTAAGCTATGGTATGGTCACGTTACGTATGGGTTGACACATGCATGTAAACTAATTTGTTTCGACATTGACAGTACTGTGTCACTAATACTAGTTTCCATGATAACATACGAAACAAGCAAAGACGTACAAATCCATTGTTATCCAACATTATAAATAATGAGAATGAGTGAAATAAAGAGTTACAATGGAAAATCTTCATTATTTCATCTTACGTTAATAATTAGCGGCCATATCAACTAGTTGCGTGCGAGAGAGACATCAAACTAACATGATGCGTAGATTATTTCAATCATACGCCAAGTTATATTATTCAAACTTTACCTACGTATTTATGTAGGTACTACACACGTCCTATAAAACAACCCAACAGAACAAGGATAATATGTCGTCACTTTTGTTGATTTTTCAGTTCTTGAAATTATGTAAACACTTTGTATCTTAATATTCATCGCTCCAAAATTAAGTGGGCACCATTGCTAACTTTGTTATTATTGGATCTACGAATTCGGTTAAATAGACAAAGAATTGGTAAGTATTTTTTATGACGAATAATGTGCTGAAAACAGAAAAAAATTGAACAACACATTTTCGAGATATTCACACAAATTTTGAAGAAGAATGAAATTCTGAATAAGTCTTGATTAAAATAAAATAATACTACTTTTGAAGGATGAAAACTGCCCGGGAATATCACGTTACTTAGGCCACGAAGCAAATTTGGTTGACTTCCATATTTAAAATTCGCAAGTTAGCAACAGAAACAACAATAACACACTATTAACATCCGCCGACAATAATTATGACACAAAATTAGTTTCATGGTCTATTTGATGTGATGTACCCGGGCAATTTTGGTTCTTCAAAAGTCACGTCAAAAATGTTGAGAAGCAATCGCAAACATTACAACTGTTCGTTAAAAATACTTTTTGGTTTAATTTTATGCAATTTGTTAAATTTAAGGGTGGGATTTATCAGCTGTTAAATAGTAATTCTGGACAAACGTCTATAAAGTGCTGCCACCTATCCCCAAAAGTGTAATTAGGATTCTGCAAAATATAGTCACAATCTATTATGATTGGTTTCTACCACAGCTGCAACCTCTTTAGACGGAACACCTACAGCTTGGAATTTTCAAGGTTTTTTGCTTTGGCGGCAACCGAATAAATCTGGGAGGATTAGTCGGCGGTCCTATCTTTGAATTATTATTTACTATTTAAAAATAAAAGAATAAACAGAAGGTCTAGCGCCATCTGCATTGCAATGACCACACTACTACTACTAATGTCCAGTTCAGAGTGCATCTCGGCTAAATGTAAACAAGATGGATAAATCGCAACATGATTTTTATTGCAACATGCCGGTTCAACCAATTAACGTATCAAGACGTTCTTGGTCGAAAAGGAATAACGAATAATTAACTCGGACAACCCTACTTTCTAATTACGATAAATGTGTACAAATAGTAAAAAAGGTGTCGAGTTTATGACGGATTTTTCAATAATTCGAGAGAGATTTATTTAAGGCGAACGAAAAATATGACTATAAAAGTAGTGCGAGTCTCTAAGTTGATCCTTTGTTGATAAATCTCTCTTTTATTTAACGCCCTATCTACTTTAATTTCAGAATGGTGTTGAAATAAAAATGTGTCTACATGTCCCGCTTTTAGTACTCAAATTCCGCACCCTTAAATGCTAATTAAGTTACTCCTTAAGATAGGTATTCTTATTTACTAGGATTTTTATCAATATAATAATAATAATAATAATAATAATAAACGTCTTTATTCACCAGCTACAAAAAAGAAACAACGTGCAATACAAAAAAGAACAAACATAGCACCCACTGGTGAAAAGGCGGAGTTCAGCTCACATCAAAGTGATGTGACCTGCTCTTCCACTCAACCATGTCTCATTCAAAAAGTACTCAGACAGATCATAATCTCGAGAGGCGCGTTCACATCCCAATCAGCGAGACATTTTTAAGCAAAATTTCCCTCAATTTGGTTTTGAACTTAGGAACAGGCAGTGCTTTCAGCTCCAGCGGCACAGAATTGTAAATTCTTGTTACATTATAACTAAAACATTTTTCGTAAAATACGTGCGCGTGCCTTGGGATAGTAAGAAAGTCCCTGCGACGAATGTTAACATTGTGCACATCAGTTCTGAACCTAATTTTATTGTAGAGATAAGCAGGTTTTTGATTTATAATTAGTTTGTGGAAGAGACAAGCAGAGTGAAAGTACCGACGCCTCTGCATGTTCAGCCAAGGTATTACAAGTAGTTTGTGAGATATTGGCTCCCGTTTGCGAATGCCAAATATTAATCGCATACAGGAATTCTGTACTACCTGAATTCTTCTAGTCAGAGCAGCGTCCAGAAATGGCCCATATAAAGAATCCGCAAAATTGAAATTCGAAAGAACCAATAACTCACAAAGATTAATTTTTAAACGGAAATTCAAATACTTTCTGATATTATAAATAGTTTTTAAATTTAGAAAAGATCTCTGTATTAGAATATTAACATATTTAGTAAATTTAAGTTTAGTATCGATCACGATTCCCAAATTCTTAGCATCGTCACTGAACTCCAATCTCACACCATCCAAGGTAATCACGGTTTCATCAAGAATTGACTTTCTTAATTCAGCATTATGTTGTTTTCCAAATAACAGTAATTTAGACTTAGATGGGTTAATAATCAGAGTGCTGCTTGGCTGTTTTGGAAAAGATATTTAGATCAGCATTTACCTTTTTAATCGCAATATCCAGATCATCATAAGCAAATGAGTAATACAGTTGAGTGTCATGTACGTATAATAAAAATATTTTGTGTGTACATTTTTATATTCAATAACATTTTATTTTGTGATGGTGAGTCATGCTATATAATAGTATATTATTCAACGAGCGGTAATGTAGGTAATAACTCACGCAAATGAAATTCATCAAGTGAGTTATTACCATTACCGCGAGTTGAATACTATACTTTATCTACGACTATAACAATAAATATTTATTTACAAATCCTATTAGTTACAAGGATATGGAAATTAAATAATTATTCATTTTGTTTATTAATAAAATTAATTGTAGAGTTTGAACAACCAGCAAACTGAATATGTGGGACTGAATTATGCAATTTTATCGCTTCTTTTTGTGTTTGTTGCATATATGTCGTAGAACTACTAACTGGTTGGGGTACGTTAATGATTCTCAAAAAAATAAGACAGATACCTACTGGGAATAAAATTTATACTTCTATCGTACCCAAACAAGTTAGTAAGTACTTTCTATTGTATCATTAGCTACTTGCCCTAATTCTGGCGGTGTACCTACATAATAATTCATCTTCACTATTGCAATTCATCTTTTTTAGCACAATTATTACTTAACTTTATTTGAAAACGTCAATTTTTTTAGAAATGTCAAGTCATCTGCCTCCCCTCAACAATAATGGACTGTTCCATTTCGCCGAATCGGGAACGAAGGTGTAATAACTCACTTGTGAGTTATTATAACTCACGCTGTTTGTTTATGGATACTATTAATTGCTCAGAAACAGTTGATTAATTAATATATAATCTAATAGTAGATAAAATAATAAAACCCGTGTGGAATTTCAAACAACAAGGTACACATTACTCATTACCGAGCTCATTACACTTCCTTTGAAACTTGATAAGTGTATCTATCTGAACAGGACTGCAGGATAGGTAAAACATGGAAATGCCAGAATTCGTGCAAGCCGAAGAGTACGTATTATACGTACGGGAAAGAAGTTTTCGAGGAAGCCCCTTAAAAGAGTCCGGCAAAGCAGCTCAAAAGTTACACCTGCGGGGCATCGGGTCGGTGATGTATCCGTTAGAAATCGGAGCAAACTATCAGCTGTGTTGCAACACCGTCGCGCTAAACACATTTATGAGCTATATCAAGTTAGCCCCCCCCACAACAAAATAGGAACAGTTTGGAAATACTGTGCAATTGTGCTCGACTTGTGCTGTGTTGTGCTGCAAATAGCATTTTTGTGCTAATTACGCAGCACCATTTTCCTTAAAAAATTATTGGGGGGGGCTAACTTGACACTCAGCCCCCCACTTTTTCGACATTTTTGCAATTTTCTCGCTACAGGGAAATTGTGCTCGAGTTGTGCTGGGTTGTGCCGGTGATTATTTTCACGTTGCTCTTCAGAAGAGTACTGGAATTTAAGATTATTTGTTGGGGGGCTAACTTGATACTCAGCCCCCCACTTTTTCGACATTTTTGCAACTTTTTAGCTACAGGGAAGTTGTGCTCGAGTTGTGCTGGCTTGTGCCGGTGATTATTTTCACGTTGCTCTTCAGAAGAGTACCGGAATTTAAGATTATTTGTTGGGGGGCTAACTTGACACTCAGCCCCCCACTTTTTCGACATTATTGCAACTTTTTAGCTACAGGGAAGTTGTGCTCGAGTTGTGCTGGCTTGTGCCGGTGATTATTTTCACGTTGCTCTTCAGAAGAGTACCGGAATTTAAGATTATTTGTTGGGGGGGCTAACTTGACACTCAGCCCCCCACTTTTTCGACATGTTTGCAATTTTCTCGCTACAGGGAAGTTGTGCTGGGTTGTGCCGGCGATTATATTCACGTTACTCTTCAAAAGAGTACCGGAATTTAAGATTATTTGTTGGGGGGCAAACTTGACACTCAGCCCCCCACTTTTTCGACATTTTTGCAATTTTCTCGCTACAGGGAAGTTGTGCTCGAGTTGTGCTGGGTTGTGCTGGTGATTATTTTCACTTTGCTCTTCAGAAGAGTACCGGAATTTAAGGTTATTTGTTGGGGGGCTAACTTGATACTCAGCCCCCACTTTTTCGACATTTTTGCTACTTTTTTGCTACAGGGAAGTTGTGCTCGAGTTGTGCTGGGTTGTGCCGGTGATTATTTTCACGTTGCTGTTCAGAAGAGTACCGGAATTTAAGATTATTTGTTGGGGGGCTAACTTGACACTCAGCCCCCCACTTTTTCGACATTTTTACAATTTTCTCGCTACAAGGAAGTTGTGCTCGAGTTGTGCTGGGTTGTGCCGGTGATTATTTTCAAGTTGCTCTTCAGAAGAGTACCGGAATTTAAGATTATTTGTTGGGGGGCTAACTTGATACTCAGCCCCCCACTTTCTCGACATTTTTGAAGTTGCTTTGCTACAGGGAAGTTGTGCTCGAGTTGTGCTGGGTTGTGACGGTGATTATATTCACGTTTCTCTTCAGAAGAGTACCGGAATTTAAGATTATTTGTTGGGAGGCTAACTTGACACTAAGCCCCCCACTTTCTCGACATTTTTGCAGCTTTTTTGCTACAGGGAAGTTGTGCTCGAGTTGTGCTGGGTTGTATCGGTGATTATATTCACGTTACTTTTCAAAAAAGTATCGGAATTAAAGATTATTTGTAGGGGGGCTAACTTGACACTCAGCCCTCACTTTTTCGACAATTATGCAATTTTCTCGCTACAGGGAATTTGTGTTCGAGTTGTGCCGGTACTCTTCAGAAGAGTACCGGAATTTAAGGTTAATTGTTGGGGGAGGCTATAACTTGATACTCACCTCCCACGTTTTCTACATTTTTGCAGCTTTTTTGCTACAGGAAAGTTGTGCTCGAGTTGTTCTGGGTTGTGTCGGTGATTATATTCACATTAATCTTCAAAATAGTACCGGAATTTAAGACTATTTGTTGGGGGCTAACTTGACACTTAGCCCCCCACTTTTTCGACATTTTTGCAATTTTCTCGCTACAGGGATGTTGTGCTGGGTTGTGCCGGTAATTATTTTCACCTTCCCATCCCCCATCTCCCACTTTTTCGACATTTTTGCAACTTTTTTGCTACAGGGAAGTTGTGCTGGATTGTACCGGTGACTACTTTCACGTTGGAATTTTTAAAAAAGTCGGGGTGAAAATGACAATCAGCACCCCTCATTTCTTAAGCAATTTAGTAAGTTTCTCCTTGTCAGGAGATTGTGCTGGAGTTGTGCCGGCTCGTGCCAGTGTTTATTTTCCTGCGATACGCCAAAAGACTGACGGAATTGAGAATGATTTGTTTCGGGGGCTAACTTGATACTCAGCCCCCCACTTTTTGGCATTTTTGCAACTTTTTTGCTATAGGGGAGTTGTGCTCGACTTGTGCTGGCTTGTGCCGGTGATTATTTTCACGTTGCTCTCCAAAAGAGTACCTGAATTTAAGATTCTTTGTTGGGGGTCTAACTTTTGCAACTCAGCCCCTCAGTTTTTCGAAATTTTTGCAACTTTTTTGCTACAGGGAAGTTGTGCTCGAGTCGTGCTGGGTTCTGCTGGTGATTATTTTCACGTTGCTCTTCAGAAGAGAACCGGATTTTAAGATTATTTGTTGGGGACTAACTTGATACCCAGCCCCCCACTTTTCGACATTTGCGCAACTGTTTTGCTATAGGGAAGTCGTGCTCGATTTGTGCATAATTTGAACGCAATCTTCCTGCATCTAGTAATTTGTCAAAATGTCGAAAAAGTGGGGCGCTAGGTTAGGTCAAGTTCCACTTCTATTTGAAGACGTGAAAATAATCACCGACAAAACCCAGCACAACTCGAGCACAACTACCCTGTACCAAAAAAGTTGCAAAGATGTCGAAAAAGTGTGGGGCTGAGTTACAAGTTAGCCCCACAACAAATAATCTTAAATTCCGGTACCTACTCTTTGGAGAGCAACGTGACAATAATCGCGGGCACAACTCGAGCACAACTCCCCTGTAGCAAAAAAGTTGCAAAAATGCCGAAAAAGTGGGGGGCTGAATATCAAGTTAGCCCCCGAAACAAATAACTCTCAATTCCATCAGTCTTTTGGCGTATCGCATGAAAATAAACACCGGCACGAGCCGGCACAACTCCAGCACAATCTCCTGACAAGGAGAAACTTACTAAATTGCTTAAGAAATGAGGGGTGTTGTTTGTCATTTTCACCCCGACTTTTTTTAAAATTCCAACGTGAAAGTAATCACCGGCACAACCCAGCACAACTCGAGCACAACTTCCCTGTAGCAAAAAAGTTGCAAAAATACGAATAATCTTAAATTCCGGTACTCTTCTGAAGAGCAACGTGACAATAATCACCGGCACAACTCGAGCACAAGTGCCCTGTAGCAAAAAAGTTGCAAAATGCCGAAAAAGTGGGGGGGGGCTGAGTATCAAGTTACCCCCCGAAACAAATAATTCTCAATTCCGTCAGTCTTTTGGCGTATCGCATGAAAATAAACACCGGCACGAGCCGGCACAAATCGAGCACAATCTCCTGACAAGGAGATTGTTACAAGCCCCCGCTTTTAAGATGGGTGTGTGTGCAGGGGGAATTGCAACTGAGACTCTTTGATAGTATTTGGTTTGACGGCTTTGCGGCTCCTTACAATAAAATATCTCTGAGACAGTTTCGAAAAAATAATTTATTTTGAGAAAATAATATGTATGTATAATAGGATGTGAGTATTGTATAGAATGTTCGGTTTCGTGTTCGCGGAGGTTCACCTCCTGGATTATGGGTTGGCAGCGTATTCGCAATAACGTGGCAGCGAAGACGGTAGAGAGAGTGCCACCCTGATGTGAGTGGCTGGAAGGCGGTGACTGCCAGCAGTGGTGTTGCCCTCGAAGTTGTCTCGGGGCCGGTGATGTGGTTAGCTACGGGGTGTAGCTGCAGCGAGTGCCTCCTGGGAGAGGCTGATTGCTAGGCGTCCTCGAAGGGGACGTGAAGGCGGCGGCGGAGCGTGGCCCACCCTGGGCTGAGTGACTGGAAAGCGGTGGCTTCCAAAGGCGGCGGCGCGGCGGCCTCGAAGTTGGCTAGAGCCCGGTGATGTGGTCAGCTACGGGGTGTAGCTACAGCGAGTGCCTCCTGGGAGAGGCTGGTTGGCAGGCCTCCTCGAAGGAGACGTGAAGGCGGCGGCGGAGCGTGGTCCACCCTGGGGTGAGTGGCTGGAAGGCGGTGGCTTCCAGTGGCGGCGTCGTCCTTGAGGTTGGCCCGGATGAGCCAGTGGAGTTGACTCGGTGGGCCCTGGTTCAAGTCCCAGCTGGTAGGCAGGCGCTGGGCTGCGGGATGTCCTGGAGCTGGCGCTGGCGGTGAAGTCCAAGTCCCGGCTGTTGGTGTCCGGATGTCCTGGAGATGGAGGTTGAGCTGCCTGGTCCTGCTGGTGGCGGCTGGGCTGTCCTGGTCCTGCTGGTGGTAGTCCAGAGCTTCGACCCTCAGAAGAGAGTGATTCTATGTTGAATTGGCCCAGTATTTAAATGAAAATTGTGGGCTTGTCAGGGGGACAAGGCGTGTGGTGATAGCCAAGCTTTTGTCGTCATGGAATTTCCCCAAGAAGTTTTTGTGAAACAAGTAACTTTTGCTTTTCGTAAAGGGCTCTACGAATAGCAAAGATAGAATATGGCTTAGACAGCCGAAGAAGTGAGACAAAAATTACCCTAGTGGCATCTGAAGATTTCATATTTTCTTAACGAAAATCTGAAGTTAAAAATTGTCTGCTGTAAATTGGACGTACGTTGTTCCTTTTAGAATGTGTGAAAATCAAATAGGTGGTTGTTTAGAATGTCTGCACTAGCTTGACATGATATGAGTTCTGGGGACGGATTTTAAGGTAAAAGTCGCACAAAGACCTACGTGACAGTTTTTCGAAGATCAAGAAAACGAAGTAGGCAGTGCGTTGGCATTTCTTAGTTTAATTTCTTGGTTGTGCGCGACGGGAGATGAAATTCGTGTACTAGACGAAGAGAAGGCCTGCTAAGCTTCGTATGCAGAATTTGGGGTGGCGGGCCATGTGTTTCCACTTGAGGGCGGGTCGCCGCTAAGCCGCTGTAGCCGAGGTTGACTGAACGGAATTTTTGTTACTTAAAACGAAAATAATACTAGGAAACTTATTTATATTAAAAATATGAAAATTCTGGAACCATAATTACGATGCTTGTAATTATGTGTGACAAGATACTTACTAAATTGCTTAAGAAATGAGGAGGGCTGATTATCATTTTCCCCCCGACTTTTTCTAAATTCCATTTCTGTTTGAAGAGCAACGTGAAAGTAATCCTTTTTACTAATAAATTAATTCGCTGTGCTTTCGCATCGCTAAAGTATGTACCTATATTCGTGTAGACAATTTTTGAACATCCAATCGAAAAAGTTGCTTTGTGATACTCTAGTTCTATCTCATTTTAATTTTTGTGATGTTGTCTACTCCTCATGTTAATTACAGACTGATGTCTTGCGTATCCAGAGAGTGCAGAATGCTTGCCTACGCTATATTTACGGTATAAGAAGGGGTCATCATATTTCGCATAAGCTTCGTGACGCTGGTTGGCTTAGTATGTCCAGTAGGAGATATTTTCATTCTTTGTGTTTTTACTTTAAAATTTTAGTCAGAGGCAGGCCTCCTTACTTGGCTATTAGGTTGAGGTACAGAACAGATATACATAATTTGAACACCCGGTTTCGGAGTCTCTTAGCTCCTCCTAAGTTTAGGACGGAGTTGTTTAGACGCAGTTTTTCGTATATGCTACCGAAGCTCATGGGTGAGCTGAATGTGTCTTGGCAGTCCTGTTCTGTCGGGGGTTTTAGACGGCTGGGCACGCGACATGTATTTGAGGCTCAGTGTCTTGGTGCTTCATAGTTGATTTTTAATTGCTTGTTTTTATTTTTCTCAAGTCATAGGGACTAAATTTAAAATACTTCCTTTCCTTGCAGGCGATACTGCTCAGACTGAAGTTTTATTTATTTAGGCATTCCATCTGCTTTTGTGGGTGGGATGATCTTGGGCCTTATTGGAGGATGATACTGTATTTTTCTTTGTAGCAATTGTTGTAGAATTTCTTTTTTATTACCTTACCAATAAAATCAATTTATTATTATTATTATTATTAATCACCGGCACAACCCAGCACAACTCGAGCACAACTTCCCTGTAGCAAAAAACTTGCAAAAATGTCGAAAAAGTGGGGGGCTGAGTATCAAGTTAGCCCCCCAACAAATAACCTTAAATTCCGGTACTCTTCTGAAGAGCAACGTGAAAATAATCACCAGCACAACCCAGCACAACTCGAGCACAACTTCCCTGTAGCGAGAAAATTGCAAAAATGTCGAAAAAGTGGGGGGCTGAGTGTCAAGTTAGCCCCCCAACAAATAATCTTAAATTCCGGTACTCTTTTGAAGAGTAACGTGAATATAATCACCGGCACAACCCAGCACAACTTGAGCACAACTTCCCTGTAGCGAGAAAATTGCAAAAATGTCGAAAAAGTGGGGGGCTGAGTGTCAAGTTAGCCCCCCAACAAATAATCTTAAATTCCGGTACTCTTCTGAAGAGCAACGTGAAAATAATCACCGGCACAAGCCAGCACAACTCGAGCACAACTTCCCTATAGCTAAAAAGTTGCAAAAATTTCGAAAAAGTGGGGGGCTGAGTATCAAGTTAGCCCCTCAACAAATAATCTTAAATTCCAGTACTCTTCTGAAGAGCAACGTGAAAATAATCACTGGCACAACCCAGCACAACTTGAGCACAATTTCCCTGTAGCGAGAAAATTGCAAAAATGTCGAAAAAGTGGGGGGGCTGAGTGTCAAGTTAGCCCCCCCAATAATTTTTTAAGAAAAATTGTGCTGCGTAATCAGCACAAAAATGTTATTTGCAGCACAACACAGCACAAGTCGAGCACAATTGCACAGTATTTCCAAACTGTTCCTATTTTGTTGTGGGGGGGCTAACTTGATATAGCTACATTTATGGACACAAGAACAACGCGCATTCAAAGCCCGCGCGTTCGGTACCTAGTAAATGAGACAACGCCGCTCTGAGTTTACGCTCAGTCGACACCGCGCGGCAGCACATACCAAGCCATATTTTGCGTTTGCAGCGCTCTCGCTCTACCATGATTACACCTTCATCCTAGTAAATTTAGCAACACGAAAGCCTGATTATGGTAGAAGAAGGTATACTTTATGTCGCCATTGAAACAATTTTTCGAAAACTGTAAATCTCTTGGCGCGTGAAGTTGGTCAATTTCATGAGTGAACTGACACTTTCTAAGATAAAATTTTTAAATTTTCTTTCAATGGAAACATAAAATAATGTTTCGTTTATAAACTGTCAAAAATTAAACACTTCAATTTTCACCGTTTAGAAATGAGCATAGCACTACGAAGTCAGTTTTCGGGTTCATTTTAAAGGGGTTTGCCGGACTCTTAACAGGCACAGCCTTACAAGTCTCGAACATGTATGTACATGTTACGGACAGTGATGTAAATTGGGCAATGACGACTTTAGCCGGACAACGACGTGAATGTCCATTTCTCCTGGCCATTAGCGCTATTGCCCGGGCATTGTCGAGTTGGCCCATTTATGGTGGGCAATGTTGTAAATAATTTCATCCAGTTTTTATATGAACATCTTTTCCCGGCCATTAACGATATTAGCCAAAAGCGATTAGACAATGTTGATATCAATTAAAATTACCAAATATATTGTATTCTTTTATTAAATTACGTAAGTATAAAAATGTTATATGCGAATGTGTCAAATCGGCAAAATATGGTTGCTCAAACTAATAAAGTAAGTACGAAGTGGAAAAAAACAAGTGTGATTCTGAGGCCTAGCTCAGACTCTAATAACATGCGTGTGTACCTTTTAGAAAGTGGAAAAAGTTCTTACCTATATTATTTAACGCTGGGATTTATCAGGTGTTAGTCTATAAAGTGGTGCCACCTATCGTCCAAAAGTGTGATTAGGATTATGCAAAATATAGTCACAATCTATTATGATTGGTTTCTATTACAGCTGCAACCTCTTCAGACGGAACTCGTGCAGCTTGGAATTTTCAAGGTTTTTTGCTTTAGCGGAAACCGAATAAATCTGGGAGGATTAGTCAGCGGTCCTATCTTTAAATTATTATTTTCTATTTAGAAATAAGAGTATAATTTGAAGGGCCAGCGCCATCTGCATTACAATGGCCACACACTACTACTACTGTTAAATGTACAGTTTACTGTGCATCTCGGCTAAATACGCACAAGATGGAGAGATTGCAATATAATTTTCATTCCAACACGGCCGTGCAACCAAGTAAAGGTATGGTTCGGTTTGGGCGTTTTTCAGTCGACGTTGTCGGCGACTGAAAACGGTAGCCGCCAACGGCGCCGACGGCGGCATAACCAGTGGTTCCTTTTACGCTTCCACGTTCCAGCGGACGACAGTCGTGTTTGAGTCTTCATAGGTATTTGACGTTTGCAATGGAATTGTGTCTTGCATTATTACAAGAAGAAGAAGAAGAAGAAGAAGAAGAAGAAGAAGAAGAAGAAGAAGAAGAAGAAGAAGAAGAAGAAGAAGAAGAAGAAGTAGAAGAAGAATACGACTTGGAAATGGTGTACAACATTTTACCAACAAGTATAAATAAAACGTGCTGTTTTCTTACCATTCTTCCCTACTTTATTCCGACCACTGTCCAAATGTTTTTTTTATTTGCTGGTCTTTATAGTCTTTGTTTTGGGCATCCTACAATGCTTTGAAGTCTCGAACTCGTCTTCAGTGGAAGAAAATTTCGGCGCCATCGTCGTAGACACTGACCATCAAGGTTCGACGGCGCGTTCATACTGATTACCCTAGCAGTCTGCATGCAACGGCGCGCTGTTGACTGCCGCGTTTGCAAATTTGGACGTGCAAAGCGAACCGCGTTGATAAGCGAACATTACAATCAGTGTCCCGCCGTTGTCAGCGACCGTCGACGGCCGCCGACAAACGCTCAAACCGAACAATACCTTTACGTATCAAGACGTTCTTGGTCGAAAATGAATAACGAATAATTAACTTAGACAACCCTACTTTCTAATAATTACGATAAATATGTGTACAAATAGTAAAAAAGGTGTCGAGTTTATGACGGATTTATGACGGATTTTTCAATAATTTGAGGGAGATTTATTTAAGGCGAACGAAAAATATTACTATAAAAGAAGTGCGAGTCTGTACGTTGATCCTTTATTGATAAATATTGTTTTTATTTAACGCCCTATCTACTTTAATTTCAGAATGGTGTTGGAATAAAAATGTGTCTACATGACCCGTTTTTAGTGCTCAAATTATATAACATAATATAACATAACCAAACTAATTTTTATTCTCATCATCGCCCTCTCTCAAGTGGACACAGTCAACATGTCCCGGACAATGTCGTCAAACCACACTTGACTAATGAATTGTCAACACCGCCCAATTAACATGGCCATAGACGTCATTGGCCGGTCATTATCGATACTGCCCGACGTAGTAGGGCATTATCGACATTGCCCGGACAATAACGTGATTGGCCAGATTTTCATCATTGTTCGTAACATACATACATACCAAGATGATTATTAGAAATCGGGCGACTCGAAGTATCGTTATATGGGTATACATAATTATCGAATGCGTATCGGACAAGCCACTGAGTACGTATGTGTTATGCAGCTCATAGACACAGCGCTGTAACACGTACATTCGGAAAATAAGTTTTTGAAGAAACCCCTTGAAAGACGCCTTTTACCAGGCATAGGTCTTACAAGTCTCGAACATACTATGTAATAAGTATAAGACGGTTATTAGAAGTCGGTCGACGTATCGTTACGTTATACCGTTATAGTTACTTTATACTAAACGCGTAAGTGGCCACGCCCCCGAAATTTGAAAATGCCGAAAATCGGGGTTTTTCACCGGATAAAACCACGCGAACCCCCCCCCCCCCGTCGACTGGCTAGCTTTAAGCGAGCGGTGGCGAAAACAGTGAAGAATTTTTTGCTCCGCGAAAACCGCGGCGATCGGGATGAAATTTTAAATTTGGGCGGGCGAATTCGTCCCGGATCCGCGGGGACCGTCGAGATTTTTTCAACTTCGCCAAGACACCCCGTTTCCAAGCGATAACAAACTCGGCGTACCCCCGCCGACCGAAACATATCTGGTCTTACGTTTTTGATCCGAGAACGGGACGATTTCGGGGAGGGGGCGAACGAGAACTCCGAGGGTCGGCGGGTGTAATTTCGCGGGTCCGGCTTCTCCGTCTCGAACCGTCTCCAAATTACGGCGCTCCCAAAATAAGGGTAGTTTTTTATACCGGCTCGACCGGGGGTCGCAGGGTAGTTTCGAGGGCGGATTCCGAAAGCCCCGTCGATCGGACCGAAAATATCCGAAAATCAACCTAATCTCGCGGGGGTTACTAGAGGAAATAATTTTTTCCCCGGAGCGCTGCAAAATTTTGGACCAAAAAAGTAGCCAATTTGGGGGGCCTACTCGTCCCTGGGGGTCGACTGAGGAGAGCCGAGCGGGGTACAGTTCGAAAGAGGAAGTCTCGGGCCATTGCTTAGGGCCAAAGGGAGATGAAGAGGTCTACGTTTAAGGGTAGAAATGTGCATTTGAAAATCGACGATAAGATTCCCGCGAGACGGCGAAATCTTACAAGTTCAAATACCCGCCTGTCAAAATTTCGCCGAAATTGCAAGTTTTATTTCGCTCAGGGCGACTTTCACAGACCGCCCCGAGGCGCGCTTTTCCTCGATGAAGATTACTAGACCTTTCGAGATGACATTTCGATAAGCAGATCGCCCCTGTCACGGGTTTCCACCCCGCGACGAGCGAAAATGCCGGGGTAGATTTCGCGATTTTACGGAAATTTGCACTTTTCAATTAAAGTTTTAGGTGGTCGAACGTGAGTGCGGGGTTGAGATTTTCGCATAGGCGGACAGCCGTCTCTTCTATTTTACAAATGTCTCTTTAGATTTGTCAAAACGGGTTACGGGGGGTTGCAGGCCGCCCCCCAAATGGTACGTGTCTCCCGAAACCTTCAATTTTCTTAAGGCGGTCTTCCTCACCTGCGGAAGGCTCCGCGTGTTTTGTGGTAAGAATAAGGTTCTGCGAAGTTCGCTCTTTCGATATCCGTCGAAAAAATTGAAATCGATTGATGTTTGAGAAAGTTATTAGCGAAAAACGCGAGGGGTGCATTTTCGCCTACGAGAGCTCAAGAAACTCACTTTTCGTAACGTCCGTCGCGGCGGACTTAGTTTTAGACCTGCAATTTTTTTCAATTGCGGGAGATTAAAATATGGACTTTGTAGTGTCTAAAGTCCCTCTACTGTTTTTTCTCTAAAAAAATCCTCCCCCCGGCCAGCGCCGCCGGAAAATTATCATTTCTTCTAAAACTGCGGGGTGAAATTAAAATCGGCTTCATGGATGGAGGCGTGATGCAAAATTCGGTGCTTTCCGAAAGTTTCGCCCCGATTGGGGCTCATCTACTCTCGGAAACGAGCTCGACTTTTTGAGGAAGGTAAAATTTCTTGCTCCGAAAGGGGGCGTCCGGAAAACGAATTTCTGCCTTTTCTCGAAAGGATCCGAGACGCTCTACACAAGCGAGGACTATTTTCCCGTTTCATCCCCCCGCAACCGCCCCAGGATGCGAAATGTTAAAAAGTGCACTATTACGGTTTTTCCCTTTTAAAATTTTTAAAAATAACTCGGAGGTTGCAATAGACGGGGAATTAAAAAATATAAACAAACTCTCCTCTTAGGCCAGGCAAATTAGGGTTTGAATCGGAACTAATTAACCTAAAGCTAATTTTCTCAGGAAATGTAGTTAGTGGTATGTAATACCTTCTGTGAAAAATCCCCAAAAATCCAAGTGTCGGAAGACCCTGAAAATTGGTGAAAATGTTTCTTAAGGAAATTTTAGGTTTCATTTTAATAACTTTATTTTGGTGCATGCTTTGTTTATTTTAGTATACAGGGTGGTGAAATGTTAATGAGCAAAACCTCAGAAATTGATAGAACTCAAGAAAATCGTAGGAATATTCTTAATAAACATGTTTTGAAAAATGCACAATTTCTGGAATACAGGGCATTTATCTAACAATAATTATTATTTTACAATTCGTTACCGTAAAATGGGGTTACTTTTGCAGGTTTTGACCTATTTTTGCAAAATATCTCAGAAACGGAATAAATAATTGAATTTATAATTCGGCCATCGTAACAAACTATGAAAGATGAACATTTTACCTTACTTTCAAAATTTTTCGTCATCAAATAACTGAGACAAAAATTTGTTTTTGGGGTGCCAAAGTAGGCAGAAAAATGGGGTTACTTTGGCAGGTCAGAAAAATGCTTGTAATCTTAAGTAGAATGTGTTTCTGGCCTACTTTGGCATGTAGAAAAATTGGGTAAGGTTCCAGCTTTCTTTCGCTATCCTTAAAACTTTCATAGCCCAATTCTAAGTGGGTCAAATTGACGTGCAAAGTTTCACAAACATTTTTATTATGAAAAACAAAGAAAATAAACATTTCTTTTCTTAAAAAATTAAAAACATAAAACAAATAACTAAAGGAAATATGTAACAAAATAAACAAACAGTCTCTCTATAAAAAAATTAAGCGTTTTCTGTAATAAAAGTATCACAAAATAAAAATAAATTCTTGAGAACTAGCCATATACAATATAAAAATATTTTTTACTCGAAGTTCGAGTCTTTTATGCTGTCATCGGAGTCAAATGGTGATTCGAGGCACATTGAGCACGTGAATTGTGGATCTTTGCTCCCATTGTTACAGCTGCCACAAATCCATCGTTCACAACAAATCTAATCTGGACCGGTGTAGAATTTCCAGTTGACTGAGCAAATTCTGCAAAAATTTGAAAGAGTGCCCTTGGCCCTCTTTGGCTGTACTCTGGATGGTCCTGCAACTGGTTCTATTGGTTCTGCTGTAGCCTCCTCAACATTTTCCGGCTCTATTTCTTCTTGCTCCTCCCCTGGCTCAACTCTAAGTCTTTTTCCTGCTTCAATTTCGCGCACATCCACTTGAGCAAGTGGGAAGCCCCAGTCACTTACTGTTGTCATAGTGTGCACCAACAACCGCTCCTCCTCTGCCGAAAACACGGTCGGGTGTCCAGGCGACCGTTGGTGGATACCGACCAACTTATTTTGTAAAGTCCCACGCGGAATTTTCCATCGTCGACTCGCCCCCGCCTGTGATACGCCGTCCCTAATGGCGGCAAGTGCCTCAGCAAGTGCTTCTTCGGTATAACTCAAATATGGTCCCCCCCACTTTCTTTTGGTAATTTCTGGGCATATTACACTAATTTAAACCTGAACAAGAACCCGCTTCAAAAAATGCAACTCAAAATAGCAACAAA
The DNA here is from genome assembly GCA_963966045.1 of Xestobium rufovillosum. NCBI lineage: Eukaryota > Metazoa > Arthropoda > Insecta > Coleoptera > Ptinidae > Xestobium > Xestobium rufovillosum. The sequence goes on along the minus strand of OZ014494.1, from coordinate 40,959,850 downwards.
TGCATGAAAATTAATTACTAAAGTTAAGAAACCACCCTGCCAAAGTAGACCCCGAGTGCCAAAGTAACCCCATTTTACGGTATCACTAAAACAGCAGTTTTGATAACGTAGTTACACCACCATCCCCACCAGCAAGTTCTTGTGATTTGTCACTTTGTTAAATAATATGGAAATGTACCTAATTATTTAAATAATTTGGAGGATGTCATGAGATTGAATTCTGGCCACTATCTTTTAAATCAAGCAAAATATAAAAAAGTGATAAAAGTTGAGTAAGGAATCAAAGGTTCCAATCTATAGTCAATGGCTCGGTATGAAAAAGTGCGGGTGGGGTAAATGGTACGCGTGTCCCAAATATTAAAATGATATCATTTAGAAAATTGAGGATCTAAATTGAAAAATGAAATTGTGCATAAGTTTATTAAGAAAACCCCCATTATTTTTTCGAGTGCTGTCGATTTCCGAAGCCTTGTTCTTTAAATTTCGATGACACTGTATGTGGTGATAATATTAAATCTTCATCTTCTCAAATGCAATCAGCATCCTTGCTTGTGCAAGACGTCACCTCATTGCACTGACCACATTGGATGATTGGATTAAGCCGTGTACGACCCCTGGCAGGAACACGCGCTTCCACAGCCTTCCTTGCAGTTGCAAAAGAGTGGCGTTAGGGACAAATCGGGTGCTCGTACCCATAAATTTCAACACATCAACTTTATAGCTTTACTATCCAGCACAAACACTTACCTACCTCATGTCGTTATTTTTTTAATTCCACCATATTTATACTTAGTTTCAATTTATGGTCGACTGCAGAGGCCAGTTATTTCCACACTCTGTTTATAGAATATACTTGCTTCTTCTGTTCTTCTTCAAAAATTGTTTCTCTTGAAGCTTGCATACCAAGCAAATTTTCCGTTCTTGTTAAAGGCGGACGTGGTATCGCATCCAGGCAGAGCATAAAATGCAAGTACTGATTCGACATTTCCATTACAAAGTTGAGGTTTCACAATACCGGTGAATCGATGATCATTTCCCTTTTTTCGTTTGCGAAAGAATCAAACATCCATACTTGAAGATCAGTGCCATCGCTTACTACAACAATTATTGTATTCTTAGGCCCGGTAATATTAATTGCAGTTTTCGCTATTACCGTACCTGTGCTTGAATTGCAGCAATATTAACGTCCTTGAAATGGCTGATTAATTTTACGGATAAATATATCTTTATTTGAATTATTCAAGAAAATTCAGATTGCTCTGGATAGTTACAGTAGTCATAGTCAATAGATTAACAACAGCTGCTCTACCAAAGCCTCGTCGTATTTTTTCCTGCTATTTTGTAGTTTTTCGTTGATAGTCATCTAACACGACAATAACAATAAATTTGTCACTAATGAGCTTTTACATGCGTTTCGTACCCAGAGCATATTTCAAAAAACTGGTAGGCGTTCGCAATACAACTACATATATGCAGCAGATTTGCTCCATCTTTCACATATTTTAAATTCATTTTGCCAATAATTTCATGTATTGGACTTATAAACTCTTAAGAGCTATAGGATTTATTAAGTTTTCTTAACTATTTGCCCTGAAATAGAGTCGTTGGAAAAGTTATATTGTATTGTATCTGAGAAACAATAAAGGTCATTTATTATTATTATTATTAAATTGGAAACATTCTTTTAATTCCTTTTCAAAGGTACGCTATTAACACACAAAATTGTCAGTAGCACTGAGCGAATTGAACAACCGCAGATACATTGCGCGACATTTTCAGAGCGCAAATTGTCGACCGATTTTCAAGGTCTTCCGACACTCGGATTTGTGGGGATTTTTTACAATACGTTTTACACATATCAAACAACGTTTCCCCAAAAAATCAGCTTTAGGTTAATTAGTTCCGATTTCGAACTGTTTTTGTCCTATTTTGCCTGGCCTATCTTAGATATACTTTCTTCTATTTCGGAATTTCCGATATCAAAGGATACCGAAAGGCAATAAATCTTATTTCCAGTTCGGGCAGTGACAATCTCTATCTCACTAACAATTTGAGAAGTTTATTCGTTTCTGCCATATTTTAGCACCCAAAACACAAAGTATGATTTCCATTTTGTTTCTGGAAGTTGATTTCACATTGAGACAAAAAATTTCATCGCCAGATTGCTTCTTCATGGTCATATTCTTAAATACATGGACTTATTAAACCTAGGTTCTGTTTTGCTTACAGGTGGGCCAATAGCGTGCAGTTGGCCCATATCTCTCGTTCTATTCAAGGTATCAAAATAAAACTTTACACGTATGTTGAGAACCCCACGAAGTATCTGATAAAATTATTTTGGTGTATACAGGGTGTTCACACTCTGAGCACCAAACCAAAATTATGTTTTTTAAATAGAACGCCTCACATTATTGTTTGCATATTTAAATTCCCAATAAAATTTTATGAAAGATGGTGTACTACATGATGGGGTTTAGAGTAAGCGATTTTAAAATATTATCATTTTAGTGCCAGTGTGGGCCCAACTTTGAGGAGTTGCTGACATCTACTGGTCGAAGCTATTTAAGATTTCTTTATTGGACTAGGTTGTAAAATTCTTGAGTACTTTTGTCACAAAGCTTAATATCATACAGGGTGGAGTGCTTACGCAATATGCATTTTTTCTTAAAAATTTCAAATCGGACACCCATATATTATTTCCATATTTGATACAGGTAAAATCACCTTACTTTTTATGCACGTCACAAAATGTAACGATTGATAGTCGCCTTACGAAAAATGACAAGTCATATAAATTGAATGTGCTAAAAAGGAATAAATATTTGAATGTCTAAACACAACACTATTTTGTTGCATGATTGCCGCTTAATTTGTTGACGTTTCCCGGTTGACTTGACAGCTGATATTCTGAAAGCGTCAAGTTTCGTTAACTTTTGTTGTTTTTGGTGTTTTAAACCCTTGTTTTCTTTGTTCATCAATTTTTGCGGTAAAAATCTGTTCTTTTGAAAACTAAAATAGTGCTCCTAGTTATATATTATCGGTGTTGTTATTGTTATTGTTGGTATAATGCCCCCCAAGTTCTTAAACAGTCAGTGTAAGGAGCTTGTAGCGTCCCTTATCAACTATTTTGAAAGAGAATTGGAAAATAATGGACCCATATTACCATTGAATTCAGTTAGAGAGGTAAATTAAATTTTAATATTTTGGAATTGAGTACCATAAACTCTTGTGGCAACAGTGCTGATTTGAAGCCGGTGACGTGCATAAAAAGTAAGGTGACTTTCCCTATAGACAGTTTACTAAGCTTTTGATTGATGTAGATATTGTTAGGTCTGCGACTGACGGTTCTGGTAGAATTGCAAATTGAACTTTAAAATTTAGTAATTTGACCGGTAGTTTATTCGTTTCTCCCATATTTTAGCGTCCAAAACACAATACATATATGATTTCCATTTTGTTTCTGGAAGTTGATTTCACATTGAGACAAAAAATTTCATCTCCAAATTGCTTCTTCATGGTCATATTCTTAAATAAATGGTACTTAACTTATTAAACCTAGGTATAAATTGAAACAAGGAGTGCCATGGAAAAAAACCCCGAAGAAAATCGTCCTTTCCTCGCAATCTTGTAATCTTGCAATGAGATTTCTTGTGCCGGTATAAACTCCGTTCTCTAACTTTTCTCTAAAAACAAAACGTAAGCATTTTTCTGAGTTTTGGGTGGCAAAATTGGGGAAATTCCCCAAAAAATAGTACAAAATTACGGCAGAAATCTCAATTCTTAAGGTTCAATCTTTATTCTTGACTAAATTATCAGTCGCAGACCTGCCAATATCTGCATCAGTCAAAAGCTTAATAAACTGGCTATCAAACCTGCAAAGAATATATACGCAGTGTTCCATTTAACATTTTTGAGAAAAGCTCCATTTTTCGCAAATTGGCCACTCTGTACAATATGAACTATTTTGAAAAAGATGTTAATGGATTTTACAAATAGAGTATCCTCTGAACCTAGTCCAATAAAAAATCATAGTTAGCTTTGACCAGCAGACGTAAGTAAGTAGCACGACAAATTTGGGTTCACACTGGTACAAAAATGTCCACATCTTAACATCGCTTACTCTAAATCCCACCGTGTAGCATATCAACTTTCATGAAATTTTATGGGGAATCCAAATATGCAAACAAATGTGGGTCATTCCATTAAAAAAACATAACGTTGGTTTGGTATGTAGCACGCGAACATTCATGGGGTTCTCCACACACACGTAAAATTTCGTGTCGATATCTTGAATAGAATCAGATATATGGACCGACTACGCACTATATTGGCCCAACCTATGTATATAGTACCATCTCTTTCAATCCTTTTCCAGGCTAACTCTATTTTTACGTACATTGCCCCCTTAAGCCATGACTATGTATTTTAGAAACACTCTGTATGTATAATAGATATGTGGTTACTTAGTATTGCAAATCACCTGTTTCTTTTGTTACCTACTTCCGGTATTTGTAGAAGCATCCGTTTTATAAATATTAATGTCAGATACCTAACTTGAGACAAAACTTTTAACATACATTAGGTACTTACCTATGTACCAGTGTTTTGCTTTTGCAGTACATAAACAAAAATAATATGTTGGTGATTGCTGAATGCTGCTTTTTACGTCGATTGTAAAAGTTTGTCATTTTTAAAAGGAGATCTGCCTAACAAAAAAATGGTATATGGTAGATATTTTATATCGGATGAATAGAAAGGTATCATGTCCAGTAGGTAAAAAACAATACTTTTTAAATTCGCCAGAAAACCAATTCTAAAGTAAAATAAAAATTAATATTTTTTAAATTACTAGGTACTCGCTACTCATCGACTTCGATTAATTTTATACCTAGCCCTAGCAATATGTGACATCAGATACCAGACACCACTACAACTGATTATATTACCTATTTTTTGTAGGTACCAGAAGATTAAATGAAAAATAGCAGATGATCAGTGGATCGTACCTAATTCCTTATCTGCTTTTGTACAAACACTTTTTATTGGTTACCTACCTACTTATCTCTTCAATAATCCCATTCAAAATTCAAAACACACCTACCGCACCCAGATCTAACCATACACGTCATTCAAATTTAAAACAAACAACTAAAAAAAATGTAATTTACCTTTGCTGTTTTCGAATGTAGGATATAGATAATAGTTCAAACGGAGAAAACTTAATTTTTGGCAGTCAATACGTTACAGTACTATTTATTAATGTAGCCGGTACAACCAACAACCACCGAACAAACTAGTTAAATGCAATGTCCAACAGCTGACGTTGCTCACCAATTACACTGCTGAAAGCTGGACTGAGACTGGCAGTTGTAGAGTTGGCTACTGAGTGAGTGATTCGAAATATTGAGTCGAATCACATACCTGATTTAAAAGAGTCGATTCAGTAAAATCAGAAGAGTCGAATCTGTGACTCATATATGAGCGGATAAACTCCAGTCATTCTCCGAGTGAGCGATTCACTTTTACTACTTACATTGAAACTTGTAGTCGCAAGAGTCGATTCGTGAAATGACTTGGTGAGTCAAATAATTATGCTTCTTGCATTTTAAGTCAGTGGGACTTTTAAAACACAATCACAGTATACTGTGCCCAGCACCCACAGAACTTTAGAGAAAGTCAAAAGCAGGGGACAGTAGAAGAGAAGCTTCTGATCCCTGCGAATGCTATTACGGCGTCGAGCAGTTAGTCTGCGCATAGGGCGTTGTTTAAAATACCGAGTAACAACTTATCTAAAAACTAAAAAGAAGTAGAGTGTAGATCGAGTTCATATTTATAATTTTTTGTGTTTTATTTTTTATTTACCGTACCATAGAACGCTAATTAATTTTTTGAACTAAACTAAAACAAACTTTTAATGTATGTATATTAGGCACATAATATTTTGAAGTTTTACTACATAAAAAATATTACCTGTAAGTATACAGTAGTGTTCTTGTGGCGGCTCGTCTGATGACACAGGTGAAACGTTGCTTGTCTTAACTTTCCTTTTCTTTAAACTGTTTTTGTTTTTTTCCTCAAATTTTATTTTGATCTCGAGCAAAATTCCCTCTTTTGAACTTAATTCGTTTTATATAAAAAATTCTTCCATTTTACCTCGTTGCATCAATCCGTGGACACACTGTATGTCGTACATGCTTAGTGTAATTGCTTGTTTCATGAAGTGGATGTCCACTTCCGGTTTTTGTCATTAAAAGGTTGTTTTTCAGGACAGTCCAATTCATGAAACGATGATGCCTGAAACGGATATCCGCATTTCGTGAAATGTACAGGGTTTGTTTTATCAGGTGAAATTCGTTTCTCTCGTAAACGAAATTATTAATTATATTCTGTAAAAAGTATTCTGGTGCGTTTACAGACGAGCACACGCGAACGAATTCGTTCGTTCGCTTATATGCTCGGCTAATGTAAACGGATAAAAAAAACATGACCGAGCAAATTCGTTCGCGCTCGCTCATGTTGCGCGGCAGGTCGGTAAAGCTGCGAATCATCAAAGGAAATTCGTGCTCAGTGTGGAAGCGAAACGAACGTTACTGCGAATATCGAGGCGAGCATTTATTCTGGATGTAGGTAAAATAAAATATTCTGTAATGGTGCAAGTTATGTGGAATTATGTCACTGAATTAGAAATGAATGACAGTAAGTAGGTACACAATATTTAATTTGTTTGAAACATTTCAGAATGGAGTGGACAAATGAAAATGTACTACAATCTTCTCTTTCTAAATCGGAGAGTAATCTGGTTCCACCACATTCATTCCTTGATTTCATCAGAGATGTTTCCCACCATCGCAACGCCGACGTTACCGTTTTCTTTTATCACGTTTTTGCATAAAAAAGAGAAATGCCGCACTGTAAATTATAAGCTCGTCGCCTGAGTCGTCCATTTTCGTATTCACAACTGGATCATGAGCGAACGCAAATGTTTGTGGAGATGTAAACGAGTGTACGAATTTTACAAGCGAACGAACGAACGTTCGTTCGTTAATGGTCGTTCGCTCGTGCTCGTCTAATGTAAACGTACCTTTACTTGTCTACTGCCTATCACATATAAAATTAGTAACAAATAAGAAATTCGTTTCATTGAAATACTTAAAAATTACAGATATCTTTCTAGATTTTAAATTTCATGTATGGTGTTATGGGCCCTTTTTCCATAGAACGGTTCTGGACAAGGAAATTTATTAAACTAAACATATTGCATAAGTTAGAGAAGAAGTATATTCTGAATAGTATTTTACTCCGTATTTTATAATAAGTTTACAAATAATTATTTTCCAGATTATTTTATTTATACTCCTCAAAAATCATGTTGAGAAAATCATTATCATCGGGAGAAAGCAAGGAGTATAAATCTCGAACATCTTTTCTTTCCCCGCTCTTAGTTTTTCATAAGGCATAGGATTTGGTTCAATCCATCTTTGACTTGTTGCACACTCTTTGTACCTACACCGTGTACCTACTGCATAGATCAGCTGATGCAGAGACCTAGTTTGAATTAAAATTCTGCCATCTAAGATTGAAATATTTGAATAAAATTTAGTGGAAATATAGTTTAAAGTATGGCGAATCGTTTAGAACGTTCTTTGGAAAAAGGGCCTATCTGTAGTTAGGCCCGTCTTCCGGAGAAGGCCTCAATTCATAATGACAAAGCTAGATGTCGCGACGCTTCAAATTTTTTTTCACCAACATACCACTTTTATTACATCACTTGAAAGGTCGTCTAATTTGGATAATTTTTTTTATATCTCTGTTTAAAAGGCTTTAATCGGATTTATATATTTCCGAGATTACTTTTATCTATGTAGGTACATAAATTTGAAATGGGTATCTTTTTCAAATTCGAATTTTTTGGAAAATTATTCTTTGAAACATTATGTACTATAAATTATTTCGATTCTAAGTATTTTGTAATGCTCTTTTTAAGCCTACTTTGATTTTAACATTGAAAATGTTATTAGTATCCTAATATAGGGATAAAAAACACGGAAAGCGTGAATGCTTCATTTGCCACACCACGTGACGCGTTGAGACCTCGAGCGCCAGCACAGCGGTTCAAAGCCAAGCGACTGGCAGCGCGAGCGCGGACCGCTCATTCTTCTCTGTTCTCTCCTCTGGCTAGCAACGAGCATACTCTAGTGTGAGAGATTGCAATCCGCGCAAGTTATTTAACACTCTATAACGGATGCGGAAATATCACAAACGCACAAGGGTTACAGTTTGCTTCGTCATTTTCAATGTCTTCCCCGGTTGCATCTTTGCGAAGGCTGTGAATTTTTATATAAGTTTACTGCAGGTGTTTGTTAAAAAAATGTGACCTTTTAAGGAAAATATTCCATTATTATTAATTATTAAGAATAATAATAATATTTTATATTGTTAGGTATATTAAAATAATATTTTATTTTAAATATGTACGTATTCGTGTCAAGTATTTACAAATCATTGCAATCTCACAGCTTGTCTTGTCTGATGTTGCGCCATTTTGTCATAGAATTCTGTTTGAGAGAATGGTGGGTTGGCTATAAGAAAATTCTTTAGCTCTCTCCGGAATAGTGCGGTGCTGTTGGTCTTCCAGTGGGCTGGGCAGGTGTTATAAAGTTTTATGCCGGCTGTCCGATATTCCAAGGTTTTCAATCTGGTCTTGGGAGCGTGAATGAGGTGAGCTTGTCTTGTTGTGTAACTATGTAATTGACTATTTGTGGGTAGATTTGGTGTGTTTTGATTGGTACGGATTGCGGATTTGAGTATGAAGGTGGAGTAATCTCGGAAGTAGGGTCTGCACGATGTCCTGTTTGACAGTCCTTCTATGCTTCGGATGGCCATCTTCTGTTGTTGTAAGACAGATTTGATGTGGGATGAGTATCCCCAAACCTCAATATCATAGGACATTATGGAGTGGAACAGGGCGTGGTAGGCTATAATAGCGGCTCCAGATTTAGCTGTTTTTTGGATTCTCCTCAAGGCAAACGTAACCTTGACCAGATGGTTGCAAAGGTTGGAGGTATGGGCTTCCCAAGATAACCTGGGGTCGATGATGATACCTAAGAGTCGTTCTGTCCTCCCAGGTTCATTCCACCTGTCAAGATCGAAATTAATAGAGACTGTCTTATCCTCATTTAGCTTGAGTTTGTTTAGGGCAAACCAGGTTTTTGCAAGTTCGAAGTTTTGCTCCATATTGTGTTTGGCTATTTCCAATGTAGGTCCTTTGCTGACAATGGTTGTGTCATCTGTATACAGGGTGTCCCGGTGAAGGTGGGAAATCTCTCGGGTGCGTAACACCCCAAGTTCATATAAAGTTTTCTCCTACAACCTTCCCCTGCCGAGATATTCTCCCTTAAAATGGAGAATCTACAGGAAAACGGATAATAAGAGACAAACAGCTTGGTGGAATTATGGCATAAAAGAAGAAGTGAAGAAGAAGAAAGTGATTTGGAAAGAAAACCTAAACAGTAAAACACAGGAAAGCTACAACAGATATAAAATACAAAGAAACAAAGTTAAGGTTTTGGTGTTAGAGGAGAAAAAGAACGCATGGGAATATTTTGGTAGAAAATTAGACGAAGATGCGAAATCTAATCAGAAATTATTCTATAGGTCATTAAAGAACCTAAAGAACGAAAACCACGATAAGATAAATTTTATTAAGGACAAAGACGGGAAACTAATAAAAGAGGGACATGACATAATGGAACGATGGAGAGACTATTTCATTGAATTGTTGGGAGGAAAGAGGGTGGAGAAGGAAGAGATAGTTCAAGAAGATAGAGAAGAACCGGACGAAATAAAAATTGAAGAATTAGAAAGAAGCAATAAAAAAGCTGAAAAATGGCAAGGCGGCTGGACACGACAAGATAACAACAAAAATGGTAAAGAACATGGGACGAAACGGAATTATGCTGTTAAAGAGGATTATTGACAAAGCATGGAAAGAGGGAAGAGTTCCTAGTGACTGAGAAGTGGGGATAGTCATGCCAGTACATAAAAAAGGCGATAAGATGAAATGTGACAACTATAGAGGGATAATTTTGCTCAGTACAATAACAAAAGTTTATGAAAGAATCCTGAACACTAGGTTACAAACGTATATCGAATCGCAGATGGAAGAGACGCAATCAGGTTTTAGAAAAGGAAGAAGCATTCAGGATAATGTATTCACAATAAAACAAATAATTGAGAAGTTGCTAAAGCAAAGCAGACAAGGGTACACGGTTTTCTTAGATCTGGAGAAAGCTTTTGATAAAGCCCCAAGGGAATTAGTGTGGAACAGCTTGAGGAAAAGAGGAGTAGACCAACAACTCAGGAAAGCTATACAAAGTATGTACAGAAACAATAGTAACTATGTAAGAACAGCAGACATAGTGTCTCGACAGTTTGACGCTAGAGAAGGTTTGAGGCAGGGTGGAGTAATGAGCCCTACGCTTTTTACGATGTTGATGGATGACATAACAAAAGAAGTAAAAAAGAACGTAAAAGCTTTGCATGTGGGACATTATAGATTGAAGCAAACAGTGCTTAGTGAGTGTGCATTTGCGGATGATGTGGTGATTTTCGCTAACACAGAGACGGAGTTGCAGCAAAATATAAATGAGTGGAATGAGGTATTCAAGAGCAAAAAATTGACAATAAATAAGGTAAAGACAAAGGTGATGGTTCTAGGGAGGATACAGGAAAATATAAAAATAGAGATCGAAGGAGTGCAATTGGAACAGGTTAACTCTTTCAAATCTTTGGGACTGCAGATTGATAATCGAGCAAGTTGTGAAACTGAAGTTAAAGCAAGAATAGAAGCAGCTGCTAAGATGTACCATGCATTGAACAGAACATTTCTAAATCAGAAGGTTATTTCTAGAAAGACGAAGATGTCTGTATTCAAATCGGTGTTTAGGCCGATATTAACTTTTGGTAGCGAAAGCTGGATCTTGTCAAATGCCTTAAAAAGTAGTGTACAAGCCATGGAAATGAAGTACTTGAGGAAGGTGATGGGAATAACCAGAAGGGATAGAGTAAGAAACGAAAAAGTGAGAGAGGAACTAGAAGTCGATTCAGTCTTAGAAAAAATAGAGCAACACCAGCTAAGATGGTTTGGACATTTGTTGAGAATGAAAGACAAGCGAATGGCAAAATGTGTCTGGCAAACGCGAGTTCAAATCAAAAGAGACATGGGATGGAACCATCTGTAATGTATTGTCAAGAAGGGGTCAAACGTGGGAAAGAGCAAGGGAGATGGCAAAAAACAAGAAAGAGTTTGTGAAATTTGTTTATGGACGTTAGAAAAAGGAGCCACGGGAGATTCCTGCGGTACACCCTCCTTTATGTCACTCATGCTGCTACTTGTATTATTAAATCTGACTTGTTGTTGTCTGCTTGTCAACTGGAATGGTTGAACAACAATTGTAGGCCATCTGTGATATGTCTATTGAAAACTAGAATAACGGAGGAAATTGTGTTACAGGAATATGATATTGACGGTTATGCGAACGTGTGTTGCTTTTCTGAGAATAGACACACTGGAGGAGTGATTGTTTATGTAAAGGAGGAACTGAGTTATGCACAAATTTATAGAACGATTTGCACAACTAATATGTGGCTAGTTGGAGTCACAGTTGTTATTGACAACAAAAAGTATCGTAAATATTTATCACTCTCCGAATACTTCGCATGCTGAGTTTATCGGCAATTTTGAGAATGTAATGGAAGAAAATTGTGATCAGGATGGTTGTATTATTGTACTTGGTGATTTTAATATCGATATGAAAATGGATTTCAAACAATCAGAGGAGTTAGACAGGGGGGAGTACTTAGCCCGCTGCTTTTTATCATTGTTATGGACTAAATATCCAAGCGAGTAAATGAGAAAACTAAAAGAACCCATGCAGGATACAGAATGCTCAGACCAGTGTATATAGATGAGCTGATGTACGCAGATGATCTGCTAATATTCGCCAACAGTAAAGAAGAACTACAAGACAAAATAGAAAAATGGAGAAATGAAATAGAGAAATATGGACTGAAGATAAATGTGGAAAAAACCGAGATAACGGAAATTGGAAACCAGACCGAAGATATGCTGCTTCAAATACAGGGAAAGCCAATAAAGAATGTAAGCAGGTTTAAGTATTTAGGCACAATTACGAAGACAGATGGTAGATTAGAGGAAGAAATAGCAAGCAGAATAAGCAAAGCGATTGCATTGTATGGGACTCTGTACAGACCATTCTTTGACAGGAAGGAAATAACGAAGAAAACGAAAATAAGAGTATATGAATCGGTGCTAGTCCCTGTGCTTATGTATGGAAGCGAATCGTGGGTCCTGACCAACAGATTGAAACAAAAATTAACGGCATGCGAGATGAGGATCTTAAGGGCACATTGCAGGAGTGACCAGGCTCGACAAAATAAGAAGTGAAGTGATAAGAAGTGAATTGAGAGTAATAAGTGTAATACAAAAAATAGAACAACAAAAACTGAGGTGGTTCGGGCATTTGGTTCGGATGGGAGAAGACAGGACAGTTAAAGTGATATGGGAGACGGAGACCAGGAAAAAGAGAAGGGGGAGGGCAAGGCAAAGATGGAACGAGGAAGTGGTAGATATACTGAAGAAGAAAGGATTAGGCTGGACCCAAGCAAAGAGCAAGGCCAGAGACAGAAATGCATGGAGAAAAGTAATTGCCTCTACACCTATGGTAGAAGAGGATGCGGATAAGTAAGTAAGTAAGTAAGTATGAAAATGGAGTCATTTTTTTCCCAGAAAACTGCAGGAAACCATTGACAGATTGGGACTGTATCGAGTGATTAATCAATATACGAGAGAAACAAACATAAGTAAAACTATGATTGATCTGATCATTGCTAACGACAAGCATTTGAATTGTAAAGTTTTGCAAACTCCCAGAATTACGGATCATTCTATAATAGTTGTTGATTTATCTCGGGGTGGCAGTAAACGGGGTAGTGAAAGAATGACCAAAAAACTCATTAGGGACTTTAAACAATTCAAGGCTTTGGAATTCCAAACTAGTTTGATTGATACTAATTGGAATAACTCAATGCTCAGTACGGACCTAATGGCAGAGCAATTTACACATTGTTCTGGAAGTATTAAATAGACATGCACCTGTCAAGGAATTGTGGTCGAATACAAGATAGGCAGGTAAGAGATGGTGGACTCCAGAGATTCATGAGATGATGAAGATAGATTCTCTCTTTAGAAAAGAAGTAGATACTAATAACATAGAAGACTGGAATATGTTTAAGCGAAAAAGGAATGAGATAGTGGATACGATAAGAAAGAGAAAAAGTATATTACAATAGTCAAATAGATGAGGTGAAACAAAATTCCAACCAAATGTGGAAGGTCTTGAAGTTGGTTAGTAAGAATATTAGAAGTCAGGAAAAAGGAATAAAATTTGATAATAGACTAATTGAGGGATACTGTGAAATAGCCGAAGAATTTAACCACTATTTCTTAAATAGCATCGATGGTTTGGTGCAAAGTGGGCTAGATAATGATGAAGTGATAGACAAGATGGAGAAATATGAATCGAAGTTGGATAAGTTTGAGGAACTGTCTTTTTGCGAGTTGAAAAGAATAGTTAAGAGCCTGCCAAATAAGAACAGTAGTATCGATGAGATCAATACTCCAATTTTAAAATTAATTTTGGAAGCTGTGGGAAATAGGTTACTGGATGTTATTAATAAATCCCTGCGAACCGGATTGTTTCCTTCAAAATGGAAGAGATCGATGGTTGTTCCTGTAGAGAAGATCCCGAATGCTGATGATGCAAGCTCCTATTGCCCAATAAACATGCTCCGATCTTATGAAAAGGTTTTGGAATTGGCTGTGAAAGATCAATTTCTGCATTATCTGGAAGGAAATAACATTCTCTCAGAGTCTCAAGCGGGTTTTAGAAGGGGTCAATCGTGTGAGACTGCAGTGCAAACTGTGATACATGAGTGGAAGATGGCAATTTCTGCGAAGCAAATAATAGATGCAGTATTCGTGGATTTTAAGCGCGCTTTTGAGACAATTGATCGGAATCTGTTGTTGATGAAATTGGCTCGAGTTGGGGTTGATGGTGTTGTGTTGGTTCAGAAGTTTTCTTGTAGGTAGAGTTTAAATGATGAAATATGAGGAAAGTATTTCAAGTGAGAAGGAATCAAAATGGGGAGTTCCTCAAGGATCAGTGTTGGGACCTATATTATTTATTTTGTATGTTAATGACATAGTTAAAATTTTCAAAAAATGTAAAATACAGCTATTTGCTGATGATATGCTTGTGTATTTTGTCCATGATGATGTTGATTACATTGTACAAGTATTGAATGAGGAACTGGAGTTATTGTGTAAGTGGTTGTCCTGTAATGCTTTAGTTATTAATGTCAGTAAAACCAAGGTAATGTTCGTTTCACATAGATGTATTGTTCCTGTGGGCGATGTTTATGTGGATGGGAGCAGGTTGGTGGTCGTTAAGGAATTGAAATACTTGGGAATTATTTTGGATGACAAACTCAATTTTAAAGTCATGGTAATTATGTTATTAAAAAAGTGAGCCAGAAAGTTAGAGTTTTACAACGAGTAGGAGTTAACTTAAGTTTATGATGGTCAAGGTTGCTTGTTTACAAAACTATTGTGCTTCCACATGTAAGTTACTTCTCGACGATTGTTAATCTGTTCACACTGGAATATTTTCGTAAATTAGAAGTGAAGCAAAACAGGGTATTGCGGATAATTTTGAAATGCGATAGGTATACTCGGATTGAGTGGATGTTGGATGTGTTGAGATTGATGAGTATCAGACAACTAGTAACATATAACACGTTGGTATTTATATTTAAGTTAAAATACGATTTATTTCAATGTAAATTGAGTGATTTGAAGTATAATGCGCATATTCATTCTTATTCGACATACAAATAGAAATGATTTTTATGTGCAGTGCTATGGCACTTTATTTGCACAAGATCAGTTATTGGTGAAGGGGTGTGTTTTGTTTAATAGTCTATCAGTTGATATAAAATGGCTATTATTTAAAGGGGCGGTACTATATTACAGTTTTGGTCAGTGTGAAAATACAAATTGTATGTTCAATGACAGATTGAGTGGTAAAATATGAACAGTAAAAAAAGTGGAAACGAGGAGTAACATATCTTCAAATGAGTAGCTCAATAAATATTTGAATGTGTGAAAATTCAATTGGGCAGTAAAATGAATGAAGGAGCAGTAACGGTTGTGCAGTCATGAAATCAGAATGGGTCTGTTAGAAATCGTGGGACAAGTAGTTCTATAGATACTTAAGCAGTATAAAATATAATCGGCCTGTTAAATGATACATACATATAATGTTTATTTAAGTTAGGCAGCGAAATAAAAAAATAACAATAAACAATAATGTAGATTTTAAGAAAAAAATTAAATTTATTGCACCATTAAAATTATTCAATGCTAACGACTGAGACTTACGACGCTCCGCTTGGCCTTAACCTGACAGATTTTTGGACAAAAAGTGTCAGTTGTAAGCGTTTATAATGGTATTCTCTTCAAAGGTGCGCATTTTCATGTGGATAATATTTGAAAAGAATAATATAAACGCTAACGACCACCCCCTTTTATATAAAAAGTCTGTCAGGTTAAGGTCAAGCGGAGCGAAGCGAGCGAGCATTGTAACTCTCAGTCGTTAGCATCCAAATGATTCATTATTCGATGCAGCATTACAAAAATGCTTTGTGGTGCAATGCAGTGCAATAGAAGACGCAAAGGGACGAAGCAAAATGAATATTTTTTTTACCTGTGAGGGACTGAGTTCAGTATTTTAAACATTTCTATGGGAAAACGGGGAGGGGTGCGTTGAATAAATTTAATGGTGCTAGTGTAATAGATCCAAGCACTCGCAACTCAGTGATAATAAGCGAAACGACCTAATATTTATAGGCAAATCTCTTCCAATTGGCCGCCCATGGTGCACTGTCGCGTAAGCTGCGCCCCTTTTAACGGAAGTGTGCCGCTCTTTTCAATGAAAATGACGTTCGATTTCGCCAAACGTCGAGAACTGGCGAACTATTTATCTAACTGCCCATTAATACATTATACTGCTCATTCAATCATTTTGCAGCTCGAATAATAATTGCACTGGACATTTATTTAATCTGCCGCTCGAGTAAGTTTTGAACTGCTGTTGTAGGATTAAATAACCGACCAAATTCTTTTATATTGCTGGCCACGTTCGACTGCCACATTAAGTTAATTACCGCCAAAAAAGTTTAATACCGCCCGCGTGAATTTTCAACTGCCCGATGAAACTGCTTGGATGTTAAAGCAACCGCCCAAATAATTACTTCCCATATAAAATGTAATATATATATAGTAGCTTTCACAGGCCGTGGCGACCCATCGCTGAAGTTATCCTCTGCCATTCCCTTCGGTCTAAAGCCCTTTTCCACCAACTCTCCACTTCCATCTCCCTCAAGTCCTGAATTGTTTCCTCCTTCCATCTGTTTCTTGGTCTTCCTTTTGTTCTTGCACCTATCGGTCTGATATTCATTATCATCTTAGTGATTCTTCCGCTCTCCATTCGCTGAACATGGCCAAGCCATCTCACCCGCTGCTGTCTTACAAACTGTACAATTGATGGTTCATTATTCAGCTCCCTCAATTCCTTGTTCGTCCTTCTTTGCCATTCTCCGCTCCATTTTCTTCCCCCATAAATCCTTCTTAGAATTTTTCTCTCCCATATCAGCAACTTGTTCGTCCTTCTTTGCCATTCTCCGCTCCATTTTCTTCCCCCATAAATCCTTCTTAGAATTTTTCTCTCCCATATCAGCAACTTTGCTTCCTTCACAGTTCCCAACTTCCATACTTCACTTCCATAGGTTACTATTGGTCTCAGTACTGTTTTATATATCTGCACTTTCGCTTTCGATGATACATGCTTCGACTTTAGGATATGACTTAGTGCCCCCGCTGCTTTATCTTCTCTCATCTGCCTTGCTTTCATTTCTTCCTCCTCTCTTCCGTCCTCTGATATTTGTACCCCTAGATATGTAAATAGCTTAACTCTTTCTATTACTATTTCTTCTTTATCCGGTCGTTTTATTATTAGGTTATCATTTTTCGCTCTGTCCGCCTGCCTTGCCATCACCATATACTTTGATTTCTGGCTGTTGACCTGTAACCCTACTTTCCCTGCATGCTTCTCCAATCTTTCAAACACTTTTATTAGGCCTTGCTTACTTTTTGCTATTAACACCAGCTCATCAGCATATGCAATACATTGGTGTTCTGTGCTTACTATGCATCCTGTTCTATTTATTTTACTTTTCCTTATTACGTACTCAAGGTGTTATATTGAATAGCAACGTCGACAGTGGGTCCCCTTGCCTGACTCCATCTCTCACTATAAAACTTTTTGACATCTTCCCTCTCCATTTAACTCTATTTACTGTATCATTCAAGGTCATCTGAACTAATTTTACCAATTTCCCCGGTAATACGATTTTATAATTTTTTAAGAATCTTTGTAAACTGTATGTGCAAGATAATTTTTAAGTTTATAGAACATTGTTCACTCTTCTAAATAAATGTATGATGGGTATATTGTATAAGTACATATTTAGCTTACAGCTAATAAATATATTTTTCTACACCTATTTAATTATATGACAATTATTAGCATTTTCTTTGTGAAATATGGTACCTATAATTCACTGTAGTGAATTATGGTTTCATAATTCAAGGTATTCGGCCAATCATAAATAATCACTGTTTCGCTCATCCAATGATATTTTATATCGGCTGCGATCAACTCTTGCTGTAGCTGACAATCGACGTGGGTGACAGCCAAGTGTATCGCCATATTATTGTTTACGTTTTCCAACGTATGCACTTCGTTCGAGTAGGTACAAATTAATCCGTGCAAATTAACAATTCCGCCACTAAAACTGCCAGAATTTAACAATGGAAGGGACAACTCCAAATTTATATATTACTAACTGCACAAATTTCAATATATATTCCTAGTAAGTAGTTCATTTATTGAAAAATAAAAATTAATGTATTATGATAGTGTTCCATTAGTTATCAAATTTGAGTCTAATTTATTTGTTTAATAGGTGTAGAAAAAGTATAGTATTATATTCGCGATTATGACCTTTATTCACTCAGATGATTTGAGTCACTCGCCTTCGGCTCGTGGGCTCACACATCATCTTCGTGAATAATGGCTGTCATAATCGCTCGTATAATAATATACTATATTATTATATTAATGATAGTGCATAGCCAAATGTTCAAAGCCATAATGTTCTATTTTTTCGTAGAACAAACTGTGATTCATGGAATCGAACGCCTTCCTGAGATCACATAGCTTCACCTGGCAGTTTTCATGGTGATCGAGCTCCTCAGTTACATACTCCATGAAGCAATGCCTCAGAAGTACCTCTGCCTGGGATGAATACAAATTGTTGTTGGCAAAAATATCTGTTTGTTCTAAAGAATTTCATTATTCTGGTGGCCAGTATGTCCTCAAATATTTTTGAGAACACTGGAAGTATGGAAATCGGCCTGTAGTTGCTGCAGCTATATGTAGATCCCTTCTTAAAAATTGCGTGAACTATATGTATGGCAAGCTTCATCTTGTCGGGATATGTTCCTTCCTCCATGCATCTGTTGTAGATGGCAGCTAGAGGCTCTCTTATTAAATCCGCAGCCACGTTGACAGTCATAGAGGAGATGCCATATATGTCCGGGGTAAGTATTGAGTTGTATACTTCTGATTCATTCGTAGGATACAGGTATATTAATGAGCCGTTTACTGGAAATTTTTGGGTCTCAAAGTATCTTGGGTGTTCTGACGCTTCGTGATTTTCGCACAATGATAGAAAATGGTTGTTACATTCTTGGACTGACGGAGTGTTTTCGGTCTTAGCCATTCCTTTACGGTTGGTTAATTGATTTATTAGGTTCCATACAGTTTTCACTTAGTTATTGGAGTAGGCTATTTTATTTGCATTTCTGGCTTTTTCTGCCTGTTCCGTTATATGTAGATAGTCAGTTTTAAAGGATGTAATTAGCATGTCAAAGTCAAAGTTGATATCTGGCTTGGACTCGTGAGCTCTCAGTAAGAATTTGAGTGTGTCTCTAATTTCCTCGGCGAGATAGAGTAGTACAGAAAGAACATAAGAGGAAAAGAAATCAGAGAGGAAAATACAGATGAGATAATAAGGGGAGCAGCAAGATGGAAAGTAATCAAAAAGGATGTACAGGGAGGGGGAAGGAGAAATAAATGGTGGGACAGGGAGTGTAGAGATAGAAAGAGAGAAGTAAGAAAAGCAATGAGGAGTTGCCGAAGAGGAAACGTGAGTCTGGAAGAGTACAGGATAGAAAAAACAGCGTACAAGAACTTATGTGAAAGGAAAAAGGAAGAGGCAAGAATCAAGCTATTGCAGGAAATAGAAAAGGTGAAGTCAGAAAAAGAAGTATGGAATATAATAAATAGAGAAGAAGCGAGGAAGAGAGATAGATGAAAGAATTACAATGGATGATTGGAAGAGGCATTTTATGAAGGCACTGGGGGGATGGAGGTGGAGAGAGAAAATTATAATAATGACATGAACGAAAGCACAAATGAAGGGGTACAAGTGGAGACAATAAAACTGGAGGAAGTCAGAGAAGTGGTAAACAGATTAAAAGGTGGAAAAGCTGCAGGGGTGGATGAATTACAAAATGAAGTATGGATACACGGAGGTGAGGAAACACTTGGAATGATAAGGAAGATATGCAGTGGGGTGTGGGAAGGCAAAGGTTTTCCAGAAAGGTGGAGGGAGGGACTGATAGTGCAAATAAGAAAGAAAGGAGAGGGGAGGGAAACAACAGATTACAGAGGAGTGACACTGATGCCAACAGCATATAAAATATATGCATCAGTACTGGCAAACAAATTGGAAGAAGAATTAGAGGAGAAGAATATAATACCAGAAGGACAAACTGGATTCAAGAAGGCAAAAGGGACAATGGAAAATATTTATCACGTAATAGGAAGAGAAACGAAGAAGAAGGGAGGGAAAATAATTGCATGCTTTGTAGATCTAATGGCAGCATTTGACAGGATTAGCAGAAACAAATTATTTGAGATGTTGGAAAGGAAGAACTTGAGAGAAAGAATAAAGGAAATATATAATGGAACAAGAAACAGGGTAAGGGTGGTAGGACGGCTAAGCGAAGTATTTTGGACGGAGAGAGGAGTCAGACAGGGGTGTCCCCTGAGCCCGTACTTGTTTAACATCTTCCTGTCAGATTTAGAAGAGGTAATGGGAAAGGGACAGGCAGGAGGAGTGATAATAGGCAAAAAGAAATATTGGACACTGATGATATAGTCCTTTCGGCAAAGGAAGAGAAAGAACTAAACTGAGAAGAATGGAAAGATATTTGGAGAAGAAAGAACTAGTATTGAACACGGAGAAGACTAAAATTATGAGATTCAGGAAAGGGGGGGAAGAAGTCGCATAGAGAAGTGGGAGTGGAAATGGGAAGAATTGGAGGAGGTGGGGGAGTTTAAATATCTAGTTAGTTAGAAGTTAAACTGATCGTTCCAAAATTATCACTTATTCGCGCCTTTTTTCTTTTTGGCAAAGCGACTATGTTCCTTTTGTAATCTTCTGGAATCTTACCTGTCTCGTATATACAGCTACTGCAATCGTCAAACGTGATGGCGACAGCCCGCGCAGGCAAGGCCACGCCCTAGTGTCAGGCAGTGGCGCGAGGTTCCCTGGACTACAGATGAATTTATTATGAAGTTAGTTGTGCACCACTGACAGTTGCGTGTGTCCACCGAAAACCAATCCCAGTCGAGAGGGTAGTGGATGAATAGTGGGGATTACTCAACTTCGCATCTCTGTTGCTCGCCATCACGTCTGACGATTGCAGTAACTAGTTTTAAGAGACGCTCTCTTACCTCTTGACCTGCACACTTTAAAATTTATGCCTGCAATCCGTCTACTGCTGGTGCTTAATTGTTTTTTAAACTTTCTAATGCTAGCTCAAACTATTCCCTTATTTTAGGACAGCCTAGGTTATCCCCTTCTACACTAATTTCCTTTTCTAATATTAGAAACTACAAATTAATAACATAAATTACTTATTTTAACAAGGATTATTGGAATATCTATATATACTGTTGCACAATTTTTTAATCTTTGATACTGCACTGACTCCTTGAAAGGAGCTGACACGGGCATTTTGAAAACTCTTGGCCCAAAAACATCGACTGTGTGGCACAGAAAATATCATTAAATGACAATGGTGGAGCTTAGTCGCTCCTATTCAACCAAATTTTGGGAATAACTACCAGTTTTTACACGAATTTTGTGTCATTTTTTTAATCAATTGTAATTCCTTTATATTATTCTTGTCTGATGGTCCTGTATAAAATTTTGAAACAGTTATCTGTTTGTCTGTTTTTATGTTACTAAAATAGTTCTGCTCCTTTTCTTTATTACTTTTGCAGCTTTGAACCGCTCTTGTGGGATTTTTCATCTCTTCATTGACACATAGATTGCAAATAACCTAGACCACAAATAACAGGCAATATTTTACACTTTTCGAAGAAATGTAGGCTTTTGTTGCCGAAAATACAGCAGTAAAAGTCGCTAGTTTCTAGTAAGGCCTTTACTAGTTTCCTGGTCCAAGACATCTGTAGAAACTTGCCTTATTATTTGGTCATATCATTTCTTCAATGCTCGTTTCACTTTGATAGTTTACAACACGTACTTTAACTGCATCACCTGAACTTGCATATGAATCATATCTTCTACTTTAGAACAAAGACTTTGTGCTACCATTACCATTGGTCGGTCGGTGCATGTTCTAGTTTCCTGGTCCAAGACATCTGTTGAAACTTGCCTTATTATTTGGTCATATCATTTCTTCAATGCTCGTTTCACTTTGATAGTTTACAACCCGTACTTTAACTGCATCTCCTGAACTTGCATATGAATCATATCTTCTACTTTAGAATCAAGACTTTATGCTACCATTGCCATTGGTCGGTGCATGTTCTGTACCATTTGCCCAACAATGGTTCCGTCAGATACTATTTGCCCAGTAAAATAGCGTTTGAAGTTTCAACAGAAATAAAAGTTATAAAGCTATTCACCCAGGCAAATATTTGCTCAGAGAAACTCTATTTATCTAAAATAACTATTTGCCTGCGACAATATTATAATAAGAAATTTCAGGACGCTATGTTCTAGGGACTTGGTAGTGGTAGACCTGACCATCAACATTGAGAGTAAAGGACCAAGGAAGTTTTCACTCAAATCGGTCTACATGCTTATGAATCCTCCTCCAGCAGCAGTGGGAGGACTTGTGGCAATGTGCAAGGGTGTGGAATCACATCTTAATCTTATCATCGGATGCATTGCCAATGGTCACCTCTTACTCAGGACGAGCAGACACCCCCAGCATAGGCGAGTCCCTCTTCGAATTTAATTTGGTAAATAATGTGGACATTTTGAACAAGGATAATAAACCTACTTTTGTAACAAGTCGAAGGCAAGAGGTTAACAATAGCTACTCCTGTTGTAACTATGTACAACAGTGAAATATGTCTGATGAGCTGCTCGGATCATACAGGGTGGGCCAATAGTGCGTAGTCGGTCCATATCTCTGATTCTATTCAAGGTATTAACATGAAATTTTACCTCACAAAGCTTCTGTTAAAATTATGTTGATGTACCTATACCTACTACTGACGTCTGCTGGTCAAAGCTAACTATGATTTTTTTATTGTACTAGGTTCCGAGGATACTCTATTTATAAAATTCATTATAGTAGAGTGCTCAATGCTTGCAATGACGCAGTAAAATGCATTTGGTAGGGGGATCGTTGTTACAACCTGCAACTTGTTGCAATCTGAACTTCATGTCTTGACTACAATCTATCCAAAAGCTGTCAAAAATCGTAATGTGCAAAAGGGCATTATATCCAAAAACTGAGTTATGCACATTGGCGTAAAGAGCGTAAAAATTGTTATCGTTTGGCACCAAGATTATTAAATTATTTGTGGCGCTTCTACCTCTAAAAGCTGCCTGAAGAAACAATTTAGTACAGGCCCTTACGGGAGAAAATTTTTTGCAAGCTGAATATCTCCCTTCGAATGCCGAGAAAATTTGCAAGATTTCGACAATTTTTACATCTACATCGCGATAACTTTTAAGTTACCGCCTAAATCGAAAAATTTTGTTCTTTACAAAATCTTGTACGATTCTTTCGGAGTCTGATGGTTCGACATGCAGATTTTTATCTTTTACGTATATTGAGTTGCGTAATTAAACATAAAAAGATGTAAGAAGCCCGACCGATCGGCTCCCGATACCAATACGCGTCCCCACCTCGCTGCGCTGGTTTGCATCTCACTTTTTGCCGTAGCTCCGTCTCCGTCTTGCTAAAAGATATGAAAATACAGTTACTTATAATAAATTTACAAACTAATTTTCTTCCGAAGTATTGGACTGACTTTCGTCCTTCGGTGGCAAAACTGACAGTTTTGTGGTATATTTATTCTTGCACAATTATTGTCCATACACTTACAAGCAGTTATGCAGGTTTGTTTATTTCTCCTGCAAGAACACACTTTGCTTCCACAGTCTGCAATAAATTACGAGATTACGATTAGGAAGTCAAACAACTTTGATCACTCATACCTTTCTTTCATCCACATTTACTTAAAATAATAGAATCGGTCGGGAAAGGGGGAAGTGTCATTAAAATTGGTTGGATACTGCCGAGGATACTGCCGTCATCTTCTAATTTCCATCCGGACTCTTCCAAACTTGGTAGTTCTTGAATTGGTTGCACGGCATTTGTCCAGATTTTAACTTAAAAGTATGCTCTCAAACAGTGTTGTTTAAGAGCATCTTCGGTCGGTGGTAATTTAGAAACGGGAACAGATTCAGCCATAATTCCTCTCAAAGTGTTTATTGATATACTACCTATCTATGTTCCTTGAATATAATTTCATGACAAATCGCTCCATTCTGGTGAACATTTCCTTCGAAAGCTCATCTATAGCCCTTTGCCATCCAAGTAATGATAATACTGCTGATAAATTTTCCAGCACGCTTTCTTTCAAATGCCAGGGAAATGGCTTGTTTATCACAACCGGTTAACGCATGAATAATGAACAATTTCCGATTTGGGAACAGTTGGAATGATTAACGATGATGTATTTGGTTTAGAGGGTTTGATTACTTCGACATTACTGCCAAAATGTTTTCTCATGTGCTCTACAAATATCCGTCTTGATTTGATTCCGCCTAATGCACAATACCCGTCATATGTAGCAGTTACTGTATACCCTTTACCACTTTCTATTCCTACTTCCACCGTTTGCATAGTCTTCTCTATTGCTAAGTCTTTGTTTGTTTCATCTTCAAATGCTTCTTTTGCTGCGCTTAATTCATTTCTTGTATTTTTGTCATAATTTCTCAATTCCCGAACAAGGCAACCTACATGATACTTCAAGCCATTTCCCTGGCATTGGAAAGAAGACGTGTTGGAAAATCTATCAGCAGCATAGGGATAGATGAGCTTTCCAAGGAAATGTTCACCAGAATGGAGCGATTTGTCATGAAATTATATTCAAGGAACATAAATAGGTAGTATATCAATAAAAAACACTTTGAGAGGAATTATGGCTGCATCTGTTCCCGTTTCTAAATTACCACCGACCGAAGATGCTCTTAAACAACACTGTTTGAGAGCATCCTTTCAAGTTAAAATCTGAACAAATGCCCTGCAACCAATTCAAGAACTACCAAGTTTGGAAGAGTCCGGGTGGAAATTTGAAGATGACTGCAGTATCCAACCAATTTTAGTGACTCTTCCCCCTTTCCCGACCGATTCTATTATTTTAAGTAAATGTGGATGTAAGAAAGGTATGAGTGATCAAAGTTGTTTGACTTCCAAATCGTAAATCTCGTAATTTATTGCAGACTGTGGAAGCAACGTGTGTTCTTGCAGGAAAAATAAATAAACCTGCATAACTACTTGCAAGTGTATGGCACAAAAATTGTGCAAGAATAAATATATCACAAAACTGTCAGTTTTGACGCCGAAGAATGAAAATCAGTCTGATACTTCGGAAGAAAATTAGTTTGTAAATTTATTGTAAGTAACTGTATTTTGATATCTTTTAGCAAGACGGAGACGGAGCTACGGCGAAAAGTGAGATGCAAATCAGCGCAGCGAGGTGGGGACGCGTATTGGTATCGGGAGCCGATCGGTCCGGCTTCTTACATCTTCTTATGTTTAATTACACAACTCAATATACGTAAAAGATAAAAATCTGCATGTCGAACCATCAGACTCCGAAAGAAGCGTACAAGATTTTGTAAAGAACAACATTTTTCGATTTAGGCGGTAAATTAAAAGTTATCGCGATGTAGATGTAAAAATTGTCTAAATCTTGCAAATTTTCTCGGCATTCGAACGGAGATATTTAGCTTTCAAAAAATTTTCTCCCGTAAGGGCCTGTACTAAATTGTGTCTTCAGCAGTTTTTTAGAGGTAGAAGCGTCACAAATAATTTAATGATCTTGGTGCCAAACGATAGCAATTCTTACGCTCTATACGCCAGTGTGCATAACTCAGTTTTTGGATATAATGCCCTTTTGCACATTACGATTTTTGACAGCTTTTGGATATATTATAGTCAAGACATGAACTTCAGATTGCAACAAGTTGCAGGTTGTAACAACGATCCCCCTACCAAAGTGAAAATTTGTACCCTTGAGCTCCATACTATTAATACTTTTTCAAAACAGTTTATATTGTATAGTGGCCAACTTGCGCAAAATGGAGCTTTTCTCAAAAATGTTAACTGCATTTGCAGGTTTGATAGCCAGTTTATTAAGCTTTTGACTGATGCAGATATTGGCAGGTCTGCGACTAATAATTTATACAGAAATGAAGATTGAACCTTAAGAGGTGGTTATACCGCGAGCGATTTGTCGAGTTTGTCCGTAAGAGGCCCATGTATTTCTTGCGTTGCCGTCTTTTTGCAAGGGTTTACAAAATACAATTTTGTGTTACCAATTCTTAACCTATTTTAATTTTAAAAAGCTTGCTGGCATCGCAAAACTTCGAGCATGTTGCCTACATTGAGTTTTTTCTAATAAATTTGCAGCAGTAACATGCAGTGGAACGTAAATATGACTGAAATTGCGTTAATTTTGTGCATTTTAAATATTTTTTTCTTGATTTCACAGTGAGAAAATTGAAAAAGTCGCATGTAGGATTCAATTCCAACCTTTTAACTATGCACTAGAAAATTTTCACATTTCTAACTTCAAGAATGGCGTGGTAATCTTTTAGATTAGAAAGGCCGTTTTTCGCCTAAAATCGAGCGGTATAACCACCTCTTAACAATTGAGATTTTTGCCGTAATTTTGTATTATTTTTGGGGAATTTCCCCCAGTTTGTCACACAAAACTCAGAAAAATGCTTGCACTTTGTTTTTACAGGAAATTTAGCGAACAGAGGAGTTTACACCGGCACAAGAAATCATTGCAAGATTACTTCTCGATAGAACAGTTTTCTTCCATGGCACTCTTTGTTTCAATTTATACCTAGGTTTAATAAGTTACCATTTATTTAAGAATTTGACTATGAAGTAATCTGGCGATGCAGTTTTTTGTCTCAATGTGATTCAACTTCCAGAAACAAAATGGAAATCATATTTTGTGTTTTGGGTACAAAGAAACGAATAAACTACCAGTCAAATTACTACATCTTAAAGTTCAATTTTCAATTCTACCGAAACCGTCTGTTGCAGACCTAACAATATCTACATCAACCAAAAGCTTAGTCTGTCTAATACGGAAATAATATATGGGATGTTTCATTTTAAATTTTCAAGAAAAAATGTATATTGCGAAAGCTGTCCACCCTGTATGATACTAAGTTTTATGACAAAAGTACTCAAGAAAATAGAGCAGTCTGTGAACCTAGTCCAATAAAGAAATTTTAAATAGCTTCGACCAGTAGATGTCGGCAGCTCGTCAAAGTTGGATCCACACTGGCACTAAAATCGTAATATCTTAAAATCGCTCACTCTAAACCCCATCATGTAGTACACCATCTTTCATAAAATTTTATTGGCAATCCAAATATGTAAGCAAATGTGGGGCGTTCCATTTAAAAAAACATAACTTTGGTTTGGTGCTCAGAGGGGAAACACTCTGTATACACCAAAATAATTTTGTCAGATGCTTCATGGGGTTCTTCACATACGTGTAAAATTTTATTTTCATACCTTGAATAGAACTAGAGATATGGATCGACTAGACACTATTGGCCCACTCTGTAGATTCATCCGTTTTGCAATGGGAGTAAAAAGCACAGTAAACTGTATTGAAATCAGAGTCTAATAAGCATACTTCCGGTCTTATCAAAAATTTTTGAAAAAATAGTTGAGAGACAGCTCAAAATTTATTGCCAGTTGTGCAGTCTGGTTTTCGCGAGCATCATAGTTGTACCACTGCTCTGCTGTGCGTGGTTGATGATATTATTAGAGCTGTCGACGAGGGCCGCTGCACTGTGTTGGTCTTGCTTGATTTTAATTGCGCTTTTGACACCATTAATTACGATATACTCTTGTCAATTTTAAATAGCATTGGATTATCACCGATTGCTCGTCTACTATTTCATACCTTTGTGGAAGATAGAAAACAGTCAGTTAAAGTTGGTGCACTTATAGGTCAGAATTACTAGAGCTCAAATCAGGTGTACCTCAGGGATCGGTTCTTGGTCCATTGCTGTTCTCGGTTTATACATCAGGTTTAGTTAGATATATCAATCATTGCCACGTTCATTTGTATGCGGATGATACTCAACTTTATTATTCTTTTTTGCCTGATGAGGTCGAGACCGCCTGCGCGCTAGTGAATGATGGTGTCTCTATTCTGGTGGAGCGTGCTAAGTTGCATAATTTGCATATTAATGCTCAGAAATCCAGTGTGGTTGTATTTGGTCCGAAGTTAAAAAGAATTTCTGTAAGGGATAGAGGGATAGAGTAACGCGTGTGTGCAGTCATGAAATCAGAATGGGTCTGTTAGAAATCGTGGGACAAGAAGTTCTATAAATACTTACGCAGTACAAAATATGATCGGCCTGTTAAATGTTACATACATATATCTAATGTTTATTTAAGTTAGGCAGCGAAATAAAAAATAACAATTAACAATAATGTAGATATTAAGAAAAAAATTAAATTTATTGCACCATTAAAATTATTCAATGCTAATGACTGAGACTTACAATGCTCCACTCGCTTCGCTTCGCTCCGCTTGATCTTAACCTGACAGATTTTTGGACAAAAAGTGTCAGTGTAAGCGTTTATAATGTTATTCTCTTCAAAGGTGAGCATTTTCATGTGAATAATATTCGAAAAGAATAATATAAACGCCAACCACTGACACTTTTTAATATAAAAGTCTGTCAGGTTAAGGTCAAGCGGAGCGAAGCGAGCGGAGCGTTGTAAGTTTCGCCCTTTTTAACGGAAGTGTGCCGCTCTTTTCAATGAAAATGACGTTCAATTTTGCCAAACGTCGAGAACTGGTTAACTATTTATCTAACTGCCCATTAATACATTATACTGCCCATTCAATAATTTTACAGCTCCAATAATAATTGCACTGGACATTTATTTAATCTGCCGCTCGAGTAAGTTTTGAACTGCCGTTGTAGGATTAAATAACCCACCAAATTCTTTTATATTTCTGGCCACGTTCTACTGCCACATTAAGTTAATTACCGCAAAAAAGTTCAATAACGCCCGCGTGAATTTTTAACTGCCCGATGAAACTGCCTGGATGTTGGAACAACCGCCCAAATAATTACTTCCCAAACTTCTTGCCAATTACGTTATGTGAATCTTTGAACTTTTCTGACGCTCTCTATGGTCCGTGTCTCGATTGGCCCAGCAAACCAAATTGCCAGTCCAGAATTCCTGCTCGAGATTGATTTATGGAATTCGTAAGTATCAGCCTATTTCGCGTAAGTTGGAGGAGGCAGGCTGGCTTAATATGGAGAACCGCAGATTGCATCATGCGGCTTGCCTGTTTCATAAGATTATTCTAACTAAAAGCCCGCCGTATCTTCATTTGAAAATTACCTTTAGAACAGACGTTCATAATTTGAATCTTAGGTAGAAGGGCACCCTAACTCCTTTAATTTTTAGAACATAATTTTTTAAGAGATGTTTCAGTTATCAGATAACAAGAGTGTTTACAATAATATACCATTTGAATTTAAACCTTTGTCTCTAAGTGTATTTAAATACAAATATAAAAAACTTCTTGCTATTTCACAATTCATGGGGTAACCGGTTGCGGTTGGATATTGTTCACTGCATCCTGGAGGTTACTTTCTTCTTCTTCTGCTCTCTGTCGTTATCTTTCTATTCTTCTTTCTCACTTTACTTTCCCTCACACTTTCGATCTTCTTAGGTTAAGTTGAAGAATAGATGTTCAGTATGTGCTGCTCATCTGAACTTCGCCTTTTGGATGCCATATTATATTACGTTAATTTGTTACTGTGTATTGCTTCTAATAGTCATTTATTATTATTATTATATTATATCTTGATAGGTATCCTTTGTCATAGCTAGCATAGCTAGCATCTACCAAATCATATTTCTCATTTTGTCATTTGCTATTTATGTATTTTTATTATAAATTAATACATACCATTAACTAAAAAGTAAGGAACAGTGGCGATTTCTCCTAATGAGCTAGGTGTGCACCGCACACCCTAAAATAATTGAATAAATTATAATTCTTCAATAAATATTCTTCAATAAATATAATTTTAATTTACGATTCATTGTACTTATATCGGTCAAATAGTAATTTGGAATGAAGTCTGTAGCAGACCATAGTGCTGCTACCGCTTCCCTGAATCTAATCCACGGCAGTACACGGGTAAAAGTAACTGCTAATGAGGTAGGGTGTGCTTTCCAAATCCCGAACGCCCGCCGGTCAAAGATGCACGAAAGAATAAGCATCAAACGATAGCCATTCCCACTACTTTGTGCGCTCGGCAGTAGCTTTCGCAGCGTTCCCGGTGTAGCAAAATAGCCCGCCGCACATGTTTCCTTATTTCTTTCCGTTAAACTTTCATTCTAAGAACTGCCAGTTTCTAACAAAGAGCTTCCTTCAATATACCATAAAGCTGCAAGATACCGGATGGGCCATACCCTATATTCTTTTTGTGTTTTTGTCTCAAATTGTCATGTCCCTTCGCAAACAATTTATGTGCAGGCGTAACGTACTCCGGCTCAATATAATCCTAATTGTTCCAGTTGCCGCTGCTGTTGTAAAAGAGTCCTGTTAGGAGGGATGTGTGACTAAGTGATACATTTCAATCTTTCTAAAGTGTTTCCTAAGAAAACACCCCGACGAATTTCTTTCAAAACCTCTTGTAAACCTCGTGTAGCGCTCGTAAAAGAATCGTCCTTTTCTTCTCAGCTTCTCAGAAGCGCACGTGTTAAGTTTCAGACCACCCTAAACAGCAGTTACCCCCAGTCTTGGACGGACGCAATTAATATTTTTTTATAGGACCTAGAGTAGCAAAAAGCTGGCAAATTGATACGAGAAGCTAAATATTATCACTTTGTCCATTAGGTTAGGTTAGATAGGATTGAGTAATTTTAGGGTTAAATTGTTGTCTCGCTAGCAGGTAACACGGGTTTTTCCCTAGTTGAACAATTCTAGGTTTTCCCCTCCGAAAGGTAAATTTAGATATTCATTGATAGTTTTATTTGTTATTTATTTAGATGGGAGTTTTAAGTACTATTATGAACATTTTGTTAAGGCGTGATCGTAGGGCAAATATTCGAATGCCAAAAACCAGTAAGAACCAGCTTTCGGCAGACTGCCGCAGGCAAGCCAATTAGGGCCTGTTGCCAAAAGGGCCATAAGAAGTGGCTCCTCCCTCAGAGGTCAATAAGGATATTTTGGAAACGTAGTCTTATGCAGAAATTAACCGATATTAGAAAAATCACAAGTTAAAGTCAACTCCCTTTCCGAGATCACTTGTTTAAGCACGACAAATTCAAGTTCAGTTCCAAATTTACTTTCAAATCTTTCTGATGTGTTTGAATCTTCTATTTTTTCCGTAATGAGTCACTTATTGGGTTTAGCCAGTGTTGTGTGAAATGTTCCAAAATTTCAGTAAATCAGTTCAATAAATAATGTCAATGTGTTCTTTTGGTGAAAAGGCATTCTTGCTATTTGCTCACGGAAATTCTCTAGAATTTGTTTGGTTTTGTTATTTTATTAATATTGTGTTGTTGTTCCGATCATGGCAGTATTTGATTTTATTCACTTTTTGTGTATTGTTTTCATGTTATGTTGGTTCTGCCATCGGAGTAGTAGAGGTAATTGCCTTAATTTTAGTCACTGTTTGGTTTTATTTCATTCAAGATAAGTGGTAAATTCAGTTTAATATTTCACAATCATCTATTCAAGTACCTTCTGCAAATTCCGGTACGATCACACCATCCGTTTTAGTGAACCATTTATTATAACGTGTTTTGTAAGCAGTTTGCGACAGTTTTCCTTTGTTTAATAATAAATCCTGTGGTCCGAAATGTTGCACGTTTTCCTAGAGAATTTCCTGACACAAATATCGCTAAGAGAAGTGAGCATAAAGTGTAGGGGTGTGCGACCTCGCGAAGACGTCTGAGAGTGGTTCCAAGGTCAATTGGTTCAGGAGGGAACGGTGATCCGTGGTTTGTATTTTATAAAGTGAGGTGGAATGAGGAAAATTCGATGAACTTAATTTATCTTGCCACAGAGTGTTTTCAGTGAGTATAGTTAGTACAATATATCAGGGGGAGTTCGAACAGTCATATATTTGTTGGATGAATTTCATCAGTAGAGTATGTAACGGCCCTATTATATTTGCAACCGCTCGGGAAACATGTTAAATAGCAATAGATAGAGGAAAAAGGGCTTTGTTATACCGGTGAGCTGTAAAAAAATCGCTCTCAGCAATAATTTACTTAAGCCATTGCTTGTTTGCTGTTCTCTGTCTAGTTGGTCTAGTATCTGCGTAGGTTTCATTAAGTACTGATCGACGTTTAGAATTTTTTTACAAAGAATTTTATTGTCCCCAATATTGTCGGAGCATTTTTTTGATTTAAATTTATGAGTTGAATTTGAAATGAAATTTTATTTTCCGTTTTTATTTTCTTTTTTTAGGAATACTATTATTTTAAAAATATTGAAATTTTATGCGGAAGAATTTATTTTGTTTTCTTATTCTGTTTCTCATTTAGTTACTTATGTACTACATACATTAAGACGAGGGTCCCTTAAAGAACATTTAAGTAATTTTTTTGATAATTTACTTTTATTTTTTTATTTAATGGGTGGGAAATAAGGCTATTGGCAAACAACACACCAAAATAAAATGGTTCGAGCCACTGCAGTACCTCTTAACTATAATAGGTGATGTGTAAATCTACAGTCTATTATGTTAGGTTTAGGCCCCGGTTTAGGCTAGGTTTAGGAGCCGCTGAAAATTTTCAGTTCCGGAAAACTGTGTGACACTATCAAAAAGAATCCTCTAAAGAAATGAGCCGCCATTGTGACCTACACACCGCACACCCTACATTTGAGTTCAGGAGACGCCACTGGTAAGGAATAAATTCATTATTTCCGAAACTGTGAAGTTTTATGAAAATTCCTCGGACACGTTGATTTTTAATTTAAAAAAGACACATTTGCAAGGGACCTGCACCTTTTGGATGCTCAATTGTTTCTGCGTGATGACGTTATCGAACTTTTTTTTTTAAATGGAACCGCTATTATGTGGACCATAACTTACTGGATTCGGAAATATACACTCATAGTACTTTTTTCCTTCTACTTCCGCAGAAAACAACAATAAAAAATGATTTAGGAGTGCGACTTTTAAAAGGGCCTCATTTTTGTCTGAATTGGTTAATTAAGTTAATATCGACATAGTGAACTCGTTGGCAATATCACAAAACAAAATACTTTATTTTAAAAATGATTTAACAAAACAAATTAATTAATTAAATGTTTAAAGTTAGGTATAACCATGTTGTTGCAAGGTACGTGAACCTGTTGTACGTTTCTCGCCTGACGTTTTCCGATATTACTGGACTTTTTCTAATCTCATTTCGTTGCGGATCCTTTGTTTCGGGTTTTCTAAGTTTGTAGACTTTGAAATGTAGACTTTTGATTTTAAAAAACCCCAAAGAAGAAAGTCCAAAGGCATCAAAGTTGCAGACATTTAAATAAGTTTCTATTTTTTTCTCAGAAAGTAGAAGGAAAAAAATACTATGAGTGTACATTTCCCAATTCAGTAAGTTATGTTCCACAAGAATTCAGCAATAAAATATAGTGGTTCCATTTAAAAAAATGTCCGGTGACGTCATTACGCGGAAACAATTGAGCATCCAAAAGGTGCAGGTACAGGCAACCGTGTCTTTTTTAAATTAAAAATCGACGTGTCCGAGGAATTTTCATGAAACTTCACCGTTTCGGAAATAATGAATTTATTCCATACTTTTCTTCCACACTGTATATTAAAATTTTGAGGCGACGTTTAGTAGTTTAGTATTAGAATTGTGCTTCATTTACTATTACTTTCTGACGATGGCAGCAAAAAATTTAAAGGAATCTTGAAAAACAACAGTTTAATTTATACAACTGACTGCTGCATCCCCAAATTAAAAGATGCATTTACATTATAAATAAACAGTCGAGTAAAACAATAATTACATTTAATTTTTTTGATATAATGTAGTTCTTGAATAAATTGTACTAATTGATAGTAATATAGGTATATACAAATATATAGTAACATTTGGTAAAAATTGCTGTGAATATATGCCGAAGTTCCCAGTCGACGCGTGTGTCATGCTGGATGCAATAGCTCGATGCCGTGGCTTGCGGTTCCTACTTCTTTTCTGCTTCAGTACTTTTTCAGGTCCCTAGGTACATTCACTACT
Organism: Xestobium rufovillosum; assembly: GCA_963966045.1. Lineage (NCBI taxonomy): Eukaryota > Metazoa > Arthropoda > Insecta > Coleoptera > Ptinidae > Xestobium > Xestobium rufovillosum. The sequence goes on along the minus strand of OZ014494.1, from coordinate 40,925,754 downwards.
AGCAAAATACTTTTCACTTTTACAGTGGTCAGTGGATAAGTACCCAGAAATTCACCTCGTTTATGAAATTTATTTAAAATCATAATTCAATAGAAATATAAAATAAAAATAAAATAAAATATGGTGGTGAAATTTCTTTTTTCATTATAACCTCAATTATAACATACATAATGAATGGTCAAAAAAAAAACTAAATTAGCCAGTAAAGTACGAATCGAAATATGGAACGGATAATTATGCGTTAAGTGCGTCTTGGCTCTCGAATGCTATATCGCCTGTGCACTCCGCAGTTGGCGATTATCTTTTTTTTTCTTTTATATGCTTTGCGAGCCATGTGACTCATTTGAACCAGTTCAGTTCTGCGGTTCGCCATCTGTGAGCTGAACTGAAGTCAGATCGCGAAAATTTTATGGGTTACCCATGACTACTGCACATGTTCATGTTCTTTGTGGATGTGGGGAGGGGGTAACCTGAATACATCAGCAATTTGATTGCTGTGTCTTACTTAGTTTAAAAGTTATTGTACAAAACCTGTAACTCTTCATCTAGTGCGGAATTTGGGCATATGTTTAGCAATTTCTTTAACATTTTCTGCTAAGAAAAAAGGGAGTGACTACTGAACAGTCCGACCGCATGCGCATTACAGAATGTAACCTATATTTGGCATTTTGGAAGTGTAAAAAAAACTAAAGCTGAGAACGCTTTTTTAAAACAGACCCTTCAATTGCCCTTTCGCACCAGACACACGCATTTTTTGGCAAAAAGATGATGTAGAAACAAACAAAAAATGCGGACCCGTGCGGGCGCAGAACTCGTGTAACCGTAGGAGAACAAAATGGCAGCTCTGTACTATACCCGAACACCCACCGAGATTGTTGGCGATGTCTTTCAATAACGAAGTACTTAAACGTCATTTTACTGATATGGTGTCGACTGTCCTGGAACAAAATTTAAAAGTAACCGGCGTACTGTTCAGTAGTCACTCCCAAGAAAAAATGGGGCCTTAAAATTCTATCGTCGAATTCTGGAAAACAGCTTTTTCATTGGGACTAAAAAGTGGACAAAAATGAAAGGCGGAATTTCTGCATCACAAAATATTTAATTTTCAAATAAAAACAAAACTATTATATGAACACATTGCACATGAAATAACAACATTTTTTATAAATCTGAAGTACCTAACAAATTTTAATAAATTAATACCTTGTGTACTAAAACAGAAGGAAAAATTAATTAATCAATATTTTCAATATTATCTTCTATATTCTTAAAGTCTGCTTTAAGATATAGACCAGAATTTGATATCAAGCGGTAGTTACACCTATAATTAACTAAAATAAATTAATATGTCTGAAAAATTAAAGTGGTTATTGAACAGTTTTTTCTCATGATCATTTTTTCTTACGTTACAAAAATAACGTATTAATATTATACAGACAGCCATACCGGTACTCAAAAAATCAGGATGACATTTTTGTTTTTTAAGGAATGTTTTGAGCCTGATTTCGTGGCCACGCAGCATGGCATCTGCTTGTCTACCCAAAATGTACACATACAAAACTAGCTTTGGGATATAAGTGTACATAAAATTTCGCTCAAAAAGGGAAAATTTTGAGACAGTGATTAATTCTTTGGCAAAAATTTTCGATAAAAATTTTAGTAACGTTAGAATTGATTGTGATGCTAAACAGTGGAGCAATACATCTGACAGTTAAGAGCAAAATAAAACTGTTATAATGGCTTCGGAAAATCTTTGAAACAACAACAAATCACATGCTCTTTCAAGAATGGTGCAAAAGCCGAATGTCTGCCACAAATTGAAATTTGTTCCTGAAATCTAAGATCTCGAAGGACATTCGTGCAGATGAGTGTCCGCCATACGATGTTGATGACCACGGTAATGTTGAGAAAAAGGTGACGGGAAGGGAAAGAAAGAGAACAGATTTATCTACTTCTGGACCCTGCAGAAAATACTGTTAATTTAACAACTTTTGCATCAAGGATCTTGGCACAAGTGAAGCCACAATGCTTCTCTGGGATGAAACATTTGCAACGCACGGTTCTGTCGAATTTGTTTCTTGCCTGTTAGCCTATTTTTGGACAAGTATGTGCCTCTAGAGACAGGAAGGGCTGACTAGAAAATTGATAGTTATGTCAAATCGATGTGTAGTTCAAAAATTACAATTTATTACAGCACTTGGTAATAGGGATTTCACTTATGTATAGCAAAAGTTTTTGTTCAGTGGCCACAGTCTTTTACCACGTGATTGTGATTTTGCAATAATTGAAAAAAGGAGAAAACTGACAGAGTAGGTAGTTAATCCTTCCCAGTGGGTTGAAGTGATACATGTCCAAGGAAACCCTTTGAGTAGTTAAGGTCATGAAATAGACATTTTTGAAATATCTTTGAACTGGAAATGTAAGGATTTCAAAACCAAGGAAGAATGTATGTACCTTCTTTCTAAGAACGATGACTTTGCATTGGTTTATGTAAGAAAATCTCGTGCTTCTTAACCTGGACCATGCACTCTATAAAATGGAATTCACTTACCCATGCTGTTCCTATACCAACAATGTTGCCTCTTTTTTTTCATAATATTATTCCACTTAACAAAGCTAGGAAAGATCCCGTAGACAAGACAAAATTCATATACTAAACACAAAGAATTTACCTGCTGAAAATTTACCTTAACATACCTCATACGTACATATCTAAATACATCATTTAAAAAGGGATCCAGCTTTACTGTTTAAATATCTCCAAACATTACCAACTAATTTATAAAATTGAATATACAATGTTATTCCATCTGTCTGAACAAAAGCATAAAATTAACAATTTAGATCATGAAATTTACTAAACAAAATTTAGTAACTACCTACATATATTGTTTATAGTACACATAATACATTAACATTTTTGTCAGTCATGTAAACCAGAGACAATTGAATTGTTTTTGAGAAGTAATTAAATGTTTATTTCTGCTCGAGTAAAAGTGAGTTTTGGCAGTTACAACATTATTTGCTGTAACTCTCCAATTATACATAGATGTGAATACATAGTTCATTTGCTTGAAATATCGTAATTAAATTGCTCAATTTCATACTATTATTTGAAACACTTACAAGAAAAAATTTGATTCCTGAATTAGTTTGTATTATTTTATTTAGATTTGGTTTTACTGAAAGATGTTTTTATCCCACCACAGTGTACCACAATCTCAACCAAACAAATGCAAATAATTCTTAACTTCTAAAATAGTCTTGCTTTTATTCGCAAATTTTGAACGCAGCTGATTAAAACCACTCAAAAATCAAACATTTTTACCCACACCTAATCATGTAGTGCTAGAGTAAAACCAAAATGGAAGAGACCGACAGGGAAAAGACGCAGAAACAAGATTTTGTCTACAGCAAGGGTTGAAAAAAATATTACAATACAAACCTACATTAGTATTCAGCAAACTTGAGATGTTGCTTGATAGTTCGTGAATAATATGAATCAAATTGAGATGTAGGAGTCAAATAATAAACTAATCAACCATTTAATAAAATTTTCAGCTGACAGTTTCAATATTGCATGTTTCGAATATGCCCAGAAAATCGTGTGATGCTTCCTTCCACACACTCGAACCTTGCAATATTACTTGCCATAGGTAGATATACTGACGTGCATGGCGTCAGCTCTCAGCAATAGCTAATTACTACTGAGTTATGTGGAAGAGATAAGTGATGCCGGACGTTGGAACAACTACTCTTCAGGCAAGTATCCTGTTAGGCATTGAATTATGGAATCACTCTGTTCTTTGCACTGCTCTGTTGTCATGTGACTTGTCGAAAGAATATACATATATAGTTCGAGTATAGCTTCATGTTTTCAAGCAGTGAAATACTCAATTACTTACTCAAAAATTCAAACTCAGAACGAAGTCCTTCATGTGCGCAAGTGAGCGAGAGCTTGCTGCAAACCGATCATCTCTTTAAGTTTACCCCTGGCCTATTCCAGTTTTAATTTTACTCTATATTAAAATTTTTAGTAAATAAATTAGAATTTATTCTGTACACCTAACATACCTATAATATAAATAAAAGTGCAAAAAAGGAGCAGCAGATAAAACAACAAAGGGTAAGGCAATGATGATTAGGGTTTGCAGTGAAAATTAAAGTTTGGACAGAGAACAATGCATCACATTTTAAAAATGTTTCTTACACAGAGTGGTTCATAGAAGAGTGGCAAAAATAAAGTTCGACCAATGCGAAAGAATATTTTTGAAGTCTCTCAAATTCTGGACATTTTACTTCAATATCCCTTGAGGTGACATTAGTAATGTGTTAAAATTTGAGAATCTACAACAGAATCCGATGACCTAGAAATTTTCAGGACATGATGTTTAAACTTTAAACACAAAGAAATCGATCCCATTGAAGAATTTTGTTCTAGACGAAATCGGCAATGAAATAAGAGTAATTTTTTGCATTGTTGAAAATGCAGGTTTTCCTAAAAAATCACAACTATTTCAAAAATTTCTATATACCAATACTCTACATATAAAAATTATTCTGAATTTCAATAATTCGAAAATAAAAATTTATTTAAAAAATTACTTTGTCACTCTTCTAAGAACCACATTGTGTACGTAAAATTTTTTAAATGTCATCTCTATCTATGTCCGTAACATCTTAAATCGTGCAAACCTTCAAACCCCTTGTCGCATCGTTGACGATGTATTTCCAATCAAAATTTTTTTAGTAATGTTGTGTTCAAAATATGTACATGAAGTTACAAAGATATGAATCACAGAACAAATTATTAGGTAGAGTTTAAGTAGTAGTAGGTATATTTGACCATGGTGTTTTTTCATCAAATGTGGACGTTTCAGGTCATTCTAAGACTTTTTGGCAAGGTGGCACATTTCCGTCCGTATGTATGTGTGTATGTCTGTTGGCACTTTTACGGGAAAACGGCTCCACAGATTTTGCTGAATTTTTGCATACGTATATCAGAGATGGTTCATAGGAAACTGACGGGGCGGTTTTTTTAAACACTTTTGAGCCGAGATATGATGTCATAGAACATTTTTTTCAATGAGACCGTATATATTTTTGTATTGCATCGGATAGAGGGTATTTTTCTCTACACGATGTGCGAAAATCGTAATAGGTTGTATAAGGAAAAAATTGAGAAAAAAATACGAAAAGAAGGCGCGCGCCGCCAAACGCGCCCTCCAGTTCAGTTGTGGCTGTGGCTAGGAAGCTGTTCTGTCAATACGTTGATAACTAGTTTAATATGTATATGGGTTGATCCTTAATTATGTTATAAAACTTCAAGGAGTAATTCCATGTCCTAATCTAAGACTACGGATTTCCCAAAAGAAACTGGATATCTGATATGCGGTAGTGAGGATACCATAAAATGAGTGGGGTATAGTAGCCGCCATGTTAAGCTCATTTTTAGTGATTTTTGTCTCGGTCTATTGAGGGGTTGCTAAATTGTTGTGGTGTTCGTGTTTGTCATTTGTTTGATGTATGATGTTTCGGACCGAAAATATTCTAAAATTCCACTGTATTTTAATAAATTAAACATAATTTATGCGGGTTTTATTAATTTTATTCGATTCGTGGTGCTGGTGGAGATATAATTGATTTCAAAAAGCATAGACAGTGGTTAGGGAAGTGTTGACATAATCGTTTAGTAGTGTACTATAAAAAAGTTGCAGAGCAGGAACATGAAATGCAGAATCCTATCCAAAAGAATGAAATGGTTTAGAACTGTTTTTTTGCATTGTTAAGCTGAAGAATTGGTGGTTACAAATAGTAACTGTGCTTCATTATACGTATTGGACGAGATGATGAGAGTACCAGAGTACTGACAGTACTAATTTAAGGTAATGTGTATGCGTCGAAAACAAAGGCTAGTAGTAAAGGGGACACTAACGCCAGACAGAACTAGGGACTTTTCCACTAACGCCAGACAGATCTAGGGACTTTTCTCCCCCCGACCCGGGAACATTTGGTTTTGGCAGACAGTTATGGTGACTTTTGCCTGAAATCTAGGGACTTTTGGGGAACAGCTGGTGACTTTTGTTAGTTGACAGTACCGACAACGAAATCCCACACCATTCCACACCATTTTACTCACCCGGCGCCATTGTAGTCGAACGATTGCATCATCGGTCTTGTTGTACCTTGGTAAATATCTGTAATTCAGCCGCCATCTTGTCTCCCCGTTAATTATTATGAACGCCGTTAACTCCTGCGTGGTTATGACAGGCGCGGTTGGAGCCCGGCGACGTTTGCCTTTGCAAATTGACAGGGCCAAACATGGCGTTTACATGGTGATAGACGTCGAAATAATAATAATACTAAGATCCGTCAAACAACGGGGGTCCACATAACCTCAAAAACAAGCACGAGGGCCCCCGGTGTCAAAGTCACATACCAAATTGGGGTCTTCCAGCTTGTCCCAAGAGCGTTTATCCCCCAAATAAGAAGCACTAAGGAGGCCCCAATCGCATCCATGAGCTGAGCGTTAGCCCCCCAAACAAAGGGCCCCACATAACCTCAAAATTAATGTTCGCACACACACACGTCCATCTCGGACCACCGTTGTCTTAATACTGAATGGTTCTTCTTCTTCTTCGGCCATTAAAAAATTTGAAAATGTTGAGTCACAGACCTGATGACGTCACCACTACAAGGTACTAATAATCCAACGTGGTTCCCAAGCAGCGCCATCTGTCTTATTAATGAAGGAAACAATCATACGACTTTTTTATTTTCAAAACAGATTTATAAGATGTATAAATAATACGGTGGTACACCTGTAGGTCATCGGTTTTCTCACATCAAGTACGCGGGGCTGCTCTGAAGGCACTGACGTAATCGCACACAGACATGACAGCAATACAAGTTGGTAAAATAGGTATCTGAAACAAAAACCCTGTGTTAGATATATAACAGCAGCTCCATTGAAGTTTCATCATCAGTTCATCTGTACTTCTCAGCGAGTCAACATGTCCAACACCTGCGATATCTGCCAACGGTCTTTTTCAAGACCAGATAGTTTGAAGCGACACCATCTTCATTGTGGAAGGGGTGATGTGAAATACGACTGCCAGCAATGCAATAAGAAGTTCTCCTGGCCCCACGCGGTCGAGCGCCATATCAGACAAGTTCACGCATCATCATCAACCGGGGGTCCGTCCAGTGACGCCGGGGTTGTGTCATCGACCCCTGCCCCATTTAAAATTGTGAACGAATACTCGACGGAAAATAAAAAATTCAAGATCGCCCGCCGGAACATTGTATTTAAAATAAACGACGTTCCCAAAAATACAGACGCCGTGAAATGGTTAAAAGCGGGTATAGAGGGCGTTGTGAACCATGTGACCAACAACACAGACCCGACATGTAGGGCGGGATTCTCTTTTACCACCGTAGATAACGAGAAAGAAAGTCACCTGTCCTTCCGTAAAGCCTCTGATATAACGTTTACCGACATTTGGAATATGGTGTCTAAAATTTATCAAAGTAACAGTGAGGGCCTGAACACCGATAAATTCCGTCTGGGGGTCACCTGCATCGAGGAGCCGAGAGGTAGGGGGCGCCGGCGTCCTAATTATTATGATGACTTCGTGGAAGAGTGCCGGAACAGGCGTGGAATAGTGATGGTAAATACTTAGTTCTTTGTTTTAAAAAATTTGTTTAAATTTCATCAGTCAAATCGAAAACAATATTCTGATAAAGCGCGTTTCTTTCAGATCAATAACACAGACAGCCTGTGCTTACCTCGGAGTCTCGTAGTGGCCTTGGCGAAGGTTACCAAAGACCCAGACTATCAAAAAATACGGAAGGATATCGGTAAATTGCAGCAGAAGAAAGCTCTCGAGCTGTTAAGTGCGTCGGGTGTGGTTATTCCAGAAGAAGGTGCAGGCGTTGAGGAAATTAGAAGTCTCCAGGGCTACCTTCAGGGCTACAAGATTACAGTTTACGAGTATGGGACTCGCAACAAGATCTTAGAGGGGCCAGAGGCGCCGCTGAAACTTAATTTGCTCTACCACTCGGGGCACTACAACGTCATTACTTCCCTGACAGCAGCATTCGGGACCGGGTACTTCTGTGAGCATTGTAATGCAGCCTACAACGACATATCAAAACATCGGTGTAAAAAAATGTGCCCATGCTGTCAGCAAGCCCCGCCGTGCGAGAAAACGGGGAACATAACGTGCACCGACTGTAACATGCAATTCCGAGGCCCAGCATGTTACGACAATCACCTCTCTGTCATTTGTGCAAAGATACGAAAGTGCCCCACATGTTTAAAGACCGTACAGAAAGATCGCGAACACATATGCGGGGAAATATTTTGTAAAATATGCAAGATGCATCAGGACGAGAACCACTTGTGCTACATTCAGGGGGACAAGAGAACCCCGAAGCTGGACGATGTGCTCTACATATTTTACGATCTGGAAACGACACAGGAGATCACTAAAGCCGACGGGTCCAGGGTGCACGAGGTAAACCTGTGTGTATTCCAACAACGGTGCTCGATGTGTTTAACAGCAGATGATAATCAAACTGTGTGTGCTAGATGCTGTGTTAGGCGGCACATCATCAAACAGAACCCCGTTGAACTTTTCCTACAGTTCGTGTTAAACCAGGCCAAAATATTCAAGAAAGTCGTCGTGCTTGCGCACAACGGCCAGGCGTTTGACCATCAGTTCATTTTGGAATACATCTTGGAAAACACGAAACATACTCCCACCCTAATTATGCGCGGCACAAAATTAATTCTGATGCAGCTTAACCAGAACATTAAATTCATCGATTCCCTCAACTATTTTCCTATGGCCCTCTCTGCACTACCCAAAGCTTTCGATTTACCGGCCACGTTCAAAAAGGGATATTTTCCTCATCTCTTTAACACGCAGATCAATCAGAACTATGTGGGTCCTATGCCGGCTGTTGAATTTTACGATCCAGACTCTTTGAAGCCCGAGGCCCGCGAGACATTTATGAAGTGGTATGAAGAACATAAAGAAGCCGAATTTAATTTCCAACAGGAATTCATAGACTACTGTGTGAGTGACGTTCAAATTTTAACCGAAGCCTGTCTGAAATTCCGAGGGATAATGCTGGATCAGTGCAACGTTGAGCCGTTCCTGGAAGCTACAACCATCGCCTCAGCCTGTAACCTGGTATTCAGACGAAATTTCCTCAAGCCAAACACTATCGGAATTATACTGCGTAACGGTTATCGAGGCGTCGATAATCAATCCGAGATCGCGTTACAGTGGCTGATTTGGGAGGCCCATCAACGAGGAGTTGATATCAAACATGCAGCGAACGGCAGAGTGGTGGAACTTAACGGTATGAAGGTGGACGGTTTCTGTGAAGATACTCGACAAGTTTTCGAATTCCACGGTTGTCATTTTCACGGACACACCTGTTCAGGTTCAGACCGCGATAGGCCATTGAGTGATGACCCCGAAGATACACTGAACAAGCGCCTTGAAAGAACGAAAAGGAAAACAGAAAGATTGAGGGCCTCGGGCTATGAAGTGATAGAAATGTGGGAATGTCAGTTCCGAAGAGAGCTGAAGGGAGACCAGGCCATCAATGCATACACGCAAGACCACCCCCTGATACATCATACGCCGCTGGAAGCGCGAGATGCGTTCTACGGGGGCCGAACGGGAAACACCGTGCTAAAATACAAGGCAAAACCTGGAGAAAAAATTGAATACCTGGACGTGTGTTCTCTTTATCCTTGGGTGTGCAAATATGGTAAATACCCGGTTAAACATCCAAAAATTTACGTAGGCCATGACGCATGCGCCGAACTTAATTTAGAGAAGTCTGACGGAATCATCAAATGTAAAGTTCTACCGCCTAGAGATCTGTTCCATCCAGTTCTACCATTAAAAATGAATAACAAGCTGATGTTTACTCTGTGTCGAGTCTGTGCCGAAGAGTTGAATCAAGGAGAGTGCACGTATGGTGAAGAAGAACGTGCTTTAATAGGGACATGGGTTCTGGACGAGGTCCGAAAAGCAACGGCTGTAGGATACAAAATTCAAGAGATTTATGAAATATGGAATTACGAGGTGGAACAGTACGATAAGGGGAGCAACACAAGTGGCCTGTTTACTGAATTCATCAACGAGTTCTTGAAAATCAAACAACAAGCATCAGGGTGGCCGACTAGTTGCATTAGTAACGAAGAGCGTGAAAAATATATCAAAGAATACTTAGACAGGGAAGGGGTTCAGTTAAAATATGATGAAGTTGCTAAGAACGCCGGGCTTCGGGCTCTGTCCAAACTAATCCTCAACAGTTTCTGGGGAAAATTTGGGCAGAGGGAAAACCAGCCGAAGACGGAGATAATCAACGAACCAGCTGCTTTTTACGATCTTATAACGAACCCTACAATAGATATCAACACCGTGCTGGAAGTAAACGAAGATACCCTCATTGTGAATTGGGAGTACAAGAATGAATTTCATGATTCTCTAGCTACCGTTAATGTGTGCGTTGCAGCCTACACAACTACGCAAGCAAGATTAAAATTATACTCTTACCTAGAGAAGCTGGGTGATCGGATACTTTATTATGATACGGATAGCGTAATTTACGTGGCTCGGGAAAGTGAATACGATCCACCAACGGGCAGCTTTCTCGGTGACCTTACGGACGAGCTTGAAGACTATGGATCAGATGCTTTCATCACGGCCTTTGCATCTACTGGACCAAAGTGCTACGCATACTCCGTATATAGTCCTACAAAAGATATTTACTATAACACATGTAAAGTGAAAGGGATAACACTAAATTACGAAACTCAGAAACAAGTAAATTTAGAATCAATGTTACAAATGGTGGATGATTCCCGACCCATAACAGTACCGACCAAGAGGATTTTGCGCACTAAAGATCACGAGGTTATTACAAAAACCTCATCAAAGGTGTACAGAATAACGGCGGAAAAGAGACAGTTTAAAGAAGATTATACTTCGGTTCCCTATGGGTTCAAGAAGCGAAAGACTGTAAAGTGCGCCAGCGATAACAAGTATTTTTGTTAATAATATTACGTATTTTATGTAAATAATTTACTTTTTGGTTAACTATCAACGAACTCGATTTATGTAAATTTGCAAGGGGTATACCTAGCTTCAGAGGGCTTTTATGTTGGACAAATTACCATCGGGTTCACCTCGTAGAATAGAATGCGCCATCGTAGACTTAGATAAGTCGAACGGACCGGGTATCCACTGGGTAGCGTATTACAACAGCTCCAGCAGCAACTTCAACAGGTCCAGCAACAGCTTCAACAGGTCCAGCAACAGCTTCAACAGGTCCAGCAACAGCTTCAACAGGTCCAGCAACAGCTTCAACAGGTCCAGCAACAGCTTCAACAGGTCCAGCAACAGCTTCAACAGGTCCAGCAACAGCTTCAACAGGTCCAGCAACAGCTTCAACAGGTCCAGCAACAGCTTCAACAGGTCCAGCAACAGCTTCAACAGGTCCAGCAACAGCTTCAGCAGGTCCAGCAACAGCATCAACAGGTCCAGCAACAGCTTCAGCAGGTCCAGCAACAGCTTCAACAGGTCCAGCATCAGCTTCAACGGGTTATTAAATAAACTCGCGACTGTACTCTTCACAACTTACTTAACTTATTTTCATTATAATGTGACGTAACCTTGGGTAACTCTCTTTCGTGCAACTCTAGGACGTCCTCGTTGTATAACTCTGTGTAAAAACTTTCGAATTTGTCTCTCTCCTCGGTAAAATGATACTTGTCCCACATACTTCTACTAAGTGCTCTAGGACCAAGTAGTATGTTTAGGGGGATTCCTGTGGCTCCTACCACGCTCATGCGCAGTTTCACCGACTCCTAACTTTCGTGACGTAACAGTTAGGAGTCGACAGGCTAAAACGTATAAAAATGACGCCTAGGAGGCGCTAGAACCCCCCTAAACATACTACTTGGTCCTAGAGCACTTAGTAGAAGTATGTGGGACAAGTATCATTTTACCGAGGAGAGAGACAAATTCGAAAGTTTTTACACAGAGTTATACAACGAGGACGTCCTAGAGTTGCACGAAAGAGAGTTACGCAAAGTTACGTCACATTATAATGCAAATAAGTTAAGTAAGTTGTGAAGAGTACAGTCGCGAGTTTATTTAATAACCCGTTGAAGCTGATGCTGGACCTGTTGAAGCTGTTGCTGGACCTGCTGAAGCTGTTGCTGGACCTGTTGATGCTGTTGCTGGACCTGCTGAAGCTGTTGCTGCACCTGCTGAAGCTGTTGCTGGACCTGTTGAAGCTGTTGCTGGACCTGTTGAAGCTGTTGCTGGACCTGTTGAAGCTGTTGCTGGACCTGTTGAAGCTGTTGCTGGACCTGTTGAAGCTGCTGTTGGACCTGTTGAAGCTGTTGCTGGATCTGTTGAAGCTGTTGCTGGACCTGTTGAAGCTGTTGCTGGACCTGTTGAAGTTGCTGCTGGAGCTGTTGTAATACGCTACCCAGTGGATACCCGGTCCGTTCGACTTATCTAAGTCTACGATGGCGCATTCTATTCTACGAGGTGAACCCGATGGTAATTTGTCCAACATAAAAGCCCTCTGAAGCTAGGTATACCCCTTGCAAATTTACATAAATCGAGTTCGTTGATAGTTAACCAAAAAGTAAATTATTTACATAAAATACGTAATATTATTAACAAAAATACTTGTTATCGCTGGCGCACTTTACAGTCTTTCGCTTCTTGAACCCATAGGGAACCGAAGTATAATCTTCTTTAAACTGTCTCTTTTCCGCCGTTATTCTGTACACCTTTGATGAGGTTTTTGTAATAACCTCGTGATCTTTAGTGCGCAAAATCCTCTTGGTCGGTACTGTTATGGGTCGGGAATCATCCACCATTTGTAACATTGATTCTAAATTTACTTGTTTCTGGGTTTCGTAATTTAGTGTTATCCCTTTCACTTTACATGTGTTATAGTAAATATCTTTTGTAGGACTATATACGGAGTATGCGTAGCACTTTAATCCAGTAGATGCAAAGGCCGTGATGAAAGCATCTGATCCATAGTCTTCAAGCTCGTCCGTAAGGTCACCGAGAAAGCTGCCCGTTGGTGGATCGTATTCACTTTCCCGAGCCACGTAAATTACGCTATCCGTATCATAATAAAGTATCCGATCACCCAGCTTCTCTAGGTAAGAGTATAATTTTAATCTTGCTTGCGTAGTTGTGTAGGCTGCAACGCACACATTAACGGTAGCTAGAGAATCATGAAATTCATTCTTGTACTCCCAATTCACAATGAGGGTATCTTCGTTTACTTCCAGCACGGTGTTGATATCTATTGTAGGGTTCGTTATAAGATCGTAAAAAGCAGCTGGTTCGTTGATTATCTCCGTCTTCGGCTGGTTTTCCCTCTGCCCAAATTTTCCCCAGAAACTGTTGAGGATTAGTTTGGACAGAGCCCGAAGCCCGGCGTTCTTAGCAACTTCATCATATTTTAACTGAACCCCTTCCCTGTCTAAGTATTCTTTGATATATTTTTCACGCTCTTCGTTACTAATGCAACTAGTCGGCCACCCTGATGCTTGTTGTTTGATTTTCAAGAACTCGTTGATGAATTCAGTAAACAGGCCACTTGTGTTGCTCCCCTTATCGTACTGTTTCACCTCGTAATTCCATATTTCATAAATCTCTTGAATTTTGTATCCTACAGCCGTTGCTTTTCGGACCTCGTCCAGAACCCATGTCCCTATTAAAGCACGTTCTTCTTCACCATACGTGCACTCTCCTTGATTCAACTCTTCGGCACAGACTCGACACAGAGTAAACATCAGCTTGTTATTCATTTTTAATGGTAGAACTGGATGGAACAGATCTCTAGGCGGTAGAACTTTACATTTGATGATTCCGTCAGACTTCTCTAAATTAAGTTCGGCGCATGCGTCATGGCCTACGTAAATTTTTGGATGTTTAACCGGGTATTTACCATATTTGCACACCCAAGGATAAAGAGAACACACGTCCAGGTATTCAATTTTTTCTCCAGGTTTTGCCTTGTATTTTAGCACGGTGTTTCCCGTTCGGCCCCCGTAGAACGCATCTCGCGCTTCCAGCGGCGTATGATGTATCAGGGGGTGGTCTTGCGTGTATGCATTGATGGCCTGGTCTCCCTTCAGCTCTCTTCGGAACTGACATTCCCACATTTCTATCACTTCATAGCCCGAGGCCCTCAATCTTTCTGTTTTCCTTTTCGTTCTTTCAAGGCGCTTGTTCAGTGTATCTTCGGGGTCATCACTCAATGGCCTATCGCGGTCTGAACCTGAACAGGTGTGTCCGTGAAAATGACAACCGTGGAATTCGAAAACTTGTCGAGTATCTTCACAGAAACCGTCCACCTTCATACCGTTAAGTTCCACCACTCTGCGGTTCGCTGCATGTTTGATATCAACTCCTCGTTGATGGGCCTCCCAAATCAGCCACTGTAACGCGATCTCGGATTGATTATCGACGCCTCGATAACCGTTACGCGGTATAATTCCGATAGTGTTTGGCTTGAGGAAATTTCGTCTGAATACCAGGTTACAGGCTGAGGCGATGGTTGTAGCTTCCAGGAACGGCTCAACGTTGCACTGATCCAGCATTATCCCTCGGAATTTCAGACAGGCTTCGGTTAAAATTTGAACGTCACTCACACAGTAGTCTATGAATTCCTGTTGGAAATTAAATTCGGCTTCTTTATGTTCTTCATACCACTTCATAAATGTCTCGCGGGCCTCGGGCTTCAAAGAGTCTGGATCGTAAAATTCAACAGCCGGCATAGGACCCACATAGTTCTGATTGATCTGCGTGTTAAAGAGATGAGGAAAATATCCCTTTTTGAACGTGGCCGGTAAATCGAAAGCTTTGGGTAGTGCAGAGAGGGCCATAGGAAAATAGTTGAGGGAATCGATGAATTTAATGTTCTGGTTAAGCTGCATCAGAATTAATTTTGTGCCGCGCATAATTAGGGTGGGAGTATGTTTCGTGTTTTCCAAGATGTATTCCAAAATGAACTGATGGTCAAACGCCTGGCCGTTGTGCGCAAGCACGACGACTTTCTTGAATATTTTGGCCTGGTTTAACACGAACTGTAGGAAAAGTTCAACGGGGTTCTGTTTGATGATGTGCCGCCTAACACAGCATCTAGCACACACAGTTTGATTATCATCTGCTGTTAAACACATCGAGCACCGTTGTTGGAATACACACAGGTTTACCTCGTGCACCCTGGACCCGTCGGCTTTAGTGATCTCCTGTGTCGTTTCCAGATCGTAAAATATGTAGAGCACATCGTCCAGCTTCGGGGTTCTCTTGTCCCCCTGAATGTAGCACAAGTGGTTCTCGTCCTGATGCATCTTGCATATTTTACAAAATATTTCCCCGCATATGTGTTCGCGATCTTTCTGTACGGTCTTTAAACATGTGGGGCACTTTCGTATCTTTGCACAAATGACAGAGAGGTGATTGTCGTAACATGCTGGGCCTCGGAATTGCATGTTACAGTCGGTGCACGTTATGTTCCCCGTTTTCTCGCACGGCGGGGCTTGCTGACAGCATGGGCACATTTTTTTACACCGATGTTTTGATATGTCGTTGTAGGCTGCATTACAATGCTCACAGAAGTACCCGGTCCCGAATGCTGCTGTCAGGGAAGTAATGACGTTGTAGTGCCCCGAGTGGTAGAGCAAATTAAGTTTCAGCGGCGCCTCTGGCCCCTCTAAGATCTTGTTGCGAGTCCCATACTCGTAAACTGTAATCTTGTAGCCCTGAAGGTAGCCCTGGAGACTTCTAATTTCCTCAACGCCTGCACCTTCTTCTGGAATAACCACACCCGACGCACTTAACAGCTCGAGAGCTTTCTTCTGCTGCAATTTACCGATATCCTTCCGTATTTTTTGATAGTCTGGGTCTTTGGTAACCTTCGCCAAGGCCACTACGAGACTCCGAGGTAAGCACAGGCTGTCTGTGTTATTGATCTGAAAGAAACGCGCTTTATCAGAATATTGTTTTCGATTTGACTGATGAAATTTAAACAAATTTTTTAAAACAAAGAACTAAGTATTTACCATCACTATTCCACGCCTGTTCCGGCACTCTTCCACGAAGTCATCATAATAATTAGGACGCCGGCGCCCCCTACCTCTCGGCTCCTCGATGCAGGTGACCCCCAGACGGAATTTATCGGTGTTCAGGCCCTCACTGTTACTTTGATAAATTTTAGACACCATATTCCAAATGTCGGTAAACGTTATATCAGAGGCTTTACGGAAGGACAGGTGACTTTCTTTCTCGTTATCTACGGTGGTAAAAGAGAATCCCGCCCTACATGTCGGGTCCGTGTTGTTGGTCACATGGTTCACAACGCCCTCTATACCCGCTTTTAACCATTTCACGGCGTCTGTATTTTTGGGAACGTCGTTTATTTTAAATACAATGTTCCGGCGGGCGATCTTGAATTTTTTATTTTCCGTCGAGTATTCGTTCACAATTTTAAATGGGGCAGGGGTCGATGACACAACCCCGGCGTCACTGGACGGACCCCCGGTTGATGATGATGCGTGAACTTGTCTGATATGGCGCTCGACCGCGTGGGGCCAGGAGAACTTCTTATTGCATTGCTGGCAGTCGTATTTCACATCACCCCTTCCACAATGAAGACGGTGTCGCTTCAAACTATCTGGTCTTGAAAAAGACCGTTGGCAGATATCGCAGGTGTTGGACATGTTGACTCGCTGAGAAGTACAGATGAACTGATGATGAAACTTCAATGGAGCTGCTGTTATATATCTAACACAGGGTTTTTGTTTCAGATACCTATTTTACCAACTTGTATTGCTGTCATGTCTGTGTGCGATTACGTCAGTGCCTTCAGAGCAGCCCCGCGTACTTGATGTGAGAAAACCGATGACCTACAGGTGTACCACCGTATTATTTATACATCTTATAAATCTGTTTTGAAAATAAAAAAGTCGTATGATTGTTTCCTTCATTAATAAGACAGATGGCGCTGCTTGGGAACCACGTTGGATTATTAGTACCTTGTAGTGGTGACGTCATCAGGTCTGTGACTCAACATTTTCAAATTTTTTAATGGCCGAAGAAGAAGAAGAACCATTCAGTATTAAGACAACGGTGGTCCGAGATGGACGTGTGTGTGTGCGAACATTAATTTTGAGGTTATGTGGGGCCCTTTGTTTGGGAGGCTAACGCTCAGCTCATGGATGCGATTGGGGCCTCCTTAGTGCTTTTTATTTGGGGGATAAACGCTCTTGGGACAAGCTGGAAGACCCCAATTTGGTATGTGACTTTGACACCGGGGGCCCTCGTGCTTGTTTTTGAGGTTATGTGGACCCCCGTTGTTTGACGGATCTTAGTATTATTATTATTTCGACGTCTATCACCATGTAAACGCCATGTTTGGCCCTGTCAATTTGCAAAGGCAAACGTCGCCGGGCTCCAACCGCGCCTGTCATAACCACGCAGGAGTTAACGGCGTTCATAATAATTAACGGGGAGACAAGATGGCGGCTGAATTACAGATATTTACCAAGGTACAACAAGACCGATGATGCAATCGTTCGACTACAATGGCGCCGGGTGAGTAAAATGGTGTGGAATGGTGTGGGATTTCGTTGTCGGTACTGTCAACTAACAAAAGTCACCAGCTGTTCCCCAAAAGTCCCTAGATTTCAGGCAAAAGTCACCATAACTGTCTGCCAAAACCAAATGTTCCCGGGTCGGGGGGAGAAAAGTCCCTAGATCTGTCTGGCGTTAGTGGAAAAGTCCCTAGATCTGTCTGGCGTTAGTGTCCCCTTTACTACTAAGGCTAATATTTTCTTTGCTATTATACTGCTTAAAAGCTACCGTTAAAATACTTGTTTGAGGGTTAGGCGTATATAAAGGAAGTATGTTAGGAATCGGTTGAGCATTTGACCAATGAAAGCCGCACTGAATAACTTCCTATATACATATTTTTTAAATCTGTGTCAAAGACAAAAAAATTCCTATGAACATAATATGCTCTAAATCTAAACAGTTTAGTGTTGAAGATATAACTAATATTTATTTATTTATTTATTTAGGTAGTGCTTATTAAATTTACAAGGTAACATCTGTGCGAGCCTTCGGCTCATTATTACAGATTAACGTTACAATTTAGAATTAAAGCCCCAAATGATGAATCCGAAAATATGTCACTTCAAATGTCAAAACTTCAAAATTCTTCAAAAATTATATTTTTCTTGAAAAATCTCACCCCCGTCCACAATTATGACTTTTTCTCTTCAACAATCCATTCTTAATTTTCATTCAAATATTTCTTCTAAATTATTTCAATTTTCCTATATAAATCAAACATTTTACACAGACAATTTTGATGCAATCTTGACATTCGTTTTTATGCAACAGGTGCTAAAGTTACAAAAATAAATTTTTCTCAAATTTTTGATTCTTGATAGGAGATAAAATAGTTTCTCCTCAATCTGCTGTTTTTTTGCCGTCCTCATAACCGGTAAGATAGAAACAGGAGAAATTGTCAGAGGTGTACACTACACAAAGACAATTTTTAACAAGCACAAGAAGTCAAGAAGAGACAAGAGACTGAATATTCACCTTGCCGTCGGGCCGCTTTACACACAACTATTTTATGGGTTTCCTTGTATTTCGTGTTCAGTGGTTCATTATAAACTATAAATTCGGTAATTCACAATGTAAAAAACGGTTCCTACTTTAAAGTTTGTTATGTCCGGGTTCGTTAAAAATGGCAAAAAATACATTGGATTTATAGCAATATTAAAATTGCCTTTTATAAAAGTTCGATATACGCAGTGGTTCGCTACAAGTGGATTTGTTATAGGTGATCATTACTGTAAATGTTTCTGACCAATTCTCATACCAACTTTTTGTCTTAGACTAAGACAAGGAATTATACCTGGCTGTGAACTGAGCTATATTTGGGGAACACAGTCCAAAGGTCTATGAAAAAGATAGGCTTTTTAATTTCTTAAGCCTTCGTCTATATTTAAGGTTTCATCGTGAAAAGGAAAGTTAAGGGCAAAGCAAACAAAGAAAATGTTAAAACCCAGTTTTAAAATGCCAATCTTATCATTTGCAGCTTTCTTCTTGTTGTGTTTAGGTTTAGATTATTCAATACTGCATTTTCAAATGAACATGAAGTGCATGTTGTAAGTCGTGTAGATCTCGGCATTTTCTGCTTGCCATGCCTTTAGTTTAATCTCGCTTTGATTCTCTGAATGAAATCTTGAGAAAATTAAGAGTAGGTACTTCTTTCTCTTCAACTCTTAAACTGGATTCATCTAATATTAAAATATTTTACCATACTTAAGGATCAATATTCATATTAACTACTTTATAGCTTCTTGCAGGATCATAAAGTAAACCTACATAATAGTCTTGGGAACAGAAGGGTTTTTCTTATATGAGCCTTACCAACTGTATGTTCAACCATTTCATAATTTTCCTCCTTATAAAACAATATACTATTATGCATAGGTAGCAATAGACAACTTTAAATGTTTTGTTTTAGAGCTTAAAGTGTCACTTTATTGTTGGCAGCTATTTTCACTATGAATTTGTAATAAGTTAACCCCACACTCCAAAAGACAGTGACACAGTAATTAAACTCGACACGTGTTTAATGACTGTGTCACCGTCTTTATTTTCCAATATAACAAAAATTAAATTCTTCTACACCTATTTAATTATACGACAATTATTCGGATTTTCTTCGTGAAATATCGTACCCATAATTCACTGTAGTGAATTATGAAATCATAATTCACTGTATTCGGCCAATCAGAAATATACTTTCAATAATCACCGTTTCCCTGATCCAATGATATTTTATATCGACCGCGATCAACTCTTGCTAGAGCTGACAATCGACTCGCGTGACAGCCAAGTGTCTTCCAACGTATGCACTTCGCACGAATAGATACCAATTAATGTGCTCCTGTTTGGTGTTGAAACTGATAAATTAACGTTAAAATGGATATTAGCAGCGATGAAGAAAATTGTACTCCACCGGAAATACTCCAAATGGCTCAAAAAACAACCGAGAATCTTCTACCTGCAAAATCCAAGAAAGCCTACGAGTCTGTATACAAATCATTTATGGAATGGCGTGATTGTAAGATAACCAGTTCTTTCTCTGAAAATGTTATATTAGCGTACTTTGGGGAATTGTCGGAAAAATATAAAGCGTCTTCACTATGGACGCAGTATTCAATGCTAAGAAGTACACTTGAAATTCGGCACGACATTAAGCTAGACACGTACGGAAAGTTAAGAGCATTTCTCAAACGAAAATCTGACGGCTATCAAGCGAAAAAATCGAAAACCTTCACTTCCGAACAAATACATAATTTCATTAAAAACGCCGATGACCAAGAATATCTTGCTACAAAGATAAAAATTAAATTATCCATAATATTACTGATAGCTCAACATTTTCTTTTATTTAAGGTGGCACTAATTATGGGTATTATGGGAGCCTGTAGGTGTAATGAATTAAAAGAAATGAATATTGGGAATCTTGCAAGATCTTACATCAGCAATATTAGTAAATGTGCCCAATACAAAAACCAAAGTAGTTCACAACTTTACAATAACAGGAAATTTCTATGCAATTGTGAAAAAATACATGTCAGAGTCAGGTAATTAACAAAACATTCACAGAGTAGATCATCACAAAAATATATGTAAATATAAAACAAAAATCACAAAAATCAACAGTGTGATGATGTGTGATGATCTACTCTGTGAGTGTTTTGTTAATTACCTGACTCTGACATGTGTTCGTTGTGAACGTGGTTTGACTACCTGTTGCTGGGGGTCTTCCATGTGAATTTTACCATCAGGTTCCATTACTGAGTCACAGTGTTTTCTTGCGATTCAAACATGTATGTTTCCGCATCACTGTAAGTTTTAATTTTGCCTTATTGTTTTTGATTGTACTGTTACATACTGTATTTGTCAGATTTTCCTGAAGATGGATTAAATTAATAAATCCGAAAGCTCGAATTAAGTGATAAAGGAGATTTGATTTCACATTCCTGGCTGCATCCTCGTGTCCAACGATCTATTTATCAACTAGACAGCCATGTCTACTCAGCGTTCTTTTTAAGTTTTTAATTGCAAAAAAATTGTTTTCCAATGGATACAGCTCCAGAAATTGCAGCTCAAGCAGTTGCTCTGCTTCAAGCAAGAAACAGCCAGAGATTCGTGGCCATACAACTTAACTTAAGCCGATCAGCAGTTAGAAGGGTGTTCCAGAGGTTCCAAGAAACTGGTTCTTATAATCGGAGACTAGGATCTGGCAAGGAAAAAGGTACAACCGAAAAGGATGAATATTTTCTGACCATATCAGCACTGAGGAAACGTCACTTGAATAATGCCCAGTTGCAGCGGCATCTACGGGAAGCCCGTGGTGTGGCTGTTAGTAGGTGGACTGTGAGGAGGAGGCTTAAAAAAAGTCCTTACATCACACAAGTCTGCAAGACTGCAAATGGTCCAAAACTGACAGCAGCCCACTGCCAAGCTTGCCTCCAATTCGCAAGAGAATACCTGAATTGGGCAGATGAACAATGGGGGGGGGGGGGGTCAGTTCTTTTCTCTGACGAGACTAGGACTTGCCTTCATGGCCACTAGGGAAGAAACAGGGTAGCCTTCTACTCAATCCAGGAATATTTTGAGGAGTCATTTAGCTGAAGCTGAACAGTATATTTGTTATACATACCTTTTGACGTTGTTATGTTTGAATTCAAATATTGAACAATAAATATTATTATTATTATTATACAGAAGACATGAGGACCAATTCACACAATGTTGCTTTCCAGAGCGAGTCCTTTTTGGAGGTCGATCATGTATGATTTGGGGAGCAGATCTTTAACAGCAAGAACTGATTGTGTTTTCGTTGTTGGCGCTGAACATGGTCACAACAGAAGATGCCTCAATACTGAATGATGTATAAACAATTTATGATTTGTGCGGGGTTTATTGGTGACTAGGGATGGCAAAATATTTTCATATATCGATATATTGTATCATATGATATATTGAAACGATATATCGATACGTACGATATATTGCAAAGAAAATATCGATATATTTGAAATATCGATATATTTTTTAATTACAAAAGCCTGCCTACCAACAGCTAGGTACAACAGACAGGACACCGGACACAACACATGGAATGCAAAATTCTATAAATTACAACAAACTTTATAAGAAAAAAGAAAGTGGATCCGTTTGGATTCGAACAAAAACTCCCTGCGCGTTTTGCTACTGAGCCAAGCTCGTTCCTTGTTTTGCATGAAGTGAAGCAGTCTATTAAAGCGAGTGAAAATGGAAATTACCCACTTGGCAAAACCTAGTTGGGATATAAATAAACGCCCAGCAGTTTGACAGAAAAGGGAAAGTAAACTTTTCGATATATTGATATATATATCGATAGATTAGAACACTGCATTTATCGATATTTTGAATATATCGACATATTTTTGCCATCCCTATTGGTGACGAATTCATTTTTATGCAAGTTAATGCGAAACCTCGTACTGCAGCAGTTGTGCAGGGATATTTGCAAGAGGTCAGTATACAGGTAACGGAATGGCCAACACGCAGGCCCGACCTAAATCCCATTAAACATCTTTGGGATCAACGAAAAATAAAAATTCGACGTAGAGATCCTGCACCTAATACATTACAAGAGTTTGCGATTGCTGTTGAAGAAGAATGGCTCAACATACCCCAAGAAAATATAGCCAACCTCATACAATCGGTGAAACACCCCATGCAGGCCGTTATAAGGGCAAGAGGAGGGAACACTAATTATTAATTTTGAAAGTTTTTTCATAATGTTGATTTTAACTGTTGAGGATCTTCAATTTTCTTCATTATTTTCTTTTATTGATATTTTTGAGATATTTTATTTATGACCAAAAAACTTCTGAATAACCAATGCAATTTCAGGATATTCATTTGAGTCTAATCGTCAGTAATGATCTCCAGAATTTAAAAAATGCTAATTTTCTATACAAAATCAGTTCATCAAATTTGAAAACTGTAAGTGGGCTGATTTCATTGCACCCAAGTGTACTACGCTCATTTCTAAACGGTGAAAATTGAAGTGTTGAATTTTGGACAGTTTATAAACGAAATTTTATTTTAGTCCTAGCGGTTAACAAAAAAACCCTGCAAATTGTGTTAAAAGCATGAAACTTGGTAGGCAGCTTAAATAGGTCAAATTAAGAGATTTTACCCGCAGTACCCAAAAAAATACCCCGTAGGAGCAGTTCAGGGGCGGAACATATTCCAAGGGGCTTGAATTTCAAAAATAATTAAATAATAACCAATGTGGGCAAGTAATATGTCATTTTATATTGATTTGATATCGCTGAAGTCAATTTAAACCATATTTTATTTACAACTATAAAATTTTCAAAATGGCAGCCAAACTTCCAATTTTAATTCAAAATTTATTTAAATTAGCTAATATTAAAAAAATTGTAAAATATATAACATTTTTATTTAAATTGCAGACTCTTAACCTGTTCTAATGATATTTTTTGGTATCCCCAAAAATTTCAAAATGGTTGCCATTTTTGAAAGTAAAATTTATTTGCAGTACCTATACCCTGTTGGATATGGATGGACGAACTGAGGGCATTATAGAAATTTAATTTTTCGTTTCTCTTTTTATTTAACATGTCGACAATTTGTTTTTACATACAGGGTGTGTCACGACGAGTTCCTATTAGACATTTGTAGAGAAGCGCTCACAATAGAATTCTGAAAATTTGTAATATCACGTTTTCAAATATTCTCTATTTAATGAAAATAATGGCAACTTAATCCAACTTCCGCTTATACCGGAAGTGGTACTTAACTTCCTTATTTTAAATAGAACTAATACCTAATTTTTACACTTTCCGGTTCTCCATAAAATTTTAGATGGACTTTATGTAACATAAATAACCTCTAAATGTCAAAATTTCCAAGATATACGCCAGTTTTCAAATTTTTTTACAGTTGCAGGGTACTCTCTGGCGTCTGCGGCAAAAGAAACAAATTCAAATCGAAACAATTGCCGGCGGCAGCATTAATGACAAAGGTCTAAATTAAAGTTCAGTGAACTCAAAGTTTGAAAATACTACGCACAGTGATTAGGATGCGACATTAAACTGAGAAATGAAAATATTGCCAGAACTCAACAAGATTAAATGGTACGTCCCCTTTTTTGTGCACTTTTTGGATTCTACGGAAAATTTTAGTTGGAGTCGATATGAATCTAAAAAAGGGGGCGTTCCATTTAATTTTGTTGAGTTCTGGCAATATTTTGATTTCTCAGTTTAATGTCGCATCCTAATCACTGTTCGCAGTATTTTCAAACTTTGAGTACACTGAACTTAAATTTAGACCTTTGTCATTAATGCTACCGCCCACATATTGTTTCGATTTCAATTTGTTTCTTTTGCCACAGACGCCAAAGAGTACCCTGCAACTGTAAAAAAATTTGAAAACTAGCGTATATCTTGGAAATTTTGACATTTAGAGGTTATTTATATTACACAAAGTCCATCTAAAATTTTAAGGAGAACCGGAAAGTGTAAAAAAATTAGGTATTAGTTCTATTTAAAATAAGGAAGTTAAGTGCCACTTCCGGTATAAGCGGAAGTTGGATTAAGTTGCCATTATTTTCATTAAATAGAGAATATTTGAAAACGTGATATTACAAATTTTCAGAATTCTGTGTGGTACTGGACCGTTCGAACAACTACTCCTTGGGCAAGTACCCCGCCAGGCTTTGAATTATAGAACTAAGTCCAGATTTTGGGTACTACGAGATCTTAAACCGGATGCTACCCCAAACATATCGTCGGGCTTGCAACATCCTTAGATCTCTACGTAGGTACTTTCCTGCTCTACCAGCAGTAATCTTATGTATGTCAGAAGTTTTTCAATATTGCATGTTTCGAATGTGCGTGGAAAACCGTAGACCACTGGTTTTGTCAATTCGAGGCTCATCAGTACGGTGCTTTGCCCTACACAATCGAACCATGCAATACTGCTTGCTGTATACTTACACACTTGGTGCAAGTATTAGCAAGAGCTAATTATTAGCCGAATTATGCTCTTCTCCACAAACGTCTAACAGGAACTCGTCGTGACACACCCTGTATGTAGGTATAGTTATTATCAAAAACAAATTGTCGACATGTTAAATAAAAAGAGAAACAAAAAATTAAATTTCTATAATGCCCCAGTTCGTCCATCCATATCCAACAGGGTATAGGTACTGCAAATAAATTTTACTTTCAAAAATGGCAACCATTTTGAAATTTTTGGGGATACCAAAAAATATCATTAGAACAGGTTAAGAGTATGCAATTTAAATAAAAATGTTATATATTTTACAATTTTTTTAATATTATCTAATTTAACTAAATTTTGAATTAAAATTGGAAGTTTGGCTGCCATTTTGAAAATTTTATAGTTATAAAGAAAATATGGTTTAAATTGACTTCAGCGATATCAAATCAATATAAAATGACATATTACTTGCCCACATTGGTTATTAGTTAATTATTTTTGAAATTCAAGCCCCTTGGAATATGTTTTGGGTACTGCGGGCAAAATCTCTTAATTTGACCTATTTAAGCTGCCGACTAAGTTTCATGCTTTTAACATAATTTGCAGGGTTTCGGCCAAATACTCGTTAACCGCTAAGACTATTTTAGGCTTCGATAGAAAGAAAATTTAAAAATGCTATCTTAGAAAGTGTCAGTTCACTCATGAAATTGACCATATTCACGCGTTCATATCGCCAAGAGATTTACAGTTTTCGAAAAATAAAATATACCTTCTTCGACCATAATCAGGCTTTTCTGTTGTTAAATTTTCTAGGATGAAGGTTTAATCGTAGTATAGCAAAGGCACTACAAACGCAAAATATGGCTTGGTATGTGCTGCCGCCCCATACTGAGTGAGCGTAAACTCAGAGCGGCGTTGCCACATTTACTAGGTGTATTGTTCTTGTGTCAGTCAGTAGCAGTCCCTTGCTCGCTGGTTCAGTTTAGCATGACGTTGTTGCAACACAGCTGAAAGTTCGCTCCGCCTTCTAACGGATACCTCACCGACCCGCAACCCAGCAGGTGTAACTTTTGACCTGCTTTGTAGGACTCTCAAAAAATATTTAGACAGAAATTATCGTTTATCAAGTAGTTGAAAACAGTTGTTAGGGCTCGCACATAAGATAACTGATCTTGATGAAGTATTGGGCATTTATTCTTATTTTGTTCTAAGTTTTTGTGTTATCTTCTAAATTGTACTTTCAGTGCCCGGATTTTCCATTTCATTTTGGCCAAATTAGTATCAAACGTTTTACCAACAAATGTATAAATACTAGATATCTTTTTATAGTTAGTCGGAAGGTAGTACATTCCAGAGCAGACTTTCAATCAACTTTAGATTTTTTAATACCTTCATTATGTTTACTATTACCCTGCAGCTCTGTACTAACTTTTGAATATAGGTATTAAACTATGCTGCTAAACAACTTTTACATATTCTGTAACATCACGATGATGTATTAAAAATGGATTTTTGTTAAATCAAGTTTACCTTTCTTGCACTTTTCAATTACTATTTGCTATTGTGCCAATTAGTGAAAGTTTACTAGTAATTCATAATTATATTGTAAAAACTTTAACAACATTTTTTACTCTACAGTTACAAGCTGGACATCTCTTGTTAAGACCCCAAGTTTTAATAGCACATTTGTAGCAACAACACCTATGTGCTATGTTGCCATGCAGGAAAATGCTATTTTTAGGACTATGATTACATATGATACACAATTCTTTAGAATCCACACTCTCGGAATCTAATGTTTCACCTTCACTTACTGTATCAAACGTCCTCAATTTTGATGAATATTCAATACCATTTTGTTTATGAAACTTTTCTGCTACGTTGCACACTTTTTCCTTCTGCTCACACAATTCTTTCTTCATTTCTAATTTTTCCGTATTTTGTGTTGTTCCATTTGGTTTGAACCGTTTTACTTCATCAAAATCTGACAGGCTGCTTTCAGAACACTGTCTTTTCCTGCTAGCAGTTGAAGAAGTTGCTTCTGTAAGATGTTTGGGCACAATAATTTTGTCCAGTTGTAAAGCTGGAAATTCCTGACTTGAACCAATTCCAGAATCTTGTGAAAGTCCACTTAAACAAGACCGAAGTGATTCCAACTTCACAGCAGGGGCCGGTTTGGTTATTCCCTTCTTCAATCTTTTGTGGCGCCTTGGTCTGGGTGGAAATAGAGTTTTTCGTATCTACGGAACATAATTTAGAATTGAGCAGTGTTTCTAAAGGAACGTGATGGTTATACAATTATCTGTATTAATATTGGAGACCAGATCCATCTGAGCATGAAATTGTGAGGTGAAATTCTTTACGAATTTTTATAGTTCATTTCATACCAACATTACAAAATAATTTGTCAGCAATAATTATGATTATTTACGGAATTAATTAAACTTTCAAAATATTTACAAATTTCAGTAAAGCCAGTTATTGCCAGGCGCTTTTTAGGCGGCTGAATCGTTTTAGGCCGCTGAAATTCATGCCGCTGAATTTTGCATTTAGGCGGGGTGTTATTGCCAGGAAAGGTATAATTAGGCCGCTGAAATTGATTTGTCAGTATTTTGACGTACGTCAGTATTTTAGCTTGTATTTTTGTTTGAGCGTAAAAATATAGAAAATAATAATAATCATGATTCTATTAATAGTTCAGAAACAATTAGTAATTAATAAGATAGTTTTAATAATGAAGGTGGACGATAAAGCTAAATTTTAATGTTTACTGATTACTGTCATTTTGACAGCAAATGGCAATACTACTTTCTGCCGCCTAAAAAATGAACACGCTCATTTAAAAATTAAGCAGCTTAAAAAATGGTTTAGGCGCAGTAACCGCCTAAAATCAGAAAATTTCAGCAGCCTAAAACGATTCAGCCGCCTAAAAAGCGCCTGGCAATAACGGGCTTAAGATGGGTTTGGTTGAATCTATACCTCCATTATTAAAAATTGTCATCTATACTACATAAATTACAACATTCAGTTTTGTACAAAAATGCGTGTCCATTATTATGCCGGATGAGCATTATGCAAACCAGGTTTTATGAGTCTAATAATAGAATTTTATAAGTCTAATAAAAGTATTGAGAATGGCACTTAAGAAGGTTCGATTCAACTCTCAGCATTACATTTCAGCAACGTAAATCGTTCATCCAGTGACGATGTGGAGCACTTTTCTTGTGTTGTTCCGTATATAAAGCAAGATGCATCATTATGATAACTTGGCCAATTGCTCTACCTGTTCATTGCAAGTTCTGATCAAGGCCATCTTCATTACTGAGCCGGCCCGGCAATTCTTGCGTCACAAACAGGCAATATAAGAGATTCAAAATATTGACTTGCATGGAGATAAATTCGTCTAGACTCTGGACCGTCAAATGGAAAAAATATTTATTTATCTTGTAAATTTATCGCAGTTTATATAGTTTATGTTGCACACCATCAATACTTCCACTGGCAGAAGACTACCGATTCTATGTTACATGCAAGTCTTTGTACAGGGCGATTCAAATTCGAGGGCCACCGTTGGGATCTCGCTTATTTGAAATAACAGAGGGTAGGTTTAAATTCAGAACTTTTGCAGAACTTGGTGCTCATTAACATGCCGTTAAGTAAAAATCTGATCTATCACAAATGATATGAGTTATGCTCGAAAAACAAAAAAATGTTCTTATCATTTTTACCACATAACTCGACTACTTGACCTTGTACCAGAAACATAAGGATACATTATTAGGGCACTTTTTCATGCTGTCAGCACATTCTTATGGAATTACAGAAAAACGTTTTGTTTAAGTCAGGTCATCATCAACTTTATTCTTTCTTACACGAGCGCTATTTTTCTCACACTTTATTTAAAGAAGCATATATCTGATTTCATTGATACAACGAGTCCGTTTTACATGTGTATCAAATATTGCTTTTAGTTCAAATCCTTTACAGACAAGTCTGATTAAACGAACTGTCAAATTTTTTAATTTTTTTATTATTGCAGCTGCTGTAATGTTCAACAAAATTAGATATATCGATATATGTAATATGAAGTCAGAAAAATATGCGTTTTTTAACAAAGTGCAAGACAAAAATGGCGCCCATAAGAAAAAATTAAGCTGACAATGGCCTGAGTTAAAAAAACGTTTTCAGTAAATCTGATACGTCAAATTAATAGTCGAGCTACATGGCAAAAATGGAAAGAACATTTTTTTGGTTTTCCAGATATAACTGGTACATAGTTGTATATGTTCAACAAAATTAGATATAATGTGAACAAGTTGTATACCAATGAAGTCAGAAAATATGCATCTTTCAATAAAGTGTAAGACAGAAATGGCGCCCAAATGACTCATTTATTTGTCATTTTTAGCGGCAATAAGGCACTAAAAGTAATAGAAATTCGTTGCTTATACTGTTGAGTTCAACAGTGCTCCAATTTAGAAGCTGGAACGTATGTACATATTTAGTTCTACTAGCCAACAAGTATATTTTTCAACTCACATTCCCACACTTACGAACTCATTCACCATATATTAATCAGAGTATTGGCAAAGAGAAATCAACTGCACTATACGTACTATATTTTCGAACTAATTTAGGGATACGAAAATGGCACTGCTGAATATTACAATATGTATTAATTGTACCCATTCAGGGTAATTCACAAACAGTATAAAATACTTTAGAGCAAGTCAACATAAGAAAAAAAGTTTGCATGTGACCTAAAATTACTCCCAACAAAGGTAAAGCATTGGAGTTTCTTGAAAGAGAATTGCTTATATCCAAAGCTAATAAAGCTACTGTATTAAAATTTTCCTAATGATTGTTTTGCAAACATCTACTGGACTAAAAATTCTTGCTTTTCTACTGCCAAGTAAGCAGTTTTTGAACAATCAATTTGAATTTTTGAAATAAAAATGCAGATTGTGGACGATTCTAGTATACTAGGAACCTGAGTTCATGTGCCATTTGCTTTTAAATTGACTGTAGATCCAAAAAATTACAGCCTCATCGATATAAATCAGTGGCACAATATCGTTGAAGAAAAAGGGGAGAGCTCCCTACCTTGCAAAGGGGGGCAGTAAAAAACAAACATTTTTAGAACAATTATAGGTCTACAAGAGACAATTATCTTCAAAATTTTTATTCAATAGCTTTTTCTTAGTTTCAGAGATACTTAATAAAAAAAATTATAAACATAATAATGTGTACTTGTGCGTGAGAATGTAACACAGTATCTATGAACAAAAACAACCAAAAAAGACTAAATTAAATCAAAATGAAATTTCGACATCCTGTATCTCTATTGGTAGTAATTTAAGTACGCATGTTCATCATAACTTCTTCTGAAAACTGCAAGTTACTCTGCGAATTCCAAATGTATATAAATCAGATTTGGATGTGGATTCTCAAATCGAATTTTTTCCTAAATTGCAAAAGTCATCTCAAAGATATAGGAGTAGGATCATCCAACAAACACTTTACATAATGTACTTTACTTTCAACTGAAAACTAATGTTTCATAATACAACAGAATCCTGTTCGACCAATCTTCAATTATCTGACTCTGGGCTATCAAACCTTTTCGAAGGTGTCCTGTTTTAACAGACATGTCACTACATTTACATAGAGCCCAGACAAGTTTTTAAGTCTTATATTTATTACGGTTACTATTATGCATAAAAGTGCGAGTTAAACGACCATAGACTTTTGAAGGTAAAATATATTATTTAAAGTTACAAACTCTACTTAATATACTTGCGAAATTGCTAGAAACAGCAAATCATATTTGTAAATAAATAGAGACAAAAACGTAAAGTGAAGGTCACGCCTCCGAGAAGACGATTCGGGTGTGATCTTCAACGCGCCAGTGTACCGGCAGATAGGCAACCAACTATGCCACATAGTAGTAGTGAAGAATATACCACAGATTCGACGACAGACGACAGCAGGAAAAGACGACCCAAGCAAGAGCACGAAACTGCATTCCGGAAAAGCAAGAAAATAACGAGGACGCCAACTAAGGAAGGTACAAGTACATGCGAAATGGAGGAGATTAAGGAAATTAAGGAGATGATTCGCGATATGATGAAGGAATTTAAAGAAATGCGCATAGAAAGACAGGAATACCGAGAAGAAATGAGTAAATTGAGGGGAGAAAATGAAGCTTTGAAAGAAGAAATGAACAACTTAAGAACGAGATTGGAAAATATAGAATCGACAGAAGACAGAATAGAAAAAATGGACAAGGCAAACAGGAAGAACAACATAATCGTGAGTGGAATGAGCTTGAATGACATACAGGAAGAGGCAATAGCTGCAACCTTCGAGAAATTCATGGAAGAGCAACTAAATGTCAAGATAAAAACTAGGAGGACAAAAAAAATCAATGCTAACCTATGCATGATAGAAATTGACAGCTTCGAGAAGAAAGTAGAAATAATGAGAAATAAATACAAACTGAGGCAGGGAATTCATAAAAGGGTCTTCATAACCAGTGATCTCACAGAAAACGAACGAGTAATTCAGAAAAAAATTAAAGAAATCGCAGACGCAGAGAGGGAAACGAATAAATCAGTAAAAATTAAGTACCAGAAGCTCATTATTGATGGAATTACTTGGATTTGGAACAGCAAAAATAGTAAATTGGAGAAAAAGCGTGAAATACAAGAAAATTCAAAAAACCCGTAAAAGAGAGAAAAAGGACGGACAAAAATACGACGGCAAGGCAAGATAATGGTACACGAGAACAAGGTAACAAAAGAAAGGATGAATATTGAAAATTGGGTACATGGAATGTACGAGGTCTGAATGGAAAGGAATTGGAATTGAATAGTGAATTTGAAAGACTCGAATTAGATATACTAGCAATCACGGAAACTAAGAAAAAACGACAGGGAGAAATAGAACTGGAAAAGGGGCATCAGTTAATATACAGAGGAGTAGCACAGGAGAAGAGAGCAGCAGCGGGAGTCGGATGTATAATCCACAAAAAACTAGAGTAGACAGTATACAAAATTGGGAGGGACACTCTGAAAGAATTCTTACTGTAGAACTAAAAAGGAAAAATGATGAAGTAACAACGGTTATAGTAGTTTATGGGCCAAACGAAGATGACAAGAAGGAAAATAAAGACAGATTTTGGGAAGCCTTAAATGGAGTAACAGAAAACAGTAAAGGGAGAGTAATTGTAGCCGGGGATTTTAACGCAAGAGTTGGAAGAAGAGACGGAAACACTACAGATGTTGTAGGGGATTTCGGAGAGGACAAGAGAAACACTAATGGAGTTAGGTTGATGGATTACTGCGGACTAAATAACCTGATAATAACGAACACATTCTTTGAACACAAGAAAATACATATGTACACGAGGCAGGGGCCAGTTATCGCAGAAAAATCTATAATTGATTACATATTGTTTGAAAGAAGCAATAGAAAAATGGTAATGGATGTCAGAGCTAGGAGAGGGCCCGAAATAGCTAGCGATCATTATCTTGTGGAAGCAAAGATCAGGAAGCGACTCGGTGACAAAGAATCGTACAGAGCAGAGTTATAGAACAGAGGAAACTGACGATTTAAACCAGACATGGAAGAAGTTTAAGGAAATTATTATGGAATCGGCGAAGGAAGCATGTGGTGTAAAGAAGACTACTAACCAGAAAAAACAAACAGCCTGGTGGAGCGATGATATAAAAACACAAATAAAGATTAAAAAGAGAAAGTGGATGGAATATTTGCAAAACAGGAGTGATCAGAGATACAATAAATACAAGGAACAACGCAAAGTAGTGAGAGACATGGTTAAACGAGCGAAGGAAGAAAGCTGGATGAAATTTGGAGAGCAAATGGAGAAGAACTACAAAGCAAATCAAAAGTTATTCTATAAGACATTAAAAAACATGAGAAAAGGAAAAACAACTAAAAGCCTAGCAATTAAAAATAAAGCAGGTGATATATTAACCAACGAACAACATATAATGGAAAGATGGAAAGAGTATTTCCAAGAGCTGTTATTGGTATCACAAGAAGAAGATAAAGAAAATCACATGGATGCTGGTTCAGAGACCTCTGACGATGAAACGGAAGAGATAACAATGAGGGAAGTAGTAGATGCACTGAAGGCAACGAAAAATGGTAAAGCACCTGGACATGACAAGATAACACCAGAGATGCTGAAGTACACGGGGCCAGAAGCAACAACGTTACTGCTGGATATATTTAACAAAGCATGGACAGAAGGAAAAATACCTAGGGACTGGGAGGTTGGAGTTATAGTGCCAATTCATAAAAAGGGGGACGCAAAGGACTGTAACAACTATAGAGGAATCACTCTTCTGAGTACAGCGCAAAAGGTATACGAAAGAATTTTAGAAACGAGGCTGAGAGGAATCTTAGAACCAACACTGAGCGAAGCACAGAGTGGATTTCGAAGGGGAAGAAGTGTACAAGATCACATTTTTACCATCAAGCAGATAATCTCTAAGACCCTGACGAGTCGAGCCAAAGCCAATTTTGTATTTATTGACCTTGAAAAAGCATTCGATCGAGTTAAGCGCGAAAACATTTACGAGAGCCTGAAGAACAGAGGAGTCAGGGGAAATCTTGCAAGAGCGGTGAAGAGCTTATATGCTAGAAACAGCAATTACGTCATTAGCAAAAACTTCAAATCAGAAACTTTTGAAACAAAAAATGGGTTGAGGCAAGGAGGAGTTGTAAATCCACTTCTGTTCATTGTATTCATGGATGACGTAATAAGAGAGTGCACTCCACGTTTAAAGAAGTTGCACACTGGATTTAAGAATTTAGAAACTGTTGATGTGTCAGAATGCGCATTTGCTGAAGATGTTGTTTTGATGGCAGGAAGTGCTAGGGCTCTACAGAACAATCTGAATGTTTGGAACGAAGTACTTACAGAAAAAGGGATGAAAATAAACACTGCAAAGACTAAAGTAATGGCAGTAACGAATGACCAGCTAGCAATAAATATCGAAATCAATGGAAAAAATATTGTGCAAGTAGAGACATTTAAATACTTGGGAGTAATGTTAGAAAGCAACGGCGGTCAAGAAGGAGATATCAACGAGAGGATAGAAAAAGCAGCTAAGCTGTTTCATGCTATGAAGGACAGCTTTATCGGCAAGAGAGAAGTGGGCAGGAAAACAAAAATTGTTATATACAATACAGTCTATAGACCAGTACTAACATACGGCTGTGAGTCCTGGATACTTACCCCAAGAATAAAGAGCAAAATACAGGCACTCGAAATGAAATACCTCCGTAGAGTTAAAGGCATTACCATGAGAGACCATGTAAGAAATCAGGATGTAAGGGAAGAGCTAGAGTGCAAGTCAGTTTTAGACTTCATAGAGGAGAGACAGCTGGCATGGTGGGGACACCTAGAAAGAATGGACGACAATAGGCAAGTGAAGAGAGTGTGGAAGGCAAGACAACAGACGAAAAGAGTTAGAGGAAGGCCGCAAGAAAATTGGGATAAAGTGGTTGCAAAGATTATAAAACGCAAGGGCAAGACGGTGGCAGAAGCGAGACAGTTAGCGCAAGACAGGAAGAAGTGGTCGACATTTGTGCACGGTTAATTTAAGTGATAACACCTACACCGAGAGGTAAAAGGTGACCGGACTATATATACTATTATGCACCTAGTTAGTATGATTTGTGCAATTCTGGATAGGAAGGTAAAAGGAATAGGAATGCAACGATTAGCGACTTCTTCCAAACGTGCGTTCGAACACGCATCTTGTATGAAGTAACTTACGAATACTGCATTATTCTGAATCACAAAAGAAAATTATAAACGCAATTGAAAAGTACAAACCCCTAAGTTCAAATTCTGAATAATTCGTCAAAGGGAAGTGAGCAATAAATTTGAAAAGCACAAGACAGGTTTACAGTACAAAAAAACTCCACTGCTTTTGGACCAATGTGGCACAAGTCTAGCAATAGCTCTACTGTGGGTTTCTTTTTCTCCACTTGATGGCATGTACCTGTAGTTTATTTCTGCTGCGTTTAAACATGCACCTCAATGTTTAGTGTCCACTTGGGCATCTAAACGTTGCATCCCTAGAAATGCAACGATTAGCGACTTCTTCCAAACGTGCGTTCGAACACGCATCTTGTATGAAGTAACTTACGAATACTGCATTATTCTGAATCACAAAAGAAAATTATAAACGCAATTGAAAAGTACAAACCCCTAAGTTCAAATTCTGAATAATTCGTCAAAGGGAAGTGAGCAATAAATTTGAAAAGCACAAGACAGGTTTACAGTACAAAAAAACTCCACTGCTTTTGGACCAATGTGGCACAAGTCTAGCAATAGCTCTACTGTGGGTTTCTTTTTCTCCACTTGATGGCATGTACCTGTAGTTTATTTCTGCTGCGTTTAAACATGCACCTCAATGTTTAGTGTCCACTTGGGCATCTAAACGTTGCATCCCTAGAAAGGAACAATCATTCTCAACGTTAATCGACTGTTTCACTTATCTGACCCCTACTCCGGTTAAATGGGAGCAGGGTGGAAAAAATCGTGATTTTTTTTATAAAAATTTAAAAAATCGATTTGCATCCATAGAAAGGAACAATCATTCTCAACGTTAATCGACTGTTTCACTTATCTCACCCCTACTCCGGTTAAATGGGAGCAGGGTGGAAAAAATCGTAATTTTTTTATAAAAATTAAAAAAATCGATTTTTTCGATTTAAATTAATTTTTTTATTTAAATCAAATAGAATAATTGAAAGAAATAAACAGAAGCAACAGCTTTAGACGGGTCAACTAACTAACTAATAGTAGTATTTAGCAACAGCAGTAACCTAGTCTAACCAAATAGTACGTAGGTATCTGCTGAAAATATCCACATCTTTTCAATAGACGGTAGAGTTGCAGTGTAGTGTTTTACACAAAAAGGGGAAACCCCTAATTCCATATTATTATATTCTAAGCTAGTGTTGGGAATTTCATGAATTAATTGCGTATCCTGATTTACTGTTATCTTCTTGTTATTATAATTCCATATTGCACAACTTTGTAGAAATATACATTTTTGTATTTTCTTTTTATTTTTGCATCAATACATACAGGGTGAGGCAAAAGTAAGGAACATTGATGCTGTAGCCGTAAATATTGAGTTTAGACAAAAATGTTTAGAATGAAAGTGTCATAAATTATTATTTGCCACTATTAATAGTATATTATACACGAGTTTATAATGAATGCTATTATTACCGAGGATGAAGTTTACAACACGAGCGAGTGAAACGAGCGAGTTTTGTAATCATCTGAGGTAATAATAGCATCATTATAACGAGTTGTATACTATACTTTGTCCACGACTATCAAAACAGATTCCCAGAAAGAATTTACCTAATTTCCCTTCTCCAGTGTAAGAAAGATTCATACATACGCTCCCAGGTATAATTTTCTTGGTTTTTTGGGCAATGAATCTAATGGGGCAAGTTCTGCAGCTTCTTTTATTGCTGGTGCTGTTAAAGAAACCTCGTTTTCACTCTCACTACTCATTACATCTTCTTTTTTAGAATATGCATTTCAAATTAAAAGCAAACCATGCTGATTTGACGTTTCAATTTGAACTAACACATCGCGATCGCGGCCTACTAAATAAATGTAAAAAAGGGTCAAAGCGATGTTCCTATTGGTTTAGTGAATAATATTCATTAATCACTGCAGTGAATAATGTATCTAATTTTGATTGAAGAAACACAAGTATAAAGAGTATGTTGTAAGATAGTCGTGGACAAAATGCTTTAGCAATGACGTAATCAGTAATTTTTTCAAATAGCAACCCATATTTTTCTTGGCGGATTCTGAAAGATCATAAAATGCTGAAATTTTTCCAATAAATCTGAGTGTTCTCGTTATTGAATTTTGATTTTTTGTAAAATCACCTTCCAAAATTTCAGTTAGCCATGGAATAGAACGATTATATTAGACAAAAACGGTTCTTAAATGCCACTTGAAGTCTTCTAGAACTTATTCATGTGAAATTTTTGTAAGTTTGCATTAGAAAAATTTCTAGAACAATGATGATTAATGTTGAAAAGTGATATTCTCAAAATTCTAAGGTAGCTGTGAAAATGACAATATCAAAAGATTAAAACAATTGCAAGTGACTTATGCCAATAGCAATTATTGAAATTTACAATCTTTATTTATGAAATAAAAGTAACTTTATCTGTCCTTTTAAGTGTTTAAAATTATGTTACGTTTAACTTGAACGGAACGTTTTGAAATTTTAACTCTTAGATTTATTGGAAAAATTTCAACATTTCATGCTCAAAATGATGTGCTCTTTCAGAATCCGTCGAGGAAAATATATGTAGGTTCCCATTTAAAGAAAATACCATTGCAAGACGTTGCAGAAAAAATTGAAAAACTCTAAATTGTGGAAAATAATCATTTATGACACTTTGATTCTAAACATTTTTCTCTAAACTCAATATTTAAGGCCATAGCATCAATGTTCCTAACTTTTGCCTCACCCTGTATGTAAGTACAGTAGAACTCAAATTATCCGTGCGCGGATTATCCGGCATGCAGCACCTATGAATTTGTTTTGGCGCGTTTCTCAGTTTTTTGTTTTGACAGGTGTTCAGACTTCAGATGTATGCGACGGCAGTGTCTGGAGTGCGCGCGGACCGGCAAGCGGCACCTTCCCAGTTTAGTTTCAAATGATTCGATCCTAAATTTACTCAGAATACGACAGCAAATAAAGAAAAACAAAAAAGTAGAATACCAAACAAAATCTGACAATTTTTTAAAGCATCCTTGCGAGTCTTTAATTAGCATGTATGAACATATTTTACATCCATAATTAGTTCACGTATGTATCACGTATAGTTTGTTATATGAAATAAAAAGTATTTAGTTTATGTTACAATATGTATCATTTAGAGCTTGTTGTGTGAAATAAGAGGATTTTGATTATCCGTGAGCTGCCCGGCCCCGTAAGGCACGGATAATAGGGGTTCTACTGTAGTTACTTTATATTTTAAACATTTCGTTCGCTTTCTTTATTGTCTGTGAAATGATAAGTATAAAGTTCCAAGTACTACCGATTGCTTCCTAATGATTTAAATCAATGATTTTTTTCGAAAAAAATCGTCCATTTAAATCAAGATTAAAAACGTGATTTTAATCAGATGATTTAAATATGCTCAACCCTGAATGGGAGTCTACTGTATTCAATCAAAATAAAACTTTGAAATGAAGGCACTAGAGTTTACTACTTAGTGGTCATAAATATAATTTAAAAAATTTCATATATGTACTTTAATTTTATCCATGACGTTCCAAATTCATGTTCAGTGTAACCTCGGTTATTCGAATTAATTGGTACCATACCAGACTATAGAAATGTTCACTGAAACTGACATTTTATGTAGCATACCCTCGAGCATGCCTATAACACAAGAATGGCATGAACTTACTCTATAAAACGTGCGAAATTGTCTTGTATCACATCTTACACTGACGAAATAAGAAATAAATTGCCTACGACTTGCATAACTGATCAATTTTTGAATTCGTGTTCAGACTTAGAGGTAACAATTTTTCTAGCTTCAGTTCGGATTACTGACGGCACAGATTAGCGCTTGGTCAGATTAGTGAGGTTGCACTGTACATGCATATCAACAATAATCTTCCAAATGACAGTACCATTAAAAAAAATTGTTCCCTACACATAAAACTTTTTTATATTATTCTTAGTTACACAATGTGTCCAAAATTTGGAGCTCACCATTGAGATTTCTGAAACTGTAAGAGATACAAGGTCTGTTAACCCTTTATAGGGCAAAACTATTTTTTTATTTTTTTGTGTTTCTCTCGCTGTGATTCGATCTTTTACCTTTTCAAGCAACCCAAAAAAATATTTAAAAAAATCTTACTGCTGTACTTTTCCAAAAAGTAGGTGGTCGATATAGATGCCACTGTGTATTACGGCGATCATAAAATCGGGTGTGTTCAGTGGTCACTATATATGCCACTCTTAATTATTTGACATTATATGATGGAAAGTGTCTATTATAGCTTTTATAAATGCTTTAATATCAAATTTCTAATTCACAAATATTAGAAAAATTCAGAAAACTGAAAATAAAACTACTAAATCCTAAAAAACTTCTATATGCTCCTCTATCTGGCACATTCGTTAGACGCAAACTATTTGATACATTGAGTGGTACTGGACCGTTCTAACAACTACTCCTCGGGCAAATACCCCACCAGGCATTGAATTATAGAACTAAATCCAGATTTTGTGTTCCAAAAGGACGAAACCAGTGGCCTACAGTTTTTCATGCACATTCGAAACATGTAATATTGAAAAAAAACTTCTAACATGTTTGATACATTTACATTTCGTTTGCTCCGTTTTTTGTAATTTTCTGCTTTTTTGTTATTCTTTGCGGGGGACTCTTTTTCGTGATCCCTGATAATCATCGATTACCTGTTTAGCTAAAATACTTCGAAACGCTATGGTATGATCTTTTCATTTGCCTTCTTTCTTCTTCTGAGGCATCCATACTCTCTAAGTCTGCCAAGTTCAGATTTCTGTTAGCCTTTTATAAATAAATAAAGACACTTAGTGTGTAAATATTTCGCTGTTCCTGTACATATCTGATTGACAATGACTTTATGGGAACACATAAAATTTCATAGCAAAATAACATCTTAGCCGAAAGGTGCAAACGATTTATTTGCCCTAGTATAGGTAACTGGATTTATGAAAAACAAATATTTGTTTTTACTTACCCATTTTTATTACAAAAACAAAGACAACACAAGAAAAAGTAAGAAACTGTTGACAAACAGACAATTACCTAGAAGCACAGTGGCACACATGGAGACCACT
Source organism: Xestobium rufovillosum (assembly GCA_963966045.1). Taxonomy (NCBI): domain Eukaryota; kingdom Metazoa; phylum Arthropoda; class Insecta; order Coleoptera; family Ptinidae; genus Xestobium; species Xestobium rufovillosum. The sequence goes on along the minus strand of OZ014494.1, from coordinate 40,885,643 downwards.
TTTCCAATCGACCAATGCTGTTTGAGCAAATGAGTCACGGGGCGGAGCTTGAACTGTGTAACTTTTTAAAACAGGCGTATTGGGTTTAACTAAACAATAATAGATGGCATACAATGAACAAAAATGGGAAAATTCAAAGTGGCAAATATAGCGACCACTAACCTATAAAGGGTTAAATGGAACAATTTCGAGATATATTTTGAAGTTCTCCAGTAGTTTTCCCTCTAACATACATAACTCACTTTATTTGACATATTGACGTAAATATCGAAATTTTTATTAAAAATTCGAAAAATATCGAAATTTTTATTAAAAATTCGATATTATGATAGGTATATTTTCACGAATCAAAATATATTTGTTCTAAACTATTAGACCTGTTATTTTTTGGTATGTTGTTAAGCACCCTTTTTCAGCTCAGTGGTTTTGCACATACGTATTGTGATTTGTGATATAAAGTTCCTTTGATATTAGATCTAGTAATTAACACTCATATTTTATTAGTTTCTACGAGTAATGTGTCAACCACAGGGGTGAAACTACGAGTAATATGGCAAACCTCGAAACATAATACAGTAGTGTCCGCATATAACGAACCCGTTTACAACGAATTACTGGTTAAAACGAACCGTTTATGAAAATGCTAAAAACGCGCCCATAATAAATTAATAGTAATGTTTGTATTTCCTTTTATAATGAACTCCGCTTATAACGAATCCTATTTTGTGCAATTTCAAGGTTCGTTATAAGCAAACACTACTGTAATAGTTCTGTCACAGTGCATGAGGCGGAGTGTTTTTGGAAAATAATGTCATGAATATGTCAAATTCAAATTTTCAAAGTCCTAGAGGTTATTTATTTCTTCTTAGAAATCAGTGTTTTCGGTTTCCATTGTTATGGCAATTTATTCTTAACTGGGTTTGGTTCTCGCAGTTCTAGTGCAGAAAAAATAGTATTGTGGAAGATTAAGGTAAGTTTAATTCGAATATGATAAATTTGTATCTATAGACCAACAAAACATTCTTAAATAATACTGGTCAGATAAAAGCAAAGAGAAATTATTCATTCAGGCGACGGTAACTTCATTAGCGCTACTGAAGCGCTACTGAACAGAACGTTTAGTTGCACACTCACTTCTGGGATGGCGCTATCGGCGGCTGAGTCGGTAATTCTAGGCCGCCTTTTCTAAGTCAAATCAAAAGTCATATTTGATTTTAAATTGAAATATCGCAAGCAAGTGAGTGTTCGTTATTTATTTCTGGTGTTCGTTAACTTAATTTAAGTTGATTTAAGTTTGCTGTTATTTCTTTGTTATTCTGTGAGTGTTGTAATCTTGCAATGTATCGCAGAATAAAGAAATGTTGTGTGCCACAATGTGAAGATACAATAAGTGTGCGCCATATAGGTTTCCCATTAAGAATGAACACATTTTTAAAATTTGGATTGAACGAATTAATCATCCACGCTTTACGAATTTACAGTTCCGTGAAATGTATAAGTTATAAATACGGTGTAAATTTGAAAATTTGTGTAATGTGCCAGGATGGATAAGGCTGAAATATGGATCTGTACCAACCCTTTTTTACCAGGTAAAATAGATCAGTTTGTTAGAGACACCTCTGTAGTTTAAGCTGTGTTTTTTAATTTATTGTATATTATGGCAGTAGGTTGTGAAGTTTTGTAAAAAAAACAGTTATGTCAGAATAAAAAAATCCGATGTCACTTTAGAAGTTAAAGCTGCTTATATCTGGTAAAAGAGCAGTTTATATCTTTAGGGAACCTTCGCGGGTCGCTTTCTGGGGATGCGACAAGTTAGTAGTATTAGTAAGAAGTAAGTAATACCAAACCTACTCACCCTGCATTCGTTTCTGATTTATTGAGTGTTTCAGTTTGTTAATGTTCAATTTTTGCCAAAATATAAAATATAATTATTTTAGCTGTACTTGACAGTTCAATTATTATGTACTTGTATGTATCTATTTTGCAAATAACTTAAATATTTGTAAATTTTTATTCTGTTTTTCTGTTATAGTATTTGCGATGTCTTATTTAATTATTAGTATAATAAATATGCATTGCACGTTTGAATAAAATTATTATTTGCAAAAGATTTTGTTTCATTAACATTTTAGTTGCCTATTTTAATACATAGAAATGCAAGAATATACAATTACAGGTAATATTTGGAATTTTGGCGCCAAATCTCTTTTTCAGTAGCGCCATCACATAACTGAGTACAGAACCTCTGCCTTAATCATGGCGGCCAAATCTGGGAATTTTAGCATTGAGTTACCAATCTCTATGTTACTTATCTCTGTATTCATTACATAAAATCTGACACTTGACACTGACAAATTCAAAATTATATTATTTTCTGTAGTAATACAATAAGTGGTCTGGAATTGTCGGAAATTTTACGAAAGCTGTTGCGTTGCTTGGTAGCCACGAGTGTAAATTTGACAGTTAAAAGATCACGAGCGCTTGCGCGAGTGATCTTCTGTCAAATTTGCACGAGTGGCTAGTAAAAGCAAGTTTGAGTAAAATTACCTAAAAATTCCAGACCACGAATTGTATTTGACAAGATTATTTTTTGAATCGAAGCAAGGTAGTTCAAAACGAAATTTTATTTCAATTAATTCACATACAAAGAAATGTGTTGGGAATATTAGACGTTTGGCAGGTACTAAAGTAACTAGATTATACATTATAAATGCACCTACAAATTCGAAACTTTGGCAACTTATCAACAAGCAAAATTATCGAAAAAAATTACCGAAATAATACACGCTTCTAGACCAGAATGCAATGTTCCTAAAGTGCTTTAATAAATTAATTATTAGGAAAAAATTGAAAAATACTTGAATTGAAAAATTGAAATATACTGAATATTGAAAAATAAATAAAATATTCAAATTAATTCATTTAAGAGGCCTACGTACATTGCTCAAGAAAAATAAGCGCTCGGTCGCGTGATACTCTCCCCCACTACACCAGCCAGTGTAGGAGAAAAACGAGGAGAAACATATCTGCCGACCAGGTACGGCCTGAACGTACTCGACTGTCACCGACTGCCGAGGGGAAGTTAGAATCTGCTAGTGGAAGGAGGTGACTCCCGTTTTTAGAAATGGGTTTATTGTCGAAGTAAATTTAATGTAGCTTATTTATTTTCAGTCTAAATGCATTCAAATTTGAAACGCAAGCAATCTAATGTTCATATTATAGTGTGCTCAAATTAGTTTTCCAGTAGTTGCTTTTTGCACCAAGTATATTGAAACCTTTTTTTCAATACCCTGTATTTTTTTATCATTTTAATTTGTTTCCGTTTTATAATTTTCTTCATATAGCAATAGAGAACCCAGCCCTTCTCCGTCTTGATGCTAAGGGCATATTGACGAATAAGTTTTTCATCCGATCGACCTAGATGCAACAATTCAATCGTTAATAAGCTAACGACTTGATTTGAAAAGGTATACTTTCGTTATAAAAGTTAGTTATAAAAGAAACATCGTTTCTTTACAGATCACCCTCAGCTGCACTGTTTAATAGTCTGCGGTAATCTGCATTTCAAGAGTGTCATTACTAAAACGTATTAAGTAGCAACAGTACCAGCATCCGGAAATACATATTGTCATTTTACTTAGATAAGTGATATCTATGATGTTTATTTCGTAGGAATTTTGTCTGAATGTATGGTAAATACTTTTTTATTAGTATTATTACAGGGTTGCCACCACATTTCTCATTTGGGATTCCCAGACTTTTACAGGTTTTCCCTGACCAAAATTGTAATATTCCATGATTTATTCTAAAGTATTTGATGAGTCACATGAAAAATATATTAAATGCTCAGACATTTAAAAAAAAACAAAATAAACATTTATTCAAGTAACAAAAATAATAAATATTTCTTACAGGTAGAAAAATTTCCATTTCTATTGACTAATTGAATTTTAAAACAAAAATATAAAGATTATTAAATTCCATGACTTTAAGTAGAATATTGCAAATGTCCATGACTCTTTACAGAATTCCCTGATGTTTCCCTGACATTTTCGAAATTTCTAAATTCCCTGACATTTCCAGGTTTTCCAGAAAAGTGGCAACCCTGTATTAGGTTTGCAAAAATAAAAATTTTTAAACATATTTTTTATCTTGCTTTCAAATTTAAATGGAGCTAAAATTCCCGCCAAATTCTGCCTCTCTGCGTTTCTCATTTTTTACATGTAGCTTTCATTTCTTAAAGTTGCTGTTTAGTGGGGTCAACTATTTTGAGTTAAAAATATATTTATGTTGTGTTCGAAATGATTACAGAAAACTGCAGACCACTGGTTTCATCCTTGTGGGACTCGTCAGTGCAGTGCTTTCTGCATTAATTTTATACGCAACTAACTTGGTTATATGCTAACCTAATTATGTCGCCAACAAATTGACTCTAGAAGTACACCAATGGCAACAGCTGTGAAAGGATTGAATGCATCTCGCGTTCTGACTTTATTACAAAAAGTCAAAGGTCAACTTACTTGACAACAAACAGGGTAAAACCTGGTAAAAATGTTGGGAGTGACTATTGAACAGTCCGCCGGTTGTTTCTAAATTTTGTTCTAGTACAGTCGACACAATATCAGTAAAATGACGTTTAAGAACTTCGTTATTGAAAGATATCGCCAACAATCTCGGCGGGTGTTCGGGTATAGTATAAAACTGCCATTTTGTTCTCCTACGGCTACACGAGTTCTGTGCCCGCACGGGTTCGCATTTTTTGTTTGTTTCTACATCATCTTTTTGTTTGCCAAAAAATGCGTGTGTCTGGTGCGAAAGGGCAAGTAAGGGTCTATTTTAAAAAAGTGTTCTCTCAGCTTTAGTTTTTTTACACTTCCAAAATGCCAAATATAGGTTACATTCTGTAATGCGTATGCGACCGGACTGTTCAGTAGTCACTCCCAAAAATGTTTTATAAATTTATGAATTTTGAAATAAGTCGAAGAACTGCTGAAAATATGACACCACTACAGAAAATCTTACAGTACAGTTTAATGAAGTTTTTAATGTTTTAATGTCTTAATGTTTAACAACAAAATCAAAGAAAATGAGCTAAATATAAATAATGTAGAAAATGGATTGAAATTTACAGAGGAATATATTAATAGAAGAAAGGTAAAGCATTTTAAAGAAGATATTCATGGTGATTGGAAATAAGATTCAAACTTTTTTTTTAATTTCTAGGAAATGACAATTTTGAGATTTTTGCAAAAATTAGTGACTTACGAATGTTTAAAAACTCTTGCATTTAACCGACTGTATCTCTACTCCTTCCGAAATTGCAATAGTTAACCTATACGGAAACAAAATGTAGGTACTAAAAATTGATAATCACATCACAAATAAACCTCATATTTTAAAATATGGTATGTCTATAAAAAAGAAATAAAAGAAATCTTACCAAGACCTAAACAAAAAAAGTAAAATAAGAGTATTACCAAAAAGTTCTCTTACCGCAGATGAGTCTAGAAAAAGAACAATCACACCAAAACAAACATCCCTAAGCCCAGAATAAAGATAAATTAAAAATATTACCTGATACAACACCTTCTCGTGACTCACAAACAAAACAACTAGGTACTATAAAACGTTCTCGTAATATTCTTGCTTTTAAATATTTGGACAATCTTCCCCATTTTACAGATTTGAATAAAACACTTAAGTTCGTATGAACAAAGAAGTTCAAACACACACGGCACAAAACTGATTCACTAACATAAAATTTTACGGCTACTGTTCCTGGTTATTATACAAAAGATTTGCATCGTTTTTTTAACAACATATCAACAGATTCAAATGTTTCAGAACAGTTCACTTTGTTAAATTATTATTTAGCAATGTCATTTTTCAGGTTGTATGTTAATATATTGGCTGTTTGGCTTTAAATATTCATATTTTAAAACCAGTGTGATTTAAATATTTTTGTACAATGTTTTAAGTTGTAATTTTGTGCGAATTATGTTCCATAAACGGAGTATGTAGATTGCTTATCAAAACATATACCCTACCACCAAACTAACTTTTTACAGTCAATAAGTGGAAAATAGATATGGGCAACTGAAAATCATTTCCAGTAAAGCTTAGAGTGTGCGGTGTACACAGGAAGCAATTTTGCATCTTGGTTATTAGAAATTTCAAAAAAAAGTTTTTAATAAAAGTTGTCTGTGTGCATTAATAAAATTGAACTTTTGCTTTCTTTTTTTACACTCCAATATTGAGCAATCTGGAAGAGGCAATACGCTTTTAGTATGACAATGGGATATGTGCAGATGGGTTCCAATGAGCCAGCCAGCCAGCCTAAGTAATTCTCAACCTAAAGTGTAACTTAAAACTAGAGATACATTATGTACAAACATGTTGAACTACATAAGTGAATGCGTTTATTAGGTAGGAAGGTGTATACTTCTAGTGCTGGGACAATTTATTATGTATATCTATAAGCCAGTAACAGACGGAAAGTGATAATATAATATTTATACAGGGTATCCCGAAAATATTGTGCAATACTTTATCAGCGACTTCTATGATCAAATACAGGAAAACAAGTCCCTGTAATCACAGGCTGAAAAAGTGATTCTAAGGGAGCTACCCTAAAAGTAGGCCCCTTACGATCATTTTCATTAAATATCGCCAAAACTGTTAAAGAGAATAAAATAAAATTTTGCAAAAGCATTGTCATCTTTATGCGCAATATGAAATAAAAATAATTTGAAATTTTTAATCAGAGGTTTCTCAAATCGGGAAGTTGTGGGGTGAATTTATTTTTGTATCAACAAGATGCTTCAAGTAAGAGAAAATTTGTTCTAAGAATTTCATTACATGGTACTCGTATGTATGTATTGGGGATTAAAAATAAAGTTTTATTAAGGGTATACTTAAAAGTTCCAACTGTCTCGCTCATGCACATTAATATCTCCTGAGAAGTAGGTGTTCGTAATTCTTAGATTCCTTGAACAACTTTTGGAATTTTTACACAAAATTTTGAACACAAGCTACTTTTTATTAGTGATGAAACGATGATTGTTATACGATTACGATTACAATTCACAAATAAAAATGGGTGAAAATGAATACAGTGCAACCTCGCTAATCCGTCCATACGCCAATCCGAACCTCCAGTAATCCGAACCGCTGGTCTAAAAAACGTTACCTCTATAATCCGAACAAATCTTCAAAAACCTCGATAATCCGAACAGTTGTGTATTGAAACAAGCAAAAATCTCGGCAAAAATTGGCAATTTTTTCTCCGCGTAAATTTTAAGGTTATGTCAACGTAACGTAAACGTGCGCAAAAAATATTTATATTGAAAGTTTATTTCTTTATTTTTAAAGAAATTTTATGTTATATTGTCGGGTTTCTTATACTTAACATGCAAAAAATATGTACATAAATGTACTTACATACCTAAACATACATACCTGCATGTTTGTACTTGTCTAAGAATTGTTTGGATATTCTTCTAGACATTTTATACGTATGTTATTACTAGTTTTCTCACTAAATACAATGAATATCATTCTTAGCAAAATTTCGCGTGTTTTTAGAGTAATTCCAGTAATCCGAACATTTCGGTAATCCGAACTTAGCCCAGTCTAGGGTTTTCAATCCCGGGATCCCGGGATCCCGAATCCCGGGATCCCGGTAAAATGTCGATCCCGAAATCCCGGGATTTCGGGATCGACATTTTTCTAGGATCCCGAAAAATACCGAAATAATAATTTACGCAAAAGGAATTTTTTTGCATTGCAAAATTATTGTTCATGTATCCCACAGGAAATTACGCCCATGTCCTTACAAGTTTCTATCAGCGCCGTGGGTCAGTTTCGGCGCCGCACTGCCGCGTGCGTAAATAATCCGTAAAATCACCAGTCGCCGATTGTATTTATGTAAATACGTAAATTCGTTCGGGGTGTTTATTAGTTATAAATAATGGCAGGAATGCAAAGTTGCAGCGATTTTTCGTAAACTTTTAAACGCGTTTATTAAACGTTTAAACGGCGTATAAACGCGCACCCCACGCGTAACTTAACGATATTGCAATATTGTTTTGAAACTTGAATAATTAGAAAAAATCAAATGCCATTTGAAAGTTGGGTTATAAATCATAAAATAATATGTACTTATACCGTTGAATGATGACCGCGGCGCTGGCGGCGAAAGTCCTCAAAGGGATGCAAACAATCAATTTGAAAAGTGCATGACGGTTTTGCAATATTTAAGTGGTCGCCTCGCTTTTGCTCTTACGCGATGCGCGCCTAGCACTAGCCGCGGCTTTGTTTAGCTGAAATTTAAGGGTGCCTATATCTAAATTTTATTTGCATTTCGTTTAAACGTTCCCCAAAATGGGTAGTGTCCACACGTGCGGTTAAACGTTTAAACGTTACATCCCTAAATAGTAGTGTTTCCTATTTCAACTTCTGAATTTCGGGTTCGGGATTCAATCCCGGGATCCCGGGATTCTAAATTTCGATCCCGAAATCCCGAAATTGAATCCCGATCCCGAATTCTTAAAACCCTAGCCCAGTCCCAATTAGTTCGGATTACCGAGGTTGCACTGTAATTATATTACTATTGAATTTCCAGCGTAAACAAACGCTACATAGAGTGCTCTAATAAAAAAATACATGCAAGCTAACAATAAATTTTAATTTCTTGAAAACTTAAAATAAAAATCTAATTTAGATTTAAAAAAATACATAATAAAATTAAAAATACATAAAAAATAAAATTTCAAATTAATATTTTTCTACTTCTTGAGGACATTGCGTAGCACAATAAAACACGGCCAGAACACAGACCAGTAACTCATGCCAGTGAACTCGTAAACTGTAGTATTTACCCACCCGGAGTCGTGTGACCTTCTAGAAAGCTCTCAGTAAACAGCGCATGATTGCAGTCGGGGAATACCCGAGCTCTCAGTTAACAGCGCATGGTTGCGGTCGAGGAATGCCCGATGAAAAATCGTGAACTAATCGTATAGATAATTGGCGATTACGATTAATCGGAAAACCATGACCATTGCAGATTAATCATGATCGTAATCGTTTCATCACTACTTTTTATGCAGAAATGCTCTACGTTCTCAGTTTTTCGTAATTTGAAGTAAAAGTGTAGTTTATATGAAGTGGAAATCGACATTTTTTTTCTAATTTAAAATGTCGAATGCGTCATTTTCTCTGCAACTACAAAAGAACTGATCATGTAGCGATTCTACAAAACGAGTAGCTCAAGAGTTCAAAGTTTAGCGTAAAAATTACAAAAGTTGTTTAGGAAATCTAAAGGATATGTGCATGAGCGTGGCAGTTGGAACTTTTAAATAACCCCTTAAGAGCAGGTCATGGAAGACAATAGTATGTTTTTTGAACTAATTACTGCAATAATAGTATATTATTCTATGAGCGAGTTATGGCGGCTATTATTAACGAGGATGAAATTTTAAAGCACAAGCTATAAGTGAATGTTTTAATTCATCTGAGTTAATAATAATCATAACTCGAGAGTGGAATACTTTACTTTATCTGCAAAAACTCATGGGATGTTGCACTTTTACAGCAAATTAGACCTATTACTTTAGACAAGTGTACAAAACAAGCAACACAACATTACCATAGAATCGTACAATACATGATTTCTGATAAAATAAAATAATTTTCATATTTTAATAACCTAATTTCATGTGCCTACGAGTGGGAAAGTGTCATTTCGCGCGAGTTGTACACTATATTTTTTTCTATGATTTCTGTATTTATTCTAAAAAATTCTTTGCGCCAATCCATGAAATTTCTGTACGATTTTTCGTATTTTTCTATGATATTTGTGGAAGTAAATTTAAACAGGTTACTATGGCCATTTCTGTGATATCTGGGGGTGTTAAATATAATATTTCATTGTCACTATCGCTATCCATATTTATTTTTACTTAAGAATAGGGTTTTTTTGTATAAATTGGCTGAATTTATGGCGACTTGCACAGTGACAGTGACGTTTCGTTAAACTGACAAAGCCTCCTGGAGGCGGTTGATTATGTAGGTATGATTGGGTATGATTCGCTAATCATTGAATTAAAATGTCTCAATGACAATTTAGTAGCCTATGAAACCTGTAGGAAATGAATATTTCCTTACAATGTGGCTGTAGGAAATGAAAATCCGTATACAAAGATGTAACGTTCTTAATTAAAGGTGCATATGAAACTCGTATATTGATGTTTGATAAAATGTACGATTTATCAAATTAATCTCTTATTGACATTGCAAAGCAAATTGATGATAGTTGATAATATGGCTGATAAATGTCACATTGGTTATTATGAAATTTGTATAAGAGAACAAGCATCAACAAGTTCTATTACAACTTAAAAACATAATTTCTTTACAAAAATGCCAATCACACTGCCAAACAAAACATATGCAAATCTAGTGCACAATTATTTGCCAATAGCTAACCTGATAGCACTGCTCACAATATCTAAAGAGCGGATTGTTATTCTGGGACTTGCACTGGACGCAAGTCCAAAAATCTGTTCTGCCAAATGAATTGTCGTCCATAGAACTGCTGTCAGAATCCTCAGCGTCAGTAGCCCAGGCTTCCAAAGAACTATCACAGATAGCAGCCGCAATGGCTCCAGCTGTAGCCAAGGCATCCTGAAATTATTATTTGTTTAATAATGAGCAAAAGAATTTCACTTTATTATGGTGATTTCTAAGAACTACTAAACAAGAACTTAGATCTTAAAGCAACACTGACTATGATAATGTTTCAGGTCTGTAATGCATTCAGCGACTGTGTCGCAGCAATCAATAATTTTCGCAACAGGTGTCACGGTTAAATTTCAGATGTCGGACAGTGGCGGTTGGTACAGGAAGGGCACAATTTTTGTTTCTCATGTTTTTGTAGGATTAACAGTGTACTTCAGTCTGCATATTTGCATAATGTTTTTACATACACGTACACGTTCGGCAACAGCCCATCGCATACTTATGCAATTGGTTAAAATGAAATGGCGATATACAAATTAGCGCAGACGAAACAAAGATAATATAAGTTATATTAGGCAGGGTATGCCCCTGGCCAGCTCCCAGCAGTATGCGAATGCACACGTTGCTCACTACACGTGTCTACTAAGTTGATTCCACGCTGGCTTATTTACATTTTTCGAAAATAAATTCGGTAAATGAAATTTTAGAACTGAAGAATACGCAGTTATTGCATGAAACAGTGCGGGAGTTCCGCGTCCGAAATTACATACGGAACAGAATGACGAAGTACGTGGAAAATTGTATATCTGAAAATTCAAATTGAATATGTCATGTAGCTATACGACGGATGCTCCGACGCTATCACAGTTAGTGTTCATTGTGAGGTACGAAAATAAAGGTATCATTCATAAAAGATTTATGGGTTTTATAAATACCACAGGTCATTCAGTCGAGTTGTTAAGTGAAATGATTCTAAATGAACTTGCAAAAATTAACCTGAACACTAAACCTCAAAAATGAATAGGTCAAAGCTTCGATGGGGCATCTGTAATGAGCGGACAACAGAATGGGGTGCAACGTAAAATTAGAGACGTTGAGTAAAAGTAAAAAAAAAACCTTGAAAATTTTAAGGGTGGGGTATTTGAGCACTAAAAACGGGACATGTAGACACATTTTTATTCCAACAACATTCTGAAATTACCAGGTTTCAATGCAATAGTATCAAATCTAAAGCCAATTTTATTCGAAATAATGCGTATTTAATTTGTCCTCTGTTAAATTGCAAATGTAAATGGTAAGAAATATTTTTTCTCAATTTAGCAAACTTGTAACTATTACAGTTTACGAGTTTCCCGTACTCTTTGGGACACATGGTACCAGTAGTATGAGCATGTGAGTCGTGAGTGTATACTATATATATATGGAAAGCTCAACTTCATTTTCGTGGAGGGATTACCTCCTGGATTGTAGATTGGTGAAGTCTTCAATGTAATATGCTAATATGGTGGAGGAAGTGCCGTCAACTGGGTAGTGTGGTCTACCTTGAAGGAAGGTGGCATTTCCAAGAGTGGTGTAGTCTTCGAGGTCGGGACCGGTGGCGGATTAGCTGCAAGTGCCCCATCGGAAGAGGCTAGCTGATGTGATCTTCAGAGGAGACTTTGGAGTCGGCGGCAGAGGGTGGTCCATTCTGGTGCGAGTGGCTAGAAGGCGGTGGTTTCTATGGGTTTTGTCCTCGAGGTTGGCTCGCATAAGCCAGTGGAATGAAGCCATCGGCAGCTACGGTGAGGGCCTACAGGTGAGATTGATTGATAGGATCCTCGATGTGGTAATGGGGAAGTCTTTGTGCTGTCGTTAGTGCAACGTGGTTCACCCCAGAGAGCCTTGAAGTCACTGGCTTCAAAGAGTGGGGTAGCCTTTGAGATCGAGATAGGTGGTGGGTTAGCTACAGGGTGCAGCTACAGTGGGTGCCCCTTGGGAGAGGCTGGTTGATGTGGTTCTCAAAGGAGATGCAGCGGCAGCGGTGGAGCATTGTCTACCTGGTGTGAATGACTGGAAGGCCCTCGAGGGGGGTGCCTTCCTCGAGGTTGGCTCAGATAAGTCAGTGGAGTTGAGTTGTGGGCAGCAGTGTACAGAATGTGATTTGGTGGCAGCATAGACTGAGTGCTGTCATCAGGAAGTGGTCCACTTCAATATGGCTGGAAGATGGTGGCTTCCAGGCGTGATGTTATCCTGGAGTCCGTGATGATAAGGTCCAAATCCCAAGTAGTGATCAGGGCTAGTTGTGGGATGTCCCGGAGCTGGCGATGATGTCCGAATCCTGGATGATGTTGGTTGTCTTGGACCAAACGATGAGGTCCAAGTCCCAGCTGGTAGATAGCTGCAGGATGTCTTGAAGCTGGTGGTGAAATCCATATCCCGAATGGTGCTGGTGGAATGACGTAACGTATAGCAAGTTTTGATTTTATTTTTGACAAGTGATCTTTTCTGAAAATATGCCTTCAAATTAAAATTGTTATTCTAAAACTGAGCAATTGCAGAAAGTGGGTGGTTTCTTTAATTTGTACACAAATAGTTGGAGCAGTTGAGAAAATTGCATTTGCTTTTAATCTGCTTTTTGCCAATGAACCTTGCAAGTGTTACTTAAAACAGATTTTAGTTCTCTGAATATACATTCTGGAGATAAACCTTTCTTGTGAACAAAGTCTCACTGTGAATCGTTTGTTCCATATTTCTACCTGATTTTTAGGCACTTTAAACACGGGCACATTTTCAGAGTTACCCGTATAACAGTATCTTACCCATAATGACAATTAAGTACATGGATAGCAATGTTTTATCGGTATTTAACATGTAAAAATATAAAACACCGACTTGTGGTAAACGCAGTACTATGCCAATTCGCAGATACCACTGAGCTGTCTCTTTCTGTGATTTCTCACTCTAAAATGTTAGACCTTCACTTGAATAACATTGATAAGTGTGCCCCCCAAATTACCTATATGTTTACTCTACAGTAGAGATGCAGAAGTTTACCTTCTTTCAATTCATGTATACTTTGAGTTGGTTCTCTGTCTCGGCGAATAAGTTTATTACAGGACTATGATTTTAATTTATAAAATTATAAATGGCCCTTTGCCATTATTTATCAAAATATGTTGGGTACAGAAATGAAGTCCATAGCCACAATACCCATGATAGCTCAAACATTTACTTGTCGGGGATGAATTATAGAGGAAGCATGAACTCTTTGATATACAGTGTGTTTGATTTCATGTGTCACGGCTGATATCTCGGCTATTGTAAGAATTTCAAACTAATGTTATATATGAAAGTTGTTAGACACTTTATTTTCAATCATTTATCAAAATCAGAAAAACAATTCAGCATCAAATAATTCAGATACGGCAAATACATTCAAAATTTTAAATGTAACGTACATGTTCTAACATTACATGTTCTAAATCTGTATGAAATTCCCTTTACAGCGTTATATCACATGTCATATTTATCTAATCGATTAAAGACATAAATCGATAATTAAGAACCTACCAACAACTGCTTAGGCGACTTAGAGCTTCATTAGAAAGAGTAGGCGGTGAAAATAATGAAATTCGGATGTCTGTTTCTACATGATACGATGTTACTTAAGACTAGCTTGACAACATAAGACTATTCAACACAAACACGGCATAGCAACAACACCAAGAAAGTAACAATAAATTAGTCGGCAAGTTAAGTTTAAAATTTAAGTTAATAAAATCTAAAGTTTTTGTTCAAAGTGACCTGCGTTGTTATGGAAATTAAGAATAAGCAGGAATTTACTCAATTAAGTTGACAGTTCAAGCGATAGAAATTCTTGTCGAAGCCTACTCTTTCGATCAAAACTCTAAGGGTCGGTTGTTAGAACGCGGATCAAAATGTAACGCGAAGCTACATTTAATTCGACTTTCGTTGCTATGATACAACCAATCACGAAGTCAGTACCTTAGCAACGAAAGTCGAATTAATGGTATGATTCTGTAAAAACTATTTTACATTATGTTACTTTAACATTATGTTACTAACATAGCTCTGTTAGCGCGGACACAACATAATGTTATGAAATACGCATTCTGTAATCGCGAATGTTAACTAGACGTTAACATCCTTCCAGTTTGACAGGAAATGTAAAATTTCTATAAAATGGTGCACTGCACATGCTCAGTAAGTGTACGCATATGTTTTAGTGCACGTGAACTGAAACTGATGTGAATAGGGGAAACTCGGAAAATTTAAAAAATGGCTTTAATCAATAGTTTGCTATTCAAAATAAATTGTGCCATCTTTACTTTCTTTATTTGAGACTTCTAGCATGAACTTGAGAAGAATTTTACAAAAAAAAATTAAATTTTACTATTAATATTTGGAGATTATTTGACCAAAACTGATCAGAAAATTACGGAATCTTATGTGTGTGAGGTTCAACTCCTATCGAACAGGGTTCAGCATGTGACCATAGGTAATGTGCGATCAAGTGTGATCAAAGTGACATCAGGAGTGCCGCAAGGCTCCCACCTGGGGCCGGTATTGTTTTCCTTATTCATTAATGATGTTGTGTCGGTATTTAAAAAGACGCAGTGTTTACTTTACGCCGATGATTTAAAATTTTTTATGCGGGTGCATTCGCATGATGATTGGCAGGACATACAAAGTGATCTCAATGGTCTCATTGAATACTGTGATAGCAATGACCTTAGTTTGAATGTTAATAAATGTAAAGTGATGAGCTTCTATAGATGCAAAAAACCAGTTACCTATAATTACACAATAGGCAATGTATCACTTGAACATGTTGCAAGTATATGTGACTTAGGTATAATTTTCGATACTGAACTGACTTTTAATATGCATATTGATAGTATAGTTTTACGCGGATTCAGAATGCTTGGTTTCCTTAGACGGAACACAGAAAACATAAAGAGTGTAAAACTATTGAAACAACTATTCAATTCCTTAGTACTTAGTATTCTAGAATATAACTGCATGGTATGGACTCCATCATATAATTGCCACATTGCTCGGATTGAGAGAGTACAGGATAAATTTGTAAAATTGCTGTTGTGGAAACTTCGGTTTCCTTATGATAACATCAATCATTCTGTAAGACGCCAGCTTGCTGGCTTACCTAGCTTGGAACGAAGGCGCTACAATGCTACAGCTTTCTTTTTGTATAAAATTGTTAATGGGATTGTTGACTGTCCTGCCCTGCTACAACTTATCGGTCTGCATGTACGCTCAAGGAACACTCGATCTACGGTACTATTCAGTGAAACCTTACACAGGACAAATTACGGTTTACAAGACTGCATGTTTCGAATGATTAAACTTTACAATTACTATTTCAGCTCTGTCGATGTTTTTGGGAATAATCTTAATTGTTTCAAAAAGGAAATCTCTAATATGTTTATACGTAGTTTACTTTAATTTTTTCTTTTACCTGTTGTGTATCAATTGGAATGATTTGTGTTCTGTAGATACAGTTGAATGAATAAGAAAAACTCACAAATGACCGATTGGCTGAAAACAGAATTCCCTTTCAGTAAGCACTTAAAAACTTAAATGAATTCTGAGATACAGTCGCATTTCATTTCTAAAAAATATAAGTAGATAAATTATTATAGGCATCTCGTTTGCCATACTAACGAACTCACAAAACGTATAAATGGTAAAATTAACTGGAAACAATTAGAACAATTACAAAAATATAGCATATAAAATTAAAAATCGCATTGACAGTTCAATGTTAGAAGTTTACATTGAGAGTGAGTGGCGCTGTTAGCTATATGCAATGTTATTAACATAATGTTAGTAACAGCATACCCAATGCGTTTACAGAATTGCAGTTTGCTAACATTCTGTTAAAACTTACATTAACAGAGCGTTGACATTATGTAAAGTCTAACATTTGTTTACAGAATCATACCATAAATGTAGCCTCGCGTTACATTTTGATCCGCGTTCTAACAACCGGCCCTAAGTCATGTAGACGTGCAGTTCTTACTTTATTATCGATTTGTGCCTTTTATTGATTAGATATCTGTGATGTGTGATATATCGTTGTAAAGGAAATTTCATACAGTTTTAGAATACATAATAACACTGGGTACGTGCCATTTAAAATTTTGAATGTATTTGCTATACCTGAATTATTTGATGCTCAATTGTTTTTCTAATTTTCATAAGTTATTGAAAACAAAGTATCTCGCAACTTTCATATTATAACATTTATTTGAAATTCTTTCAACAGCCGAGATATCTGCTGTGACACATAAAATCAAACACACTAAAAGGGATTTAGGGACTTTAATGAACTTCCAGAACCTATCAAACAAACTTGCACTCTGAGGGTATTTAAGAGTAAAGTCAGAACTATGTTGGGAGAAAAGAGGCTTGTGTACATGTATGTAACTATTGTAGGTGCTTACTTATATGATATATTGTATTTTGCTTTTGTTTTTTGCAATTGTATTTTTTTTGTTGTAATTGGAATTTGCCGTAATAGAATGTAAAAATTATTAGGATTCCTATTTCAATCGACATTATTATTATTACTATTATTATTTAAAGAATCAATTATCGGAGACAAATTCAGTTCCGGTACAAATTTTGTGATTGATACTAGATTAGAGCCTCGGATTCTACCATAAACACTCTTGATTTATTTTTGCATCTTCCCCATCTATGGAACGCCGTTTGGGTTTTTAATCTTTCAAATAATGATTATAATAATGCTTATTTAATTACCAGACTTAAAATGCAAAATGAATCTTTTTTGCATGTGTCTAGAACAGCTGCACCTATTGTTTTTATCTCAAACATATTTTACCAGTATTTTTGTTTAAAAAAAAGAATTCAATCTTATTTACAAATTTCATCTAATAAACATTTTTAGTTTAGATTTGCAGAAGAAACCATTCATTTTGTATTTTAAGTCTCTTAATTCAGTAGGAATTGCAAACATTCTTACTCAAAAGATTAAAACCCAAACGGCGCTCCATACACCAATTACGATATTTGCAAATATGACTATACATATTTGAAATTGTCTGTCGTTTTTGCTCCAGTGGTCTACCCGTAAAGCTAGAGTGAGATAAGGGACGAAGAGTGGAAGAGCACTGAGTTGACCGTGGCCAACCAGTGAACTACGCCGTTTCAGTCTGCCTTTCGTGTATGTTATGTAACATTATTTGTAATATCATAATGTTGGTAGCTGAATAGACATTTATTATTATTATTATTATTATATGGTTTGACATATTGCCAAAATTTAAAAACCCAAACGGCGGGCGTCCTAAAACTTACATTTATAGTTTTAAGTAGAAAAATCAGATTCCGGCATTTTCCAATAATGCTCGACCAAGTCTTGGTATTTTATAATGTTCTTCTAACAAAAGAATTATTTTTTTAATTCAAAATTTAGAATTGTTTGTTTACTATTGCTTTTGAACTAAATTGTAAAATGGTTGGAAATATGATTTAATAAACTAGGAAATATGATAACTAATTTATTTTAAAAGTTTCGGTCTATATAATAGTTTGTGTTACATAATGATTCAAAAATGTTGTTGACATAATTTTAAAAAGAGTTAATACATAATAGCCAGTACTTCAAAAAGATTTAGGATGCATTTAATTTTTGCAAGCTTTTAATAGGGTTAAAATTTTTAAACTATTCTATATCATGTTTCCTAGTTTTTTAAACCATATTTCAAATCATTTTACAATTTAGTTCAAAAGCAATAGTAAACAAACAATTCTAAATTTTGAATTAAAAAAATAATTCTTTTGTTAAGGTAAGTACAGACTTGAGCAAATTTACGCACACGAACAGTGTACGCGCACGAACATTCGTGCGTGTGATTTAATTTTTTTACGTTCATCTTGACATGCCTGCGCGCACGAACGTGATCCAGTTGTTCGTGTGATTTCACGAAAATATGGTTGACATAGCTCCTGCTCATTTTTTGGATCCCATAAGATGGGAAATTTTTAATATCCATCAATTAATTGGATTACATTTTCTGTCGTCCACTCCATTCCTTATAAACCCGCATATTATACTTCTACATCGACAACTAAACAAGAACTGACACGACCGATGTTTTGCCGTCCAAACTGCGCGCACAATTTCCTTTGAGCATGACACCGAGACCGACCAGCAACGGATCGCGTGCGTGTTATGTGCGCATGAATGATTTGTGTGTGCGAACCAATTTATCAGAGTCCACATTCGAGCATTCGTACGCGCAAACTGTTCGTGCGCGCAAATTTGCTCAAGTCTGTACCCACCTTTAGCAGAACATTATAAAGAACCAAGAGTTGGTCGTACATTATTGGAAAATGCCGGAATTTGAGTTTTATACTTAAAAATATAAATGTAAATTTTAGGACGCCCGCCGTTTTGGTTTTTAATTTTTGACAATATCGTTGCCCTTCTCACGTACTGGCGTAACTGACAATTGGTAAATTTTTCAGAACAAAAAAACGTAATTCGCTTACACTTGTAGGACTGCATTAAACACAGTAACATAACCTAAGGGTTGTCTTTTTTTATGTAGATTGGTGCTGCAGTTACGCCACTTCGTGAGGTGGTGCAGACACTAGAGATATGCATATTATACAACGAAACTCAATTTTCACAAAATTGTCAGTTACGCCAGTACGTGAGGAGGGCGACGATATGTCAAACCATATTTTTAATTCGTCGCTTATCTCACTCTAGTTTTACGGGTAGACCACTGGAGCAAAAAGGACAGACAATTTCAAATATGTATAGTCATATTTATAAATATCTCGAATCATATTCGTAATTGGTGTATGGAGCACCGTTTGGGTTTTAATCTTTTGAGTAAGAATGTTTGCAATTCCTAATTATGAACAGTTGCAATATTTATGAACCTTTACATAAAATATGTACTCGCTACGAGCCCTACAAACGGCATTCCATACCCATCTGCCATATTATGAGAACAAGTTAAAATAGTTACTATTTCCCTTTGTACAGTACAGTTACTAGGTGTCCTAGAATTCGACCACATAAATTTAAGGGAAGATTCTTTGACCAAAAATATAAAATAAAATGAATCTTCTGAAGTGCTCCATACCATCGAGGTAATGATTGAATTAGGGAAGGGAAAATGATCCATTTATTATCCTTGACACTATTCAAGTTGTTTATTATACATACAGGCGACTACAGTTTCTGTTTCTTAAACTACCAACGCAAGTTCAGGTCACGAAAAGTGATAATATAACGTTCTTAGGAATAACTAAAGGTAATATTCTGCCGGGCGATCAAAGCTGGTCAGTAGGAGATGTATAAGTTGAAGGGCAAAAGTTTGAAGCTACTGCAACTGGGGAAGCCAATTGTTGCAGTTGGAATGCTCCTAAGAGAGTTTTTCTTATCTAACTGGGATGAAATACCTATGGTCAGTGAGGCTGACTGACAGGTAAAACGAAAATTTCGAAAAAATGAGCAACTAAAAGATCACCTGTTCCACATATGTATCAGTATTTAAGAACCTTTGGTGGTGACAGAACCCCGAATACAAGATTAATTTGTTCAAAATCGCGAGTAGCCCCTTTGAAAACCATTTCATTACCTCGGTTAGAATTATGTGGTGCACTATTACTTGCACAATTAGCAAAAAAGGTCAAGGATTCGTTAACAATTATTTTAGATAGGCAATTTTATTGGACAGATTCCACCGTAACTTTGGGATGGGTACGTGGCGCCCCCAGTCGCTTCAAACAATTTGTGGCTAACAGGGTCAGCGAAATCCAAGATTTAACAGAACCACATATGTGGAGACATGTACCTTCAAAACAAAACCCCGGCGATATGATTTCTCGTGGTATTAATCCTCTTCATTTAAAGGCGAGAGGTAACAACTATGATTTTTGATGTACACCGGAATGCAGATTACAAGAATATTTACTGTGAATACGTGGAATACACGTGAATACGTGGAATACACATGATTCACATTTGAAGACATTAAACAGTGGAAATCTTTTAATTTTGAGGCCACCGTTGAAACTCCCATTTTTTGAAGATATTCGACTTACTTCTGTCGAAGTAATCTGCGGACTTTTCAATAAATTGCAAAATAAATCATCTCACATCTGTGTACATAGTTCAATTAAAAATAATAAAATAAAACAAGGAATGAAACTATGTATTTACCTGCACTGCGTTTTTATCCATACTCTAATGGAGCAACAGAACAGGGTCAAACACAACAAAAAACAGAGAACTAATTCAGAAGTTAAGCACACACAGTGGTTGAATCGAGAACTTCGACGTAATTTCACTATGAATTCTTAATAAGTTAACCCCACACACCAAAAGACAGTGACAACAAGTGAGGATACTGACGTTGTCAGCGAAACACGTGTCGAGTATAATTACTGTGACACTGTGACGTGTGGGGTTAACTTATTAAGAATTTATAGTCAGAAGTTGAGGTTATGTAGTTATAGCCCAGAAGAGGTTATAGATTAGGCAGTGACTAGGTGCACGTTGATGTGCCCGGATAGGTTATGCGAGAAGCGCGAAGTTATGTGACAAATTTGTAGGTTATGTGAATGCACAAGGAATACGTGTGAATACGCATGGAATACGTGTGAATACGCATGGAATACGTGTGAATACGCATGGAATACATGTGAATTCGCAAAGAATACATGAATACGTTAGGAATACATGTTAAAACTATAGAATACATAGGAATACAGAATGAATACCACAGAGTTGTACACCAGATTACGCAAGTTGTTAACCCTCCGTTTAAAGGTATCACAAATGTGGTGCTCGGGACCCGATTTTTTGAAATATAATAATTTATGGCCTAACCCACCTATCACAGAACATTGCAGTCTTCCAGAAGCTAAGCCACTTGTCTTACTAACATCACAAAAGGCCGAATTTACCCTAATCAGCAGGTTTTCAAACTTAAGCGCGTAACTGCATACATTCTACGTTTTATAGCCAATTGTAGGGGCTCTAACCTCTAAAAAATCAAATAAACTCACTGGCAGATTGTCCGTCGATGAGTTAAGCATCGCAGAAATTAGATTAATCAAAATCGTACAACAAAGTGAATTTTCTGAAGATTTGCATTTCCTATCCCAGGAAACCAGGTAAAGAAATCAAGCAAATTGTTATCAGGTTATCACTCACTCCATTTCTTGACATAAACAATATCATTCAAGTAGGGGGTAGAATTCAAAATTCAAACTAGCAATTCAATCAAATTCATCCCATTGTTCTACCAGGTAATCATACATTGACTAAATTATTAATTTCATATGAACATAAAAAACTTTTACATGCTGGGGTTTCAACGACATTAGCAAGTCTAAGATTAAAATACTGGATCCTATCTGGAAAGAATAATGTGAAACATGTTTTAAGAAAGTGTATTCCTTGTGTAAAATCAATAAAAAATCATTTAACACGTCTCACAGCTAATGCACATTTAACATTTGAAATTTTTTACACAGTGCTGACACAGATTGAAGCTGAACTAAATTCTCGCCCTCTGACCCAATTATCAACCGATCCCAATGACTTATCCTATCTTACCCTGGGACATTTTTTAATTGGAGAAAGTTTATTATCCTATCCACAACCAAGTATAACTCATCTCCCAACAAATAGACTCTCACAATGGCAAAGAGCTGAACAAATTAAACAACATTTTTGGACAAGTACATCAACAACGTACTAAATGGAAATCCGAGGAACAAGGAGCCGTCCGTATTCTATAGATGACTTAGTGGTCATTAAAGAAGAAAACCGTCCGCCAATGTGTTGGGCAGTAGGTTGCGTAACAAAACTTTTTCCCGGCAAAGACAACATCACGAGGGTCGCATCGGTGAAAACTGTGAACGGCGAGTTAGTGCGGCCAGTCTCGCATATAAATGCGTTTCCTTTAGAACAGAACCAATAAAATCAGTGCGTTTATTATTTATTTAGATTTCACGACAATCTGTATAAACATTAACATTGAACATTTGTAGGAACAGTTTTATTTTGTGTTTCGGTATCTGTATTTATCATTTACATACATATATTGTTATTTTCTAGGTATTATTTATCATGTTATTCGTAATGAAAATTTGAAACTCGTAGTTTCAAAAGGGGGAGGATGTTGGAATTTATGAACATCATAAAATGCATTTCTTGCAGAATTATTGCGGGCCTCTTTCTAGGTACCTTGGGTTTAAGCTTTAAGGTTTATGGCCCTCTTCCGGTATACCCGTAAGTTTGTAAAGATTATTCATTCAACGTTCTGCATTCATTCAACATTCAGCTTTCATTCATCATTCAGCGTTCATTCAGCATTCAGCATTGGTCTCGAGCAAGCAGACGTAGAAATCATTATCATTATTTTTTGTTATGTGTAAGTGCAAGTTCTTCAATATAAGTTGTTAGGTTTACGCATGATTTTTAATCAAATCAAACGGTCCTTCGAGCAAAACCAAAATTAAACAATTACAACAAGAATCAGCAGCAACAAATTCAAAACAGATGTGCTAAATGTTAAATCTTAGTTAAGCAGAGAACTGCAATACAAAAAGTATAATAGACCTGTTTGTTAATTTAATTCTAAACCTCATAGCTCATAATTATAATTTTTTGCTGGAAAATGCAATTATATTAAGTAATATTTTAAAACCGTATGTTTGTTCGGTTATATTCTGAGTTTTTTATAAAGGAGTACATAAGTACATTCAAGAACTATCAGCTATTCAAAATTCCAGTTTAAAGAATCTACAAAATAATGAAGGCATGAAAAAGGTTGCTGGAAAAAAAACTTGTGTGTGTCAGCGCCGACGCACGACTGGAATTTGTTACGTTTGAAATTTACCCTAACACCTTTTATTTAGATACTTTTCATGTGTTCTGATTTTCTTATCAATATTTCTGTAGTTGTTTCTGTAGGTACTTTCATTGTTGACCTTCTTGGCTATTTGTCTCTTACGTTTTGATCTGCGACTGTCCCTGGTTTTTGATTTCTTCCCCAAGTCTCGTTTGGTAATTTGAACAGCTTTCTACCTAGAATATTTCACTCTCAGTTCTTGAATTTGCTCCACTTACCTTTTTGTTTCTATTTTTCATATTTCAGCTGATGTGTTTATGTTCCTTTATTCTGTGCTTTCATTCTTGTCACCTACCTCGATCCTGGACTCTGCCGGCGAAATTCTCTGGTTAATTAGGCTGAATGTTGTCTATTCTTGATAGTTTCAGTCTTCTGAATTTGTTTAAGGAGATTTATTGTCAGAACTTTGTTAGTTAGGCCTCTATTTATGATCCACCTTGTCAGGATATTTTAGGTTAGTTCGCTTCTGTCACTGTCATCCGTGTAGGGCATTTTTAGTTCCCCTTCTTTATGTTCGGAGGGTCAGTGGCATGCCGTTCTAATTTTCCTTTCCGTCTTGAGTCTTCGATTCCTTTACGTCTCTTATACTTTATTCTTTCGTCTTATTGTGTCTCTAGAGTGTTTCTATTATCTTTATCTTGCTTTATTTTGGGTCGGTAAGTCTTCTTTAGCCTCCTTCTATTCGGTTTATTGCCCCCCATTCATTGACGCTATTGGAATTTTTGAGTTTCTAGGGGAAATTTGGGTACTTGTAATTTACATGGAACCGACTCGCACTATCTTCTCGGTGCACGCTTTGTTTGATTTCCGATTTCCGTACAATCTTGTCTTTCTCATACTGTGCTTCGACGTGTAGTGTAGGCTAATTTGGAGAGTTTTGGCAATTTTTGATTGTGCTAGCCTTTTCGTTGGGATTTTCTCCAATCACCTATTTTGGGACTTCGATTCATCGTTATTTTTGGATTTGGAATCGTCGTCTGGCCTTTTTCAGGGATTTAAACTCACGTTTTGAAGTTTGGCGTGCTTTTGGCAAAAAAAAAACCACGAGGTAAGCGAGATATTTTTCCTTCTTTCATTTATTTAAATCTTCAATCATCTAAGTGCCCTGTTTTCTTTCTCCTCTTTCGTTTCCTGATTTGTTTGTATTATATTTTAGGGTTTTTTTTGGGGGTCTAATTTTTATTGGTTGGTTTACCTCCATCGAGGAGTGCCGTATTCGCCTCCTGGTGCTTGCTGCAGCACGTGCCACGTGCCCCGAAGATTTTTGAAGCAGCTGACCTCCTCCATCTATCTGTTTATAAGATCAGAAATTTTGGTATTTTTCTACCGTTTGTGTCGCCTGTCCGTTTGGATAATCGTGTCCAGCGGCTGGTTTTATGTAGATGCCTGGTAACGGCTTGTTTGTGACCACCCTGTTTATAGTTAGTTCATTTATTTGTAAATTCATTAATTTAATATCTTACAGTAAATTTGCGTAGTTCATTTGTTTAATAGTTTAATTCAGAGTTCAGTAATACATAGTTGTTTTTTTGTCAATTTGATTATACTTTTTTGTAGCTATTTTCTAAATTCGATTCAATTGTTTTTTTTTGTGTCGTGATTTTGTCACATCCGATACTCCCGTTTGCGCCTCATTGCGTTTTTTTGGGTAGCGTGCGTGTGATAGACCCGTGGGTGCGCCGCGCGAGTGGAGCTTCACCCGTGTTGCGTATTTACCGTGTCACCGGCGCCTATGTTTCTTGTTCTTTTTTTGAGAGCGTAGCGTTAGTACCGGGTGCTTCGCGTCACTTAAGTAATTTGCTAATTAACCTTTTTGTAATTTTTTTAAATTAATTAATTATTTCGATTTGTCATTTCCGCATTTCATTTACCAGTTTTTTTGTTTAATATACACTATTGAAATTGACCATTTTGACTACGTATTTTTTTTTTTTGTTTTGTTACCCCCTTTTGTGTACCAGTGGCTCTTAGGAGTTGTAGCCACTGCGTGTTGCGTAAGTATTTTGGAGGATCTGTCGACAACTCCTTGGCGCCCCTTTCTGTTATTAGCCCACGCCCATCTTCGGCTTTGAGTATAGCTGCGGCCGTATCCTCCATTGCGACGTTACGTCATCGGTGATGTCACAAATTTACTCCTTACGAATGATTATTTTAACTTCAATCACTTGATAATTTTGTTTATTGTACAGAAATATATGTTTCCATAGATACATACATAATTTCAATGTGAAAGGTGCGCGCGGGGCGTTGCACAGAGGAACGTAACGCCTCACTTTTAGTTAACCCTTGATTTTACTCCTCATAAAATTTCCGTACCGCGGGCTATAACTGAAAATCGATTCTTAAGGAGTAAACTCCAATTAACCATAAAACATCAAAGGAAATTCACAGGCTGTTATTTCTGTAAGTTCATATTCTGTGGTTGAAGTAACAAACTGTTCAGTTTCATAATTCTTAATTTAGCAAAATTCAGTTTTGTTGACAGCATAACCACACAAAAAAGACAAGGTAAAAACTGTCCCATAGTGCCCTCTGAAGAACAACAACAACAACAACAACAACAGGGTGCCTTTACTTACATCTGTTCCACTTGAATCTTCAAGGAGGTTATCATCTTCAGATGTAGTAGCTATATCATACTCCAGTTCCACTTCTAAATCTGTGTCGGAGCAATCCGGCTTTGAGTCTGTATCCGTAGTATCCCTTGCTATGTCTGCAAATAAGCCACTTACATATCCTGCTACACTATTAATGTGTGCAGCAGCCTACCAGTTTCTTGATTCTGAAGACTGCACACACTTTCGGTATCCTCTTGGGAAGCACAAGAACTTTCACTTTCCAACTTGAAATACCATGAATAGTTCGGTCTCTTGCTTTCGATGATTGGGTCTTCTGATGTTCTCTGTCTGCACTCCATTCTATAAAACAAATTTTGAAACTTTAACAGATGTTTTCGAAAATTATAATCTATGCTTAAATGATAAACACAAACAACCTTGATAACACATAAAGCAATCAGGACACAGTATCACAAATTCTCACGACCAGAATATACGAAGAAAAGTATTCAAACGTGATAATTCACATGCTATTTAATAAAGTTTTACCTTATTTATATGACTATTAAATCCTATATACATTTACATTAATTACTAACTATTTACACTACACGTGTGGCTGCGTCTCACTTCTGCACGCGCCATTCACATAATGAACTAACGAACGGGAAACGGAGCGCACCAGCTACACGGCAAACAGCACAGAGGAGGACAGCACCAATTTCCGTCATACTGCAAGCGGTAACTCCCGTACTCCGCCTATGCCACGCAGCGTCCAGTTTAGTCACACTCCCAACGCGTCCAAACTTGAAGGTTCGTTTTCCAACAATTTAAGTATCTCCGGAAATGTTTAAGGAGCGATTCACTTTCTGTTTGTACGTATCGATAATGACTTTATCACAGTCGGTTGTGGCTTTTTGCTACTACAAAAACAAAAGTGATACAGTATTTTAATTTTCTTTTGCTGTTCTGAAGTTTTTTTTACAATATATTACGTAGATTAGAGAGTTGGGTCGGTCCTGAACGAATCGTTCTGAGGTCGGAATGGCGCGTCACAAACGTCAGATTTTCATTCCAAACAAAACAAAGCCACGTGCTTTCTGACGTTTTAACCTAACCTCTGAAATATAATTATAGTTGTTTTCAAGTTTTTACACGTAAGCCCAACACACAAATTGAAAATAAACTGTTTTCACTGCAAAACGTCTATAATTATATTGCAAAAACTAGTTTAAGACGTTGTAAATAATATCGATAAACGTCAAATGGCACGTGCTTTTGTTTTGTTTGGAATGAAAATCTGACGTATGACGGAGGCACTTATATCCCCTATTCAAATACAGGATACAGGGATGAGGACACCTGCTGCGCACAATTTTGAATGCGCAATCGTCGGTGAAGGTTAAATTTTCAAGACAGTTTTGAAATGAACGGTTCGCAGTTCAAAAAAGTCTTAAGGCTTGCACCACACACGCACAATTTTGAATGCACGTTTTTGCCTATTAAAGCTTGCCGCCCACTTGCCCGTCACAGCACGGCACGGTCCGTCCCGTCAAAATACGGATAGAATGAAAACAATGCAAATTAATGGACAACGCTGGGCCGTGCCGTGCTGTACTAGTGAGCGGTTGTCCATTAATTTGCATTGTTTTCATTCTATCCGTAATTTTGACGGGACGGACCGTGCCGTGCTGTGACGGGCAAGTGGGTGGCAAGCTTCATTCAAAACTTAACGCAAGTACGTGTGTGAGTGGGCCACTCATAGTCTCCACTCCACTCTTCCTACTCTACCGAAATTTCGGTAGATCTACCGATTTTATATGTTATCTACCGATCTACCGAAATGTTACATAATTCTACAGAAATTTCATTTTTTAATTATACAATTATTAAGAAATAATCGGAAATTGCGCACAGACCATAATTCGTAACGCCTTTGCGTTTTTCCTTTCTTCTTTGGGAACTCGTATGGTATCATTTTAGTACAGCGGTAGGTACATTATAGTTATGCAAAAAACCTAGAACCAAAACAGAACGAAGCCGCCGTGCGCCGCGATTCGGGGGCACCTTTGCAGGGATGTAGGGTTGCCACCTGTCCTTTTTTGAAAAGGACAGTCCTTTTTTCCAACAAAATGTCCTTGCGGCTTTTTATGTACTAAAATGTCCTTTTTACAAACTATAAGTACCCCTATTTTTCCAAATTAAATTCGGGACCTAAGTGCCTCCGTCATACGTCAGATTTTCATTCCAAACAAAACAAAAGCACGTGCCATTTGACGTTTATCGATATTATTTACTACGTCTTAAACTAGTTTTTGCAATATAATTATAGACGTTTTGCAGTGAAAACAGTTTATTTTCAATTTGTGTGTTGGGCTTACGCGTAAAAACTTGAAAACAACTATATGTAATTATAATTATATTTCAGAGGTTAGGTTAAAACGTCAGAAAGCATGTGGCTTTGTTTTGTTTGGAATGAAAATCTGACGTTTGTGACGCGCCACTTATCTCCCGAATTATTCGCAGCGGAACAGACAAATCTTTTTGATTTATGACGATAGTAAACTTGACCACTCTCAGTCAGAAAATATTTGGAAGATAACTGGAAACCTATTAATCAAATTTTGTTTATTAGCATATAATTTTTTAAACTTCATGTTAAGCTATTTGACCTTGAGAAATTCGGGACCTAAGTGCCTCCGTCATACGTCAGATTTTCATTCCAAACAAAACAAAAGCACGTGCCATTTGACGTTTATCGATATTATTTACAACGTCTTAAACTAGTTTTTGCAATATAATTATAGACGTCTTGCAGTGAAAACAGTTTATTTTCAATTTGTGTGTTGGGCTTACGCGTAAAAACTTGAAAACAACTATATGTAATTATAATTATATTTCAGAGGTTAGGTTAAAACGTCAGAAAGCACGTGGCTTTGTTTTGTTTGGAATGAAAATCTGACGTTTGTGACTCGCCACTTATCTCCCGAATTAAAAAAAGTTGCCTGCGGCGCATTTCTTTAAAGGGAGTGACTACTGTTCAGTAGTCACTCCCTTCTTTAAATGTCCTTTTTTTGCTTGGCAAAAAGGTGGCAACCCTACAGGGATGGCTTTATCAATGCCTTCGTGAGAAGGCATTGGCTTTATTTAAAATTCCTACTCATTGTTTTACTCTTTAAATCCGAATCTACCGAAATCTACCGAAATTTGGCAACGAAGCTTCTGAAATATTTACGACTGGGGTTGGCAACACTGCACTCTAGTTCCACTCTACTGACAAGTGACAGTTGACAAACCATAACCATATTGACATTTTTGTTTTTGTATTCCATAGTATCTTATCAAAATAGAAAATTTAATGAAATTGGTAGCATTTGCAGAAAAGGAATATACATAGTTCCAAGTTCCAATATGCCGTTGGCAAATTCTATGGAACCATGGAAAATACAACACGCCGATTCAGAGGTTTGTTGCATTTTAGGCAAGTTCTTCAGCTTTATAAAGACCGCAAATTTATTTTTATTCGAAACTGCTTATCGTGATTATTATAATTTATAAATTTATTCGTTTGCAGCTTTTGGAGTCCCCAGATCCCTAAGATTAGTGCCTGTACGTAGATTTGCAATAATATTAATTGATTAATCAAAATATATTGCACGATATGTATAATATACCTTTGCATGTTCAACACTTCTCTTAGGTGCCTTAGAAAGAAGGAAAAATTTGCATTGTAGTAGGGTAAATATGGGTATGTTTCGCTTTAACTCCATTTTATACAAGACCCCTACCGATCTCAAATTTACACCAATTTTGACAGTCCACCATTTTCTGTTGGAGGGCAGAGTATGGATACACAACACTATGAAGAGTTTAAGTTACGCCCCTTTTTTGGCGCCAAATGGTAACACAAATATCTTCTTTGTTATTTCTCCTCTTCTTCCCCCCAATAAGCTTTAAACAAACAAATGTTTGCCCTCCAGCTGTCAATTGTGTGACACATTCTAAAATGATCTATTATATGTCGATCTAGATATGGGCGATTGCAATTCTTTCTGTAATATTTGTATAAATCGCAGGTGTGATCCGAGCATTTACTAGACTTGATCAGCCATTTCTTCAATGTTATTTCTCTTGCCTCTACACTTGTTTATCTTTATAACGTGATTGGTTACACATGTTAAAGTAGGTATGTAGTTCATACTCGCATGCTGCGCTTCCTGTGCGGGTGTTCACATTCCTTTCATATTAGTTTATCAGTCAATTGTATTTTAGCGAATTTTGCTTTCGGTGCATAGCATCTGGTTTCCCATCAGGAAAGGTACATTTTTAAGGAAAATCTGCGAATATCAATGACAAAAAAGGAATAATTTACCCCACCCAGCACCCCATTGTGTTTCCGATCTCCAAATTTCTTGCTCAAAAATATACGTACTCAAAACTTGGTCCATCCACAAAATTTTTCTTTCTAACGCACTTTATGAAGCCTCTTTCTATCTGATTCAAGAAAAACCGACAATTCGTCCGGAGTTAAAACG
Source organism: Xestobium rufovillosum (assembly GCA_963966045.1). Lineage (NCBI taxonomy): Eukaryota > Metazoa > Arthropoda > Insecta > Coleoptera > Ptinidae > Xestobium > Xestobium rufovillosum. Next base: position 40,855,106 of record OZ014494.1, on the reverse strand, counting down.
TAACATTCCCGTAAATATACTCTAAATTTATCAGAAAAGGGCCATAAACAGTGTTTAAATATCCAAGAATAGACAGAGAGCTAGAGAATTGGCTAGAATTCTCTTTACATCAGAATGGGGTCGTTACACAATTTTTAAAAATCATATATTCCCGAAGATTCTCGTAAAATATTTGACCCGTATTTTTTTATTTTTCTCACAGCGAACGTTTTAGGCATCTAAACCACCATCAAAGTTAAGACCCTCGCCCTTTAAGCCTTTTAAATGATGACGTATCTGCGGCAATGCCGAGAATTGTCGATATCAGCCGGAAAATACAACCATTGTTTGTTTATGCTTGCTAGCGCAAACGTGGCAAACGTCATTTTGTGTCAAGTCAAACGCGTCAAACGTAATAACCAATCGCAGTGTTTTTTTCAGTTTGTCTAGTTCCCAAATAAATGAAGAACCCACCGTTTCGTTATATTATTTTTCATTTCAGCACTGAAACAGTCCAAATTGCATAAATAATAATTGTCAACCATTTCACTACTAACTGTCCGTAAATTGTCTGAATCGGCTTTAACGAAACCTTGCTCTATATTCCGTACACAAATACACTAAACTGACACAATAAGTAGGCATAAAAACATATAAATAAACGACAGAAAACTATTTATACGCCCAATACAAATAAAAATAACCTCCAAATGTCAGAATCTGATTATTCGCTCCCTACTTTACCGATACTAATTACCGACTCGACTGAAACTCCACGTAACTTTCGCTTTCTGGGTACCAAAACATCAGTACAGATGACCAATCACAAGCGCTTCTAAGGTAATGACGTAACGGAGGCAGCACGTGTTTCTGTTTAATTCTCTGAAGGCGCGCTTCGTGCTAAAATCGCCATTGTTTAAATTTTGGGCTACTGGTGAGTAAATAAATGTAACCCAGAGGGTCATTAAACACCTAGTTACTTATTTCTATCAAAATTATATCGATTTTCTATTTAGTGCAACGACCCCATTCAAGACAAATTTTGTATTCATAAATAAATTGATTTTAGAGTTTAAAACTATCTATGGCAGATATAAATGATCATTAAAAGTAGACTTTTATTCATGTAAAAACTCAGATTTTTTTCATTTCATTTTCGCAGGCAATAGTAGTAAGCAAAAATTGAGTTAAGAAGTTTCTCTATGGATTCTTGGTCGGTGTGTCCTAGACAATAAAAAAACCGCAGGGTGCCAGCTGCGGAAAGTTCACGTTTACCCTCCGGCTCAGCGAAAAGAGTAAATGCATGAAACCGTGGTATCTCCTGCGAACTAAGCATTTAATTTCCTGTTTTCTATTAAAGTAAAATATATTTTAACTGCATTTTACTACACTCACCGGCACGAAAAATGGGCCACCACTAATTTTCTAAAAAAGCACCAAATTTTCAACTGAGGTACAGAATATAGGAGTATTTTAAATAGGTGATGTGTAAAGTTGGTCTGATAACATAAATTGTGTTAACAAAAAATAATGTTTTACCATCGCCTCCTTCACACAATAAAATATGTCATATTTCATTTGTTACATTTTTAAACTAATTTTAAACGTCGAAAGTAAGTAAACTTGAAAAGTGGAATATTCAAAATTCCCGCTTTTTTAATTTTTCCCCAGGGCCTGCCTACCCGAAGGCTCAGATGCACTGCAGCCACAAAATGGGCTTATTGTGCTCACCCCAATTTTAAGTCACCCTTTCCATGATCTTGGTACCTTGAACCAAGCGGTACAAGTCATACACTGAATGCGTGGAAAAATCTTCCGGTTCCATCAGACATCGCCGGAAAATTTGCTGCCTCTTTTGGTCCAGCGCTTCACATCTGCACAAGATGTGCATAGCTGTCTCCCGTTCCTTATTACACAAACGGCAGTTAAGGTCTCCGTGATATTTGCCAATCTTCCACAGGTGTTCTTTAACGGTCGTGTGTCCCGTTAGGAGGCCTGTAACGATTCTAATTTGCATCCTACTTAGGCAAAGTAGTTCTTGTACTGTAGGCGCAAGATCATATGTATAAGATAAGGCTGCGTGCGCTGCCACTGAAGATTTTAAGAAATAGCAAGTTAAGTTGTTTCCCGACTACGGGCAAAGAAAGTATATTTTTGTATATAGAGAAAATAGATTGATACCACAAAATTGGTAGCTTCATTATGTACAGTTCAAAATACTTAACAGTGGCGACGAGGAAAAGTAGTGTTTAATATAGTGGCTGAAAATTGTTATTATAATTTTAGTGTAAAATCGCAGTAAAAAGTGGAGGATAAAAATTTCCAACACAAAAACGTCAAAAATGCCCGACGAAAATAAAAATGCGATGGGTTTAGTACCCTAGATAACTACGACCACAAACAATCGGATTTTACAGTATTCAATGAAAGACTAGGTCAGTTTTTTATCGCTAATGGTATTAGCGAAGAAAATAGAAAAAGGGCTATTTTATTAAATAGTTTGTCTGAAGAGACCTACGTCTTGATAAGAAATTTGTGTGTTCCGGCATTACCGGAAACTAAATCATTTAAAGACTTAATTAAATTATTAAGTGAATATTTTACTCCGGTAAAATCATATTTTTCCGAGAGACTGGCCTTTTATGGCTCAAAGAAGAACCACGAGGAGTCAGTGCAGCAATGGGCTGCACGCGTTCGAAGTCTAGCAGCAACCTGCAATTTCAAACCAGAGATGTTGGAAACAGTTATGCGAGACATTTTTGTTGTGGGGAGTGCACAGGCTTTTCGAAGAAGATGCTTCCGATGAGACGGTCACTTTTGCAAAAGTGGTAAAAATTGCCAAAGCAAAAGAATCAGCATTGCAGGAGCAATCTGCCAGGGGTACGTTCGACCAAGTTTGTATCAAGACCGAGCCGGGCGAAGTTCATTATCATCGGCAGAAAAAGTTTCAAAATAAACAAAATAGTCCTGGGAAGAATTGGAAAGAACCGGCAACAGTTTCTTCAAGTAAGTGTAGCGTTTGCGGTCGTAAAAACCATATCGCAGCTGTGTGCCGTTACAAAAACCATGCATGCCACAAATGCGGACAAAAAGGACACCTTAGTCCAATGTGTAAAAACAAAATCAAACAAAATAATTCTTCGCATTATTTAGATGCGATAGAAAACGAAATTGAATCTATTTTTGGTATTCACAGTACTTATTTAAAACATAATACTGAAACTGGAAATTGTCACGATAAACCTATTCATGTAAATTTATTTTTAGAAAATAAGGAAATAGTTTTTCAAGCTGATACGGGATTTAAGCATTCAGCTATATCGGAAGAATTGTTTAATATGTATTTTAAAAATAAGGTTTTGTATAAAAATGATCTGATTTTAAAAGATTATTTTGGTTTGCAGTTTGAGCCAGTAGGTTTTGTCAATTTTAATGTTGTTTATGATAACAGTCCTTATAATTTTAAAATGTACGTTGTTAAAAATGGAGGACCACCCCTGCTTGGGCGCACACATTTTCGTATGTTAGGGTTAGGTATCGCAAAAATAGGTCATATGGAATGTATCGGTAATCACCATGTTAATAGCAGTATTCAATTATTGTGTAAACAGTATGCTGAGATTTTTAACAATACTCTTGGTACGTTTAATAAAGGCAAGGTGACTTTACGGGTTAAGAAGGATTCTACTCCAAAATATTTCAAGGCACGACCTGTTCCATTTGCCTTGAAAGGTAAGGTAGAAACCGAAATTAACAGATTGCTTCAAAATAAAGTATTAGTACCGGTGGAATTTTCTGAATGGGGCACTCCCATAGTACCTGTTCTCAAGGCGGATGGTACAGTTCGTATATGCGGTGATTTTAAAGTCACTGTCAATCCGGTCTTAGAAACAAAGAAATACCCACTTCCGAGAGTAGAGTATTTATTTTCCAAATTACAGGGAGGTCAGAAATTTTCGAAAATTGATTTGTCTGATGCTTACCAGCAACTGCGTTTAGCGGATGAATCTAAAAAAATAATGACTATTTCCACGCATAAGGGTCTTTTTGCTTACACAAGACTTCCATTTGGAATAGCCAGTGCTCCCTGCATTTTTCAGGAAGTTATTGAGCAATTGTTTGTTATACCAGGAGTAGTTACGCTTCTGGATGATATCTGTGTTACTGGAAAAGATGATAAAGAGCATTTAGATCGTTTAGAAGAAGTATTCAAAATTTTACAGAGTTGTGGTTTAAGAGTAACGAAAAATAAATGTATTTTCTTTCAGGATCAGGTTACGTATTTAGGTCACATAATTGACAAGGATGGTCTTCACACAACGGAAGAAAGGGTGGAAGCCATTAATAATATGCCTACCCCTGAAAATATTACTCAATTGCGTTCATTTTTAGGAACAGTAAATTTTTATTGTCGCTTTATACCGAATGCATCTATGAATTTACAACCCTTGTATGCTCTTTTAAAAAAGAATGCCAAGTGGTGTTGGTCTAAGTCCTGTCAGGTTGCTTTTCAAAAAGTGAAAGAATTTCTTATATCAGCTCCAGTATTAGCACACTATGACCCCGAAGCTACAGTGAAACTCACGGTAGATGCCTCACATTATGGATTAGGCGCTGTTATTAGTCATGTTTTTAGTGATCACTCGGAAAGGCCAATTTCATTCGCGTCGCGGTTGCTCCAACCTGCGGAATTAAAATATTCCCAAATAGAAAAAGAGGCGGCGGCGATAATTTTTGGAGTAAAGAAATTTTACCAATATTTATATGGTAAACGATTTCTTTTATATTGTGATCACAAACCATTGCTTTCCATCTTTGGGCCCAAAAAGGGTATTCCCATGTTCGCAGCTAATAGACTGCAAAGATGGGCTTACTTATTATCTGCGTTTAATTTTGAAATTAAATACGTAAACATTTCCCAGAACACCGCAGACTTTTTGTCGCGGTTGCCGAATGTAAGTGAAATATATCAAGTTAACAATTTAGAAAGCAGTACATGTTTAAATTATATTGAAGAAGGCATGCCAATTAATTTTAAAAAAATAAAAAGAGCTTCTAGCACTGATCCTTTGCTAAGTAAAGTGTTACTTTATATCAGAAATGGCTGGCCAAATGCGTGTCCATCACCAGAATTAAAACCATTTTTTATCCGTAAAAATGAATTATCAGCGGAGCATGATTGCTTATTGTGGGGTTATCGCGTTATTGTGCCGGAGAAATTTAGGAGTGAAATCTTAAGAGAGTTGCATTCGACCCATATGGGTATTGTTAAAATGAAAGCTATTGGTCGATCTTATTTTTGGTGGCCATCTATCGACCAACAAATAGAACAAATTGCCAAAGATTGCCGCACTTGCAACATTTATTTGAATGATCCGGCAAAATCAACGTTAGTTCCCTGGGTATGGCATAAAAAGGTTTGGACGAGAATCCATGTTGATTTCTTCGGCCCGCTTTTTAATAAATATTTCATAGTCATAGAAGATTCCGCTTCAAAATGGGTGGAAGCTTCTATAGTAAGTAGCGAATCGGTAGAGTCCACGATTAAAATTTTGCGAGAATTATTTGCGCGATTCGGATTGCCCAAGGAAATAACGTCTGATAATGGATCAGCCTTTACCTCAGAGGAATTTTAGAAATTCTTGAAAGTCAGTGATATATGTCACTTAACTGGGGCACCTTTTCATCCTGCTACAAATGGACAGGCTGAGAGTGGGGTAAAAATTGTAAAGCGTGCAATTTTAAAAGCTAAGCAGGACGGTAATAAAGATTTTCATTTGATAATAAACAGATTTTTGTTTGATTACCGGAACACTCCTCATAGTACCACAGGGGAGGCTCCTGCCAAATTATTTTTAGGTAGAAAGTTAAGATGTAAATTTGATTTGTTGTATCCAAGCACTGAAACAATTGTTGAGCACAACCAAACGATTCAACAAAAGTATGCTGGAAGGCGTGCAGTTACATTTAATGAAAGTGACAAAGTGTGGGTGCGCGATTATCGACGGGATCGACCCAAATGGATCAGTGGCGTAGTTATAGAAGTAATGGGGCCGCGATCTTACCGGGTACAGTTGCAAGACCAAGGTGGAAGAATATGGAAAAGACATATTGATCAAATTAAACCCAATAATGAGGTTAAGAGCATACCGAATGCCCCAATCAAGTCTTTAAATATTATTCGTCTATCAATTCTGATATAAATAATGCAAATAATATTATACCCGAAGATAGAATCTTAAGGAGGCAGAGTCAACTTAGACCCCCTGATAGATTAGTGGTAACATAATTTTTTTTTATATTAAATTAAGAATGTTTAAGTTTCATTGTTAATTCTAAGGAATTGCGGTGGAGGTGTACTGTAGGCGCAAGATCATATGTATAAGATAAGGCTGCGTGCGCCGCCACTGAAGATTTTAAGAAATAGCAAGTTAAGTTGTTTCCCGACTACGGGCAAAAAAAGTATATTTTTGTATATAGAGAAAATAGATTGATACCACAAAATTGGTAGCTTCATTATGTACAGTTCAAAATACTTAACAGTTCTGAACATCTCTTCCTGCAAGGTCCATTTATATATGACTTGCTGTACCTGTGTCCTGGAATTCTGTTCCAGTAATTGTGATGTTGAGCGCGAATCCATCCGTTTACTTGGTGTCTGACGGCACTCTTGGTTATGCCTAGGGCAGGTTCTGGTCCAACAAAAGGTTCGTTGGAGCCCCGCTTTGCTCGTTCCCTATCAGCCCACAGTGGCCTCGAATCCAAAGTAGTCTCACTGAGTTCCGCATGGCTAGGATATTAAGTTGTTCGAAGCACTCCCACACTAGTCTGGAAGACATTTTTGGGCTCAGAAGAGCCTTCAAAGCTGTCTGACTGTCTGATAAAATAAAAATCCTCTGATTTCTATAGCCCCTCTTAATATTTTCCCGCGCACATTGTAGTATAGTGTAAACCTCTGCTTGTAAGACATAGCCATATTTGCCCAGAGAGGAGCTAAGTTTCACTCTTGGTTTATCTCCAAACAATCCTGACCCAGCACCTGTGTCGGTCTTAGAACCGTCGGTGTACCAGGTTAGACTGCCGGAAGGTATGGTGTTCAAAATTTGGTTCTCCACTAGTCCTCGCTATTCACATCACTATCACCCGAGAAGTAGGTGTTCGTAATTTTTAGATTCCTCAAACAACTTGGAATTTTTACACGAAATTATGAATGCTTAAGCTACTCGTTATGCAGAATTACGGTACATTCTCAGTTGTTTTGTAATTTCAGAAAAAAAATACACATTTGACATTTTAAATTGGAAGAAAATTGTCGATTTCCAATATATCAAAACTGCGCTTTTCCTTTTATTTACGAGAAAACTGAGAATGTAGAGCATTTCTGCATAAAAAGTAACTCAATTGTTCAAAATTTCTTGTAAAAATTCCAAAAGTTGTTTAAGGAATCTAAGAATTACGAACACTATGCGTGAAAGATGATATACGTACGTCATAGTACCTATAGTTACAAGTTCTGAAATTTGATTCGGACAAAAGTTTGCTAGCATTTAATGCTTGCATCTTCTAGCTTTAAATTTTATTACTGACGCAGTGAAATGTACATGTTCTAAAAAGTTTCTTTTTTCAGTCTCAGTCGGGAGATGGAGAAGAGGCTACCGGAGAAGAATTTACTGAAGGTGAACACGAAATAGAACTTGGCGAGGTCAGTTTTCTATGTATACATATATGTATTGGGTATGGGTACCATTAAGGTTGGCGACCGGCCATATCACGTGAACTTGTGATTATCGGAAAAATTCTTTTTAATAAAAGTGACCGTGAGAAATTCCACAAGGATATTTTTAGTTTGCTTGAAACACTTCATTATCCTCGGCCTCAGGAATACATAAGCAGGTGTTTGCATACAAACGTCGAGTCTATCTTTTTTAAATGTCTTTGGCATCAACCAACTTATTTAGTCTTTTTGGAAAGGGAATTTATAGGGTAATAAAAATATCTATTTACTCTTAAATCCTATTTTATATAGGAGCCATCAGATGACTACAATATACGAATTTACCAAATTTTCTAAAAAAATTTAAATCTAATGATATATTTTTGCAAATATGCTTCTATTATATACAAAACGAAGAAAAGGATGCCATAAACCAGAACTTGCTACTTAGGGAGTTTATAAAATTATCTACCTAACTATGAAAATAATAGAAAAAACAATAGAAAAGGGAAAGAGCGCCTATATAGAATTTGTAGATTTGGAAAAAGCCTTCGACACTGTAAAATGGAAGATGTTCGAAGTGCTCAAACATGTAGGGATGAAGTATAGGGATAGAAGAATAATTCATAAACCATACAAAGAGCAAATAACGGCAGTTATAGAATTTGAGCAGGAACATAGAGGCGCAGATATTCGAAATGGAGTGAGGCAAGGCTGTGCGTTATCGCCTCTAGTTTGCAATTTATATATCGAAGATGCGATTAATATTGTTCAATACAGAATAGCTGCTGGAATTAATATTCAGGGCCAAACTATTAATATGCTCAGATTCGCGGATGATATAGCAGTATTAGCATCCATCAAAGAAGAATTAGGAAGGACTGAATGAAATGGAAGCGGTTTTGATGGAGGGCTATGGTATGAAGATCAGTAAAAAGAAAGCCAAAATTTTTGTGTGTAGGGGGCGTGGAAATAGGACTAAAACGAAAATACAAATTGGAAACGAGAAGATAGAAGAAGTCTCAGATTTCTGTTATTTAGGAAGTCAAATAACTCGCGATGGTAGGAGCTCTAGAGATATAAATCAAAGAATAGTGCAGGGCCCAATTGCATTTAATAAAAAGAAACAGGAATGATAAATGTAGAAATTCGGAAGAGGCTCTTAAAAACGTTTGTATGGAGTATCGCATTGTACGGGTGCGAAACTTGGACGATAGGAGAAGAGGGTAGGAAAAAATTAGAAGCATTTGAAATGTGATGCTATAGTCGCATGATGAAGATACCATGGATAAAGGTTCAAGAAAAGGCCTCACAATTGCGCCCAGAAATTTCTTCTTTTGCATGACAATTGCATGGTGCATAAGGCACCAATTGTGCAAGAAACGACCAATAAATGCGGTTTTGAAGAACTTGCTCATCCACCCTAAAGTCCTGGCCTGGCTCCCTGTGACTGTTATCTCTTCCTATATCTCAAAAAACACTTAAGGGGGCTCCTGTTTTTGTCGAATGAAGAGGTGAAAGAGACCGTAGACGGCTATTTTGCAGAGTTATCAAAAGATTTTTTTTTCGAAAATATGGCTTAAGTGTATTCAAGGGCAAACGTGTTTGCCAGGGAAGTCTCGCATCACACACAATTCGGCTTTGGAGTATCTCAGAGCAACACTGTATTTATTCATTTATTTTTTTCGAAAGTACCGTACAAAACAGATTTCATGACAATATTTTTTTAATTGTCCTGAGATGCCCTTTAAATATCTAAACTATTTGAGAAAATATTATTCATAAATTTGGTAATCGCCAACCAGCTCCTATGTAAAATAAAACTTAAGTGTAAATACTGCTCTTCATTGCAAATTCCCTTTGCAATGAGACTAAATTTACTAAAATTAATTAAAGCATTGTGGAGATATCCAATTTTTTGTGTAAGGTAATTCCGAGGGTAATTCTTTTTCTCTCCGTTCCTTTATTTTGAAAGCCGGAGCAAAGGGTTATTAAGCAATTTTGTAGAGTATTATGAGAAGATTTTAAAAGTTCTAAATGCCACAAATTTAAAAGAAAAAAACGTATTTTATATTTGAAACTGATTTTTCAAGATTAAACAAAAGAAAGTTGCGCGACATTTGAATAGGATTCATGGTGTTCGATTCTACGATATCATTTGACTCCCGGAACATATTGTCGGAAACCGTATTATTTTAAATCTGTCCAATCATCATAATATAGAAATGCGCGACCTTTAGTTGACAATCACTCATTATCAAAATTTTAATGTAGTATGAAATGCATATTAACTTCGTGTTTGATGTACTAAAAATTATAAATTCGATTAGGCAGGCTTCCCCAAAGACTTGTAGAGGGGACTTAGCTATTTACATTTTCGACTGAAGCAGGGTGAATACTCACAGTCTAAGCGTTTGTGTGCAGAAAAGGCAAAACAAAGCAGCCGACCAGTTTTGTAGTAAACAGGTGCCGCCGTGGAAACAGAGTATCGCGGAACATTCGCCTGGTCCGTTGCTTGAATTTAATAACAAATAACGCTACCCGCGACCCGCTGGCCTACGAACGTGTAGACTTCAAAACAAAATCAGCTCTTGCATAATCACGCCAGGTCCATTCTAGAAGTCTTTGAGCTTCCCCATTCTATTAAAATTTAATTCATAAAGAGACTGTTGACTTTTCCTACTGAGAGGTTGAAGCTACTTCTTAGTTTGAAAATGTTTTCCTCCTAGGTATCTGTTTTGATATTGCCTTCATGCCACTAGAGTACCATCACTGCAGTTTTGTTAATTCTTAGTATATTTTATTAAAAAAAAATCGAACTTCAAAAAAGTGTTACTAACACCAAAAATGAATGTTCGTAAAATTCTTAAAATTAAAGATACTAGAAATGGACATAGCTGCAGCGATGGGACTCGAGTGGTATGAGGGAAATATCCAGGAGTAACCTTAAATAAGCATTAAAACGGATACCTAAGAGAAACACATTTTCAAAGCAAGAAGTAATTTCAATCTCTCAACAGTTCCTTTATGAATTAAATTTTAATAAAATGGAGAAACATGCCTAATCGAATTTATAATTTGTAATGCATCAAGCATCTTAGAATCAATTAGAGCTCTTTCAGATGCAGCTACTGTATGCCAGATACAGTATGGGGATATAGAATCAAAGTAGAAATTAAGTGTATCAAATACATACATACATGCTGCCCCGGGTTAGTTGAGAATACGGTGTAGTACACTATAATTCTATAATAGACGTCGAAGAGTGCGTTTTGGTGTGGTTTCTTTTAAAGAAAAAAAAGACTCAAAGGAGATGAACCCACAACCCACATAGCTTAAATTAGAGTAGCTAAATTAATAAACTTCTCATTCAAGGTTGAAATAATAAAGATTCTATGCCTATGATATAACAGATTTTCACATGAAAGTATCTCTGTCTGAACGGCCCCATAAGACCTAATGACTAGAGCTGCGAATTGTATGCAAATGCATAAATTGTTTGCTTTTATGCGCTTAAGTACAATAAGTACAAATCTCTGGAAATTAAGTAAACAGTGAAAATGTTAGAAGATCTCGTAGCGCACAAAATCTGGATTTAGTTCTATAATTCAATGCCTGGCGGTGTATTTGCCCGAGAAGTAGTTGTTCGAACGGTCCAGTACCACTCAATCAGTGAAAATGTTATAGTGCATATAAATGCATATTCCGACGTTTCTGCAAATTTTCATTTTACATCCATATTAGGGGTGTTGAAGCACAAAATGGTTTAGAAGCCAAAATACATATTTTTTTAATTGCCATCTCTAATGCATGAAAATGTTTGAGAACGCATATTTCTGTTTCTCATAAAATTTATGATCTGTTTCTGTTTTTGTATGTTTTATGAACAATGGTGTCGTTGATCAATAAAAAATATTATTTTTAAAAACTAGGTGTATTTTGTGCATATACATATATTGCAGCATAATATATGGACTACTGTATGTGCATAATTTGTGGTTTTAAACGTGCATATATGCTGCTTATTTTCAAGGTTTTTAGTGCATATATTTCACAGCCTTACTAATGACAAATCAGTATGCGGGATAAACAATCTGTCGCCGGCAGCTGTCTGTGAAGGATACCAAAATTGAGTATTGCAATACTGTATTCAAAGCCCGTGACAGTGTGAATAGCCCCGTTGAACATATATGCATAGCTCGCCCACCATTTCCGTTACACCCTGTATATTATTGTACTTTTCATCTTTTACCCATGTGAGTGATGTCATGTTTAGTAAGTAATTGCAGTTTGGTACCAAAAGCGTTTTAACTACAAAAGCACAGTATCTGCAATTCACAAACTGCCAGATATGAGTCCGCAACTCCTTAAATGAACGTACCTGTATTTATTAAAATTGACTTACCCTGATGTCAAACTACACATAGCACTCTAAAAATTTATTGTATTAATCAGAACAAACTTTAAACATTAAAAATAGTTGCTTGTCCACTAGTTCTTTGCAGTTGTTTTGTGTTATTGTTGGTAAGTACTGTGATGTATCATCCAAAGTGCAACCAAACTGCAGGTTGGAACACGCAAAAAGAATTGGTGTCATCACTTGTTTGGAATGAATGGATTTAAAGTAGGTTACAATGAATGCATTTGTCATAATCATTAATTATGTATTATTTAATTGCACAGGCATTTTAAATTCTGTGTTGTTATAAGAGTTAGAGTAAATGCTTTTAAATTTACTAAAGATGCTTAATAGGTATTTAACGCAGATTAATGATTTGAAAGGAAATGTAAGAAATCTGCACTCCCTTTCCTAAAATTGAACAAACTTAAAAAATTGTGTTTTTATATTGCTTCTAATTGTTATATTTGAGACAGTTTCTTATTTTTATAATTCCGAATTCGTATTTTTACTTATTATTTATTATTTTTACTTATTTGCAAATTATGTTTTAAATATGGATTTAATCACGTGAGATTAAATGAGAAAAAATACGGGGTGACCACTAAATCAGGCTCGCCCCTATAACATTTTTATTTTCCAAGATAATAATTTATTGGATATTTGAGAAACTTAGATAACATAAATCCGAATTATTTGGAGGGATTTCAAATTTTCTGAGACTTTCAGTTCCACCGGAGATGAATCCATATGTAGTTAGATTTTCTAAATAGACACCTGTATATTTTTATATTTTTTAGATCCAGCAAGTTATTACAAATAAGATTATGCGAAATGTAAATGTAAATGTAAAAAGTATAAAACAAAAATTTTTTTGATGCAAATGAAATTTAACGCAAATACTCCATATAATCTAGTTAGTGAATGTCATAACTGCATTTTAGAGGGTGACTCTTAGATACAGTTCAATTTTTAAAAGAAGCAACTTTTGTAACTAATTTATTGTCGATTTACGACCAACGTTATTGTCGTGCATCACATTCATATTGAAAAGAAACAGTATGGATAATCATGTCTTTCACAACCTTTAATGGTAAGAGCGTAATGATGACAAAGACAACTGCTTAAATACCGTCGTAGCGCATATGGTCCGTGGCAAGTCCAACTGTGAGTGTCAATCTGTCAATGTCAATGTCGGCATCTAGCCATTATTGGCTACAGCGACGGCGCCGTGTGAATTTAGTTTGTTCCTCGTCTGTGTTATATTTGGGGGTTTTGAGTTTATTCGAGTTGTTCTAATATAACTGCCGTTTTGATTTGTTTTGTTGTTCCGTTTGCTGTTTAGAAATCTATCAATTTCATATTGGTTACAAAGAAAACTTAATCGGTAAGTTTTTAGGTTAAGTTCAATATTACAAATTTTAAAAATTTATACATTTACAGAATTTTCCTTAAGCATGAGAGGTCGTATGTTGAATTCGAAGTGCCAGGAAATAGTGCTATCCCTGCTCGATTATTTTAAAGCTGAAAAAGGAAACAGTGCCCTTTTATTGCCACTGACAGCTGTATTTTCAAATGAAGTGAATGAGAGTGACAAATAATAATAATTTATTGACTGAACACCATACATTTAGGGATTATAATATTGTAGATTAGACAAAATCTTTTTTAAAGTAGGTATGTGCAGAACCCTTCATGCGGGAATTGATTCCCACTTAACAAATTTTTTGTATAGTTTTATATTATTTTTGTGTTTGATATATTATTATGGTTAAATATTGCAAATCCATAGACCCATCGTATGTAATTTTGCAATACTACATAATATTAAAATCATTGCTTCTACATAATAGCTAACAATATAACATTCTTATCTTTGCTCTTTACTGTATTCCCGAAGACTGAAGAACCTGGTTTCTGTTCTACAGGACCCCATCGACGCGTGAGCCTCATCCTTTCTGCCATTTGTACTTTTACTTATTGTTTAACTTCATTCCTTTTTCATATTTTGCATATGCTAAAATATATCCTTAATTTAATCTGTCAAGACTGTTGAGTTCCTAACTCCCTACCTTACCTTCTAAGTGGATTTTTCTCTTGATTTTCCCTATTACTCAATTTTTCTTGATTTTAGTAAGTAATTAGTACCTCAATTTAAATTATTCATCACTTTAGAGCGTAATTTTAAACTTCCAACATTTTGCTGACATTTACGTTTCTGACGTTTGTTTGACAAGTATTTGCGTCGACGGTTACGTCTCAGAATGCCGTCATTGAGAGAAGAAACAACTACGACATACGCCTCGATCTTAATTCATACGAACATAGTCGATGACGAAAGATGCTTCTTTTAAAAATTGAACTGTAAATATTTCAAAATGTGTATGAGCTTTCTTGCAATCGAAACAAAATGATTTAGGTGTCATTTTATTCAGAATTTACCGTCATATTAGTATAGCTGAAATAAAAATTAGATGTACTTTCCCATTTTAATTTTGTCAATTAGATATGCATAAGCAATGACGTGCTATCCATGATAATTTAGTGGTTAGAAGAACCGCTCAGAAAGTGGAAAGCCTAGTTTCAAGTCCCACTTGCGTTTTGTAACATTTTTCTTGCAGTACCTCATTTGCAATTAACTTAACATTGAGCAAAATCAGATGCCCGAAATGATGTTTCAAATAATTTTTTATTTTGTTTCCTACTCACAAGCGAATTGCTGTCTCAATCAAGAAGACATATACAGGGTGCACCAGCTAAGCGTTCTTATTTTAGAGAAAAATGTCACATAAGAGACCAGCATTGATTTTTGTTTTTTTGTTATACAGGTGAGTCAATAGTGCGTAGTCGGTCCTTATCTCTGATTCTATTCAAGATATCAACATGAAATTTTGCGTGTGTGTGGAGAACCCCACGAAGCTTCTGTTAAAAGTTAAAATTATTTTGATGTATACAGGATGTTCACGTGCTACGTACCAAACCAAAGTTATGTTTTTTTAAATGGAATGCCCCACATTTGTTTGCATACTTGGATGCCCCATAAAATTTCATGAGAGTTAATTTGTTACACGGTGGGGTTTAGAGTAAATGATGTTAAGATATGGCGTAGACTGAATAACTCAAGACGCCTTATATAAACGCAGTAGCGGTTTTTAATGTCATAGTAATTGATAAATTTCATAGATGGCGCATACGTACAAAATTTATATTTCCTAGCTTTAGCTCTCCGAATAAATATTTTTATTTCTCCAGCCGGCATCTGCCATCTGGATATATTATTTGCAGGTGGCGCCCAGGGCCGGCCTCGCACGTCCGAGTATAATAAGAACTTTCCAGTAATAATACAAACTAAGCCCAACAATTTTAACATTTTTATTCGTTGTGGAATATAATTTATGAATCGCAAATTGAATTATTATTATGTGCCTTTGAAAGCGGAACACCCACATAGGTATCTACCTTTTATTATTGAAAATTTAAAAGCTGGTAACCCTGACTTTGAGGTACAACTTTATTGTACTAGACGAAACCTTATTAAAAGTTGTCATACCTCAAAATCATGTTACCGCCTGTAAAAGACGATTCAATATTAGAGTTACTAATTGAAAAAATTCCTGCAGTGGTTGGAACAGTTGAATATAAAGACAACAGTTAGAGAATAACTTCTACTTCGTTTAAAATTTTAGATTCACTGTTTTTTTAAGAAAAAGAAACCAGCACAAACTGAAAATCTGACTTTCAATTGACGTTTAAAATATAGATACCTAGGTATCTAAGTAAATAAATACTTAAAAAATGTAATATTTATTTTAAGCGTTCTTCATCCGCAATAAAACATAAACAGAAGTACTACAAAGCATAACCTAACTTTTTTACCGGTCGATTAAAATAGGCCGGCAGATTCTAATTGAACACATCATTAATGACGTCATACAGATTTCGCCGGCTGTTTGTAGCCAGCCGTTACCGGTTGCATAATATTTGAAACACAGGTCGCTGATGGGAGCATGGTGGGGCTAAATACTAAGCTGACTGGTTTACTTCCATTTTCACGTGCTTTAATAGAGTGTTAAACTTCATGCAAAGCAACCTACAAAGGAGTGTTTGCTCGAATTGAAGCGGATCCTTTTTGTTTTTTTCTTCTAAAGTTTATTGTAATTTACAGAATTTTGCATTCGACGTGTTGTGTCCGGTGTTCCGTCAGGAATGGTATTTTTTTAAAGAAAATCCGCGAGTACTAATAAAAACAAGGGAATAATAGCACCCTAAAACGTTGGATATCTCTGCATGCTCCTAGCGTCCTATGTTGCAAAATATGCTTACCGGTTGTCTGGCTACGGCCGTATTTTATACCTTAGCCCTAGACCACTACTAAAATTCTGGTATATGCCGTCTTCCAAAAAGCGCTAATATTTGTATTTATAAAATTTTCTGTAGTACCTAAACAATAAGTGGTCTGGAATTGTCCGAAATTTTCCAAAAGCTGTTGCTTGAGTAAAATTACCTAAAAATTCCAGACCACGAATTGTATTTAACAAGATTATTTTTTGAATCGAAGCAAGGTAGGTAGTTCAAAACGAAATTTTATTTCAATTAATTCATTGCCGAACATTGTACCTTTTGTATGTTATTACAATAAAGTTTTTATCTATCTATCTATCTATGTTGGGAATATTTGACGTTTGGCAGGTACTAAAGTAACTAGATTATAAATTATAAATGCACCTACAAATTCGCAACTATGGCAACTTATCAGTTATCAACAAGGAAAATTATCGAAAAAATTCCCGACTCAAATGAAATGTTTCTATTGGTCAATTTGACGATGAAAAAAATAATCAGCATGATTTTAAATTTTAATTTTAAGTTATACATTGATCGATGGCCATGTTGCAAAAAATCCGTTTACTCCGGATTCCAAAACAAAGTACATATTTTCATATTCCAAAAATTTATTTTACCTGAATATAATGCCTATTGTTTACATCTCTCCGTATCTTTCCACGGAAAATTAAAGTTTTAATCCCGGGATTTTACATTTTTTGCTCTTATGGCAGTTGAAATAACTCCAGAAATTTCCAGAAATTTCCACAACGGCAATCAAAAATCAGAACTGAATGCGGCTCTGTACTTCAGATTGCTTTCATTCGCGGCATCCCTTTGTTGGGGCAAAATCGTAAATCATTCAAAGCATAGGTAGAAATATTGGATATACGTCATTCTTCTTATTCTAATAAACACATTAGCAGACTTGGGCTCGTATGTCGCATCTTAGCTGATAGAGTTCTCGGCTAAAATCTGAAGTGGTTACAATTTTTTCGATACACGCTTCTAGTAGCTGTATTTCTGTCTAACTTACGATGTTTAATACGATAGAGTGCGAAAGATGAACATGCGTTTTGCAAAAGCTTGAGGACTACCTATATTTGCCTCTAGCGACATCTCAGAAATGTATCAAAACTAACGTTTAAAAACCAAGCCATTGGTGAGGCGTCTTTAGTTATTCAGTCTACGGATATGGCCATTTTAGTACCACATTTGTGGTGCCACTGACGTCTGCTGGTCAAAGCTAACTGAGACTTTTTTATTGGACTAGGTTCAGAGGATAATAATACTCTATTTGTAAAACCCATTAACACTTTTTTCAAAATAGTTCATATTGTACAGGGTGGCCAACTTGCGCAAAATGGAGCTTTTCTCAAAAATGTTAAATAAAACACCCCGTATATTATTTGCAGGATTGGTAGCTTTTGACTGATGCAGATATTGGCAGGTCTGCGACTGATAATTTAGGCAGAAATAAAGATTGAACCTTAAGAATTGAGATTCTTGCCGTAATTTTGTACCATTTTTGGGGAATTTTCCCCATTTTGCCGCCCAAAACTCAGAAAAATACTCACACTTTGTTTTTACAAAAAATTTAGCGAACAGAGTTTACACCGGCACAAGATTACTTCTTGAAAGGACGGTTTTCTTCCATGGCACTCCTTGTTTCAATTTATACCTAGGTTTAATAAGTTACCATTTATTTAAGAACTAGCGGGCCCGGCAGACGTTGTCCTGCCTAAAATTACTTTTCGTATTGAACTTTTGATTCATTAACCAAATCGTTTATTGAATGTGAAACATTTTTCTGATTACGTTTATGTTCAACCAAATAAGTCGTTCCTATCGTCAGTTATGATCGCGAGTGCATACAAAAAATTATGATTTTGACAGTTTGTCCGAATTTCCAGACTTACGCCTATTCATATCATACAAAAATCCAATAAAATAAAGCACTTTAAGTTTTTCTGAATTTTCCAATTTTCCGGGCAACTTTTCCAATTTTTCGTTCCCTAAAAAACTTATTTTTGAAAAGAATTAGCCAAATCTGTCTAACCGTTAAGCACTTTCAGTTTTTCCCGAATTTTCACATTTTCCGGTAGATTCTCCAAAAATTTTCTTTCATACAAACCTTGTCCTGACAATTACGATCACAACAAAAAAAAATCAGCCAAATCGGTCCAGCCGTTAAGCACTTTTAGTTTTCCTGAATTTTCAAATTTTCCGGTGGATTTTCCAAAATTATGATTTTTACAGTTTGTCCGAATTTCCCGACTTATGCATATCCATATCATACAAAGGTCCCGTAGAAAAAAGCACTTTCAGTTCTCCCGAATTTTTCAATTTTCCGAGCAACTTTTCCAATTTCTCGTTCCTTAATGCCGCGTACGGCCTCTGTTTTGTCGACGTTCCAAATTATTTTGTGAGTAAGCTCCAACTGAGCGCGTCAAACTCGACTGTATCCGTTGTTCCGGAGTCATAATGGATTGCGCTTGAGGCTTGCGAAATTCTTATTCGACTTGGCTCCAAACGCTATCTACGCTCTTCATCAGTCTCATTGACTCGACGATCATGTAGTTGGCTTGCATTGCGCGTACACCGACCGATTTTTTGACGCCTCACACGTGGCATTTTTTCCAAAGAAACACCAAATACATGATCATCACCGATAACACACTGACAATTCAATTTTTAGAACTGTCAAACTGAACATCACATTTTTGTTTGTCAAACAGATTTTCATACAAACATACCATCCAAATTTTCGGCTTTCCCGGTGGATTTTCCAAAATTTTCTTTCATGCAAACCTGGTCCTGACAATTACGAAAACAACAAAAAAGAAATCAGCCAAATCGGTCGAGCCGTTCTCAAGTGATGATCTTACATACATGTGGCAATTGATTTTTATTTATACAGTGAGGTCCTAAAGTTTGGAATAAAATTCATAATTTCTTTTTTATCAATATTTCAATGAAATGCTCGGACACGTCAATTTTTATTTTAAATTTAGAATTTTGTAAGGGATATGTAAAATATACAAGTTGTCCCATTTTCATGTACAGCTGTCAATGTCAATTTTCTTAAATGGAACGAACACCCTATACATTTTCATATTTCTGAGTAGTCCATTGAAAGGCAATTTCATAAATGTGGCATTTGTTACCTTTTACTTCCATGGCTATCGAGATATCAACACTTGAATTTAGAAATTCGTCAAAATTAGAAGCAAAAAAAGCAAAGTATACCTCACACAACCGTATGACATCAAAGATTTATGAACGAAAATACGAAATGAAATTCGGGGAATCACACCTGAAGTTCTTAGAAATGTTCTTTACGAATTCAAGCACAGTTTGGCTATAGCTTAGCAAGTTCTTGGAGCTCACACTGAACATTTAATTTATATTATTTTTGATGTTAATTACTTGCTTGTGTTTTTACGCAACATTGTTTGTTATTTCGTGGTAGTTTTGAAAACCTAATTTCCAATCTCGGCAATCTCTAGCTTTTGTAGAAGTTCACTCCTAATTCTAATTTTGAGGAATATCTAAATTCAAATGTTAATATCTCGATAGCGATAGAGGTAAAAGGTAACAAATGCCACATTTATGAAATTGTCTTTCAATGGCCTACTTATAAACATGAATGTATATAGGGTGTTCCATTTAAGAAAATTGAGATTGACAGCAGTACATGAAAATGGAACACCCTATATATTTTATATGTTCCTCACAAAATTCTAAATCGAAAATAAAAATTGACGTGTCCGAGCATTTCATTGAAATATTAATAAAAAAGGAATTATGAATTTTATTCCAAACTTTAGGACCTCACTGTATAGATATGACCATCTGGCGATGAAAGTTTTTGTCTCAATGTGAAATCAACTTCCAGAAACAAAATGGGAATCATATTTTGTGTTTTGGTCGCTAAAATATGGGAGAAACGAATAAACTACCTGTCAAATTACTGCATTTTAAAGTTCAATTTTCAATTCTACCGAGGAATTTTGAAAATTAAATATATTCAAGAAAGTTGTAGTAATAATATTTTATTGAAAAGAAAACGATATCTAGGAGAAACTGCCACTGCATTAAAAAACCGAAAATATTATACAGGGAATTAGCAATTGCACGGTTAAGTTGGAAAATTTTCAAACACCATAACTTCATTTTTTCAGATAGAATCATATAATTTTTATATCATAGTTGTTTTCCTTATCCAATATGCATTTGATTATTTATACACTTTCCTGCCTCTAAAATTAATACTTTTTGAGATAACCTTCAAATATCTGACTGTCTCTAATCCGCAAACAAAAAAATTAATATTTTCATATTGTAACCGCATATTTTTCAAAATGCTACACAGAATATTTGAATAGATGAGAAGAAAAAGGACCCAAATGTTACTTTTTCAATTATGCACCAGAGTCCAAAAGAAATTTCAATTCAAAGAAACACCAGAACTTCTGGACTTAAGGTCATACTAATTTTTTTTATAGTCTACTTGAATAATATCAATTGCTGATAGAGTTACTGTAGTAACATCAATGTTGATCTATGTCAAAATTGAAAAAAAAATAAAAAACTGGGCCTTTGGTATACTAAATTGAAGCAATTTAAGAAATGAGGTAGAGAAGGTGTTACAAAAACGTAGGTCAAGCTGTTAGCCACAGATTATCTGACCGAAGATAATGGGACTTTCCTTATGCCATTTTTCATGCAGTTTCTTTAGTCAAGTAGCTGCTAAAGTAAATTATTATTAAGTAACAGAAATTCCTAGGCAAAACTTGAATAGCGGTAATTGATAAGTTTACTCGCGTACGCAAAATAAAAATTCAAGTGACAAGATGATTTGACGTTTAAATTTTATGCAATTTAATTATTAGTGCGCTTTGTTCAAATATTGCACGTTTTGAATGTGTTTGGAAAACCGTAGACCAACTGGTTTCGTCCTTCTGGGACTCATCAGTACGGTGCTCTCCCCTACACACTCAAACCATGCAATTTAATCTTGCTATATATGCTGCCGCGCTCTGGACAGATATCAGCAAGTGATAACTACTTTGAGTAATTATCTGGTATTAATGAGTGGTACTGGACCGTTCGAACAACTACTCCTCGGGCAAATACTCCGCCAGGCATTATTGAATTATAGAACTAAATCCAAATTTTTTTGTACTACGAGACGTTTCAGACTGCTACCCCACCTAAGGTGGCTTTGAAACAATGCTTTACCAAAAAAATAATTTTGACTTTTTGTCAAACGAAAGATGACATTAATACGACAAAATTAGGTAGAAAAAGAGGGAGAGAAAAAGGCATGTCTTTTGTGTTAGAAATAAAGTACATATGCCGAATACATGGGATCTTGGTGTCTATTCGTATAGAATGTCTTTGGTAAACAGTAGTTTATGAAACACACAAATTTGATGAAATATGACCTCTGAGGGCCAGTTGTTGGAACTTGAATCAAAATGTAACGCGAGGCTGCATTTAATTCGGCTTTAGTTGCTAAGGTACTAACTTCGTGATTGGTTGTATCATAGCAACGAAAGTCGAATTAAAGGGACATTGCGTTACATTTTGATCCACGTTCCAACAACCGGCACTTAGATTACTGAGCTATGCAGCTGCCCTAAAATAATTAAGAGTACTCAATAAGAACGTACAATACATGATTCATACTTTTGATGTGCGGGCCTGTAGATAGTGATGATCTTTACCTGACCTTGTAAACGTTCTTTGAGTTTTCATTCCATTGAACTTTTCATGTCTACATAAGATTTTTTATGCGCAGGTTGTTAGAAATGGCCACGATAAAGCTGATCCATCACAATTTGAATTACTTAAAGTGCTCGGAGAAGGATCGTTTGGAAAAGTTTTTTTAGTTCGAAAGGTGGTAGGTGCTGATGCTGGCACCTTGTATGCAATGAAGGTTTTAAAGAAAGCTACTCTTCGAGTTCGTGATCGACAAAGAACGAAGATGGAGCGAAATATTTTAGTGGATGTCGAACATCCTTTTATTGTAAAACTACACTATGCCTTTCAGACAACAGGAAAATTGTATTTGATTTTGGATTTTTTACGAGGTGGAGATTTATTTTCAAGACTTAGTAAAGAGGTATTTATCATTTATTTAAAATTTAATTCTGAACTTGCAAACTTTATAATGGCACCCTTTCCATAAAAAATTAGAATTATTTTATTTTGTAGATCATGTTCACAGAAGAAGATGTGAAATTTTATTTAGCTGAATTGGCTTTAGCTCTTAATCATTTACATGGATTAGGAATTATATACAGGGATTTAAAACCAGAAAATATTTTGCTGGATTCGGAAGGCCACATTGCACTTACCGATTTTGGACTCTCTAAACTCCCATTGGAAGAAGGGAAGGCCTACAGCTTTTGTGGAACTGTAAGTAAATAATTGTATTTTAAAAAAGAACCTTGTCATAATTAAATAATAATAATAATATAATTAATAATAATAATAATAATAATATAAATAATTGTTTTTTATGGCACACTACATAACGTAGACTTAAAAAAATCATGACATTTAAAATTCAATTATTTACATGATCTAGTTATCTAAATTGTTGGATTGGGTGTGGAGGATCTGTGGCAGGGCCACCAAGGTCTCCGGATATGACCCCCCTTGATTTCTTTCTGTGGGGTTACTCAAGAAGTTATTACAAGAAATGAATGATTAGAACAATATCCTAAAGAACTATGTCCTGTTACTAAAGGAAAAAGTTTCTGATACTAGTATAAAAGATTCTTTCATGAGCAGTGACGAGAAAGGAGAACAGAAAGAAAACGAAGGTAAACATCTAGAAATAGAGTTTGATAATGGGAGAACTGCCGATAGTGAAAGCACTAAGGAGCTTTTAACTCGACAGGCAGTATTAATGAGTGAGGTGGTGAAGCTGGGGAAATGTTCCAATGATGCAGGTTTAACTAAAGTGAGAGTGAACGAGGTGAATGGAACATCTCACCAAGGAAAGGAAATGAAGAAGGTAACAACTATAGAGCAGATACCTCATAATCATAGAGGCAAAGATACTAATGTTAGTGTAGGAGGTGAATGGGAAACCCAACAAAGAAGAAAACGACCTAGAAAAATAAATAGGGGCGTAATTGGATAAAATACAAGTAAACAACTATGTAGTTGCTGCCCCAAAAAAGGCTTTTCTGTATGTGTCTAGGTTACACCCTGACACCAGAAATAATGAAATAATTGATTATCTGATACAAGAATTTCCTGAGGTTGAATGTGAAACAATTGTTTCAAAGTTTCCCTCACATTATAGTTCCTTTAAAGTTACAGTTGATTTGCATAATAACGATAAAGCAATGAATCCCTTGTTGTGGCCTAGTGGTGCCTATGTATCGAGGTTTTTTCACAGGAGAATGGTGAAAGAACAGAACAAATAGAAAAATCTAATAAGGAACCAGATATCCTATCGCTAAACTGTCAAGGGCTTACAAAGGACAGTATTAACTATATAATAACCGACTACATACAGGATAAATTTAGTAAACTTTTGTTTTTATGTTTCTCTGAAACATGGACGAGAGATAACAATATAAATAGTGTTTATTTTCCGGGATACGCATTGGGAGCGAGTTTCTCTAGATCTACAGCTAAATGTGGTGGTGTGGGCATATGGCATAAGGATGGTTTAAAGGTTGCTGATCTGAAGTTACATAAATATTGCTTAGAGAAGCATTTTGAAACATGTGGAGTCTCTATAAATATTGCTTAGAGAAGCATTTTGAAACATGTGGAGTCTCTTGGAAAATCAGTTCTACTGCAACAATCCTGGTACTAGTGTTCTACAGGTCGCCTGTGGAGGGTGACGTCAACATTTTTTGTGAGAGAGCTGAACGAGTACTGGATAAAATTTATGATCCTAGGTTTTCTATGTTTTTGTGTGGCGACTTCAATGCAGACCCAGGTAGAAACAGAATTACTTATGATAAATTGATAAATATTTTTTCAACTTATAATTTAAATAATATTAACATGCAAGCTACAAGAGGGGATTATATACTTGACCATATATACACAAATTTTGAACAAGTTGAGTGTTCGGTTTTGGATCATCTTACATCTGATCACAGAGCAATTTTACTTTCAGTTAATTTTACAAATGTGGAAGAAGTGGTGCGGTACACTCATAGACGTTTTTTCAGGGAGAGTAGTGTGTTACTTTTTTTGCAGCAACTGAGTCTGGAAGACTGGTACCCAGTTTATGAAAGAGACAATGTTGAGGAGGCTTTTAATTGTTTTTATGAATATTTTCTTTATTATCTTAACTTGTATTTTCCAATAAGAAAAGTATTGTTAAAGAATTGTAACAAAAAGTGGGTAAATAATGATGTTAAACTTTCAAGCAATAGATTGAAGGATTGGCACGGTTAAAAAGAGCATATCCGGATTTGTTGGATCTTTATAAATCAGAGAGAAGATCACATTTTAAATTGATTGATGATACAAAGAAGAGTTTTTATCAGAGAATAATCAATGATTCAGATAATCCAGGTAAAACATCTTGGCAAGTTATTAACATGTTATCAAGCAAAAAAGTGAAACATAGAAACATTGTGGTTAAAAATGAAAATATTATTGTTGAAGATCCTCTTTTGGTAGCAGATCTATTTAATAATTTTTTTAAAGAAGCACCTCTGGAGGTAATTAAGCAGATTCCACGCGCAGACAAGAAAGATTATTTACACAAGAATATTATAAATAATGATACAATGTTTTTGACTGCTTTTTCAGAAACTGAATTGTTGGGTCTTTTAAAAACTAAATTAAAAAACAAATATTCTGCAGGTCCGGATGATGTTCCGCCTTTTTTAATAAAAAGATCGATCCCGGTAATAATAAAACCTTTGCTTTTTATTGTAAATTTGTCACTTGAAAGGGGTCATTTCCCTAGAACATTAAAAAATTCAAGTGTATTACCACTTCATAGACCAGTGACAGTATCATCCGGTTTCTTAAAAATATTTGAATACTGTTTTCTGGATAGATTACAATCCTTCTTAAAGAAATTTAATATCTTGATGTCTAACCAACATGGGTTTCAAGCAGGTAAATCGACAAATACAGCAATTCATTATCTTTATGATTGCATAATAAAATATATCGATGCAGGAGAGAGCCCCGTTGGGATCTTCTGTGATCTTAGCAGGGCTTTTGACTGTGTCGACCATGCAAGATTATTGGAGAAACTGGAGAGATATGGAATGATTGGATATGTTCTTTTATAGCCGGGCGTTCTCAATATGTAACAGTGAAAAATGAGTACAAGGGAGTAGTTCAAGTAGTCAGCTCGGGCAGTGTGGCTATTGATGTTGGTGTCCCTCAGGGCTCAGTATTGGGGCCAGTACTGTTTTTACTCTATGTGAATGACATGGATAGCCAACTTGGTGGAGATGTGTCATGTACAATTTAAGCAGATGACACATCTCTAATAATATCTGGTAAGAGCAGTGATGAGGTTCAGGAAAGGTGTAACAAATGTCTTGGGGAGTTGATTTTGTGATAACTCATTGTACTTTAATGTGAATAAGACTGAATATTTAAGATTTCATACTTACCAGACTAGGAGAGACCTAACTGTGAATCTCAATGTGCATAATGGAGATTTGGGTAGGACTACCCTTGTCAAGTTCTTGGGTATTTACATCGACGAGACTCTGAGTTGGAGAGATCATTGTAGTAAACTTATTAGTCAGCTGAATTCTATTTGCTGGTTGTTACGTGGTCTAAAGAGTGTGTTGACAATAGCACAGATGATCAACTTGTATCATGCTTTGGTTGGTTCAAGACTTTCATACGGTTTAAGTTTTTGGGGTGCCTCTTCAAATGTTAATGATTTATTTATATGTCAGAAAAGGATTGTTAGGTGCATGGCGGGTCTGTCCAGCTTGGATTCTTGTAGAGAGTATTTTAAGTGTTACAGAATTTTAACTGTTACGGGAACATTTATATACCAACTTTGTATTTATGTACACAGCAGTAGAGATAAGTACACTACAAACAGCGAGGTACATAATTATAGTACTAGGCAAAGTGAAGATCTGAGAGTGCCATTTTGTAGGTTGGATTTGGGGAGGAATTCACCACAGTGTTTAGGGGTACGCTTATATAATAGATTACCTAAACAAATACAAGTAGCATTGGAAATGTTAATAAATTTAAGATAGCTCTTAAGGATTATCTAATTAATAGATGTATATATAATTTGGATGAGTACTGTGCTTGAAAATTTTGACAATTTCCTATACACCTTCAATAACTAATGTTTGTTTGTTATTGTATATTTTGTGTCTTTGGAAATAAATTCAGTTCAATTCAATTCAATTCAATTCAAAAATGAACCTACTGCTAGGGAAGATAGGCAACAGAGAATTAGAAATGCTATTGGGGGACATAAACGGTAACAATTTAATTAGAGTAGTGTTATCTTTAAGACTTTGTTTTCAACTGTATATTGAAAGGCAAGGGCTGCATTTTGAATCGTTTTTATAACAGCATAACAGCATGACTGTAGTAGGTCCATTTTTCGCTTTTCCCCAACTCTTTCTAATACCTCCCTATTGCTAACCTTATCAATCCACGGTATCTTCATCATGCGTCTGTAGCACTGCATTTCAAATGCTTCTACTCTTTTTCGATCCGCTTCTCCTATTGTCCAAGTTTCACAACCGTATAATGCCGTACTCCATACATACGTTTTTAAAAGTCTCTTCATAGTTTCTACATTAATCGTTCCCAAACATAACCCCACAAAAAGAAATCAAGAGGGGTCATATTATCCGAAGACCTTGGTGGTCACGTCACAGTCCTCCATGCCCAATACAACGATTTAGATAACTAGGTCATGTAAATAATTGCATTTTAAACATCTTGATTGTTTTAAATCTGCGTTATGTAGTGTGCTGTGAAAAACAATTATTATTATTATTATTAAATTTCACATTTTGATATCCTTAAAACTTTTGAAGATAAGTAGGTCATGTGTGGGTGTTTCGGAAAGCTGTCTAAAAATTCGAAAATATACCTACAGAGTGCTCCATTATAAAAACATACACTTTTATGCACCCATTTTTATTTTCTGTTTCAAAATGGCATAAATGACATAAAGTTGTTAAAACTCTTTACCCACCTGCACGTTAAAATCTCTAATTACCACTAATGTATCATAATAATTATGTATTAAATATTTTTAAGGTGGAGTACATGGCTCCAGAAGTAGTAAATCGTAAAGGGCATTCTTTTGCGGCTGATTGGTGGTCATTTGGCGTTCTGATGTTTGAAATGTTGACTGGAAGTTTGCCCTTTCAAGGAACTACGAGAAAAGATACTATGACACTAATTTTACAAGCAAAGTTAGGCATGCCTGCCAATCTTAGTTCTGAAGCTCAAAGTCTCCTTCGTGCTTTGTTCAAAAGGAATCCAGCTAACAGATTAGGAGCAGGAGCTGGTGGTGTAGAGGTATATATTTATACAATTATGTACTTTTATTTAATTTTTCAAGTATAACGTACATATACCTGATATTTTCTCACCAATGATGTGCGCTTTTCTTGTTTGCAGGATTTAAAAAAACACGAATTTTTTGCTACAATAGACTGGGATGCACTATATGCAAAAAAAATTAGAGCGCCATTCAGACCAGCTGTTTGTGGCTTAGAAGATGCTTTTTGTTTTGACTCAGAATTTACAAGTAAAACACCAAGGGATTCTCCTGGGGTACCAGCTAGTGCAAATGCGCATGAATTATTTAGAGGGTGAGGTTACATTTGTGTTACTTTTATAAATTTGAAATACCACGAGCAGCTATTCGTGTGCCCTACTAAGTGAGGTGCCGCTAGGTGGTGAAATTGTGAACTACTGAATGGTAGTAATGTTCATTGATACTTTACTGACAACTGAAACTATCTAAACTTTCATACACTGCCGCCGGACAGAAAAAGGGGGCACTCTCAGAATTACTATTTTAGTGAATAAAAAACAACGGAGGGTTTGAAATTATATTTAACTATATTATTTTAATCTTAACAATAAATAAAAAACAAGAAACTAAATGATTCGTCAACAAAAACCTAACAAAAGTATTTTTTAGAGATTAACTGTTGCTTAAGAACCTAAAAAGACAATCAAAAAGAATAATTAACAGGAAAAGAACATTAGTCGAACCAAATTAATAATGGGTGTTACCACCACGAACTTCCCTTAAATGTTGTGGCATACTCTGAATGAGGCTATCAATAGATTCTTGGGGCATTTGTTGCCATTCTTCTTGAAGCACCATTCGTAAGCCATTTAATGTTTCTGGTAGGGGTTGGCAATGTCTAATCCTTCTCCCAAGCTGATCCCATAGCTGTTCAATGGGATCCAGGTCTGGACTATTGGCTGGCCATGGGGGACGTCCAATATCAACCTCTTCACGGTACTCGGTAACAATTCTTGCTGTGTGCGGGCGGGCGTTGTCATCCATAAACACAAAATTGTCTCCTATAAATGGCATATATGGTGTGACATAGGGTTCCAGGCACTCGACAATGTATCTGTGTGCAGTCACTGTTCAATTCTCAATGAAAACCAATTCTGTGTGAGCTCTCAGAGATATTCCGACCCACACCATAATGCTACCACTATTGCAACTGACCCTGGGAAATATGCAACATTGACTGTACCGCTCCCCTGGTCTTCGCCACACCTTTTCTCGCTCATCTGATGACCTCACACTAAATCTCGACTCTGCCGAGAAGAGCACGTTCCTCCATTGATGTTCGTCCCAATTTACTTATTGGCGTGCAAACGCACGAAGTGCTCTACAATGTTCTACGGTGAACAGGGGACTCGTAACTTGCTTGAAGTCAAAGTGATAGAATGAGTTCAGTAATCTTTAAACACTATGAAGTTGCATAAAATTTTACACGCGCATCAAATTATGGTGGAGTTTTAATCGTGACAAAAAATAATCTACAAACTAAAGATATAATGGAAATTAAAAACTGTTGTGTAGAAAATTTCTTCGAAGTGACGGGTATAGAAATCAAGAAATTGAATAGTGTAGTAATAAATGTATATAGACCACCAAAAAATGATAAAGCTTCAATTGAAATATTCATAAATAAACTCACTGACTCTCTAAACATAATATCTAATAAAATTAGAAACGATACAAAAATATATTTATTTGGCGACTTTAACATAGATATAAGTATAGAGGGAAAAACAAGAAGCATGTTCCTAAACACGTTAGGAGAATATGGTTTATATCCAACACAAATAACACCCTCAAGAATAACCACTAGAAGTTCAACTTGCATAGACAATATTTTCTGTAATGTGTCTCCTACACTATGGATAAGCAAAACGGTCAACCCCCACCTCTCAGATCATCTTGCGCAGATATTAACGGTACATTGCAGTCATCAATCAATAGCAGAAAAGAAACAAGTTAAAATAAGGAAAATCACGGAGGAAAAAATCGAACTCTTACAAATTAAACTTCAGAATACAGATTGGCCAATGTTGTACAACTCGTCAAATGCAGTGGACGAGGATTTTGAGACTTTCCTTAACATTTTGAGAAAAAACTTAGATAACACATGCCCAGAAAAATACGTTCTGATAAAGGAGCAAAAGGTGACAAGAACTCAACCACATCTATTAAACATGAAAGAAAAACTCGATGCACTAGATACAATACGCAGAGTACTAAAGACGGACCAGTCGGAAAATGCATATAAGACTTACAAAAACATATATAGGGAAGAGATTATAAAGACCATAAAAACAAAAAATACAAATGCCATTGCATATTCAAATAATAAACCCAAAGCCACATGGAAAGTCATTAATGAAGAAACAAAGAAAATCAGAAGTGGAAACGCAGTACCAATCCCAGCTGAAGATCTTAACAACTTTTTTGTAAATGTGGGAAAAGAGTCCTCGGAAACAATACAAAATCTTAATAAGAGTCCTTTCGATTATATAAGAAATGTAAGTGGGGCAACTTCGTCATTTTATTTGTTCTGGGTAACTCCAGAAGAAGTGATAGAAACTGTGCGGAGGTTAAAAAGTAAAAATTCTAAAGATATATATGGTTTCTCAGCTGTGTTTGTGAAAAGAATTATAAATCAAATCGTCACACCATTGACTTACCTCATAAATAACTGCTTTAAAGAGAGTGTTTTTCCAAATTGCTTAAAACAACCTAAAGTAGTACCTATCTTTAAGTCTGAAGATAGAATGCTGCCAAAAAACTATAGACCAATATCTATTCTCCCTATTCTATCCAAAATATTAGAATCCCTCCTAAAAAAACGGCTAACGAAGTTTTTAAATAAGTTTAAAATATTATCACCTAAACAACATGGTTACCTCGACTCAAAATCGACCATAACTGCTATGATAAATGTAGTGGAAAAACTTTCAAACTCGTTTAATTCCAAACATAGTGCTACAGTAGCCTGCTGCGATCTAAGTAAAGCTTTTGACACTATAAACCATGACATTCTACTCCGAAAACTAAATTCTTATGGTGTCCGAGGTCACCCATTAAAAATATTCGAGAGTTACCTACAAAGCAGACAACAGAAAGTAATGTACAACAATAAAGAATCCAGTTGGAAACCAGTAACACACGGCATACCACAGGGGTCGGTTCTGGGCCCTCTCCTTTTCGTAATCTACATAAATGCTTTACCAGCCAACTTGGAAGCGGACGAAGTAGTAATTTTTGCTGATGACACCACAATAATAAACTCCAGTGAAAACCGAGAGAATTGTAGGATGAAAACGGAAAAATGCCTTAGACAAGCTGAAGAATGGTTTTGTGCTAATATAATGAAAATAAATGTAAGCAAGACTCACCTGCAAGACTTTAACACCAAACCTGAAAAGAGAGACGAATATGTTAAATTGCTGGGTCTCTATCTGGATCCCAGTCTGAAGTTTGACATACACACGGATCACATTACAAAGAAATTATCCACTTACCTATATGCCTTGCGTAAACTACAGAGGGTGGCTGGATATCAAGCAACAAGAGAGGCCTACTTCGCTTTTATCCACAGTACCATCTCTATGGACTCATTATATGGGGAAGTTCTTCGGAAGCCCATGATGTCTTCTTGAAACAAAAAGAAGCCATTCGAATACTGTGCAATGCAGAGTACAGAAGCAGTTGCAAACCACTATTTCTCAAAGAAAAAATACTTACTTTGTTCTCCTCATATATACTTACATGTCTAGTTTACGCCCATGAAAACCAACATCAGTTTCGGAGTCATAGTGAGATACATAGCCACAACACAAGAAATAAAAGCCAGCTTGTAATACTCTACCACAGGGTTAATTGTGCCCAACAGGGAACAAATTATGTATGTATTAAAATGCATAACAAAGTGCCACAACACATAAAGGACCTGAAATTGAAGAAATTCAAAGCAGTGTTGAAAGACTACCTAATTGGGAAAGTGTTCTATAACCTGACAGACTTTTGTAATTCGTCTCTAGATGGGCTCCAATCCTAAATTGATTTGTAGTTTTATTTCATTATCGCACGATTGTTTCATTCGTTTTGCATTTTAAAAAGCAATATTATTTAATATATTTTTTGGCATTTATTGTTTAGATAATTTTCATTGCAATCAAGCGTATTTTAAGTTAGTTTTCAATACTTAGTGAACTGAAATCGCTAACATTATTTCTGACAATAGAAAAATCAGCAGGTTTCATATGGAATTATTCTTTACGTTAAAATACAGTTCTCTGACTTAAGACTTCAACATTAATTAGGAAACATTACATTGTAAAATATAATAATGCAATAAAATGGTTGCTAAATTTCCACTGCTTTCTTACCTCAGCTTTGCATGTACACTTCATACACTTTTATAAATAATGTATCCCCATAATCTTTTGTAACCTAGACAACTTCATGAGGGATGCTCCTTATTTGATTATTTTTGTATTGTCAAATTGACCAATAGGAACATTTCATTATTTCGGTTAATACACGCCTATTCTAAGAGCCAATGATATTTCTTCAATTTCTTAAAATCGACCAATCAACTGTCATTGTAAACGATAAAAACCTACCTAGCTTTCCCAATAACTGATAAATATTCGCCTTGTTTTTAATTAACTATGCTGTGAATGATAGTTTTCAAATTTCTACCTTGGCAACTGTCACTGTCATATTATTTTCGAGTTTTCTTGCAACATCGTCGTTTTGAAATGGCAAGATTTGGCCAAGAATCTTTGGAAGATATTCAAAAAACTGTACAGAGTGTTACTCCGAGGAGTACAGTTAAAAATCAAAAGTCAATATGGAAACAGGTCGAAATATATTTAAAAGAGAAGCATTATGAACTTCTAGAAATTACTTCAAATCAAGAGCTTGGACTGATAATGAATAATTGGGCTTTTAATATGAAGAGAGCTGATAGTGAAGATTATAAAGAATGCGTTATAAAGACCATGTGGAATGTTACTGCAAAACTCCTTCAAGAAAAATACTACAAAGAGTACGCCCGAAAATTTAATCCATTTACAGACATTGAATTCAAACAAGCAAGGGATGCAAAAAATGCGAAACGAAAGCAGCTTCAGTCTATTCTCAGAAAGAGGAAGCAAAGTTCGACTGCTCTGAGTAAAAAAGAAATATATACAATAATGAATCTGTGGAATGAAGATTGTCCAGAAGGACTTAAAAAAAAAACTGTTTCATATAATAGCATTCGAACTAGCCTGGAGTGGGGGAGAGGCAGCAAAATGCAAAGTGCATTTTTTTAAAGAGGAAAAGAAATCAAATGGTAACGTAACCGGAAGAATTGAATACAACCCGATTTTTTCCAAAACATGCCAGGGTGGAGCTCAAAAATTATCAGACAGTAAGCGGTTAGTGCCTAATTACAATAATCTCGATATGTGCCCGGTAAGGTTATTTAAAAAGCTAGTTTCTAAACGCACTGATAGAATTACGTCAGATCGACTATTTCTGACTAAATCCTTACTGGAATAAAAGCAATTCTGAATGGTATACAAAAATATGCCTTATGGAGTAAATGAGATTGGAAAATGGACCAAACAATCTGCTGAAAGAATAGGGCTTGATACTCTGACAAACAAAATCACGAATCATTCAAATCGATCAAGTGCTGTATCAAATCCTGCTAAATCAGGTGTCCCGGAGCAAGCTCTCGCGATTTTTTCACTACCTTGATTCTCGATTATTTGCCATGACAATAAAACTTTCATACAATTAAACATGTATTTATCGATAAAAAAAATGATCTCTTATGTATTTACCCCCGGTAATTTTTTCGATAATTTAGCTTGTTGATAAGTTGCCATAGTTGCGAATTTGTAGGTGCATTTATAATGTATAATCTAGTTACTTCAGTTCCTGCCAAATGTCAAATATTCCCAACACATTTCTTTGTATGTGAATGAATTGAAATAAAATTCCGTTTTGAACTACCTTGCTTCGATTCAAAAAATAATCTTGTTAAATACAATTCGTGGTCTGGAATTTTTAGGTAATTTTACTCAAGCTGTTACTTTTACTAACCACTCGTGTAAAGACCACGAGCGCGTAGCGCGAGTGATCTTCTGTCAAATTTACACTCGTGGCTACCAAGCAACGCAACAGCTTTCGTAAAATTTCCGACAATTCCAGACCACTTGTTGTATTACTACAGACTATACTTCAAGCATAAAACGACAACACTTGTTTGGATTTCGGTTTTCTTATAACCAAAACCTACTACACAGTTTGTTTCACCCAAATGCATTTCTTCTAGTGTGCCTCTATTATACATTTTAAAGATCCTTATAAGTACTTTTTTCGTATTTTTATTGATGCTAATTTCAAAATGTGGTATGTGATTTAGAGGTAATAAATATTTAACGGGAAAGTTGATAAGTACATAATTGACAGTTAATAGTTTGACCCTCTATATTAATCCCGGAAACTGTTCTATCTTTAATCTTTAAAGAGACGATATCGATTGCATCTTTGGGATACAAATTGAGAACTTGAACTAGAGGCGATAACGTGCAGCGTTGTTTGGGTTATTTAGAACTTATTTGAAAAAGCTTAGGGATTCATAGGAATATAATAGTACAAAAGGTATGGAAACAAACAAGTGATCCTATTTTGTCACATATGGATTCTCTAAGTATTTTGTCACATATGGATTCTCTAAGTTCCGAATATGTGTATTATGGATATTGTATATCTCTTTCCAAGTAAAAAAATAGCTTCATCTGTAGCTAACTCATGAGTTGTAAATTGTAGATTTAAGTATTTTTCTCCAACCATTCACAAAACCTAACTCATAGCAGGTAATATGCAGGTACTGTCCAACAGATTCAAGTTGGCGAATAATTGAGGCGCGACGCATTGGCACCTTTCACAGCCTGCATCTAACTCAGCGCAACAGTGGAGTGGACTTTTTTTAACTCTTGGGAATAAATATGAAATTATAAAAATTCGGCAAATAATATTCAGTGTATTAAGAAAATTATTAGTACCAAAGGTAATTCAGAATGTAAAAAGACAAATGTGACTTATTGCAGAATAATCACTAACATTAGATTCTTTATCTTAATTCTATTAAAAAAGTAATAGTACAATAATAATAAAGGTATTAATCATCATGTAGTTAATATTTTCTGTCTTGACTATTTGGTAGAAATCCATGATGAAATAGAAAATTACTATGCGTACTACCAATAAGTACGCATAGTAATTTTCTATTTCATTATTAATCATCACTTTCAGAATAGTTAGTATCACTGTCACTGTCGCCTGAAGAAATAATTAATGGTTCAACTTCACTGATATCGATTGTGAACACTTCATTTTCTAAATATTTGTCCTCGATCTTAATCACCTGATCACAACTCTTCTTCCAGTCTTCTGGCTTTATTTGATTGAATTCATATTCCGCTAACTTCCATGCATCTTCTTTTGCAGCGACTTTGTTTTTCACTATCACCCATATTAACTCGATGAAATTGAAATCTGGGTGATATGGCGGTAAATGTAAAACAGTGTGTCCGTGGTCTTGTAATAATGTGTCGAACTTGTAGATTACTATATAAAGTAAAGTAAAGTATATTGTCTCAAAAAATACAGACATCGTCATAATACAATATACATAAATACTAAAATCAATTAGCGATTTAAAATTCTTGACATAGCGCCACATGCTACTCGAAATTCACCCAAGGAGTAGAAAGCTTGCTCCACAAGAAAACCTCGCACCCTCATCTTGAATTCCTGGTTAGATAAGTTCTTCCACTAATTTTCTGATGCTTGATACTTTTGTACGACTGTGGTTTTAACATAATTAGGTTCAAAATTAATATTTTTGTCGTTTAGCCATTTAATCATATCTGCCTGTTTTGATGTGGGTGCAGGAATTGCCTGGAAATTGTGGCAGGGTGCATTGTCTATGACGATGATGGAATTCTTTGGTAAATTAGGGATCAACTTTTACTGCGACCACTTGCGATAATTCCCTGAATTCATTTCTGAATGGCAATCGCCGTTTTTAGATCCAGATTTAAATCAGACCGTGATGGCAAATATGTAATTTAACCGATTTTTAGATTTTCAAAGTATGTCATGTTCTACTTATATCATCAGAACCAAAAATATCAGGAGTCAGAAAAAAAAGTTTATTTTTTTTGCGTGATTATGTTTAAAAAAATTTGACTACGCCACTAGAAAGCTCTTAAAAGTTACCCTAATAATGTCACAGTCGTTTTTCCATATCATAAAAAATAAACATGTTAGAGCGCCTCTTTAAAATTAACATATTTAACTTTTTCTTTATTATCACTCGTATTATTTGGAACTTAATTCTTTTCTCGACGGCATTTTAATGAGCACTACTTTGTTCATTTAACTGACTTTCTATCTCCAAGAATAACAAGGTTACCCATGTTAGGACAAGATTCTGTGGACACTCCTATAAGGATGCATATCTCCTTAAATTTCTTCAGATAAGTTCTGAATCATCCAGTATTTTCTGTTGTATATTTGGTAGTCGAATTTTTATTTGCATATTATAATTTATTTAACTAAGTACTGAAGATGAAATATTTGCCAGAAGGATAAAAATATTCACAATAAAATTTATTTGTTACACAGTTCTCTCCAAAACGGCACGCCTATGTTGCATGAGAAAGGAAATTACAGTAAACGTAAACAAATAGTACCACCACCTACCTCTCGCGCAAGTGATGTTTGTTAACTCTTCTGCACACATATCCATATGAATGCTGTGCCATGTGTGCCCTCATGAATTGTTCGTCCAAGGTTCTTTCTATTCGCATTTCCATATTTTACTCATACCTTTTCCTCTGTGATACACTTTAGTGTTATGCTTACTGTCAACTCCAGCAGGCAATATTATTTTTGCAAAATTTTGCCAAGTGATCAAATAATCTTCATTTGAAGCAACGTATCACTGAATGTTCCCTCACTGGACACCTTTCCATCCTGTCCTTCAAGTTCTTTAAATATGCTCATTTCTGCCTTCAGTATAATTATTCATCTCTAGATTTCTTTTTTTCTAGTTTCTTCATTATGTTAATGTAAGCATCTTCATTTAAATTACTCTATGTAATAATTATTTTTTGTCAAAGTACTCATCTAAACAATCTTTAAATACCCCTAGTACCATAATGCTCAGTTTTTTCAATAATTCCTTCTTTTTTAAATCCGGCTCCTAGTTCTGTGCTAGCCTTCTCCATCATCAGTACATTTATTTATTTTTAGTTTCTTTTATTGTTGGTTGTTGTTGCTTATTGTCAATGATGGTATTTCAAGATTAGTGTTTCCAAAATTCAAAATGTAGGGAATATGTACATTTAATAAATGCATTTTTCACTATTTTTTTAATGAAATATGTGAAAAAAATAGCTCCAATGACTTGAATTTATTTGTATTTAATAGTAGAAGTATGATTTGTAAATGAAGTGTATTTATCTATGCATAAATTTAAAGGCAGTTATTATCTTTTTAGGTTCAGTTTTGTAGCTCCATGTTTATTAGAAAATGGGAATGCACCTGTGAAGACGGAAGTTCCTCAGAAGATAGTGGGTATGGCTTCTGGTAATTTTTTTGATGAGTATATATTAAAAGATGTCTTGGGCAGAGGAAGTTACAGTGTATGTAGGTTAGCTAAACATAGAACAAGTGGACAACAGTATGCTGTTAAAGTAAGTTTAATGTTGTTTGTTTTCGATAAAGATACTGACTTTC
Organism: Xestobium rufovillosum; assembly: GCA_963966045.1. NCBI lineage: Eukaryota > Metazoa > Arthropoda > Insecta > Coleoptera > Ptinidae > Xestobium > Xestobium rufovillosum. The sequence continues at coordinate 40,817,363 of OZ014494.1, read as the reverse complement.
ACCAAAACTGATATACTATGAAACTCCTATAAAACGACCAGTAGTTTTCTCAAGAAACAGTAACTTTGAGGAGTTGTCATTTTAGAGGAGGGCGAAATGTTTTTTGATGCCTATCTAATACAGTAAAAACTCCCTTAACGGACACCTCTCAATAGCGAACACCTCTATTTAACGGACAGGTTGTAATTCCCTAAAATGTATTTTTTTTTTACTCTCTAAACAACAGACCTCCTTGGGGACATTTTATTTGCTCTTGAGTATTCTTTTTACAGAGGTTTCACTGTATAATTTGGAAGGGTTTTATAATTAACACGGAAATACAGTAAATAATGAAATCAGTGCTAAAAATTTTATTTTTAATTGTTTTTGGTAATTTATATAATGGGTGTTTCAAAATGAGCGCAAGATATGCTTTTTCAATAAAACACATCATTTACTCGAGATTTGCAAATATTTTTATTCTAATATGAAGTATGCATATGGCGATTATGTGTGGAATAGAACATCCAACAAATGACCGCAAAGAGTCGGCTGGCACACTCTTGCTCTTTTAGAGAGGTTCCTGATTACTTTTTCGTACATCTTCCACCCCAACACCCAGTTGACAAAAGTACGGCATTAGCTTGATCACCTGGTTTAAGTTCTTGAGTCAATTGGACTTTATAAGGATGCAGCTAGAGATCTTTTTTTAAAATTCGCTGTAAACTGCTTGTCGAATTGGCCAGTTGCTGCGACCGGCGGCGACTCGATGTGCCTGGATTCTCAGTAACATTTGCAGTCACTAAGGCAATATTTTCGATGGACCGGCTTGGCAGAGTTCGACCTGATGATTTCTCGTTCTCAAGCGAGCCAGTTCGATGGAATTTCTAGATCAGTCTCTTAACTGTCGAACAATTTGGTGCATTTCGTCGACCAAAAATTGCACGCACTCTGCGACCGCTAAACTTTCACCATATTTTAGATACGTTTTCACTATTAAAATCCACTCTTTGATCGTGTTGCATTTCATGACTGATAATCGCAATGCATCTACTCGACAATTGTAAAATTTTTAATCCAGCATCCTTGATTAGAAGAAAATGCCGAGAAATTTAAATCTTGCGCTCATTTTGAAACACCCTTTACATATGTAATTTCTGGAGATGCCATTGAAGCCCCTCATAAAAAGTAATTAATCGGCATTATAACGGCCAATTTACGGGAGCAACCAAGTATTGACAGTTTAATATTTTTTTCTACGACTATAAAGAAATGTGTCACTTATGAACGTTTAATTGATTAGTAAATATATCCCATTGTCTATTAAATTTCATATCCGAACAGTTTTTGCAGCAAAACGAGTTCACTATGCAGGGTGGTGAAAATTTTGATGTTCACCATTGCTATTTTGGAAATGGTAAGAGATCGGTTAAATTAGAGAAAAGTTGCACTTTTTCGTGGCAATTAAGAATCTGAAAAGAAATTCTGGATACTTTGATTGGTTTCCGATTTATCACAAAATAACTGAAAATTGTGATTTCAGAAATAAATTATTATCTTCCCTACCATTGAAGCAATTTTAATGAAAGTTGGTAGATTCATGTTTTTGACCTCTCCGAGTCGAGTGACGGTCGCAGAAATTTTCTAGGCTTTCTAGATTTCAAGTTATAATAGTCAACTTTTTTTTCTTATGGCCGCCATATTGGATTTTTGCACTATTAGATGGACAAAAAATTAGCTTTCTGGATTGGTAACCAACATGAATCTTTTTATTACGTTTTTATTGTGAGATTACAAAATTTTCGTAAATTATTTCTAAAATCGTGAATGCTTTGAAAAACAATCTGTCACTTTTGTTGTTGTTATTGAAATTATTTCAATTGTTTTCCACAGCATTCGCAATTTTAGAAATAATTTACGAAAATTTTGAAATCTCACAATAAAAACGTACATAATAAAAAAGTTCATGTAGGTTACCAATCCGGAAAGCTAATTTTTCTGTCTATCTAATAGTGCAAAAATCCAATATGGCGGCCATAAGAAAAAAAAGTTGTCTATCATAACTTGAAATCTAGAAAGCCTAGAAAATTTCTGCAAACGTAATTTGACTCGGAGGAGTCAAAAACATTGAAATTGAAATTGCTTCAATGGTAGGGAAGATAATAATTTATTTTTGAAATCACAATTTTCAGTTTTTTTGTGATAAATCGGAAACCAATCAAAGTATCCAGAATTTCTTTTCAGATTCTTAATCTCCAAGAAAAAGCGCAACTTTTCTCTAATTTAACCGATCTCGTATCTCTTACCATCTCCAAATAGTCTAAGAGCCAGCAACATACATAGTGGACTGACGTCCGCAAATCTGAAATTAATTCACGAGCTTACCATTAATTAACTGAATTGAATAGTCAGTCCGCCTAATCATATTGCTTTTGGCGAAGGTTTAAATATAAAGACATTATTCTTTTCAAAAAAAACTCATTTTAGAAAAACAAAAATTTTCATCTAATTATACCTTGTGATGTATAGAATACGAACTGGTATGTGACGGACGTTTTTTTGTATTGCTAAAATGGTGACAGATCGCCGTAAACATAAGAAAAATATTAAAAATTAAACTAATTTTGGCAAGGGCCAAATTTCTCTTTTCTATAATAAATTACAAGGCCCCCTATTATAGCGGGCTATGTAAATTATCAATCTGTAGTAAAACTTCATTTCTTCTGTCAGGTGTCGTGAAGAAATTTGACGTTTGCCAAAATAAGTTTAATTTTTAACATTTTTATAATGTTTACGGCGATCAGTCACCATTTTAGCAATACAAAAAACGTCCGTCACTTACCATTTCGTATTTTACATATCACAAGGTACCATTAGATGAAAATTTTTGTTTTGCTAAAATGAGTTTTTTTTCAAAAAAAAATTACGTCTTTATAATTAAACCTGCGCCAGAAGCAATATGATTAGGCGAACTGACTATTCAATTCAGTTTTTACACAATAATGGTAAGCTTGTGAATTAATTTCAGATTTGCGGACGTCAGTCCACCATGTATGTTGCTGGCTCTTAGACTAAAAATTATAGCAATACAATGGTGAGCATCGAAATTTTCAACAAATATCAAAATAACCATGACACCGTAACTATAGAAATGCACCAAAATATGAACCAAAGAACAGCATAAAAAATAGTTGGCTAGTGATATCAAGGTAAAAGTCATAATATAAATACAATGGTAAGTTACGGCGCATATATCGCTCCTTGCTCCTCCCACTTCGATGACGCAAAATTGAGGCGGCGCGGCGATTCGAGAGACACCAACCACATACCTACTTAGATCTACATATGTGTCAAAATAAAACTTCAAATTGTCAGTGAAAAATGTTTGATTCAAATAGGAAAATTACAGTAATTGAGAAAAGTGTTTGTATAGAAATTAAGAAATGGATTGTTGGAGATGAAGATGAGTAATTTTGGATGGGGGTGAGCTTATTGAAGAAAATAATTACCTAATTGAGAAGAGTTTGACAGCTACAATTTTTCGGCAGGGGAAATTTTGGACTTTTTCTCAGAATTGTAGAAATGTGTTCAAAACATGAGCCTCAGGCTCGCTGAATATTGTACATGTATGATTATGGAACTGATAAATAAATAAATAAATGCAAGATCTGAATTATTACACTTCACTTCACAGGAAAATTTTTCTTGGTTTGAAGGAATTTGGACACGTTTATAGGTACCTATAAGAAACTGCTTAAGAACTTGAAACTCCGAGGTAGAAATGCGTTTATTACTGTAATAGTACAGGCGAAAGACAGAAATTTAAACGCATAATGGCATAATTAATCAGAAAATATTCACGGCCGAAATAATAAATAGATAGTTTCCAAGAAGACGCACTTGGAACGGGATTTCGAAACATTATTCCTCAAGATGCGCAGTTCAGATACTTGCTAAAAGTAATTAATAAACTTTATGCATCCGAAATTGATATGAACCATGCAAATGCACTTTTTTGCGTACCATATGTTTAACATTGATTTTGTCTTCACGCTTACATGCGATAATCCATGCTTTCTGCATATCATGATGTTTGGGAAACGAAAAATACCTTATGTTTGTGCCTTTTGTGTTCTTATAATGATTGTGGCATTTAGCCATCGCACATCGCCGATAAAGCAAAAACACATCCGCCAACCGGATCTTTCGGAGACTTCGCGCCAATAATTTCGCCTCGATGTGACGTCATGCGCAGTGCGAGACGGATTCCGGTCGGTAGCGTAGCACGGCATGGTAAAAGTCAAATTGCTGTCAGAGACATGCAATATTTTCTGGAACATGAAAAAATTCCTTTTTGTAAAAAATTACATTTTTCTTCAATTTTGTGAATTTTCTGGCAAATGTCCATTAATAATAACTGTTCAAATGTATATAATTCGACGTTTCGCCCCTGATTAGGGGCTTTGTCAAGACTAGTTTATTAAAAAACTTGTAAATACAATTATTATAAAAAATATTTTACAATTTTTTTTGTCTTAAATAATCAAAACTTACAAGGCAGGGGGGTTTCACCGTTATGCACGACCTTGGACCATATTAGCTTCAGTTTCTGTAAACCGCTTTAGATGGCACTACGACTTTGACATTTGCGGTCGAAACTCTGTATTACCGATATCCTGAAATTTAAATCTGAAGTAGGTGCTTTGTTGTTATTTCTGTAGCAACCGGCATCGCCAGACAAAATTGAAAATTTAAAATTTGTGGGTTGTTTAAGATATTCTGTGGTTACGTTCACAGAACACCTAATTATGATTACCTTTTCTCGATACGCAATAATACTGAATCAGAAATAGGTACATAATAAAGAAATAATAATTATGAACAAAAAAGTAGCAGGCCGGTACGTATTTATTTTGACTTCCGTCAGTAGGTACTTTTTTGACATCTCTGCGAATGAGGAGTTTTTCCTGGGATATTAAGATAGCAGCAATGCGACTGTGAAATGTGTTCCTTCAATCTCTGCCAGTGCCGAGTTAATATATCAAATTGCCCAAATTTTGTAATTAACGTTTACAAGTAAGTTTCATTTGATTTTAGTATTAGTTTTCCTAGCAATTCACTTCACAGATTGTGAAGTACGTACCAGAAAATATTTTTTTAAACTGTTTACTATAATGTGTACCTACATGCTACATCTTACAGTTATTTGTGTTTCTACTTACAATGTAAAATGTTAATTAAATAAAACTGATACCTATACCTACATAATAAGCATGCATAGTCTTTGTTTTCTTTAATTCATTTGCAGTTAAAATACAATTATATAACTAAATTAGCATTCTCCATACTGCTTTAATTTAGTTGGATTTTTAATATAAAAAAAATAAATTTTAAATTTCAATTCTATCTAGGCGCGCTTATACATAATTGATTCTTGTAAACCGACAGAGATGGCGCCAAATGCAGTTCCAGCTATTAACATTGAGCTGCGTGTTCTTATTTAGGTGTTCTGTGTTACAAGGTAACTATGTATGATATAAATAATAAATATACAATTTTTGGCACTTTTGATTTTGGTTAAAATCCGAAATTAAGACAGAGAAAAAAGATAGGTATTTAATTTAATTTAATTTAATTATGGGCGCCACACACGCAACTGCATACTTGACAAGTATACTTGCGCTTGAGGCTTGTGCATGCAAACTTGACGGCCCATATCGGCCCCACACAGCTCAAGTATACTTGAGCGCTGTCATTCTCTAAAAATCGACGGACGAAGGTTGTAGTGTTTCACAGTTCTGTGTTCTATCGTCTGACCATGGCGTCCTTAGACGACGCTTTGGCAATAGTTGGATTGTTAGTAGCTACTAAAAAAGTTCAGAAACGTAGTGTTACGAAACGATGATTAAATTTTCGAAGGACCAAAAATGTTACGAGAAGATGAGTAAAAACGCAAAATAACTTATTACGTTTTATTAATATTACGTTGAAAGCTCAGAAATAGAAAATACAGAGCACACAGCAGCGTCACAATGACAACTCGATATTCGATACCAAACTGTTTACTGGTTACTAACATACTAACAAAAACTAACAACTGTACATTTATTTATACCTTAAAAACTAGTCCCTACCATAAACTAGTGTTCATGTACCCCTAAATATGCAAACTACCTGGCGTACTGGGTACCTGCAAAGAAACATAGTAAAGTTCTCAAACACGTAGAGTAAAGCGTAAAGAATGGTGTAAAGAGTGTAAAGGTGCCATAAGCAAGGTTCACTTCTGTAGATGTTTATAAATTCTTCAAAACTTTCGCGAAACCCTCTTCGAATATCGCTGGACATATTGGTGCGAAAAATCACCACACGTGCGCCAGAGAACAAAGAATATGTGACGTACACAACAATGGGCTCGCGACTGACCGCGCATGTAATTTGTGCAATAACCTCACGCACGCTCATGTATACATGTGCAAACAGCATTTGGGCAAGTATGCAGATTGAAAATTCAAACGTCGTCAAGGCACTTGTGCACGTCAAAATACTTGCGCAATATCGTCATACAGACTGTCAAGTTTGCATGCACAAGCCTCAAGCGCAAGTATACTTGTCAAGTATGCAGTTACGTGTGTGGCGCACATTAAATACCTACCTTTTTTCTCTGTCTTAATTTCGGATTTTAACCAAAATCAAAAGTGCCAAAAATTGTATATTTATATCTTACCTTGTAAGTTTTGATTATTTAAGACAAAAAAAATTGTCAAATATTTTTTATAATTCTAATTTTATAATTGTGTTTTTTAATAAACTAGTCTTGACAAAGCCCCTAATCAGGGGCGAAACGTCGAATTATATACATTTGAACAGTTATTATTAATGGACATTTGCCAGAAAATTCACAAAAATGAAAAAAATTTTTAAAAAACAGACTGGCACAAATCAAACATGAATTTTTTTGTAAAAAATAACTTAGGGCCATCTACTTTAGTACTAAATTCAGTACAATTTCATCGTGCACAGAGTTTAGTTTGAAATTTAGAGTGACAACAGAATGGGCAATTGGATACTAATTAAATTTGTGGGATTTTTTCTTTTAATATCACAGTAAATACCACCTTCATACATTACATCTTGATAAAAGTTTCAAATTCATGATAAATAATAATTGTGAAATAATAAACTACTCTGCGTACTACCAATATTAACACTTTATTCTAGTACTTGACCGGTTCCAAGATTTTAAACAATCTCATCATCAAATGTAAAATTATAAATAATGAATTTCTACCAAAAAGTCAGTGAAGAAAATATTAATTACATAAATAATAATTGTTTAAAACGCTTCCAAACATCCACTTTTTCAAACGAGATTTTCAGTGTGGGCGTGACTTAATCCCAATGATGTAAGCTGCGCTCACCAATGAGCATGATCAAACAGTTTAAAAACCTATTCCCGCGCAGACACCAAAAACGACAAATAAATGAGTCATTTGAGCTACAGGATATTTGTCATTTTCGTTTGTCAATTTCTAGTTTCACGCCGATTCAGATGTCAAAAAGGCAAGCAAAGGTTATGTAAACGTCATAAGTGACATCAGGACAGCTGATAGAATCTGATAAAATACAAATAACCTACTTCCAGTCAAAACCGCTATGTTGTCATATAATTCAGAGCTAAGTTCAAAAGCGTTTTTAGTTCTTCCGTTCCGTTTTCTCGAAATAATTTTAGGTGGTGCAGTCATTGTGTTTTGCAATGTTTCATTTTTATGTATACAATATAAATTATTCGCTATTTATTAGAAAAGTAGAAATAATGATTTCAAGTTACATATGACAATATCGGATGTACGTGTGACGTCAATTATTGTGCATGGCAAAATTATTCATTATTTTTTTTCTGTCTTAAAGTGAAGCACAGAGAAAAACGCAAAAATAGGGGCCAAATATTTTTGTCCGAATTTTCAATACATCAATTTAAAAAAAAGTCGTCCAGTTGCCCATTGTATATGACAGATACAGTGAATGGGAGGCGTCCGCTTATGAGAAAAACTTCAAAAAGAATAAAAACTCAAATACATCTGATGTATGTATTCACCATGTTGTGTAGAGTTCGTTATTTTTAACTATTGCGATTGTTGTAGTCTGTATTTTTGCAATTTTTATCGAGGACATGTGGAAGATCGGCATAGCCGAACATTGTACCTTTTGTATGTTTATTACAATAAAGCTTTATCTATCTATCTATCTATCTATCTACATAATGTATTACATGTTTATATAATAAAGGGAATATACCTAAGTAAACATATTACCTCTTAGACACGGCACGGACACTTAACTTCTCTTTATTGTATACCTCAACAACGCCAATCTTCTGTCGCAACGTCAAAACATCCCGTTTTGTTGCCATTTTTACGAACACACACGTTTGAAGCACTGTAGAGACACATTTGCTGCCGGGAAATCCCCGAATTCGTTGTGGCGCACAGCGCCACGCAGATGTTTAAAGTGCCGCTGTCCGTTGAAAAGAGACTTTTGTTTCACCCAAGTGCTGTTTAGTCTTGTCCGTGTCCGTCCAAGGGAGAGTCCATTGAGTAGAGAACAAAATACATGCTTCTCTTATGGAACAAGAATGGGACTATACAAAAATGTCCGTTAGAGGGAGGCGTCCGTTAAAGGGGGGTGTCCGCTATAAGAGATTTCACTGTAAATACTAAAATAAGTATGTGGGCATGGGCATTGATCCAAATTAAGTTAAATGTCAAATATATTCCGGCATGTTTGTCTTTATAATTCTTTCAGAACTTATTTTAGTACTTACCTGCCATACACAATTCTGTTGTCACTCTAAATTTCAAACTTAACTCTGTGCACGCTGAAATTGTACTGAATTTAGTACTAAAATCAGTCTCTTCTCAGACAGCCCTAATAGTCGATAGAAAAAATATACTGTACAACTCTTATGGAATGTCCATTTCCCACACATATGAATTGTCGCACTCGTCAAGGCTTGTACTGCAACTTTCGTATTCATATTTTCTAAAAGGGAGTGACTACTGAACAGTCCGCCGGTTACTTCTAAATTTTGTTCCAGGACAGTCGACATAATATCAGTAAAATGACGTTTAAGAACTTCGTTATTGAAAAACATTGCCAACAACCTCGGTGGGTGTTCGGGTATAGTACAGAGCTGCCATTTTGTTCTCCTACGGCTACACGAGTTCTGCGCCCGCACGGGTTCGCATTTTTTGTTTGTTTCTACATCATCTTTTTGCCAAAAAATGCGTGTGTCTGGTGCGAAAGGGCAATTGAAGGGTCTGTTTTAAAAAATCGTTCTCTCAGCTTTAGTTTTTTTACGCTTCCAAAATGCCAAATATAGGTTACATTCTGTAATGCGCTTGCGGTCGGACTGTTCAGTAGTCACTCCCTTTCTAAAATTGAAGTTTCAAACTGAAATCCTCCAACACCGATTTTTAATTGTTATTAGACACGTTTTGAAGGAACGCATGGGTAGGTGGCGCTGCACACCTCCCCGATATGACGTCATCGATTTTTTTAAAATGACAACCTTCTATTTTTCCATCGGAATATTGTAGAGAATCGTTTCCCGTGTACTGGAAGTCAAACATTTAGCACAGGTCAATTTTCCATGTCAATTTTGTAGGAATCTCTGTATTTACAGTACATTCTGGTACTAAGCTTGAAGATTTATATAAACTAATTGTGCATTGTCATTTAGATTATAGATAAAACAAAATGTGACTGCAAAGAGGAAGTTGAAATTCTTATGAGATATGGCCACCATCCCGGCATTGTTAGTCTAAAAAATGTTCACGAGGTAGCTGGTAAAGTCTTCCTGGTTTTACAATTACTTAAAGGAGGCGACCTTCTGGACTATATGATGGCTAAGGTATTTAAATTAATTTGCTTTTCTTTGTCAAGAATTCAGTATTTTTCTTGAAGAATCATTTGTCAGAAATGGAGTCTGCGGCTATTCTGAAAACATTGGCCAGTACAGTGTCTTTCTTACATGAAAATGGTGTTGTACATAGAGATTTGAAACCTGCAAATATTTTATTTGCTTCAGAGGGCAGGACACCCGATAGTGTTACAATCTGTGATATGGGATTTGCCAAACAAGTGAGTACTTTTCAGAGTAAATGATTAATTTTCAGTAAGTAAATATTTACTTTTAAAAATTACTGAATAAGGGTTTGGTATTGTCATATTTCTAGTAATTTATTATCTAGTTCTCATTTTGAAAGTAAAGACGTGAAAATTTGTATAAAAGTAAATTTATGATAATATGTTGTCATGTATACTTTACTGTACTCTTTATTGTTGGTTCAGGGTGATTGTTTTATCAGGGGAAATGCGTTTTTCATAGACGTGTAAAGAAAATTACATTCTGTGAAAAGTACTATATTTCTACAGCCTATCACCCAAAATTATCATCATCATAAGGTTCTCAGTCCGAAGACTGGTTGGACGCGTACCTCCATTCTTTTCTATCCTGAGCTAACCTACGCATTTCCCTAAAAGTAGAACATCCTACATCCCTAACTATTTGAGAGCAGTAGTCTAATCTAGGCCTACCCCTACCTCTTTTCATTCCTATCTCTGACTCTAGTATGTCGCGAACTATTCCTTCGTGTCTCAGAAGGTGTCCTACCATCCTATCTCTCCTACTCTTTATTGTCTTCCATACCTTTCGCTTTTCCCCAACTCTTTCTAATACTTCCCTATTGCTAACCTTATCTATCCATGGTATCTTCATCATGCGCCTGTAGCACCACATTTCAAACGCTTCTACTCTTTTTCGATCCGCTTCCCCTATTGTCCAAGTTTCGCACCCGTATAATGCCGTACTCCATATGTACGACTTTAAGAGTCTCTTCCTAGTCTCTATATTAACCGTTCTCGAGCATAATAGTTGTTTCTTTTTGTTAAACGCAACTCGGCCCTGCGCCATTCTTTGTTTTATATCTTTAGTGCTCCTACCGTCTTGAGTTATTTTACTTCCTAAGTAGCAGAATCCGCGACCTCCTCTATCTTCTCATTTCCTATTTGTATTTCCATTTTAGTTCTATTTTCACACCCCCTACATACCAAAATTTTAGTTTTCTTTTTATTGATTTTCATGCCGTAGCCCTGTGTCAAAACTGCTTCCATTTCATTCAAAGCCGCTCCTAATTCTTCTTTGCTAGATGCTAACACTGCTATATCATCCGCAAATCTGAGCATGTTAATAGTATGGCCCTGTACATTGATCCCTGCGGCTGTTCTTTCCTTAACAATATTAATCGCATCTTCGATATATAAGTTGAAAACTAGAGGTGACAATGCACATCCCTGTCTCACTCCCTTCCGGATATCTACTTCCCTTCGTTCCTGCTCACATTCTATAACTGCCTTTTGCTCTTTGTAGAGATTATGTATTATTCTTCTGTCCCTGTATTTCATCCCTACCTTTCTCAGCACTTCGAACATCTTCCCCCATTTTACGTTGTCAAAGGCTTTTTCTAAATCTACAAATCCTATATAGACGCTCTTTCTCTTTTCTATGGTTTTTTCTATAATTACTCGTAAAGCTAGAATGGCCTCGCGCGTTCCTCTATTTCGTCTAAATCCGAACTGATCTTCTCCTAATATTTCTTCCGCCTTTTTCTCCATCCTTCTTTGCACAATTCTAGTTAAAATTTTTGACGCATGGGAAGTTAAACTGATAGTTCTAAAATTTTCGCATCTATCCGCGCCTTTCCTTTTTGGCAAAGCTACTATGATGTTCCGTTTGTAATCTTCTGGAATCTCGCCTGTCAGGTATATGCGACTAACTAATTTAAATAAACGATCTATTACCTCTTGACCTGCGCACTTTAAGATTTCTGCCTGCAAGCCATCTATACCTGGCGCTTTATTATTCCTTAAACTTTTTAGTGCGAGCTCAAACTCTTCTCTCATTATAGGACTCCCTAGGTTATCCCCCTCTACACTGCTTTCGCTTTCTAATATATCTTGCACTTCCTGTCCCGCATATAAGTTTCCTAAATATTCTTTCCACCTATCTGCCTTTTCCCCGCTTCCGATTAGGATATCTCCTGCCTCATTTCTAATGTTTTTGGTACTAGATCCAATTTCTCTAAAATTTCTCCTAATTATTTTATATGCTTCATCAGTCTTTCCTATTTCGAACTTATCTTCCACTTCTTTGCATTTATTATCGATCCATTGCTCTTTCGCTTTCCTACACTTCCGAATAATTTCCCACTTGATCGCCTTATATCTTTGTTTCCCTATTTCATCTAACCTATTTTTATATTTTCGCCTTTCCTCTATTAGACTCACAATATGTTTTGTTATCCAGGGTTTCCTACTTTCATTCTGTTTATGACCCAAAATATCCCTAGCTGAGGAAACTAAACTATTCTTAATGCAATTCCATTCTGCCTCTATGTCCCTAACAATATTTCCACCCGCCCCCTTTAGTACTTCGTTTGTCTTTTTCTCGAACTTATCGCGCATATCATCATCTTTTAGTTTCTCTGGGTCAAGATACCTTCTTCCGCTTCGTTTTTTCAAAATCTTAAATTTAAGATTAGCTTTCATAACGACTATGTTGTGATCACTATCTATATCTGCTCCTGGATAACTTCTACAATCTCTAACTTGATTTCTAAATCTTTGCCTAACGAGAATGTAATCTATTTGATATCTCCCTAAGTCTCCTGGCATCTTCCACGTATAGCATCTCCTAACATGATGGTGAAATAGAGTGTTCGCGACCGTTAAGTTATGTTTATCGCAGAACTCTATCAGTCTAACTCCCCTATCGTTCCTATTGCCTATTCCAAAGGGGCCAACTATTCCGCCCTCTCGCCCTGTGCCTACGACTGCATTGAAATCTCCTATAATTATTAAATTTTCGTGCCCTCTCACAAAATCTATCACATATTCAATATCACTATAAACTGCCTCTACGGCCTCATCACTGTAGTTAGAAGTGGGCATATATACCTGTATTATTACTGTTTTTACAGGTTTCGAATCTAACCTAACCATAACTACCCTGTCACTTTGCTGCAAGAAATTTTCTACACTCTGCCCTACTTTTTTCCGCATAACAATTCCTACTCCCGAATTTCCTCCTACAGATCCTGTGTGTATTACTCACCCAAAATTATACAAATAAATAATTTATAAGCGCGACAATCGATGTTGCCACTGTGAATTTTTAATAAAGTTATGAATGAAGTCTATTAAGTAAGTTTCTTTGATAAATAAAAGTGCCGTCGTTAAAGGACATCTGTATAGCTCGAATAATTTACGACTTTGTTGTTGAAGCGCTAATCGGTTTGAGAATTATTCTGAAAACATTAATTACAGTGCTTTGGAGAACGCTCTTGTTTATTATGGGAAGTTCGATTTGGGTATATATGTATGCCGACAATTAAACGTTAGTATCATTGAATATTGCGAGTCTTTAAACGAGGAGCGCTCAGAGAGTTGTTGAAATAGTTGCGACTGTTAAGTTTGTATTTGTTTGTTAGTGCTAAATTGTTGCGAATTAATGTTCCTAATCTCTAATAATAATTGTAAATAGTAAATAGTCACTGTAAATGAAGTTGTGGGTAAGTCCAAATACGTAACAATAAGTTATAGTATTTTTCAGATTTGTTGGCGTTTGCGCTGCCATATCCGATTATCCAAGCAACCGCCAGCAGTTCAGTAGTTTCCAAAATTTTGCTGTTGCTAGGAACCGTGACAAGCGTGTGCGCCGAGACTCTGGACACGGCATACGGCAATGAGCATTTTGACGTTTTCCCTCAAGAAATGTATTCTTTTACCCACAACATTAGCCCGTTCACACAAAAGACACCGGTTATTTTCTAGTTTGTAGTTAAATCTGCTATTGGTTATAAATGCCACAAACCTATGTCAGAAATATCCACTATTTGTTTTGTTTCTAATTTGTTATTTAAAATTTTTTCATGGAATAAATAGCATTCCTTACTTCTGTTTTAATGCTGTCAGTTACATCTTCACTTTTTAATTTTGATTTGCTGTGCCTTTTTCCGAGCGTTGCAGTAGACAAACCTCGTTTTTCCTCTCCAACTATGCGCGACACGCTGCGTAGACTTACTTTTGATGCATCGGCCAATCGCTCCTAGTCACAAGTTAAAGGCAATAGGGGACTATTATTTTCCTTCTCTCGAGAAAGTATTCAAAAATATTTCGTAAAACTTCTCGACACTGGTTAGTAAAAATATTTCCAGGCATCTTTACACCTGACAATCAAACTGACAGTTATACTTGAAAGGCAATAATTTTTAATAAATTGCTTGGTGACCACTGGATATTGCAAAATAAGCATATTAATACTGAAACCATTTTGTTTCACACAACCATAGTAAGAAAGAGTGAGATCAAATACGGAAACGTGAGAATATTCTCTGATCATCTTACGGCAGCAATTAAAATTCAACAAATCCATTTTACAAAAGGGAGAAAGACATATGAACGTAATGCGCAGATTACTGCACACACACGCCAAGATATCTGAAAAGAACTATAACTCCACACGCCAAAAGACAGTGACACAGTAATGAAACTCTGTATATGTTTTGCTGACCATGTCAGCATCCTTAGGAGTTGAAGAATAATTTAAATCTAAGATTTACAGTATGTTACTTTAAATACCTCCCTCCTATCATACAAATAAATTGAACCGATAAACCTAGGGTTTCCTAGAACTCTTGGAACACAAGAGCAATAAAATTTTTGTTGCAATAAATACTTGCCGTGCTACCCTTCAGTTCAAAGAAACCAAAATTTTATTATGTTTCAAGAGTTCTTAGAAACCCTGTTTCAGATAGAAAGGAGGTATTTAAAGTAACCACTGGAAAGGTCGTCTAATTTAGACAATTTTTTCTAAATTAATTTATAACGTTATAATAATAATAATAATATCTCTACTCACTCCTACTAACCCTAAGGTTAGCCCCAGAAGCTACCTATATAGCTTGTGCGGGACCTAATTTATATTCTTTACATTATCTAGGTGATTTTTAAACATTTTTTATCTACTATCAATACATAATATAAATTTTTATGACATTCATTTGAATGTTCTAATGACATACTTTAACGCTCTTATCCGTAGGAAAGAAATGATTTAGAACAGATTGTCATTTTAATTTTGAAAAAAAATTGATTGTGAACAAAAATACTTAATAGAATTAAGCAACTTAAATTAGGCCATAACTTTTTAAAAAGTAAATTACGAAAAAATTTGAATTAAGAAAAGAGACTTAAAATATATTTTCATTATAGTAAAAAAGTAATATGTAATATAAAAATTTTTCAGGTGCCACTACATTAGCGTCATGTTTATGAATTTTTTACCTACAGGGTGACCCATTTTAAAAGAACCAGCGAAATATCTCATAAATCACAGCAAGTAGAAGAAAAAGTTTTTAATAAAAGTTGTGCAGTTGCAAGGGGGAAAACTGGCGGTGATATCAAATTTGACATAGGTGGCGCTGCGGACGTCAGGTGAGATCAACTTCAATTTTTTAAATGAATTAGTACGATTTTTATTACAGAATTCGATAAAACATTTAATTTTGAACAAAAAAGTATTAGGGTACATTTGGGGTAAAGTTTATGGATGTAGAGATATTGAAAATTAAAAATTGTATTTTACATTTTTTCGTTTTCTTCTGTCCACTGAATCTAGCACGATACAAAGTTGATGCAGCTCAATAGTTCATACCACATTCCCCAAGAACAAGTAAAATGTTGGCGATCTCATTTGTTGTGTAGTCAGGCATTTTTTTCAGTCAATTTAAGTCTAAAGCATTAAAAATCATGTAAATCAAATACTAGTCAATATGACAACTTAACTTTTCAGAAATAAAAACAGTTGAACATAAAGACATTTCCGTGTCCTATGAGCTGCAGATAACGCGCTGGCCTACTTGATGGAATTAAAATTCAATGGACAGAAGAAAACGAAAAAATGTTATTAAAAACTTTAATTTTCAATATCTCTACATCCATAAACTTTACCCCAAATGTACCCTAATACTTTTTTGTTCAAAATTAAATGTTTTATGGAATTCTGGAATAAAAATCATACTAATTCATTTAAAAAATTGAAGTTGACCTTCACCTGACGTCCGCAGCGCCACCTATGTCAAATTTGATATCATCGCCAGTTTTCCCCCTGGCAACTAGACAACATTTATTAAAAACTTTTTCTTGTACTTGCTATGATTTATGAGATATTTAGCTGGTTCTTTTAAAATGGGTCATCCTGTATATACAGATTTTGAGCGACAGTCAGTAGGAATGTAACACTTTTTGTAGAATGTAATTTCCTTTACTTATTTATGAAAACAATGTATTTCCCCTGATAAAACAATCACCCTCTTATAGTGATGATCTTTCGAATACATATCATTAGTTTATTTCTGCTACGTTTTCTATTTTACCGACCTTGATATTTCCACCAATTGCTTCGGATTTACATTGATAGATGGGAGGTAAATTAATAACAAAGGTAGGGGTTGTTCTTAGTTTTAAATACAAATAGGTAATTAAATTCTTTATTTTTAGTTAAGTGCGTAAATGTATGTTTAAATTTCAGTACTGGCACTCAGGCAACATGAATATTTTATGAACCGATCACCTATTAAATACAGGGTGTCCAGCAATAGGATGTACATAGCTTAAGTATGTGTTCTTGATGTTATTTTAAGTCGAAAAGTTCCAATGTACATGTAGCCCAAAATCAACCGTCACAATTAAGTATGGCAATGTTTTCTAACGAACATTATGGTGATTATGCATGTTATTTTTCGGACCTAAAAATGTCAATAACTTTGTAACAATTGATTTTGGCTACATGTTTATTGGAAATTTTCAACTAAAAATAACATCAGGAACACACTTGAGCTATGTACCGGGTGTCCCATTAAGAGAGGTCGTCGGCTATTTCTTAAACCGTTAATCATACAGCTTTGGGAAAAATATTTTCAGTAAATATGGTCCTGAAAAATCGCTGGAAATTAGTTTCAAGTTCCTAAAACACCCGCTAGGGGGTAATTACCGGTGAACTACATAACACAAAATAATTATGAATACTTGAATATATGCAAACAAAATACAGGGTGATTCCAAAATGGCGGATTTCCTTTACAGCATGTTGTAGGGGATCGCAAATGCAGTTTGAGAAAAATGTTAAAAAAATCCTAGCTGCTTTTGTTTTATAGTTATGAGCAAAAAACTAAAAGGTAAATTTGGCAACATGTGTACAGTCTCTCTAACCCTTTGCTCTAACATTCGCATAAGGATGTCTTCTATTGGGGCACCTTTGCGCGTAAACTCTTACAGCTTCATTCCTGTTATTATGGCATTCGCTCAATATCAGCAACATGTCTGCATATTCACGATTGGTATACATTTTTAACAAAATTAAGTCAAATCTTCAAAATGACAGGTCAAAATAAATTAATACAAAACGTCAGATAACTATACAAAATCATATCATCGTTGCCAAATGCATTTTCAAAGCATATCGATAAAAATATTTAGATTTTCAAAATTAAAATTACAAGTAAATTAGACGCTGCAAGCATTCTTTTTTTGCACGCAGTCTTATAGGACATAAATTTTTATGGAAAATTATATCCTTCAATATTCTAAAAAATAAAGA
The DNA here is from genome assembly GCA_963966045.1 of Xestobium rufovillosum. NCBI lineage: Eukaryota > Metazoa > Arthropoda > Insecta > Coleoptera > Ptinidae > Xestobium > Xestobium rufovillosum. Next base: position 40,799,668 of record OZ014494.1, on the reverse strand, counting down.
ATATGGGTTTTTCATTTCCCACCCTCCTCACTCAGTAAATTAACAATTAAGATTTTTTTAAACATTTTTCCCAGGCTACATTTAAGGTCCCCTACAACGTAGTGTAGAGGAAATTCGCCATTTTGGAATCACCCTGTATAATAAGCACTGATTCCAAGTTGGGTGACAATGCTCTTATTAGTTGGATACCTATATTAATAAAAATTAGTATCTTTTTTATGGTTATTTTATTTCATAATTAGTTTTTTGTTAATACCTCCGGTTTGTAAAGAGATATAAAGTTGAGGTTTTCACTGACTTATTGATAAATGTTCGTTCTTTTTAAATGTGTGAAGAAAGGTATACCATTCCATTTCATATTTACATGAAAATTTAAAAAATCTGTTGAGTTTACAAATAGCGACCTCTACCGGACAGATAAAACATATTCCAAGTATTGTTTGTAATGTGAACGATAGAGTTGAAAGATACGTTTTCAATGAAACTAAGTTTGTTAAATTCTATCGAACCAAACCGGAGTTATGACAATTTGAATGTAACAACGAATGACGCTCCCCCGCCCTTTCATTTCAAGAGATGGAGCAAAAAACATGGGACAGAAGTTTGCGAAAATGTTGAGGTTTGAGATGCGGGCAACTGGAATATATATTGTATTGGAAAATATCTGAGAAAAAGCCATTTTTGTAATTGACGGTATATGTTACGCCCCCTAGCGGTCGTTTTAGGAACTTGAAGCTAATTTCCAGCGACTTTTCAGGACCATATTTACCGAAAATATTTTTTCTCAAAGCTGTATGATTAACGGTTTGTGAGATATAGCCGGCGACCTCTCTTAATGGGACACCCGGTACATCCTATTGCGGGACACCTTGTATAACAAAATATATTAATGTTTTTTTTTGCACTCATGCATTGTTATACAGGATGGGCCAATAGTGTGTAGTCGGCCCATATCTCTGGTTCTATTCAAGATATCAAAATAAAACTTTACACGTATGTTGCGAACCGCACGGAGCATCTGATAAAATTATTTTGTTGTATACAGGGTGTTCATACTCTGAGCACCAAACCAAAGTTATGTTTTTTTTAAATGGAACGCCCCACATTTGTTTACATATTTGAATTCCCAATAAAATTTTATGAAATATGGTGTACTACACGATGGGGTTTAGAGTGAGCGATTTTAAGATATTACCATTTTAGTGCCAGTGTGAACCCAACTTTGAGGAGCTGCTGACATCTACTGGTGGAAGCTATTTAAGATTTCTTTATTGGACTAGGTTCACACACTGCTCTATTTGTAAAATTCTTGAGTACTTTTGTCACAAAACTTATATCATACAGGGTGGAGAGCTTACGCAATATGCATTTTTTCTTAAAAATTTCAAATGGAACACCCCATATATTATTTCCATATTTGATAGACAGTTTACCAAGATTTTGATTCCTGTAGATATTGTTATTAGGTCTGCGACTGACGGTTTCGGTAGAATTGAAAATTGAACTTTAAAATGTAGTAATTTGACCGGTAGTTTAATTCGTTTCTCCCATATTTTAGCGCCCAAAACACAAAATATGATTTCCATATTGTTTCTGGAAGTTTACTTCACATTGAGACAAAAAATTTCATCCCCAGATTGCTTCTTCATAGTCATATTCTTAAATAAATGGTAACTTATTAAACCTAGGTATAAATTGAAACAAGGAGTGCCATGGAAGAAAATTGTCCTTTCAAGAAGTAATCTTGCAATGAGATTTCTTGTGCCGATGTAAACTTTGTTCGCTAAATTTTCTGTAAAAACAAATTGTAAGCATTTTTCTGAGTTTTGGGTGGAAACATTGGGGAAATTCCCCAAAAATGGTTCAAAATTACAGCAAAAATCTCAATTCTTAAGGTTCAATCTTTATTTCTGCCTAAATTATCAGTCGCAGACCTGCCAATATCTGCATCAGTCAAAAACTTAATAAACTGGCTATCAAACCTGCAAATAATATACGGGGTGTTCCATTTAACATTTTTGAGAAAAGCTCCATTTTGCGCATGTTGGCCACTCTGTACAATATGAATTAATTTGAAAAAAGTGTTAATGGATTTTACAAATAGAGTGTCCTCTGAACCTAGTTCAATAAAAAAATCATAGTTAGCTTTGACCAGCAGGAGTCAATAGCACCACAAATTTGGGTTCACACTGGTACTAAAACAGCCATATCTTAACATCGCTTAGTCTAAACACTACCGTGTAGCATATCAACTTTCATGAAATTTTATGGGGAATCCAAATACGTAAACAAATGTGGGGCATTCCATTTAAAAAAACATAACTTTGGTTTGGTACGTAGCACGTGAACATCCTGTATACATCAAAATAATTTTAACAGAAGCTTCGTGGGTTTCTCCACACACATGTAAAATTTCATGTTGATACCTTGAATAGAATCAGAGATATGGACCGACGACGCACTATTGGCCCAGCCTGTATTGAAGTGTTGATGACCTGAATAATTGAAGATTGCTCAAAATGCAGCATTTGCCGTATCTTGCCCGTTGACGAAGCGTTTATTTATATCCCAACTAGGTTTTGCCAATGTAACGTTTTAGCTTGCTATACTCCCTTGTTTTCATTAGTAATCGCGCATTTTCTTTAAAAAAATACCTTTTGTGATGAGCCACCAGACACAACGCATGGAATTCAAAACTATAAATTATAACAAACTTTGGAGGAAAAAAGAAAAAGGATCCGCTTGGATTCGAACAAAAACTCTCTGCGCGTTTTGGTACTGAGCCAATTCGCTGATAGTTTAGCATGTAGTTTAACAGTTTATTAAAGCGCGTGAAAGTGGAAGTGGAAAAACCTAGTTGGGATATAAATAAACGCGTCGACGAAAGAATAATTTTATGGGTCGTTCATATTGGTTAAATAAAACAAAAAATATTAATGTTTATTAATTGTCTGTGCCTCATACAATGGCATATTTAACACAAACGTCTTTTAAACTGCCGATGACCAAAATAATTTTTTGCAGAATTCGAATACCTTGGTTACCACCTATTCAAATGTTAAATGCAGTATTCGGATATGTATTCAAGTTGCATTTGAACACATGTATTTGGATTTGGATGCGGCATTCGAATGATATTGGGGTGTAACGTGTATGCAGAATTCACTACTCATTTCCAAGTATTCGAATAGTTCAGAACCAATTCATTTGAATTCTTGCTGGAATCGAATACTTTCAAATTTTGCATTTGAATATTCCCATTTCTACCCTCTACATTCTAGATAGAAATACATTGAGCGCCAAAATGATTTATTTATTATTAATAGCCAATATCACACAAATTACTTTAAATACAATAATGAGAAAAGTTGGCCTTCAAAAATAATAATGGCAGTTTACTTTTTAAATATTGTGTGTGTTAAATGTCCACCTCCCTTCTCCACACAACCTTCTAAGTGGCGGACGAAGTCAGTCATAACTCTTAAAGCATATCCTGTGAAATAGCTTAAATTTTTTACCAAATAATTCTTGAGATCCTCTACATTCCTCGGCTTGTTCCTGAACAGTCTGTTCTTTAGATAACCCCAGAGTAAGCTGAGAAATATGGAGGAGCTCAAAAGAATTATCCAGTACGAAACAGTGGCGGCTCGTGTCTTGGGGATGGCTGAACTAAATAAATGTCCAAAATTTTGTCTGTTTATCTTTTACCGTTCTTTAACCAATAGAAACAACTCATTTCACCCGAACCCCTTTAAAGTCTTGTAACTCTCTAGGACCACGTTATAGGTCAAATGTTTACACAAGCTTTTTAACTTATTTTGATAAGTGATAGTTACACACTGCAGAAATTTTCAACGGTTATTTTTTAACATCCTGTGTAAGAATGACAAGACAAAATAAAAATATGTACATTGTAATCTGACTTAGTTCCCCCGAAAGCGGGTGTAAATAGTATTTTACCGCCCTGGAGCGCTAAAATGCTACATTGCCCTAAGGACTAGTCTTCACAAAATTATTTACATATTTTGGATAGTCTAGAATTGGCAGTAAACACAAATGATTTTTTGAAGTGTTCTTGAATGATACAGACTTCTAACAGTACTTATCTTGTAAGATTTAGGTAGTTGCGATGTTGTGGTGGAATTTTTATTTTAGTTCTTATTGGATAGGTAGAGTCTGTAAAGTTAGACTGGGCCCGGACAAGACGGTGGCTGCGCGAAAATGTAGCGGGAAATATGATTTTGACAGAAACAGTGGCGTACCGGCGTATATGTGAAATTTATAATTTTTTAACAATGAATTCATAAAAGTTACATTCAAAACAGGAAAATTAGCATTTTAAGGCATGAAAAAATCGCGAAACACATTAAGAACTTGAAGAAAGGGGATTTCGTCATACAGATAAATTATAATTGTGACGTTTGGTGTGAGGTTATGTCATTTACGAAATCGGCATGTTTATGTGCAAATAATCTCAATTACATAATTGTTATAGTTGAAAACATGTTTTTGAACAAGTTGTTTACTTATGTGACAAAAGAAAATTAGAATAAATCATAAAGGAAGCCGAATAATCCAATTTACTATTTTTCAGCACTGGAGATAAAGAAGTGCTAAATAAACTTATTATTCTGTAATTAAAAATTTAAAGTTCTATTAACTACCAAAAATAAATAATTGGAATTCACATATATTAAGAACTAAACACCTTCAAAAACCCTTCAAAAAATAAGAATCCTTGGTGCTTGAGGTATGTCATGTCGCACCACAAGGTCTAATGATAGAAAGTCCTGGCATTTGTCCTGCTGGAAGGAGCTTCGGGCAGGACAGCTGGACAGAGCCACTAGTCCTGCCAGCAGGACATTATTTTTAAATGGAATTGTCCTGTCGACAGTACGTGCGCGGCTTCCAGCAGTACGGACCCAAATTTCATAGGCGACGTAACAATTTTGCTATTTATTAAATAAAACAACTGCTGAGAAACATTTTTATTTATTCTCGTACAAAATAACTTGATAAACATTAAAAATATAACACTGCACCCGCGATGCTGATTGTTTTCTGAATCTGCATAAAATAGGAAATTTTAATCTAATTAAATGAATTGAAAACAATAGGGTTGAAAATACGTCCTGCCAGCAGGACGCTACGTACTGCTGGAAGGACGCTTGGACACTCTATCAACTAAGGGTTAATCACTTGGTAGTGGTTGTACTCCTAAATCCTCGTCTTCGTCGTCTTCTTCATCATCATCATCATCATCACCATCATCTTTCACTCTCCTCATCAGATGATCCTGTGTTCACAGTGAACTTCAACGAATTCAATGCATCGTCCATCAGATGCTCTTTCTCCAAGAAAGTTTTTTCCACTTTTTGCACATGGCCACATATATCTTTCCACTCCTCTGAGCTAATATTGGAAAATTTTCCACGTGCTAATTCCTCCACATCACCTAATTTAAAAGTAACGTTTCTGCTAGCTACCCAGTTCTTTACAGTGGCCCATATCTTCTCTATGGGGTTCAATTCCGGGTGGTAAGGGGGGAGCCGTAACACTCGGTGACCATGGGCTTCAAGAAGCTCATCCAATTTGTATTTCTTTGGGAATCGATACAAATTTTGTTTGATAAGACCATAAAGCTCAGGTTTTGTATTTGAGGCATCAAAATGTATTTGACCTTCTTCAAGCCACTTCACCATCTCGCCTTTTCGGCTCGCAGATGTCAGGTTTTTTTCCACCAGGACATTGTGAAATGATGCATTGTCAATCACAAGTACACAATTAGGCGGCATGTTGGGCAGTAATTGTTTCTGCACCCATGTTATGAAATTGGCATTATTCATGTCATCGTGGTAATCTCCTGATTTAGAACCTAGAGACAATGTTTGGTTACATTTTGATATTAAAATTACTTAAGTATGTGTTACCTATATAGGAGATTTCAATGCAGTCGTAGGCACAGGGCGAGAGGGCGGAATAGTTGGCCCCTTTGGAATAGGCAATAGGAACGATAGGGGAGTTAGACTGATAGAGTTCTGCGATAAACATAACTTAACGGTCGCGAACACTCTATTTCACCATCATGTTAGGAGATGCTATACGTGGAAGATGCCAGGAGACTTAGGGAGATATCAAATAGATTACATTCTCGTTAGGCAAAGATTTAGAAATCAAGTTAGAGATTGTAGAAGTTATCCAGGAGCAGATATAGATAGTGATCACAACATAGTCGTTATGAAAGCTAATCTTAAATTTAAGATTTTGAAAAAACGAAGCGGAAGAAGGTATCTTGACCCAGAGAAACTAAAAGATGATGATATGCGCGATAAGTTCGAGAAAAAGACAAACGAACTACTAAAGGGGGCGGGTGGAAATATTGTTAGGGACATAGAGGCAGAATGGAATTGCATTAAGAATAGTTTAGTTTCCTCAGCTAGGGATATTTTGGGTCATAAACAGAATGAAAGTAGGAAACCCTGGATAACAAAACATATTGTGAGTCTAATAGAGGAAAGGCGAAAATATAAAAATAGGTTAGATGAAATAGGGAAACAAAGATATAAGGCGATCAAGTGGGAAATTATTCGGAAGTGTAGGAAAGCGAAAGAGCAATGGATCGATAATAAATGCAAAGAAGTGGAAGATAAGTTCGAAATAGGAAAGACTGATGAAGCATATAAAATAATTAGGAGAAATTTTAGAGAAATTGGATCTAGTACCAAAAACATTAGAAATGAGGCAGGAGATATCCTAATCGGAAGCGGGGAAAAGGCAGATAGGTGGAAAGAATATTTAGGAAACTTATATGCGGGACAGGAAGTGCAAGATATATTAGAAAGCGAAAGCAGTGTAGAGGGGGATAACCTAGGGAGTCCTATAATGAGAGAAGAGTTTGAGCTAGCACTAAAAAGTTTAAGGAATAATAAAGCGCCAGGTATAGATGGCTTGCAGGCAGAAATCTTAAAGTGCGCAGGTCAAGAGGTAATAGATCGTTTATTTAAATTAGTTAGTCGCATATACCTGACAGGCGAGATTCCAGAAGATTACAAACGGAACATCATAGTAGCTTTGCCAAACGGGAAAGGCGCGGATATATGCGAAAATTTTAGAACTATCAGTTTAACTTCCCATGCGTCAAAAATTTTAACTAGAATTGTGCAAAGAAGGATGGAGAAAAAGGCGGAAGAAATATTAGGAGAAGATCAGTTCGGATTTAGACGAAATAGAGGAACGCGCGAGGCCATTCTAGCTTTACAAGTAATTATAGAAAAAACCATAGAAAAGAGAAAGAGCGTCTATATAGGATTTGTAGATTTAGAAAAAGCCTTCGACAACGTAAAATGGGGGAAGATGTTCGAAGTGCTGAGAAAGGTAGGGATGAAATACAGGGACAGAAGAATAATACATAATCTCTACAAAGAGCAAAAGGCAGTTATAGAATGTGAGCAGGAACGAAGGGAAGTAGATATCCGGAAGGGAGTGAGACAGGGATGTGCATTGTCACCTCTAGTTTTCAACTTATATATCGAAGATGCGATTAATATTGTTAAGGAAAGAACAGCCGCAGGGATCAATGTACAGGGCCAAACTATTAACATGCTCAGATTTGCGGATGATATAGCAGTGTTAGCATCTAGCAAAGAAGAATTAGGAGCGGCTTTGAATGAAATGGAAGCAGTTTTGACACAGGGCTACGGCATGAAAATCAATAAAAAGAAAACTAAAATTTTGGTATGTAGGGGGTGTGAAAATAGAACTAAAATGGAAATACAAATAGGAAATGAGAAGATAGAGGAGGTCGCGGATTTCTGCTACTTAGGAAGTAAAATAACTCAAGACGGTAGGAGCACTAAAGATATAAAACAAAGAATGGCGCAGGGCCGAGTTGCGTTTAACAAAAAGAAACAACTATTATGCTCGAGAACGGTTAATATAGAGACTAGGAAGAGACTCTTAAAGTCGTACGTATGGAGTACGGCATTATATGGGTGCGAAACTTGGACAATAGGGGAAGCGGATCGAAAAAGAGTAGAAGCGTTTGAAATGTGGTGCTACAGGCGCATGATGAAGATACCATGGATAGATAAGGTTAGCAATAGGGAAGTATTAGAAAGAGTTGGGGAAAAGCGAAAGGTATGGAAGACAATAAAGAGTAGGAGAGATAGGATGGTAGGACACCTTCTGAGACACGAAGGAATAGTTCGCGACATACTAGAGTCAGAGATAGGAATGAAAAGAGGTAGGGGTAGGCCTAGATTAGACTACTGCTCTCAAATAGTTAGGGATGTAGGATGTTCTACTTTTAGGGAAATGCGTAGGTTAGCTCAGGATAGAAAAGAATGGAGGTACGCGTCCAACCAGTCTTCGGACTGAGAACCTTATGATGATGATGATGTGTTACCTGACCGAAAAATGAGCAACGCATTGGGAATGAAACCATTTTCACCTCCGGCATGTACAATAATCAGCCTTTGGCCTTTAGAAATCGACTTCTTTAAGTTTTTAGTCGACTCATCATACCACCCTTTCGGCTGGACATGGCTGGTGTGTATATACGTTTCGTCCGTATATATAATGGTTCGGCCTTCTTCCCGGTATTGCAGAATTGGTTTCAAGTATTTCACCCTTTTCAGGCCAATGTCATGGGTTTCCATTAAAATCTTAAGGTTGTCTTGTCTTTCGCCACCTTAAATAGAAATAGAAGTATACAAGGTGTCCCACTCAAGCAAGCTCACTATTGCTATCTTTTGTTATAAAATTATTTTCTAAACATAAACATTTAATGAAACAGAAATTTGAATATACATGTAGTAACGGCATCTGAAATATTTTGACTTTGCATATAAGTACAAAAGCAGCCATACCTGAATCCAATAGATTTCAGAAAAACCCATAGCGACTGCCTCGAGCCAGAAAAAGAAAGTTCAGAATCTTTAATCTTCTGTAGAATACCTTGAATATAAGGTGATATTAGGCTAGATAACGTGATAGGTAGGTATTTAAATGTAGCATTTGTTATTTCACGAAAAAGCAGTCATTGCCATTTGTTCCTAGAATAATTTGTTCAAAAAGCCCCTGATTATTGGGATTACTTTCTGTTATTGCATACTTCATTCATGTTTAGATGAAAAATATACTATACACATTCAAAACACATCGTGAAATATAATGGTCTGAAAAATCATTGGGTTTCAACAGAAAGTAAGTTTCTTGAAATTTATCTACAATCGAAGTCGGAATCCAAAGCATTCCATTTACTAAAATGCAAGTGGGATTCATACTTTCATAACTTGGCTATGCAACAGCAGCACCCAATTGGTTTTTTGATATTAAATCCAAAAAATACACGAAAATATCTTGAACTTTCTTATTACCACATTCCCTCTATTTATGAAAAAAGAAGTTCAGCAGACTTTACAATGAATCACCCCGTATTTGACAAGTAACAACTGCCAGCAGTTGCAATGAAAACACACCTTAACGAAGTTTTCTTTTTTATAATGGTAGTTACTTACAATGGGGAAGACCCGCTTAACCGAATTTATAACTTTTAGTACTGTAATATCAAGCATAAATAGAATATGTATCGCGTACCACGTAAAAATTTTGATTATGTGCCGTGCTGAACGAAAAATTTGCAACTTAGAAAGCAGCATGACCTGGATGGCTAAAACGCGCGCTTTCTGTGGCGTAGGAGACCTATCCGTTGCGCCGCAGTGTTTACGCGTCTCCCTGGAAAAAGTGGGAGGAGTCGAGAAATAAACGAGCGCTCAGGGTGCAAACGGATCGGTTTGCGCATGTGAAAATCCCTACCTATTCTGTGGTGCCCAGGGGTCAAGTACGTCACCAGCGTCATTCAAATATTGTGTCTCGAGCGTGACGCATGTTTCGTATTTAATTATGACGAAAATAAGACTCAAATGTAAAAATCGAAAGTTGCGGAATTTGTTTTGGGTAGTAAACTATTCAATATGATCATTTTCAAAATTTGCGGGTTTTCCCCATTCAGAGAAGGATTCCTTTTCTCCAAAATAAAAAAATTATGTATAATTTCCCGTATTGTTTCCGTTTCTCCCACAGAAATCAGGCCGAGTTTACGCTTCTTTCGCGGTCGTTCCTTATGCGGTGTAGCAAAGGAGGTGCTAGGCTCAGCTTCTATGCTTTTCGATTCTTTCAAAATCTTCGCTACTGTGTTTCTCGAAATACCTGTTGCTTCTATAACTCTTTGCCTTAAACACACAATTGGATCTTAACAATAATCAAGCTCATTACCTACATACCTGTAATTCTTTAAAGGAATCCTAATTCCATTTTGTGCTTCTTCCCGCATAAACTTCATCATGTTACTGATAATTTCACGGCCTTGGCTATGAATTACCATGCCGGGTTAACCAAGTTTTTTGGGACATTTCTAACCTACAAACGTCAAAAATTTCAACTTGGATTTAATGTGTAAAATTACTTTGATTGTAGTATTACCTGGATAACAGATACTATCGACGATTTTTCAAAAGTCTTTTAAATAACACCGAGATCACAAAATAAGCAGAATAATCTGCAAACACAAAAAATGTTAACCTTCAATTCAGTTACACGAATTTGTAGTCTTAATTACCTCGATCAACTCCGTTTTTCGAATAAAGATGATAGTTTTTTAGTCTTTTAAGCAACACTCACAATAAAAACGCAAAATAAAACAGAATATCCACTAAAAAATCACATTCAAACATAGGTCAACAAAACAACGTCAACAATGGACGCACAGTAATCTTGAAGTTTTTGAGGGCGCCACTGGATTTACGAGTTCCGCCTCCGGACGAAAACAGGTCTATTGCGCTGATCACGTGGCAGCCCAGTCTTTAACTTTACAGACTCTATAAAGAAACTATTTTTTGTCAATTTTTTTTTATTTTTTTTTGTATGGTTGATTACCATGTTGAGGCAGAAATTTATTTATTTTTAATTTTATTGGATGTATAGAATCTCTTTTTTGTGTTATTTTCCTTGGATGCTAATTGTGAGGTTGATTTTTTATTTTTAGTTTTTTTGTCGGATTTATAGAATTTATACATATATTTTTTATATTTTATGTAGCTTATGCTAATAAAGCCTATTTATTATTATGTATTAGTTTTTCAAAGTTTATCTGATTAATAGGAAATACCTAATTACATCTTTGCAATGGCCACGAAATGTTAATTCTTGTTTACCTATCCAATTTTGGTTGAGATCAAAATAATATTTGGCAGCAAAAAATAAAAACAATTTAGAGAAAAGAAGAAGAAAAATTTTAGGCGAAGCAACGCTTCACCTGCGTCATCGGACGAGCCACTACTGGTATGAAATTGAATCTATTCCACAGGATATGCTTTGGATTAGTGTGTGGAGAATGAATGTGAACATTAACACACAATAATCAAAAAGTAAACTCCCATTATTATTTTTTAAGGCCAACTTTTCTCATTATTCCCATTAAATATTAATTTTAAGGCCCAATTTTCGTCATTATTGTGTGATATTGGCTAAAAATGTCTAAATCATTTTGGTGCTCACTGTATTACCAAGAGAACACTTATTTGCCTTTTCTTTATAAAATTACTGTCTAATGGAGAGTGCATTCCATTGTTTTTTTATTGTTCTGAGGCAAAATTTGTTGGATTTGAATACTCATGATTTTATACAGGCTGTGGAGTAAGAAACACAGGTAGACATAATTCCATTAGTAATCAGAATTCAGGATTTTTTTTACAAAGGTTGTTCATACCAAAGGCACCTTTATTTTAAATATATTTTCGTTTATGCAGATTGTTCCATTATGTCTGAAGGGCATACTACTCTTATTTTAATTTGAGCACCCTAGTTCACTGAATTTTTGAATACTACTACTAGACTAAATTTGTACAACATGCTGCCACATGCTAAGCAAAAACGCCGTATGTTTTCTAGAATTATGGATTTTAAGTTAATAACTTATGTTCAGAATTCGACCACAGAAATTTAAAGGTAGATTCTTTGACCAAAAATATAAAAAAAACCCTTATAATCATCAACCCAGTATCCCATCAGCAAACAAACAAACAATTTCATGAATTGGGAACAATATATTATGCAGGTATTAAAATTTTAATGTTAGTTATAATTTTAGTTGCGAGCAGAGAATGGACTTTTGATGACCCCGTGCTATACTGCCAATTATGTAGCTCCAGAAGTCTTGAAAAGACAGGGATATGATGCAGCCTGTGATATTTGGTCGTTGGGTGTGATATTGTATATAATGTTGTCGGGACATTGTCCTTTTAGTACAGCTCCCCAAGATAGTCCGCAGCGTATTTTACAAAGGATAAGCTCGGGTAAATTAGATTTAGAGGTAGGTAACTTTAATGTCTGCATGTCAGGAATTTTCAATTCCAAACCACTATCACTATACAATATCTTATACAACTGTAAAACTATGAGTGGCATAAAATGTACAGTGCCTCGCTAAGTTGTTTAGTTTTGAAAGATTCTGAAATTTTAAATACTTGTTATGCCTTTTAGAGCGGACATTGGTCTCATGTAACACAACAAGCCAAAGATCTTGTAGCTGACATGCTCCATATTGCTCCACAAAGAAGGCCAACAGCGGCACAATTAGTTAGGCACTCATGGTTAAATTCTAGAATGGCACCTGCTCAGATGCACTCTAGGTTGCCAAAACATAGTGAAACAGTTTACGATGGTGGGCACCTTAAAGAGACAGTGGCAAATACATTCAGAGCTATAGCAACTTCACCCCAAGTAGCACATTTGGGACCTGTCTCAATGTCAGAGTTGGCAAGGCGAAGATTTAAAGATAAAGCCCTTAACCGCCTACAAAATTCATAATGGTTGTTTATTTGTTATAAAGAGTAAAGTTGTGAATTTCCAAGAAACTTGTTCAATTGCATGTTTAAAGGTTACCCAAGTTATGGTGATTTGTACAATTTTATGTAAGTTATTCGAGAAAGTCATTCAAATGCTATTATTGTAAAGTGGTAACGGTATGTGTAATTAAGTATAATCCATTTTACTTTTTAATACTTGAAAATTTTAATTTTAAATATTTCTTACAATTTTTTTTTGTACAAATGATTATCTTTTTTTCGTTAAAAATTGCTAGTACTTTAATGTGGGAAGTTAAAAGTCGAAAGTTTTTAAGATAAACTGCTCATTTCTGTAACTTTTTTGTAAATCAATGTATTTACATTGAACTAACTTACACCGCAGCGTAAAAGAGCTCAATTCGAAAAGAAATTGTAAGAAAAAATACTGAAGTTGTTCAAATTATAATAAAAGTAATTCATTGTGGCCCGTGATCTTGCTGTACTTAAATCCATATTTAGAATTAAGTATGGTATGCTTCGAGCAATGAAACAGACTTTTGTAATAACCCCCGGATGGGGTTAAAAGAGGGAAAAATTATTTCCAATTTTTAAAAACAAATCTCTTCATAAAAAACCCTGCTTATTCTTAAACTCCCATCGCATAATATTGTTCTTTATCCAACTGTTTCATGAAATATTTTATTAATTTTTTATGCATTTTTCGACTTGGAAAATTTTCATTAGACACTTGTCTAAATACAGGAACACTACGGGATTTGTAAGAACAGCAATATTATTTCAATTTTCATTAAAACCAAATTTATTTATAACTTTATTAACATGAAAGATATACCTTTTATAAAACGAAAGATGCTTTTTACTAAAACATTATTATTATGCGTAATTTACATTTTTATCCAAAAGCGATTGACCAGGGACCCATTCATAACATTTTGATAACATCTTTCATCCTCTGAATTGTTTAACTCATAGAGCTTGAACCAAAAATCTTCCATACTTATCCATTGTTTTTAATTTATCTTTAATTTTATGATCGAGATTGCAAATTTCCTTATACTCCGAACTGATTTCTTCAGTATCACCAGAGTAAAGATTAGGAAACTTCATTAATAAATCTAATATAGAAGAATCATTACATAGTGCAATAAACATGTAAAACATGTAAAACATGTTTATAGAACCTTTTTTTCATCTGGCCAAATAACTCGGTATAATATGATAAGCAATTGAGTTTAAATTCATGGAGCTGACGATTATCATGACTTTGATTGATAGTTCCAAGATCTCGGCTACCTTAACTCCCAAATAAATATCATCGAAACTCTTGTATTCTCTAGCATAAAGATGAATTGAAAAATTACTACGCGTACTATCAATATAACGATTTATTATTATAAATTGACCGGTTTCAGAATTCACAACGATTCCATCATCAGAAATGCATAAATAAAATTATTGTAAACAAATTATTATGACAGTCATAATAATTTGTTTACAATAATTTTATTTATACATTTCTGATGATGGAATCGTTGTGAATTCTGAAAGCGGTCCTGATGATGGAATCGTTGTGAATTCTGAAACCGGTCAATTTATAATAATAAATCGTTATATTGGTAGTACGCGTAGTAATTTTTCAATTCATCATGAATTTCTACCAAATAGTAAAGTCAGAAAATATTAACTCTAGCATAAAGCTCGTTGATATTAAAAATTGAAACTTTATCATTTCTAATTCTCTTATTAATATAGTCAGATTTCATGACCCTTTATAAATCGTGGCACGTTTGGATATTCGTAAAGGGGACATAATGCCCTTTTCATTGAACTTTATTTTAAGTCGTTAACACATGACGGGAATTTGTCCGAGTTACGGGCTGCAAAAATGTCACCGTGCCGTGGATTTGCACTAGGGTACCGATTTCAATTCAATTAATCGCAGGCTACAAGATGGCACAACTTTCATCTCGGTAACAAATCGCGCAATTTCCCGCAAATTTCCGTACCTTAAGTGCCGTTGTTTTTACCTTTTTGCACCAAATGGTGACCGACACGGATGTCGTTCCGTTGAGTACGGTGTTTTTACATGCCTTTGCCGCACATTCCATTTCGATAACAGATGGGTGCATAATTTTGCAGCGGGCTCTCCTACTATGTGAAGATCTTACGAATTTCCGTTTTGTTTACACATGATATTGTTAATAGCATCAGTAAAAGAATAGAGCCATACTTTATTCTGATAGAGCACTGTAAACTTAAAAACTTGTTCATAATTGATTTATAGTGCAGTCCGAATTATCAAATTACACCCATCTGGAGTATAACATGCACACTTACATAGAAATGTGTGTTCGGATTAGTAGAGGATCCAATTTACCAAAGTGCCGAAGTATCCAAGTTTCACTGTAGCGTCAAACTGTTGCTCTTGCAGAGCTGCTTAAGAATGCCTTCTGAATTCTAAATGTGGATTTGACTATAGTGAATGACATCAGCCTTAAGGTGCAGAAGCATAAATTATATCCAGTGCCGGGCAAAAAGTTCGAGTGGATTTTTCTTTGGTATTGTTAAAGTTTGAAATTTTAAAATAAGCCAATGTTTAAGGAAATGCAACCTAAGTAGGGAAGCATTATAATTTCATGGCAGCTTTGGTGAAGAAATGGCGGCAGTGTTTTTCTTCATCGTGATCAACCTATAGATGATGAATTTTTTACTGTGTGTGGTATATGGAATTGATAATGTTGTCAAAATGATCGCCAGTGGAGTTCATTTCGATGACATTATTAATAATGTTATTGATGACGTTATTAACTATGTGCTATCCAGAACTTTATGGTAGGTGGACACAATCCTCTTGAGTCTCTTTTGCCTCGTAATGTTTTTGAGTGAATGTTCTTTATATGTATGTGTTAAACATCATGGCGGCTCGTAATGATGGGCCCAAATATTTCTAAAAGAAAATTAAACAAAGTCACGTAATGATTTGTCATCTATTAATTTTTATTTAATTAAGTACAATAAAATATATTTTGTATCTGTTTTATGCCTATGGTATTCATAAGTGCACAGCCTTAATCAAATATTCAGCCTTCAGATCGACCTAGCCTTGGCACTCGAAAGAGTGTAATTTGGGCGGCACGTGGTCTGGACTAATGCTAGTAAATCCTCAACTCTACCGTACCTACTTTGTTCTAAGTTCCATTGCCTTTAAACTATCAGTTCTGTGCTTGCAGCGGTTGGTTTATATTTTTCATTGTGTTGTCTCATTTATTTAGGCAGCAGTGAGGTGCTTTTAAAAAGATTTGAAATCTTTTGAGAGATACAATATTTTTCATGTTTATTGGTAAATTAAAAAAAAACACTTCAAGCACTGATAGAACATTCACTCTCAAATAGGGTTGTTTTATGAAGCGAATAACATAAATCATCCCAATTTCTGGTATCATAACGTAATTATCGAATAAAATGTTTCTATACATAAAAGGAAGTGCCTCTGTAACCGGCGCCGGCTACAGTTTTATAGGTGTATTGTTGCCGGAACTGGTTTCCATAACGAATTAATAATAGGGCAGTTTAAGTACCTTGTTAGTTGTAACGCATCTTGTAGCGACGGTAGGTAGGGAGGTATCGCATAGAACTGGTAATTTAGTATGCTTAGCCCGGGTAGGATCGGCTCCCGCAGAGGTTAGTTTTTTGAGGTTAGATTTTTAATTATCTTTTTTGCAAAAAATGCGTGTGTCTGGTGCGATAGGACAGCTAAAGGGTCTGTTTAAAATGCGTATGCGTTGTATCAGTCTTTTTCGTTCCCAACTAGAAGCGCGCCGGCAACTATACGCAAGGCCGGCCCGGCGCCGGCTACGGAGGCACTCTCTACATAAAATAGATATTCTGATAAGCAAAGATTCCGAGGAATAAAAACAAGTTATCTCGCGTAAAATGTGCTATGCACGATTCCCCAACTCTCAAATTTGCTAGGATTCTAACAGCACGCTTTTAGGTAATGAAAATGTTACTCATGTTATGGCAGCCCAAACAATATGACCGTGAGAAATTATTGAATACAATTGCCCATAATAAGCAGTAAGTAGATTTCCGAAATCTACAACTCTTAAGTTGCCTTAAACTGTAGAAGATTGGACTTTACTTTTAGATATTAATTTTTCATTCTTGCGTTGTTTTATCTGAAATAAAAATGGAAGTTAGACTTTGCTTTTAAATATTAAACTTTACTTTTAAACACTGGTTTCTTGGTTCTTATCTTGCTTTCTTGTGAAGAGCAAGTGAAAGAAAACCGAGGAAAAAATATTAAGACTTTATAAAGCAGGGCGAGTTCTGAGTTAACATTTCATCTAAACGTTGTTCAGATTCCTTGGTAGAGCCCTTTCTAGTAACTGGCAACGTTTGTTTAATAATGCCAACATTGATTCAACCATGGAAACTTCAACCATTGAAATTGACTGTTCCCACTTAGTAACTGAATCTAATTTTGAGAATAAAATGAATAATGTGTCCCAGTTAATTAGTTTTCTTAGTGATATATATGTAAGTTTTAGTGGAAATAAGATAAAAATTGCGCTTACGTGTGTGTTAAATTAATTTTTTGTTTTCATACCGCTTCAGGAGCATTTCCCAGAAATTCCATCATTTACGTTGGAAATGTAAATTGACTGTATACATTGAGCAGTTTCCCCCCTTGGGCTCGATTTGAGATAATGACATTTTTAGGTTTTACTTAACCAGCTGTTTCTGTGTATTAGTATTGTAAAATGTTGTCGAATGCATTTCACTATCCTGGCCCATGGACCATAAATATATTGGCTATAAAGCAACGTTACTTTTAAGTACTATTTATTTACACAATTCTTTTTAAGCAAACTGGCTTCATTCAACAAAGTCATATAGAAACTCAAAAACAAATATAATAATAAGTTGATTTATCACACCAGATTAAAAATATGAAATAAAATTATAATCAAATACGTATGAAAAACCCCAAGGATGAATTCAAGGCAGCAATATAAATCGCTCCTCGATCATTCATTCATTCCTTCATTCCTCGACCACAAAAACAATTTTTAAATTAAATGTGGGTACATACTTACATACATATAGGGACAGAAAAAATAAAAATTAACAAACTCTGCCTGCTAGCCATACGATGACAATCCATTCTTAAAAAATCGGTGTTGGCCGATATATTCGCTCTGCTATTGGTTGTTGGTCGGAGGTTATTAATATCCCAATAGTGTTTATTATTTCTAATCGGTACTAAAACCTGACCTCGGAGCGTAGGCAATGACATCATGTAACGAACCGCGAAGCAGCGGCAAGTTCATTCGCCGGGCCTCCCAAATCTCACAACGCCTGTATTACACCCTTGAAATTAAAAGTGTATAATAAATTGTAGTAGTTAAGTTTGGACGTTTTGGTATACAGGGGATGTCCCAAAACGTTTTACTCAGATTATAGCTCCAAAACTATAACACATAATACTTTGTAGTGTTGATGAAGGAGTACACAACTCGAAGAGCGTAAAAACCCCCGGGGCTGCCGCCTCCGACATACCGCCCCTAATTATTATTTTTTAAATAGCACCCTGTATATTCTGTGAAGGAGCGTGACGAATTCAAATTCTCTACCGAACATTGTTTTTGAAATTTAAAATTGACCCATCAATGGTGGAGAAAACATATTTTTTTATTTTTGTTAAAATCGGCCATGGAATTATTAACATTTATTGGAACTGATAAGCAAATGACTACCGGCTACAGGCGTAAATGTCGAAGTTAATTTGAGTTTTGTGTTGTGTTCTGAAATGCCTGCTTTATTTATGCCATATATGAGTATGTGGACAAGCGGCATGTAGAAGAAATTTATTGCCCAGGTTAGAAATGTGTGTTGTTGCAGAAGGACTCCAATTTGAACATTAATTTGATCAACTGATTATGTTATCACATTATTAGTGTTATTAGTTTAACTTATTTTAAACTTTTTCTTTAATAGTTTTAATAATTCCATGACTAACGTAAAAATAAATAAAAAGTCTGTTTTGATGGGCCAATTTTTATTTAAAAAAAATCTTGGCTAGAGAATTTGATTCTTTGTCATATTCCTTCACGGAATATACAGAGTGCTATTTGAAAAAAAAATAAGTGGGGCGGTTTGTCGGAGATGGCGGTCCCCGGGGGTCGTTACTTTCTTGGGGTTGTATACTCCTTCATCAACACTACAGAGTGGTTTTTGTTCAATTTCGTTATGTGTTACAGTTTTGGAGCTATAACCTGTATAAAACGTTCTGGGACAACCTGTATAGGGTAGGTAAGTAGCTATATGCCCATTTTTCAAATATCGATTCTATAATAATTGCAGTATTTGCAAAATAACAAGTAAAACTAACAATTGCGTATACAAGATTGTGTACTTATTATTGTACTTAACAATAATCTATTTACATTGATACACAGGCATTGGAAGACGGAAAATTGATCGTACTGCTGACGAGGAAGAAGCATTTCAATGTTTACGGCGAAAGAAACGTGCAGATAATCAACGAAGAAGACATGATGCTCGGTGTGCCCAAAAGTTTCAGACTTTAAAACAACAAAAAATTAACAATGAAATTCTGGAACATTATACCTATAGGTAGGGAAAATGGATGTTTTATTTAAGTTTTATTTAAGTTCTATTTAAGTATTGGCATTTTGTTGTTGAAAAAGTAGCTAACAAGGAGGATTCTTTTAATGATTGTTGTAGTCATTGATGGTACAGTGTTTTGGATACTTTACTTATTTTTCCACAACCGCTCAAAAGTTTATTAGAATCCACTGATTCACAGTCAAAACGTTCAAAACGTTTTCGTGAACGAATACGTCCTTATAATAATGCTTTTTCATTTGCATTGTTTAACGCAAATTTAGTCAAATTCAGATCAAGACGTCCTGGTCCACATTGTTTTAAAATTCAACGTCAAATTTACTATCATTTACCCCGATCAGGGCGTATCTCCAAGTTATGGTCAATTGTTTATTGTATTGTTGATCCTAGCGAAGTGACAACCAATCGTTCAAATAACAATAATGAACTAGATGTTGAATTGTTACAAAGCCTCGATAAAATTTTTCGGGATGATAACGCATTTGCCCAATCTTATCGGGTGATGCACGAAGAGGTGAAAAGACAAGAAGAAATGGAGTTGTACAAGGTGTCCCAAACTGGACGCGTCCTTATGGGAACACCCCTTATTTGAAGAGATAGAAAAAAATTAACTAAGGTGTCCGGAGCTCAAATTTAATGAGAAAACCACTGGCGCAAACAAAACTTTGCTATTTCTTGTCGTTTGGCCGCTAGAGGGCGATTCTCAAATTTCGTCGATTTCTTTTATGTCCTATAACTTGTTTATTAATAAAGATAATTAATTTTGGTAAAAACTTTCTTAAGGCACTTTTTTCCGTAAAATCCATTGCAATAGGCAGTTTTTTAGAGGGCGTTTAGATTTTCGTGCACCATCCCAAACTATTTTTTTTTATATAGACCACCCTACATATTATGAGATTTTTGAAAAGCTCGTAAAATTTCCTAAATTTTGATGTATCACTTGTCATGTTTATATTAAAAACCATTAGCAACATTACGATTTAAAAATTAAAATATTGTGCCTACAGAAATCAAGATTGCCATGACTAATAAAATTACATAGGATGCTAACATGTTATGATTAAAACCACAGATCTAAAGTTTCATGATAAGATTACTCATAGTTATTATATTAAATTAATAATTCTTTAAATGTTGCTAATGGTTTTTAAGATAAACATGACAAATGATACATCAAAATTTAGGAAATTTTACGAGCTTTTCAAAAATCTCATAATATATAGGGTGGTCTATATAAAAAAAATGAGTTTGGGGTGGTGCACGAAAATCTAAACGCCCTGTAAAAAAACTGCCTTTTGCAATGGATTCTACGGAAAAAAGTGCCTTAAGAAAGTTTTTACCAAAATTAATTATCTTTGTTAATAAACAAGTTATAGGACATAAAAGAAATCGACGAAATTTCAGAATCGCCCTCTAGCGGCCAAACGATAAGAGATAGCAAAGTTTTGTTTGCGCCAGTGGTTTTCTCATTAAATTTGAGCTCCGGACACCTGGGTAAATTTTTTTCTATCTCTTCAAATAAGGGGTGTTCCCATAAGAACGCGTCCAGTTTGGGACACCTTGTACAATAACGAAGCCTGTCCTGAAATGCTACTGCTTTTCACACTAAAGCCTGGCATAAATCGTAGAAGATTTAACTTTCAACAGGTCAATGAAGTTGCTGTTGTTTTTTCTACTACTGCTGATGGTGAGATTTTAGAATCATACGTTACTATACGCAATCGAAATTCAAAAGAACTGCAATGCCTAAGTTCAATGGAGCCATGGATTTATCCATCATTTTATCCTCACGGTACCCAAGATTGGCATAGCAATTTAATGAAAGTAAATAGTAAGAAGAGTGTTTCGAGAACAGCTTCGTGACGAATTTAACGCGTTTCTACGAGGAGGTCGATTATTTCAACAGTGGCTTGTAGATAACTAAGTTAAAATTGAAAAAGACAGATTAATGTAGGTACAATTATTATTATTATTATTATTATGTTGTTATATTTTAATATTTTAATTATTACTTCATATTATGTTACTATTGTATTATTTCCATTAGCTATATTTTTATAATAATATGCAAGTATTTTTTCTCTTTATACAGGGTGGTCACTTTTACAATGTACACCATTGGAATCTTCTAAACCCGAAGAGATTCAGAGTTGGTCAAATGGCAAGAAAGTTGCACATTTTCATGCTCTTTAAGGATCTGAAAAGAAATTCTGGAGAGCTCTCGTTGTTCCTAAAATATCCTGAGAAAAAAGAAATATTGCATTTTCTCTTTTCTTCCATATATTATTTATTACTTGAGCGAATGTAATAACCTTTGGCAGGTTTATATAAGTGGGCATGGGCTTTCCACTGGATGTTTCAAAATTTGTCTAAGCCTACTATATCTTCAAATTTTCATAGTCAACTTTTGAATTTCTTATGGACGCCATATTGGACTTTCATACGGTTGGATAGAGAAAAAAAATACGATTTCAACGATGTATCGCACATGGGTCATCTAACTTTCTGGGACACTAATTTAACTATTTATCTACAAAATCTAGTTGCCATGCCTATGAAAACTTGAAGATGTAGTAGGCTTAGACAAATTTTGAAACATCCAGTGGATAGCCCATACCTACTTATGTAAACCTGCTAAAGGTCATTACATTTGCTTAAGTAATAAATAATTAATGGAAGAAATAAGGAAATGCAATACTTCATTTCTTTTCAGGATATTCCAGGAACAACGAGAGCTATCCAGAATTTCTTTTCAGATCCTTAAAGAGCATGGAAAATGTGCACGTTTTCTGTAATTTGACCAACTCTGAATCTCTTCGGGTTTAGAAGACTCCAATGGTGTACACTGTAAAAGTGACCACCCTGTATAACAATATTTTTCAACATTGTCAATAAACTATATCTTCCAACAGAGCACAATGTATCTTTCTATTCTTCTTGTTATAAGTACTCCCGCATTTAGATATGATTTCAGGGGAACACACATGGGCCCGATATTTTTATCCCATCAAAATAATATTTATGTTGTACTTTCGAAAATCGAAAATCGGCGCGCGCTAAAAGCGCGCGTTTTGGAATCTAGTAATTAATAAAGTTCTGTTGTGCAACAATATTCATCTGGAATCTGAGACTGACCAATATAATACATAATAATTATACTCTATACTTATACTATTGAAGTGGACTGTAAACTTTGTAGGTACATTGCGTGTGTGCTTGCATCTGTGGTTATCGAGAAAGACAGTTGGTTTTCTTCTGTACTCAGTTTCGATTTGCACGAACTCGAACCAGACAAACAAGCTCGTGGTAAATTCAGATTGCTATTGCACTTGCACATCCAGGCAGTTCCAGATAATGGAATTTCGATTTCAATTTTCGATTTGACGTTTGATTTGTCAATTTTGCTATTACAAGATTTGGTGTATTTGTTGTTCTCTAAACTTATATTGTACTGATACTTTCACAGTATGAAATATTTGCGATCCTTAGTATTTATGAATTTTTAACTGTCAATTCGAAAATGCCCACTGCCTTGTCAAGATAAAACCAGAAGTTCTTAATTTAATTTCCTTTTTTCCATTTTGAGCGAATGTCCTGTAGATATTTAGATTTCGTTGTGCGAGAAAGGCGTAACTGTCAAATGTCTCATTCATAAGTATTATCTCAAAAGTACCGAATTTTCAGATAGCACAGCAGTACAACATAACCTAAAATAAATATTCACGTCGATTAAATTCTCATATGGTTGTACTACAAGCTCACATCATCATCTGGTGATAAAATTCTATGACGTGCAATGCTAAGGTTTCCGGACAGCTTATAGTGAACTAGAAAACAGTTCCACTCTAGTTCTCGTCTATAAAAGACGTGTGATAAAAGTTTTGCATTTGTTCAAAATTTCCGTATAAAGCAAATATTAAAAATTTAATGCAGGGCCAAATTTTTTCTTTTCTCTGCAATATGCAACAATTAGAAAATAAAAATTAAGCATAAAATTTGAATATCCCTCCATGTTTGCACGTTAGCAATTCTAGCACCTCCGGCAGGATTGAGATGCGTCACTTCTTGCAAAAGTGATGTTCCCAATCTACATATAAGTACTAAGTAATCCTATGGTCAAGTACCTTATCGTAGAAACTTTCCATTGTAATTTTTTTATGTAGATGTACCTACTGAAATGCTACCCCCTTTTAAAATCTGTCAATAAAAATGTGAGGTGTCATTTGAAATTTGGATGGCTAGGGGGAGAGTAATGTAAATTATGTTCTCCCACCTATGCTAATGAAATTTCAAATTTTAAAGAAATCGGAGATAAATCTGTTAGAACTTTTTGCGCAGACACGGATTTCTTGCAAGCTGTCATTTTATACCCTTTTCATTATATTTAAGAATGTGAGACAGCATATTTTTATGCGCTGATGTGTATTAGGTCACATGTAGATATTTTGCCATAGTATTGTTCCTTTTGCAGAGTTTTATTTATGTATATTAATACAGCATATCAATGTTTTAAATATAAAATATAGTTAAACGTTAAGTAAGTGAAACTAGTTGTAAGAAATGACAATTTTTAAACTCAGTTATTTGTAAAGTGTGTAATATTGTATATTGTAATTTTAAGATATTTTTAAATTATTAGGTAGGTACAGTTTTAAAACATTTTGTATCTTTTGGTCTGTATATTTTTTATAAAAATTTTATTTGTCAGGAAGACAGTGATGTCCGACAAGTTTATTTGTATTAGAATGTGAATTTTGCATTATTGTAATTTGTGAAGTAAAATTTTGATCCGTTATAGCATGTTATTAATGTATTTCAGTATGAAAATATACTGACAGAAATTTGGCTACATATGGAAAGCTTAAAACGCACTTGTAAAATTCGAGTAAAATTATTTATATTTTCTGCTGTATATAAAAGGGGTATTCGAAAATATGAATTTCACAAAAGAGTAAAGAGCAAGATTGACTTGAGAAGATGCCAGGAAGTAACGTGACATGTGCCGGCCATGATCTATTGCTTTTCAGTAACAGTGAAAATTTAATTTTCCAAATAGATCATTTTAGAATGTCGTCACACAATTGACAGCTGGAAGGCAACATTTGTTTATTTCAAGCTTATTGGAGGGAAGAAGAGGAGGAATAACAAAGCAGATGTTTGTGTTACCATTTGGCGCCAAAAAAAGGGGCGTAACTTAAACTTCTTAGTCGCTTTACGCCAAGAATTGAACGAAAATTCTTAAAATGATATGATCGGTTGCACTATTGCAAATGTGTCGTTATTTTGAGTTAAATTATATGGACTCCAAACAGTAATCTGGTTTCGCCACTTTGTTTGGCACCAAATCTGCTCAAATTTTGGTAACACTCACGTGCATAACGTTGTGTAACCATACTCTGCCCTCCAACAGAAAATGGCGGCCTGTCAAAATCAGGCCATTCTAAAACAGTCCATGGGTCACAAGGAAATAAAAATTAGGTTATATGTAAAAAGTATAATGCATTCCGTGCGTGCTATACTCGTAACTGTGCGTAATATTTGAAAATCGCACGGGTAGGTACGTTCGAAAGTGGGAAGCTTGGAGATTTTGACGTTTACTGAATAAATACCCGTCGCGTCTCTTTTCGAATCTAATAATTTTTTACCAGAAAAAGGTACGCCAGTTGAACATTTTAATGGCTACTCCGTGGAAGACCTAAATATTTTAGGTACGAACTGGGCATTTATGATTTGGCGGACAAGAGAACAAATCAAAGCGTCATTCATGATCCGGTCGGAATTATTCGAATATGCTCATAGTTAGTAAGCTACTTAGGAATTTTGACATCTGCTAACATAGACAAGAAATCGTTAAAAATAAATCTGATATTATGTTCGTGTCCATAATTTAAATATATTTTCTTTTGTGTTTCTTGGGGATGTGGACCACTGGTATAAATAAATAAACACTGTATTCATCAATTGCGACGTTTCGATCCTTTATTGGATCTTTTTCAAGGTCTAAAAATAATACACAAAACTATTAAAATACACAGAAGACAAAATGTATACAGGGTGTCCCACTTCGAGTGTGCCAAACGGAATTGCTAGTAGAGAAAGTCATTTTAAGCAAAAAAGTTCATATGAATGTATGTCCGATTCTTTACTGTTACAGAGATAAGTAATTTTCTAAAAGTTGCTGATTTTACAAATTTTCAATTTAAAATTATTATTAGTTTGCCATGAAATGCACATGAACTGCGGGGCCAAACAGCTACTTAAAAGAAAACCATTCTAAGCAAAAATGTTCATATGAACCTAATTTCGGATTCGCAACCATTATCGAGATATAATGAATTTTCTATAGTAGGTAGTTAAAGCAACTTCATCTATTATTTAAAATTCCTAATCGAAAATAAAATAAACAAATAGAACAAAGTAGTGCAGGTACTTAACAAACATTTAAAACGGAACAAAAACATATGAAAATTAAAAAAAATGTTCAAATTCTACCTTGCGCGGGGATACAAGAATTACACTTTTAGAAAACCTTTAAAATTACTTATCTCAAACAAGGTAAAGAATCGGACATATGTTCATGTGAACTTTTTTGCTTAGAATGGCGTTCTCTACTAAATTTCGTTTGGCACACTCGAGGTGGGACACCCTGTATATAACTTAATATTAGCTATAAATATACCTTAACATCACAGCTTTCTTAAATTTTATGAATTTTTCAATGGTGTGACCAGAGATACAAGTAACAGAGGTTGGTAACTCAATGCTAAAATTCTCAGATTTGGCAGCCATGATTAAGGCAGAAGTTCTGTACTCAGTTATGGGATGGCGCTACGGAAAAGGAGATTTGGCACCAAAATTTAAAATATTACCAGTATTTGTATATTCTTGCATTTCTATGTATAATAGACAACTAAAACATTATTGAAACAAAATCTATTGCAAATATTAATTTTATTCAAACATGCATACAGTAATGCATATTTATTATACTAATATGTAATTAAATAAGATATCACAAATACTATAACAGAAGAGCAGAACAAACATTTACAAAGATTTAAGTTATTTGCAAAATAAATACAAGTACTTGACACAATTAACACAATTTTACTAAATTATCTTATTTACTGATGACTGATGGAAAATGTCGACGGGACTACCCGTATTCAAGTGATTGCTGATCCCGAGGGATTAGTTCACGAGCTAGGCATCTAGCCCAGATCTCGTGCGCTACTCACTCGAGAAACCGGTTACAGTATATACCGTCCTGATTTTAATACTAGAATTTCTCATTTATTTTTCATGTATATATTTTCCTGTAAATATCCGTTTCATATTCCGTTTAAAATGTAAATAGTTATATTAATAGAAACCATTTTAATTTGTTTATGTTTTATAATTCACCGTTTAGTAAGCCATAACAAACCCTCCCTTCTTCGACTATTGAGCAAAGGGTATTATCGACGATCCTGACCTGACCAGATGCAACCCCGTTATATCGTTACAAAGGTAACGATCCGATTAGTCTAGATTTACAGAGCGTACCAGATACCGATACCGAAACCGAAAGAGCGCGCTGTATATCTGGCTCCAGAGCGTCACTAGGAAGTGTCGTTGTATACTTTCACCGAAACCGATCCGATATCGTTGCATAATTGACGTCCGACCAGAAAGTATCGTTGCAATCAACTTAATTTAAGTTAAATCAGAGTATCAGGGATAACGTTAACGAGCACCAGAAATAAGTAACGAACACTAACTTGCTTGCGATATTTCAAGTCAAATATGACTTTTGATTTGACTTAGAAAAGACTGCCTAGAATTACCGCCGACAGCGCCATCCCAGAAGTGAGTGTGCAACTAAACGTTCTGTTCAGTAGCGCTTCAGTACCACTAATGAAGTTACCGTCGCCTGGGTGTGACTTTGTATAAGGTCACTTCTAACACCTGAATATACATACTGGTGTACAGAGCAAATGTGATGTTAATTTTAATTCATCATATTTCGCTGCTAGTCAACGTCTTCCGCCTGGTCCTTGATTCGTGAAATACCTTTTCGTAGTTCCGAAGTATGCTGCTATAAATATTATTTAAATGTAGGGTATCTGACCTCAGGTTAACCGTGTCATGTATTTTAATGTGAACCATTTCGCCGATGTTTCTTTTCTTTCCATTGGCCTCCCGATCCAGGATAGTCACTTCTTCGAACTTAAACTGGTGCCCTTGATCAAAATAATGCATTGCTAATGCTGTTTTTTCTTTCTTCGAGAAGTGAATAGCTTTACAGTCATTCTTGTGTTGTTTCAGTCTTTGACCAAGTTTCTGTCTAGTCTGTCCTATATAACTTTTTCCACATTGGCAGGGAATCTTATATATTAAATTAGACTGATTCAACGTGTCTACTTTGTCCTTAAAGGGGGTCTGTCACAAAAATACAACTTGTGATGAAAAAATAGTAAAAGAATATCTAAGAATAAAAGCGTAATCCGCATCTAAAAAACTGCAACAGTTTTCGAGATACTCGTTTCTGAAGTCGAGCGGTTATTGCGCGTGACGTCATGGCGACACTTATCGGGCGCTGCGTATGCCGTGCCGCTCTTCCACGGATTTACTAAAAGAATCTGGATATCCAACATGCGGTAGTGGGGATACATATATTAAAATGGTTTGGGTATATTGTCCGCCATGATGATCTCCTTTTTAGTGATTTTTGTCTAGTGCCTAGTGGGAAACTCAATATTGTTGTGTCGTAACTGTTTGTCAAATAATGTCAATTGTCTTTTTGCGACCCAGTTTTGATTTGACGTTCGTCATCGTTTGTGTACAATTCTATTGTTTTAACAAATTAAACTTGGTGCTTAATATTATATTATAGATTTTATTAATTTCATTGTGCAGATACATTTTATTACAAAACATAATTAGCATTGGTTGACGGAGTGCATTTCAAAAGTTTATTTTCATTATTTTTTCATCATGGTCCATTGTTTTGTATTGGGCTGCAAAAATGCTCATAAGAATACCAAAGGGAGAAATATAACTTTTCATATGTAAGCTAAATTGTTTTTGGCCAGTATCTAATCATCAGTAGCCTCAATCTCAAATGATCTTATTTACATAAATAAATTTAGTGCTATTGCTATACTCTAAGATAAATGGTTAAAAATACTGATAATTTTTTCACTATTATACTTATAAAATTGTTACCATTAACTGTTTGCATTATTTCATACTACATAATAATATTTAACTTGATAATTTTTTTGGAAATATGCGTGGCTTCATTCCATTCAATTTCGTTGGCGCGTGAAGTTAATCCTCCAATGAAAGTGGAAAGCAATAGCTGTGTTATTGGTCGGCGGCAACCAATCAAAAGGGAACTCAACATGGCGGCCATTATGGCGGCCTGTATACCCAAGTCTGTTTCTGGTGCTAACTAGATATCTATATATATATTTAAATCTGTGCGCTCTTCAGATCGGTTGTAGCTTGCAGTTTCTCTTGTTTGTATTTTCCCGGGAGAACCATAAAATTTGCGTAAGGTGGAGTTGTTAAGAGCACAGGTTAAGATGTCTAATAATTGTGTTTTTGGATGTAATAACAACTCGTCCGAGTCTTTACATAGATTTCCTAATAAGGAGCCTCAGCGGTTTAAAGCGTGGAAAAATAGAATAAATCGCCGTGACTTTTATCTAGGTTTAAGGAGTAATGTACTCAAACATTTCAATTCTGTTTTTATTTAAGTTCAGTTTTGATTTATTAAGAATAAAACTATTTTGTTAAATTAGTATAGGTAGGTACCTACATTATAAATTAATTACAATTTTCAAAGCACACTATTTATGCAGCTCTATCGTTATTATAAGATTTACTGTTCTTGCCCATCTTCATATTCTTTGAAACCAGTGTATATGCCATTAATTTCAGGAAAGCGTTCCCGAATTTGGCTTACTACGCAAGCTGGAATAACAATTTTATTGAAATGTCCAATTGAAGTCCAAGAATTCACCCAAGATGTAAAATTTTTGTAGGAAAGATGACGCCAAAGCCTGTTATTCACTTCCATATACCTCTTCTTTTTGGCGTGGCTTTTGCACTTCCTTTAATGTTATTGTGTCTTACAATATTTAAAGTATCTAAATTTAAAACTATATTATCAAAACTTTAATGCAAAGTTATGCATATATTTTCGTTCCTAACTTTAGTTATTTCATCATTATCCCAACAGCAAACACTTTTCTTCATACTAGGCATCGGCACACATTTTGTGCACTTGCACTACCTTACGTTGTTCAACCGCGCATTATAATTTTCTTCGATTCTTTTAAGATTTTCAGTGTTCATACGCCTCATTTCCGACTCACTATATTTTGTTTCAAACCCGAAAGCCATGCTCAATAAATTTTTGCAACTGAATTGCGCGAAATAACCTTGCAACAATAATTATTGAACACGAGGTACAACACGCTGCAGCTAATCGACTCACAATGCGCGCCCCAGCCTATACGCCGCGCAGTGTCCGAGGCCGAGGGCTCGGCAGTGTCGCCATGACGTCACGAGTGAATGCGACATATCGTTTAGGGCGCATATCTCTGAAACGGCCTGTCGTAAAGAAGTGCGGATTGAAAATTTGTTCTTAGAATTTTTTGTTCTACAATTTTCATTTTTGTGATAGACCCCCTTTAAGTTTGGTGTAGACCGACTGGATAGTTTTGAGGCTATAAAATAATTTGACTTCTGAATTTTGAAGGCATTTATTTAGTCTTGTTGATAAACTTTTGACAAACGGAAATCTGAAATACTTAACCGTTTCTTGTTCGTTGGATTGTATTCTTATGTCTGTACTATGTCGATATAAGTTGATACAGGTGTTGATTAGTCGCTTAGGATAATTGTTGTTTAGAAGGAGGGTTGTTATCTTCTTTCGATTTGTTTCGTGGAAATCTTTGTGGCTGAGTCGTAACGCCCGATCTATGAGCCCTTTCATCATACCAACCTTTTGCTGGGTGGTTCGATGAATAATTAAGAAGTCTTCCAGAACTCGAGGGCTTTCTGTACTAGTCAGTCTTCAAAGTACCATCATCAGTTCTAGGGATAAGAACATCAAGAAAAGGGATTGTTCTATCTTTCTCTAATTTCATCGTGAACTGAATTTTTTCATGGATGTCATTAAAACATTTAAGTAGGATTTCCGTTTTATCCTCAGGTACTGCCATTATTGTTTCATCAACATACACTTTAAGCGTTGATTGACTACGCTTTAAGTAAGGGTAGTTGGAAGGGGAGTCGCTGTAATAATTCATTACCAAGGTGGCTAGCACTGGACTCGCCGGATTCTCCATGCTGATGCTGGTTCCATCTAACCGTAGGTATACATTTTTCCGTCAAAACAGAAATAACTAGACTCAAAACAGAACAGTACCACCTTATTGACTAGTTCTTGAGTCGCCAATCCAATTCTTTCATATTTAGATATCTCACCCCAGTCTTCTTTGATTATTTTAACAACTAATTCTTTCGGAGTGTTAGTGAATAGTGACACGTGTCCTCTCGGTAGAAGTGTTGTTTTGGTAAGTTCCACGAATTAAAAAGACTTCTTAATGTTATATTCGAACTCTTCTGTAGCTGGAGATAAGAGGGTGTGGAGGAACTTTACTAATTTATAGCTGGGAGAACTAATGCATCTGACCACTGGACAAAGTTTGCACCCTGACTTATGTGTTTTTCTTAGGCCATAGATCCTCGGTGTGATTGCGTTGTTGGTTTTGTAATTTTTAACATTGAAAATGTTTATGTTTTGGCAAGTACGGAGTTCGTTTTCGTGTTACATTTGCAGCCTATCTTCGTGAGAATTCGGCAGTGACGAATAAGGCCGAGCGTCTGGCACACAACTATGAATGACACATGTGGGATGTGGGAACGAGAGGTGGTTTATATGCGTACACACTCAGCTTGCCG
Source organism: Xestobium rufovillosum (assembly GCA_963966045.1). NCBI lineage: Eukaryota > Metazoa > Arthropoda > Insecta > Coleoptera > Ptinidae > Xestobium > Xestobium rufovillosum. The sequence continues at coordinate 40,768,193 of OZ014494.1, read as the reverse complement.
ATTAGGACAACATAACAAAAGAATATTTATTTAACATTGAAAATGTTTTTATTTTCGTAGTATGGAGTTCGATTTCGTGTTTCATTCGCAGCAGCATTTAACCAAACAGACCCGACTGCTAGCGGCTAAATTAATGCGAGAGCCTGGCGGCTCTCAACTTATTAGATTTAAAAAGAAACGCGACAGGGGTAGTTTGTAGAGGTGGTTATGGGGGTGGGTTTGGGGGTGGTTTGTACGGGTGGTGTTAGGAGCAGTTAGGGGTGGTTTTTAGGGGCGGTTTTAGGAGTGGATGTAGTGGTGGTTTATGGGGGTAATTTTTGGGGTTGGTTTTAGGGGTGATTTTTAGGGGTGATTTTGGGGGTAGTGTATAGGAGTGGTTTTGGGGGTGGGTTTTTGGGGTGGTTTTCGGGGTTGGTTGTAGGTTTTGTTTCTGGGGGTGGTTATAGTTGTGTGGTTGTAGGGATAGCTTTGGGGGTAGTTTTGTAGGTGCTTTTAGGGGCGGTTTTTAGAAATGGTTTTGGGGGTTGTTTTTGGGGGTTGTTTTTCGGGGGTGGTTGTTAGAGGTTTTTCAGGAGGTAGTTTTAGGAATGGTGTCGGGGGTGGTTTTAGGGGTGGTTTTTGGGGGATGATTTTTGGGGATGGTTTGTAGGGGATAGCTTTATGGGGTGGTTTTTGAGGGTGCCTCTAGGTGTGGTCTTGGGGTGTGGTTTTAGGGGTGGTTTTAGGGGTGGTTCATGGGGGTGGTTTTTGGGTCAGGTTCAGGGGGCTGGTTTTGAGGGGTGGTTGTGGGGTTGGTTTTTAGGAATGGTTTTAAGGTGTGGTTCTTGGGGGGTGGTTTTGGGGGATGCTTTTTGGGGGTGGTTTTTGGGATGGCGTTAGGGGTTGTTTTGGGGGGTGGTTTTAGGGGTGATTTTTAGGGGTGGTCTTCAGGGGTGGTTTGTCTGCTGGGGGTTACCTGTATTTCCGATTCACCTGATAATGGGCGCGTGCAGCGCGCTCATTTTTCCCACGTATTACACATCGACGCTTTTATTTCTACATTACACTTACCTCTAATACATATCGATAATACTGTTGCACTTTACGTTATAAATCAACACTAATTTCCATTTTTATCATATTCCGAATCCCACAAGATTACCACTAGGTACTTCATCATTTTCAATGCCCCCCGATTGCATCTTTGCAAAGGCCTGTGAATTTTTTCTTGTATATCGTTGATAACTTCTTTATTCTTGAGTATGGTGATAAGTTCATTGGCCTTTTTTGAAACTTGGCTGTAGGATCCTTCGTAATTTGTTGGTATGTCGAAGTGTCGTTCAACATTTCCACCATTGTGTCAAAGTGGTCCTTTTTTAACATTACTACTGTTGTATTCCCCTTGTCTGACTTGGCAACAATAATATGGTGGTTCTCTCGTAGAAATTTTGTTGTTATCTTTAGGTCTGTCCTAACGATATCGGGCCTCTTTGGTTCATTATTGTTGTAAAAATTCGAAATTATGTTGACTGCTTTCGTTCTCAGACTATTTCTATCATCTTCTGCCTTATGTGGATCTGATTCATCCATTTTGATATTGGCAAAACTATCCAGTCGGTCAACACCAAACTTAAGGACAAAGTAGACAAGTAGAATCAGTCTAATTTAATATATAAGATTCCCTGCCAATGTCGAAAAAGTTATATTGGACAGACTAGACAGAAACTTGATCAAAGACTGAAACAACACAAGAATTACTGTAAAGCTATTCACTTCTCGAAGAAAGAAAAAACAGCATTAGCAATGCATTATTTTGATCAAGGGCACCAGTTTAAGTTTGAAGAAGTAACTATCCTGAATCGGGAGGCCAATGGACAGAAAAAAAACATCGGAGAAATGGTTCATATTAAAATACATGACATGGTTAACCTGAGGTCAGATACCCTACATTTAAATAATATTTATAGCGGCATACTTCGGAACTACGAAAAGGTATATCACGAATCCAGGACTCCAGCGGAAGATGTTGACTAGCAACGAAATATAATGAATTAAAATTAACATTACATTTGCTTTGTACACCAGTATGTATATTCAGGTGTCAGAAGTGACCGTATACAAAGTCACACCATTAAAAATTCATAAAATTAAAAAACGCTGTGATGTTAAGGTATATTTATAGCTAATATTATGTTATATATACATTTTGTCTTCTGTGTATTTTAATAGTTTTGTGTATTATTTTTAGAGCTTGAAAAAGATCCAATAAAGGATCGTTACGTAATATAGGTACTAATCTAGCTGTGTATCGCCAGCGTAACTTGGTTTAGTATAAAGGATGGTTGACCATTGCGCAGCTTTTGGGGACCACTGGTATTGGACATACTGTATTTTTTTAAATCGCCGGTTGCCGTCGACGCAACGGCACTACGAGCAATTACTGTTATCTTCGCTCTTATCGCTCGTATCACAGTTAACGTTACTGCTTGCTTGTAACGTGCGACGTCACCACCTTGCCTTATTTGCAGTGTTGCCAACCATACGGTAATTACCGTAAGTTTACGGTAATTCAGGGTATAATACATAGATAACAAACCCTGGTATAATACGGTATGCGGTCCAAACATGAGGACCGTATCCATTTTTACGGTAATTCTGCAACAATCGGCAAACTGAAAAAAATCAGTTCACTCTGCACTCTGTTAGCAAAAGAAGCCGTGAAAAGAGAAGGAAATTGCTACGAGTTCACGCCAAATGCTGATATGTTGTCCAGAATGACAAAAAAAAAGCATGTATCCACAGAAGGAAGAGGCAGAGACGAGTTCTTCAGAAAACGAAGACGATTTTTTGTGGACACTGTGGATATCATTTAGACTTGAACTTGACCGGGTATTTTAAAAGTTGTGTTATAAAAGGTTTATTACACGTTTTTGTTTACAATTTTGAGTATATTAAAAGTTAAGTTTTTAAAGCATTAAAGTTTCTTGCAAGATTTTGTGTTTCTTTTCTTTTTTTACACTTATACGGTAATTTTGGGCGAAATACGGTAATTTCAGCGTCAAAGTACGGTAATTTATCACCACATGGTTGGCAACACTGCTTATTTGTGAACTTAATGTACCACATTTAACTTTCAGATTTAACATGCAGCTACCAGATATAACCTATGCCATTTAGGTTGTTAGGCGCTAATAAAATTTGTTCCTTTCGTTCGAAATCATGGAATTCTAGAATATTTTGCGTTTTATTTTTATTGGAGCAACTGGGAAACGCAAACAAAAGATGATTTTTCGCTGATGTGTGATATGAAAAAAATGAGGTTAGGTATGAAACATTTTATAGGAAGAAGGAAAACAATATTACCTACGTGACGGCTACAACAATCTTTTCTAGAAACATTTTTCTGCCCCTTTTTTATATTTTTTACTTTCCATTTCATTAATAATAATAATGACTATTGGTATAACAAACCGCATATACATATTTTGTTTAGTGTTGATGTTGATTATACATATACCTGTTACACCAAATGGCGAAGTTCATCTTGTGGATACAGATATTCACAAGATGCTCTTCCGCTTAGAAATCTAAAACTAATGGGAAGAGGAAGAAAAATTACTTATTTGCCTTCAGCCACTGTAAGAACTGTTATTTACAATTAGTATACTCTGACTTGTATTAATTTCGTATACCTATAGCTATTTTCCTTCATATAGAAAGTAGAAACTAGACTTTCTTCCGTTTTAACAGCTGGGACATAACGTGCGCTGTAACATACGTTAAAAGTGTGATACCGCATACCAGGTTTTAGACCTTACGTTATTTGTCATGTTATTTCCATACGTTAAATATAGTAGTACGCCGGGTAGTGACATCAGTTTTTAAATGATTTTAGCGTGTGGCAGAGGTTGTAAATTTGGTAGTTTGTGTGATGGCAAACAGGAAAATTGAACTCTGCCTACTCCGCGTCGGACATTTTACAATTGACATATCTTCGAAAATTTTAAAGAAAGAATGAGTTAACGTACCTAAACCTTTTCAGGGCCTCTGCCTTATGAATCAACTTTTTAATTAAATCATAAAAAAAACGAGAAAATACCCGAGGCAGAGGTTCTGAGCAGTCCCTGGGCGGAGGAAGAGGTTCTGAAAGTGTTTGGAAAGTAGGCCTACTTAGATTCAAACGAGCTGAAATGACTAAGTAGAGCTACTTTTCTAAACACATTTAAAACGTCTTTCTCTGATCTGAAGCTGTTCAGGATCTCTGCCTCGGGTAATTTATTGTTCTTTATGATTTAATTATTAAATGTTATCAAAAGGTAGGGCGCACTGAAAAGATTTAGGTTAACTTTTTTCTTTGGCATTTTTGAAGACCTGCCAATTGTAAAATGTCACACGGTAGGGTCTCGCACATGGATATTCCTGATTTCCAACAGACAATTTACAATTTTATATGAATACGAAGGGCGCTGAAATGAGTTATAAAAATTGTCGCTATCCGGCGTACTATAGATTACGTGCAAGTGTTAAATATAACGTACGCGATACAGCATAGGGCTGAATGGCACTTAAAAGCGTTAACCATCTCAAAACAAAGCATTTTTGTTCATTGTTTACATACGACTTATATGCAATATTTGCTTCACGCCGCCATATTGGAATTGGTTTCACACATCGTTGGACTGCCTAATTATGCTTTGACCAGCGGCGGCTCCTTAATAAGTGCGCTCGTGCGCGCGCACTGCCTACAAAAATATGGTTTTAACCTTTTTTGATAAAAGGTTCAAAACTTTATAATTATAAACTAATAAGTTTAAAACTTTTTGAATCTCTGCCGCAATATATATTAATTATTATGCGTCGTCTTTGAAAATGCCTACCACACACGCATCCAGCCGTCCGAGTACTGAGGTGTGGCCAATGCATATTCGATATGGGAGCGAGATCGGCGCGACTCGGGAAAATTTCGTCCTATGTGCTTTTAGGGGGAAGAATTATAGCTCGTCTGGGAGCGCTGTTTGAGCACACACACTGTTGGGCGAAGCACGAGACGCGGAGTTTGTACTTCTGCGGCAGTGTTTATTGTTTTTGTTTACCATATTTAGGTCTGAGATAGCTCGTTGCTTTGCTTATAACGTGAGTAATTAGCTGCATTATCGTGTTTATTTTTAAATATTGAAATTTCCAATACTTAGCATGGCTAGTGGTGTGGTTTAGTTAAAATCAACACTTAAACATTGTGGAGTGAACTTTAACAAAGTGGTCGCCTGATTTTTGCAATTTTCAAAATAATTATTGTGTTGTAATACTCCATTCAGTTAAAAATGACTTGACGAGAAACTTGAAATAAAATTAAATGGACGTCCTAAGCCTGTGCGAAGTATCAAAAGCTTTTCGAAAGGTCGCGGTAAAAGTTGTGTGCGAAAGTTTAACCTTTTGTTTTTGGGATTTTCGTTAAATATTGCGGTGAGTGAAATTTCTTGTTGGAAAATGTTTGAAAATGGCTTCTAAAGCACTTCATTTAAAAAAACTACGGGGGAGAAACCGCCATTAGCGTTTCTTAAGAAAACGTTTCCATCTACCAAACTCGTGAATATTTCTGCTTTGGAAAGTAAAAATCACTGAAGAAACCAGTTTGTGAAGAGCAAATTGTACCATGAAAAGATTTAATGCCATTATTTTTCAACAATTTAGCCATCTGTACAAATTTAATTTTGTTTTGCACAAAACATTTATGTGCAAGTGGAAGAGCTAATTCGGCGCATACCTGCACGTATTTCGCGAGTTGGAGATCCGTTTCAAGAAATGTGTACTTAATCATGTGGGAAAGACGTGTACATATACTCCAAACTGGTATCATATTTTAGTGGTTTTAGTCCTGGTTACCTTCAAAATTGCTGCATGAGCGTAACGAGCAATATTAATTCCAAATACACACGAAATTAGATACACCCCTGTGGGAGTACTCGAACATTCATATGTTGTGATTACTTTGTCTGTAACCGCATTTCATTTCCCCCTTCTCTTTTTCGCCCAGTTCTTGAACATTGTTGTAGAACTGATTAGCAAATTGCAACCACTATCTACGCAATCCCGACGTAAGGGTTTATCACCTCGAAGTGCTTGTCTCTACGTACCTAAAGTATGCCTAAAACGTGGAAATATTGAATAATTCAACAAGAAATTATGTTTGCTAGCTGTGTTTGTCGCGACATGGGGTGTTTAAATAAATAATATATAAGTGTAAACCATAAGATTACCTCTCCCGCTTTTGCAATAATAGCACTTTATTATGGTTCAGATTCTTAGCAGCCTATACACGCTTAGAAATTCGGTTGTTCCTGTATAACGCAAACTTGATTGCTCAAAATTCATCATCACAGAAAATAATACACACAAAAGTAGGTCGGTACTGTAAATAATTCAGATTAAGGATTAAAGGTAGGTACCTACCTATCTTACATTTTTAAGTTCGATGACACGTGGGTAATGTTTTGATGATAACAATTTTTTTAAACTGCTGATATTTTGAGTAGGCACATAATGAATATTAATACCTAGCTAAATGTTTCTCGCAGCAGTTAAGTATTGTTATTCGTATATTGAGCGTAATGAGTAGGTAACATTCATTCCCCAACGTGGAGTTTGTGTAGTTCGACTAAGAATGGCCACCCGAAGATATCCGAAGGAGTGGGACTGGACCGTTCGAACAACTACTCCTCGGGCAAATACCCCGCATAATTCGGCAAATAATTAGGTCTTGCTAATACTTATGCCAAATGTGTGAGTATATATACGGCAATATTGCATGGTTCGAGTGTGTAGGGCAAAGTACCGTACTGATGAGTCCCAAAAGGACGAAACCAGTGGTCTACGCTTTTCCATGCACATTCGAAACATGCAATATTGAGAAACTTCTAACACACATACTACTTCTGCTAGTTGAGCCCGAAAGTACGTGGAGATCCAAGGATGTTCCAAGCCCAACGTTATGTTTGGGGTAGCATCCCGTATGAGATCTCGTAGTACAAAAAATCTGGATTTAGTTCTATAATAATTCAATGCCTGGCGGGGTATTTACCCGAGGAGTCCATCAGTACCACTCAGATTTACTATTGTTTCAAATGATCTAACGCCGTATTACACCAGTCACGTTTGGGAAATAATACTAACTTTTTGGAGTTTAGTCCTTAAGAATCGATTTTCAGTTATAGCCCGCGGTACGGAAATTTTATGAGGAGTAAAATCAAGCGTTAACCATTGAGCGTTACGTTACGCGTTAACTAGTGAGCGTTACATTGAAATTATGTACGTATCTATGGATACGGCTGTTTATGCCTGACTGCATAGAGCATGGAAATAGTGAAAATAGAGTGGCATAGAATAGATATGACAGTTGGCGTTGTAAAGTCAGCATTTGCAGTGTTTATTCGTTCCTAAATTTGTTGAATCTTTTGATTTAATTTGGAAAAATCTAATATTAAATACTCCAAATATTGCTTAGTGCCGAAATGTGAATCAACGCCTATTCGAACACCAGGAAAAGTATTTATTTTATTGTCAGTGGGTTCGACGTTTAGCAGATTGTCACTTAATTACTGAATTTATAAACAATTTACATTTTGATGTAGTTGGACATTTTCGAATATAAACCATCTGATAAATACACATTTGAGTATAAAACTGACATATGCTTGTACCCTATTATCAAGTGATTGAAGTTAAAATAATCGTTCGTAAGAAGTAAACTCCAGTCGTGCGTCGGAGCCAACACACTAACACACACAATTTTTTTTTTAATGGAAATCATGTGTGACTAGCTTGCATTACAATTAATTTTTTAAAATAGGTATTAGCAAAAAATAACCTATTTAGGTAATGGTGCCAGCTATAATGATTATAAATTATTATTCTTTCTCATACGAGTATTTTTTAGTACCTAATTAGAATGTTTTATTGTTTAATTTTTATTAAAAAGGGCATCTTAGCATTACATATTTATTTAATTGTAAATACCCTATAGCGAAGCGGGCCGTGATTTATTACAATAAAATAGCATATCTATACTTGGGCCGCCCAACAGACGGAGTGATCACCCTGCAAGAACGTGCTCTAGCGGGGCCAATATTAATTTATGACTATCGAATTGGAGTGATGCGACTTCGTTGGGTCTAAAGAAAGCGCATCACTGCGGTTATGTCGTCCTAAATTGATAGTGGTCCCGTCTAGAGTTCATGATTGCAGAGTGATCACTCCGTCTGTTGGGCGGCCCAAGTATAGAGCGGAAATCAAAGCGGCTGTATTTTCCATTCGGAGACGGCTAAATTGCTGCATTCAAAACGGTGGAAGACAATTTGAACATTTCCAATAAATTTGTTAATTTTTAAGCAATTTTGTTGTATTTCAGTTAATATTGTTTTAATTATCGTTACGCAAATTTTGCGGTATTTTTCGTAGGTACCTAAGCTACATAAATTAAATAAAGACGGGATCCTTCCACCCTCATCTACTATTTTTGTAATTGTTTGAAAACGAAAAGAGATATCGATCTTCGGTTTTCATTTTTCATACTTATTTTTCTCAACCAATGGCATACCCAAAGGAGTAAAAAAAGCTGTAGGGTTGCATTTATTTTTTTTAAGAAATCGAATGGAGAATGACATTTTTTGGGATGAAGCCAAATATCGTTGAATATACAAATTAACTTTTAATTTTTTTCTCAATAAAATTCAATCAGATTAAAGGGACCTTTAAAATGAGCCATTGTTTGTTTAATTCTGTTAAGACAAATCCAAGTCACAGCAATTAAAATATTTTAAATTGTTGTTTTTCACCCTGACGCTGCCATGGTAAATAGAGGTAAATTGTTTAAACAAAATTTATAGATGATTGAGTGGACATTCTAAAAATCGCATTTCCGGCCTACATTGTATCTAAGATATTTCGAGAAATTAATGATTTTTTGTAATGCCATATCAAATGCGCCCTCCAGGAGTGAAGTTAGGAACTTAAAAATATTTTTGGTCAAATTCTTTTCGCCATATTTGTCAATAAATTATTTACCAAAATTGTACCATAAACGGTTTCCGAGATGTAGCCGCTCCGTAACCTTAGCTGATCACCCTGTATAATAACTTTGCTCGCGCTCGCCGTACCTTAGTTTACATCTGGCTAGCGCTCCATCCAATTTATTAGCGGCCTCGACTGCGCGCGCCGCCAACAGAAACTGTCGCGTGTCGATACATTTTTCCTAAGAGGAGTCCCATATATACGAACCCAGAAGTATTTTCAATACTAAAAGTTCAATACCTACTCGTATCGAGGTTCTGGCCGCATCGTGTCAGTAGTCTGGATATGCCGCGTGTGTAGGCTTGCTGATTTTTAAACGAAACTTTGGTATCGTTCTTAATTGGATAAAGGAGCAAATCTACGTATATTAGATATACTTCAGTTGTTTATTAAAGATCAATTGCTTATTATTGATTTTGGTTGTCGAAGTAATCTAACTACTTAGTGGGCTTAAATACGTTGGTTACCAGACGACTGTTACAAATTCCATTTTCCGTTTTCGTAATTTTGGGTCCTCCTCAGAGGTAAACTATTCAATATATTAATTATTTTTATCGAACTGTGAAACATGTTTAATCTTTTAGGGTTTTACTTCTGGGCTGAAGTTAAAACTAATTATCCGTTCGTTTACTTACTCGCCTGTGTCACCGAGAATTTGATTTTTTGGGAAATTTATTTCAAGAATATATATTTGCAGTATTCGATCGCCGCATGCTACTTCTTTGAAGGCCAACAAAAACTCAGATAAGCTGCGTGTTTATTTACTGTATTTTTATTTTCACTTTCAAAATTTGTATTAAGTAGTTCTCAAATTTACTCATTTATCAAGTCCAATTATATTCGTAACTAGTTTTTTTAATCCGTAATTTACATTTGCCTACTCAAAATTCTATTTAGTACAAACCTTTTTTTTAATAGCCACCAAGTATTACTATACACTGTGTGATAATTTACTCTTTGTAAACCTTGGGGTAAAGCGCTGTACACCGTGGTATATAGGTACCCACCTACCTATCTCTTTTGGTTAGCTACTCCGTCGACTTTTTTTGCCTTCAGCATATTTTGTTCTTACTAATTTAAAACGTACTGTGACACTTGCGATAAGCGATATATCTATATTAAGCACCACTTCAGACTTCAATTTGCACTCATTTGATTCAATTTGTAATATCATTACTTGTATTTTGTTTATTAAAGCCTCTTGCTCTGGAATTATGCGCTGTTTTATTTAACAACTGATACTGTTCGTAATAATTTGGGTACCTACTTCAGCGTTAATACTATTGGTAACGGTAACTCCTGTATAATTACGTGGCGCCTAGGGTACATTTTTTTACTGTTTGTGGACCGTCACACGAGCTCTGTTGAGTCCAGTCGGGTTGGGGGTTGCCTATTCCATTGTGTGGATTTGGAGGGTTTTGTGAAGAATTTGAGCGTCGCAACGGGTATAATACTTTAAGTTATTATAATAAGGTAGGTAATCGTCAAAATAACGACAGCTAAAGATTGTTTCTTGAGTGTTTTTCCTGTTCATGGATAGTTTGCATTTTGACTAATTTAATATTGAAAATAATTAAAACTCTTAAATTTTAAAGTAGGCGTGTGGTAAATGGTGTAGGTATGTCACGGAAATCGGCAATAAATAACCTATTTAATTCTGCCATGGTCATACCCGATTTCCATTTGAAAATTTACAGAAGTTGCAATTTAGAAACCGTCATTGAAAATGAACTTGGCTAAGTTTCAAGTATACTTAATATAAATCAACGAAACAATTTGTAAAAAATGGGAGAGGTCCGCACACTGCAACAAATAAAATAGTGGGAACTGTGTTCTTATTTTTTTTATTTGTACTGGTGTTAACAAATTCATTATTATTAATGCTATTATTATTGTCCTTATTATTATTACTAATAATATGTTGCTTTTCTCATTCGGAGGCACGAACTACCTATGCATTTATGAATTGGTGGGCAAGAGAACAAATCAGGGTGTCATTCATGAGACGATTGAAATTATTCGAATATACTCATAGTTCATACCTGGGGGTATCTACTTTGAAAATTTGACATTTACTAACATAAATAACAAACCATTAAATAAAGTTACTGAATATTTTGCTTTCTTCCATGGGAAAAATAGTGTACATAAATCTATGGAACATGTTTTTATTTATTATCTTTTAAGTACATATGCGATGTAACAGCACCAAACGCTTAAAATTCGCTAAAAAAGTAGCTCAATTTTACAACCCTAAATATCGCCCTCGTGCATTGCATACACCAAAAACCGACCCATACGATATTGGCCGGTTCATCCTCTTTCCAACCAGACCAAAATCAAAGTTGGATGTTTTACAAAGTATGCGACGTAACAGCATCGAACGCCTCCGAGTCCAAAAAATAGTTTTAACACCCGCATTTTCGCCCCCTCGAATCTTACACTTTCTATACTTCCCCCAAAAGTTTGCATTTGGCAATATCTTCAAAATGCCTCCAAGAACATTGACCTGGCATACGTAGAACTTGCAAAAATTCGCAGACTGCGAAATTTCCATGCGTCACAGAAATCGCTACTGGGATCACCGTATATACCGTCACACTTCCAATTCGTTAGACATTTTCAATGTTAAAAATAGTTTTAACCCCCCCCCCCCACCCCATTTTCTCCGCCTCGAATCATACATTTTCCATTACTTTAAATTCCTACATTCTACGGTAGGTACCTAGTTATAAAATTATATTGACAATAATACACGAAATGAAATACTTGATTCTTGCGGTAGAATTTGGCATGCGTTGCTGTCTCAGGTTACTTGAAAGAGCAGCGAACGAGTGCCAGAACGTATACAGGGCTCGTGGGCTATTCCTTGGTGATCAAGTTCTATTTGAATGCCAGTAGTTTCGTGTAATTTAGACTGTTTCCGGATACTTGATTTTCCGTTGTAGTACGATAGTGCAATTCGGTAGGGGTCCAAGTCTGGGATATACGTCGGGGCACCCCTGATGCAATTTTGTATTGTGAAGGTTATTATCCGGATCGCATACAGCTGTGTAACGGTTGTTTTCGATGAACAGTAAATCAAACACGCAAGCAGGTTTTCGGTTAGGGTAGTCAAGTCAGTTGGATCAGCTGCAGGAGAAGAATTGCGCTTTCTCTTTACAGGTTTCAGCAATATTCACTACGGTTAGGTATTTCAGTCAGTATACGGACGAGACGGATTTGCTTGGGTATGCGGACAGCCATGGCTTCATCTCAGAGACTGGGCTGGGTTGGAAGCACATGCTCCCAGCCGAGAGCTGGTTGAACAAAGTGCTGGGTAATTTCCTTCGACGCGTTTTCTTTTATGTCTCCAATCGGCAATTTCAGTATTTTGCCGTCAGGTTCGTACTCTCTTCAATGAATGGTTCTGCGCAAGTGGTGTGGTTCCATGTCCACGAGTTTTAGTGGGAAAAACAAATAAAATCAACCTTACAATGCGAGGTATGCTAAACAGTGGACTATCAATTCCGGAATTTGTCGTTTATAACAGGTAAGTTAAATCGAGGTTACGTTTTGTTTCATCCGCGTGTCAATGGCGCACGGTATCATTGTGGGTTTCATATTGAAGTACGGAAAATTATTAATTCAAGAATCAATCAGACCCCTAGCCACACAAAATTTGATATACTATCTACGTATATCGGCAACTAAGTTGTTCGGAGAAAAAAAATAATAATGATAATAATAATGATAATGATAACAATGATAATAATGATAAAGATGATACCACTGATAATAAATACAGCCGTGGCTGTGGGATCTTGCTGGCATGCGCGAGTGAGTAGTCGTTAATGCTCAGCAACAGTGCCCGCGGTTTGGCTATGGATGGGTGACTCATTTCTGCGCTGTGGCTGGGGCGCGCCTTGGATCGCCTATCCAGCTCTACCTAATGAGGTTTTCCAGGTTTTCCTCATTCTCGCACTAAATGGTGGGTAGAGTACTAACAACTGTAGGTCGTTCCTGTGACGCACCTGCGGCTAATAGTAATATGCCGCCTCCTCCGTCCCGTACAAGCTATGCTTCTGGGGCTAACCTTAGGGTTAGTTTGGAGTGAGTAGAGATATTATTATTATATTATTATATACATATATACTCAAATCTCCACACTCCGAAAATATCGAAGTTCACTCGGCTAGATCTCAAGTCAGAATGAGCTCCGCCCGGAGAAACTCCTCCATATATACCCAAAGTGACGTAGCACTGATGTCACCTGTGACGTCAACACAAATCACTCTAGGATAGAAATTACCTATATTCAAGCTTTACGTTCATTTCTATACCCCTCATTATTATTATTATCATTATTATTTTTTTTTCTCCGAACTACTGAAGATGGCAACTTAGTTGCCGAAATACGTATATAGTATTTCAAATTTTGTGTGGTTAGGGGTCTGATTGATTCTTGAATTAATTATTTAACCACAGTCTCTAACATCTTAATCCTTACGAAAAATTATGACGATTTACGACAATAAATTATAAATAAACAATGAATTGCATTTTATTTGTTAATATACCTATGCATAATAGAAACGCTTTTTATTATACGTAAAATTTAAATCATAACCCAGTACATTATGGTGCAGTAGCGATACCGCACGCGCGCACCCCAATACCATGAAGAGAATGCACGAGCGCAGATGTGTTTATCAAGCTCAGAGTTGTTGTTTTTATACAGCCTCTCTCTTTCCCGCCGAATGTTATGATGCAGTCATTACTCCTGGCCTATCGTCATAGGTTTTATTATCTCTGTTGTTTCCTTACTCTATGTAATTGTGTGTATGTGGCATACAAATAAGCGGTTAACTTTTGCAGAACTCCACGTATGATGTGATGTGTGCCGTGTGCATTAGGCATTTTTATAAATGGAAAGTTAAATTCTCATTGTTTGGACATTGCACCTACTGTTATTTTTTAGAACATATAGCTTTAGGATATGTTATTGATTTTAGGGTCCCGTAGAAATTTCTTACAATCCAAAGTGTTTCACAACACCGAAAAGTTTATTAAGAATCGCTGGCTTACAGTATTGAAGCTGTGTTAGCGATCAGGCAGTTTGCAAATGAGAACAATCTTATAGGCAACTGTTTTTTCTAAAATTTTCCTTAGTGTCTACCTACATAGGTACTCGTTGATTCCTGAATACGGTTCTGTTCGTAATTATATTCAAATGTAGGTAATCTCATCCTGCAATTGGAGATTAGTTCTAGAAGCCATCAAGGTTTCTAATCATATGGAAATTGGAAATCACGCACCTACGCATATAACTTGCATTGTATTTTGTGGGTAATAAGATGATAGGTACTTAACTGGTTTCAGTCTCTTTGTTACCCTGAACAATGGATTGTGGTGTAAATTTCGTTAATGTAGTAGTGTTCTGCAAGGGTGAGAGCTAGATGTGGTTTATATACGTTACAATTCTTTTAAATAAAATATTTAATGGTTCTCTTAAATGACACAAAGATAATAAGTACAACTCCGATAAAACAACAGAAACTCTACAATTATATTGAAATGCGGAAATATGTAGGTACGAGACGGTATGCAACCACGATTGCTCCTCTACGGATCTCTACGTTACCCACTGGCACACGCCACCACTGCACCAAGATATTAAGTTTTTGTTAAGCCTCTCTGAGTACTCTGAGGCAGGTCGTCAGAATAAACCATTTTGAAAACTGCATAGGACCAGATAAGTAGGAATAATTTGAGCGCTAAGAAATACCTTTTTAAGATAAAAATCATCCTCAAATATGTACTTAACCGTCTCTATTCGTGAACAAAATGTTTGCAGCCAACACAGTGTGTCATGGTTGCTTCTGCGATAGTAAATTCAAATTATTGTTTTTATTTTAACAGTATTATGCGAAAATTTTAGAACTATCAGTTTAACTTCCCATGCGTCAAAAATTTTAACTAGAATTGTGCAAAGAAAGATGGAGAAAAAGGCGGAAGAAATATTAGGAGATCAGTTCGGATTTAGACGAAATAGAGGAACGCGCGAGGCCATTCTAGCTTTACGAGTAATTATAGAAAAAACGATAGAAAAGAGAAAGAGCGTATATATAGGATTTGTAGATTTAGAAAAAGCCTTCGACAACGTAAAATGGGGGAAGATGTTCGAAGTGCTGAGAAAGGTAGGGATGAAATACAGGGACAGAAGAATAATACATAATCTCTACAAAGAGCAAAAGGCAGTTATAGAATGTGAGCAGGAACGAAGGGAAGTAGATATCCGGAAGGGAGTGAGACAGGGATGTGCATTGTCACCTCTAGTTTTCAACTTATATATCGAAGATGCGATTAATATTGTTAAGGAAAGAACAGCCTCAGGGATCAATGTACAGGGCCAAACTATTAACATGCTCAGATTTGCGGATGATATAGCAGTGTTAGCATCTAGCAAAGAAGAATTAGGAGCGGCTTTGAATGAAATGGAAGCAGTTTTGACACAGGGCTACGGCATGAAAATCAATAAAAAGAAAACTAAAATTTTGGTATGTAGATGGAGTGAAAATAGAACTAAAATTGAAATACAAATAGGAAATGAGAGGATAGAGGAGGTCGCGGATTTCTGCTACTTAGGAAGTAAAATAACCCAAGACGGTAGGAGCACTAAAGATATAAAACAAAGAATGGCGCAGGGACGAGTTGCGTTTAACAAAAAGAAACAACTGTTATGTTCGAGAACGGTTAATATAGACTAGGAAGAGACTCTTAAAGTCGTATGTATGGAGTACGGCATTATACGGGTGCGAAACTTGGACAATAGGAGAAGCGGATAGAAAAAGAGTAGAAGCGTTTGAACTGTGGTGTTACAGACGCATGATGAAGATACCGTGGATAGATAAGGTTAGCAATAGGGAAGTATTAGAAAGAGTTGGGGAAAGGCGAAAGGTATGGAAAACAATAAAGAGTAGGAGAGATAGGATGGTAGGACACCTTCTAAGACACGAAGGAATAGTTCGCGACATACTAGAGTCAGAGATAGGAATAAAAAGAGGTAGGGGTAGGCCTAGATTAGACTACTGCTCTCAAATAGTTAGGGATGTAGGATGTTCTACTTTTAGGGAAATGCGTAGGTTAGCTCAGGATAGAAAAGAATGGAGGTACGCGTCCAACCAGTCTTCGGACTGAGAACCTTATGATGATGAGTATTATGTTTATCTTTAAGTTATTGTTATGTATATACCTATTAGTTTTTATACAGTTTTCAATATCTGGCTCAATACGAAAATATGTGTAGATACGAATTGGGATAAATTAAATAGGTGCGAACAGATTTTTGAATTTCAAACACTATCAGCTTTAGAGGTATAGTCACGTTTCTACACAATCTCGCAATCTCTGTGTTCGTCATGTATGGATGTATGGCCAATACCTACCTACCATGTAAAATAGTTTCCAGTTTTCACCCTTAGCTGCAAAAGTTATTCGTATATATTGTTTTCATCCCATGAACTTATTGCTGCCTCAGGTTGACTTAATCTCAGGATATTAAATTTTCAAAATTCTTCTACACATATCAAAACTTCCAGAAAGTACCTGTGCCTAACTCAAAAATATACAATATTTGGTCCTAAAGAGCTATCATAACGATAAAATTAATTAAGAAACCCAGAAGCGCAATAAGCCATTTAAGAAATAACGTGAGGCGCATACAGAAATAATGACACTCTCTGTCTCTGTATACTTAATATTCTTTTTTAATTTGTGTAAATTTTTATTAAAAATAATTTGATATTTCTTGAAATATTTTACAATTTTTTAATGCAAATATTTTACTAAAAATCAAATTATATCTGTATAATGTAAAATGATTTTAGGATATAAAAAACTTCAGATGAATAATTTCTTATATTGTAATGGACGCTATCTCACCTTTGCAAGTTTCTGCTCACCTGTTTATCTACCTGCTCAGAGTCGATTATTTAGTCTAATTAAGATTTATCTAAAACCTCTCAAAGTGGCCACGAGATCCCCTTTTTTCCCTACGTTGTGTATTACCTATGCGATTACAGACTCGCATTACTTTAGTAAGAAAAAATCACAAGTGAGGATGTTAATAATAATAAACACAAATAAAATTAAGAAATGAAAATTTATTCCTATCTTTCGAAGTATTTTTAAATTCTCCTCAATAATTTTGGTTTAGAATCAGATTGGTTACCATTTGTATTCATCATAGTAACACAAAGTGTTTGGTATAATCTATTGGGATGAAAATGTTGTATTCCCTAACTAATCTTATCCGCGTCTCCCCTATGCTTTACCGTCTGAAGTACAATCCTCGACTTAGGTTTGCTTACGTCTGAATTCCAGTGAGATACTTTATTCGGGAGAACAGTTTTGTAAACATTTTATCCAGAAAGTAACTTTGCGAAATAAAATAGAAACTCTAAAATACCATTATCAGATTTCGTAACAATTTATTGGGAATACAATAACAAAGATTAAAATTAGCTAACTTAATATCTGCGAAGATTCAGCATTTACTAGTGAGACAGTAGAGAATAATTTGCGTTATAAAACAACTAGAACAGGCACTCTCTAAGATCTCATCGCTCGAAGAGAAAACCTTTTGATTTTTTTTTATATTTTGGGACAATCTTCTGGTAAAGACCTATTTAACTTTGTTATGGGAAAATCTTCAAGTGGCGTTATTAGCGTCTAAGAACTTTCTCCACTTGGCTCTCTAACGAAACGAACGTGCATTCCTAAAGCTTGCTTCTGCAGCCAAATATATTCATCAGTTGAGTAGACTGCGATTCATTTCAATATAAACGATTTTACACCTATCAAAACTGTACCTATACCTAACCCAAAATTATACACAATTTAGTCCTAGAGAACTATCTTGACATCGCATCGTGATAAAATTAATTAAGAAATCCAAAAGTGCAATAATATAAAGGGCGTTCCATTTAAGAAACAACTTGGGCTAGATACAGAAATAACGAAATTCTCTTTATGACGTAAAATAATTTTAGGATATAAAAAATTCCAGGGGATAAACTTTTGTATAAACGACTTCTGATTTCTTTGAAACTGCGGACATGCTACAGGAAATATATGTATGTACATGAATCACCCCGTTCCATAAATATGTTCGACAGAGTTGCGAAAAGATGATATAACCTTTACATTCAAACACAATTATTAAATGTGTAGCTCATGGCATGGTAATGGACATGCGCAACTTTCGTACTGAACATTTTTCTTGAACCAACTAGTAAAGCAGTGTACACCTAGGTGACATAAGTACCACCTGTATGGGATATAATATACATATTACATATTTACGCATTTCTAAACTTTTTAATATTGCTTCGTTCCTATAATAAAAATGATATTTTATACGCTACAACAAAAAGTTTGAATTATTAAGTAATTCTGAATACCTACATTATAACTCAACTGATTATAACATTAAAATCCAGCAGTAATAAGATAATATAGTATCTATATTAACGTATATTTGTGACAGAAGTTTTCTTTTAACTCTGATTGTACATACAATGTCAGAGAACAATAAATTTCACATTCAGTGAAAAGTGAAAATGTATTGCAAAAAGTGGCAAATAGTGCTGGTCTCCTTCAGTAATCTTCTAGTACTTCGTAGCAAGTAAAATGTGTCGCTTTTTGCTGTCAATGAAAGATTCCAACGCAGTAACATTTTTCTTTTAAAATAACCCTCTTTCTTCCTATATAGGCTGCACCCCTGCACCTGCAAGAGTTGTCCCAAATTGCAACTCATAATTTTGGTTTATAGGATACAATTTGTGAATAGGGATTTTTTTCGTACCTATGTAATAATTCAAATTCACCCAACAGTGTCTTGACATTAAGATGCCCACAATTTACCATTAAATCATTATTAGGTGAGGTGCCTAATAACTTATTTGGTTTATGTGTGCTGTTGCTACGGCTGTCATCCCAATCTTTTGTAAAATTCGCCAATCATGTACAAATGTGGTCAATTTTCTTTGCCAGAAGAAAACATAAACTGCTAGCTGATTCGATTTTCCGTCATATGTGCAGAGTGAACTCCTTGGCGGCCTAACTTCAAAGCAATACTCGACTGTCTTATTATGTTACATTACGATATACCCGAATGAGTCTCAAAAATACATAGATGAAATATTGGACCGAAAACCAATATGCCATTTTTTATTAGGTTAAGTTTATTTGCAGGTTACAGAGGCGTATGTTTTATCTACATAAGATTTTCGATTATGGAAAAATCTAATTTTCCTACGTAATATGAATTTATAAACCCCATTTGAGTTGGAAAATATCGTTTTCCTTTGCATTTTTAGAACTGCGTAAAAAATCCACATACAGTGTGTCCCAGGATTGATGTTGCAAGAGGTATCGTTGACAGAAAATTTTGGAATTTCAATTTGGTATTTTGGAAATAAGTCCTGCTTGGTTCGAAACTAATTTCTAATAAGTATATTTCGTTTTTTTTTTGTAAATTTGGAGGACCATGACAGCTAATGAAAAACTATTTTCGTGTCAGGTAAACGACCTTATCGGTTCATAATTCGGCAAAATGTTATTGAGAAAAGTTGTTTAGAACGTTAAATTATGCCGCTGTGCAAACATTCAGGCAGATCCGGCTACTTTAATGTACCTAACTTATTTTTCAGAATACCGCCTCCGCCGGGGTCTCCACAACAAGCCACTGTTTAAAATTTATAAATTTTTTATCATTTAGAAAACTTAATGCCTTTCTTTACGATTAACAACAAAATAATATACACCTTTGTTGCTTAACGATACCATGATCTAATATTAGTTAAAATTTGAGCTCAGAAACACACAACACAAATTAATAATCTGACAAATCTTGAAATTAGACATTTGACCCGAATAGAAAAACAAAACTTTTGACTGATATGAAAAGATCTGTCAGATAAAGTTTGTAATGTTTATTAACACATATTCTAATTTTTTTAATGAAGCAATTGCGCATTTCCATCTGAGAAAAAATGTTTCTTCAAAGTAGTCTCAATGTTCGCACGGCGGCATAATTTTACATTCTGAACAACTTTTCTTAATAACGTTTTGCCGAATTATGAACCGATAAGGTCGTGTACCTGACGCGAAATTAGTTTTTCATTAGCTGTCATGCCCCCCCCCCCCTGATTTACAAAAAACCGAAATATACTAGAAATTAGTTTCGTACCAAGCAGGGCTTATTTCCAAAGTACCAAATTGAAATTCCAAAATTTTCAGTCAACATACCTCTTACAACATCAATCCTGGGACACACTGTATATTGGAAGAAAATCGTACCTATCTGTTTCGCACATTTTCTTATTACAAGGACGTATTGATACCTGCTAGTTGTTCACATTGTAATCACGTAAAACGTAATTGTAGCGCAAATTGAATCTGGCAATTCATGCTACTCATAATGGTTACCCATTCTTTTTTATAGGTGAAGCGCGTGCAATTGACCCGTCGCGTGTCGCGTCTGTGCACTGCATTTGTGGAACTTCAACGTGTAGCGGATTTATCGCATCATTCGCGCCAATCTGCTAATTTTTTTTGGCGGAACATTAGAGCAAGGTGACTAACTTGGAACCAGTTTTGTACATTAGGTGTTTTAGGGGGCGCGATAGTCTAGTGGTTACAGCATTGGACTACAAATAATGTAGCGGTCGCGGGTACAATGGGGAATACCTGCAATTTTTGAAAATGATCATATTGAATAGTTTACTACCCAAAACAAATTCCGCAACTTTCGATTTTTACATTTGGGTCTTATTTTCGTCATAATTAAATACGAAACATGCGTCACGCTCGAGACACAATATTTGAATGACGCTGGTGACGTACTTGACCACTACTAGCATCTACAGATAGGTGTGCAACTATGATTCCCAATCCCGCGTCGGCGCGCGTTGTGGCGGGAAGTGAAAGTTTGTGTTAAAATTGGGGGTGCATTCTTAAACAAATTTTAGTGTTCACTTCCACTGTTTAAGTCTTTTCAAAGAAGTCTGTTTCGTTTACGTTAATTTCAATTTCAATATGGGTATTGATATTTCAGTATAAATGTGAATATTGTGAAAAAAAATCAGTCATTTAAGAAAACTTACGATGTCACAAAAAAACACATCATTAAATTGTATAACTTCGGAAGCTCCTAAGCAAGGCAGCAAAAAAATGCCCGTTGTGTAATATCATGAATCCCATGCACAATAGTATATTATACACGAATTTATAATGAATGCTATTATTACCGAGGATGAAGTTTACAACACGAGCGAGTTGTATACTATACTTTGTCCACGACTATCAAAATAAGATTCCCAGGAAGAATTTACCTTCATTTCCCTTCTCCAGTGTAAGAAAGATTCATACATACGCTCTCAGGTATAATTTTCTTGGTTTTTTGGGCAATGAATCTAATGAGGCAAGTTCTGCAGCTTCTTTTATTGCTGGTGCTGTTAAAGCTTAAAGAAACCTCGTTTTCACTCTCACTACTCATTATATCTTCTTTTTTAGAATATGCATTTCAAATTAAAAGCAAACCATGCTGATTTGACGTTTAAATTTGAACTGACACATCGCGATCGCGGCCTACTAAATAAATGTAAAAAAGGGTCAAAGCGATGTTCCTATTGGTGTAGTGAATAATATTCATTAATCACTGCAGTGATTAATGTATCTAATTATGATTGAAGAAACACAAGTATAAAGAGTATATTATAAGATAGTCGTGGACAAAATTTATTGAGTCACTTTCAAGAGATTCATGATATTATTATTAAGTCAAAAACCAAGAAAATAAAAAAAACAAGAGAAAAATGCAGTTATAATAGCCAAACGACGAAGAAATGAACTTTACCGCTCTACACGCAATTTTGAACACAGTCAATACATAGATATTATAGAATAACTAAAGAATTATATAATATTATAAACAGAATTATTAAAATACGAACCTTATTATCTTTTTATGATAACCAATTGTGTGGTCAATAAAATAAAAATAAATATGTAGGTATGTATATTTATTCAGGAAGATTTAAATAAGTACATTTATATATAGATATGCACAGATATGCACATACAGTAGTGGCCATAAATATAGCAACTTCCTGAAATTTCGAATTTAATTTTTTTTTCTAAGCAAAAATATTCTTTTTATTTACTTTTTGTTCTTAAAATACATACATATTTCTAGTACATAATGCGTATTTATGTGTAATTAAAACAAGTATTATTTTTAATATTTTTTAATTTTTGTGTTGGACATAATATATTATAGCAACTACGGAAAAAAAATTTTTTTGACAAGTATTAATTAAAAATAACAAAAGCGTTTAATATTTTGTGTAATAACCTTTATTTTTAATAACCTGGGCACATCGCTTGGGCATCGATTCTATTAATTTAGTAATGTATCCATCATCAATTATTTCCCAAGCATTTTCCAGTGCAGTATAAAGGTTTTCCAAATTAGTATAATTATTTCCTCTAATTTTGCCATCCAAGTAATCCCACAAATTTTCTATTGGATTTAAGTCGGGTGACTGTGATGGCCATCGCTTAATTTCGAAGTGTTGCTCCCAATCCTGCACAAGTTTCGACGAGTGTTTCGGGTCATTATCTTGCTGAAACACACAACTTAAAGGCATTGTTTCGTCGATGTATGGGACCAGATGGTATTGCAAAATATTTTAATACATGAATCGATCCATTTTACCATGGATTCGACAGATTGGGCCCATCCCAAACTTAGAGAAACATCCCCAAACCATAACTGAACCACCACCGTGCTTAACAGTTGGACATGTGCACTTCTTGTCAAATATCTTGCACGTTGGTCGTCTAACATAGAGTAGCCCATCACTTTTATACAAATTAAATTTTAATTCATCGCTAAAAACTACATTCTTCCAATTTTCTAGGGTCCAGTTAATATGATCTATTCCGAACTGGAGACAGGCCTTCACATTTTTCTTTGACAACAGCGGTTTCTTCGCTGGTCGGCGACCAAATAACCCGCCGTCGACTAATCTCCTTCTTATTGTACGAGCACTAACATCTTTTGATCCAATTTCCTCCAATTTTCCAAGAATTTTGGAAGAGGACAGGAATGGATTTTCTTTCGATATTCTTAACACGTGTCGATCAAATCTTTCAGAAGTTTTTCTTGGTCTTCCTGGATTTGGAATGGGTTCAACATAAATAGCTTCAAAATTCTGGACACAACGGATTTATTTAAATTAAAACTTCTTGAAATTTCAGCCTGTTTGACACCGTTTTCATACTTTTGTGTAATAAGGTTCCTAATTTCAATTGAAACTGTTTTAGCCCGACCCATTTTTTAGTTACTAACCAGAAATAGTGCCAATGCGATAAATACTCGGGATAAGTACAACTTAACTGGCGTTTTAATTACTTTAAACTTATTTATGACAGTTGTTGCTATATTTCTGTCCAACAAAAATTTGAACAAATGCTGGGATTAATTTGTTATTCACAGAGCTCTAATTTTTATTGCAGGAAACACTTACCATAGAAGCAATGTGAATGCTGGAATGCATTTCTAATCTTAAAAATAATGTTGTTTAATATTACATTGATTTTTTAAAAGTTGCTATATTTATGGCCACTACTGTATCTACCTACACCTACCTACATTTGTTATTAATTCTCTACTAAATGTCAAAATTGTCACGCAAATTTCCTACTCTTAACATGAAAATAATGACTTAAATGAACCACTAAGCATTACCTTTATAAAAATAACTGCTATTCAAATCGCAGGTCCGCTTGTTTTTCAAATTACAAGTGTTTTCGTTCTCTTTGAGCTGCAACCGTGCGTCGACGCGGGATTGGGAATCACAGTTGCACACCTATCTGTAGATGCTAGTCTTGACCACTGGGCCCGACAGATTAGGTAGGGATTTTCACATGCGCAAACCGATCCGTTTGCACCCTGAGCGCTCGTTTATTTCTCGACTCCTCCCACTTTTTCCAGGGAGACGCGTAAACACCGCGGCGCAACGGATAGGTCTCCTACGCCACAGAAAGCGCGCGTTTTAGCCATCCCGGTCATGCTGCTTTTTAAGTTGCAAATTTTTCGTTCAGCACGGCACATAATCAAAATTTTTACGTGGTACGCGATACATATTCTATTTATGCTTGATATTACAGTACTAAAAGTTATAAATTCGATTAAGCGGGTCTTCCCCATTCCCAGCGTCCACAGTCACTATATCTGACCGTTTTCCTGGCTCTGGGTTGACCCAGATTAAAGAAATGAGTACCTACCTGGGGTAAAACCTAGGGTAATAATAGACGGCTTGAGGCGTAGTGCTTGCCCCACTACCTCCTGAAGTGCACGTAAGTGTGCTTCGATATGCCGATGCTACATTAAGCACCTCTAACGAGTTTACTCGTACACTGTCGTCGGACGTTATAAAAGCGATACTACTATAATATACTAATATAATTATTTATATTATTATTATTATTATTATTATTTATTATTGTTATTATTTATATTATTATTTTATTTTTTAAATGTCTTATAAGGATTTTCAAGTAGCTTTCACTTTGTTAATGATTTTTTTAATTTTCGCATTAAATATGCAATGTTTGGCCTTTTGCAAATTCTCATTTTTGATTGCACTTATTATTTGTTTATCTGCCATTTTTTTAATTCATTATACCAATATTCAAACGTGTAGCAGAAAACATAAGAACAACATGCAGGCGAGTAGTTTGAGTGCCCGCGAATTACCAGCTGTGAAGTTTTTCAGTGGCGGTTCGTGATTTGTTCAAGAGTGAGGGCTCTGCCAAAAAACTGAACAAGGTTTAGGTAAAATTTTATCTCGGAAACCGCCTCGCTTTTTAAAGTCTGGTACAATATTTTCTCTTTGGTTTTCTTTCACAAGAAAACAAGAAATAGCTGTACTAAAAGGCAATTGACAGATATTTTTACCAAACCTTAGTGTAAAAGGTTATTTAAAATGTTGGTAGAGAAGCTGAGTCTTTGTACCGAAACAATTGATATTGAGGAAGAGTGTTGAGAGGTAATGCCAATTGTTTCTAATAAGATACTTTGTAGTTTCGTGATGTTTCTTTGTCAGTGGATTATCTTTTATCTTAAGTAAGAAGTAGTGAAAGTAAGAGTTGGACGATGCTGTCTGTTAAAACTCAAATATACTTAGGTAGTAGGTTAATAATTAAGGGGTGTGTTATAATTTCACTGTACAACACTAAGGAGAAGTTTTATCAATAAAAAGAAAGTTTCGCGCCGAACAAAAAAAAATTATAAAGCAATAATAGGTACAGGTCAATCTTTACATACGGGTGCAAATCATGGGTACTATCTAAGAGTTTGAAAAGTAAAATACAGGCAGCAGAAATGAAGTTTTTGCGAAGAATTCATGGTATTATTAAGTACGATAAAAGAAGAAATAAAGAGATAGAGAAGAATTAGAAATAGACCCGATTTTTACTTTCATAGAGCAGACAACTTGCCTGGTGGGGAGATTTTTAAAGAATTGGCCGTGACAGACCAGTCAAGCAGGTATGGGATACCACGGCACAGGGGAGGAGAACAAGAGGAAGACCAGGGGAACATGGGACCAAGTAGTAGGAGGTATTTTGAAGAGCACGGGTGTAACGTTGAATGATGCGAAGGCAATGACACCGGACAGGAAAGAATGGTGCAGATTTGTCTACTGATAAGCATTTAGAAATTCACCCTACACCAGATGGTAGAAGGGTAGATAATTACATGATGATGATGATGATGATGATACAGAGGTAATCCCAATAAATATATCTAATAATTACAACAGTATTGTTTATTTGGGGTTTCAGAAGTAACCCCGACCCAAATAATCGTTCCCGGAACACCTTATTGTAGCAAAACCTGCAAAAGTATAAACACAGGTGACAACTGTGCCTTCAGGATATATGTATACTGTGAGACTCTTTGTCGTTTTTCCTCGCGTTTTTCTCCTCTGTGTACATGTTTAACTTTGAAAACAACCCGAAGTGGAGCAGAAATTAAGATATTTTTACATCGCATTTTCAGACTTCAGTTTTTAATTCTGCATATACAGGATGTCCCATAATTCCGTGGACAGATCTATTACAGGTTTCTGGGGTCAAAATAAGACGATTAGATAAAACTTATAAATATACCAAAGTGCTTTGTTTGCGAGTGAGGAAACGTCAAAGTTTCTTCTGTTAACGGATATGCTTCGTTCGATTTTAATAAAATTTTCTAGATAAATATTTCCTTGGAGGTACTGTTTTTGATATGTAAAGCAAATTCACTGCGATTCGAGAAGGGTGAAAACTATCCCTAGCCCTATTCAAATTTTATTGTAATATTTTAAGGGTAGCATGATCGCCTCCATTTGTTTTTATAAAAAAATTTATCCATTTAACACATTTTTATCTCTTTTAAAAAACTGTATCTTAGCCCAGTCAAATGGTGGTTTTCCGTAACAAAATTGCAGAAGTTTTTTTCTCAGCGGTTCTATGTGTTTTTGGGGTGCTGAATCCGAATTTCAAGTTTGCTGCCATGTAGGAGGCCGGCTTCACAACAAAAAACGCAAAAAATTCAAAATTTTCGCACTTTTTTCAGTTTTTCGCTTATATCTCGAAGACTAAGCATTTTTCGAAGATGACCATTCTATACAAAATTAAAGTAGACAAAATTTCCTATAAAATGCTAAGGCGGGTCTACGATACACGAGTAGTTTGCTGACAAATCGTACATATTCAATGATATTACAGAAAAAAAGAAAACTTGCTTGGCGCGACACCAAGTTTTTGAAAAAACTGTTTTTGCAAACTCGAATTTCCAGCTTTTCATTTTAGGGCATTTGACCTTAAAAAGTACAAAATTTTCGCCTGCGGCGCCTCTTTGCGACTAGTGTTATCTTACTATCTAAATTTATGTCACGCTTTTCCGAATTCAAAATCTGGCAACCCTAGATACAAGTCACAAATATAAATTAGTCATTTTACATCCCTATGGGGGCCTGGCCAAAAGTTTGGAACACAACTAAAAATCGCGTTGTTACGCCACTGATAATAACATTAGTCATTCAATTACAATTTTTCAGTTGAAGAACAGCAACAACTCAACAACTGTTCAGCCTGGACCTTCCACAGCCCCTGACTCTTTGCCTGGACCTAACATTGCCCAAGGCCCTTCACCTGGACCTTCTAGTGGCCAAAAGACATTGCCTGGGCCAAACGGGGACGACTAAAATAATTGCGCACATGACATCAGGTATTTCTTCATACATCGACAGTTCTCTACACAACTTGTCTGTTCTTGTAACCACACTAAATGCCTTCTTTCTTTTCCAGATGGGATGGAGAACCTACTCGAAGTGATGACCCAATCCTGGGTTAGACTTTCCCTCATTTAATGACACATGTACATTAATACATACAGATTTCATATTCAGCTTTATATATTCAGTGTCGTGTACCTACCTAATATGATGTAAATATAGTTTGTTAATGTTTTCATCAAACATGCTTTGCCATCAATTCATTCAAAACAACCTCTTTTATGCGTGATACATCGAAAGTATAGCGCCGATGAGAGATGGGGAGAGGTGGGAGGGACCGTTTTGGCTGTAGAGAGCAGAAGACATTTTTCGTAATTTTCGCTTTGCTCCCTCCCACCTTATGAGAAAATTGAATGTTAAAGACGTCTCTTGTAGAAAATTTAATGTACTTTCACGTGGTACAAGGGTTTTTGTTGATAACATGTATATTTTTCGAGTTGCAGGTGGTGGGAGTGGGCGTTTTTGACGTTTTCCCAGAAGGGCCAAAAAAATCGCTGTTTTTCAGCGCGCTCTAGCGCCGATAGCACTAGTCAGAAAATCAAAGTTGACCAGTGCATTTTATAGGAAATTTTGTCTACTTCAATTTTGCATAGAATGGTCATCTTCGAAAAACGCATAGTCTTCGAGATATAAGCGAAAAACTGAAAAAACTGCGAACATTTTTAGATTTTTTGCGCTTTCCGTTGTGAAGCCGACCTCCTACAAGGCAGCAAACTTGAAATTCTGATTCAGCACCCCAAAAACATATAGAACCGTTGAGAAAAAAACTTCCCCAATTTTGTTACGAAAACACCGATTGACTGGACTATCTCCCATAATTTTGGCGGAAAAAAATAATAAATGGAGGCAGTCATGCAACTTTGACAATTATTACAATGAAATTTGAATAGGGGTAGAAAGTAATATTCACTCTTCTCGAGTTTTAGTAAATTTATTATGCGGTCGGAAAATAGTAAGTACTTCAAAGGGAACATCCTCATACTACATTTTACTGAAGTCAGAGTTAATTAACTAAAAAAAAAGAAAAGTTACTTAAAAAAAAGGCGACAACGCGGCCAAAATTTTTGTTCGTCGACAGTGAAACAATGTTTTTTCGACGAAACAATGGGAAATACAGTTTCTTTGGAAGAGATGAAATATTTTAATAATGGATATAGGTACATGCTCTAACGAAGAACTTTAGTATATAATGTAGATAAGTTTCGTCTAATAGTCTTATTTCGATCCCAAAAATCTGTGGTCAAAGGAATTTTGGAACATCCTGCATGTACCACCTTATAATTTACTTCTATTCTAATAGACGGAACTTCTCGAAGCACGACCCTGCGTATATATGTGGAAGTTGTTTCAAGTGGTGCCATTATAGAACTTATGCGCCTAATTGATGCATGCATGTAAAGTTAATATAGTCACAATAAATCAAGTAGTAACATATGCGAGCCCCTCATCGAGACAAAATGATTGATAACATTTCAAATTGTACCAATGCAAGTGGAACAGCTGCGGCAGAAAATTTAAATTTAGAGATGAAAAATTGATCTGGCATATTGATAGCAACGAGCGTTGTACTCAAAACGAGTCTTTCTAATATCGACATTATTTGAGACAGTTTGAGATGTAGAGTGGCCATGTTCCGTATAAGGGAAATTAAAATGTTCTTTATTATTATCTATTCTTCGTTGAAATAAAATTTTAGAAGAAGCATATAAATGTGCTAAATGAAACAATCTTATTAAAACAGTAAATCATTTTATTAGATACCTAGGTACCTAACAGACTGTTATTCTCAGCATAGGGCATGCTCGCCAGAGATTTCATTTTCGTCTGTTTCTGCGCAAGACGGTTTGTGGTTTACATGTCAAAATTTTCTGACTTATTTCATTCTTTTATGTCACTGTTGATTTCCATACTGGTCAGTAAGAAAAATCTTTATGTATAATAGACATGAATTATAACAAAAATACTAATTTTAAACAATAGAATGCACCTATACCGAGGATTTTCTATCACATTAAAATTAGTAAAGTTTTTTAAACTTAGAAAGCTCAAAAACTGTCTGTAGACATTAATTTATACTTCTGGGGACTGTTTTAATCCGAAAATGTAATTTTCTCGTTCACCGTTGCCATTGCTGTAATGGTTACCTTGGCTTCCGGGCGAACACCGTTTCATGGATTGGCCGGATGCCGACGTTTCGTCCACTGTCACAAGGAACATCTTCAGGGCTGCTGGGCTGACACTGAACTAGTAGGACTCAGATCTGGGGCTTATTTATACCCGAAGAGTGGTCAGTCAACTGGCAACTGGGAATGATTTGGACGATTCGTTACCGTGGAGTGTGACGGTTTCGGGTGACTGATGATGTGCTTCCATGTATTTTGTAGGTAGAAGCCGTTGTCAGGATTGACATTGAGGGAATGTTTGATGATGTCTATCGATTCCTTAATCTTTCTATTGCAGAAATTTGAGGTTCGGACTCCGAGAAATTGATTTGATGACCAGTATCTAATCTGTGCTCCGTCAATGCAGAACCAGGGAACCAGCCAAATTGAGCAACCTCGTACATCGTTCATGTTCAGCAACACGAGTACCGAAGCACCGTCTAGTCTCACCGATGCAGACTAGTCCACAAGAACAAGGAATGCGATACACACCTTCCGTGTGCAAAGGTAAGGGCTCCTTAGCCGAAGATAGAAGATCTGAGATTCTGTTATGAGTTGTGAAGACAGTCTTGATAGGTATCATGTTTACGAAGTTTTCCTATACGATCAGTAACGGGAGATGTGAGATAGCTTCAGGGGTGGTCGTGTCACTGGCCCTTGGCCTGGGCAGAATTAGGTTCGTGGAGATGGTCCTTCTAATGTCACGAGGGTTGTAATTGTTACTGGTCAAAGTCACTGTGATATGTTGAAGCTCAGAAAATAAAGAGGAGGCTTCAGATATGGCGACTACACGGTGAACAAGAGAGTTGATGACTGACATTTTTTGAGAGGGATGATGATGAGATAACGCATTGAGGTAATGGTCAGTGTGAGTGGGTTTCTTGTAGACCGAATGACCGGGACTACCATCAAGATTACGACTTACCAGGGCGTCTAAGAAAGGTGGCCAACTTTCTTTCAACTTCAACTTCCATGGTGAACCGAATGTTGGAGTGATGACTATTGAGATGGTCCAGGAATTGATCTAAAGTGGCACGACCATGTGGCCAAATTAAGAAATTATCATCGACATACCTGAACTAACATTTGGGTTTAAGGCTATAGGATTCGAAAGATTCAACTAAGATGCTGGCGACCACAGGGGACCTCAGGTATCATGACGGTACCTGAGACTTGCTTATAGAATTGTCCACGAAACAGGAAATATGTGGAAGTGAGGCATACTTCAACGAGAGAGTCCAACACTGATAAAGAACCATTGGACGTTAGGAGTTGTTTGATGATTGCATTAGAACCCGAAATAGGAACATTGGTAAATAGGGATTTGACATCAAAACTGACGAGGATATCTTGAGACTCCACCTTCAATTCGTGAAGTTTTTCGACAGAATTGTGGCGTCAGTTACGCCACTGGAAATATCCTCGACCCACTTTACTGAATTGGAACTCGAGTTAAGATGCCGACGCTACACATTCTTTTCGTGTGTAGAAATTGTAGTATAGTAACCTTAATATAATGTAGAACGCTTACCTGGCACTATTGTATTATAACTAGAACACGCACTGTAAATATATATTCATTCATTCATCAACACATGTAACGTAACATACAGACTAATAAACGACTTAGTAGTCTACGTATTCTTCTTCGTTTCTCCTGCCCATCGAACACGCGATATTATATGGTAACCGCCACCGACGTACCATAAATGGTGACTCCCCGACGTGATGGAAGGCCACCCTCATAAATGGTGACCTACAACGAAGAAAACTGCCGTCCTGCCGCCTGCCGCACGACCCAGTGATCGCTCCTCCAGAACCCACGAACTCAAGTAAGCAACGAATTTATTTTATCTTACTAATGGGCACTCCGCTTTCGAAGGTCAGAGAGGAGGTCATTATAGCGCAGACCGCTAGCGGCGTCGCGTCAGCCCGGCAGACGACTGCAAGCGATTGGTCCAGAGCTGACGCTTGAACAACACGGTCCACAGCATGCCACCACCCGCCGCCGCTCCCGCTGCCGCAGAACGAATCCCGCCTTTCTGGCAGTCCGATCCCGAGATCTGGTTTGCTCAGGTCGAGCACCAGTTCTCCCTCGCCGGCCTCGACAAAGACGAGACAAGATTCACGTACGTCGCCGGACATCTGGAGCCCAAATATGCCGCAGAGGTACGTGACATATTGCTTAACCCTCCCGCCAATAATAAGTACCTCAAGCTAAAAACCGAGCTCATTGCGAGGCTGTGCGCGTCGCAAGAGCAGAAAACGCGCCAGCTTTTAGAGCAGGAGGAGATTGGTGACCGCAAACCGTCTCAGTTCCTGAGGCACCTCCGTGCCCTAGCCGGAACCACCGTGCCCGACGCCATGATCCGGTACCCTCTGGCTGGGACGCCTTCCAGCCCACATGCAACCGATAATGGCTACACAGAAGCACGCTGACCTGGATGAAGCCGCCGAACTAGCCGACGCTATCGACGACGCCGTTCCCCGCAGCACTTATCCACTCACAGAGTTTCATCTCTGCACGACATGGTAAGGGAACTATCTAATACCGTCTCCGCCATGCAACCCAACACAAACGCCACTGCCGCATCCCGCCTCCCCCGTTCCAGAGCACGTGTAGCGTCTTTCTCACGCTCACGATCCCCAGCATTTTCTCGACGCTCCCGATCTCGCTCTTCTCCACGGAACGAAGGCGCAGTTTGTTGGTACCACCGCACTTTCGGTACCAACGCGAGGCAGTGCCGCCCCCCGTGCAATTTCCAGTCTTCGGGAAACGCACAGGCCAGTCACCCGTAACGGCAACCGATGACATGGCCAAGAAGAAGTCCTGCCGCCTTTTCGTCTTCGATAGAGATTCCCGAGCACAGTTTTTGGTTGATACCGGATCAGAACTCTGTGTTTATCCTCGAAACATCTCTCGTTCACCTCGCATCAAGACGAGCTACCTTCTTCAGGCAGCAAACGGCACACCCATTCACACATATGGTTTCGTCACGCTAGATCTCAATCTAGGCCTCCGAAGATCTTTCCCTTGGAGATTCGTCATTGCCGACGTATCCAAGCCCATTATCGGAGCTGATTTTCTTCACCACTACAATCTGGTGGTTGACATAAAAAATCAACGCCTACTAGATCCCCTAACTCTCATTTCTGCACGCGCTTATAAATGCAACGACAACCATACATGTATCCAAACCGTTTCTGGCACCTCGCCTCAGCACCCTCTTCTGCTGAAGTTTCCAGAAATTACCAAACCTATGGGACTTCCTCACAAACCGACGCATTCAACAAAGCATCATATCCGCACAATTCCCGGACAACCTGTATACTGCAAACCACGCAGGTTGCCCCCCGACAAACTGAAAACTGCAAGAAAAGAATTCGAGACAATGGTACAACTTGGAACTGCACGCCCTTCGGAAAGCAGTTGGTCTTCTCCACTTCACATGGTACCCAAACACGGTGACGAGTGGAGACCCTGTGGTGACTATCGAGCTCTAAACGCCCGAACCATCCCCGACCGCTACCCTGTACCGCATATCGAAGACTTCGCCCAATCTCTTCAAGGAAACACTCACTTTTCCACTATCGATCTGGTCCGAGCTTACAACCAGATTCCCGTAGCTGAAGAAGATATACCCAAAACGGCGATAACTACCCCTTTCGGTCTTTCCGAATTCCCGTACATGTCATTTGGCCTACGCAACGCCGGCCAAACTTTCCAACGTTTCATCGACGAAGTTCTCAGAGGATTACATTTCTGCTACGCGTACATCGACGACATACTAGTAGCATCATCCTCAGCGGAAGAGCACGACGCACATCTCTCACAGATATTCCAGCGTCTCAAACAGTATAACATTCTAATCAATCCTCAGAAGTGTGTTTTCAGTTCCAAATCCGTCACATTCTTGGGTTACCAAGTCTCCGAAACTGGGACACGACCACTTCCGGCAAAAGTAGATGCCATCCGCAGCTACCCCCGCCCACAAACAGTGAAGCAACTCAGGCAATTTCTGGGAATGATAAACTTCTATCGTCGTTTTACTCCCAATGCCGCTGCACTCCAAGCTCCACTCAACGACCTTTTACACGGCAACGCCAAAGGCAAGACACAACTCGTCTGGAACTCCGCCTCGGCAACCGCTTTCGACGCCTGTAAAGAGAGTCTAGCCAGTGCAACGCTTCTTGCACATCCAAACCCCCAAGCAACGCTCGCAATAATCAGCGACGCCTCTGACACTTCCATTGGCGCCGTCCTGCAACAGCGTATCCACGATGATTGGCAACCCCTCGCTTTCTTCTCCAAAAAGCTATCACCCGCCGAGAAGAAGTACGCCGCTTACGACAGAGAATTACTCGCAATTTACCGAGCCGTCAAGCATTTCCAGCACATGATCGAAGGTCGTGATTTCGTCATTTTCACAGATCACAAACCAATCACCTTCGCTTTCCGTCAAAAGCCCGAAAAATGCTCACCCCGACAATTTCGATACCTCGATTTCATTTCACAATTCTCTACTGACATCCGTCACATTTCCGGCAAAACCAATCTCGTAGCCGATGCACTCTCTCGCACAGAAGAGATAACTGCACCCATCGATTTCGAGTCACTAGCTAACTCACAAGCGAATGACTCCGAAATTCAAAAATTTCTTCGACCCGACTCTGTACTCCAACTCAAAGAAGTACACCTACCCTCATCTGGCATACCAATTTACTGCGACACATCCACGTCCAGCATCCGTCCGTTTGTCACGAAGTCTTTCAGAAAACAAATTTTCGATGCTATTCACGGACTTTCGCACCCCGGCATTAAAGCAACGACCAAATGCATAGCTCAACGCTATGTCTGGCCCTCTATCCGAGCCGAAAGCAGAAAATGGACCCAAGCATGCATACAATGCCAGAGATCGAAGATTCACCGACACATCGCCAGCCCACTTGCAACATTTCCCGTAACATCCGCAAGATTCGAACATGTCCACATCGCCATAGTCGGACCGCTGCCCATCTCAGAAGGTAAACGTTACTGCCTAACCTGTACCGACAGATTTTCCAGATGGCCAGAAGCTTTTCCGACCGACAACATCGAGGCAGAAACCATAGCTAGAACGTTCTACGAGGGTTGGATAACACGATTTGGTACACCCCTGCGCGTAACTACAGACCAAGGTCGACAATTCGAGTCACACCTTTTCAAGCATCTGAGTTACTTAACAGGCACCAACCGCCTCAGAACTACGTCATACCACCCTCAAGCGAATGGTATGATTGAACGCTTTCACCGGCAACTCAAAGCCGCCATTAAATGCCACGAAACCGACCGATGGACACAAGTTTTACCCACCGTCTTAATGGGAATACGAGCCGCCTGGCGAGATGATCTAAAATCAACAGCAGCAGAACTGCTCTACGGAGAACCCCTCCGACTCCCGTGTGAATTCATCACACAGCAACAATTCAAGCCATCCAGCGACCCCACAGAGTTCATCAAGGACCTCAGACGCCATTTTAATGCCCTGCGTCCTACTCCGGGGACACGCCACACAAATAATTCAAAAACTTTTATGTTTAGAGACCTTGCTACAGCAGACTATGTTTTCCTCCGCCGAGATGCCGTCCGAGCTCCGCTGCAGCAACCCTACGAAGGTCCCTATCCTGTCGTGCGACGCCGTGACAAAACCTACACTGTCACAATCCGAGGCAAAGACGTAACAGTTTCCGTCGACCGTCTTAAGCCCGCATACGTCTTGAACGACGCCGACTACACCAGCACACCCCTTGCAGATCAAGAACCGCTCCACGTTCACGATCAGCCGACGCCTCCAGCAGCCGTCCCATTGACGACTCGCTCTGGGCGCCAAGTTCGATTTCCAGAGCGCTATCGTTAATCACTCCAAGGGGGCTCCTGTGGCGTCAGTTACGCCACTGGAAATATCCTCGACCCACTTTACTGAATTGGAACTCGAGTTAAGATGCCGACGCTACACATTCTTTTCGTGTGTAGAAATTGTAGTATAGTAACCTTAATATAATGTAGAACGCTTACCTGGCACTATTGTATTATAACTAGAACACGCACTGTAAATATATATTCATTCATTCATCAACACATGTAACGTAACATACAGACTAATAAACGACTTAGTAGTCTACGTATTCTTCTTCGTTTCTCCTGCCCATCGAACACGCGATATTATATGGTAACCGCCACCGACGTACCATAGAATGTTAGGAATTAAAGATAAAGGAGTCTGTCTTCCCTGCAAACGATTTTAATATGGAAGCGAGATACCTGGAACGTTTTTAAGTGGGGAATTAAACGCACTTACAATCGGACGAAGAGGAATATCGGGTTTATGAATCTTAGGGAGACCATAGGGCCTCGGCGGAACAGTCAATCGAGGAATGAGTTTATTCTGAACTTCAAAAGGAAGACCCGAGGACTTAATGGAAGAAGTGACCGTGGTAAGAAGACGATCAATGGGATTACGAGAGGTAGGCCGATACGTATTATGATCTTGGAGAAATGATGAAATTTTTGCGTCCATAAGCAACTTGATCAAGAACGACTGTGGCGTTATCCTTATCTGCCGCGAGAATGACCAACTCGGAATTGGACTTTTTTTCTCTTCAAAACGAGAAATTCAGATTTAGAGATGTTGGACTTATAACTCTAGCGGCCGAAGAGTGTCAGAGATATGCGCCGGGAGACTTAAGAATGGATGACTCTACTCTACAGATACTTTTGTGTATGTGACCTGTTAGGTTGGTATGATGAGCTAATATCAGTAGAGTTAGGCAGAAGGTCAATGATCTAGCGTGTGTAGGTCAGGTCTTGTTAATAAGTAATAAATAATAATTCAGTTATCTAAAGTAGTGCAGTCATTCACTTCCCGGTATAACCCAGTCCACAGTCCGGGCTACCTTGTAGCAACGAGTACAAGTCATTGGCGACGAGTCGGAGATCGGCGAAGTGAAAAAAAGTAAGGTTAAGTCGGAAGTTGCGTCCTAAGAAAATGAGTCTCGTGGGATCAATTGAGCAATTTGATGTTGCCAAAGGAGATTTTTCCTCGTATGTCGAAAGAATGGAACAATTCTTCATAATCAATGGCGTCCAAGATAACAAAAAGGTACCGTTATTTATTACGTTAGTCGGTGGAGAGACATATGAGTTGCTGAAGAACTTGATATACCCTGATACGCCTGATCAAGACGTATCCGGAAATGGTCCAAGTCTTAAAAAATCATTTGTCTCCTACAAAAATGGTAATATCGGAAAGGTTTACTTTCTACAAAGCTCAGCAAGCACCAGGTCAAACGATCAGTGAGTTTGGAATTCAGATCAAGAAAGTAGCAAATACATGTCAGTTTGGACAATTTTTAAATGATGCTCTGAGAGATAAGTTAGTCTGTGGCATTACATCGGAGTCGATACAAAAGAAATTGTTAGGAATGAGTTCGGTAACTTTTAGTCAAGCGTACAACATTGCCACCAGTATGGAATGGAAATGGCCGAGCAGAATTCTAAGTTATTAGCACAGTCCAGTAGTGTTAATAAGATCATAAAGAAATCCAACAAGTCACAGAGCAAAGGAAGCATCGATACAAAGCAGTCAAAGGGTCCTACGCAGTCAAGTAGTAAGTAAGTGTTTTAGGTGTGGTCGTTATCACAATCATAACACATGTCCGGCAAGAAACTGGGATTGCTTCGTGTGCAAGGAAAAGGGTCATACATCAAGGATGTGCAAAAAGAAGGTCAACCAAGTAGCTGAGAGTGAAGATAACCAGGATACAGATGAGGAGATGAAGTTAGGGTCTACAGAATCCGTCAAGAAAATAGACGAGCCGATGTATTGGGACTTAAAGGTTTGTGGTAAAAGTATAAACTTTGAAATAGACACGGGAGCATATAGAACAGTTATGTCGTTAAAAACATTTAGAGATAATTTTCCAAAGTTAGATCTAGAGAAAGTAAAGTACAAATTAAAAGTTGTAACAGGCGACACTGTGAAAGTAGAAGGAGAAACTGTTGTTGATGTTAATTGCAATAATGATTTTTTTAAGCTGCCGTTATTAATCATAAAGGGCGAGGATAAAACACCCCTAATAGGCAGGAACTGGTTAGACAAAATTTGTCCAACAAACTATTTTTAATACAAATAAAAAAATAAATGTAATGTCGGCAGCTAGATTAGTTCGTTGGTCGTTAATACTTTCCAATTATAATTATACTGTAAAATATAAGAAAGGTAGCCTCACTGCAAACGCAGATGCGCGGTCTAGGTTGCCGTTAGCAAAACCTACAAATGTGGTAGAAAAAATTTATTCATTTAATGATTACAGGACAATTATTGTTCTAGATACAGAACGTATTGGGAAAGAAACAGAAAAAGATGTCATTTTAGCGAAAGTAAAGGATTTAATCATTAGGGGTTGGCCGAATGTCATATCTGATGAAAGTTTTAAACCCTATTTTAATAAGCGCTTGGAATTATCAATCGAAGACAAATGCATAATTTATGGGAATAAAATAGTAATTCGAAAATCATTACAAAACCAAAGAGTAGATTTGTTGCACGAATCACATAATGGTATAGTAAAAACAAAAATGCTAGCCAGAACTATTTGTTGGTGGCCAGGAATCGATAGTCATATTGAAACCTTTATAAACTCATGCCATACGTGTCAGACGTCTCAGAATTTAGTACATAATGCAAATTTAATATCATGGCCAAAAGTGGAAAATGTGTTCGAGAGGGTGCATAGATTTTTGCAAATGGGAAAATACTATTTTTTTAATTATGTACGACAGTAAATCAAAATGGATTGATGCATATATGATGAAAAATATTACGGCTGAGAACACAATTAGTAAGCTAAAACAATAGTTTGCTATTTTCGGGTTGCCAGTTAATGTTGTAAGTGATGGACCTCCATTTAATTCCAATCAGTTTATAGAATTTTATGAAATAAACGGTATTAATGTTTTGAAGAGTCCACCATACCATCCGCAGAGCAATGGAGTTGCAGAAAAGGGTGTAGACATTGTTAAAAGTAGTTTAAAAAGGTTACTTATTGAGAATCAAATTAAAGACAAGAAATTGAGTATATTTGCGGTTTTACAAAACTTTCTGTTTAATTATCGTAACACTCCTACTACTGTCACAGGTATTAGTCCTGTAGTTGTATATTTAAAAGATGTCCTAGAACTAGACTAACCATGTTAAAACCTGCATTTGGAAAAGGAAAATTAAAAAAGAATGATGGAATAGTGCTGAAA
The DNA here is from genome assembly GCA_963966045.1 of Xestobium rufovillosum. NCBI lineage: Eukaryota > Metazoa > Arthropoda > Insecta > Coleoptera > Ptinidae > Xestobium > Xestobium rufovillosum. The sequence continues at coordinate 40,729,305 of OZ014494.1, read as the reverse complement.
AACACACAGTTTAGTGAGGGCGAAAAAGTGTTAGTGAGAAATGTGGAGAGTGGGCCGAAGTGGGTGTACGGGATTATAGAAAAGAAAAATAGTGAAGTTACGTATTTAGTAGGCATAAGTGGTAGAAGTAGAATAGTACATAAAGGAGATATGACAAAATGTTATGTTGTAAATGTCCCTGAAGATGACAGAATTGTGTTACCAGGTAACCAAGCAAGTCAAGATACTGTAAGTTCAAATAATGACGGTGATGTCATGAATAAAAGTCCGTTTGTCGATAAACCGGAGCCTGCAAGTGTCAACACCGAAATAAAGGTGAAAGCAAAGTTGACACCTGTAAAAACTCCTAGTATACCTTATTGTAATAACACATTGAGCAAAGACGGGGGTTCACCCAAGGAAGTTAGGAGATCTAAACGTTCTATTAAACCTCCCTCTCGGCTTGATTTATAATTCGTGTAAGAGGGAAGAAGTGTTGTGTATGTGACCTGTTAGGTTGGTATGATGAGCTAATATCAGTAGAGTTAGGCAGAAGGTCAATGATCTAGCGTCTGTAGGTCAGGTCTTCTTAATAAGTAATAAATAATAATTCAGTTATCTAAAGTAGTGCAGCAATTCACTTCCCGGTATAACCCAGTCCACAGTCCGGGCTACCTTGTAGCAACGAGTACAAGTCAATACTGTCTTCAACAGGAATGCGTTTAGGCGTGATTGCAAAATTTGGGCCTTTGGAGAGAATCGAGATTTCGTATGCGGTAAGCGTGTGCTTGGAGAGGTTGATGACAGTATGAGTGACAGTTTTAGGTTTCGGGCGTTGTTTGGAATGATATGAAGAAAACTTACGTATGTGGGTCTCCGTTCTGAAGAAATATGATTTAAAGGCCTGTTCGAATGTCATACGGTCAAGATTCCAAGAGAGGGTGTTGGCAAGATACAAACGGAGATTAAAGAAATCAACCAAAACAGTGTCAAGATTTCGTTTTGTTTGTTTAACGCGTTCCCTCAATCCTCACTAATGCCAAACTAGCTTTATGATGAATATTACTTGCCGACCAGGTGTTCAAATGGTGGGTAACACGGGCACAACTGGGAATAATATCATTATCACGACAACGAAGTAAAAAAGTTAAAGTCAAAATTGCACTTACCAGTTTTGGAGCAGTTGTCCAAGTCGTCTGGATCTGCGTTCAAACCGTCATTCTCCACGGTAGCGAATCATCTAAATCATTCCCGGTTGACTGGCCACTCTTCGGGTATAAATAAGCCCCCAGCTCTTAGCCCTATCAGTTCAGGTGTCAGCCCAGCAGCCCTAAAGATGTCCCTTGTGATAGTGGACTAAACGTCGGCATCCAGCCAATCCATGTTGCGGTCTTCGCCTGGAAGCCAAGGTAACCAAATGGTATTGTCGCATCTGGGTCAGTACGGGGGGTTTATTGGGGATCGGGAAAGGATTAACTAATAAGCCTATAGTCAAGTTTTCTTCGGTTTACTTATAAAATTGCGCATAAATTGAAATTTACACTTTCGGAATTTAAAACAATGAAAACAAACAAACAATAATCGGACAATTTCACAAATAATGATAATCAAATATTATCTTACTTACGTTTTTTGGATGATCGGGAATGTCACACTACTTAACAAACTTCTTCTGCCGACCCCGTGACGTGACTTCCGTGCAGCGATCGCACATCCGTTCATCTTTGTAATTTCTGTCAATGCTGCAGTTTACTTCAGCAATGAATTTAAAAAGGAATTGAAATTATTTATCTATTTAAATTTGAATGCAGCAAATTGTAAATTTGGAATGTTTCGGGGTTAAAATATTGCAATATGAGTCTTATAATAAACGCACCACTTTCACAATTCCTTGCGATTGAAGGCGCTACAGATGGAATGTGTAGAAGTACGAGTACTCACGATCTTTCACATTAAGTGGTCTAAGCGAGAATTAACATTTTCTGGTACAAAACGTTTGACGCAGTTTGGCGTGCTTAGTTCAGACGCGCCTTTACATCTTCAGCACCAATCGGTCGCATTCAGTTTAAAACCCTTCTTCTAACTTTATAACGATAACTAATGCAGGCTGCCGAAGTTTATCTGGAGCACCTGTGATAAAGACGCAGAATACAAATTTCTGGTAAATGTTGTACCTGTACCTACCGTTTATTCATGCTTTTTAATAGGTACATTATTGATATTATGGATATTGTAAAAACGATAAAATATACATACTTATTATGCATTGTAACGATACAAAAGAAAAAGCAACAATTATTCAAATAAATGAATAATCCTTTTCTCCTTTTCTCCGTTCGTATGAAGCGAGATGCCAGCTTCAAGATTTAGCGAAAATATGTTCGCGCCGCGCGACGAAGTCTCCTTCCAAAATCTCCTACCACTGGCCTCTCGATATACACAGACAGCGAGGAGGCTCGGGAGCAGAATTCATACACCGTTCGCATACAGCGGAACTTTGACTGGTAACTCTGAAGATGAAAACATTTATGAGATTAAATGTTTATTGTCGTACCGCCGATATAACTGTTAAATACTTGATAGTTATTAACCGAAACCGCCGCTACTGTATCGTTGTAATACCTGAGGTTTTACAGATACGGGTACTAAATTGAATGTGGACCTGAACATACACGTGAGGGGACATTGTTCAATAATACGTAAAAGCAGGTAATGGATTAGGGCTAGTCGAAAGGCAAGCATAATCCATTACAATCCTAAGTTGATAGGAGGTGGAATACCGCCGCTCTTGGGGTTAAATACAGTGCAGAGGTCTTTGGCATAGTATTCTAATTGCTATTACACGATCAAATACCACCATCATTTACATTGAAGGGGATTGTGCCAATCGAAAGATCGAATAATTCTCTTCTCAACCCACTCATAGGGAAAGCTCGCGTCGAAAGGCTACGAGACTCTCTTGCCATTACACCACACCGAAACAACATTTACTCCCAACGAATAGACCTCACGTGTTACGATTTACATGCATCCGTTGATTTTGGTTTGTGATTTTCCGAACTGTGCCCAATTGATAACTTAAATAGCCAGGCGCGAAATACGTATAATATAATAAAGTCACAGGCTCCGTATATACAGCCGTACCGAATTCGACCGCCAGATACCGCTGGCTGTCACTATTTTGATTAAATTTGTATATATCTTTTTATTGTACATTCGTTTTGATTTTATTCTAATTTTTTTGTACATATTTAAAGTAATAGTTTGTTTAATTTGCACCCAGAGTATTTGCAGTAGTTCCAGAGAACCCTATCTCTGACTAAAGTTTAGGTATTTATCGACGACCAGAATTTAACCAACCGACCGACTGAAGCAATACCCTGTATGGTCACAAAAACTGACGCAACGGGATAGGTCGTTGTAGCATGTCATTTTTTGTAGGCCGCAATAATTCCATTTGGAGCAGAACATCACATATTTCGGGTACCTATAGACAGTGGTTTGCATTTTATTTTCCCGGAGTAAACGGATGACTAATTAGTTATTCGTTCCACGATTCGAACGGCCCTTTTCACGGACAAATGAAAATGAATTAACCGAAAGAAATCGCAGAGTGGACAAAATTGGCGAATTAGCGATCTTTCATTGAATTATAACTGAAGTCACGTACTCCCTCATACATACGAGACGATGGGATCTGAATCACAAATCTTGATGGGGTAATCGGTAATATCTATTATCACACTTCTGTTTAACGAAAGAGAGAGTATAAGCATTACGTTATTTTTAGAAAGGGTCTTTCAATTTAATGTCGAATTGAAAATTTGCACACCTACCTAAGCCAAGGGGGCAAGTTTATAGAAAGTTGAATTAATAAAATACTTCGCGTAGGTACTACCAATAGAATAATTTATTAGAGTATTGACCGGTTTCAAGATTAAAAATCTCGTCTTCAGAATATGTTTACATAAATTAAAATTGTAAATAAATTAATATGACTCTAAGGTACCAGTTGACAAGGAAACTTAAACTGACAAAACAATACAAATAATTAAAATAATAATATCCATGAGATCTTGAGAGTAAAAAATAAGCTAACTAGATAACTGAATTTCAATATTTATACAGGGTGGGCCAATAGTGCGTAGTCGGTCCATATCTCTAATTCTATTCAAGATATCAACATGCAATATTACGCGTGTGTGATTAGTAAACGTCCGTCAGTACCTCCTCAAAGTTGGGTCCACACTGGCACTAAAATGGTAATATCTTAAAATCGCTCACTCTAAACCCCATTGTGTACCTAGCACACCATCTTTCATAAAATTTTATTGGGAATTCAAATATGTAAACAAATGTGGGGCGTTCCATTTAAGAAAACATAACTTTGGTTTGGTGCTCAGAGTGTGAACACCCTGTATACACCAAAGTAATTTTATCAGATGGGGTTCTCCACATACGTGTAAAATTTTATTTTGATACCTTGAATAGAACCAGAGATATGGGCCGTCTACACACTATTGGCCCATTAGAAAAACTAAATATAGAAAAGAAAATCGAATACCTCATCATAGCTTGAAGGGAAAAATCAATGAATTAAAAAAAAACATCTGGGAAAAAACAATAAATTCAATTGGGAAAAACCTCCAAGTGAAATATCAGTGTACAGAAAAATAACTAAATAAAACAAAACATCCATGGAATTTTGACAACTTACATTTCACTTGGAGGTTTTTTCCCAAATGGTTTTCTTTAAATTCATTGGTTTTTCCCTTCAAGCTACGAGGTATACGAATTTTCTTTCTAATGTTTTTCTAATGCCTCGTAGATAAATATTGAAATTCAGTTATCTAGTCAATACACTAATAAATTATTATTATTATTATTATTATATTGGTAGTACGCGAAGTATTTTATTAATTCAACATGAATAACTATCAAGTAACTCAAGAAAATATAAACTACATTTTTATAGAAATTATTTTCATTCCTTCTGTACTTCCTCTGTTTTGTCGGAAGTTGATATTAACTCGTTTATTTTAAATGGTTAAATGGTTTTCTTTAAATTCATTGGTTTTTCCCTTCAAGCTACGAGGTATACGAATTTTCTTTCTAATGTTTTTCTAATGCCTCGTAGATAAATATTGAAATTCAGTTATCTAGTCAATACACTAATAAATTATTATTATTATTATTATTATATTGGTAGTACGCGAAGTATTTTATTAATTCAACATGAATAACTATCAAGTAACTCAAGAAAATATAAACTACATTTTTATAGAAATTATTTTCATTCCTTCTGTACTTCCTCTGTTTTGTCGGAAGTTGATATTAACTCGTTTATTTTAAATGGAATGGTATAATTTTAACCGCATTTTTAAATTCTTCGGCGGATTTTAGATCGACATTGTATAAGAAAAAAATTTGTAGGGTGTTTCATTTCAAAAAAATTCACAGCCTTCGCAAAGATGCAACCGAGGAAGACATTGAAAATGACGAAGCAGACTGTAACCCTTGTGCGTTTGGAATATTTCCGCATACGCGATAGCGTCTTAAATAATTATTCATAAAACACCTGCCCCGATTATAATAACTTCATTTCTGTTGGGGCATTATCTCATATATTCGACGCTAGACGGTCTAACTATGAATGAAACTTACTTAGACTGAGCGGTCTAGCGGCCGCCAGGCGCTCCACTTTAACCGCTACCGCTCGGGTGCGTGACGTATGTGGCAAATGCAACACAATCTTTTCGGTGAATATCATACCCTATACTAAGATACTAATAACATTTTCAATGTTAATATCCTGATTTTGAAGAAAAAAATGTATTATTGAAATAATAATATAGCAAAAATGTATCAACACTGCATTTGTTTTGTTTCACATCTGAATTGCTCTTAGTCAGGATGTTATGTTATGTCCTAATTCGGAGAACTTGGCCTTCTAAACCAAGTGTACAAAATGCTGGCTTGTGCATATTATATTCCTATAGGTATCATTTTTAATTTTGACTATTAGTTGCATTCATTATTTTGTAGAGGACGATTAATAAATACTACAAGATTATCAATATTTTGTGTTTAATTCGCCCCGCAAAGCCAAGAAGGTTATTGACCACAAGCTTGGATAAGTACAGTTTTAAAGGATACAGTTTGTGAATAATAAATTATAGTGTCTGCGCGATTGTTTAGAAAAGATTAGTGTTCGCATAAAAGTATAATAGTATTTTTTCGGCAATCGTCAAAAAACATGGTTTTAGAGACTCTATGAACAACACTAAACTGTAACTTTTTATGTGGTTAGCAACCAGGAGTCAGAAAAAAGTTTTTTTACTGACAAGTAATCCAAAGCAATCTATCATACAATAAATAATTAATGTCACTATTGATATTTCTTACTCTTTTTGCAAGCAAACTAATCACGTTTATTGGAATTTTGATAAGTGTATCGACGTTCGTCCGTTAAACGTCTACAGATTCGCTACAAATGTATCACTTTAGCTCATTATAAAATAAAATTTTATGTTCTGACTCCTGGTTGCTAACCACATAAAAAGTGACACTTTAGTGCCGTTCATAGAGTCGCTGAAGCCATGTTTTTCATGCCGAAAAAATATTATAAATATGATCATAATACAAATAAGTGATACAATATTTTATTATAAATCCAACCAGGGACGGTTAAAAACAGAAGTTAGCTCCAAAGAAGGAATTGAGCTTAGAATTAATTTCAACAAAGTTACAAAACCGAAAGTCCTAAGTAAAAAAAAATTAAACTTAAAAATTAAATTAAATATAAAATTTTTACCAATAAATCGAGTGAAGGGCATGACGTTGTCTTCTAAAATCTTCCCAATAAACCGTACAGCTGTGAGTGCGCCGGGCTCTATAACCACCAGCTCTGTGTGAGCCTCCAAAGTGATGCCACTCCACACCATCAAGGCGACTTGTGATGCAAAAAGAGCAGCTTGATTTTGTTCCCCTAGTCACCTGTACATTCTCATCCTACCATCCACATGCGGTAAACCAAATCTCGATTCGTCACTGAAGATGACTCGGCTCCACATCTCAGGTGCCCAATTCAGATGTTCACGAGCGAATCTTAGCCTCGCAACTCGATGATGCGGGAGCAGTTCTGGTCCTAGTATTGGTCGATACGCTCTCAAACCGGTTTCCCTCGATATTTGTCTCACTGTCCGCTCACTTACATCCACATTCCTGGTCTCTTGAAGCTGATCTCGGAGTTCGACAGCTGTAAGATGCCGGTTTCTTAAGGATCTTAAAGCAATAAACTGATCATCTCTCTGCGTGGTCCTCCTTTTAGCCCCTGTTTCTGGTCTCCTTCTGTAGGCACCCGTTTTTTGGTGGCGCACAACAGCCCTTTGTGCAGCAGAATAGCTCACAGAAATTTGCCTATAGGTGAACCCAACTTGATGCAAAGCCACAACTTGAGTGGCTTGTTCGGCACTTAATGGCATTTTTTAAACAAAATTCTTAACTGCGGTGTGGAATTATACAAAACTTAATTTATTAGAGAAATGGAGAGAAAAGGTGGATCTATTGGAATTGCTTGTTGCAATAAATCTGAGGAATTTATTACAATAACAACCTGAAATTATTCCAGGCAGTTTTAGATAAAATGCATTAATAAACAGTTTTTATTAGAAAAATGATTTGCTGTGCATATTATATGGATTGCAATGATAATTTCACACTTATCTTACTTTTGTCCCACTTTCTGTGCCGGTCAGTGTATATTGTATTTTTGGAATCAGCATCTGATCTTTTAAAATCTGTAAAAATACGAATAGTATTTTTATTCCACTTCTTGATACTTATTTTATTTTGTCATCACCAAAAGGTATTTTATATCAAAATCTACAACTTTTGTATTTACACTTTCTTGTAGCTCTAAAAATAAAGGTCATAGGTAGATGTCAATATCTTACTTTGTTAACTTCAATAGTCTTGAAAAGGCACAAGAGATACGAACTGAAGAAGGGTATAGGGTAAGCTCTTCCAAAAGGAATTGATTTTCTGGGGTACCTACCTATGTGATATTAGCTACAAGCGTAGGAACCTACCCAGAGATGATGAAAGCCCATAACCTCCATTACGCCATTTATCAACTGAACTAACTATTGATACGAACTTTTGCCCCGTCAGCGACGCCCCTGTTGGTGACTCAATTATTTGTTGACAGCGAGCCGCGGCTTTGATTTATTACGGCGCGACCTTGTCGCTGTTTATGATTCCCGAAAATAATAGTCTATCTCGAAGATTATCATTCTGGAACAATGTTTGATCGATAATTTTCGAGAATCTTCTAAGACCATTATAAAATGGGAAGCAAGAAGCCGAGTGGACAGTCTTACAGTTTGAAGTCTGAAGTTTGGAAGCGAATGTTGAATGCGATAAGAACCGGGCCTTTAATAGTTCCGTGCGAGTATAAGTCTTGATACGCGTTTAGTGTCGGTACGGTACGCGAGTGCGAATTCTTTGGTGGCGTTTTAAGTGTACCGGGGCGTCTTCGTATGTAATTAACCGTCGGTTGAAGACGAGTGTTTTAGAGAGTTTAAACTGTGGACTTGTGTACTGTGGATTGTTTAGGTTAGGTAATTAACTGTTTAATTGTTCGCTTAATTGTTTAATTTTCTTTGCTTGTTGTTACTTACTGCTTGTATATATTTCGCTGCTTATTGTTCAATTTGTTAATTTTAAGTTCTCAAATCACTGTTAATCATTGTAAATATTTGTACATATACATAAAAACACTGTAAATAAATAGTGTAAAATCGAAATACGTTACAACTGGTGTCAGAAGTGCGATTTGTGGAGCCAAGAAGAGCGAAGAACGTCGTGGAAGCCGGTGGAAAATTGAAGAATTTTCTGGAAGTTGGCCGAGCTGAGTGAAAGTTTCGACGTTTTTGGACTCCTTAGTGACTGGAAGTGGTTTGAGACTTGTGTTTGAACTTGTGAATGTTTATGCCAGTAACAAGAAGAGCCGCCGCGATGGAGCAGCAACTTCAAGCTTTAATGGAGTTAATGAAGAACAGTCAAGAAGAAATGAAGAATAATTTGGAAGAAATAAGGAACAGCCAAGAAGCAATGAAGACTGGGCAAGAAGAAATGAAGAACAGTCAAGAAGAAATGAAGAGCAGTCAAGAAGAAATGAAGAACCACCTTGAAGAAACAATGAAGAGCAGTCCGTGGACTTCCCCTGTAGTGCTGGTGAGCAAGAAAGATGGCTCCACTCGTTTTTGTGTAGACTACAGGCGGTTGAATGATGTCACCAAGAAAGATAGCTACCCCTTACCTCGGATTGACGACACCCTGGATACAGTGGCGGGTTCCAGATGGTTTTCCACCCTCGACTTGAAGAGTGGTTATTGGCAAGTCGAGTTGCATCCCAAAGATAAGGAGAAAACAGCGTTCTCTGCTGGAACTGGTTTGTGGCAATTTACGGTAATGCCGTTTGGGCTCTGCAATGCACCCGCCACCTTTGAGAGACTGATGGAGACAGTACTGCGAGGATTACATTGGAAGACTTGCCTGGTATACCTCGACGATATCATCGTGATGGGGAAGACTTTCGATCAGCACTTGAAGAACTTGTGCGATGTCTTCGAGAAATTGAGGCAAGCTAACCTGAAATTAAGTCCGCAGAAGTGCCAGCTGTTTAAGAAACAGGTTAAGTTTTTGGGGCACATAATTTCCACCAAAGGAGTTGCGACAGATCCGGAGAAGACAGACGCAGTGAGGAACTGGCCTGTTCCGAAAGATAAACATCAACTTCGAAGCTTCCTGGGATTATGCACCTACTACCGCCGTTTCGTGAAAGGGTTTGCAGACATTGCGAAGCCCCTGCATCGGTTGACCGAAGATGGTAGGCCATATGAGTGGACGAAGGAGTGCCGAGGAGCATTTGAAGAGTTGAAGAAGGCTCTGTGTTCTGCTCCTGTTTTGACGTATCCAAGGCCTGGAAGCAAGTTTGTTGTGGATACCGATGCGAGTAATGTGGGCATAGGCGGTGTATTATCTCAAGAAGAGAATGGGGAAGAAAAGGTTGTGGCCTATTTCAGTAAGGCATTGTCGAAACCTGAACGTAATTACTGCGTCACTAGGAGGGAGCTGTTAGCAATTGTGCGGACCATCGAGCACTTCCATAAATATCTGTGCGGGCAAGATTTTCTTATCAGAACTGACCATGCTTCCTTGAAGTGGTTGCTGCAATTTAAGAACCCAGAAGGTCAGTTAGCCCGTTGGATTGAGAGGCTGCAGCAGTACAATTTCATCATTCAACATCGGATTGGGAGAAAACATGGCAATGCTGATGCACTTTCGAGAAGATCTTGCCCGGAAGATTGCAAGTACTGCGTGAGGCAAGAGTTGAAAGAGCATGTACGCCCCATCAGATGTCATCAAACTCGGATTCAAGTCGAAGAAGAACATCTACAGTCCTGGAGAGACGCCCAGCAGAAGGATAAGACCTTGGAACCTCTGCTAAGATGGAAAGAAGCTGGTAGAAGACCGGAGTGGATGGAAGTTTCTGACAAGAGTGTGGCCCTGAAGGCATACTGGGCACAATGGGATTCTCTTGTGATCGAAGACGGTCTTCTGAAGAGAATGTGGGAGAGCACCGACGGAAGAGAGAGAAAGCCCCAGGTCATGGTGCCGAAGGACAAGGTTCCGGAAGTCCTAGCAGAGGCTCACAATGGAGTGAGTGGGGGGCATTTAGGTGTTAATAAAACCACGATGAAGGTCAGAGAGAGATATTATTGGCTGGGCTACCGAACAGACATAATGAACTGGTGCCGGAGATGTGATGACTGCGCGTCAAGCAAGGGACCCAAGACAAGGAGCCGTGGCAGAATGCGCCAGTATAATGTGGGAGCTCCATTTGAGAGGATTGCATTTGACGTAGCAGGTCCGTTTCCTACATCAATTGATGGAAATAAGTACATCCTGGTTGCAACGGACTACTTCAGTAAATGGCCTGAGGCATATGCGATACCGAATCAGGAAGCCACTACTGTGGCTGAAGTTTTGGTGAACAATTTCTTTAGCCGATTCGGTATACCCATGGAGCTTCATTCTGATCAGGGACGGAACTTTGAGTCTGCGGTGTTCCAAAATATTTGTAAGTTGCTGGGAATACGGAAGACCAGGACCACTCCATTACATCCCCAGTCAGATGGTGTGGTTGAGAGGTTCAACAGGACCATAGAAAACCATCTGAGGATAATGGTAAACGAGCACCAGACAGACTGGGACCGACATCTTCCACTGTTCCTGATGGCGTATCGATCGGCTGTACACGAGTCAACCGGAAGAACACCTGCCAGTGTGCTATTCGGAAGGGAATTGAGGCTGCCAATGGATGTGTTGTTTGGGCATCCTGAAGATAGGCCAGTGCCTGTAGATGAGTATTCCCGGGAATTGGCAGAACGACTCGATGCAATTCATGAGGCTGTTCGGGCCTAGAGAGTGACCGAATGAAGACGCGGTATGATGCCCGAGCGAATTCTGTGGGTTTCCAAGCTGGCGATCTGGTGTGGCTTTATAATCCAGCCCGGAAGAAAGGACGATCGCCGAAATTACAGAAGAACTGGGAAGGGCCATACCGAGTAGTGACCAGGATCAACGACGTTGTTTACCGGATTCAGCGTTCTCCACGATCGAAGATGAAGGTAGTCCATTTGGACCGGCTTGCTCCGTACCAGGGGAAAGAAGGAGATAATTTCTGATCGGGGCGATCAGTCTTTTAAGGAGGGGGCAGTGATACGAACTTTTGCCCCGTCAGCGACGCCCCTGTTGGTGACTCAATTATTTGTTGACAGCGAGCCGCGGCTTTGATTTATTACGGCGCGACCTTGTCGCTGTTTATGATTCCCGAAAAGAATAGTCTATCTCGAAGATTCTCATTCTGGAACAATGTTTGATCGATAATTTTCGAGAATCTTCTAAGACCATTATAAAATGGGAAGCAAGAAGCCGAGTGGACAGTCTTACAGTTTGAAGTCTGAAGTTTGGAAGCGAATGTTGAATGCGATAAGAACCGGGCCTTTAATAGTTCCGTGCGAGTATAAGTCTTGATACGCGTTTAGTGTCGGTACGGTACGCGAGTGCGAATTCTTTGGTGGCGTTTTAAGTGTACCGGGGCGTCTTCGTATGTGATTAACCGTCGGTTGAAGACGAGTGTTTTAGAGAGTTTAAACTGTGGACTTGTGTACTGTGGATGGTTTAGGTTAGGTAATTAACTGTTTAATTGTTCGCTTAATTGTTTAATTTTCTTTGCTTGTTGTTACTTACTGCTTGTATATATTTCGCTGCTTATTGTTCAATTTGTTAATTTTAAGTTCTCAAATCACTGTTAATCATTGTAAATATTTGTACATATACATAAAGTCACTGTAAATAAATAGTGTAAAATCGAAATACGTTACACTATTGTTCAGTATTGTTAAAAGCTTTGTTTTGTGTTTTGCAGCTTGGTTTGCTGCCATTTTCAGTATTACACAAAGAAACGAAACGCGCAATATGTGAAAAAAGCTCACGGGAAAGCCATTAATACTGATCTGCGACACAATAAAATTTAACACATGTGCTTGTGTTCTTCTTGCAACAGTTGATGCGGCCATCAACATTTGTATTTAAGCACTTGCGAAGAACAAAACATAAAAATACAAATTCCTAAACACAGTGGCGGCTCCTGAATTTAGAACTTGGCAGTGTTCTAGAATTAAATCACCGCTCAGGGATTGGAGGGGGGGGTCTGGCGGTTTCTCCCCCGTAGTTTTTTTAAATGAAGTGCTTTAGAAGCCATTTTAAAACATTTTTCAACAAGAAATTTCACTCATCGCAATATTTAACGAAAATCCCAAATCCAAAAGGTTAAACCTATCGCACACAACATTTACCGCGACCTTTCGAAAAGCATTTGATACTTCGCACAGGCTTAGGACGTCCATTTCATTTTATTTAAAGTTTTTCGTCAAAAGTCTGTATTTGGATAAAATATTCATTTTTAACTGAATAGAGTATTACAACACAATAATAATTTTGAAAATTGCAAAAATCAGGCGACCACTTTGTTTAAGTTCACTCCACAATGTTTAAGTGTTGACTTGAACCAAACCACTACCTTTAGCCATGCTAAGTATTGAACATTTCAATATTTAAAAATAAACACGATAATGCAGCTAATTACACACGTTATAAGCAAAGCAACGAGCCAACCTCAGACCTAAATATGGTAAACAAAAACAATAAACACTGCCTCAGAAGTACCAACTCCCGCGTCCCATGCTTCGCCCAACAGTGTGTGCTCAAACAGCGCACCCAGATGAGCTTTATTTTTCCACCTAAAAGCACATACAACGAAATTTTCCCGAGTCGCGCCATTCTCCCATATCGAATGTACATTTGCCTTAGAGTGCCACACCTCAGTACTCGGACGGCTGGTTGCGTGTGTGGTAGGCATTTTGAAAGACGACGCGGAATGCTTAGAGCGCGTACTATTTATTATCTCGCATAATAATTAATATATATTGCGGCAGAGATTCAAAAAGTTTGAAACTTATTAGTTTATAATTATAAGGTTTGAACCTTTTATCAAAAAAAGTTAAAACCAATTTTTTTGTAGGCAGTGCGCGCGCACAAGCGCACTTATTAAGGAGCCGCCGCTGCCTAAACATCACATGGATATTTCACATCTCAGATATGTAATATGTGTATGTATACGAGAGTCTCTACTGTATTCCCAATCGTCATTTTATTAATTTTTTATTAAGTGCTTTGAGAATACATAATACTTTCTAGTAGCACTATTTTTCAAAATGAAGACGCAGACATAATCTATGAAAATTTCTTCAACGGAACATTTATTTATTATAATATGAAATAAAAATGAGTTAAAGCATAAAACAAATTAATAAAATGAACAAGACTTAGAACTATAATTTACACTACTTCATCACAATCTGAAATCTGTATGAAAGATTCTTATTATTCTCATCAATCATTGATTTTACAAGTTCATAAGGCACTTTAATGTATGGATAATTTTTACTGAAAGCCACGTTATTGGCTATGAAAGGAGCACAAGCCCTCTTTATAAAAAACCGTTGATCAGAGTTGGAAGTATCAATAATATCTAACACAAACATGAATTTCTTACTATCTTCTGATGGACCCACATACTGCATGGACCAATAAAAATAATTGTCTTTATATTGGTACAGTAATTTAAACAATTCTCCATATCTTTCAAAAACCACGCAGTCATCGTCCTCATCGTCATCAAATGGAATGTGCACTGATTCCAGTTGTAAAATGTTATCTGGATGGGTCAATTCTATGTGTTTCAAAATATTTTTAACTGTTCCATTCCACTTGCAGTTTAGATATTCTTGAAATGGACACTTGTATGGCCCAAATTTACATTCTGCTTCATGCCTTTTTATGTCAGATGCAGATGTCACTGCATTACAACCATCTATTTTATATTTACAAGTATATTTTAAGTGTGCCGTTATCCTTTCCAGATGGAAATTCCTAGTATTATCAATAACATCTTTACATGTAGGACAATTATTAAACTTCTTCCTGCAAAGTCCACAAATACTGTGACCTTTTACACACTGAAAAATAGGTGGCACCATGTATTCTGTACAAATTGGACATTCTATGTCTGATAAGATATCATCACTCATTTCCAAGGAAATTGAATTTGTGATTCCTGCAGGAGCAGAAATGTCTTTGGTGCCAACAATATTATTTACTGTTATAGTTATGTTGCAGATTACATTTGCGGGATTATTGAGAACTTTCCGAATTTCCTCACCATCGATCTGAATGGTTGAATCTTTGTCAATGTTGGAATCGACGAAACGTTGAACCTATTAAAAAAATAAATAAAATACATTAACAATACAAACTGGATAAGTAAATTTTGAAAATACTTTATTTCAAAAACAGTATGTACCTAAGCTGAAATTAATTTTGTGCTAAGTAATACAACAATGGAAGAACCATTACAATTACAGTAGAGACTCGTGAATGTGATCGATTAAGAGTTCGACAAAGCAGGTCAAAAGTTACGGGGTAGCGGGTCCGTGAGGTATCCGTTAGAAGATGGAGCGAACTATCAGCTGTGTTGCAACACCGATGATGATATGATTCTTTAATCACAATTATGGACACAAAAACAAAACACATTCAAAGCCCGCGTTTTTGGTACCTAGTGAATGTGACAACACCGCTCTGAGTTTACGCTCACTCGGTACGGGGTGGCAGCACATACCAAGGCATATTTTGCGTTTGTAGTGCTTTCACTATACTATGTTTAAACCTTCATCCTAGTAAATTTAGCAACACGAACGCCTGATTATGGTAGAAGAAGGTATATTTTATGCCTCTATAGAAACAATATTTCGAAAACTGTAAATCTCTTGGCGCTATGCACGCATAAAGATGGTCAATTTCATGAGTGACTCGACACTTTCTGATAAAATAAAAAAAAAATTCTATGGAAGCGTAAAATAAAGTTTCGTTTATAAACTGTCCAAAATTCAACACTTCAATTTTCACAGTTTAGAAATGAGCGTAGTACTACGAAGTCAGTTTTCAGGTTCATTTTAAAGGGGTTTGTCGGACTCTTAAGGAAACAAGATAGAACAGGGGGTACAAAAGAAATAGTTTGCAAGAAAACAAAATTCTTATTCTGCATGCGTGGTATGTTATAATGCATACAATGGCTATACGATTACAACAGAATAAAGGGGAAAAGCCTCTGAATCGACTGCATAACTTTTAGTATGTTGTAACAATGCACCGTAATAATGCCTAAAAGCTCTAATGAACTTAGAGTGGCATTTCATAATTGTTCTACGAGACCGCTGCCAGCAAATCAAAAGCGAAAGTATTGCTGAATAAATCCGTATGCGCCTGCACCGAAAAGAGAAATGAATAAGTCCCAGATGCAACAGACGTCACGCGAGAAGAAGGGAATTCCGAATCGATTTTTGCACGCGGAACTAACGTGACGTAGGGAATTCCGGCGCCCACCTTTCCGAAATAATAAGAATCCGAGAGGGACTTTTGCACGCTGAACCAAAGTGACGTAGAAGATTTCGACGTCACTCCGCCGCAGATAGCTCCTCCCCGGGACTATATAAGAGAGGACCGCACCACTGAAGAGGAGACTTCTTCTGCCCGCATCCGAAATACTAGTACCTGATAAACCGTTCTGACGACGCCGTGTGATCCACTGAAAGTAACCGACCCGTAAATATCTGAGTAAGACAATTTTGAATAGTTGCCTGGTGCTTAATGGTTGTTATCAATACTATATCAACAATTAAACATCATCCAGTCATGGCCTGGCTTATCCGAGACCAGTGAGTAGTAAGGTGTCCAAACTCGGGAATTAGGGGTGTCTGCTGGTGAAGGTAGGATCGTTTTGGCAACCTCGTGTGGCACTTGTGCCTGTAACTTGAGGCGACATACCGGCGGAAAACGATCGTGCCCGGGTAATCGGCGGCCGCTGGTGACATGCCGAGGGCGGACTAATTATTATTTACTGGCAGCGTATAGACTAGGGGTATTTCCCCAGAGATATAGTAGCCTGGTGCTGCGACGAGAATCTCGCACCAAGGCCCGCCGAGTCTGTACCTTTTGGTGCTCCCACGTAGACTCCGAGGCCGTAGAAATAATTCAGTATTGGACCATACGTCGATCAAACCGCATTATCAGAGTACACCGCGAAAACAGGGTTTTTATTTCTGTTTCTTTCACTGTAAATATATCTCGTATTTTTGTAAATATTCCGTAGTATAATTTCATTTCAATTTTATTCAATGTAAATAGTTAAAAAGAATAGAGTCAAGTTATATTTTGTTTATGTCTTTTATTCCATCGTCGTTTAGCAATAAGTACTTAATAGAACTCGCCCTTCTGCGACTAAGAGCGTAAGGGTGAACAACGAATAGATCGTCCCCCGACAAGACTGTACAGGCAACGCAGAGCACGTTCATAAGCGAACGTGCAGATCCTCCTGAATATACAGTGTGTCCCAATAAGTGAGACCGAGGGACACAGGTGTATATTTAGGGGCCCGAACCGAGACCGTTGCATACGTGACGTTCCAGCCGAGGAGACAAAGTAATCGTTGCAAAATTGGCGCCCGAGCAGGGACTTTCATTCGTAATTATTGCCCCGAAATTGGTTTGGAGTAAGTGTGTATTTAATTTAATTTAAATTGCCTTTTCACAGCCACCGAAATAATGGACGACGAAGAGAGAGCAGGACCGGAAAGAGACGAAGAAGAAGCAGTGGCAAACCCTCCAATACCCGCGGCCAGAGTGGCGTGGGTGTACCAACTCAATAAGGAGGAGCTTACCAGGGAGCTCCGAAAATTTAATCTAGTACCAGGCGGAAAAATGGAAGCTATGAGAAAGAAATTATCCACCTTCTTAAGGGAAGGCTTTACTGAGGAAAACGTGAGGGGAGTGGCACCGGCTGCATCGGTAGAAGAGAAGAAACCACCCTGTGACACCGTCCGCAAATGGAACCTCAAGTATGATGGAACCACCGATCCGATTACATTCCTGGAACGACTGTCCGAGTTACAGGAATGTTACGGAACCGATCCCAGAGACCTTTTAAAATCGTTACCAGAATTATTGAAAGGTAAATGTTTGCTTTGGTACCGAAATAATAAAGTAAGGTGGGAAACGTGGGATGATTTTCTGACAGAGTTCAAGGTTAATTACTATCCACCCCGGTACCTGTCCTGCTTAGAAGAAGAGATCCGCACACGTACGCAGGGAATCCGGGAAACAGCGAAAGAATTTGCCGTGTCCCTAATAACCTTGATGAGACGGCACGATAAACTCTCGGCCGAAAACCAACTGGAAAGATTATATTTAAATTTACGACCAGAATACAAAACATACATAAAAAGGTGCGAGGTCGATAGCATCTCGAGTTTATTAAAGCTAGCGTCAGAATACGAGGGGGTATTGCAAGAGTGTGCAACATACCGTCCGCCGCCGGCTCCCACACAAGCGTATGTACCAGAGACGGCCTGCACTAGCCCGAAACCACTGAAACAGGAGAAAGGACATTTAAATATAGTCTCTGAAAGGAAACTAGACGCCACTCTGTCGAGAAGCGTGCAACAAGAAAGAACGTATCCTGTGAAATCGGTTTGCTGGCGTTGCGGCGAAACAGGGCACTGGAGAGAGAAGTGCCACGGCGCCCGTAAATTATTCTGTTCCAGGTGCGGCAAAAACGACATCCTAACAAGGAATTGCTGCGGCATAAGGCACCAGGGAAACGGAAGTCGTCGCCGGAGGTAAGGGGACCTAACCGGCGACTGAAGCAACCCACCCTCCAGCCAGAGACCGGGAGACTGCGCCCAAAGGACCGGAAAGAGGATACAAATCCGCCTACTGGGGATACCAGAATGTATGTACAATTAAAAATATTTGGGGAATATTTTCAGGCTCTTGTAGACACCGGTGCAAGCTGTTCCTATATAGGAAACCGAGTACGCAGTCACCTGGAGAAGAACGGAGTACGACCGAGGCCAGGTAATAACAAATTTGTCCGGCTGGCCAATAACCAGACAATTCCCATTGCAGCCGGTTATGAATTTCAGTTTTCATGCAACGCGAGACAGGTTAGAGGCGTGTGGGGATACCTGCAGCACCTCACCACCGACGTGGTGATGGGGATGGACCAGCTGCGGGCACTAAATGCGAAAATTGATCTCAATAATAATAAAATGTGGCTAGGAAACCAGGAGATACTCCTGAACCGGGATGAAAGCTCCGAAAACGACATGGCAGGCATCACCCCAATAAACCCGGACCAGCAAACCGAGCTGAATGAATTCCTGGAGAGAGAGATGGCGAGATTCTCTACTCTCACGGGACCGACGGCGCTAGTGGAGCACCGAATCCGTTTAAAACCCGGGGAAGAGCCCCGAAAGCAAAGATACTACCCCAGGAATCCCGCCATGCAGGCGGTAATTAACGAGGAGGTAGAAAGGATGTTGAAAGATGGCATCATCGAACCCTCGGATAGCCCTTGGAGTTCACCGGTGGTCATGGTGAGGAAGCCGTCCGGCAAACACCGTTTTTGTGTAGACCTCCGGGTCGTGAACAAGAAATCCGTGCCAGACGCCTATCCCACCCCGTATATTCAGGCTATCTTGGACAAATTGCGAGGAGCAAAATATATCTCCACGATAGATCTGAAACATGCATATTGGCAGGTACCGCTCGCAGAAGAGAGCCGGCCAATTACCGCATTCACCGTACCAGGAATGGGGCTATTCCAATTTAAAGTGATGCCATATGGGTTACATTCCGCGCCCGCAACATTTCAACGCCTGTTGGACCGGATTATAGGCGCAAAACTGGAACCTAGGGCCTTCGCGTACCTGGACGACATCATCGTCGTGAGCCGTACGTTCGAAGAGCATCTTCAATACCTGGAGGAGGTGTTCAGAAGGCTCAGGTTGGCCGGTCTACAACCGCAACCCGAGAAATGTGTATTCTGTCAACCGGAATTAAAATACCTAGGACACGTAGTGAACCAAGAAGGAATTCTCACGGACCCCGGGAAGGTGGAAGGAATCACCAAAATGGAGCCACCAACGAGCGTGAGAGCACTTCGTCGATTCCTCGGTATGCTGTCCTGGTATAGGAAATTTATTCCGTACTTTTCAGACATCGCAGCACCATTAAATAAACTATTAAAGAAAAATATTAAATTTGTTTGGACTGCGGACCAAAACGACGCCTTTGAGAAGCTAAAAGAAGCAATCATTAGCGCCCCCGTTTTAGCATGCCCCGATTTTAATGAACCTTTTGTGTTACAGACCGACGCCAGCGACGTAGGGCTGGGAGCAGTCCTTAGCCAGGTCCAAGACGGCGTGGAGAGGCCCATAGCCTACATCTCGCATACTCTCACGGAGGCTGAAAGGAAGATATCGACAACGCAGAAGGAATTGTTGGCGATAATCTGGGCCGTGACCAAGTGGAAACCTTATTTAGAGGGGTACAAGTTTACGGTTATTTCCGATCACCGCTGCCTAGAATGGCTGAATAATTTAAAAAACCCGACCGGAAAACTAGCGAGATGGGCACTGGAATTGCAACAATATTCGTTTGAAGTCAAATACCGCAAAGGTGCCCTAAACCAGGTCGCAGACGCGCTGTCCCGAGCACCAGGAGGTGAGGAGAATCTGGCCGCGATAGTCCGAGCAGGGGACTGCAGCTGGTTGCGGAAATTGCGGCGAAAAATTAAAATAAACCCGATACAGTTTGCTGAATATAAAATTCTCCAAGATAAAATTTATAAATGTTTTCCAGACGTTTTTGCCGAGCGAGATGCAGGTAGACGCGCCGACCGATGGGCGTGGTGCGTACCGGAGCAGCAGCGGAAAACAATTCTCGCCGAATGCCACGATGACCCAGCGGCTGGGCACCTCGGAGTTGCTAAGACGTATACGAGGGTAGCGCAACATTATCATTGGCCGGGTATGTACCGGGACGTGAAAAAATATGTCCAGCAATGCCAGAACTGTCAATGCTACAAGGTGCCACAGCAACAGCCGCTAGGGAAAATGAATTTTTCTCATCCTACTGGCCCATGGGATGCGGTAAGTACGGACTTAATCGGACCGCTACCCCGTTCATCCAAGGGAAATGTATTCTTAGCCGTGTTCCAGGACCGCTTTACAAAGTGGGTGGAGATCCAGGCCTTAAGAAAGGCCACTGCAGCCACGGTCATCCAAGCATTTAAAGAGCGTATAATTTACAGATATGGGACACCGAAAATTCTTGTTTCAGATAACGGGAAGCAGTATGCGAATCGTATCTTTCAGGAGATGGCGACGGCATTCCAAATCAGACACCAGTTCACTCCCCCGTATACGCCGCAAGCTAACCCTGTAGAAAGAGCCAACAAAGTCGTTGGAAAGATGATCGCCCAGTATAGTACAGCGAACCAGAAGAAATGGGATGTTTTTCTGCCCGAGATGACGTTCGCGATAAACAGTGCCAAACATGAATCTACAGGATTCAGCCCCGCTTTCCTGAACTTCGGGAGAGAACCAATACCGCCCGGAGTCCGAAGGAGATTAGATATTCCTGGAGAAAATCAGGACATTTCTCCCGGGAAATACAAGAAATACCTAGAGAAGCTACAGGATATATACCAGGTAGTCCGGGTGAACCTGGCCAAAGCATTTGTCCAGCAGAGTCACCACTACAATCTCCGACGGCGTGAGTACCGGCCCGCCATAGGGGACCGGGTGTACAAACGCACCCATGTCCTCTCCGATGCCGCAAAAGGTTTTGCGGCAAAACTGGCCCCGAAATACGCCGGTCCGTTTGTTGTATGTAAAATAATATCTCCTGTGATCATTGCATTAAAAGACGGAGAAGGAAAAGACGCTGGCCGAGCCCACGTGAAGGACGTGAAGCCAGAAGCGCCTGCAGCTGAGTAAGTACCCTCTCTTCACTAACCCCCGCCCGTTTGCTCTTGTTTTAGCATAAAACTGGCATCACCGGCCGAATACAGCCAGTTCCGAAACCATGAAGGTCGCAAACACAAGTCGAAGAAGTAGAAGGACGATCCGGCCCTGGGTGCCGCCCAGAGTTGCTCCAGCACAAGTGGTTGTACCGAGGTCGCCACCAAAGACACCGTCACCAGGTCCAGTGATGGGGGACCTGGCCCGAAAGTTTGAAAAACTGTTTGGCCCTCCTGGATCGCCGACCCAGCCCGGAGATAGCGAACTCCAGGCACAGTTCGCCCACAGGTGGGCCCAGATCGGATCTCCGATCACCCCTCCACGCGAGATGATCTGTGACACCAGCCCACCACTGCCGAAGACACCTACCACCCCTGAGAGGCTATACTGTCCGGTCCTGAAGAGGTATCGGTACGTTTGTGCGGTACCTAAGGAGCTAACGCCGTCGAGTATCAGCCGTACCCCAGGTCCCGATTTAGTGCCGCTGGCCGGGAACATGCCCCCTCCAAGATCCACAATTGTCCGGAAGAGGCGGGTTAGGAGAAGCCGCATATTCTTCCCCGGGGGAGGATTCATCCGCATACGGCAGGACACAAAGAAATTACTGGGACTGGGACAGTAGGGACTGAGACAGGTAAAACCGAGTGTTGCACCAAATACCAAGTTTCCTCCTTACCCGAAGGAAGGGGGATGTGTAACAATGCACCGTAATAATGCCTAAAAGCTCTAATGAACTTAGAGTGGCATTTCATAATTGTTCTACGAGACCGCTGCCAGCAAATCAAAAGCGAAAGTATTGCTGAATAAATCCGTATGCGCCTGCACCGAAAAGAGAAATGAATAAGTCCCAGATGCAACAGACGTCACGCGAGAAGAAGGGAATTCCGAATCGATTTTTGCACGCGGAACTAACGTGACGTAGGGAATTCCGGCGCCCACCTTTCCGAAATAATAAGAATCCGAGAGGGACTTTTGCACGCTGAACCAAAGTGACGTAGAAGATTTCGACGTCACTCCGCCGCAGATAGCTCCTCCCCGGGACTATATAAGAGAGGACCGCACCACTGAAGAGGAGACTTCTTCTGCCCGCATCCGAAATACTAGTACCTGATAAACCGTTCTGACGACGCCGTGTGATCCACTGAAAGTAACCGACCCGTAAATATCTGAGTAAGACAATTTTGAATAGTTGCCTGGTGCTTAATGGTTGTTATCAATACTATATCAACAATTAAACATCATCCAGTCATGGCCTGGCTTATCCGAGACCAGTGAGTAGTAAGGTGTCCAAACTCGGGAATTAGGGGTGTCTGCTGGTGAAGGTAGGATCGTTTTGGCAACCTCGTGTGGCACTTGTGCCTGTAACTTGAGGCGACATACCGGCGGAAAACGATCGTGCCCGGGTAATCGGCGGCCGCTGGTGACATGCCGAGGGCGGACTAATTATTATTTACTGGCAGCGTATAGACTAGGGGTATTTCCCCAGAGATATAGTAGCCTGGTGCTGCGACGAGAATCTCGCACCAAGGCCCGCCGAGTCTGTACCTTTTGGTGCTCCCACGTAGACTCCGAGGCCGTAGAAATAATTCAGTATTGGACCATACGTCGATCAAACCGCATTATCAGAGTACACCGCGAAAACAGGGTTTTTATTTCTGTTTCTTTCACTGTAAATATATCTCGTATTTTTGTAAATATTCCGTAGTATAATTTCATTTCAATTTTATTCAATGTAAATAGTTAAAAAGAATAGAGTCAAGTTATATTTTGTTTATGTCTTTTATTCCATCGTCGTTTAGCAATAAGTACTTAATAGAACTCGCCCTTCTGCGACTAAGAGCGTAAGGGTGAACAACGAATAGATCGTCCCCCGACAAGACTGTACAGGCAACGCAGAGCACGTTCATAAGCGAACGTGCAGATCCTCCTGAATATACAGTGTGTCCCAATAAGTGAGACCGAGGGACACAGGTGTATATTTAGGGGCCCGAACCGAGACCGTTGCATACGTGACGTTCCAGCCGAGGAGACAAAGTAATCGTTGCAATGTATCTACTACAATACCAAGCAACTGGAAGAAAATTATTTTCTTCTGCAGTCTAAAGAAATAGTAGTAAATGCAAAGAAAAGAGTATGTGGAAGCATCGTTAAAAGCATACTTCTGCATGAAGTGGAAGCATGGGAACAATTCTGATGATATTTCTAGAAAAGAATATGACACGCCACTGGCTTTTTGAAAACTGGATAAGTTTTTATAATTCGGCCATTGAAACTACACAATAAAAAATCGTGTCCGGTATTTTTTTCGTATGATACTTTCTTTTCGAGAAATAATTAAAAAAACATTTTAAATTCTTGACGAATTCGAGACTTTTTAACCAACATAAGGGAGTAAACATCGGCGAGTGTTGTCCACACTTGGACATGAAAAAAGTTAATTTATCAACGTAAATGTCCGCAAACTCATAGTTTCTGAGCTCAAAGAAATTTTTATTAATGCAACTTGTTGACAGATTAACATAATATTACTACCCAACAATATTATTTTATTTCACAATAAATGGTTGAAATGTCTTCCATGTGACTTGATCGAGGAGTCGATACATGCGTAAACACGTCGGATCATCGACTGTCGCACCCTTTTAAACATTCCGGGGCGATGTCGAATTGTTTCACATGCGTCAAAGGTGCGTTGGCGCAACATGTGTTCATCTACAATTTCAACTTCATAAACTAGGGTTTTCAAATGTCCACAGATAAAAATCTAGGGGGGTTAAGATCGGGAGATCTTGGGGGTCATGCAACTAGGTCTGCTTTGCCCATCCATCTGCCGGGACAAGCATTATCCAAACAAGCACGAACATGACAAGTGAAATGTGAGGTAGCCCCATAGTGCAAAAACCGAATGCCATTTCGTGTATCCAAAGGAACATCTTCTAAAAATTTCTGTATATATCTTCTGTTAGACGAGGCGGTAACACATAAGGACCGATCAGACAATCACTAGCCCGCACATTAACTTGGAATCGCTACTGATGTTGAACAGAGATTGCAGCATAGGTGTTCTCCTCTGCCCACTGATGACGATTCTGCAAGTTCGTTATGCCGTCTCTACCTAACGTTGATTCATCGGTAAGAAACACTGAGTTAACAAACCCAGGATTAGCCGTTTGCTGAAGAAACCATCTGCAAAATTGTTCCTGTGGACGGTAATCAGCAAGCAAAAGATTTTGCACACATTGAAAATGGTAAGGGTATAAAAGTTGTTCATTAAGTACCCTCCAAGTAGTCATTATAGTCTGCATTGAACATGACCGTTGATTGTCTGGTGCTGACGGTAACAAAAATGAGATTAAAGGAAGTTATACCTTTTTTGGCGTCATAGTTGCGTGTTTATTACTATAGTAATACATACATATTCACAACCACGGGAAGTGAAACAATGACCGAACTACTTCGGGTACACTTCCCTGGGTCACATACCGTGCATGTTGCCACCCTCGATTGGAGGGGCCAGGAGCTAAATGCACCTGGAAGCAGCGCAACAAAAGATGACTGGCGCACTGCGAGGAGTGTGGTAACGTTCCACGGAGTTAAACAAGCAGTAAACTCATTTGAGGCATACAAATCACCGGGACCAGACGGGATTCTTCCAATCATGCTGCAGAAGGGATCGGACCTTCTGCTGTTAAAAGTATGTATGCTATTTAGGGCCAGTCTGGCTCTAGATTATCTACCAAAAATATGGAGACTTACCAGAGTAGTATTCATACCAAAAACTGGACGGACGGACTACTCTCGGGCAAAATTATACAGGCCCATTAGTCTTATGTCATTCCTGCTTAAGACAATGGAAAAGCTGCTCGACAAGCATATAAGGGATGACGTATTGATAAACAGGCCACTACATCAAAACCAGTTACCATACAGAGCAGGAATGTCTACAGAAACTGCTCTACATCACCTTACATGGAGAGTGGAGAAAGTGCTGGAGAACAAAGAAATCCTCCTAGCCGCCTTTCTGCACATAGAAGGAGCGTTCGATAATACATCATTCAATAGTATCTCCAAAGTTGTAGGACAAACAGGACTAGAGGCTTTGTGCTGCAGGCGGATAGACTGCATGCTGAGGGATAGTGGTATTTACTACACTGCTTGATGAGACCTTGGCAGTCAGGGTGGGAGGTGGTTGTCCGCAGGGTGGAGTTCTATCTCCTCTTGTGTGGAACCTAGTTATGGACGGACTGCTTAGGAAACTCAGCGATGAAGGATATTCTCCCCTAGGATATGCAGATGATTTAGTCATCACAGTCGAGGGAAGATTTAGCAATACGATTAGGGAACGTATGGAAATGGGCCTGAGTATTGTAACAGCTTGGACTGAAAAGGAAGGCTTGACCATTAGTCCAGAAAAAACAACAATAGTTCCATTTATGCGAAAGAGAAACATGGAGGCCCTTGGACCTCTATATCTCCGTAGTAGAAAGATCTCATTGTCAAGTATCTGGGGGGTTATACTGGACTCAACACTTACTTGGAACCAACAAATCGATAGAATAGTTAGAAAGTCGGAAACTACTCTTGCAGTAGTTAGGCGAACATATAACAAAAAATGGGGTCTAAGGCCAGGAATGGTGCACTGGCTGTACATCAGAGTGGTCAGACCAGGAATAATGTATGCAGCTTTGGCATGGTGGCCCAAAGTCAAACAGGTAACTACTAGGCTAAGGCTAAGCAAAATTCAGAGGCTTGCCTGCCTAGGGATAACAGGGGCGATGCGGACTTCGCCAACTGCAGCCATAGAGACTCTTCTGGACCTTCCCCCTCTCCACTTCGTGATACAGGGGGAGGCGAGACTAGCACTATACAGACTGCAAAACTCTTTTTACCGTGTCCGTCTGCGTACAGAGCATACTAGCATTGAGGACATAAAGGATCCCATGCTTGACATGAGGACGGATTACATGGTCCCCAAGAACACCACATAACCACTCATTCAGGTCACAATCGATGACCCTAGAGTGGAGAACCAAACTCTGAACAGCATACCTTCCGGCAGTCTGATCTGGTACACCGACGGTTCTAAGACCGACACAGGTGCTGGGTCAGGACTGTTTGGAGATAAACCAAGAGTGAAACTCAGCTCCTTTCTGGGCAAATATGCCTCTGTCTTTCAAGCAGAGGTCTACGCGATACTACAATGTGCGCGGGAAAACATTAAGAGGGGCTACAAAAATCAGCGGATCTTTATCTTATCAGACAGCCAGGCAGCTTTGAAGGCTCTTATGAGCCCAAAGATGTCTTCCAGGCTGTTGTGGGAATGCTTCGAGCAACTTAATATCCTAGCCATGCGGAACGCAGTGAGACTGCTTTGGATTCGAGGTCACTGTGGGCTGATAGGGAACGAGGAAGCCGATAAACTAGCAAAGCGGGGCTCCAACGATCCTTTCGTTGGACCGGAACCTGCCCTAGGCATAACTAAGAGTGCAGTCAGACACCAAGTAAACGGATGGATTCGAGCTCAACATCACAATTACTGGAACGTGATTCCAGGACACAGGCACAGCAAGTCGTATATAAATGGACCTTGCAGGAAAAGATGCTCAGAACTACTTTGCCTTAGTAGGATGCAAATTAGAATCGTAACAGGCTTCCTAACGGGACACACGACCGTTAAAGAACACCTGTGGAAGATTGGCAAATATTACAGAGACCTTAACTGCCGCTTGTGTAATAAGGAACGGGAGACAGCTATGCACATCCTGTGCAGATGTGAAGCTCTAGACCAGAAGAGGCAGCGAATTTTCGGGCGATGTCTGATGGAACCGGAAGAATTTTCCACACATTCAATGTTTGACTTGTACCATTTGGTCCAAGGCACTAAGATCATGGAATGGGTGTGACTTTGAATTTAGGGTGAGCACAATAAGCATAGTACGGAAGTTCCTGGCACTGAACAGTAATAATGCCCGAGTTCAAAGAAGCTATACTTGAACAGATACAAGAAGATCCTTCGACTAGTATCAGGAGGATCGTACTGCAGCTTCTAATAAGTCCAAAAACTGTCTGGAAAGTTTTGACAATGGAGCTGTTTACACATACCACACGTAGCGGGCACAAGCTCTGCTGCCCCGTGATTTTCAGTCGAGGTTAGATTTTAGTAGGTGATTGCTCCATACATACAGTTGCACATAATAACAATCTCGATAACAATTTTTTACTGAAAATTTTATTTACTGATGAGGCAACTTTTTCGAGAAGCAATTATAAATTTTCAAAATGACCATTTTTGGGTGGATGAAAATCCCCATGCAATAAGAGGTCGTTTTCAGCAACAATTTTCACTGAACATATGGGCAGGGATCATTGGTGACTATCTCATTAGACCATATTTTTTACCAGCTCGATTAAATGGTGATTCTTATAGGCAGTTTCTAGGAGAAGTACTAAACGGTCTGTACCTTTTCAACTGAGAGCTAATATGTGGTTTATGCAGGAAGGGGCACCAGTTCATTTAAGCCTCGTTGCTCGTCATTATCTCAACAACACCTATTCTAATCGCTGGATTGGACATGCAGAACCAGAGGCTCGGCCAGCTCGCAGTCCCGATATGAATCCATTAGATTTTTATTTATGAGGTCACCTAAAGTAGGGCTGCACCGAGTAGGGCGAGTACTCGGTGCTCGGCCAGAAATTTCACCCAGTAATGAGTACTCGGTGCTCGGTCTTATATTCATTACTCTGCCGAGTAATACCAATAAGTAGAATAGTGGAAACAATCCTTATCCGGCATGTCAAAAACAGTAAGAAATGAGACACAACAGCAAATTAATGAAATTAACAAAAAATAACAATCATTCATCAACACCACCGCGCACCTTAAGAAAGCAACTCCAGCACACTAGCAGTTGTATCACTTAGCACAGGGAACCACAGAACAATACCTTCAACTTTGATGTTTATGCTACAGCAAGAGAGAGAGACAAATGACCAGTAGTACAGTAGTGTATACTTGGATGCATAACTGTTCAGATTATTAAAAAAACGAAAATTCCACTACTCGGCAGATACCTTCAGCCGAGTACTCGGTACTCAGCCAAGTGAAAAAACAGGGCTCGGTGCAGCCCTAACCTAAAGCCTCTTGTCTATGAAACACCTGTACAAGACGAAAACGGTTTAAGAAATCGAATAATTCAAAGTTGCGATGGCATATGAAATATTCCAAGAATTTTAGAACGTGCGAGACAATCAAGGATGAGACGATTGGAATTTTGTGTTTTAACATCTATGTACTTTGATTTAGTGTCGAAACTGATTATTTTTATGATTGTTGTTTGCAGTAACAGGTTATTCTTCTAAGAACCGGTTAGGTTTAGTTAGGAGACCTCTTTTGTTGTAAGTTGTTAGGAGAGTTTTAAAATAATAAAAAATTAAACTTGGCTTTCTACTTTTTACGGAAAAACGTCGACTGACTCACGCTTAACTACGCCACTGACAGCAGATAAAAATAAACTTTACATTAAAAACGCAGCTCTTCAAAACGCTGTAAAATTTTAAGAACCTAGCAATGAGCGTTCAAAATTTATTTGAGAAAATAATATTTTTTTTGAAATTTTCAACATCCTGTATCTCGGAATGTTAGCGTTTCCGAAAACATACATGTTGCCAATATGTCATCTCATTTTGGATTCCTTAATTTTTAAACAGGGTGGGACAGCTCGCTGTATTTGGTGGATGGTGGCTCAGGTATTAGAGATGAAGGAAAGTATTTTAGACAAAAGTTGTTCGCCAGTTAAGTGGTATGTATATCCATCACGTAAAAATATTTTAGAACAGGGAGTTTCGTTCAGCCTAATGTATGGTTAACAAGGTGTCCCTTAAATTCAACAAGGAATTCAAAAATGTAACCAGATGCAGGGTGTTCCATTTAAAAATGCAAAGTTTGGTGACGTGCAGAAGAAATGGAACGGCCTGTATAAGTGAAAATAATTTTATAAAAGGGATAATCAATCTAAAATGTATAATAAAGGTGCTATAGAAGAATCCCGCTTAGGTGCCCCACCTGTATATGAAAGCGTTGTTTTGGAAGGTTTGATTATTAAAATGACATGTTGGCATCGTTTATATTGACAATTTAATATTAATTGTGTATGGCTCGCTTCAGGAATGAATGCAACCTACTTGATGAAAAGCAACTTAGGGCTGGTTGTTGGAACGTGGATCAAAATGTAACACGGGGCTACCTTTAATTCGGCTTTCGTTGCTAAGGTATGACTTCGTGATTGGTTGTATCATAGCTACGAAGTTCGAATTAAATGTAGCATCACGTTACATTTTTACCTGCATTCTCCAAAAGGAAGCACCGTACGAAAAAATACAGGACCCAATACATTATTGTGTAGTTTGAATGGCTGAATTATAAAAATTTATCCAATTGTCAAAAAAGGCGTAAGTACCATATTTTTTTTCTAGAAAAAATACCTACTTATGCCTAAAACATGCAGGTTTGAATGAAATTGGTGGAAGGGTTTCAGCAGTATTTATGAAAAATCTATACTTCATTTTAAATTTTGGGCACTGTATATTGCTAACTAAGCAGTTTATGACATATATGTTGATACTGACTTTTTCTCATGTCTAAGAGAGTGGCGAATACGCCCCCAAAATTTGTCCCCTTATACACACATATTGATGGCAAATTACCATGGGAAATACAATAGCCAAATATTTACTTTCCAGTAGTACGTACCTAGCAATCTGAATTCTTATAAGAATATTTTCAAAAACTTTTGACCACTGCCTGAAAAACTTTATATCTTAATTAAACAAAATCTAGTTTTTTTTGACGTAATGAACTGTAAATTGCATTTTTTGCTAAACTAAGAATTAACCGAGGAATTAACTTTAATTTTATAATTTATTACTTCTGTGGACGGTGCATGTACTTAATATATTGAAAGTAATTCTTATAACATTTGGAAAATTACTATGATGAACATGCTAACCTGTCTTGGTGAGAAGCTGTAAGGTTTCTGATCACCTCCTCGAACTGCCAATTCCAACTGATAGGAATATTTTCTTGCAATATTTTCCGGTCCAACGTAATTGACAGAACACCAGAAAATATTCTCCGTAAAATCGCATTTCTTGTGAACAATAAATATTTCGTTCTTATATGGCAAAATATAATTTTCACTATATTTCGATGTAAAATCAATTTCAAACTCAGGATTCACCAACAAAAATATGTTGTGTTCGTTAGAGAAGTGCTCCAATAACTCTCTGGACGGCCCTAACCAAGGGCAACAACCGGAAGGCATCAGTGGACAGAA
This sequence comes from Xestobium rufovillosum, assembly GCA_963966045.1. Taxonomy (NCBI): domain Eukaryota; kingdom Metazoa; phylum Arthropoda; class Insecta; order Coleoptera; family Ptinidae; genus Xestobium; species Xestobium rufovillosum. The sequence goes on along the minus strand of OZ014494.1, from coordinate 40,698,441 downwards.
ATACTGGCGGTAAAAACATGAATCTTCATGCTGCATCATTTTATCTGGAGTGAGGAGTTCCGGACACCCATGTTCACTGTACATACACGGAAAAGCCAGAACTTTCGATATATTTTCATAAGCTTCATTGCGAACTGGATTTTCCTCATTTGTAATAGGGCAAAGTCCACATACGGTTCCAATTCCACTACATACGTAGATTGGCAAATGGGATAAATACCTCTGGCAAAAGGCGCATCGCAATTTTTGAAGAATTGCATTTGGAATTATGAATGACGTCTCATGCATTTCTGGAATAGATTTAAACTGTTAGGGTATATTACCTTATCTACACAATTGATAATTATTGGTTATCGCATTTAGGTAGGTAGGTATTTCATGTTTCACCAAAAAATAGCATAATAATTATGATCTCTTTGAAAAACGTGTTTTCATGAGAATCATAATATATGTATTATAATTTTCTAAATTTGTGAATTTCTGGCATGTATTAAATAAATAACTGTATAACTATATAAGAATATCGACGTTTCGCCCCCGTTCGGGGGATTTGTCAAGATTTATTAAAAACGCGTGAAAAGAATTTTTTTCAAACAATCAAAAATTATATGGTAACTATGATATAAATATAAAACCTCAGCACTTTTGATTTTTGGAAACATTCGAAATATAAAAGAGAAAAAGGCATGCGTATTTAATTTAACAATAGTTATACAGTTATTTATTTAATACATGCCAGAAATTCATCAATAAATTTAAAAAATTAAAATTTTAACTGGTACAAATTAAGCAAAAATAATAAATTATTATGATTCTCATGAAAACACGTTTTTCAAAGAGCACAACATATATTTTCAAATTCCATTGTCACCTGTATTTAAAAAACAAACTAAATCAAACAATGAAAATCTTTCATTAATAAACCATATTTCTAATGTATAGGATGTCCCTCAGGATGTCGCCGTATATTTGGCACTTACTTCAAATTTACCGAAAGTGGACATTATAATGGTAACAGATTATTTTAACCAACCAGCAGAATAAATAAAGTACCTAAGTGGGAGACACGCGTTTCGCTAAGAGATCCCACTGCGCAGATCCGATGACGGACGTCTTTTGGTTGGCAGCCACAGATTCAAAAAACATAATAGATATCTATTTATCATCAAAAAATGACTGGGGTATAGAGGCCGCCATAATAAGACCGCTTTCGATTGGTTACCGTCAGCCAATAGGAAGTTATTCTGTGCGGCTTTCATTGGTCAACTCATTCCTAACCTATTTCCTAAATCTGCACCTGACCCTTAAGGGCGTGGAATTTGAGTACTAAAAACGGGACATGTAGACACATTTTTATTCCAACACCATTCTGAAATTAACGTAGATGGGGCGTTAAATAAAAAAAAGATTTATCAATAAAGGATCAACTTAGAGACTCGCACTACACTTATAATAATATTTTTCGTTCTCAAATTATTTAAAAATCCGTCATAAACTCGACACCTTTTTTTACTATTTGTACACATATTTATCGCAATTAGAAAGGGTTGTCCACGTTAATTATTCGTTATTCATTTTCAACCAAGAACGTCTTGATAAGTTACTTGGTTGAACTGACGTGTTGGAATGAAAATCATATTGCAATTTCTCCATCTTGTGTATATTTAGCGGAGATTCACATTAAACTGGGCATTTATTAGTCGACTAAAATTAAAAATATGTAGTAGTGTGGCCATTGCAATGGATATGGCGTTGGCACAGTCGGTATTCAGTTTATTCTCTTATTTCTAAATAATAATTCAAAGATAGGACCGCCGACTAATCCTCCCAGATTTATTCGGATGCCGCCAAAGCAAAAAACCTTGAAAATTCCAAGCTGCTTGTTCAATCTAAAGAGGTTACAGCTGTGATAGAAACCAATCATAATAGATTGTGACTATATTTTGTACAATCACACTTTTGGGCGATAGGTGGCAGCACTTTATAGACTAACAGCTGATAAACCCCAGTCTTAAACAATTATTTGAACGGTAGCTTTTAGGCAGTATAATAGCAAAGAAAATATTAGCCTGTTTTCGGCGGATACAAATTACCTTAAAATTAGTGCTGTCAATACTCTCATCCAGTACATATAATGAAATGAAGAGTCTTTTCCAAGTAATTTAAGAGCCCCTATAAACGTTTCAATTTCTGATTTCTTAATTGATTTTAATATATGTTTTGTTTTTAAACTGCAAAACTTTTGAGCTGGACATCTTTTGAAAACTTTGATTCGTAGAGGAATTTTGAAGTAAAGTTGTATCCAGGGATATTTTACTGGGGTGAAAGCAAAGTTTGAGTACAGTCCAACAGATTTAAGTTGGCGAGTAGTGTAGTTGCGCATTAGCATACTTTACGGATGCAATAAAATGTCTTGCAGTACCAGTGGCGCAGGTAAAATTTTCAGTTACCGGTGAGCTTTTGAAAAGGTAAGACGGCGGGTTGCGAACGGAAAGATGTTTTATGTAGTCAAACACGGGAAATGGTGCATAGTGTTTTGTTATTTTAAAAGTGAGAAAAGTGAAACGGAAGCATTGGAAATTGTAAAATGAAGACGTTAGTTGCAACGGGCGTGTCTATTAGATCTATAGAGATAATAGTTAGTGAAGGTAACTCTAGCGCGTCGGAAAATAACGGCAAAGCGATCTTTAGAACACCAGGAAAGATGCGTACAAAGAAGAGTTCCTTAACGACTGATCTACCGGAGTATAAGACGGCTGCTATACGGCACATTGTACACGAATTTCACAAGACTGAAGGTTGTCGTGTTACCCTTGCAAAATTGAACCAAAAAAATACGGACCGAGCTAGAATGGAATGGATCCAATGAAACACTGGAGAGTTCCTTTGCGTAAAATGGGATTCAGGTGGAGAAGGACGCAAAATAATAGGAAAGTCCTAATTGAAAAACACGACATAGGGTCTCTTCGTATTTCGCATTTGAAGAGAATTAAATATTTCCAAAGACAAAATAGATCGATTGCTTACTTGGACGAAACATAATGTATTTGCACAGTAGCCATGTGTCTTCGAATAATTGGACAGATGACTCAACCAAAGGACTATTTGCAAATATCTCGAAAGGTCAGAGATTAATTATTATTGTAAATGTCGGTTGCGAAAAGGCTTTATACCTAATGTTTGTTAATTTAAAATTTACCAAATAATGGGGAAAACCCGCAAATTTTGAAAATGATCATATTGAATAGTTTACTGCCCAAAACAAATTCCGCAACTTTCGATTTTTACATTTGAGTCTTATTTTCGTCATAATTAAATACGAAACATGCGTCACGATCGAGACACAATATTTGAAGGACGCTGGTGACGTACTTGACACTACACTCTAGCCGCAGCGGCACATATTGGCGGATGGCGGACGACGCACCTTAGAAAGCAGCATGACCGGGACGCGTGAAGGCAGAACACACCATTTTACAGCGCACACAATGCTCTCAGTCGTGGTGTGCTTTGGCTACAATTTTGACAATAATTTTGTCTAACAATACACACCGCGTTGCAGCGCAATAACACATTGCACAGCGCTAATGTATTGTATTTACTTATGTAATAAATATAAAAAATCAGTAGCAACAACATGAAACTTGTCATATGTTTTTTAAAAACCCATAGCAGCAATTTCATACCTTTTTGTTCTCAAATCAAATCCGATTTACATAGTATAACTTAAAAGTTGCGCCGTTTTTTATTGCGCCATAATCGTACCTACATTTTAGTATAGTACTTACCAGTGTTGTGCATCATCTAGATAATATTATCTAGATAAACCATCTAGATAAAATTTTGTTATCTATCATCTTATCTAAGATGACACTGTAATCAATTATCTATCATCTTATCTTAGATGAAAAAACATGTTATCTGGAGGTAGTAGATAACAGATAATATTTCGAATATACAGGCGGTGATTCAGAACGTGTAAGCCAAACTTCAACAGATTATAGAGGAGCTCAAAATAAGAAGAAAAGTTCCAATAGGCATGTAACCAAAAGTTACAATTAAGAAAGATACAGGGTGTTGAAGTTTCTGGAAAAAGAATTTTATCTCCGAAACCAAGGAAACCATTGAATTTTTAGGGCGAGTGCCCTTTGAAGACCTCTATTATTTAAAAAAATGTGTTTTTTACTGGCAAATGGCATCGCAAGAAGTTCTGGAACAATCGATTGTTGAAGGTTTTTTTTCATCAGAAATGCAGATTATGAACGATTTCACAAAAAGGTGTTTTGCTCAAAAACTAAGCAGCTTACGAAAAAATTTTAAGATGCCGATTTTCTTCCAGATTGAACACAAATATTAAGTACCTCACAATTACCTGCACAGATCAGTGGCGTAACATAGTTTAGAAAAAATAAGTAGGCAGCCTATCGTGTAGCAACGCCACCGGAAGCAGTACAAAAGCAAAACTTTTTGGAACAGCAGATGTCTGCAAATGAAAATCGCCCCGAAAATTTCAATTCAGTAGCTTTCATGGTTTTCGAGATACTGAAACAGGAATACATTTTTAAGGAAACTTAATTACCTGTATCTCCGTTAGTAGTAACTTTTGGGTACTTGTTCATAGGAACTTTTCTTCTTATTTTGAGCTTCTCTGCGTTCCTCTGAAGTTTGGCACACCCATTCTGAATCATCCTGTATTATCAAAGGAAAAAATCAGTAGCTCCATAAAACGCGCAAAATACCTCTTTTTCAGTAAGTTCAAATCCTGATTCCATGATTCCACGCAGAAATAAACTTACCGACAAACATTTTGAAATGCTGTTAACTTGCAGAAGCAACCTAAGAAAATGAATTACAAATTACTTTTAAGTTTTAACCATTAATCTGATCTACTAATCAGTAAAGTTTATTATCACCCACTAAACTGCACTGTATAGTGGCATTAAAATTTTGCTCTAAACCTTTAGTAGCTACATCAACTTCTAAAATTTCTATGTCATTCTTGTAACAGCGAAGGTTTTTTAACAATAATGTTACGTCCCTCATTATTTTGCACCGCACGCACTGCAAACTTTGACAGAAAGTGATGTAAAACTGAAATTATTGCATCAGCATTATTATATTCTGTTGCAGGGCGTCGTGTAGTGGTATCGCGCTGTAGCGCGGTGTGGTTTGGCTACCGAAACATAATATTAATATCCATACAAACTACACCACGATACAGCGCGGACTTTTGCGGGTTTGAGCTGTAAAATGGTGTGTTCTGCCTTTACGCGACCGGGATGGCTAAAACGCGCGCTTTCTGTGGCGTAGGAGACCTATCCGTTGCGCCGCGGTGTTTACGCGTGTTATCTAGTTGGATTACACGGAAAACCGAGAGCTTGACAAGTCAACGGACGAAGAACTTGATCATCAGCATTTTTATTAGATTATTCATTGTCTCTGCATGTTGCAGTTTTAATCATTGTATTACATTCATATTAAATTCTCAGAGAAGAAAACATGTAATTTTGTTAATAAATTAAATTCAAACTTTTTTGCTTTTTTAAAAATCGATCCTTCGGAGCCGTACAGATAATTGGCGCAGTCGGTAGGATTGCCAAAGAAATCAATATTTCTTTCGTATTAACGATTTATTGGCAATTCCGTATTTTCGGTAACGAACTTGTGCGGCGAAGTTGGATCAACGACGAAGACACTGTGCAGATCAATATCGGCAGATTCGTCAGGGGACGTAGTTCGATAGCTACATCTCGCGGACTCGAGGACAGGGAAGGACTCAATAATCCGGACCACCAAGGGCACCCATATGATAAGTTGCAACATTGTTTTAGGGTTAATGTAAGTACGTTTTAATTTTTTTTATCCATATTTTATTTTTGAAATCATTATTTTAATAATTATATGTCCACTTCGTTAGACGAAGACTTGGAAAATCTAAGTTTGAGATTGGGAAAATTGTCTGTAGATTCTTTAACTAATAGATCACTAACAATCAATACCAATACTTCAGACATGGCTTTGCCGAATAATACGATTCCTTTCAATATACAGTATATTAAATGTGTACCGGAATTCGATGGGAACCCCACCGAATTGCATAGATTTCTTAGCACAAGCGAAAGTATAATTAATAATTTCTATGATGTAACAAATGTGAATAATTTTATGAATACATTTATCTTAAATTCACTAGTAAATAAGTTAACAGGTACCGCAAAAATTGTTGCAAATATTCAGAATGTTCAGTCGTGGCAGGAACTAAAAAATGTTTTGGTTTCTCACTTTGCTGATCAGCGAGATGAACCCTGCCTCAATAGAGATTTAATTCTATTAAAGCAGAACGGAAATGAAACTCCTAATCAGTTTTATGACAAATGTTTAGGCTTATTAAATACTATTTGTTGCTATATAGATTCACACGAGGCTACGAATGATGCGAGAATGCTAAAACGAAAATTTTATCAAACATTAACTTTACGCACCTTCCTGGCTGGTTTACGTGATCCGTTAGGTACTGTTATTAGGGGCATGAGACCTCAAGATTTAAATGAGGCTCTGCAACTACTAAATCAAGAAGAAAATTTACATCATTTTAAAACATACAATATTCCCCAAATTCACCAAAAGCTAAAACCTATTGCACAAAGGCCAATGCCTTCTTTTCCAAATTTCAGACAAAATTATCCTGTTCATAATTTTGCACAAAATTCTCCTTTTAACAATCCCCAAGGTTTTAAACCACAAAATTCTAATTCTTACGGTTTTACACAAAATTCATCTTTTAATAATCCACAAACTTTTAGGCAATTTCCACAGAAGTTCCCGTCTCAACCCGTGAACTTACAATTTAGGGCAAACGTTCCGCCTCAAAAGACTTTCACCAATCAACAAGTCTTTAAAACACAACCTGGCCCATCAACGAACGTTTTCAAACCAAATAAAAATTATGTACCCCAGTACAAACCAACCCCTATGTCTATCTCCACCAGACAATCATCCAAATTTAAAAATTTCAACCAGCCTCAACAACAGAGACCAAACTATGTAGTAGAGGAACTGTTTAATGCCGAAAACGAGGAACCAGACTCCTCCGAATTTTTACAAACTGACGAAACCACCGAATATGTTCAAAATATTCAATACGATGACGACATCCCAAACCCAGAAGAGACAAATTTTCCGACGGACGAACTCGAAGAAAACTTGACATAGTCGAATTCCATAACATAGATTACAGTAAACTACCCTTCATATTTTTACCTTCTTTAAATTTAAAACTCCTAATCGATACTGGCAGTTCGAATTCTTATTTAAATCCTAGTATAGCATCGAAATATTTCAGCAAAAATATAAAAAATGACCCAATTGTTGTTACTGCCGTTCTTCAACAGAACATAATCCCTCAATCTATCGAAATACCTGCTTTCGATCTGTTTCAAATCCAGGAACCTTTAGACATAAAATTTCACCTACTTAAATTTCACAACTACTTTGATGGACTTATAGGACTCGACATTTTACAAAAAATAAAAGCTAATTTAGACCTAGTAAACTCACTTCTGACGACTCCTAATTGTTCAATCGCTTTAAATTACATTCGATCAAACAAACCTCCAATTCTTTCTTATTCTATTGCACCTCGTACACAACAAATTATTAAAATACCCGTAAATATTCCCGACGGAGACGTTGTTGTGCCTTATACCAAAATTTGTGACTGTGAAATACCAGAAACTTTAACTTGTTCCGAAAACAATTTTGCTTTAACTTCTATTATAAATAAATCTGAGAAAGTTGCCAAATTTGACATTTTCGATCCAATAGTTGTAGAGACTTTTAATGAAAAACAAACAGTAGAGTTATTTAACATTGAGTACAATGAACTTCGTAATAAAAAGAAAACTAGAGCTAAATTAGATTATTCCAAATTGCGATTAGATCATTTAAATATAGAAGAACGCAGAGAACTCTTGAAACTTTTCGAAGGATACTCAGATATATTTTATAACGACAGTCAGACTTTAACTTTCACTAACCAGATCAAACACAGAATAAAAACAAAAGACGAAACACCAGTGTACACCAAAAGTTATCGATATCCCTTTATTCACAAGGAAGAGGTTCAGCGACAAATACAAGGTATGTTGGAACAAGGTATAATTCAACCAAGCGAATCCCCCTGGTCATCACCCATTTGGATTGTTCCCAAAAAGTTAGACGCCTCGGGCAAAAGGAAATGGAGAGTAGTCATAGACTACAGAAAACTTAACGAAAAGACCATTGACGACAAGTACCCTTTACCAAACATAACCGACGTACTTGACAAACTAGGGAAAGCTATGTATTTTTCGACAATTGATTTATATTCAGGTTTTCACCAAATCGAGGTTCATCCTGATGATGTTCCTAAAACTGCATTCACTGTAGAAAACGGGCACTACGAGTTCAAACGTATGCCCTTTGGACTGAAAAATGCGCCAGCAACATTCCAACGTGTGATGGATAATGTACTGCGCGGCATCCAAAATGAAAAATGTCTTGTTTATTTAGATGACATCATAATCTATTCAACCTCACTAAAAGAACACATTCAAAATTTAAAATCCGTCTTTGAACGTTTGAAACAAACAAATTTTAAAATACAGTTAGACAAGTCCGAATTCCTGAGGAAAGAGGTTGCGTATTTAGGACATGTTATCACTCCGGAAGGCGTTAAACCTAATCCCGACAAAATCCATTCCATCAAAAATTTTCCAATTCCCAAAACCCAGAAACAAATTAAGAGCTTCATGGGACTGTTAGGTTACTACAGAAAATTTATTAAAGACTTAGCTGAAATTTCTAAACCTCTTACTCGTTGTTTGAGAAAAAACGCTAAAGTTGTTCACACTAAAGAATTCATTGATTGTTTCGAACTCTGTAAAAATTTATTAATTAACGATCCCATCCTCCGATACCCAGACTTCGACAGACCGTTCAATGTGACTACAGACGCAAGTAATTTTGCTATAGGAGCCGTTCTTTCCCAAGGCCCTATCGGTCAAGATCTTCCTATCGCCTATGCTTCGCGAACTTTAGCCAAAAACGAAGAGAATTTCTCAGTTATAGAAAAAGAATTATTAGCTATTGTGTGGGCAGTCAAATATTTCAGGCCATATATATTTGGGCGTAAATTCACCATCGTCACGGACCATAAGCCTTTACAGTATTTATTTTCGATGAAAGAACCAAACTCGAAATTACTTCGATGGCGATTACAACTCGAGGAACACAATTACGATATAGTGTATAAAAAGGGAAAACTAAATTTAAATGCAGACGCTTTGTCTAGGGTAGAAATCCACGTAAAAGAACAAAACAAACAAACTATTGACTATTATGTTGACAACTTTGACGAAAGACTATTACCTGGAACCTCCAAACAAAAACAAAAACTAAAATCTAAACAAAAACCCAACTATTCCGAATCCCTACAAGTACAAATTGACGAAAACGAAATTGACGACGCCACTGTACATACTAACGAATCAGAACATCCTATTGTAGACATACCGATCACCGATACTCCTTTAAACTATGCAGGAAATCAAATAATTATAAGTTCAGTTCATTATGCACCGTCAAAGGTGAAAATCAAAAAAATATTTCAGACTAAACAACGATTCTATGTTCAAATTTCAAACGATCAAGATATTATAAATTTTGTTAAGGAATATTTAGTCCCAAAGGCTAGCTACGTTCTTTATTTTGAAGACAAAAAACTTTACGAGCCATTTTGTGAAATAATGCGAAAAACGTTCAAATATCCCTCGTATAAATTAAAACGAACAGTTTCAAAATTATTAGATGTCGAAGATGAAGAAGAAATTCAAACAGTCATAAGGAATTACCACGAAGGTAAAACCAATCATCGTGGCTTAGACGAAACGGAAAGCAGAATCAAACAAAAATATTACTGGCCACTCCTAAGAAAAACTATCCAAACTTTCATTAATCAATGCGATATCTGCAGACAATGTAAATACGATAGGCACCCTATAAAACCTAAATTCAACATCTCTCCCACACCAAAGAAACCCTTCGAAATTCTTCACATGGACACCTTTCAAATTGAAAAACAAAAATTCCTAACTATTATTGATACCTTTTCAAAATACGCACAGGCATATCCGTTAAATTCTCTGAACTCTTTAGAGATTGTAAACTCTCTTTTGACCTTTTTCAACCATCATGGCATTCCAAAAATAATCACAATCAATACGGATAACGGCACGGAATTCAAAAATTCCGTAATAAAAGAACTTTTGGATCTTCATAAAATAAATTTACATTTTGTCACCCCTCATCATCCTGAATCCAATGGACCAGTTGAAAGACTACATTCGACTCTTCTAGAACACGTCCGATTATTAAATACCTAAAATTTCACTGACCCAGTTCACGTAAAAATGATGTACGCTATTTTAGCATACAATAACTCTGTTCATTCAGTTACAAAAATGAAACCCATGGACCTAATTAACGGACACATAACTACCGATGATCCCTTTGACATTAACTTAGAAAACGAACTTCTGAACGACTATGTTACACGACATAAACAAATGACCCAAATTCTCTATGCTCACCTAAATAATAAATTGCAAACACAAAAAGAAAACCTTATTTCCAAATTAAACGAAAACCGTGAAGACGTCGAAATAGACGACCAACGAGAAATTAACGAAAAGAATTTTAGCCGTAACAAATGTTCAAACAAATTTAAATCTTCCTCCTCAAAAATTAAAAGTTATGACCCAGAACGAAAGGTACTAATTACAGGCGATGACAGAAAATTACATGTAACAAATATTAAAAGACCACCGAAAACAACCTAACACAAGGAATTATAATTTCAGATTTTTAACCTGCACCGATGGACAAGGACATAACATTATAACCGAAAATTTAGACAAAAATCCTGGACTTTTCATAAACAAATTGGGCAATGCAAAAGTACGACAATTTGACAAAAAACTAATATTTTATAGAGACCTTAATCCCATGATCCTAGAATTACAAAAATTAAAAGGTCACACCTTCAACTTGCATGAAAACCTAGCGCGGAATCTGTCCTATCAAAACGAATTTTCAAACTATATAAAAATACTAAATTCGACAAAATTAAACGTAGAAAATAAAATTTATGAAATTTTACCATTACAGAACATTTACAGTAAAAGCAATAATTCACGTATTAAACGTGGTATTATTAATGGTCTAGGCTCTGTATTCAAAGCAATCACAGGGAATTTAGACTCAGCTGATGGCGAACATTTTGAAAATTTAATAGAGCAACTTAGTAATAACCAAATTAAGTTACAGAAAGAAATCCTACAAACTCATACTCTGTCTCATACTCTGATACAGAAATTTAATGATAGTTTAAATCAAATTTGTCTTCATGAAGTTATGTTGCAATCCAAATTATTAATTGTACAAGCATACATCAATAGACAAACTGAACAAAATACAGCATTCATAGTAAAAGATATTATTTTACAACTTATAAATGTTTACCAAATTATATATCAAAAACTTGCAGATATAGAGAATTCTATAGCCTTTGCAAAATTGCATACCTTACATCCCAGCATCATAACACAAAAATCTCTTTTCGAGGAAATTTCTAAATTCGAAATTAATCCCGGTCAATTACCTTTTAAACTCACTATAGATAATATCTATTTGTTAGAAAACTTGGTTAAAGTCGAAAGTTACGTTTATAATAACAGAATAACGTATATTATCTTTATCCCAATTACCTTTGTAATTGATTTTGAATATTTCCAACTAATTCCACTTCCTAAGCGAATATCAGACTCCTTATTTTCGACAATTTTACCAACTTCAAATACAATCTTATACTCACAAACGTACTTTGCATATGATCCCACTCAATGTTGTAAACTACAAGAAGCCTATTTCTGCGGACAAGCCGAAATTAAGCAATTTCCAAATTTAGAAGATACCTGCGAGATGTCCATTTTATCAATGAAGGACTCCAACGAAAACTGCCATTTAATCGAAACCCATATCTCGGAACCAATAACCTACCAAATTGAAAAAACAAACCGATGGATCGGTGTATTCCCGAACACTACCAAAATAAATCTAAATTGCAACGGACAACACTCACAAAAATTAGTTCGTGGCACTTACTCTTTCGATATACCAAATAACTGTCAGATTAATACGCCAAGGGAAATCCTAATCAATCAAGAAAGAATAAAAGACCAAGTAGAGTCATTCCAATTCGAAGTATCGAATCCAAAAATTTCAAGATCGACTGTAAACCTAACAATGGACCATTTCAAAAATAATTTCAAGAATTTACCAATACTTCGGAATAACGTCGAATACCTACAAGAAATATCAGTTCATCGCCCTTGGAGCAGTTGGACAATTTTATCCTGTATATTTTCAATACTAATTATTTTGTATTTCTGTTTCAAAATAACAAAATGGACCCTTCGGGAGAAGATTGGAAGAAAAGAAAATAATTCAGCCAATCAAGCTAATCAAGGAGAGGTCATCCAGTTGCCCAATGTACCGATGCCGGTCCCTAGGGTCAACTCTTAAAGAGGGAGGTGTTATCTAGTTGGATTACACGGAAAACCGAGAGCTTGACAAGTCAACGGACGAAGAACTTGATCATCAGCATTTTTATTAGATTATTCATTATCTCTGCATGTTGCAGTTTTAATCATTGTATTACATTCATATTAAATTCTCGGACAAGAAAACATGTAATTTTGTTAATAAATTAAATTCAAACTTTTTTGCTTTTTTAAAAATCGATCCTTCGGAGCCGTACAGATAATTCGCGTCTCCCTGGAAAAAGTGGGAGGAGTCGAGAATAAACGAGCGCTCAGGGTGCAAACGGATCGGTTTGCGCATGTGAAAATCCCTACCTAATCTGTCGGGCCCAGTGGTCAAGTACACAAGACTCTAGCCGCAGCGGCACATATATTGGCGGATGGCGGACGACGCACCGGCCGACGCGACGGGTGCATCGAATGCAAGGCGTGAGCGCAAAGCGCGGAGAAGTTCGTCTACTCGTGATCCCGCTGAATGGCTGAATAATAATTGTAGTTAATATTTTCTTTCTTCACTTTTGGTAGAAATCCATGATGAAATAGAAAATTACTTTGCATACTACCAATATGTATAACCAATTATTTTATTGACCGGTTTCAAGATTACAACGATCTTGAAACCTGTCAATAAAATAATTTGTTATACCTATACATATTGGTAGTACGCAAAGTAATTTTCTATTTCATCATAAATAATAATTATTATTCCCAACCTTTCTTTTGGTATTTTATGGAGTTTCTTTAGTTAGTTTGTTTCTCTGTTACTGTTTGTGTTGTGGTTAAAATAAATTTGTAGTTTTATTGCCAAAATGAATGTGTAGTAACTGCAAAAAAACTTACTCAAGATACAAAGACCCGAGATGATATGTGAAACATGTTAAATTCAATTTATTTATTACGTATTATATGCTTGCCATATTATCACCGATGCTTTTCTTGTTCTTTTCGGTCGTCAGCTTTAGTTTTCCATTCACCTGATGGTAATATGTATTTATTTTTTAGCGGTGCAATTATTGATTCCAACTTTTCTCGTTGAAACTGTTTTACATGGAATCTCAAGTCTTTATTATCTTTGGTAAGATTTTTTGCAACTCACTACATTCGTGTATCCCTAAAACGGTGGACAAATTATTTTTATTTTTTATAGCGGCGCAATTAACTTTGACTTTTCTTGATGAAATTGTTTTACATGTCTTCTCAAGTACTTATATCTTATGTAAGTTTTCTTCTACTCACTACATTCATGCGCTGCTAAAACGGTACATGTATACCTATTTCATTGGTGCAATTAGCTCCAACTTTTCTTTATGAAACTGTTTTACATGGAATCTCAAGTCTTTATATTATCTTATGTAAGATTTTTTGCATTCACTACATTCGTGTGTCCCTAAAACGGTGGGCAAGTTATTTTTCTTTTCTAGCAGCGCAGTTAACTCTAAATTTTCTTGGTGAAAATGTTTCACGTGTCTTCTCAAGTCTTGATATCTTGTGTAAGTTTTTTTGCAGTCACTACACTCATTCATTTTGATAATAAAACTATAAACTTCCTTCAACCACAACACAAACAGAGAAACAAAGTAACTTAAAACTCCATAAAATGCCAAGGGAAAGCGCGGAATAATTCAGCGTGATCACGAGCAGACCAACTTCTCCGCGCTTTGCGCTCCCGCCTAGCATTCGATGCACCCGTCGCGTCGGCCGGTGCGTCGTCCGCCATCCGCCAATATATGTGCCGCTGCGGCTAGAGTCTTGTGTACTTGACCACTGGGCCCGACAGATTAGGTAGGGATTTTCACATGCGCAAACCGATCCGTTTGCACCCTGAGCGCTCGTTTATTCTCGACTCCTCCCACTTTTTCCAGGGAGACGCGTAAACACCGCGGTGCAACGGATAGGTCTCCTACGCCACAGAAAGCGCGCGTTTTAGCCATCCCGGTCATGCTGCTTTCTAAGTTGCAAATTTTTCGTTCAGCACGGCACATAATCAAAATTTTTACGTGGTACGCGATACATATTCTATTTATGCTTGATATTATGGTACTAAAAGTTATAAATTCGATTAAGCGGGTCTTCCCCATTCCGCCGCGCCGTCGTCGTAGACAATGCACCCTACCACAACGACCAGGCAATTCCTGAACCCACATCAAATTCTAAAAAGGCAGCTATGATTAAATGGCTAAACGACAAAAATTTGAATTTTGAACTTGATATATTAAAACCACAGTTGTACGAAATTATCAAGCATTATAAGAAGAGGTAAGAGTATAACCTACAAGTTCGACACATTATTGCAAGACCGCGGCTACATTGTTTTACGTTTATCGTCATATCCAGATTTAAATCCGATCGAGTTAATATGGGCGGCAGTGAAAAAGAACGTCGCTGCAAAAAATACTACCTTCCAATTAGAAGATGCGCGGAAGTTAGCGCAATATGAATTCAATCAAATAAAGCCAGAAGACTGGAAGAAGCATTGTGATCACGTGATTAAGATCGAGGACAAATAATTTTTATTATTTAATATTTATCCCAAAGAGTAAAAAAATCCACGTCACTGTATCGCTGAGTTAGATGCAGGCTGTGGCAGGTGCCAACGCGTCGCACCTTCATCGTTCGCTAACTTAAATCTGTAACTGTAGTAATAAACATCCAGGAATTTTGAAAAGTAAATATTTTCGATTGAACAAAGCTGCAAGCCTTGATATTTTGGTAGGATGAAAGTACATATTCTCTTGAAGTACTGGGCGTAGTGATGAGACATCGGAAATATTATTCGCACAGGGCAATTACATAACTAATATCAAACTTCCAATTTTATTTTTTTAACGGAAACACATAATTTTTTATGGTTTTTGATGCTAGTTATTATAAATGTATAAACTTACATAGGAACCTCTAAAATTAACAGTTTTTGAGATAATCGCCCTCAAATATCTTTCACCCCTAATTCTCACGCCACAAATTATTGTGTGGTTAGGGGTCTAATATATTTTTGAATTAATTATTATTTAACCACAGTCTCTATCATCTAAATCCTTTTACCTATATTTTATTGGCGCGGCACTTCAAATACCCCATTATTTGTAAATTGTATATAACTGAAGAATTTCGAAATTCTTAAAATTTAATTTATTTTGGCTTTTACGATTTACCTTGGTTTGTTCTCAAATTTAATATTGTGCAAATGAATTTAAAGGGAATTCAGAACGAATTTAGAAGGGTGACGCGAGGTTACAAACAAGAAGTTTTTTAACCCTTAAATTGAGAGATAAAGTGAACTAAAAATATAAAAAGCATCTTTACGTGATTACAACTTTAATTAATGTTCCTTTTATTGCAATCTGACTTGTAATACCTGTGTAATATGTATGATGTGTAGATAATAAAAGAATATCATATCAAAATAGTATATTATACACGAGTTTATAATGAATGCTATTATTACCGAGGATGAAGTTTACAACACGAGCGAGTGAAACGAGCGAGTTTTGTAATCATCACAAGCAGGGACCTGGACCGGAACCGAAAAGTAACGGGAACAGAACCGGAACCGTTATTTTTTTGGAACCGGAACAGAACCGAAACCTTTATTATAAAATTGTCTGGAACCGTTTCGGAACCGGAACCTTTATGGATATTTCGGTTCCTGACAGGCGCAGGCGCACGACAGCACTGGCGCACGACAGACGTCGCGCCGGCGTTCTACTCTCGACTTCTAACCTGAGCTCAACCACGCGCTCTTCAGGTGCCAGTTTGTTTACGAATTAAAAATTAAAGCACCCTTATCCATTAATTTCCTCCAAGCTGTGCAACCTGAAGCAGCAATTAATAAACAAAGGAATGTGCGCTATTATTTACTACTACTTGGTACCGGTACCGAAAATGGTACTGGAAAAGAACAGATTTATTTCACGGTACCGGAACCGGAACCGAAACACTTATATTTATCAATGTCAGAACCGGAACAGAATTGGAATTTTTATTTTTCTCAAGGTCAGAACCGGAACAGTTACGGAACACTTATTTTTTTCGGTCCAGGTCCCTGATTCACAAGTGAGTTATTCAGCCTTATGCTGTATCACTTACGTTAAATATAACGTACTGTTATCTTCTCTGTTATGTTATTTTCTCAAAACCGGTATGCTGTATCACAGTTAACGTTACTGCTCGTAACGTGTGACGTCACTACCTTACGTTATTTGTCAACTTAACGTACCAGATTTAACTTCCAGACTTAACACGCAGTTATGAGATAACCTATGCGATTTCGGTTGTTAGGTGCTAATAAAATTTGTTCCTTACGTTCGGAACCATGGAATTCTACAATATTTTGCGTCTTATTGTTGTTGGGGCAACTGGGAAACGTAAACAAAAGATTATTTTTCGCTGACGTGTGATGTGAAAAAATGGGGTTAGGTATGAAACGTTTTATAGAAACCTGGAAAATAATATTTCATGACGGGGACGGCTACAGCAATCTTTTCCAGAAGAATTTTTCTGTCCCTTTTTATATTTACTTTCTATTTTATTAGAAATCTAAAACTGATTGGAAAAGGGGGAAGAAAAATTGCATATTTGCCTTCAGCCTCTGTAAGAACTGTTATTTACAATTTTTGTTTGGAAGAACTCTTATCATGAATTATTTTATTAAAGTCCTCGGGTTTTATTTTCTCCGTAATGGAAACATGGCTTTATTTTAAAAAAATAATAAAGTCCTCGTACCTATTGTTTCACCGCTTAGCTTTATTTGTGTTGAGCCATTTTGAGCCGACACGAACTATGTACGTACCTACGTGAAACTACCAAAACGAAACAAAAAAATATCGTTTTCATTGCAACTAAAATTTACCCAATATGCTAATACGGGGTTTTACAAATAAAAATAATAATAGATTTATTGACACCATTATTGCTAAAACAAAAACAAAAATAATCACAACAATTGCACTGGTGTCAAATGACAAAGTATGTCAGCTGTTTTAACTTTTAAAGTGGGCGCACGCGGGACCGCGGGAGCTTCCTTCGGTTCATTTCTCTCTGACTCATACTAATTTCGTATAGCTTTGTCTCCCTTCACAGAAACTAAACTTCCTTCCCTTTTAACACCTCGGGCATAACGTACTCTGTAACGTATACGTTTCCTATACATACTGGTGACCGGAGACATGAACTCGTATAGGAAACGTAGCGCGTTATATGCACTACAAACCCTATCCGAATTCGTGATCTCTTGTGAAAGCTAAGTGCCAATGTGTTTAAAAAAGGGTATATGATGCCTATATGATATGATACACAGCATTGTCTCGGGAAATTCATGCGAGCATTCATATAGGTGATTTTACATTTTGTTGATTTTTCAATATGTTATCAATAAGGTTTCTTCGTCTTTTCTCGCATCCTTTTCTTTTCGTAACTGGCCTCCCAGACTGTAGAGAAGTTGATCCTTTATATATTTGCTTTTCCTTCTAGCAATCGCAGTTGGCTGGGCGTTAATTTTATTTCCTTTGCGAAGGCTTTTGCGTTGATGTATTTCGAAAAATTTCGAATAATTCAAGTAAGGCCACAGGATTGAAGGCTCGGCACCGCTTCAAAACAACGTCTTTAAATACTCTAACAGAAGCTTCTTCTAAATTGCTTGTATTTCGTCCTCTAATAAAAAAGAACATGTGCGGTACGTTATACAACATTCAGACTGTCTTCGAGTTAAGTTTTTAAAATATTCCTTGAATGACGAATATTTTGTAACTAAGTCATCGTTGAGTGCTTCATCAATTAGTTCATTACAATTAGTTACGTCCGTTTCATATAGAATTTGACGAAAAATCAACATAAGAGGCCTACGATCGCACTGCTCAATGCCATGATTTTTGTCCCAGTGCCATCGCCATACGACTTGGCATACATGGAAAGTACATAACAGCACTTTAGGTAACTCGAAAATCGTACCCAAAGCTGTTCTTTCAGAAGTAGAATCGTAGGTCATAAAGAGATTTCGGTTGTCCTCTACCACCAAAACCGGTGGGGCCAATCAATTTCTTCAGTGAGTACCTTTAAAATATCGTTTTCTTTGGTGTCCACAATTAAACTATTCTCATGGTAACTTTTGCTTTCAGCAAAACGTGTACGCTTCAGCAACATGAATTTTGTGCGAATGATCACCGGTTATCTAAAGAATAATAATTAAGTACTAATTATCATTTTTCAGTTTCACTAAACCAAGGTTACTTGCTTTAATTGTGGTATTTAGACCCAGTCTCATTAGCTTGTCAATTATTCTAGTATTGGCCGAATTTTTTCGAACCGAAATGCACATTTTAACTGCATTCCTTATTACGCTGCCTTAGTTGCTGATGAGATTTTTTGTTATTTTCCGAATGTTGGCAGACATAATCTTTCCTGAAGACGTACCTTTCTGGATCTTTATAATTACGTTTGACAATCCAGTTAGTATTTGACGCTTTCGAATATTCTTTGATCCATTTTGCCGCATTATTTGCGTATAGCTCAGTGTTGAATTTTGTTCTTACCTCAAGACACTTTTGTCCTTAACTCAAGACACTTTTGTCCTCATTCAACGGATTTTCCGATAAAACGACAGGCTTTATCAAACGATGTAAAAACACTAACTTCTTTGGTTGCATTTGCATTCGCCATTGCAAGTAAACAAACGGTATACAGCTTAGGAGCTGAACATCACTTACAACTTTCAAACTCAACTGACAATCGAATACGTCACGCAATGCAAGTAAAAGAAAGTGACCAGAAACCGCACGTATAGGCGGCCATGGTTCTGGCGCCAAACTGTGCTAGAATCACCAAATCGGATAGGGTTTGTAGTGCATCATAACGCGCTACGTTCCCTATACGAGTTCATATCTCCGGTCACCAGTATGTATAGGAAACGGAAATTAGCTACCGGGTTTTAGACGGTACGTTATCTGTTATGTTATTTCCATACGTTAAATTTAGATAACGTACAAGTGTTAAATATAACGTATGTGATACAGCATAGGGCTGATTATAACTCACGCTGTTTGTTTATGGATACTATTAATTGCTCAGAAGCAGTTGATTAATTAATATATAATCTAATAGGAGTAGATAAAAATATTTAATCGGGTTGGTAATGTTGAAAATTAATCAACGCCCGAACAATCGGGAGAACTCGGTCACGTACGAGAGGGCGTGGGGTAGCTCGGGATGCAGTGAAAGTTAAAAGTTTAAGTAATATTTTTTGAACGGAACGGAACAGTTGAACGTGATTAGTTTTTATTCATTTATTCTCTTATTGTTAGTTATAATTAGTATATTCTTTATAATCCCATATTGTTTTGCCTAGTTTACATCTTTACATAGTAATAAATAGTTTGTACCTAACAGAGTCCGCTTATACTGAACGTAATAACTTGTATAAATTGGTAAAAGCTGCTAAAAATAAAACTTGTATGACCGTTTTTCTTATTTGGCGTATTTTGGAGTCAATTATAATACCCTTCCACATAATATTAGTTACAAAGGTACGTATGAAAAAATATTACCCCCCCCCCCCTGTAATGCGACCACCTCCCAAAGCGGCCGGTTTTTGAAAGAACCACTACTGGTCGTTCTATAGGAGTTTCACTGTATTTAATTTTCAAGATTTCTCTATATCCGAGTCTATATCTGTCCAAATCTTCAAGAAAAACTAGTTGTCAATGCATTGACAGAACAGCTTCCTAGCCATAGCCACAACTGAACTGGAGGGCGCGTTTGGCGCGCGCCTTCTTTACGTAATTTTTTTCTCAATTTGTTCCTTATACAACCTATTACGATTTTCGCACATCGTGTAGAGAAAAATACCCTCTATCCGATGCAATACAAAAATATATACGGTCTCATTGAAAAAAATGTTCGCTGACGCCATATCTCGGCTCAAAAGTGCTTTAAAAAAAATCGCCCCGTCAGTTTCCTATGGACCATCTCTGATATACGTATGCAAAATTTCAGGAAAATCTGTCGAGCCGTTTTCCCGTAAAAGTGCCAACAGACATACACACACACGCACGCACGCACACAAATACATATGGACGGAAATGTGCCACCTTGCCAAAAAGTCTTAGAATGACTTGAAACGTCCACATTTGATGAAAAAACACCATGGTCAAAAAACGACTATCACAATAGCTACCTAGCTCAGCTAGGAAGCTAAAAATATTGGCAATACCAGAAAATGCCGATCTTTTCGATAAAAAATATTTCTAACGTGCCCTCAGTAAAATTAAACGCAGAATTCAAAAATGGAATCAAGTCCAGGATGTTTTACTTAAAAAACAAAAGTTGGGTGGTGTGTAGAAGAACGGGGCCAGCTTAAACAGTGAAATAGTATACCTATTACGTAACTATAGCATGGAAAGAGACAAATTTCATACGAACGTGAAATTTTATAGCCGAGTGCAGAAATCACGCGAGGTTATAGGAAATACACTTTCCATCGAGTTATGTACAGTGTCCTATTTTCGTTGTGATTTGGGGGTTTCTCATAGAAGCAGCAGAGATAGAGCCTTGGGGTTTTCGCGAACCTAAGATACTTTCTTGAGTATAATAGAAAGCTGAAACCAGAATTTGGATATCGTTTTTAGTTTTCGAGAAAAAAAATAATATTGATTTTTATCGATTTTCAAAAATTATCTCCAATTCTTTTTGTACTAAGCAGACTAAAACTGTTAAGATTGATTCCTATAGAACTTTTTCCAAGGAATTCAGTGGCGTACGTAGTTCTTTTCTAGGGAGCGTATTTTTTGAGTTATGACATAAAGTCGAATTTTTTAAATGGAAACCACAGCAGGCTTTCATCTAGTTCGAAAGGTCTTCTTTTAAGCTATCAAAATATATATATACTTTTATATTGTTATTTCAAAAAACGGAAAAGATTTTGGTACTTTTTACCTTTAGAAAATATGTATAAGATACCTGTACATACATCCAAGATACCTGTGATTTTATGTTAGCAACTTTTAATAACAACTGAAATAAAAGTAACAAAAACAGAAAAACAGCAAAACAAACAAAAACAAGAAAAACATCAAACAACAAACAACAAAATTATAGGAACTGCTCAAATTGATTGCCATGATTTTCAACACATAATCTACACCTTTTAGTTAATAGATTGATGGCATTAATTAAAAAATAGGATGGGCTTGCAAATATCGGAAAGCTGCATGTATTGCCTCTGCTAGCTCGGCTTGATTGTTGTATCTTCGTATGTATATTTTTTCTTTCAAAAATGCCCAAACAAAAAAGTCTAATATACTCAGATCCGGTGATCTTGCAGGCCACAATATAGGTCCATTTGTACCCAACCATCTACCCGGAAAATGATTTTCTAAATAATTTCTAACTATTGCAGAATTGTGTGCAGGGGCACCATCTTGTTGGAAATATACCCTGTTTATGTTTATTAACGGAACGTTTTCCATTATCGCCTCTGCGTTAATATTCAATAAATTAATGTATCTCAATCCCGTTAAGTTTTCACCAAAAATTTGGTATGCTAGTTGACCACCCAAAATAAAACACGAAACGTTAAATCCAAAACGTCTTTGCCTCTGACGTTCAAAAGTTTGGTGCTGATTTGTAACAGACCAGTGACGCACATTATGTCTATTAAATAATCCTACGCTGCTTATGTGAGTTTTATCTGTCCAAATGACAGACCGCCCAAATTCTGGATTTTCTTGAATTTTATTTAAGTACCACCTACAAAAATTAAGCCTTCTTTCTTGATCTCCCGGGAAGAGATGGTGAATAATTTGAATTTTATATGGCCTATATTTGGTCTTTTTAAATATTTTTTGAACTTTTGATTTGGAAACACCAACTTGTTATTCGATTTCGCGACAAGAAGTTTTTGGTGTCGCCTCAACCAACGATAAAACATTTATTTCTTCCTCTTCCCTATTTTCTTTATTATAAATTTTGTTTCTAGGTTTATTGAATGACCCATAGTGAATTAAATTTGATTTTAATCTCGAATACATTATTTTGCTTGGTTGTTTTCTTTCTGGGTATCTAAATGTAATAAATCGATGGATAGGTATTATACTGGAAATGGGTAACTAGGAATTTTTTTGTGTACATGTTGAGATATAGATCCATTGATTCATTTACATTCTCACGACATTCATTGAAAACAGCAATTATGTCGTATTTTTTGAAATTTTGATAATTTTGAAGTGCCATTATGTACATAATATTAATAAAACTAGCTGCATGCAACTTTTGCTAATGTATGTCAACAGATAATTATTCAGTTGTTAACATAAAATCACATGTACCTACCTATCTTATATTTTCTAAAGTTAAAACTTAAAAAGTACCAAAATCTTTGCCGTTTTTTGAAATAACAATATAAAAGTATAGATATATTTTGATAGCTTAAAAAAAGACCTTTCGAACTGATCAAAACCTACTATGATTTCCATTAAAAAAAATTTAGCTTTATGTCATAACTCCATAGAAAAAAACTACGTACGCCACTGAATTCCTTGGAAAAAGTTCTATATGATGTAACGTTAATTTTCGCTATTAGAACATTCTCTCTATTTTTAACGTTTTATTATAGACTAGTACTTACATCATGCTCATATTAACATTCTTGTATTCCTATTTTAGGTCTTTCACTTATATTTAGTTTCTTATTTGCTTTGATTGTCACTGTTCCTATTTCTTGCCTCGCTCTCCGATTATGCCTCCGTCTATAGTCTGTTTGAGTTTCTATCGATTTGGTTGAGGGTAGAACTGTCTTAAAATTATTAATTCTAGTTAGCTTTTCTAATCTAATAGGGTTTGTCTCACTTACCTGCTATCGTTGTCCTCTTATTGTCTCTGTATTTGGTAGTTTAGTTTGCTGGATGTCGCTGCATACGTTGAGTCTTGAAATTGTTCATCTTTCGTATTTATCATTTGCTGAGCCTACCTTGGGAGGTTTGTCGTTCACTTTTCAGGATTTCGTTATGTAGTTGTTCATTTAATAGCCTCCAATTTGTTGTTCTTCTGTTGTCAAATTTTTTGAGGTTAAATTTTCGTCGTGATAGTTACTTTCGGATCTGCCAACTTGTGCAGGACATTTTCCCATTTAGATGCTCAGTGGCGCGCCCTCTCATTTTCATTTTCCCTGTCTCATCTTTCGGTTCTTTATGCATTGTCTTATCTATTCTTCTGTCTCTTGAGACCTCTTTATGACTTTTCTTATTGCTATCTTCCTTTATTTTGGGTTTGCAAGTCGTTTTAAGCTTTCTTTCTTCTGTTAACTTCTCCGTTGCCGGTGACGCCTCTGGAAGATTTGGTGATCTAGGGTACTTCTGGGTACATTTGTAGTTTCGGATGTGACTACCTTGTATTTTATTAGTCGGCGGTTTTTTTGGAATTTCCGTTTTCCGATTTGCTTCGACATTTTTCACTCTTCCTGTTGATCTTCTCGTGAGTGGGCGGTGTTTCCAAGTTTTGTGGAATTAAGTTTTCTAGCCAGTTATGGGATTTTCTTGGTGCACCTCTTGAAGATGTCGGTTTATTGTAGTTGTAGAAATCGTCATCTGCTCCATTTTTGGGATTTAGATTCACGTTTGAGGTTCAGCAGGATTTGTCAAGGAGAAACCCCACGTGGATTTTTCCAGTGGAATGATTTTTCCGGGGGAATGATTTTTTTTCCCGAGGGAGCTATTTTCGTGCAGACTTTGGTCCTGTTGCACTCTCCGACTCTCCCCATGTTTCAAGCGCCGATCACCTGGTGCTGAGCTGCAAGTCTGATTAGTTGTAGCAGCTGACCTGCTTATCATCTGGAAGGTCAGATATAAAGTTTGATTATTACGTCGCCTGTCCGTCTGGAACATCGCGTCCAACGGCTGGTTTTTATGTAGCGCCCGTCACAGCTTTTTGTGTCAAATTTTGTGTTCGTTTTTTTGTGACTTCGCGTCGCCCGTCCGTTCGAACTTTCGCCTCGTTCGGCTATTGTTGATAATGTAGTTGCCTGGCCACGGCGTGTTGTGGTCATCTCTGTTTGTTTATTTTTGAACAAAATGTGTAAGGTACTTTTTAAAAATTTAATTTGTTTGCCATAGTATAATTTCCGTAGTTAAGTAGTTTATCTTGTTTAAAATTTATTTAGTCAATAATAATTTTGGTTCAATTTGTTTATAGTCACTTCAATAATTTTGCTGTTTGTAAATTTCATTTTGATTAATAGTAATATCTATTTTTTTTGTCAAGATTTAGTAACAGTCGATACTCCCGTTTGCGTCTGACTTCATTGTTGTAGTTAGCGTGCGTGCGATTGACCCGTCGGTGCGCTGCGCGTGCGGAGCTCCATTCGTGTAGTGTATTTACCGCGTCATCCGCGCCTATTTTTTTGATTTCCCTTTTTTTGCGCAACGTTAGTACCGGGTGTCTAAATTTCACCCAGGTTTATGTTCATTGTTTTTTTATATTTATATATGCATTTATTCATTGATAATTATTTTTGTTGATATCAATCGTTTTTTTGTATTATTATATAAATATGTGTATTGTCAGATGTTGCCATGTCTGGGTTTCTTACCTATTTTGTTTTTTTATTATATGATGTACTATTTGACTACGTTTTTTTCTTTTGTTATTTTATTGTGCCCTATTGTGTACCAGCGGCTTTTAGGAGTTGTAGTCGTTGTGTGTTGGCTACAGAGGATCAGCCAACAACTCCTTGGCGCCCTTTTCCTGTTTTTAGCCCACCCCATCTTCGGCTTCGAGCATAGCTGCGGCAGGATCCTCCATTGTGGCGTTAGTCTTTTAGGTTACGTCACATTTTTGGCGCCCAACGTGGGGCCATTTTTTTTTTGCAGGCCATTTTTTTTTGCAGGCCATTCTTTTTGCGGACATTTTTCTTGATACCTTTATTTTTTTTTTCGCTTCATCATTGAAACATTGAGGGTTTGTTTGGTGCTACCTTTTTGGGAATACATAGTAATGTTTATTTTTGTACCTTTTTATGTGTCTTTTGATTATTTTGTGCATGCACTTTGGGCACAATACTTCGTGCAGTAGATGCATACTTGGATGCTCCGTTGGTGATAGTGGTGAGCAATATTAGTGTACCGGCTGTGTGTGGTGTTGTGATAGTTTTGCATGTGCATGGTAATTGTCTGTAGAAGAAAATTAACCAGAGGGGTTAATTTTTTTGAAGTTAGGGGGGGATTTGTAACGTTAATTTTCGCTATTAGAACATTCTCTCTATTTTTAACGTTTTATTATAGACTAGTACTTACATCATGCTCATATTAACATTCTTGTATTCCTATTTTAGGTCTTTCACTTATATTTAGTTTCTTATTTGCTTTGATTGTCACTGTTCCTATTTCTTGCCTCGCTCTCCGATTATGCGTCCGTCTATAGTCTGTTTGAGTTTCTATCGATTTGGTTGAGGGTAGAACTGTCTTAAAATTATTAATTCTAGTTAGCTTTTCTATTCTAATAGGGTTTGTCTCACTTACCTGCTACCGTTGTCCTCTTATTGTCTCTGTATTTGGTAGTTTAGTTTGCTGGATGTCGCTGCATACGTTGAGTCTTGAAATTGTTCATATTTCGTATTTATCATTTGCTGAGCCTACCTTGGGAGGTTTGTCGTTCACTTTTCAGGATTTCGTTATGTAGTTGTACATTGATAATTATTTTTGTTGATATCAATCGTTTTTTTGTATTATTATATAAATATGTGTATTGTCAGATGTTGCCATGTCTGGGTTTCCTACATATTTTGTTTTTTTATTATATGATGTACTATTTGACTACGTTTTTTTCTTTTGTTATTTTATTGTGCCCTATTGTGTACCAGCGGCTTTTAGGAGTTGTAGTCGTTGTGTGTTGGCTACAGAGGATCAGCCAACAACTCCTTGGCGCCCTTTTCCTGTTTTTAGCTCACCCCATCTTCGGCTTTGAGCATAGCTGCGGCAGGATCCTCCATTGTGGCGTTAGTCTTTTAGGTTACGTCACAATGAGTCAATCGTACTTGCAATCGTAACAGTTTTAGTCTGCTTAGTACAAAAAGAATTGGAGTTTTCGACCTTGTTTTCGACAGACGATAAAAATTAACATTATTTTTTTTCTCGAAAACTAAAAACCTCACTAAAAACGATATCCAAATTATGGTTCCAGCTTTCTATTATACTCAAAAAAGTAGGTAGCTCAGGTTCGCGAAAACCCCGAGGCTCTATCTCTGCTGCTTCTATGAGAAACCCCCAAATCACAACGAAAATAGGACAGTCTGTACAAGGTGTCCCAAACTGGACGCGTTCTTATGGGAACACCCCTTATTTGAAGAGATAGAAAAAAATTAACCAAGGTGTCCGGAGCTCAAATTTAATGAGAAAACCACTGGCACAAACAAAACTTTGCTATCTCTTATCGTTCGGCTGCTAGAGGGCGATTCTCAAATTTCGTCGATTTCTTTTATGTCCTATAACTTATTTATTAACAAAGATAATTAATTTTGGTAAAAACTTTCTTAAGGCACTTTTTTCCATAAAATCCATTGCAATAGGCAGTTTTTTTACAGGGCGTTTAGATTTTCGTGCACCACCCCAAACTCATTTTTTTTATATAGACCACCCTATATATTATGAGATTTTTGAAAAGCTCGTAAAATTTCCTAAATTTTGATGTATCACTTGTCATGTTTATATTAAAAACCATTAACAACATTGCGATTTAAAAATTAAAATATTGTGCCTACAGAAATCAAGATTGCCATGATTAATAAAATGACATAGGATGCTAACATGTTATGATTAAAACCACAGATCTAAAGTTTCATGATAAGATTACTCATAGTTATTATATTAAATTAATAATTCTTTAAATGTTGCTAATGGTTTTTAATATAAACATGACATGTGATACATCAAAATTTAGGAAATTTTATGAGCTTTTCAAAAATCTCATAATATATAGGGTGGTCTATATAAAAAAAAATAGTTTGGGGCGGTGCACGAAAATATAAACGCCCTGTAAAAAAACTGCCTATTGCAATGGATTTTACGGAAAAAAGTGCCTGAAGAAAGTTTTTACCAAAATTAATTATCTTCATTAATAAACAAGTTATAGGACATAAAAGAAATCGACGAAATTTGAGAATCGCCCTCTAGCGGACAAACGATAAGAGATAGCAAAGTTTTGTTTGGGCCAGTGGTTTTCTCATTAAATTTGAGCTCCGGACACCTTGGTTAATTTTTTTCTATCTCTTCAAATAAGGGGTGTTCCCATAAGATCGCGTCCAGTTTGGGACACCTTGTACACTATTTTTCCCACGACCCCTTAAGAAGACACATTTATTAATAAAACAGTAACTTTATTTTTAAGGATTTGTAGTCTATGTTAATAGATGTCAAAATTTCCAAGTAACCATAATATAAACACTATGGTATGCTACGGCGCATATCGCTCCTTGCTCCTCCCACTTCTATGACGTAAAATTGAGGTGGCGGTTCGAGAGACACCAACCATATACCTACTTAGATCTATACATATGTGACAAACAAATAGCGCGAATGCAAGATTTGAATTATTGTACACTTCAAAAAATTGTAGCTGTCAAACACTTCTCAATTAGGTAATCATTTTCTTGAATAAGCTCACCCCCATCCAAAATTACTCGTCTTCATCTCCAACAAACCATTTCTTAATTTCCATACAACTAACTTTTTTCAAATACTGTAATTTTCCTATTTGACTCAAACATTTTTCACTGACAATTTCTATATTAAGTCAGACTTGTTCCCTTTTTAGCCACCGCACAATTTGGCATTTTGACGCTTGTCACTTAACGTTCGCGCCGATAAAGCAAAAACACATCCGCCAACCAGATCTTTCGGAGACTTCTCGCGTTAATTTCGCCTCGATGTGACGTCATGCGCAGTGCGAGACGGATTCCGGTCGGCAGCGTAGCAGGGCATGCAAGTAACCTACTAACTTTCCATGAGCATAATATTCTAATTAGGGATGGCAAAAATATATCGATATATTCAAAATATCGATAAATGCAGTCATATATATCGATATATTTATATCGTTTTTAATGTTCTAATCTATCGATATATATATATCGATATATCAGTTCGATATATCAGTTCGATATATCGAAAAGTTTACTTTCCCTTTTCTGTCAAAGACGTGATATTTTAAAATTTACACAAAATATACACACATCAGACATTACCTTGAGAAAAGCACAAACTGAAACTGCATGGTTATAAAGTGATATTAGTGGCTATATGCTGTACGCTGCTGCTCTCTGTTGGGCGTTTATTTATATACCAACTAGGTTTTGCCAAGTAGGAAACTTCCTCTTTCACTTATGTCCCCTATAGGGGACATAAGTGCCTCCGTCAAACGTCAGATTTTCATTCCAAACAAAACAAAAGCACGTGCCATTTGAAGTTTATCGATATTATTTACAACGTTTTAAACTAGTTTTTGCAATATAATTATAGACGTTTTGCAGTGAAAACAGTTTATTTTCAATTTGTGTGTTGGACTTACGTGTAAAAACTTGAAAACAACTATAATTATATTTCAGAGATTAGGTTAAAACGTCAGAAAGCACGAGGCTTTGTTTTGTTTGGAATGAAAATCTGACGTTTGTGACGCGCCACTTATGTTCCCCATTAGGGGACATAAGTGCCTTCGTCATACGTCAGATTTTCATTCCAAACAAAACAAAAGCACGTGCCATTTGACGTTTATCGATATTATTTACAACGTCTTAAACTAGTTTTTGCAATATAATTATAGACGTTTTGCAGTGAAAACAGTTTGTTTTCAATTTGTGTGTTGGGCTTACGTGTAAAAACTTGAAAACTACTATAATTATATTTCAGAGTGGCTGTTGTCTAAATAGACAAAAGGCTAATAAAAAAGAAGAAAAAGAAGAATATTTCAGAGGTTAGGTTAAAACGTCAGAAAGCACGTGGCTTTGTTTTGTTTGGAATGAAAATCTGACGTTTGTGACGCGCCACTTATGTCGCCCATAGACTGCTTAACTTCATGCTAAACAAGGAACGAGCTTGGCTGAGTAGCAAAACGCGTAGGGAGTTTTTTTTCGAATCCAAGCGGATCCTTTTTCTTTTTTTCTCATAAAGTTTGTTGTAATTTACAGAATTTTGCATTCCTGTCTGTTGTACCTACTTTTGGTAGGCAGGTTTTTGTAATTAAAAAATATATCGATATTTCAAATATATCGATATTTTATTTGCAATATTTCGTACGTATCGATATATCGTTCCAATATATCATACTCGATATCATGATACAATCTATCGATATATGAAAATATTTTGCCATCCCTAATTCTAATAATTCCGACCGGCTCATGAATGATACGTTGATTTGTTCTCTTGCCCGCCAATTCAAATGACCAGTAGTTCGTACCTAAAATATTTAGGTCTTCCGCGAAGTAGCCACTGCCGTACCTTTCGGATAAAAAATTATTAGATTTAAAAAGAGACGCGACATCAGGATATTTATTCAGTAAACGTCAAAATCTCAAAGCTGACTACAAAATTTGAAAGAGCTGTCCGATTTTCAAAAGTTACTACAGCACAGTTTTGAGTTTAGCGCACGGGCAACGCAATTGTCAAATTTCCGGCCTAGGTACTATGCTGTATGCAACGTGCCGCTTCCCTAGAGGGTCGTGGGAAAATAATTTTACATAATAGAGAATTAAAAATCAAGCATGTCCTACTACATTTGTATCTAAAATGCACATTATACAGGTGTCCCAATAGTGCAATAGTGCGGCGTTTTATGCCTTCATCTTGCAACTTAGAGAAAAAAGTTATGAGATCCACCTTTGTTTTTAGTTCTCCAATATGAAAATATGATTACGATTTGGAGGTGGTTTGAAACTTGTGGGCGCTGCGCGATTATCTGATAACTACTGTTTCGTAAGTCAAAATAACTTTGTCTCAGTTGATTTACCAATATTTTAGTTTGACAAACATATATTTAAAAATAAAATAGTTAGGTACTTACAAGTGGTTCTAAAAATGACTAAAATGTCACTTTCCATAAATTTTATGCAGGTATGTAGGTAGTACCTATGGTATGCCAGAGAAATTTGGATGCTGTATGTTGAATGATTTGGAAGTTCTTGTAGAGAAACCGTCTGCATCCATTCTGACGGAGAATCGGGCATAGGGGCTTTTGTTTATATTTTTAGTCATGGAATCTACTCTTAAAATTGCGTTGTTGAATTCTGGGACGCCCTATATAAATATTTTTATATCTGAACGCTTCTTTATACGTTTTTAAAGCATGTGCAATGAATGAGTACCTATCTAGAGAAGTAATTTATAACGCTTTACTAGAATTAGAATATGTACCTAGGTACCACGCTCCTTTGCTTTTTATCCCACAGGAATAATTTCTGGACACCTGTATATACCTGCCTATGTTCTAACTAAATTATTCGGACAAAAAATTGCAATCACGTTAAAATTAAATGCATGTTCATAACTAATAAGTAAGTAATTCATTGCCAAATGCAATTTGTTGTGTACTTACCTACCTACCTACTTCATAGAGCATCACTTTTTACCTAAGTACTTAGGTATAGCTGTTCAAACAAAAATTTAGGATTCTTTCAACACCGGTATATTATAGCCAGACATGATACAACGAACTAGCCAGACTATATTGAATAAAACAAGCATTTTAAGGTTATCTATAAAAAGTCAGACGCCAGACGGTAGTCACCGGTTTAAATGTGATTGTGGGGTTTAAACATTCATGAAAAATGTGGCTATCAAGATTAAGTGTTTGGGTACCTAACATAAATACTTATAAACTTTCTTAACTTACCTAGATACCTGTTTCTTCTCTTGCAATTTTTAGTCACAACTGTAACTAAGGTTCCACTGTTGTTTTCAGATACAACACAACTTAAACTTCTAACTTCAACTTCGAATGGTGTTCGAATGGTAGATATTTGTTTGTTTTCGTCTTTGCTCTCTGATATGTGCACATAAATGATTAACCGCAGACTCAGCTGTTTGCGTTCTATCTCTGTCTATTTCTATTGCACTGTTGTCGGATGTGAACATTTTACCGCCGATCTACCGCACTCCACGGGTTCCTAGTTACTACATTTTTCTTTCTATTTACGTCTCCTAACTCCTAAAGACAAGTTCAAAGATTAGGTAGGTACCTACCTATTCTATGAAAAATGTTTGTACTTATGTTTTTCACATTCGTTTTCGATTTAAATAGAAATTTCCTATTTTGTGTGTTTTAATAATTTGTATCTAATAGGTAAGTGAATCTTGAAATATACAAACATAATTTTTCCAACTACCATAAAACAGTCTGAAGACTTTTTGGACGCTACCTCCATCCTTTTCTATTCGGAGCTAACCTACACATTTCTCTAAAGTAGAACATCCTGCATCCCTAACTATTTGAGAGCAGTAGTCTAATCTGGGTCTACCCCAACTACTTTTTATTCCTATCTCTGACTCTAGTATGTCGCGAACTATTCCTTCGTGTGTCGTGTCTTAGAAGGTGTCCTACCATCCTACTATCCTACCATCCTACCATCCTATCACTCCTATTCTTTATTGTCTTCCATACCTTTCACTTTTCCCCAACTCTTTCTAATACCTCCCTATTGCTAAATTTATCTATCCACTGTATCTTCATCATGCGTCTGTATTAGCACCACATTTCAAACGCTTCTATTCTTTTTAGATCCGCATCTCCTATTGTCCAAGTTTCTCACCCGTATAATGTCTTACTCGATACATATGTCTTTAAGAGTCTCTTCCGAGTTTCTAACCGTTCTCGAGCATAACAGTTTTTGTTAAACGAAGCTCGACCCTGCGCTACTCTTTGCTTTATGCTCGGCTTTATGTCTTTATTGCTCCTGCCATTTAGAGTTATGTAGGTATTTTATTTCCTAAATAGCAGAAACCCGCAACTTCTCTATCTTCTCTATCTTCTCAGTTCAAATTTGTATTTTAGTTTCAGTTCTACATATTTTCACGCCCTCTACATACCAAAATTTTGGTCTTCTTTTTAACCCCCGACGCAAAAAGAGGGGTGTTATAAGTTTGACGTGTCGGTTTGTGTATTTGTGTGTCTGTGTGTCTATCTGTGGCATCGTAGATCCTAAACGAATGGACCGATTTTGATGCGGTTTTTTTTGTTTGAAAGCTGACGTGATCGAGATGACCCTTAGCTATAATTTATGAAGATCTGTTCAGGCGTTGTTAACCCCCGACGCAAAAAGAGGGGTTGGCATCGTAGCTCCTAAACGAATGGACCGATTTTGATGCGGTTTCTTTTTGTTTGAAAGCTGACGAGATCGAGATGGTTCTTAGCTATAATTTATGAAGATCTGTTCAGGCGTTGTCGGGGGTTATTTAAATTTTTAAATTTTGTTACTTGTTATTGATTTTCATGCCACAGACCTGTGTCAAAACTGCTTCCATTTCATTCAAAGCCATTGCTAATTCTCCTTTGCAAGATGCTAACACTGCTATATTACTTATCCGCAAATCTGAGCATGTTAATAGTTTGACTCTGTACATTAATCCCTGAGGCTGTTCTGTCCTTAACAATATTAATCGCATCTTCGATATAAAATTATGTAAGTAAAAAGGGACAGCCCTGTAGACAGAATGAAGAACAATCTATCAAGGTTGCAAACTGGGGTGTAAGCTCGGATGTAACAGCCTCTCAAACAAAATAATAGGAGTAAAATTTAAATAAATATACAATAACGATCTCCGTTTTAAAGTTCGTCAAAGACATCTGTGAAGCCCTTCTATTGCGATATTCATTAAAATATTTTAATTACTTCTTTATGAATATTCAGAAGTTAAACAAAAGGGATGTAGCGTAGTTTTGGAATGTTCAGGTTTAGAACATATAGGTAGGTACTTACTTTGAAGTAGGTATTTTGAATGGTTCAACTACATAACATATTCTTATTCATACGCTCTAAGAGTAGCGATTTTCGCATATTTTTATAATATTAGGACTTGAGATGTTTAAATTATTATAAAAATAGAATCCTAGGTACTTACTTAATGGCGGTATATTCGGAAGCAATAAATTGAAATTTGAACCCTCCTTCGAAAAGATCCCCTGTTGTCATCATGGTAATTTGCCTTTAGAATCGTTTGTTTGAGATCAAATTATACAAATTTCTTCGGTAGCATTTAAAATTGTCGCTATTTGCTCGCCATACACACATATTAATTGTATAATACCCTGCGACGAATGAGACCTTGATTAGTGGTCATGCACCTGACGGATCATAGATTGATTCGTTTCTTCTTGAAACTGGTTTATTGACAATATTCCAAATGGGCAATCGTACATTAAAGAAAATTTTTAGAAAATTTTACTCCCAAACCAAAGATTATACCCATTTAAGACCCCAGCACATAAACGTAAAAATGATTAAAATTTTAGCACTTAATTTTAGAAAGCACTTAAACATTGCCATTTCGCCATAGAATTTATTCGACGGCAAGTAACCAAAGTGACGTCACGCCCGCCCTTGTCTGCTGCATGCTGCACGTGTGTTAAACAGAGATAAATCCCAATTTTTATTACGTCAGTCACATACAAGGGACAATTTTTA
Source organism: Xestobium rufovillosum (assembly GCA_963966045.1). Taxonomy (NCBI): domain Eukaryota; kingdom Metazoa; phylum Arthropoda; class Insecta; order Coleoptera; family Ptinidae; genus Xestobium; species Xestobium rufovillosum. The sequence goes on along the minus strand of OZ014494.1, from coordinate 40,664,151 downwards.
TTAATTTTTTTCTCGGTTAATGTGTACCCTAGGCAAAAATGTTCTTTTTAATTACGAAATAAAAAAGTTGTCCGATTGCCCATTGCAAATTATACAATTTGTTTTCCGATTGCGGACAAAATTTTCTCTTGGTGGACGTTTATTTCTTGAGCTAATAAATCTTGGATGTTGACGTCAGGTACAGAATATGTACAAATTCGTCAACGAATGAACACCACATTTTCATTTTTACATCACTCAACCGTAGAATATTGCGATACATAAATCGAAGTGTTAATTTCAGAAATTTTAGAACATCTAAATTTTAAAGTAAGTACTATGTATTTATTGAACTGCATTTTCTATAGGTACGCTTAGGTGTCCAGGAGAAATTGCCTTTCGAGTGCGTCCGTTTCTTTGAAGGTATTATCTCTATGATATTTGCATCCTAACAGGGGGCTGCAAGCTGCCAGCTTGGTTTATTCATAGATACAATATATACATGGTAGGTACATTTTCTGGACTAGTAAGTAGTTTCCAGAAAGAATGAATTCGATTTAAATAACCACGATACTATGTTGATGTATGTTTTCATTTCTGCTTCTGAGATGCTTTTTTGTCTTTTTTTTTGTCTTGATAGTCTTGTATTTTGTTATATTCGCGATGCTTTGAATGCTGTGACCCACCTGGGGAGAAGCTTATACGCAGCTGCTCTATGAAATACCGGTTTGGCCCTCTCCGGGTGTGAGTATGTTTGGTCTGAAATGTAATATAGAAATGTTTATTAAGGTTTATACTCAGACCCTTCTAATGTGTTTTACGGACGGTAGATGGCAATGTCGCTCAGCTTTGGCTATGAACCATATCGCGTTGTCGAAACCACAATGATATCGCCGTCCGGCACTTCCGCTATTTGCACAGAGAGGCCGCCACTCATGAATTTACAGCTTTCGTTATTATTGAAGTTGGAGAGAGGGTATGGAAGAAAATGTGGCATTTTTAAACGGTTTTATTTAACTTGCCTTGTTTGTTTGTGTGGGTCAAATCTAGTAATTGAAATTTTACGCCCTTCCTGTTGACCGATTGATCTGAAATTTGGTACACACCTTTAGTTGTGATGACAATACAATTATGTTTATTCAGTATCATTGTAAATTGAAGATGGCCGCCGCCACATAATGGCGGATTAGATATTTTTTCAACCCCCTCAATATGGGTATCGAATGAAAAGGCTTAACTAGTAGAATACAGTACACCATGAAAAATTCAAAATCCAAGATGGCCGCCACCACAAAATGGCGGATTATATATTTTTTTCAACCCCCTCAATATGGGTATCAAATGAAAGGGCTTAACTAGTAGAATACAGTACACCATGAAAAATTCAAACTCCAAGATGGCCGTCACCACAAAATGGCGTACCTATTACTTTTTTTTCAATCCCTTCAATATGGGTACCTATTACTTTTTTTCAATCCCCTCAATATGGGTATCAAATGAAAGTGCTTAACTACTACAATACAGTACACCATTAAAAATGCCCAATTAAGATTTATGTCAATTCTACATTTTAAAGACGTTTTTGTGCCAATTTTAATAACAAAATTTTGAATTTCTCCAAAATTTGCCGTTTAATTTTAATCAGATTTTACTCCGTGTTTCACATGGCCATATACTAATTACTTTATTTTTTTGCATGCGAATGAACGAGTAGATTTTAAGAAAAAAAATAAAACCTCCCAAAATCCATATTTTTCAAGAAAAACTCAAAAACTACACGTTCAAAAATGTTCAAATTTACAAATATTCATAAGGACCTCCGCATGAATGTGCATACCAAATTTCATCAAATTTGAACGGAAACTAATATTCCAAAGAGACCCGAGTATATACTTAAAAGATAAGGTTCAATTTACTGTTCTTAAAATGTAGCGAATACTATAGTGGGATTTGTAGCCTGTTTGTATTCCAAAATTTAATAAATAAAATAAAAAATAAATGATTCAGAATGCGTAAGCCAAACTTCAGAGGAAAATAGATAAACTCAAAATAGGAATAAAAGTTTATACGAACAATTTATTGCCTATTGACTATTAATAAAAGTAAAGGGCGGTAGAATTTACTAAAAAACTATTCTTGTTTTATTGTCTCGAATACTATGAAGACTACCGAATTGAAATTTTATGGACGATTTTCATTTATAGACATCTACCTACTGATTTAAAAAGTTTTGCTTTTGTACTGTTTCTAGCGGCGCCGTTACATGGTAGGTCGTCTATTTATTTTCCCTAAATTATGTTACGCCACTGATCTTTGCAGATAATTGGAAGATACGTAATAACTGCGTTCAATTTGGAAGAAAATAGGCACCCTTGAATTCTTTCATAGGCTGCTTAGTTTCTGTGTTAAACAGCTTTTTGTTAATAAATCATTTATAATCTGCGCATTTCTGGTTGAAACATTACTTCATCTAACACTCGATTGTTCTACAACTACCTGTGATGCCATTTGCCAGTACAAAAGCAAACTTTCTTAGAACAACAGAAGTCTACAAAGGACTATTGCCATAATACTTGTTTATGCATCAGAGGACTACGGCATGAAAATCAATAAAAGGAAAACCAAAATTTTAGTACATATTAGAGTGTCTGGAAATAGAACTAAAACTGAAATACAGATAGGAAATTAGGAGATAGAGGAAGTCGCGGAAGTCTGGTGGCCATGGTATTGACCCTCGTATTGACCCTCCATTACCGATCCACTTGCTTGGGAAATAAGTATTTAGCCATTCGATTACTACTTGCTTTCCTCGGTGAGGCGGAATCCCATCCTGCTGATACCACATATTATGTTGTCTAACATGACACAAATAAAAAAACTTTAAAACACAATAACTTCTGAACAAAAAGAAATCGGACCTATGTTAATGGGACATTTTTCTCATGAAATTGCATCTACTTCCCTTTGCCAAAGTTTGTAGAGAGGCTAACGAATCACCCTGTATAATGGGGAAGTTTTCGGATTAAAATTCTAAATTTACGAGAATGTTGTGCTGAATATTAAAGTTTCTGAATGTTTGGAAAATATTGACCTCTGTCATCTGAATGTAACAATTAAAGATGGAGAATGCTGAACTCAAACTGGAACTTAACCGCCAGGAACAATATTCCAGATCGAATTGTGTGGAAGTGTTTGGAATTCCTGAATTTGAAAATGAGAGTATCCTTACGACTATTGCCTATTTATATCGGTCACTTGGAGTTGAATTTGATGAGTGCAATACCTACTGATGCGTGTCACAGGCTGGGTCGAAAGTCAGATGCATTTAAATCGAGAGGGATAATAATCAAGTTTGTTTCGAGATTAAAAACGCAAGGTAAAACGTAATTTGTGCCTTACGGATATCTGTCCACAATGAGTGCCCGTGGGCAGCACACCTGGTCAGGTGCACGTTAATGAATCGCTCACCAAGTTAAACAGGAGTCTCTACTCATCATGCCGTGCATTTAAGAAGGAGAAAAGTGTTGAGTGCCTGTGGACAAGAAACGGGAGGATTCTGATGCGTAAATCAGAGAAATCAAAGGTTTTTGTTATCAACTCTCTAAGTGACTTGAATGATTTTCATTGATTTTATTGATGTTGATTTATTTAAGTTCGATAGTATTGAAGCTGTTTTTTGCTTTGTTATTATTTTTTTATTTTGATAACTAGTGATAATGACACATCTTAAGGTTGCTCATTTAAATGTAGGTGCACTCGTTGATGAATCGTTTTGATGAATTTAAACAATTAATTTCTGACTCTGATGTCATAGGTGTCACTGAGACCTGGCTGTCATCTGGTGTGCCTGCTGAGGTGGTAGACATTGATGGATTTTCGTTCATCAGATCAGACAGAAATACAGTTACACGTGGCGGTGGTGTGGGTGTATACATTAAAAATACTTTGTCTTTTTTACTTGTCCAGCAAAACTCTTCCAAATATTGTCTCCATCCTTCCATTATCTTCTTTTCTTCCATCAGTACATTCCCTTCTTTATCTTTAATATTCTTTAGTCTCGATGGTTTCTTTTGCCTTAGATGTTTCAGTGTGCAGTAGAATAGTTCTCATGATAGTTTTCCCTCATTTTATGTTAGAATTCTTTCCATGTTTGCTGTTTTTACTTTTAATTGTCTGTTTTACCATTGACCTGGCAGCATTATATTAGTTATAACTTATAAGCCTCATATGTTCTAGTTTGTAGATATCTTTTCCATTTATGCTTCTTATCTTTAACTTTTTGTTGTATATCCTGTGAATAATTACAACTCAAAAATCAAAATTCATACTGAGAGTGCTGCAGAAATTAATACATAACAAATAATAAAGGATCCAAACACCAAACTATAGCGACGCCATAACGAAATTTTTCAAATTTCAAGAATAAATAAAATACGGAACACAGGTCTCTTGAAATAATACGCAACAAACGGGAAGAGTGCGGCACGACACTGTTTTGTAGAGTTTAGAATCGGTTTCCGAAATACTAGTACAGACACTTGTATGAGAAGTTTCTCTTAGTAATTTACGAACGTTTGAATCTTAATAGTGATGAGGTAAATAAGAATTATATTTACCTACTGCCTATTTAGACAAACATAATCAGCTGTTTGCTATCTGTAATTAAAATCGCAATTGTAGTCGTTTCCTGCATGAATGTGTTACGAACTTGCCATACAACACTAAAGTTTGGTAATTTCCAGGGCACCTTTCAGTTAAATAATAGAAGAAACATAATAAGTTTTACCTATATAGCAAATGCGAAATGTGAAGTTTGGGAGTATTTAACACATTCACTGCCAACCGTTCCGCCGGCGGTCGTACACCTTTCTTCCTCCAGGAGCCAACCGAACGCCGGCGCGGCGGTCGTAAATTTGTATTCTATTCAATGCTATTTTGTTAACTAACGCTTATCGCAGCAGTTCTGGTATTTTGTGTAGTGTAGGTTGCTGTATCAAAGTATGCCCGTACGACCGCGCGTATTCGTATGACTATTATATTTCGAGTTACGAGCGGATACCTTAACTATGTGTGTTTTGTGAGTCGTGTATGTTTTTATTGATTTAGTAACAATAAATAAAAGTAAAAATTAGCTTTCCTTATATAATAAAAACAAAAAAAATTCTGTATTATAATATGTAGGTACAAAATTTATATTTCAGTTGTCTTCATGGTGTACGATGTACGAAGCAATTAGCACACATAAAGGGGGAATTCGGGCAAATGCAGAAAGTTGTCACCTTCTTTGCATCTTTGTCGGCAATTCTGCTGCCTGGAAATTCAGATAATGTTTTATGAAGGAATAAACTTGTTTCCTCTTAATACGCAGTACGACCGTTGGTGTCCGTACGGCTTCAGAGCAAACATATTTTCATCCTGAGGCCGTCCGACTTCCGGCGGACGTAAGGTCAAAATGGCTAAAATTTTACAAAAATGTGAAACACACCATCTTATTTGTAGTAATATACTATTTGGTCATGATATTTAAGAAAAAAAGTCTTCGGCCCCACTACCTCCCCCAATAGCTAATACAACTGGCAGTGAATGTGTTAAGTTACTTGTATGGCCTACCATGAAAACTCCACGAATTCGGCCTGCCAGATAATAATTGAAATCCCTATGTAGTTTATGTTTTCTCGAGTTACTTCTTGGTAGTAATTCATGCTGAATTAATAAAATACTTCGCGTACTACCAATGGTATAATATTTATTAGAGTATTGACCTGTTTCAAGATTAAAAATCTCGTCATCAGAATAGGTTTACATAAAGTAAAATACTCTAATAAATTATTCCATTGGTAGTACGCGAATAGGGAGGTTCGGAGAAAAATAAGATATCTATTTTTGGCATGAAAATGACAGAAAATTGTTATTGTAATTGATTTACGGCGAATAAGCGAAAGAAATTAGCTTATTACGCCCACATGCTAGTTTGCTTTGTTATTGGTTTGACGTCAGAGATCCGTAAGGCGCTCCTCCCACTTCTCTTGAAGTGCCCGTGAAGCGGTACCTACCTCATAACATACCTACTTATTGGGACTATTTCGAGCGTGAATTTTTAAAGTAAGGTATCAAGGAAACATAAAACAAAGACAACATAATCGATATATGATGCAACAAGGGTATCAAAAGTCCGATTCACATAATTTGCCATATTTATGTAGTAGGTAGGTAAATGTCCCGGTAAATGTGGAAATGGTGTGCGATTCTTGCATCTAACCCCAATTTCATTCAACCTCAAAACAGTAGTGTAAAGGCAGACCGGTATAAGTAAAACAAAGTCAACAATTTATTAACTGTACATGCCTTTTATAATTCAGTATAAGTAGGTATGTAGATTGTAGATACCTGCTTACTTCTGTTTGTAAAATAGGTGTTGTATATGTGTCGCCATCTATGTAAGATACATGTATGCGTCTCTTCATGTAATTATCCATGATCAGTAATAAAGTACATAAGTATAAAACATGGCGCTGCGCACGAAGTCGCGTTAAGAAAAGAATTCTAAAAAATTTAATAATGGATGTGTTTAAACCGCCGAAAAGCTTGGTAATTGACCAAGATATTGCTGTGAATTGGAGGAAGTTCCTACAAAGTTTTAAAATTTACTTAAAAGCACCCGGAAGAGAAGGAAATAATGATGCAACAAAGGCAGCCATGATGTTGAATTTTATGGGAGAGGACGCTATCGAATTATTTAATACCTTCAATTTATTAGATGCACAAAGGGACAATGTAAATGAAATAATCAACGCGTTTGAGGAGTATATAAATCCAAGACGAAATTAATGTGATCTACGAAAGATTCATATTTTACAGTCGTGTTCAGAAAGAAGCAGAAGAATTCGAACATTACTTAACAGATATTAAAAAATTAAGTGCAACGTGTGAATTTGTTGGGTATAAAGACGAGATGATAAGAGATCGTATTGTATTTGGTATAAGAAGCAGAGAACTGCAAGAGCGTTTGTTACGTACTGAAAACCTCACATTAGTAAATGCAGTAAATATTTGTCGTGCAGCTGAAATAAGTAAAAATCAAGTGAGAAATTTTCATAATGCTAATAATGGTTATGTTGATAATGTCAGGTATGATAAGAAGAAAGTTTGTAATAATAAGATGGGTTATGATAAACCAAACGCAAGTAAAACTAACAGTAATAATAATTGGTATCTCTGTAAAAAATGTAATACGAAGCATGGAGCTAAAGAGTGTCCAGCGTATGGGAAAATTTGTTTAAGATGTTCCAAACCTAATCATTTTGCAGTAGGGCGTAAGTTAAGAAGGCAAGTAAAGGCGGAAACATATTAGAGCGACGCGACGCGATGTGACGCGACGCGACGCGACGTGAAAATTTCGCGGGTGTTCATATTTAACCGACGCGACGCTACGCTACACTACGCAACGAGAGGTGACGGTGTGCATAATTTTTGTTGCTAGTTCATTTGAGTTTGTTCGTGCGTGTAGCCATCATGGAAACCTCGTCCTCTGAAGAGTTCGAAGACGAAATTGAAGAATGCACTGATTTGATTCTTACCTGTTCCTTGCTAATTTCTTCCCACGCTTCAAGTCTCATTTGCTGATTTCTGTAGTGCTTTGATTTTGAATTATACAGGGTGTCTCTAAAATGCCTGTACAAAAAGCTACCACATATTGTTTAGACCAAAATAAGTCTATTTAACCAAATTTACCTATATCCAAAATTCCTTCGTTTAGGCGCTAGAGGGTGTCAAAGTTCTTAAAAAATTTTTAACTTTTCATAATAACAAAAAAAGTCTTTTAGTTATATGAATTAATTTTGGCCTGCGAGTTTGTACTTCAAAAGACTATTTTTGGTACTGATTCTTTGTTCTCTGTTGTTACGTTAATTGTCAATAGTGGGTCATCCACATCTTAAGACGTTCATATTTTTTTTTAAGTTTTGTTAATGTTCACCGAAATTTTGTGGCCTATAGCCACTTTTATTCTGATCATTTTTTGTCTCTTATTCGATTTCGCTATCTATCATAGTTTAGGCAGCAGAAATTGTTTTATTTTCCAATGCGTCGTACAGTGTAGCTATGATGCTAAACGTAGTAGGCTCATCTAACGTTATCACAATTTGACTAATAAAAACTAGACAAGTATTGTAATAATTATTGCAACTAAATCTAAAATTTGAAGAAACAAAACATTACAATGAGACAAAACACTACAATAAATGTTCAAAATGTCTACCATTTTCACGCATACAGAGATCAATGCGACGTAAAAAATTAAATTGTACTCTTTGCATAACGTCAATGTCATTTTTCAGTGTATCTATGACATTTTGTATGCACCTCCACAATTCTTGTACTGTATTTATAGGCCTGGAGTACACCGTTGTTTTTAGGGCTCCCCATAAAAAATAATCTAATGGCGTTATGTCGGGAGAACGTGGTGGCCAGTTTATCGGAGCATCATTCCCTCTGCCTATCCACCTATTTGGATAATGTGCATTTAAGAAATTGCGAACATTTAAGGTGAAATGTGGTGGATGAGCCTACTACGTTTAGCATCATAGCTACACTGGACGACGCATTGGAAAATAAAACAATTTCTGCTGCCTAAACTATGATCGATAGCGAAATCAAATAAGAGACAAAAAATGATCAGAATAAAAGTGGCTATAGGCCACAAAATTTCGGTGAACATTAACAAAACTTAAAAAAAAATATGAACGTCTTAAGATGTGGATGACCCACCATTGACAATTAACGTAACAACAGAGAACAAAGAATCAGTACCAAAAATAGTCTTTTGAAGTACAAACTCGCATGCCAAAATTTATTCATATAACTAAAATACTTTTTTTGTTATTGTGAAAAGTTGAAAAATTCTTAAGAACTTTGACACCCTCTAGCGCCTAAACGAAGGAATTTTGGATATAGGTAAATTTGGTTAAAAAGACTTATTTTAGTCTAAACAATATATGGTAGCTTTTTGTACAGACATTTTAGAGACACCCTGTATATACACTACACTCATAATTCCTGACGTTTTCTATTAATAAAGTTTCGTCCACTATTATGTCCGCGTGTTTCGCGTTCACACTTGTCTGATGCAATGCGATGCCACGCTACGCGATGCTACAAAAATCTGGGACGAAGGGATGTCGACAACGTCGTATCGCGTCGCATGGCATGGCATCACGTTGCATCAGACAAGTGTGCACGGCGGGAGAGAATATCAACGTTGTCTTATGGAATAGAGTTTGATCAGATCTCGGTCACGTCGCGTGGTGTAGCGTCGCGTCGCGTCGCGTCGCTCTAATATGTTTCCGCCTTAAGAGTACCAGGAGAAAGAAGTAATAACGAAGTAAGAAATAGGCCAGTTAGAAGAGTTCAAGAAGTGCAAGAAAGTGGACAAGAAGAAATTGTGGAAGATTTATTTGAAATTCATCAAATAACTGTTATCAAGAATAAGAAAAATAAAGAAGTGGGAGCTGTTCGAAGAAATGGAGAAGGTTATGAAGTTTCCTCAATTAAAAAGCAATGGTTTGAGCATGTCATACTTAATAATAGGTATAAGGTAAAATTTAAGCTTGATACAGGTAGTGAAGTTAACTTAATACCGCTAAAAATTTATGAACGCATGTTTGATAAGAAAAATATTAACACTGTTGCAGGCGTTACTTTAGAAGCGTATGGTGGATTTAAATTCAAGCCAGTAGGGTGTGTAAAATTAAGATGTAATTCAGGTGAGAATAATATTCTGCTAGAATTTTTAATAATAAATTGCGATTCTATACCAATATTAGGATTAGTGGCATGTGAAAGGTTAGGGTTAATAAAAAGAAAAGGTATTAATGAAGTATATGAGGTTAAGATAGAGAAAGAACAATTTATTAATAATAATAGAGATATTTTTGAAGGGATAGGTAAATTTCCTGACAGATATAAAATTAAAATGGAAGAAAATGCTGTAGGTGTAATTAAACCGCCACGAAGGTTACCACAAACGTTACTGTGCAAGTTGAAAGATCAATTAAGCAGGTTAGAAAAAAGTAAAATAATATCTAAGGTAGAAGAGCCAAAGCAGTGGGCCAGCAACTTGGTTATTGTTGAAAAAAGGGATAAATCATTAAGAATTTGTCTAGATCCTAACGAGCTAAATAAATTTATTAAAAGGGATTACTATTTAATACCAAAATTTGAGAATGTAAGAGACAAGTTGTTAATAAAAAATTTATACAGTCTTAGATATAAAACAGGGATTTTGGCATATAGAACTGGAACCAGAATCAACAGATCTTTTTTGTTTTAGTACGCCTTTTGGCTATTTCAAATTTAATAGGCTTCCTTTTGGGTTAACATGTGCACCAGAAGCATTCATTAAACTAAATCAAAAGTATTTTGGAAATATAGATAATGAAAATATTGTTATAATTATATTTTGATGAAATATTAGTAGCAACGGAAACTGAAGAGAAACATGACTTTCTTTTAAAACAAATTGTTGATCGGGCAAGAAAGTATAATATAAAATTTAATATTAACAAAATTCAGTATAAACAAAAGAAAATAAAATTTTTAGGACATGAATTTAGTGCAGATGGGGTCACACCAGATAAAGTTGAAGCAATTTTAAATTTAGGAAATCCGAAAAATAAGAAAGAGTTACAACGGATACTGGGAATGATAAATTATTTGAGAGAATTTATTCCAAATATGGCTGATTTAACAAGCCCCCTCAGGGAATTACTAAAAAATAATATAGTATTTACTTGGTGTCAAAGGCATACAGAAGCATTAAATAAACTTAAATAAATAATTTCTAAATTACCTGTACTGAGTCATTTTGATGGCACAAAGGAAATTGTAGTACAGAGTGATGCTTGTAAGGATGGGTTAGGATGTTGTTTGTTACAAAAAGGTCGCCCTATCTCATTTGGTTCACGTAGCATGACTAGCGCTGAGGTATCATATGCACAGATAGAGAAGGAATTTCTGAGTTTAATATTTGCGTGCAGAAAGTTTCATTATTACAAATATGGTAGGAAAATTACAGCTTATACAGACCACGCACCTCTTTTAGCTATAATGAAAAAAGATATTTCTCTAATACCTTCTAATAGACTTCAGAAAATGAAAACTATTAAAGTATGACATTGACTTAAAATACTTACCAGGAAAGAAAATGTTTTTAGCTGATCTCCTATCGAGAGATTACTTACCTGAAAAATTCGATGATGAAATAGGTATTGAGGGCATTGTTCATTGTATAAATAGGTATAATAATGATTTAAATAAGTTGTATGATATTAAGACTGAAACAAAGTTAGATGATGTGTTAAGTAAAATTATTAAATACTGTAAAGAAGGTTGGCCAGAGAAAAATCGAATAGAAAGTAATATTAAAATCTTTTACGGCATAAGAAATGAATTGTTAGTAGATAATGGAATTATTTACTATAATAACAGAATAGTAATACCCACTAGTTTAAGAAAGACTATGATCAATTTAATTCATGAGAGTCATATGGGTATCACCAAAACAAAGCTGAGAGCAAGGAGCATACTATATTGGCCAGGGTTAATGAATGAAATAGAACAAATAGTTAATAAGTGTAAAATTTGTGAGAAGTTTAGACCTTCCAATATCAAGGAACCACTTTTACCACACGAGGTACCCAACTTACCTTGCGAAAAAATTGCCGCTGATATAATGACGTATAAAAATGTTGATTATTTAGTCTTAATTGATTATTATTCAAAATGGTTAGATATCTGTCTTTTAACTAGTAAGAATGCAACTGAGATAATAAGACATCTTAAAAATGTATTTGCCATGCACGGTATACCTAAATATTTAATATCAGATAATGTTCCATTTAATTCTTACGAATTTAAAGTTTTTGCAAACTCATGGAATTTCAAAGGCATTACGTCGAGCCCACATTACGCGCAGAGCAATGGCGAGGCAGAGAAAGCTGTTCACATTGCCAAACAAATAATAAAGAAAAATGTAGAAGAAGGTAAAGATATGTATATACCTCTGTTAGAATACAGATGTACACCAATACCAGGATTGGGTGCATCTCCAGCTGAATTGCTTATGGCCAGAAACTTGAGAACCAAATTGCCAATTAATAATTTAAATTTGAAACCAAAAATTCAAGAAAATGTGGTAGTTAGACTGAGAGATAAACAACAAAAATACAAAACTTATTATGACAAAACACAATTGTTTCATTGTTTTTTTTTCACTATCAACTTCTAAAAAATATAATTTGATTTTGTTTGATTGATTAATTTAGTTTGATTTAATTTAAATTGAGTTGATTTCATTCATTCATTTCATTCCATTTCATTTCATTTCATTTTGATTTTTATATTTTTTATATTTTATATATTTTTTTTTAAATATTTTTTTAATATTAATTTACCTACGTAACACATTACATAACATAATGTAATTTTTTTTTACATGAAAATTTTATGTCCATTATTCAAACAACTTTTATGTATACATTTATGTACATCTTAAACGGGCAGAAAGACTTCGGTCGATAGCCCTTGGGGAGTATCCCTAATAAAGTTCATTTATTATTATTAGAATTTGGGAACCGGGTAGAATTATAAGTGCGGCTAATGAACCTAGATCTTTTTATGTACAAAATGAAAACAATCACATTTTGAGACGAAATAGTTTATTTTTAAAACCATCTTATAATAAACCTATAATTTACTCAAAAAATATGGATGAGAATGAGCAGGTTGTAACTGCGCAAAATCAAAGTGAAATTAATATTAGTAATAATTTAGGACATCCAAATGAAGAAGTAGTCGCCACAGAAAATCAGTTATATCAAACTAAAGTTGGTCGTACTGTTCATAGACCTACTAAATATAAAGATTATGTTATGTATCTTGAATAATATTTTATTTTAGTTTTAGTGATTAAGAGGGGAGTTGTTGTATATGTGTCGCCATCTATGTAAGATACATGTATGCGTCTCTTCATGTAATTATCCATGATCAGTAATAAAGTACATATAAAACAATAGGTACCTACCTATATTCTCTAATACAATACAATACAATACATACCTACTCATTTATGTAGGTATGTATACCTAAGTGATTGACAAGTTATCAAGTTATAACGGATTGGAAATTTTTTAAACAAACGGAAACAAATACAACTCATGCGAATCAAAAAACTACGCTACGTAGGTACTAGGTACTTGTTTAATAAAAAGAAACAACTGCTATATTCTGGAACGGTTAATGTAGAAACTCGGAAGAGACTCTTAAAGACGCATGTATGGAGTACGAAATTATACCTATGGGTGCGAAACTTGGACAATGGGAAAAGCGGATTGAAAAAGAGTAGAAGCGTTTGAAATGTGATGCTACAGACGGGTGTTGAAGATACCGTGGATAGACAAGTTAGCAATAAGGAGGAATTAGAAAGAGTTGGGGAAAAGAGAAAAGTATGGAAGACAATAAAGAATAGGGGATAGGATCGTAGGATGGTAGGACACCTTCTGAGACACAAAGGAATAGTTCGCGACATACTAGAGTCAGAGATAGGAATAACGAGGTAGAGGTTGGAGCATATTAGACTACTGCTCTCAGTAGAATGTTCTACTTTTACGGAAATGCGTAGGCTAGCTCAGGGAAAGGATGGAGGTACGCGTCCTACCAGTCTTCAAAAGAGAACTTTATGATGACGTACTATTTAATTATTATTGTAAAATAGTTAATAAAATTTCCTTTTTTAGTTCAGGGAGGGAACGCTACGGCGATTCAGTATTTGGCTCCATCATGCTCCTAGCATCCTGTTTCAAATTATGCTAACCGTAACACGTTACCAAGTACAAAGGGGTCCCAAAAAACTGTCGATAAATTACATTATGTTCGATTTTATTTAGAGTGGCTGCAATGGGGCAGCCGATAATTTTATAAACTTTTGCAATGATAAACTAACTCGCGAACATATCGATAATGCTGACCGATTTTCCTTCTGGCTCCAACGAACCACTTTTTCCATTTTATTAGTGTGCTGTACGATGTATTAGTTTGGGTACAAAACAGAAAACACCAGTTAGAACCAGTTAATAATATTTAACAATTTAACTACACATGCATATGCATAATACTTATGGGACTGCTGCGCGCTGAAGCTGGAACTTGTACGTTATACTAAGTTCTGACGTCACGCGGCCTACTCTCGCTGCAAGGTACGATTTCTAGCCTCGCACCGACGGAAAACTTTGCAACGGCTTCACAGGCGAAGGAATTTTTTTTAACAAAAATTAACAACATAACTGCCTTCAGTATAATAAACTCTATCAATTTTAATGAAATTTGAAAATTACCGAACCTGCCTATTACTTTATTAATTCAACATGAAATCCCCATATTAATACTAACAAATAACAATAATTCGTCTACACTAAAGTGGTTACGACAAATTTTGTGCCTAAAATACGTGATACCAATGGGACATGTAAAAATAATTTCTAGACTAGAATTTTTTTGGACATTTTACCTTACGTCCCTAACCCAAAAGGCATGAAAGGGAACTCGAAAAGACCAAACGGAGTTGTGATTGTTGTTTTAGAAAAGCCTCCTTTGGGCTACTGGAATTTGATTGCATGTTTGAACTAGATCAATGGTGCGGAGAATATTGTTCTGCCACGAAGGGTGTGTGCAAAATCTTCGATGTGCGGGGCGGGATAGCGATCAGGTACTGTTCGGGCATTAAGAGCTCGATAATCACCACAGGGTCTCTATGTTCCATCGTGCTTGAGGAGGCGATGCAACGATACTTACGCCTTCTTTTATGCAACGGTAGTTTTTCTTTTACTTTTGGTACCATTCAAACCGGGATACGGTCGGTTGGACATGTAATCGTTGTCAATACCCTTAAGCTCTTTATCGAAGAAAGGGTAGGGTTCTCTATTGCTAAACTATGATAAATAGAACACAGGAACAAATTAAGATCAACTCTATTTATTTAACTATTTACAAATTAGTTGTTTAAAACATATAAATAAAAAATAGGTATTTACAGTGTATTAATATAGGACTTCTCGGTGCTTTGTATTCTCAAGCCGGCGTGTTAAACGGTCTGTACAAGTTAAATAAATGAGTAGTTCGGTGAGCGAACCTCTCATCGAATTCTGGTTGCCTGACACACGTCGAACGTTCGGCGTGCGATCTGTAACAATATAATAGGTCTGGTTTTCTGGAGGTTGCGTCGCAGCACTAAAGGTATGTACAGACTGGCCAACAAATTGTTGGCAACATGTTGACGGCTGTTGGCAACATATTTGTTGGACGCAGCAACTTGTATCTGGAAACAAGTGGTCAACAGTGTTGCACATCCAAACCAAAACCAGTTGCGCGTCCAAACTAAATGCTGTGTTGACGTTCAAAAATGAAACTGTCTACAGCTGCTGGTGTTAGTGCTGCTTTCATCATAATAGCTTCCCGTGCCCAGAAACGAAAAAGAAGATGGTGGCAGCGACAGTTTTTACAAAATGGGACAAGCTATGGTGACAACTTAATGGTGGAGTTGCTTTTGAACGATGGTAGTTCGTTCCGCAATTTCGTCAGACGAACAAAATCTGATTTGGAAGAAGTTCTCGGTTTGGTCACCCCTAAAATCATCGAAAGGAATACGAACTACCGTGTCGCGATTCCACGATCAATAAGATTGATGGTTGCTCTGCGATATATAGCTATAGGCGATTCGTTTACGAGTCTAATGTACCTGTTTCTAAACGGTGAAAACTGAAGTGTTGAATTTTGGACAGTTTATAAACGAAACTTTATTTTTTGTTTCTATAGAAAGAAAAGTTAAAAATTTTATCTTAGAAAGTGTCAGTTCACTCTTGAAATTGGCCAACTTCACGCGTGCATAGTGCCAAGAGATTTACAGTTTGCGAAAAATTGTTTCAATAGAGACATACATAAAATATACATTCTACCATAATCAGGCTTTCGTGTTGCTAAATTTACTAGGATGAAGGTTTAATCGTGGTAGAGCGAAAGCACTGCAAACGCAAAATATGCCATGGTATGTGCTGCCGCCCCGTGCCGACTGAGCGTAAACTCAGAGCGGCATTATGTCTCATTTACTATATTAGGTACCGAAACCGCGGGCTTTGATTGTGCGTTGTTCTTGTGCCCATAAATGTGTTTAGCGCGAAGGTGTTACAACAAAGCTGATAGCTGATAGTTTTCTCCGATTTCTAACGGATACCTCACCGACCCGATGCCCCGCAGGTGTAACTTTTGACCTGCTTAAGGTACCTACTAGCCACTTGTTGACAACACCGTCTAGACAGAGCGATGTTATCCACTTGAAATGGAAAACACGTATACAAGCAACAGGCAACAACTTTCTTTGATGTCATGCCGCCCGCTCTTGACGAGTATCCATCAACTTGTTGCTAGTTGACGGGATACATGCAGACAACACCAATATCAACATGTGGGCAACATGTTGCCAACAATTTGTTGGCCGGTCTGTACTTACCTTAAAATGACCTCCAGTCGGGGGTTTAGGTACGGGATCTTCGTTGCCGCACTACAGGGCAATCCCTTCGGGGAGTCCACTAACCAATATGTAATGGATACGTCCTACCATACACCGGCAACCTCCATATTTGGGTGAGAACTGGACACCACAAAGAAGTCCTAGGTGGCTATAAAATAACCACCGGAGAAAACGCGATTAAGTGGTTCCCACCCATGCCAGGGATCTCCGATTTCGGCAGCTCCGCGCTTGCTTCTCCCATCCCGTTACGCATACGGTTGACATCAAACTTGTCTTTCTCTTTCTCTTTTCTGGGAGCCTGATACCTGTAGCTGTTTAACAGAACAAATTATGAATGCCATAACCAAAGTTCGTTAGGTAACATAGGCATTTTAATTGTACTTTGTTAAAACGACCACCTGTTTTCAGAGGGTCGTGCTGTTTCCATCTTGATCACCGCGTGAAATTCGTGCTTTGCGATTTTCAGATTCGATGCCGTCGAGGTCTGCTGCAGGTGACTGGTTGCTCTGACACTGTGCGTATATGATGCTGATTAGAGCGCTGTTAGTGGAAAGGAAGGCCCAAAGGTCGAGTAATTTCTGCGAATTGTCCTAGGATATGATCCATAAATTCTGCGAATGCTGGTACTGTTGTCAGTGGATTCTTGAACAGGAGCTGAGATTTTGTGAGGTCGGGTCAAGTCAGTTGAGGAAATCAGTTCCGACTATCGGTTTGACTACGTCTGCGATGATGAATCGCCAGAGGGAAGATCTTATGAGTCAGATGGTAAAATCGAATGTGATAAATCCATTATGTATGAATTAAAGTGCCGTTAGCCGTTTGCAGGTTATATGATGTCCTCTGTCGTGAGTTATGAGGAACTGCTTTCCCGCATCTCGGTCGTTGATGAAGATGCGGGATAACTTATTGGCCTGCGCGTTTCCCAAAGAGGCGAAACGGCAGGGTGAGTGACATTTTTGGCTCTTCCTCCAAATCTGCGATGATACCATCAGCATCTATCGTGAGTAGTGCGGCAAAGGGAGTGGGTGCGAGAGTGCTCTTTAAAAAATGATTGTGAGCGAGGGTGAGGTCGAGAGTTACGGAGGACTACGATCTCTCGTCGGAGGCTTGCATTGCATTGTTGATGCTTTGTGTCGAGGAAATTTCGTTTGTAGAGATAACATGGGTGGCTGCCGGATGGGTAGGTGTGGCGTCGGCGTTGACGGTGACCAGTCTGCAGTGCGGGTTACATCAATGCTGTGAGTCGTCCGGACCATAGGGTGCGCAATATGGTGTCTGGAACGGAAGTACCAACCAGGATACGAAGATGTCTGAGAATTTGAGACGGTTTCCTATCTCCAATGCTTTCACGCTCTGCATATTTAGACTCTAGGTGACCTGCTATGCAGTTGAATTTAGATTCGTTGGCGGTGATGCCGGCAAGTAGCAATTGTGTTCCCATCTGAGCGAACCAAAGCTCGGGGTCTGAGGTCTGGAACGGCGGTGGCAGCGGGTTTTACATGCGACAGGCTTGTGTGTGGGGCTATTAGTCTGAGCGGGACTTCTTAATTACGGCGATTTATGTAGCGACTGTATAATATGCACAAGAATACGATAATAATTAATTGAAATGTCTGAGACCTGGAATAATTAGGTGTGCTGGTTGGGACAGTTCCGCTTGCAGTCTGGGCGATTATGATCTCTATTGCGATGGTTTGAATACTACTTCGGGACTGGATGTTGAAATGCGGCGAAGACAGTACTAGTTGTACCGGCGAATTCCACTTCGGTCACATATGTGGATTACCAGTGCGTGGCCATATTCTTCATCCTCGGGATCACCAGATCATTTTTTTTAAAGAAAGTTATTAATATTTCATTTTATATTTTGCTAATCACTCATAACTGCACACAATATTATAAAACGGAATATATTGCCAGTAAATTAATATTATAAGTAACGAGTGTCATTTACATTTTATAATTTCAATAAAGAAGGATGGAGAAAAGGGCAGAAGAAATAGTAGAAGATCAGTTTGGATTTAGACGAAATAGAGAAACGCGCGAGGCCGTTCTAGCTTTACGAGTAATCATAGAAAAAACAATAGAAATGGGAAAGAGCGTCGTTATAGGATTTGTAGATTTAGAAAAAGCGTTCGACAACGTAAAATGGGGGAAGATTTTCGAAGTGCTCGGAAAGGCAGGGATGAAATATAGGGACAGAAGAATATTACATAATCTCTACAAAGTGCAAACGGCAGTTATAGAAATTGAGCAGGAACGAAGAGAAGTAGTATAACGGACCCTACCTCACCCTTGCAGATTTCTGCTCACCTGTCTATCTACCTGCTCAGCGCTGATTAATTAACCAAATACCTAAATACCTAAATACCTGTCGAAGTGGCCACGTGATCGTCTATTACCTACGTTGCGTATTACCTATGCCATTACAGAAAGAATCACAAGCGAGGATGTTAATAATACACACAAATAAAGTTAAGACTTTAAGATA
The DNA here is from genome assembly GCA_963966045.1 of Xestobium rufovillosum. Taxonomy (NCBI): domain Eukaryota; kingdom Metazoa; phylum Arthropoda; class Insecta; order Coleoptera; family Ptinidae; genus Xestobium; species Xestobium rufovillosum. The sequence goes on along the minus strand of OZ014494.1, from coordinate 40,645,105 downwards.
TAAGACATGTTTACCTACGAACCACTATCAAACCAACGTATAATTTGCTTTGTCTGCTAATATTTATAACGTATTGTTTGTTTTACGTTTTAGTTGGTACTATTCTTTTTACCTTGATTTTGCGTATTGTTTGTTGTAAGCTTTATTTGGTACTGTTCTTTTTACCGTTAATTTTGCGTATTATTTGTTTTACGCTTTATTAGGTACTGTTCTTTTTACCGTTCATTTTGTGCATCATTGGCACGTTTTATTTGGTACTGTTCTTTTTACCTTGATTTTGCGTATTATTTGTTTTACGCTTTATTAGGTACTGTTCTTTTTACCGTTAATTTTGTGCATCATTGGCATGCTTTATTTGGTACTGTTCTTTTTACCTTGATTTTGCGTATTATTTGTTTTACGCTTTATTTGGTACTGTTCTTTTATCATTGACTTTGCAAATTACTAATCGGTCAGTTAGGCGTCAATAGATAAGGATCGACAATATTTGCCGATTCAAATTTAAACAAGTATGCATCCTTTGTCTGAATGCGGTTACAGAAAATATACAAAATGATAAAATTGTTTACAGTAACATACCGGTATTATTAAGCACTGATTACACTTATAATTAATTAATTACTATGTTCAGAATCAAATCGAATTTATAATTACTTGAATCACAACATAAGAAAAACACAGTTTAGCGCGACTTTTTAAAATTACGTCGCCTTAAGTTTCGAAAGCCAGGCCACCTCTCTCAAGGGCCACACATCCTGTGTCTAGAGATTTTAGTGTGTAATATTACAAATGAAATGTAACTTCAAAGGCGTAAATTACGTGTAATATTACGCATTAAATTTACGTACAGGTAAAATCACCTTACTTTTTATGCACGTCACAAAATGTAGCGATTGAGAGTCGCCTTACCTAAAATGACAAGTCATATAAATTGAATGTGCTAAAAAAGAATAAAGAAATATTTGAATGTCTAAACACAACACTATTTTGTTGCATGATTGCCGCTTAATTTGTTGACGTTTCCCGGTTGACTTGACAGCTGATATTCTGAAAGCGTCAAGTTTCGTTAACTTTTGCTGTTCTTGGTGTTTTAAACCCTGTTTTAAACCCTTGTTTTCTTTGTTCATCAACTTTTACGGTAAAAATCGGTATTGTTATTGTTATTGTTGGTATAATGCCCAAGTTCTTAAACAGTCGGTGTAAGGAGCTTGTAGCGTCCCTTACCAACTATTTTGAAAGAGAATTGGAAAATAATGGACCCTTATTACCATTGAATTCAGTTAGAGAGGTAAATTGAATTTTAATATTTTGAAATTGAGCACCATAAACTCTTGTGGCAACAGTGCTGATATGAAGCCGGTGACGTGCATAAAAAGTAAGGTGATTTTAACTATAGTTAATATTTTCACTTTTCACTATTTGGTAGAAATCCATGATTAAATAAAAAATTACTTCGCGTACTACCAATAAGTATAACAAAATTATTTTATTTAACCGGTTTCAAGATCTACAAACGATCCCATCATCAGAAATGTTTAAGAAAAATTTATTGTAAACAAATTATTATGACAGTTGACAAGGAAACTAAAATTGACAAATTATAATGATATCCATGAAATAAGATAACTAGATAACTGAATTTCAGTATTTACCTACGGGGTATAAGAAAAACGCAAAGGAAAATCGAATACCTCGTAGCTTGAAGGGAAAAAACAATGAATTTAAAGAAAACCATATAGGAAGAAAACAATAAATTCAATTGAAAAACCTTCAAGTGAAATATCAGAACAGAAAAAACTAAATAAATAAAATATCCATGGAATCTTGATAACTGCCAACTGCTAATCTTGTAATAAATTGTGGTCAAGTCTATGTGTTCTGTCTTGACAACTGCCAACTGCTAGTACATATTGTAATAAACTAAAAAAGAGAGAAATAAGTCAATAATAGCAAGAAAAAAAAAAGACTCAAGGATTAAGATGTAGAGACTGTGGTTAAATAATTAATTCAAGAATCAATCATAATAACAATAATATTGATGATGATAATATCAATAACAAAACAAAAAGAAAAAATCCCATATTGCCAAATAACCTCGAAAGTCCATGATTTATATGGGGGGGGGGGGGCAAATAAACTAATTGATTCTTGAATTAATTTACAAAAGTTTAAATAAACTAGATTGTATTAAATCGACTTGATCATTAAGTAAGTTACAATTTTTATCATTTTTATGCTTATAAATTTCTATAGACTCTAATATATCCAATTGATAACTCTTTACAAAATTAAACAATAATTTAGTATTCTCCGGAGGAGGGAATTGATGATTGTTATCAAAGAAATGATTAGCAAAACTTGAATGATCATTCTTCAAACGAAATGATCTTAAATGTTCGTTATACCTAATGCGTATAGATCTGCCAGTCTGTCCGATATACATATATGCTGTTACAGTCTAAGCAATTTAGTTGATAAACACCTGTGTGGTCAAGTTTATGTGTTCTGTGTTTACTGTTAAATAAAATATGTGATAATATATTTGATGGTTTAAATGTGACTTGTATGTTGTTTTTTCTTAAAATACTGGCAATCTTTTCAGAAATATTTCCAAAATAGGTAATCCTGCAAAATTTGGTAAGTTTATCATTAGATAATTTAGGATATATATTGTTACAAGCAATTTTAAATTTTTTATTGTTAATGATTCTATTGATGATTTCAATCTTAAATCCGTTATTTATTGCAATTGTTCTAATTATGTTTAGTTCTTTATTCAATTTATCTAAAGATAGCGGTACTGTAAAGGCCCTGTGTATCAGAATTATAAGCAGAAATTTTTTGACAAAAGGGATGAAATGAATTTGCTGAAAGAGTAATATCTGTATATGTTGGTTTCCTAAAAATATCGAAATTTATTTTATTGTTCTCATTTATTAAAGTTAAATCTAAGAAATTAATTTTGTGTTCATTTTCTATTTCTTTCGTAAATTTAATTTTTGGATGAATACTGTTCAAGAAATTTTGAAAATTGTCCAATTGTCTTGTTGTTCCTTTAAAACAAGCAATAATATCATCTACATATCTATACCAAAATAGAATATGTTGTTTCCCTAATTCTGAGTTCATAATTTTTTCTTCAATATCTGACATGAAAATATCTGCTAATAAAGGACTAATTGGTGAACCCATAGCAAGACCTAAATCTTGAGTATAATATTTATTATTGAACTGGAGATAATTTTGCTCAATACAAAGTTGGAAAGCAGTAATAATATTCCTCCTAATGAATGCTTAAAATCAATTGAAAATATTTTAGATAAAACTCATACTAATATTGTTATAAAAAATGATATTATTACTGCTTTCCAACTTTGTATTGAGCAAAATTATCTCCAGTACAATTTTTCTTAAACATTTCTGATAATGGGATCGTTTGTAGATCTTGAAACCGGTTAAATAAAATAATTTTGTTATACTTATTGGTAGTACGCGAAGTAATTTTTTATTTAATCATTAAATTTACGTTACAATACATTGAAATGTAATTTATATGTTATATTACACGATAAATTACATCTGTTATTACATGTCACTAACTTTGAACAATTCGGTTAATCTTCTGGAATTATTGATATTTTGGAGCACCAGCTGACCTCAAATTTGATTGGTTAATTGATTTAAAACTTCTTTTATTTTATTATTACCTATTAAAATTTTCGATTTAAGTAGTTTCTTATGTTTTGACTTAATCTTTTATTTGACATTTTGTATTGGCAATACAATAAACAACTTTTTTATTTCCATAATTTTATATTACTGTTATTTTACATGTAATATTACATTTGTAATATTTCGTGTAATATTACATGTTAAATTAGATGAAACTTTCTCCGGTAATATTACAAATTATTATTTTACATGTAATTTTCAAACACTACTTGTGTCCCTTGCCTAACTAACTTTCCCCGCGTCTCTCTAGTCTGGAGCATAACATTCTGGACCTACTTTTGTTTATGTCTGCATTTTAGTGAACACAACTTTATAAGTATCTGGTCTGTCCCGAAAATAACCTATTGAAATAAAATAGAGATTTTAAAATATAATTACTGGATTTCCTAATAACAGGGAGTACAATAACAAAGACTAAAATGAGCTAACTTACTCTCTAATGACGATTCAGTATTCACCAATGAGATAGCAGAGAATAATTTACATTATAAAACAACTAGAACAAGCACTCTCTGAGATCTCACTGCTCGAAGGGAAAACCTTTTGTATTTCTTTTATATTTTGGGAAAACCTCTTAGGAGAAAACCTTCAAGTGTAGTCGTCAGTGTATAAGAACCTTTTTTTGCTTTTGGCTTTCTATTTAATGAAACGAACTAGGCAACCCAAAGTGCATTCCTAAAGCTTGGTTATGCAACCAGACTGTTGAGTAGACTGCGATTCTTTTCAGTAGATATCCGGAAGGGAGTGAGACAGGGATGTGCGCGTTGTCGCCTCTAGTTTTCAACTTATATAAATCGAAGACACGATTAATATTTTTAAGGACAGAACAGCGTCAGCCAAACTATTGACATGCTCAGATTCGCGGATGATACAGCAGTGTTAGCATCTAGCAAAGACGAATTAGAAATAGCTCTGAACGAAATGGAAGCAGTTTTGATAGAAGGATACGGCATGAAGATCAATAAAAATAAAACCAAAATTTTGGTATGTAGAAGGTGTGAAAATAGAACTAAAACTAAAATACAAATAGGAAATGAGAAGATAGAGGAAGTCGCGGATTTCTGCTATTTAGGAAGTCAAATAACTCGCGATGGTAGGAGATCTAGAGATATAAAACAATATTTTTTACAATAGCGCAGGGCCGAATTGCATTTAATAAAAAGAAACAACTTTTATGCTCGGGAACGGTTAATGCAGAAAATATGAAGAGACTCTTATAAACGTATGTATGGAGTACGACACTGTACGGGTGCGAAACTTGGACAATAGGAGAAGCGGATTGAAAAAGAATAGCAGCGTTTGAAATGTGGTGCGACAGACGCATGATGAAGATACTGTGGATAGATAAGGTTAGCAATAGGGAGGTATTAGAAAGAGTTGGGGAAAAGCGAAAGGTATGTAAGACAATAAAGAATAGGAGGGAAAGGATAGTAGGGAACCTTCTTAGACACGTAGGAATAGTTCGCGACATACTAGAGCGGAGATAGGGATAAAAAGATTTAGGGGTAGGGCCCAGATTAGACTACGGCTCTTAAATAGTTGGGGATGTAGGATGTTCTACTTTTAGGGAAATGTGTAGGTTCGCTTAGGATAGGAAAGGATGGAGGTACGCGTCCAAGCATAATCTTCGGACTGAGAACTTCTTTTTTGTTTCTTTTTCAAAATTTTCAATAATTTAAGTTCGCCCTCGATGTGAAATTTTTGTAAGTAAGTGACGAATTAATGCTTTGTATAATGAATAAGGAAAACGTTTACTATCAGATTCATGGAAACGATTCTATTAAAAAATTAAAAAATTACAAAACTAAAATTAGCATACAAGTCCGCATCGTTGGGTTTCGAAGTGTACGTATAAGCTTGCATGTAGGCAGAGTTATAACTAACACAACATTTATTTGACTTACAAATTACACACACCCAGGCAACTCGTTCCGTCAAAAGCACTTGGCTCAGTTCATTTCTTAATGGAATTATGGCTGTGAACTTTGTTTACTTTACCTCGGGCTCCTTTCAGATTCACTTGGGCTTTATCGGTGATGGTTACGTGCTGTAATTCTTACTCATGTGACAAAATAAATAGATCCTCTGCTTCAATCAACAGGGACTTTAATTGCAAGTAATTAACGAAATGGCGCAGATGTGCTTATTCACTCCAGAGCCCTTATTATAACTACGATTAAAATGATTGAAAGGGTAAGAATAAACTGTACAAGAATGTTTTCAACGTCTACTGAATATACTTAAGGCGTACGAAACTGGCCCAAAATTGGAATTATCCAAGGTCATTTGAATTACTTATATACAAGAGAATTCAACACTGGTTTAAAAACCATAGAGTTCTATTTGAAATTAGAAAGTTAAGATGTTTTAATTTTCTTATTAATTTGGTTATGCTGTATAATAGCTGATAAATAAATGGACTTTGCGGCCTGTCAGACTAACCCTGTATGTGCAGGAATACCAAAGTTGTTAAACCAAATATTGTTGATGTATTTAGCGCCATTTATAATTGTTTTGAGTTTAGATAAGTTAAATTCATGAGAATTAAGATTGGGTTTTTAATAAATGTTAACAATATCCTATATCAAGTTGAAGATAGACACGGCTGTCTAGTTGATTACGTAAACTAAGAGCACAAGGGGATGCAGCCAAAGGATTGTGGAAATAAAACTGCCTTATCACTTATTTAAGCTTTGGGGTAAGTATCTGAATCCTTGATCAGGAAATATAAAAATTGCAATAATCAAAAATGGGAAAAAGTACCTAAGTGAAATTAACAAACTTACAGGGACGTGGAAAATATTATACATGAGAAAACCCGAACTCATCGGAAAACGTACAGGAAAATAACTAGCTGCAAATATGATTAGATAACTCAAAATCCACTAACATCAAACAGGTGGAAATCCAATTTAAATATAACAACAATTCACTGTAAACTATTCTATGGCTTGTATATTATTTAAATAAAACTAGATAACCCGTGGGCTACGCTCCACGACTTTTACGTAGTGGTGAATCGGTGTAGTAATTATACTTAAAATGTAGATGCATCCCAGGTGCACCACAAAATATTCCCATGGAATATTCTTAAATAATTAATAGCGTTTAATTTATATTAAGGCAAAAGACCATTCTGCGAACAGCGCTGAGCAGATCCAAGCGTCCATCGGAATGATGCCGATGCAATTTTCTTATTTGCGTTAAAGAAACACCTGATCGAGTGCACGACCTCACCCATACGATCTCCGCCAGTTGAAAAGAGACCGAGCGACCGATATCCATCCCCTCCCGTAAAGTGTTGTGCCACTTCGCTTTTAATATTATGATATTAAATGATATTAAATTAAAATATAAAACTGACACAATCTATACATCTATATCTATACATCTTCTATACATATAAATAAAATTGAAGTGTCTGTCTGTGAATTCGAAATAAATGTTTTTTCTAAGCTCATATGATTCTTCGCAAGTTACCAAAACATAAAATCGAATTATTCAATTTTTTGTCTGTCTGTCTGTCTCTGTCCGTCTGTCTGTCTGTCTGTCTGTCTGTCTGTCTGTTTGTCCGGGCTAATCTCGGAAATGGCTGAACCGAATTTGATGAGACTTTTATTATCACGTAAAGGACTTTTCAGAGATGAATCTAGACTACTTTTTATTTCGGTCTATACAGGGTATCCCACGACGACCTGTATATAGAAAAGTATATATAGTAGAATTACACAAATTTGCACAATTAGGTAATCGAGGATGCTCAATTCGACAAAATATTTTTGACTTTCTGCGACTTCCGGTTATACCGGAAATAGACACCAACTTCCTAATTTTAAACGGAATGCCCACATTTTTATTACGGATTTAGATTTTTGGTCGAATTTTAAAGCCACCTAATGCAAAACATCATATGGGTAAAGTGCACCCTCTTGGAGATATTGGACGTTAAAAATCGTCATTTTTCAAATTTCATCAATGTTCTTATGTGGGGTTGCGAATAATAACTTAGGTTTTCCAAATTAACTTTATTCTGCAAAACCGCCTAACATAAGAATCGACATACCAATGCGCACTTCCTGTTCTACCTATGTACAACAAGTGTCCCCTACCAGGAAGTCAGACTTGCGCTGTACATTACACACCCCCCTTTAATTACAACAAATTAACATAAATTATTTCCTTTCAAAACCTTATTCAATTCAACATATTTACACACATAGAAGGAAAACAACATTTAGGTTCTATAAGAATTATTAACATAGTTACATATCAGTAATGAAACCTATCAGGTGATTTACGGTTGCGTATTGGTCTATTTTCAATTAGAAATGAAGTTCTTCGCGAAGTCGTAGGTTCACTCAATATATTATGATCACTCGCGTTTTGTTCCTCCGCGTTAGTCACTGGTTGATCACTATTTACATCTAGGTTTACATTATCACTATTTACATCTAAATTTATAACATTTTTATTTATAATTTCGTTGGCTCTCAATTGATTTAAATGTCTCTTCCAGGTTAAGTTTGTGTTATTAGGCTTTACTAAATAGACAGCCTTGCTTATAACTTTTATAACAGTAGCAATTACCCATTTTGGTTTCACAATGTTTCTGTAGTCCTTAGCATAAACAATTTGCCCTACAGAGAATGTTTCCTCTCTCCTGCCCTTAAAATTTCTCTTATTTCTTTCATTACTTTTGAAAATATTGTTTTTAATTTCTTCCATGTCTTTTCCACTTTTTGAAATATTGGCGGGACGAATTAGATCGAACCTTGATCTAAGTTGTCTGCCTAAAAATAAGCGAGAAGGAGATTCCCCTGTAGTGCAATGTTCTGTTAATCTGTAAGTTAATAGAAATCTGCATAAAGAACGGTTAAAGTCTATTACATTCTTAAATCGATTTAGCTCTTTCGTTAGAAAACTTTTTACAGTGCCCACACTGTTTTCTGCAGCGCCATTTGACGCGGGATGATACGGGGGGGATGAAACTTGTTTTATCCCGTTCATCTGTAAAAAGTCTTCGAACTCTTGGGAGGTAAATTGAGGACCATTGTCGCACGCTATTACTTTTGGCAATCCGTAACGTGAAAAGAGTTCTCTAAGACGGTCAATTGTTTGAGTAGATGTTATTGAGCACATCACAAAAACTTCTAACCATTTCGATAAAGCATCTGTTACGATTAGACAATATCTGCCATTAATTGGTCCCAAGAAATCCAAATGAAGCCTTTCCCAAACTCCGTTTGGTGTAGGCCAATTTTGCAATGAACCTTTATTTGGGTTTCTTTGACTAGTTTGACATATAATACATGTTTTGCAAGTATTTTCGACATCTTTAGCCAGGGATGGCCACCAGACATATGACCTCGCTAGGTGGGTGTCGTGAAGTTCTTTTAATATTGACTGTTGCAATGACTGAGGAATGATGACTCTGTGCCCCCACATTAGTAAATTATTTGAAATACTAATTTCTTCTCGTCTTTTATGGTAGAGTTTAAGATCTAGTTCCGAAATTTTATCTCGCCAATCAGTAAAAACTTTTGCAAGTACCACATCTTGATGTGTGGCGGTTTCCACTTCAAGCATGTTTAATGGAAATTCGCTATTGATGTAGTTCAACTGTGCGATTTCGCATTGATTTCGTCACTTTCAATCGGTAATCGCGATAGAAAATCAGCTATATTTTCCTTTGACTTGACGTATTTAATATCAAAATTAAATCCGCTCAGAAAGTACGCATATCTTTGAAGTCTATTAGCAGCCATTATTGGAATGCCCTTTTTGGGTCCGAATATAGATACTAACGGTTTATTATCTGTAATTAATGTAAAAGGGATATTGTATATATATTGGTAAAATCGTTTAATTCTAAAAGTGATTGCTAACGCTTCTTTGTCTATCTGAGAATACTTTCTTTCTGCTTTTAACAACGTTCGGGACGCAAAATAAATTGGCCTTTCGCTTCCGTTTTCAAATTCATGCGACAGAATAGCTCCTAGACCGTGGTCTGAAGCATCAACTCTTAAGGTAACTTTCAAATCTGGATTGAAATGTACTAAAAAGCTATTTGAGGACAAGATGCTTTTAACTTTTTCAAAAGAATTTTGACAATCTTTGTCCCATCTCCACTGGACATCTTTTCTAACTAGATTATAAAGAGGATGCAAAATTCTCGGTATACTTGGGATAAAACGATTATAATAATTAACGGCTCCTATAAATGAGCGCAGCTGCGTGACATTTTGAGGTGCGGGCATCAATTTGATCGCTTTAACCTTACTTCCTGATTTATGCAACCCTTCTGCACTAATCACGTATCCCAAATATGAAATAGAATCTGCAAAGAAACTACATTTGTTAGATTTAACCGTTAAACCGCATGTTTGCAAAATATTTAATACGTTTTCCAGATTTTGCATATGTTCCTCGTGATTGTTTCCTGTAATGAGAATGTCGTCTAAAAAACATGTAACTCCTTTGATACGAGAAAACAGTTGTTCCATCATACGTTGGAATTGGCCTGGTGCGCACGTTATTCCATACGGGAGTCTATTATAGATGAATAGACCTTTATGAGTAGAAATTGCCGTTAGAATTTTTGAGCTATCATCTAACATAACCTGCTGGTATGCATGCGACAAATCCAGCTTTGAAAATTGCTTCCCTCCGCTTAACTTAGCAAAAATATCGTCAATCCTAGGAAGCGGATACTTGTCTACAACTAAATAGGGGTTCAGGGTGATTTTATAATCCCCACAGATTCGAACAGATCCATCATTTTTTATGACTGGAACTATGGGTGTGCCCCATTCACTTTGTTCCACGGGAGATAATACACCACATTTCTCTAATCTATCCAATTCAATTTCTACTTTGTTCTTTAATGCATACGGAAGTGGTCTAGGTTTAAAATATTTCGGCACAAAATTTTCTTTCAAATAAAGTTTCAATTTAAATTTATTAAAACATCCTAATTCATTTGAAAAAACTTTAGGAAATTTTCCTTTAAATCTGCTAACCATTTCTTGCTCATAATTCGATAAATTATGGATTTTCCCGAATCCAATATTAAATTTTTGAATAAAATCTCTACCCAATAAACCAATGTTGCTATCCTTGATAACACAAAAATTGATTCGATTTACTGCTTCATTATATTGAACAGACAACTCTACCCGTCCGAACGGAGAAATCCTTTCACCTGAAAAATTTATCAATTTGATACTAGTTTGCGACAATGGTACGTTGAAAAAATGTTTTAAATACATTTTATATTGGTAAACATGATACAGCTGCCCCAGAATCTAATTCTAAATTACAACAAATTTTATTTAAGCTTACTTCTAATGTAATTGGCTCCGAATAGTTCGTTTTAAGAGTAAAAATTGGTAATTCATCGTCAGCTTCACTGTTAGAATCAATAAGGTTGACAATGTTTACATTTTTATTATACCTTTTATTGGTACCTGAAAAATTCCTTTTCTTTTTGCTACGTTCATAGTAAAAACATTTGAATTCTGGGCGACGGCCTCTGCCGCAAATAGAACATACAGGTAGAGAGTGATGGATTCCCCCGCTTGCTTTCTTTTGAGTTCCATAATTTTGAGAGCGCATGCCATTTCCACCGGATCTCCCCCGTGATGATTGTCCACGTGCTCCTATTCGATGGATATCTTCTTCTCCTTCAATTTTAATTTTTGATTGATTACGCATGTCCAAATTTTGCGTTTCGAGAGCTGCTTCGGTAGTCATCGCCAACTCGAGTGCATCTTTGAAAGAAATTGAATGCGCCTGCCCTAAAAATTTATCTAAAATTTTTCCAGGATTCATGCTACATATGAATTTGTCACGTAATATATTATCCAATTCGTTTCCAAATTGACATCTCGTACATAAACCTTTAATTCTCACAGCCCAATCTTGTACTCTTTCATTTGGAGACTTTACAACGGAATAAAATTTTATTCGCTCCGCAAATACGATGGCCTTGCACCCATAATAACCGTCTAATAATTTTAAAATTTCAGTAAATGATATTTCATGTGGCTTACTTGGTACACATAAATTTGTGAGCAGCATGTACGCCTCTTGTCCTAATCCGTTGAGGAGAATGGCCCTCTTCTGGTTGAGGTTGTTTATTGCATTAGCAATAAAAAATTGGTCCAACCGGCTGCTATAGACTGACCAATCGTGAATTTTTGGATCAAATTCGTGCTGAATTCCAACTGTAGATTGCCTCGTGGAAGCTGCAGCGGCTGCTGTCGGTTGCACACGTGGCTCCGCCATTTTTGAACGCTTAGCACTTTTTGTATCGGATTTTCACTAACCGATTTATTAGGGTTCTTTGTAAACACCTCGTCGCCAGTTGTAATGTTCTTATGTGAGGTTGCGAATAATAACTTAGGTTTTCCAAATTAACTTTATTCTGCAAAACAGCCTAACATAAGAATCGACATACCAATGCGCACTTCCTGTTCTACCTATGTACAACAAGTGTCCCCTACCAGGAAGTCAGACTTGCGCTGTACATTACAATAAATTGGAAACGGTACGAGATTAAGAAAAATGATTTACATGTCCCTATCCTAGTTTTTAATTATCTATCTAATGGGTCTGGAAAATACTGTTTCCCGATTGGCAACTTTTTGTCATTCTTTGTCCAATCAGGAGGCATTATTTTCCACACTCTTTATCTCGTACCGTTTCCAAGCTATAGTTGAAGAAATTTGAAAAATGACGATTTTTAACGTCTAATATTTCGAAGAGGGTGCACTTTACACATTATGATGTTTTGCATAAAGTGACCATAAAATTTGACCAAAAATCTAAATCCGTAATAAAAATGTGGGCATTCCATTTAAAATAAGGAAGTTGGTGTATATTTCTGGTATAACCGGAAGTCGCAGAAAGTCAAAAATATTTTAGTCCAATTGAGTATCCTCGATTACCTGTTTGTGCAAATTTGTGTAACTCTACTAAACAAACTTTTCCATATACAGATCGTGTAAGGTCGTCGTGGGATATCCTGTACATATAAATAAAATTGAAGTGTCTGTCTGTGATTTTGAAATAAATGCTTTTTTCTAAGCTCATATATGATTCTTCGCACGTTACCAAAACATCATCATCATAAGGCTTTCAGTCCGAAGACTGGTTGGACGCGTACTTCCATCCTTTTCTATCCTGAGCTAACCTACGCATTTCCCTAAAAGTAGAACATCCTACGTCCCTAACTATTTGAGAGCAGTAATCTAATCTAGGCCTACCCCTACCTCTTTTTATTCTTATCACTGACTCTATGTAGTATGTCGCGAACTATTCCTTCGTGTCTTAGAATGTAGGACACATCCTATCTCTCCTATTCTTTATAATTGTCTTCCATACTTTTCGCTTTTCCCTAACTCTTTCTAATACTTCCCTATTGCTAACCTTATCTATCCACGGTATCTTCATCATGCGTCTGTAGCACCACATTTCAAACGCTTCTACTCTTTTTCGATTAGCTTCTCCTATTGTCCAAGTTTCGCACCCGTATAATGCCGTACTCCATACATACGACTTTAAGAGTCTCTTCCGAGTTTCTACATTAACCGTTCCCGAACATAACAGTTGTTCCTTTTTGTTAAACGCAACTCGACCCTGCGCTATTCTTTGTTTTATATCTTTAGTGCTCCTACCATCTCGAGTTATTTTACTTCTCAAATATCAGAAATCCGCGACCTCCTCTATCTTCTCACTTCCTATTTGTATTTCAATTTTAGTTCTATTTTCACTCCCTCTACATACCAATATTTTAGTTTTCTTTTTATTGATTTTCATGCCGTAGCCGAGTCAAAACTGTTTCCATTTCATTCAAAGCCGCTCCTAATTCTTCTTTGCTAGATGCTAACACTGCTATATCATCCGCAAATCTGAGCATGTTAATAGTTTGACAATTTACATTAATCCTTGAGGCTGTTCTATGCATTAACAATATTAATCGCATTTTCGATATATAAGTTGAAAGCGAGAGGTGACAATGCACATCCCTGTCTCACTCCCTTCCGGATATCTACTTCTCCTCGTTCCTGCTCAAATTCTATAACTGCCCTTTGCTCTTTGTAGAGATTATGTATTATTCTTCTGTTCCTATATTTCATCCCTACCTTTCTGAGCACTTCGAACATCTTCCCCTATTTTGCGTTGTCGAAGGCTTTTTCTAAATCTACAAATCCTATATAGACGCTCTTTCCCTTTTCTATTGTTTTTTCTATAATTACTCGTAAAGCTAAAATGGCCTCGCGCGTTCCCCTATTTCGTCTAAATCCGAACTGATCTTCTCATAATATTTCTTCCGCCCTTTTCTCCATCCTTCTTTGCACAATTCTAGTTAAAATTTTTGACGCGTGAGAAGTTAAACTGATAGTTCTAAAATTTTCGCACCTATCCGCGCCTTTCCTTTTTGGCAAAGCTACTATGATGTTCCGTTTGTAATCTTCTGGAATCTCGCCTGTCAGGTATATGCGACTAACTAATTTAAATAAACGATCTATTACGTCTTGACCTGCGCACTTTAAGATTTCTGCCTGCAAGCCAGCTATACCTGGTGCTTTATTGTTTCTTAAACTTTTTAGTGCTAGCTCAACCTCTTCTCTCATTATAGGACACCCTATGTTGTCCCCCTTTATACTGCTTTCGCTTTCTAATATATCTCCTACTTCCTGTCCCGCATATAAATTTCCCAAATATTCTTTCCACCTATCTGCCTTCTCCCCGCTTCCGATTAGGATTTCTCCTGCATCATTTCTAATGTTTTTGGTATTAGATCCAATTTCTCTAAAATCTCTCCTAATTATTTTACATGTTTCGTCAGTATTTCCTACTTCGAATTTATCTTCCACTTCTTTGCATTTATTATCGATCCATTGCTCTTTCGCTTTCCTACATTTCCGAATAATTTCCCACTTGATCGCCTTATATCTTTCTTTCCCTCTTTCACTTATTTTTATATTTTCGCCTTTCCTCCATTAGACTCACAATATGTTTTTTTATCCAGGGTTTCCTACTTTCATTCTGTTTATGACCCAAAATATCTCTAGCTGCGGAATCTAAACTATTTTTAATGCAATTCAATTCTGCCTCCATGTCCCTAACAATATTTTCACCCGCGCCCTTTAGTACTTCGTTTGTCTTTTTCTCGAACTTATCTTTTATTTTGTCTAGGTCAAGATATCTTCTTCCGTTTCGTTTTTTCAAAATTTTAAATTTAAGATTGGCCTTCATAACGACTACTTATGTTGTGATCACTATCTCTATCTGCTCCTGAATAACTTCTACAGTCCCTAACTTGATTTCTAAATCTTTGCTTAACGAGAATGTAATCTATTTGATATCTCCCTAGGTCTCCTGGCATCTTTCACGTATAGCGTCTCCTAACGTGATGGTGAAATAGAGTTTTCGCGACCGTTAGGTTATGTTTATCGCAGAACTCTATCAGCCTAACTCCCCTATCATTCCTATTTTCTAATCCAAACGGGCCAACTATTCTGAGTTCTCTCCCTGTGAATACGACTGCATTGAAATCGCCTACAATGATTAAATTTTCGTGCCCTCTCACAAAATCTAGTACGTATTCAATATTACTATAAACTGCTTCTACGGCCTCATCACTGTAGTTGGAAGTGGGCATATACCTGTATTATTACTGTTTTTACAGGTTTTGAATCTAAACTAAGCATAACTACCCTGTCACTTTGATGTAAGAAATTTTCTACGCTCTGCCCTACTTTTTTCCTCATAACAATTCTACTCCCGAATTTCCTCCTACCGATCCTGTGTGTATTACTCTAATATCTCCGCTTCAGAAGTCTCCAGCTTCTGGCCATCGCACTTCACTAATACCTACCAGTTCTAATGCTAACCAATCCATCTCAATTTTCAAATTTTCTAACTTTCCTACTTGTTTCATGCTTCTAACATTCCACGCTCCGAATCGTGAGATGTTACACTTTGTACACTTTGTATAATTTTTTTCTCAGAAACGGGCCATTTTAACGGTTTCAAAAAAGAGTACCTTTTTTGAGACAATTGTTTAAGGAATTTAAAAATGTCATTGCAAATTCGTTAAAAGCATCAACATAAAAGTTAAGGTGTGTAAAGCATTAGGGGTGTTCCACCCTCGGCTTCCTAGACAAGATACGGAATATGTCATGTCACTCGATCACAGATACTTTCTTACTATGTCTACAGTCCAAATTTTATAACATTCGATACAGTAGTTTGAAAGTTACCAGCAAAAAACCTTCTTCAGGACTTGACGTTTAAGGGTGAATAGCTTCGAAGGGGTGCGACCTAGAAAAAAAATCTACATACTTTAAGTGTTATTTTAACCCAAACAATATGGTCCAGAAATATTGCCCCGTTGTTCTGGGACACCCTGTATATCGAGAACGCTGGGTAGACACGGCGGTCTAGTTGATAAATAGATAGGTGGACATGATGATGCAGCCATGAATGTGAAATCAAATCTCCTTTATCACTTAATTCGAGCTTTCGGATTTATTAATTTAATCCATCTTCAGTTGATCGAGGAGGGGCTAGTCATAAGAATTCCGGGTAGAAAGTCAAAGTCAACGGTTCATAATTCGGCAAAATGTTATTAAGAAAACTTGTTCAGAATGTTAAATTATGCCGCCGGTCGTCCAAACATTCAGGCAGGTAGCAAGAAATGGTCCAATTGCGAGGCCCCAAGATCACCCGACCTGACAATAGTAGATTTCTATTTATGGGGTCGAGTTTATTCTCAACCTATCCCACGATACAGAAATACTAAAGGAAAGGATAAGAGACGCCACAAATCAAGTACGTTTAGAGGAAATTCAAAAAGCTTCATAGAAGTCAGGTGTCAGGCATCACATAGAGGTGTGTGCAGAAAACGGTGGCAGTTATATTGAATAATTAATGAATTGCGTATTGATATTACTACGTGTTGTAAATGTTATTAAACTATAATGTGTTACTCCATTTGTTTAATGAAGCAATTGCGCATTTCCATCTGAGAAAAATGGTTTCATTAAAGTAGCCGGATATGTCTGAATATTTGCACAGCAGCATAATTTAACATTCTGAACAACTTTTATTAATAACATTTTTCTGAATTATTAACCGATAAGGTCGTTTATTTGACGCGAAAATAGTTCTTCATTAGCTGTCATGGCCCTCCTGATTTACAAAAAAATGAAATATACTAGAAATTAGTTTCGAACCAAGCAGGACTTATTTCCAAAATACCAAATTGAAATTCCAAAATTTTCAGTCAATCATACCTCTTGTAACATCAATCCTGGGACACACTGTATATATGTTCTTTACTTTCTAGTCACAGCACGAGGCATGCCTAACCAGCCTTTAGAGCTGCGGTGAATATTGACTCACAGAGGCTAGTAAGCTAGTATTGTTTGCAAAATACTATATATATAACAAACATCTTAACATCTAGGTGTTAAACCTACAGGTTTTGCCGAAGGCATCCTTCCAACTTGTTGCCGAAAAGTTTAGGTCTTCAAATGACTGTCCGGTTGCCAAAAAGACGAAGTGTAATCGCTAACCGTTCATCAACAGTAATAGCAGTTCTCACAACTTCTTATCTTCTTAATAAATGGTCTAACTTTTTCCAATAAAGTCACAAAGTTTTGCTCGGACACCTCAAATGGTTGTAGTAATATATTTCGGCGAGTCTCGTAGTTCTTAGTAAAGCACCTGGGAAAATTTATTTTTCGTCAGTCCACTTCTTGTACCACAGTTTCCGTATGTTTCTTTTCGACCTTTCATGATAAAGATAACGATAAAGATAAATAGACTCTTTATTTAAACATAGTCCAGTCAAAAAAATGGTGATTTTTCCGTAACAAAATTGCGTATTTTTCTCAGCGGTTCTATGTTTCCTGGGGTGCTGAATCCGAATTTCAGGTTTTCTGCCGTGTAGGAGGTCGGCTTCTCAACGAAAAACGCAAGAAACCTCAAATTTTTCGCACTTTTTTAAGTTTTTCACTTATATCTCGAAAATTATGCGTTTTTCGAAGATGACCAATCTATAGAAAATTAAAGTAGACAAAATTTCCTCAAGACGGTAGGAGCACTAAAGATATAAAACAAAGAATGGCGCAGGGCCGAGTTGCGTTTAACAAAAAGAAACAACTATTATGCTCGAGAACGGTTAATATAGAGACTAGGAAGAGACTCTTAAAATCGTACGTATGGAGTACGGCATTATACGGGTGCGAAACTTGGACAATAGGGGAAGCGGATCGAAAAAGAGTAGAAGCGTTTGAAATGTGGTGCTACAGGCGCATGATGAAGATACCATGGATAGATAAGGTTAGCAATAGGGAAGTATTAGAAAGAGTTGGGGAAAAGCGAAAGGTATGGAAGACAATAAAGAGGAGGAGAGATAGGATGGTAGGACACCTTCTGAGACACGAAGGAATAGTTCGCGACATACTAGAGTCAGAGATAGGAATGAAAAGAGGTAGGGGTAGGCCTAGATTAGACTACTGCTCTCAAATAGTTAGGGATGTAGGATGTTCTACTTTTAGGGAAATGCGTAGGTTAGCTCAGGATAGAAAAGAATGGAGGTACGCGTCCAACCAGTCTTCGGACTGAGAACCTTATGATGATGAAAATTTCCTACAAAATGCACTAGTCAACTTTGATTTTCTGACGAGAGGTATCGGCGCTAGAGCGCGCTGAAAAACGGCGACTTTTTGGCCCTTCTGCGAAAACGTCAGAAACGTCCACTTCCGCCACCTACAACTTGAAAAATATACGTTATCAACAAAAACCGTTATACCACTTGCGGCATTATGCATCTTTACTAATCATTTTTCTCTATAATAACATTAATCATTAAATTACATTTTCTTCAGTTGAAGAACAGCAACAACTCGCTGTTCAGCCTGGACCTTCCACAGCCCCTGACCCTTTGCCTGGACCTTCCATTGCCCAAGATCCTTCACCTGAACCTTCTAGTACCCAAGAAACATTGCCTGGACCACCAACAACAAAACAGAGACGACTAAAATAACTACGCACATGACATCAGGTATTTCTTCATACATCGATAGTTCACCATACAACTTATCTGTCTTTTGTAACCACGTTCTAACACTAAATGCCTTCTTTCTTTTTCAGATGGAGAACCTACTCGAAGTGATGACCCAATCCTGGGCTCGACTTTCACTTATTTCATGACACATGTACATTACTACATACAGATTTCATATTCAGCTTTATATTCAGGGTCATGTACCTATATATCGTAAACATAATTTGTTAATGTTTTCATCAAACATGCTTTACCATCAATTCATTCAAAACAACCTCTTTTAAGCGAAAGTATAGCGCCGATGAGAGTTATACAGGTGGGAGTGGTCGTTTTGGGTGTAGGGCGCACAAGTCATTTTTCGGAATTTTCGCTTTGCTCCCTCCCTCCTACGAGAAAATTGAATGTTAGAGACGTCTCTTGTAGAAAATTTAATGCACTTTCAAGTGGTATAACGGTTTTTGTTGATAACGTATATTTTTCGAGTTGTAGGTGGCGGAAGTGGACGTTTCTGACGTTTTCGCAGAAGGGCTAAAAAGTTGCCGTTTTTCAGCGCGCTCTAGCGCCGATACCGCTCGTCAGAAAATCAAAGTTGACTAGTGCATTTTGTATAAAATTTTGTCTACTTTAATTTTCTATAGAATGGTCATCTTCTAAAAACGCATAATTTTCGAGACATAAGCGAAAAACTGAAAAAAGTGTGAAAATTTTGAGGTTTTTTGGGTTTTCGTTGAGAAGCCGACCTCCTACACGGCAGCAAACTTGAAATTCGGATTCAGCACCCCAAAAAACATATAGAACCGCTGAGAAAAAAACTTCCTCAATTTTGTTACGAAAACGGCAGTTTTTAACACCGATTGACTGGACTAACAACGAGTTACAATGAGTTATCTTCACATGTCTTTGGTATTGGATTAAATTAGCTCCTATTTATTACAAATGTATCTAATTAATGAATTAAATACGTGATTATTATAGAAGTTTAGCAGTACGTAGTACAAGCGAGCTTGACGTTCTCATCACACATGTTTGATGAAACTGGTAGTCCGCGGATGTGGCCAAGTTTGAGTATTCTATAAAAATGTTGCCTGCGCATACCATACATAGGAATGAAAGAACATGTACTGACCATACAATTAAAAGTTTTCGTGAGCGCTATGTAAATAATGTTCATGTATTTCATTAAATCCTGTATTATGGGATCGCCACATCTATGGGAAATACGTGTGCACGTGCAAGCCCTACATACAAGACGCTGCGTTAGTGAGGCCCTTGAAGGTGTCTTAGCATCCCATCTCTTGGTTTCTTCTATTCTTTGTTGTTTTCCATACCTTTTGCTTTTCTCCAACTCTTTCTAATACCTCCTTATAACTTTATTGAACCTCTAAACCACATAAATTTGAAGCACCTACGTATTTTGGCAACAAAGTTGCCATCCTCGGTAGAAACAGAAATAATAGTACCTAATACACTTACGAGTACTTGCTTGAGATATGGCGGAGTAGGTAAACTTCGAAATTCTCAGAGTAGTGTATTACTATTATTTCTTTTTCTACCGAGGTTGGCAACTTAATTACCGAAATACGCTTATAGGTTTTTCAAATTTATGCTGTTTACGGGTGCGGTTGATTGAATTTTATTTAACCACAAATTGTAACATTTTGAGTCATTAATCGCCTGTATACAGGTTGGTGCTGCATTGTGGAGTATATAACATACATTACAGTGTTTTTTTGAAATGAAATAATAGATATTCCGGGTACGTGGGACGTGGATCGTATAAGAAAATTGAATCTTTTTGGTAGACTTACCACGTAAACGTAATTCTTTATCGCTGGATCTAAATAAAACATGCGAATTGTTACGAAGCTTGCAATTCCTGAACACAACAATTCAATATTTAACGCTCTTTTCCTTCAAAATAAGCATATCTACGCTCCTTCCACGTTCCATGAATACAGTCGACGTTGATGAAATGCCACGTGCAGTAGCGTACTCTAGTGTCGCAGATGCATTCTTTATAACGCATATAACAACCGAAAGCTGGGTAGCATCTTTTGTGAGATGCGTTTAGGGGCGAAAGTTGTGTGTGGGAGATACAACTGCTCAGCGGGGCGCAAATTTCTATCCAAAAAGATTTTGATTGAATTTAGGGTTTATTCCGCACGTTAAGTTTCTAAGATTGAGACACGGTGCTCTGAATACCAGAGTGACCAACATGATGGCCTGTTCCATATTCACATAAGAGCGCGTGAAATTTTTATGTGCTGGAATATGATAATGAAATTTGATCGAGTATTTGATTTACTTATACATATATTCTTGCTAAACAATCAAATAAAACAAAACTGTGTCAACGTTATGCACTTCGTTAACGCAGATCAGTGGCGGCTCGTGACTTGGGGAATGGGTGAAGCAGCTTCGCCGCACCACACCCACCCCTTGCGACCATCAACAAAAGAAGTGTTTCAATCCTCGCGACACATAAAAGTTGCGTTTTACACTGCCTTGCCCAAAGGGCGAGAGAAAATAAAATTACATTGTTAGTAATAATACTTTTTTACCCACAATCGGTCTGTAATCAGAGACTAATATAGAGAACCGTGAAAAGAGGATCTAAATCTAAATAGTATTTTACCGCCCCACTGCGCTAAAAATACTTTATTGCCCTAAGGACGTTTCTTTGCAAAATTGACTGAGTCAACAAAAACTGCTTGTGACCCAGCTTCTTTTATTTTCGCTTGAAGACCATGTAATTGCCCTGACGTCATGCTTGCACCATGAAAACATTGTCCAATAAGTTTTGTTTTATAGCCAAATTTTTCGAGGCACCTTGCTATAAGGTTCAACAATGTTTCGGCAATCCTGCTGGAACCGACATCATGAAATCCTAAAAAATCTTTCCAACTGTCCGTCGGGATTAACCGAGGGATTAACACACCTAAATTACAATGCTACACTAAAATTTTTGGACAATATCTGTGGAATCATCCACATGAACAGAAAAAAAATATATTCTTTTATTTTCCTTTCCATATGCTCGTCGATATATTGCGAAATGCAGTCAATTATGTATTTCAGTATTTCGTTTTGAATAGTCTTAGAATTGGTAGTAAACACGGGCGTGATTTTTTATAGTGCTCTTGAATGTCTTATGCAGCTTATCGATACAGTTTCCGCGATTAATTCAAAACACATCTTGGAAACTTCCGCGAAATGATAGATCTTGTTTACTCAAGTAAAAAACTGCAAGAATTCAATAACTTGCAGCTGCATAAAACTCATTTTCATTGAAATGTTTAATATACGCCTATACGGCCTATAATTTTCTTTTAAGAAAGCATCCTCAATAATACTTACATTATTCTTCAACTTTCAGAAACCAAATGCACGTATATGTGCTCAGAAGATCCTTCATGTTTATCATTAAAACCGCTCTTATTCGACACACCTGACTTAACACTAATAATAAATTAAACACGGCATACAAAAAAACTTATTCAAATAGTAACTGCCACACAACTACTCGAATTCGGAGTACCACCCCTTTTTAAAATTTCGATTGTACACTTTGTTTTTATTTTTGTTACCACCTAAAACTGGCACATGTTTTTCACAACTTAAAAAATCTTTCTTCCACCGTAAATAAACACATACGAGATCACAAAACGCATCGCAGTGCGCAGCGCATGATTTCCAAGATACAAGTTTCCAACATACCACGTGACATGCAGAAACTGTAGGTATCGCGTCACATATGCTAGAATACCAATGTCTCCTAGCCTTGTTTATATACATAAGATAGACAAGGCTCTTAGCTAGGTTACCATGGCAACCACGATTACACACGATTATTAGGAGGCAAACAATACTCTATATGTTGGACGCGTGCACGGTGCCGTCAACGCGTAGAACTTGCGAGTTGCTGTTTCATATGAGCGCAGAGCGGCGGAGAGAAATTATAGGACGTCGGATGAACATAAGCTAAAAGAACTAATTCTAAAGGTGATATTTTATAATTCTAATAATATAAAAGGAATTAATTTTGAGATCAAAATAATATTTGACGAAAAAAAAATTAATATATGTAATATTAGAGAAAAGAAAAGTTATTCCGGAAATTTTAGGTGAAGCAACGCTTCACCTGCGTCATGGGACGAGCCGCCACTGACGCAGATGAGCTCTATCTTTCAGGGACCGTAGGTAATACCTATGCATGTATAAAATGCCGGGTAATTCAACGTTTTGGAAAAGTTAAATGACGCGTTTATTTTTAAAACGATATAAAGAAGTTTTGTATACAAACTTTTGTACTCTGTAGTAAAATAATTTTTTGCCATACATATAGCGTGTCCCATATTTATTTGCTGTGGAGAAAGCAACTTCGTTATTTTAAGTAGAACATAATTTGCTTGGTCGATTTTACGATGAGATTGTATATGGTGTTTGTTTAAACTTCACATTTTTCGAATTTTTGCAAGTTTCTCGTTAATTTGGACACAAGCAGGGCAATTTTAAAAATTAAATATCCTGAGATATAATGCTGTGGAGTGATATCTTGAGAGAATAAAAGCAATATGCAGGAATAATTATCTACGGTTGCCGTAATAAAAACCTAGAAATATTACAGGGTATAATTACAAAATTAATATTACACAGTGTGTCTCCTTAGAGATGCAAACACCTCGATATCGTCTTTGTTTTTAAAGTAATAGGATTAAATTTTTACGAGCTGTTCATCTCCATAAACTGCTTTTTCCACATTTACAAACTTTGATTTGTTGTAAATTCTTTGCCCTCTATGATCCACACATCAAAACGGCAAATTTATATAATTTACTAGCGATTTTTTTATCAAAAAAGGTTATTTAAGTTATTCAGAGTCGTATAAAATACTCGATTACCAAATTTCGTTGAACAATTAAAATTTTTATGATTTTACGAATTCTTGTAGTATCAGATTTACTATACTGCTCACTATTATAATTATAAGTGGCAAGAGTGTCATATAATATGCATCTTCATCATCATCATCATCATCATCATCATCTTCTTCTTCTTCATCTTCTTCTTCTTCTTCATCTTCTTCTTCATCTTCTTCTTCATCTTCTTCTTCTTCATCATCTTCTTCATCATCTTCTTCATCTTCTTCTTCTTCTTCATCTTCTTCTTCTTCTTCTTCTTCTTCTTCTTCTTCTTCTTCATCTTCTTCATCTTCTTCATCTTCTTTATCTTCTTCATCTTCTTCATCTTCTTCATCTTCTTCATCTTCTTCTTCATCTTCTTCATCTTCTTCTTCATCTTCTTCATCTTCTTCTTCATCTTCTTCTTCTTCTTCTTCATCTTCTTCATCTTCTTCTTCTTCTTCATCTTCTTCTTCTTCTTCTTCATCTTCTTCTTCATCTTCTTCTTCATCTTCTTCTTCATCATCATCTTCTTCATCTTCATCTTCTTCTTCATCTTCTTCATCTTCTTCTTCATCTTCTTCATCTTCTTCTTCATCTTCTTCTTCATCTGCTTCATCTTCTTCTTCATCTTCTTCATCTTCTTCTTCATCATCTTCATCTTCTTCTTCATCTTCTTCTTCTTCTTCTTCTTCTTCTGCCTTTATTCATCCACTCCTGGATATAGGCTTCTTCCATACATTTCTATACGTCTCTATATAAGGCCATTCGGTGCCAGTTTCGTCCTGCCACTTTTTTTACGTCATCGAGCCATCTTTTTTGCGGTCTTCCCACACTCCGCTTTGTTGTTCGTGGACGCCACTTTACAATCCGTATAGTCCATTTATCAGGGTTCTGTCTTGCCACGTGTCCAATCCATCGACATTTGAGTTCAGCTACACGTTCTATGACATCCTTTACCTTTGTACGTCTTCTTATGTCTACGTTTTGTATCTTGTATATAATATGCATATGTCTCTAAATTTTCAAAATAGCTTTAGATTTGACAAAATTGACAAAAAATGTCAGTAACAAACAAGAAGTTCAGAAAAGAATCATCTTAAAACCTAGCAAAATCGACCAAGTAATCCGAAAATGGAGTCGAATAGAGACGGTTCCTTTTAAAATAATGAAAATGAGTGGTATTGGATCGTTCCAACAACCTTCGAGCAAATACCGCGCCTGGCACTGAATTACAAAACAAATCCAGATTTCTTTGCACCACGAGATATCGCAGAATGCTACTCCAGCTAGCTGGTATTGAGATATTTATAACATGTCTCTACGTACATTACTTCATGTAACAATATTCGTTTTATAGGTTATACTAAATATTTGGGATGAAATAATGAAGTTGACGGAAGTTGATTTATACTTATTAGGAAATATGGGATACGCTGTGTAACGAAAATTATTTGGTAAATAGAAAAGTAGGTACCTATTGATATTTCGTGAAAGTACTGATAATGTAATTGGCCGTAAACACTTAGAAAGCCGATTATTATACAGAATTACTTACCTGGCGAATTTAATTTTTGAGGTTACGAATAAACAAAATCAGAAATTGATCATTTTAGAATGTCGTCACACAATTGACAGCTGGAGGGCAAACATTTGTTTTGTTTGAAGCTTAGCGGAGGGAAGAAGAGGAGGAATAACAAAGCAGATGTTTGTGTTACCATTTGGCACCAAAGAAAAGGGGCGTTTTACGCCGAGAATTGAACGAAAATTATTAAAATGATATGACTAGTTGCACTATTGTGTAACAATGCATAATTGGAATGCTGGTTACATCGAACAGACTTGGATTAGCTTTCATAATTGTTCTCTCTATTGCAACCGCGTCACGGAGCGAGAGCCGTGGCATATCCAGATGAAGAGAGAAACACGAGCCGCTACGTCACGATTGTAAATAAACAAGAGCACGAGAAGAGTGGTGGTGGCACGTCACGCGTTTCGATGGTAGGAAGGCGAGTCTGACCGCCGAACCTATTCGGGTGGCTATAAAAGGAGCCACACAGCAGAGGTCCAGAAAGAATCTTTTTCACCGATTTGCGAAGAAGAATTCTCTCCACCCGCGTCCGATAAATATTAACCGACAGTCCGCTTGAATGAGTTTAATTCACGGCGTGTGATTTTCTGTTCATTCCCGTATCCGATTTATTCTCGAAGAATAAATACCCAAGTCTTCATCGCTAATACTTAATTATCGAAGCCGAAGGGCTACCAATAATTAAGTTAACAAGACCGGAGTTACTTGACTTGTAGCGGAAGCGTAGCTGATTTAATTAGGTAGGTCCATTTACCAGTACAGGTGCAGGAAAGTAAGAACCGACATAGTTTTTCATTCATTGCGGCGGATTACACAGCCTTGTCGATGTGCAGCGGATGGTTCTTACAATAATCTGCATATGTCCTGGGGTGGTCCCGTCAGTTATAAAGCTTGTGCACGTCAAATAATAAACCAGTCTCGCACGGGATTACACCCTTGATGTTCTAACGTACATCCCAGACTTGAAACCCCGACCGGTCGCACTATAGGTGCTATTACGAAACCGCAAGTATCCGGAACAGTTAATCATACGACGAGGCTGCCCGTATTCAAGTGATAGCTGATCCCGAAGGAATAGTCCACGAGCTAGGCATCTAGCCCAGATCTCGTGCGCTACTCGCTCGAGAAACCGGTTACAGTACCGTCCTGCTTTTAATACTAGAATTTCTCATTTATTTTTTATGTATATATTTTCCTGTAAATATCCGTTTCATATTCCGTTTAAAATGTAAATAGTTATATTAATAGAAACCATTTTAATTTGTTTATGTTTTATAATTCACCGTTTAGTATGCAATAACGAACCCTCCCTTCTTCGACTATTGAGCAAAGGGTATTATCGACGATCTCGACCTGACCAGATGCAACCCCGTTATATCGTTACAAAGGTAACGATCCGATTAGCCTAGATATACAGAGCGTACCAGATACCGATACCGAAACCGAAAGAGCGCGCTGTATATCTGGCTCCAGAGCGTCACTAGGAAGTGTCGTTGTATACTTTCACCGAAACCAATCCGATATCGTTGCATAAGCGGAGTCTTGGAGAGGACCAGGCACTTCCAGGAAGTTCACAATTACCGAGGAGTGGTATGGGCTGGAATCGATTTTCACCATAGAATGGGCTTCGTTTGTCTGGATGGAGCCAAGAACCAGCGCCGTTATATTAAACAAGTTTTTGCATCTGTTGTGCAACCATATTCATATGCTGCAGGTCCAGATTTGGTTTACATGCGGCCCAGTGCTCGTCCTCATATTGCACGTCAGGTACAAAATTGGTTTGAAGAAGAGAACATTGCCCTTTTACCATGGCCTCCTCAGTCTCCCGACCTCAGTCTCATTGAGCATGTGTGGGACATGCTGCAGAGACAACTTTTTCCAGTTATGGCAAACATTCAGGGCCGTCTTGAGTTTGAAAATGCACTGAGAGAGCAGTGGGCCCTTTTGCCACAAGATGCAATCGATAGGCTTATTTTAAGTATGCCTAGGAGGTGCCGGGCAGTGATTAATGCCCGAGGAGGCAATACATCGTATTAAGTACAAATTTCAAAATATTAAGGTTATCAGAAATACACTCTTTTATTCAACTTCAACATAAATTTCTACCAAAAAGTGAGCCAAGAAAATATTAACTACTTTTATTTTAATACACAATGTATTGTTTTCCAATTAAATGTTTATTTACATTATTAAACAAATAATGCAAAACAATACAAGTTTATTTTTAGCCGATTTTGTACTAGACAAGCTAATCAAATAAAAAATAGTGTAATTTACTCGCTTTGACTTGTAAATCATACAATGAAAATTATTATTTGTGTTCCTTAGACAATTTTGAGCAGTGTGCTTACACATACAGAATTTGAATCATTTCCTGCCAGGGAAATGTTATAAATCATGACGTGCAGTGATATGCTTGACATATGACATGTACTCCTAAATAGCGTTCATTTAAATAGCGCATCTCCCTAAAATCGATTCTTAATTTGCATAAACCACGGGGGTTTGCTAAACTAAGAAACCATGGAATGTATTTTATAAAGTGCTATTTACACAGATGCACCCTTTGTGCTTTTGCAAACTAAACCAGGTACATACGGCCTGTCTCACTCGACGTTGACAGGCATGGACAATACAACTTACATTAATCCGGAAATGCAATACCCCATTTACAAAAGGAAAAAATTCTGGCGCCTTTTTATTTATTAAAAAAATGAAAAAATCTGACTTTGAAAACCACTGCATATTTTCATATACTCTTTGTATAAAAGTTGAACTTTAAGTTCATGTACACAGTCGAGAAAAGTCATGCTTTTCCGATGTTTGAAGAAAAAATAAAAATTCAACCTTAAGAACTTTTCATTGATGCGGTTATATGTTTTTCGACCAGCAGTTATGGGGAAAATTGAGGAAACTTCGATTTTTCTTACCGACGCCATCATAATATGGTAGTTTCGCATATTTGAATTTTACATTTTTTTTTGTTAGTTGAAGTGTCATTCGACCCTCTTATTCCGAAAGTTGCCCCTGATGTTCCAAGAAAAGTTTGAATCACGAAATTTTTCCCAGAAGGCTATGAAAATTGAAACAGATTCTAAAGTACACAGAGACAATTGGTAAGAATCTATCAATTTATTATAGTACTGTGCTATAACTTATAAGTATCGTATAGTGTTTACAACAGATAGGTAGTTAATTTTTAATTAAAACGGCTGACGGATTTTCTAGTTTAGATAAATACCTACATTTCATGTATATACATATATACACTGCAACAAGAATGCCACTTTTATTTATTTATTTTATTTATTTAGCTCAAAATGAATACCTATTTAATTAATATTTCCGAAAGACGTCAACCAAATTATAAATGCATTGAAAGAACAGCTTCCTAGCCACAACTATACTGGCGGACGCGCTTAGCGCGCGTTTTCTTTTCGTTTATATGTCGTAGCCTCCTAGTGAAATCCGTCATTGCATGAAAAGCCTAGGCACTTCATAAACGGCCAGCATGTCATGGAAACATCTAGGATTACTATAATTAACACACTGCTCACTGGCCGACAATGAAATGAGGCAAGTCCAGCAGGCAAGGGGCATTGCATTCATAGGGCATCGCATTCTGTTTATTTTACTAGCCCGTAGATCGCAACGAGTCGCACTGCACAGTGCGCGAGCATGCACTCAGTTTCAGGCGGAGTTGCGGACGGAATCTCGCCGGTCTCCCACATTTACCATAAACATTTTATTACGCTACCTACCTTTCCAATTTTTTTCTCCATTTTTTCCTTATACAACCTATTACAATGTTCGCACATCATGTAGCGAAAAATACTCTCTATCCGATGCAACACACAAGTATACCTATATGGTCTCATCGAAAAAAATGTTCGATGGCGTCATATCTCGACTCAAGTGTTTTATAAAAAACCGCCCCGTCAGTTTCCTACGGACCATCTCTGATATACGAATGCAAAAACTCAGTAAAATCTGTTGAGCCGTGCACTCCCGCAAAATTGCCAACAGACACGCACACGCACATGCACACACACATACATACGGGCGGAAATGCGCTCCCCTGCCAAAAAGGCTTAGAATGATTTGAAACGTCCACATTTGATGAAATATCACCATGGTTAAAAAACGACTATTACAATAGCTACCTAGCCTCAGCTAGGAAGCTAAAAATTTTGATAAAAATTTCAAAGAAAACTGTGTCGTAAAAATATTTTTATGGCGAATTTTTAAAATACTGAGGTGGTGTGTATTTCTTACTTACCTGAGTCAATGCCGTCTTGATATCAAGACAGCGATGCCTGAATGGTGCTGTTAAAAGGTAATGGTGTTATATTAAATAAGGTAGTTATTATCCATCATCATAAAGTTTTCAGTCCGAAGACTGGTTGGACGCGTATCTCCATCCTTTCCTATCCTGAGCTAACCTACGCTTTTCCCCAAAAGTTGAACATCTTACATCCTAAACTATCTGAGAGCAGTAGTCTAACCTGGGCCTACCCCTACCTCTTTTTATTCCTGTCTCTGACTCTAGTACGTCGCGAACTATTCCTTCGTGTCTTAGGTGTCCTACCATCCTATCACTCCTATTATTTATTGTCTTCCATACCTTTCGCCTTTCCCCGACTCTTTCTAATACCTCCCTATTGCTAAACTTATCTATCCACTGTATCTTCATCATGCGTCTGTATTAGCACCACATTTCAAACGCTTCTACTCTTTTTAGATCCGCGAACTAAGCCTTCGTGCCTCAGAAGCTGTCCTACAATCCTATCTCTCCTATTCCGTACTGTCTTCCATAAATTTAGATTTTCTTCAATTCTTTCTAATACCTATCTGTTGCTAACCCTATCTAACCACGGTACTTTCATCATGCGTCTATAGCACCACAATTCAAATGCTTCTAATTTTTTCCTATCCGCTTCTTCTGTCGTCCATGTTTCGCACCCATACAATGAAGTACTCCATACATACGTTTTTAAAAGCTTCTTCTGAGTTTCTACATTTATCATTCTACAGCACAATAGTTGTTTCTTTTTATTAAATGCAACTTTATTTTATATCCCTAGAGCTCCTACCATCCCGAGTTATTTCTTATTTGACTTTCTATATAGCAGAAATCTTGAGACTTTCTCCATCTTTTCGTTTCCAATTTGTATTTTCGTTCTAGTTCTGTTTTCACGCCCCTTACACACTAAAATTTTGTTTTTCTTTTTATTGATCTTCACACCATAGCCCTCCGTCAAAACCGCTTCCATTTCATTCAGAGCCCTTCCTAATTCTTTTTTGCTGGATGCTAATACTGCTATATCATCCGCGAATCTGAGCATATTAATAGTTTGGTCCTGTATATTAATTCCAGTAGCTATTCTGTCTTTAACAATATTAATCGCCTCTTCAATATATAAATTGAAAACTAGAGGCGATAACGCACATCCCTCCCTCACTCCCTTTCGGATATCTACTTCTCTATGTTCCTGCTCAAATTCTATAACTGCCGTTTGCTTTCTGTATAGATTATGAGTTATTCTTCTATCCGCATACTTCATCCCTACATTTTTGAGCACTGCTTTCATTTTACATTGTCGAAGGCTTTTCCAAATCTACAAATCCTATATAGGCGCTCTTTCCCTTTTCTATTGTTTTTTCTATTATTACTCGTAAACTAGAATGGCCTCGCGTGTTCCTTTATTTCTCCTAAATCCGAACGGATCTTCTCCTAATATTTCTTCCGCACTTTTCTCCATCTTTCTTTGCACAATCCTAATTAATTTTTTGGACGCGTAGGAACTTAAACTGATCGTTCTAAAATTTTCACACCTATCGGCGCTTTTCCTTTTTGGCAAAGCTACTATGACGTTACGCTTGTAATCTTCTGGAATCTCGCCTGTCTGGGATATGCAGCTAACTAGTTTAAATAAACGCTCTATTACCTCTTGATCTGCGCACTTTAAGATTTCTGCCTGCAAGCCATCTATACCTGGTTCTTTATCGTTTCTTAAACTTTTTAGTGCTAGCTCAATCTTTTCTCTCATTATAGGGTAGCCTATATTGTCCCCCTCTACACTACTTTCCCTTTCTAATATATCACCTACTTCTTGTCCCGCATATAAGTTTCCCAAATATTCTTTCCACCTATCTGCCTCGCCGCAGGATAACTGCTGCCTCGTTTCTAATGTTTTTGCTACTAGATCCAGTTTCTCTGAAATTTCTCCTAATTATTTTATATGCTTCATCAGTATTTCCTACTCCGAACTTATCTTCCACTTCGTTGCATTCAATATCAATTCATTGCTCTTTGGCTTTCCTACATTTCCGAATAATTTCCTGCTTGATCGCCTTATATCTTTCATCGAACCTATTTTTATATTTTCGCTTCTTCTCTATTAGACTCACAGTATGTTTTGTTATTCAGGGTTTTCTATTTTCATTCTGTTTATGACCCAAAATATCTCTAACTGTGGAATCTAAACTATTTTTAATGCAATTCTATTCTACCTCTACATCCCTAACCATATTTTCACCCGCACACTTTAGTACTTCGTTCTCGAATTCGTTCTCGAATTCGCGTGTATCGTCATCTTTTAGTTTCCCTAGAGCCTAGAGCCTAGACTAAGATATCTTCTACCATTTTTTCCTTTGAAATTGTCTACAGCTGTTAAGTATACTTATTAAAGTAATATCTACTAAATGTTCCAGTATAATGAAAATAATATGAGAATTTTTTTGTGCATGGAGCCACACTAAGTTCTTTGTCATTTTTGTGCCATAGTGTCTTTGAATCTCTAACCTAGTTTTTATTATAATATAGACTTTTATACCTCTAAAATTGTTCATCATCATCATAAGGTTCTCAGTCCGAAGACTGGTTGGACGCGTACCTCCATTCTTTTCTATCCTGAGCTAACCTACGCATTTCCCTAAAAGTAGAACATCCTACATCCCTAACTATTTGAGAGCAGTAGTCTAATCTAGGCCTACCCCTACCTCTTTTTATTCCTATCTCTGACTCTAGTATGTCGCGAACTATTCCTTCGTGTCTTAGAAGGTGTCCTACCATCCTATCTCTCCTACTCTTTATTGTTTTCCATACCTTTCGCCTTTCCCCAACTCTTTCTAATACTTCCCTATTGCTAACCTTATCTATCCACGGTATCTTCATCATGCGTCTGTAACACCACAGTTCAAACGCTTCTACTCTTTTCCTATCCGCTTCTCCTATTGTCCAAGTTTAGCACCCGTATAATGCCGTACTCCATACATACGACTTTAAGAGTCTCTTCCTAGTCTCTATATTAACCGTTCTCGAACATAACAGTTGTTTCTTTTTGTTAAGCGCAACTCGGCCCTGCGCCGTTCTTTGTTTTATATCTTTAGTGCTCCTACCGTCTTGGGTTATTTTACTTCCTAAGTAGCAGAAATCCGCGACCTCCTCTATCTTCTCATTTCCTATTTGTATTTCAATTTTAGTTCTATTTTCACTCCATCTACATACCAAAATTTTAGTTTTCTTTTTATTGATTTTCATGCCGTAGCCCTGTGTCAAAACTGCTTCCATTTCATTCAAAGCCGCTCCTAATTCTTCTTTGCTAGATGCTAACACTGCTATATCATCCGCAAATCTGAGCATATTAATAGTTTGGCCCTGTACATTGATCCCTGAGGCTGTTCTTTCCTTAACAATATTAATCGCATCTTCGATATATAAGTTGAAAACTAGAGGTGACAATGCACATCCCTGTCTCACTCCCTTCCGGATATCTACTTCCCTTCGTTCCTGCTCACATTCTATAACTGCCTTTTGCTCTTTGTAGAGATTATGTATTATTCTTCTGTCCCTGTATTTCATCCCTACCTTTCTCAGCACTTCGAACATCTTCCCCCATTTTACGTTGTCGAAGGCTTTTTCTAAATCTACAAATCCTATATATACGCTCTTTCTCTTTTCTATCGTTTTTTCTATAATTACTCGTAAAGCTAGAATGGCCTCGCGCGTTCCTCTATTTCGTCTAAATCCGAACTGATCTTCTCCTAATATTTCTTCCGCCTTTTTCTCCATCCTTCTTTGCACAATTCTAGTTAAAATTTTTGACGCATGGGAAGTTAAACTGATAGTTCTAAAATTTTCGCATCTATCCGCGCCTTTCCTTTTTGGCAAAGCTACTATGATGTTCCGTTTGTAATCTTCTGGAATCTCGCCTGTCAGGTATATGTGACTAACTAATTTAAATAAACGATCCATTACCTCTTGACCTGCGCACTTTAAGATTTCTGCCTGCAAGCCATCTATACCTGGTGCTTTATTATTCCTTAAACTTTTTAGTGCTAGCTCAAACTCTTCTCTCATTATAGGACTCCCTAGGTTATCCCCTTCTACACTGCTTTCACTTTCTAATATATCTTGCACTTCCTGTCCCGCATATAAGTTTCCTAAATATTCTTTCCACCTATCTGCCTTCTCCCCGCTTTCGATTAGGATATCTCCTGCCTCATTCCTAATGCTTTTGGTACTAGATCCAATTTCTCTAAAATTTCTCCTAATTATTTTATATGCTTCATCAGTCTTTCCTATTTCGAACTTATTTTCCACTTCTTTGCACTTATCGTCGATCCATTGCTCTTTCGCTTTCCTACATTTCCGAATAATTTCCCACTTGATCGCCTTATATCTTTGTTTCCCTATTTCATCTAACCTATTTTTATATTTGCGCCTTTCCTCTATTAGACTAAAATTGTTATGTAGTTAATATCTTTTTATTGACTTTTTGGTAGAAATTCATTATGAATTAATAAACTACTCAGAAAATTTATGTATTTACAATTTTACATTTTCTAATGATGAGATTGTTTATAATCTTGAAGCCGGCGGTCAAGTACTAGAATAAAGTGTTAATATTGGTGGTACGCAGAGTAGTTTATTAATTCGTAGGTACTAAAATTGTTAGTTTTGTTTGTTTAGTTAGATGATTTATGAAAGTTTATTTCTATTAAAGAGGAAAATATAATTATTTGTTGTGTAGCAGGAATAGGACAGCGGTAAAACTGAAAATAACATTAAATTGCGGAGAACTGAAAATAACTCTGATTCCCCTAAAATTACTTTCTTGTTTGGGTGGGCACCTATGGACCTGTATATTTATTTTTATTCCTGGCAAAAATGGTCAGAAAACGTTTCAAAAAGGAATAATAATTAGAGAGTTAGAGGAGATAGATTAGATCACCATGAAATTTGTTTGCACGAAAAGTGGAACTATTGTTAATTATTAAACTTGAAATACAGTTGCAAAAAACGTTAAGTACTTAATTTTAATAAAACAATTCCAGAAAATTTACCTATTTGATAAGAGACCTTCAGAAAATCCGCACCATAAGAAAATCTGTTTCATTGTAAGAAGGAACTGCGAACTACTAGGTAAAGGTTTGAGGGAGAGGTGAAAATTTCAAATTGCTGCAATAGTAATGTCCCTAATAGTTTTGTACACAGGGTGAGTAGGTCAGGGCTACGAGTGCACCGACGGGTAGGACTGAAATGTTCGCTTCTCTCTCGTATACTACAAAACATTTACATCAGAGTTCGATAGGCGCTGTTTTCATTTAAGGAAGTGCAGGACCTTTTTATAATAAAGCACATTTACTGAATTACGAGTTAAATTTTATCCTTCTAGTTAGGATTTTCTGTCGGCCACTGAAAGTATGAAAACAGTTTCATCCTTAATCTAGCGTATCGAGATCCAATTTTGATGGTGATATAGCACTCTGAATTTCGCTTGGTGCTTCATTGGTGGCAGAGCAAAACTGGAACTGGCCCACGTGACAAACAGCGGCCAAAACGGGAATTACAGTTTTCACAATTTCGCAAACTTTCTCGACAGCACTGGTAATTTTTGTAGCGTGTCCTCCCATCATATTCCCAACTCGACTTGCTAATTTTCCGAATTTCATCAAAGTGCTGCGCTGAAAGTAAAAGAAATAAAAGAGGGTAAAGTCGAATAAAAAATATTAATTAATGGATACAATGGGTCCAGCAGCCGAAAATAATATGGGTACATTAAATGCGTGGGTTAGGAAAGGGCAGAGGTATGCGCGCAACCAGAATTCGAGCTGAAAATTTTATGATGATGCATAAAAATGTGGACCACTCCAGATATCTCCTTTAAATTATGACATAAAGCAAAATGCTTGGGCACGTTAATTTTTGATGTACTTTTTTGATGCAGATTGTCTTTTTTGACCACGAGCAAAAAAATAACGACAAAATACACCTTCCAGTACAGATTCACATTTGAGGGATTCTTTAATATTTGAAACAAAAATTATACTATTCCATTTGAGAAAATAAAGTTATAGCGTAATTTTGTAACTCAAGACATGTAACTGCTGATGACCTGCATAATATTCTTGCCTTTTTCATGCTACAGCAGTTGCTCCTAGATATTGTTTTCGTTCCACTCTCTCCTTGCGGATTTTTTGTTTAGTGATTATAATTTTATATAACAAAGAATTATATAAAGAGGGAGGCCTCTCATACAACATGTTTTTAAAACATCTAATAAGGGCGCAAGAAATACGTCTGTGTGGCTGAGAAAACACGATTACATTAATTTTTGTACTCCATACACATTCAAAATATGCAATATTTGAACAAAGACCTGCTTAAAAGCACGTACGTACATAGAGACACATTATGATTGTTCCAAAGCCACCTTAGGTGGGGTAGCTTTCTGTGACGTCTCGTAGTACAAAAAATCTGGATGTAGTTATATAATTCAATACCTGGCGGGGTATTTGCCTGAGGAGTAGTTGTTCGAACGGTCCAGTAGTACTAATTACTCATATGGAACAAATATTTTAGTGCCATATTTTAATTTCATGCATTCTTATTAATTTGTATAAGTATAGTTTTACTTATTTCAGCCGTTAGAAAGTTAAGAAAATTTGGAACTGCATAAAAGTTTAGTAGCATATTGTGGAATTCTTTATGATTTTTGATATATGAGACAGCGAACTGACTGCTATTTGGTATCAGTTATTAAATTTGAATCACGTTGTGGCATCAGTTACGCCACTGGAAATATTCTCGACCTACTTCAGTACACAATAAATTCCATAAAGTGGTGACCCCGACGTGATTGGTGGTCACCCCCATAAAGTGGTGACCCCGACGTGATGCCACCCCCATAATTGGTGAACCACGACGTGAAGCCTCGGACGACATCCCCATAATTGGTGAAGCCCGACGGAATTTTATTGGCAGGAAAATGTAAGAAGAAAACCGCCGTCTAGACGTCTAGACCGCCACGACCGCTCCTCTGGAACCCACGATCAAGTAAACGACAAATTTTGTTTTATCTTACTAATGGGCAATCCACAATCACAAGAGGAGGTCATCATAGCACAGATTGCTAGCGGTGACTCGTCAGCACAACGAACGACTGGTCCAGATCCGATATTTCTGCGCCCAGCGAGATGATCAAGATTTCAAGCCGTCCAGCAACCCCACCGAGTACATCAAGGACCTCAGATGCCATTTCAATGCCCTGCGTCCTACTCCGGAGACTCGACATAATAATGTCAAGGTTTTAATTTTTAGAGACCTTGCAACAACAGACCATGTGTTCCTCTGCCACGACGCCGTAAGAACACCGCTGCAACAACTTGCCTACGTCCTAAACGACGTTAACGACGCCAGCACATCCCCTAGAAATCAAGAACCGTTCTATGTTCACGACGCTGACGATCCGATCAGGCCGTGGGGCCCGATTTCCTGACCGATTTATCGTTAATCACTCTAAAGGGGCTCCTGTGGCATCAGTTACGCCACTGGAAATATTCTTGACCTGCTTCAGTTAATTGGAACTCGAGTAAAGATGCTGACACAAAAAATTCCATAATGTAAACCGAAATTAAAAACTCTGCCATACCAGGGTATTTTAACGTTCTTGAAAAGCCAAGGTGCCTTTATTTTTGAAATAAAAAGTTTCATGCAAAAGTTGTTGTACTGAACGTTCTCTCTTTACTAAAATTATTTTTTGTCATAGATTCTGTCCCATATTATTTGTTGTATGGAAATCAACTTCTTTATTGATTGTATTTTCAGATTACTTGATCGATTTTATTATGAAGTCGTATAAAGTGATTTTTGTTTAAACTTCGTATTTTTGAGTCATTGGCATTTGTCTTGAAATTTTAACAGATGTAGAGCACTTTTCAAAATTAAATATCTTTGAATTAAATAAAGCTCTACTTAGGTATAATCATATTTTGGGAGAGTGAAAGCAATTTGTATATGTAGAAGTAACTACTGTCATCACAAAAATTAGAAAATATTATCTATACAAGGTTTGAGCAATTGACAAGTTTAGAAAATTTCAAAAGCCTATATAACTTGCTAATTTCAAATAGAAGTATACATTTTATAACCATTATTGGATTCTCCATAAAATTTACTTTCATGTTACTGTGTACACTTCCCTATATATAAAGTTATTGGTTTTTGAAATATTAACATTTTCTAGTAGGTAAGAACTGTCAAATTAAGCCGCTTAATTAAAGTAATGCCTGGTTTATAATGGATGTTAACTTAAACTTATGCTGTAACCTTAAAATATAAAACATACAAATAAGTGCGTCTGTTCATAATAGGAAAGAATATGATGTTAACTTATGCCGGTAACCCAGTAGTTGGCGATATTTTATATCTTACAGCATACGGAATAAGTTCGACCAATCACGTTAATGCGTTACCAACTTCACTTTTAACGACGGCCACTTATGTTTACGTTTTGTTTTGCTGTAGGTTATGTTGTTTTATTTCGTTCTTG
The DNA here is from genome assembly GCA_963966045.1 of Xestobium rufovillosum. NCBI lineage: Eukaryota > Metazoa > Arthropoda > Insecta > Coleoptera > Ptinidae > Xestobium > Xestobium rufovillosum. The sequence continues at coordinate 40,606,963 of OZ014494.1, read as the reverse complement.
TTGAATGAGATTTAACAAACGAACAACATTCATGGGACATTCTTATATAAACAAAAAATTTTTCGGAGGTCAATATTTTTCGTATCTTGAAGAAGATTAGGAACATGTCCTTTCTCACGCCGTTTTTGATTCATTGGCGTTTTCTTTTCAGCTTTTTGTATGCTGCTGCTACTACTGTAGTAGTTAAGATAACCACAAACACACCTCAAACAAATCCATCAGTATCAAATTCATCCATAGCAAGCTATTTTTCGGTTTTCGTGTACTACTCAAATAAGGTTATGTTCTTATGTTTTGTATGGCGACGCCCAGAATAACCGTAAAATACGCCTGCATTGTGAACCATGTCCCTTAAGTTAACGGCATAAGTTACCAGACTCTAAGTTAGCAGAATAAGTTAACATCCATTATAAACCAGCCATAACAGTACCTAGGCATAAAACAGTAATGAAAATGTTAACAATAATAAATATTTACAAACATAGGTACTTGAAAATTCATGAGTATCTAGCCTGTGAATTCTTGCACTTAGTGCAAGTGTAGTTGCTAGCAATAGTGTAAGACATGTAGTGAACATTTTAATTTTAGAAAGAGTACGTGATTAAATGATTTGTTATGATATTTATTGTGAAATACAATGCAGGAGATGAAAAACTGAGGCCCAGCGACATCATCCTCCCTCGAAAATAATAGTAATAAAACAAATAGTAATTCTTATTAAAACAGTTTTAGGAGTGTGATTGTAGAAATACTGCAAGATGTTTCATCGTTTGTTTCTATCGCAGGAATTTGCCTTAATTTGCCCAGGAATTTGAAATCGCAAAATTTTAAAAATTTTATTTTCAAAATTTAAAGGAATCGACAATAATGTACGTGAGATTTAGAATTGGTAGGATGATTTATTTAATTTTATGAGATAAAAAAAGAACGTGAATTGAGTCCGTTTCTTACATTTCTCACAAGAAAATGTAAATATTTCAAAATCTTTTCTTGGTATAGGGATCTGTAAAATAGCATGGAAGAAAATTTTATGGGGAATCTAATAATGGTTTAAAAAGTGTATGCTTCTATTTGAAATTAGCAAGTTACAGGGTTTTTAAATTTTCTGATTCGGTCATGTGATTGCTCAAACCAGGTAAAATATTTTTTTGGATTTTATGATAGCGGGGCTTATTTTTACATATGGCTTTCACTCCCCCAAATTGTTATTGCTGCAGCTTTATTTAATCCAAATACCTATATTTAATTTTCAAAAGTGCTCTGCATCTGTCAAAATTTGAAGAAAAATGTTAATAACTCGAAAAATATGAAGTTTAGACAAAAATCATTGTATACAACCTCATAGTAAAATCGATCATGTAATCTGAAAATGACGTTAAATACATGGGGTCCATTTAAAATAAAGAAGTTGGTTTTCATACAACAAAAAATATGGGACACGCTGCACGGCAAAAAATAATTTTGGTAAAGAGAGAACGTCCAGTGCAACAATTTTTATATTAAACTTTTTTATCTCATTTCGGAAATAAAGACACCATTTTGGTTAACTTATCCTGTACAGGTGTACTACTAAGATTTGTGTTAAGTTCTAAAACGCTGAAAAGTTTGTATAACTATAAATCAAGAGTTCATAAGAACGACGGTTGTCGTTTCTGATAATCTGTTAATATCTCCAGCCGATTCGGAGTACATCTTTCAACACTTATTACCTACTAAATTTTAATAGGCTTTGTTGCTAGAAATTTAAGTCAAGTGTGACGTACATCCCATATACAAAAGATCAAGTGCTTGTTTGTCTGTCCAGTTCATAGCTTGAGATCTAATAGGTGTCCGAATCTCAAATTTTTTATATCCTGGGGTTTTTGACTACGGGGAAGCGCACGGATCAGTGTTTAAGTTTGAAGTTTAGTACCCAGAGATTTTCGACCATTGAGGAAGCGCGCGCGAGTGATGGTGGAGGCAGCGTCGCGGAGCCGAAACTAGCCATGATATCTAGAGTAATACACTGCTTAAAATTGTCTAAGGAACAAAACTATTATTTCAAAAATATTTTCGCCAACAATTCGTGGCAAATTGAAAATGCGCCATGTATGTTCGTTGGATTGTGGATGTGTCGATTGTGGGGACGATGCCAGGAGACTGGCGATGTGGGCGAAAGACATGAAGGCCGTAGAAGAGAAACAACATCTGCCCAAGACCGATTTATTATTCTTCAAGCCAGGCGTAATGCATCAATTACGACATGAGAACTTTCTGCGGATCTCCAAAATGTATATGCCATAGCAGTTTCTGACCAAACCATCAGAAATCGTGTTCATGAAGCTGGTCTTCATTCTCGTCGACCAATTAGAGTACCTGCACTTCGCCACCTCAATCGCGAAGCTCGTCTTGAATGGGCTGAAGAGCGTGCTCAATGGCCAATGGGGTCAAGCAGAATGGAGAATGGTCCAATGTTCTGTTTGCCGACGAATCTCGGTTCAGATTTCAACCTGATAGCAGAAGATCGAGAAGAAGCTGAGCCTTGGAGAGGACCAGGCACTTCCAGGAAGTTCACAATTACCGAGGAGGGTCTATGATGGTATGGGCTGGAATTGATTTGCACCCTATGGACCTCGTTTGTCTGGATGGAGCCATGAACCAGCGGCGTTATATTAAACAAGTTTTTGTACTTGTTGTGCAACCATATTCATATGCTGCTGGTCCAGATTTGGTTGAAGTATGTGCAGGTCAATGCTCGTCCTCACATTGCACATCAGGTACAAAATTGGTTTGAAGAAAACAACATTGACCTTTTGCCATGGCCTCCTTAGTCTCCCGACCTCAATCCCATTGAGCATATGTGGGACATGCTGCAGAGACAACTTCTTCCAGTTGTAGCAAACATTGAAGGCCGTTTTGCCTTTCAAAATGCACTGAGAGAGCAGTGGGCCCTTTTGTCACAAGATGCAATCGATAAACTGATTTCAAGTATGTCTGGGTATTCATTAATGCCCGAGGAGGCAATACATCGTATTAAGTAAAAATTTCAAAAAATTGAAGTACACTTTTATTTTAATACACAATGTATTGTTTTCCAATTAAATGTTTATTTTCATTATTAAACAAATAATGCATAACATCACAAGTTTATTTTTAGCCAATTTTGTACTAGACAAGTGTATTTGAACATGCTGAATTCGATTATTACCTTAATTTTGAAATTACTATGGGCACTGGCGGCGCAGGCAATTTGAATACGCTGTTATTAAAGAACTCAATTTAAGAGAAGAATGGAAATAGGTTTTTCAGTATTATTTAAATTGTACACACTTTTTTATTTACGACGCATTATTAAATATTGATTATAATGTTAAGAGCCAAGTCTCCCTGCTGCATTTTCGAGCGATTCAGACGTTCCCGCCTTTACAAACTGTACGGTTATTTATTAATATTTTGCTTTCTAATTTTGCAAGCGTATGCAGAAAACATTTCTTAAGAGTCGTCTCATCGGCGATTTCTAAAAAAAATAATAGAAGTTTGTCTTTTTCGGCTCCAAATATACCCTAATTTTGTGTACTTATAACTTACTAAAAAATTACTCTTTTAAAAATCCGAGATGAGAGGCCGATTTGAACAAGTTTCTTCTTTCAAATAAAACAAACAATTTCAAAATCGGTTCATAAATAAGGAAGTAATTTGTAAAGAGAGCTGCCCTTGCAAACGCGATTTAATGCTCTGCGTTGTAACGCCCTCTGCTTGTTCATCGCGCAACACTTGGTAAACTGCTAGTACGAATTCAGTGATTTTTGTATGGGGCCCACTTCAATAATTGTATCGCCATACATTACATATTTTAATCGTATATAGGCGAACATAGAATTTTGGTCTTGCGAATGAATGTATTTGTGCTTAATTGCAGCGCTCTGCCATATCCCACATTTTTATTATAATTTTGTTCAATTTAGAGTCGATTTTATCTGAAAGTAAATTTACACAATTTGAACACGTTTGTTATTGAAAGTAATGAACATATAGCAAGATATAAAATAATTCAAATTTCACCTTAAATAATGTTCTCTTTATAACCAAATAACAACAACTTAAAATCTCTGAATGAAAACCCAGTAATTTTTTTCCGATACGAGGCTTGTTCTGACATGAGCGGGGATTTTATTATAATTTATTTGTAAATTGATCCAAAAGTAGACCTGAGCAAATATTTTCAAGATTGCAAGTAATTTATCTACAATATAGTAATTCCGGGTTATAATGGAATGATCCTCATAAATAACAAGTATTTAGGTAATGTAACTGAACAAACTAAAAATGCTGATTTCGCCGAGAGTTCTAATAGCGTGGCTTTCAACATTCATCGTAGAGGCATATTCCTACTTTTTCTACTATCATTTAATTCTGGTAACACATTCGTATAAAAGTTTACAAGTTGATTTTCCATTTTCCATTTTCATTTTCCAAAATTCATTGTCTCTTATAGCCGTTTTATATTTTATGCCTTTGGGTGTCCAGACTGTAAAGATACAATACCCTTTTTTGTAATTTGCATTTGTCCCTAAATTTGGTAAAAGTAATTGTGATTCTTATTTATCTTCCCGTTTCGATTCCAACATATGATTTTCCTTTTCTCGATACCTTCTTCCGGGGTTAGATTACAAGAACTTTGGGCATAAACTTCAACAACACCTTGATCTCTTATAAGACCGTCCGGAGTTTCTGACAAATACGGAATGCTCAGTTCTTGAAATAATCTTTCGCTTTATTATACATATACAGGGTGATTTATACCGGGGGGCGAAAAATTAAAATTAGGGTTCAGAGCCACAAATGAAGTAAAAATATGAAGGTATGTCCGGAAATACTTCGTATAAAAGTTATGCTCGTCCATAGATGGAGGCTATTAAATTAGGTTTCTAATTATTCTCAACTTTTGAGAAAGACATAAAAATGAATTTTGGTACACCTATTATACTAATAGGGAAGCTTCGAAGATATATTTTTTAATCATCCCTTATCGTTTCAACCTAATTTATGCTCGTCCAAACATGGAGTCTATCATGTTTTAAACGAATCATTTCTGGACACACCTTCATATGACATTTTTTACTTAATTTGTGGCTCTGAACCCTAATTTTAATTTTTCGCCCCCTGATATAAATCACCCTGTATATGTTACGGGCATAGTGACGAATCCGGCGATGTTAGCGCCTGGGCAACGTGACCTGACCGGACAGCATGAACGGTCATTGTTTGCATTGCCCGGGCACCGTCAGCATTGCCCTACTTTCCCACTATGCCCGTGCATATACAGGGTGTTACAAAAAAGTAGGTCAAGCCGTTAACCACAGGTTACCTAACCGAAAATAATGGGACTTTCCTTATGCCATTTTTCATTTAGGCTTCTTTCTTTCAAGATACCTACACGGTGTTAAAGTTAAAATTTAAAAAACTATTTTTATGAATAACTCCTTTGCTTTTTAAGATATTCCGTTGAAATTTTGTACAACATTTTCTCATATATCGATAAACTGTTTGCGTAACTTTGATCAAAAAATCGATGCGTGAACGGAGGAAAGGGGGGGTTGTAATACCCATTGACCCCCAAACTTTTTCCTGCGCACGTCTATGGTTCCTATGGTTCCTGCATAACATCTAAGCTTCAAAAATGCCCTTGAATGGTACCTCTTTTATTAATAATTATTTTGGAAACTTAACACCTACCCGTCTTTCTTTCCAATGCTAATTTGGCTGTTAGACGTTATGCAGGAATATGACTGAATCGGTACCATCCAAGGGCATTTTTCTGAAGCTTAGACGTTATGCAGGAACATATGCATCCAAGGACATTTTTCTCGAGCTTAGTTCGTCACCTTAGAAAAACTGGGAGACTTAAACAGCGAGTGGATTAACAACACACATAGTCAAATGAGTTGCAACATCTCGTAAACCAAGCCCTAAATCAAAATTTTACAAGAGGGAAAAAGTAAAAGAAATGAACGCTTGGTATTAGATCAATACCTTTGAACCATACACGTGCGCAGAGAAAAGTTGGGGGGTCAGTGGGTATTACAACCCCCCCATTCCTACGTTCCCGCATTAATTTTTTAATCAAAATTACACAAACACAAAGCTGAAACCAGAATTTGGATACCGTTTTTCTCGAAAATAATGTTGATTTTTATCTCTCCAATTCTTTTTGTAGTAAGCAGACTACTATAGAACTTTTTCCAAGGAATTCAGTAGCATACGTAGTTGTTTTCTATGGAGCGTATTTTTTGAGTTATGACATAAAGTTGAATTTTTAAAATGGAATTGGTCTAGTTCGAAAGGTCTTTTTTTAAGCTATCAAAATATATATACAGTGCAACCTCGGTAATCCGAACTAATTGGGACTGGGCTATGTTCGGATTACCGAAATTTTCGGATTACTGGAATTACTATAAAAACACGCGAAATTTTGCTGAGAATGATATTCATTGTATTTAAGTGCGAAAACTGGTAATAACATACCTACCTATAAAATGGCTAGAAGAATATCAAAACAATTCTTAGACAAGTACAAATATGTATGTATAGGTATTTATGTACTTACATATTTTTTGCATATTAAGTAAGAAACCCGGCAACACAACATAAAATTTTTATAAAAATAAAGAAATAAACCTTGCGCACGTTTACGTTACGTTTACATAACCTTAAAATTTACGTGGAGAAAAAAATAGTCAATTTTTGCTTATTTCAGTATGTTCGGATTATCGAGGTTTTTGACGATTTTTTCGGATTATAGAGGTAACGTTTTTTCGATCGACTGTTCGGATTACTGGAGGTTCGGATTGGCGCATGGTCGGATTAGCGAGGTTGCACTGTACTTTTATATTGTTATTTCAAAAAACGACAACGATTTTGGTACTTTTTAACTTGTAACTTTAGAAAATATAAGATAGGTAGGTACATTTTGATAGCTTAAAAAAAGACCTTTTGAACTTTACCAAAGAATGCTGCGATTTCCATTTAAAAAATTGAACTTTATGTCATAACTCAAAAAATATGCTCCCTAGAAAAAAACTACGTACGCCACTGAATTCCTTGGAAAAAGTTCTATAGGAATCAATCTTAACAGTTTTAGTCTGCTTAGCACAAAAAGAATTGGAGAGAATTTTTGAAAATCGATAAAAATCAATACATATTATTTTTTTCTCGAAAACTAAAAACGATATCCAAATTCTGGTTTCGGCATTATATTATACTCAAGAAAATAGCTTATGTTTGCGAAAATTCCAAGGCTCTATCTCTGCTGCTTCTATGAGAAACCCCCAAATCACAACGAAAATAAGACACCCTGTACAGACAAAAATCCAATTGCATAGTCCCTTCAAACGTCAAACCGAACCAGATTCAGACCTATACAAGCTGCAATACAAATTGAAATAATGCTTTGCTAAGCGAAGCCAGAGTGCGACCCTGGAAGAGCTTCCGAGCCACGTGTTTTTGTCCGTGGCTCCGCCTTCGGAGCATACCTCGTCTTACGTCCCTAAAAAATCTTGATGTTGGCGATGGGATACTTGGCTCTTAAGGAACCTTCAATTCTTCCATACTAGAAAATAGTATATATTCAACGAGCGAGTTATGATGGCCATGGCTATCCGAGTTAATAATACCAATCACTCGAGAGTTGAATACTAGAATTTATCTACAAAAACTGAAAGAGGCAGTTGCACTTTTAAGGTTAGAATAAACCCCCTAGCCTAAGTAAATCTACAAAACAAGTAACCCTTGAACGAACGGCGTAATACATGCAGGATGCCTTGAATTTTTTTAGTAGGTAAATACAAATTTGAACGCTTTCCGCGTCACAGCAACCTCAATACGTTAGAGTAAAAATTTCTTGATAGGCCACATCCCATCGAGTAATGGATTCAATAATCAACGACCGTTGAATAATGAACCTTTTTAAGCCTATTGCACATGTAAAAACGTATAATTTGACAAATGCAGATAAATACCTTGGTTACATATTTATATGTACCTATAAGTGTGTAAGTATATTATTAATGACATACCATCCATCCTGGTTCTTCATCTTCCTGATCACTAATCGAAGAATCTGAGGCTGGACCAAATTTTGTCACAATGACATCGCTGTGTATATTTCCACCTGCACGAGCACTCGTCTGATGAAAATGTGGTAGAAACAAAGCTATCCAAATCAAGAAAATTGAATTGTTACCCAGTATTAATTTCATGTTTTTATCTGCCGAGAGAGAGCCTGTTCGCATTTGTGAGTTACAATAATTAAATTATTCATATATGTACATATTGCAGTAGAACTTCCTTTTACCGTGCGATATGGTAAACCACTGATAAATTATATCACCTTCGTGGTTTTTCGAAGTAATATGAATGCCATTAGAGTAAAACACTGCAAGATAATATAAGTATAGAGTGGTAAATATTTTAATGCATATTCAGTTCCAACAAATGAAATTTTCCCATGTAATTAGATGAGAGTATTTATTTTGCCGGATAAATTTTAAATTCCTGTATTGTACGAAATTTTGTTGCCAGGAAATTTGACGAAAAGAACTGTTAGCCTATAAGAGCGCGAAGGTGGAGCTTGAGCGCTCTTGGCTGACAGTTTCAATACTTTTTTGAAGTTTCTGACATAGGTACTTAATGAAAAGTAATAACTTTTGAAGGATTTCGCGGTTAGCGCGAGGTGAAGCATTGTAAATATTAAAGAATAAAACACAAAAGGCCCGGTTGTTCAAAGCTTGATCTGACACCGCGTTACCCAACACCGGCTTAAGTCCAGCACTGCGTTACATTTCCGACCGGTTTTTCAAACAAATTCCAAGGCGGGTTTAGCTGACACCGAGGTTAACCCAGCGTTCAGTTTTTTAGATCTAACGCACTGAATTAGGTTAAACGCCCTGCTACTTTTTGACGTTTCTGTCTAAACTTAAGAACATAACCTAGTAGATACCTAGTAAACTGCAGTGGTTAATAATTATTATTGTCGTTATTTTATAAAAAAATATGGAGAAGGAAAAAAGAAGCAAGAGCTATTCGGAAAAAGAAAAGGCATTACTAATTAGCCTTGTAGAAAAGTATGTAACAGCGTTTCTATAATTTGTTTAATAGGTATTATATGCGTTTTGCAAGGTTATTAATTTAAGGGGAAAATTGGGAATTTAATACTGGAGGGTAAAAGTTAGTTTTAACACTCATAACGTGCTCCTTTATGTAAAATTTCCTATGACATTATTACCTACCTGTATTTTTTACTTCAGAAGTATGAAAATTATTCCCTAAGTTCCCTCCCCTTTATTCTTTTTCCCTTTACACTCTGCAGCTTTAAATCGGTAGTAGAAGACAAAGTGTCTGATGGCCGGTCTTTGCAAAAGAAGGCCAAAGCATGGGAAGACATCACCTCTGCATTTAATGCCAGTGTGGATTCGGGCACAAGAGATCCTTGCCAGCTTCGTAGTTTGTACAAGAATTTGAAGAGAAAGACCAGGACGAGTGTGGCAGAACAGAATGTAAATATGTTTTGATATAATATGTAGACGATAGTTGCGCATATATTAATTTATTTTAGAAGCGAAAATACAGTGAAGTGCAAGAGGAGCAGAAGGACGAGGAGGAGGAAGTCAACATTATGGCTGCAAAAAGAAAAAAAAGAAATGATCAGGTTGGTCATTTTAATATTTAATTTTAACAACTGAAACTACAGATGGTTGAAATATACAATGTCTGGCATTATGAGTTAACTACAAGTAAGACTCCAAGAAACATAAGAAATCCTAGTTGAGTCTTACCACGTTTTTCATAGTGTTTCTTATGCAACATAGTTCTTCACACATTACGCTTTCAGCTGCTAATAAGCAACGTGTCACTTAAAAACATTTAAACTGTGTCACCAACAGTTAAAATCTATGAGCACATGAAGAGCTCTGCTCACTGACTCTGCTGTAAGCAGAGATGTTTAGCACGCACGTTGACACACATGGGAGTACCCCGGTATAAGCAAGCGTCCCAATCTATGAATGTACCCCTTGATTGTTTTATGCAAGCAGCTAAAATGCCCTTTTTGAAAGGAGTCTAAATAGTAATAATAATGCCTTGTATCTCGGCCTGTTCACAAAGTTTAGAACCCAGAAATCATAATTATCTACATAAATTTTGCATTAATAAATTTAAATTTTTAGACCATGTGAAAAATGAAAAATAATTTATCTATAGTGCACCAGTAAGGTACTCCATCAGGTCTAACAACATAGGTACCACTCGACCTCAAATTTAACAGGGAGCTTTAATATACCTAAAGTTTGCCGTGTGGCTATATCCACAAATAAAATGAACTGGACTTACCTTACCTCTGCGACACCCCACTGCATTTAACACTACTCTTTATTTACTTATTTATTTTGTAACACTAGGGATCGGAAAAGGGTGATTACACTAAAATAGAAACCACAGTTGCCAGTAAAAAACAAAGGAATAATTTATTTAAGCAAAAGAAAAACGGGGCTCTACTTAAGTCTGCAACTTTATCAAAGGTTAATTGATGAATTTAAATGCCCGAATGTCTCTAAACAAGGTGCGGCCATTTGGAAAAATGATCAAACCTTGAATCTAACAAGCAATAAATAATAGTAATACATCTTAATTCATTCAAACCACAAAAACACAATAATTTCAATATTACCTAATAATAATTAGTATTAATAGAACAATAATTATAAAATTTGATATGATTTAACATATTAAATTTCAGAAAGAAATAAAATGTACCGGTGGAGGAAAATACACAGTGCAGCTTGACGACAGCGAAGCACGGGTGCTGGCCCTTATGGAAAACCAGGTGGAACCCCTGGAAAATCCATATGATGATGGGGCAGCTTTCTTTGGTAAATTGTTTAATGCTGGTACTGTTGGTTGTAATATTTCATAAATGATTTTGTAGGAAACATCATCACTGAAGATACTCCAGTGGTAGTAGTATCTGAAATTGAAAGTGGACCTACAACATCTTCCTGTCCCTCCATACCTCTCCCGGCACCTCGAGCAAAATTATCTAAAAAAAAAATTAAATCAAACTTGGGGGAAATTTTGAAAATAAAATATTTCAAAAAGAAGTTGGAATGTGCAACATTCCAACTAAAGTCCATGAAGCAGCAGCACTTCATGGACATGAAAATAAAAAGATAACAACTTAAAAAGTTGAAGGAGGGTTTAATTAGTTAGGCTTGTTAAGTTTGTTTCACTTTAGGATTTAATTTGTTAATTTTGTGTTACTTTAGGATAGGTGTTGTTTGATGTAGGTTTAGGATATATGTATATACCGTGCAGAAACAGTTTCTACAAGTGCTCTCCTCACTGCTGCATTTACATTGTTTCTGTCTTCTCTCGCAGGCATAACGTCTGGATCTTCAGGAATTACAATGTCAGCTGGAGGCAGATCATCTCCCATTTCCTTAGCAACATTGTGCAGTACTGCACAAGCCATAATTGTTGTTAATATCCTGTCTAAGGAAATCCTCATTCCCAAAGAGAGGACAGGAAACCGCCTTTTTAAAATTCCAAAACACCTTTCAACGGGATTCCTGGTGGCCACATGGGCTGGCATTTCTGGGATTTTGAAATAGTGTAAGCAAATACGGCTTACAGCCATAACCCTTATCACCTAAAAGATAGTTGGTTCCAAAAACTTCATTTTCGAAATCTGCACATAGGGCCGAATTGTTAAAAATGGTGCTATCATGAACTGATCCTGGCCATCTTGCATATATATTCAAAATATTTGCATCTGCATCGCAAACTGCTTGCACATTTATTGAAAAATATTGTTTTCTGTTTCTGAAAAGTTCTGCATTTGGGCCACCTGGTGACTGGATCTTAATATGGGTGCAATCGATAGCGCCCATGACCCCAGGGAATCCACGTATGAGATAGAAATTTCTCTTAACAGCTAACTGCTTTTGAAATGTTTCTGGCATTCGAATATAGTCACCTTTCATGAGCGCTATATGGTGAGATACACACTTGATTATTTTTGATATTACAGACTTATGTATGGCACCAAAACAATCTCCAATAACAATATGGAATGCACTAGTCGCATAAAAACGTAAAGTTATACAAATCTGACACAGTGCACTGAGTGATTTGTTTCTGTGTATCTGGGGCTCAATTGCAGGACCAAATCGGTTAAGTAGCTTTTCCACGACGGTTAATTTAGATAAACGAAATCTACGAAACGAAATTCTACGTCATTATAAAATTCGAAAGGATTGGTTCTATCTCGGATAATACGACGGATTGGGTTCCGAATATCATTTTCGGGATCAGAGAGATCGGACAGGGAGGATAAATCAGACATCTGGAATATTACAAGGTGATGAGTTAAGGAGAACATTGTTATTGAACTGTAAAAGTACATTTATGTTTTGTCTTCTTTAATGTTAATACATATTATTTCATTTAAGTTTTCTGTGTCTGTATTAAAAACGATAATACATCATTTCCTAGTTGAACGTTTTTATTACTAATACTATGTACCTAGCCATGTTTCCCATGAGTTAGTAACAAACAATGAGTAAGTTTTTATGGCAACTGTCCTATTGTTTAAACAAAATGTTTTTTACTGGCAAATAGCATCTGGAACAATCAACTTGTTTATATTTTTTTCTCTAGAAACGCGGATTATGAACGATTTCACAAAAAGGTGTTCAATTTAAAAACTAGCAGTTCACGAAAAAATTCATGCCAATTTTCTTCCAGAATGAACATTGAACACAGTCAGACATAGTACCTCACAATCACCTGCATAGAGCAGCGACGTAACATAGTTTAGGGAAAATAAGTAGAGTGCCTACCATGTAGCAATGCCATTGGATGCAGCAGCAAAATTTTTTGGAACAGTAGATGTCTCAAAATGAAAATCATCCCAAAAATTTAAATTCAGTAGCTTTCATGGTTTTTTAGATACTGAATCGGAAATAAATTTTTAAACAAACTTCACCACCCTGTATCTCTGTTAGTAGTCACCTTCGGGTACTTATTCATAGGAACTTTTCTCCCTATTTTGAGATTATCTTTCCCCCCTAAAGTTTGGCGCACCCGTTCTGAATCACCCTGTATTTAATGCCGCAAGTAAAAAATTATCTTACGAGAAGACGGATACTGAATAACTGAATTGAATAATTGGAATGAATCAATCAGGGGAATGTTGAGAACAGATATTCATAGCATATTGCAACTGGATCGTAATCCATAATTATACTTTCTTGGGTGCCTTCAATTTAGGGAAACAAAATGTTTGTCACCCATGTAGGTATATGTATTATGATATAAGTACCTATGTTTTTTAATTGGAAAGTACCTAAGTAATAATACCGACAAATTTTTCAAAAACTGATGGAATAGGTCACTGGCATCATTGTAAAACGCAAGAACTTTCATAAGTTCACGAAAATTATTTTTAAGTCATCGACGTGAAACTATACTGAACATGTAAATCTGTTTCTTTAAATGCTTGTGGATATGATGATATACCATACATTTTCCACTTATCTTATCTATATAAATAAAAATCAATTGCCGCATGTATGTAAGCTCATCACTTGAGAACGGCTCGACCGATTTGGCTGATTTCTTTTTTGTTGTGTTCGTAATTTTCAGGACAAGGTTTGTATGAAAGAAAATTTTGGAAAATCCACCGGGAAAGTAGAAAATTTGGAAGGTAAAAGTTTGTATGAAAATCTGTTTGACAAACAAAAATGTGACGTTCAGTTTGACAGTTCTAAAAATTGAATTGTCAGTGTGTTATCGGTGGTGATCATGTATTTGGTGGTTCTTTGGAAAAAATGCCACCAGTGAGGCGTCGAAATATCGGTCGGCGTACGCGAAGAGCGTAGACAGCGTTTGGAGCCAAGTCGAATAAGAATTTCTCAAGCCTCAAGCGCGATCCATTATAACTCCGGAACAACGGATACAGTCGAGTTCGACGCGCTCAGTTGGAGCTTACGCACAAAATAATTTGGAACGTCGACAAAACAGAGGCCGAACGTGGCATTAGGGAACGAGAAATTGGAAAAGTTGCCCGGAAAATTGGAAAATTCGGGAAAAACTGAAAGTGCTTTTTTCTATGGGATTTTTGTATGATATGGATATGCGTAAGTCGGGAAATTCGAACAAACTGTAAAAATCATAATTTTGGAAAATCGAACGGAAAGTTTGAAAATTCGGGAAAAACTAAAAGTGCTTAACGGCTGAACCGATTTGGCTGATTTTTTTGTTGTGATCGTAATTGTCAGGACAAGGTTTGTATGAAAGAAAATTTTTGGGGAATCCACCGGAAAATGTGAAAATTCGGGAAAAACTGAAAGTGCTTAACGGTTGGACCGATTTGGCTAATTCTTTTCAAAAATAAGGTTTTCAGGGAACGAAAAATTGGAAAAGTTGCCCGGAAAATTGGAAAATTCGGAAACAACTGAAAATGCTTTTTTCTATTGGACTTTTGTATATGTATAGGCGTAAATCGGGAAATTCGGACAAACTGTAAAAATCATAATTTTGGAAAATCCATCGGAAAATTTGAAAATTCGGGAAAAACTAAAAGTGCTTAACGGCTGGACCGACTTGGCTGATTTTTTTTTGTTGTGATCGTAATTGTCAGGATAAGTTTTGTATGAAAGAAAATTTTTGGAGAATCCACCGGAAAATGTGAAAATTCGGGAAAACTGAAAGTGCTTAACGGTTAAACCGATTTGGTTAATTGTTTTCAAAAATAAGGTTTTTATTGAACGAAAAATTGGAAAAGTTGCCCGGAAAATTGAAAAATTCGGAAACAACTGAAAATGCTTTTTTCTATTGGATTTTTGTATATGTATAGGCGTAAATCGGGAAATTCGGACAAACTGTAAAAATCATAATTTTGGAAAATCCATCGGAAATTTGAAAATTCGGGAAAAACTAAAAGTGCTTAACGGCTGGACCGATTTGACTGATTTTTTTTTTGTTGTGATCGTAATTGTCAGGATAAGGTTTGTATGAAAGAAAATTTTTGGAGAATCCACCGGAAAATGTGAAAATTCGGGAAAAACTGAAAGTGCTTAACGGTTGAACCGATTTGGCTAATTCTTTTCAAAAATAAGGTTTTTAAGCAACGAAAAATTGGAAAAGTTGCCCGGAAAATTGGAAAATTCGGAAAAACTGAAAGTGCTTTTTTCTATTGGATTTTTGTATGATATGGATAGGCGTAAATCGGGAAATTCGGACAAACTGTTAAAATCATAATTTTTTGTATGCGCTCGCGATCATAACTGACGATAGGAACGACATATTTGGTTGAACATAAACGTAATCAGAAAAATGTTTCACATTGAATAAACGATTTGGTTAATGAATCAAAAGTTCAATACGAAAAGTAATTTTAGGCAGGACAACGTCTGCCGGGCCGCTAGTAAATAATAAAACTTAACGAGGCAATTTTCCCATAATCACCGAATTGTTTTGTAAAATTTTGAGGTTATAAAAAGTTTAAATCATGAACAATATGAACACAAATCTATTTTATCCTTGCATTATCACCATGTATAACATTTTTAATAGTTTAAGATATATAATTTATGTACTTACCTAACAAAAACACGTCGAAATGTGAAACGTCAAAAGTTAAACCCGCACGGACGTAGAATTAACTTAGCACTGACTTAAGTCTGCGTTTTTCGTTTCAACAACTCGATTTTGACTTGACACTGGGTTTAAGTCTGGGTTTAAGTCCGGTATCAGAAATAAACGTGATCTGGCGTACGAACAACCCATTTCGCATTTAACACGGTGCTCAGTAACTTAGCACCGCGTCAGATATTTGATCTGCCTTTGAAAAACCGGGCCAAAGTTTTCTTGTTCAACTATATTCAAATTCGCTCTGACATATGCTTCGACCTTTCGCTCATTCTCTTAAGAGTTTTACATTGTACAATTTTATTTGGGAATCCAAATATGTAAACAAATGTGGAGCCTTCCATTTAAAGAAAACATAACTTTGGTTTGGTACTCAGAGTGTGAACACCAAAATAATCTTATCGGATGCTTCGTGGGGTTCTCCACATATATATTGTAAAATTCTATTTTGATATCTTGAACAGAACCAGAGATATCGACCGACTACGCACTATTGGCCCACCCTATAAAATAATGATAATGCAGAATGAAACTGGAAATTTCAATTGAATTGCTATTGCTACAGTCTGCCAGTTCACCAATTCGGAGACCAGTGACTGCAGTCGCTCTGCAGATTCGACCTACTAAGAAAAATTTCAATCAAATAATCGTGTACGGTGTGGATGTGATACGAAACCCGTGATAACGTAGAAATCTTATCCGATCGACTAAATATTATAATTATTAATAATGAGCATTAGATAGATACCAGGCATCGCAATCAAATATAAGCAACCCCAGGAATATGAACAGGTACCGACCGGAATAAGAAAGCGAGTCTTCCACTTGCCGAGCGGACGATTTGCTAATATAACTATCACCACCGAACACATTGTGAAACTTATGGAGGCTTGCTCTCGTAATGAATGTGTCCAGAGTGCCGATAGTATCACCCCGGCAACAGGAACACCACAGTTCGAATTCTAGTTGGCGCTTGTTCATTTTTTTCTCCAGATTGGCTACGACCGTTGATTGAATCAACGCTACGACCATAATATAAACACTATGGTATGCTACGGCGCATATCGCTCCTTGCTCCTCCCACTTCGATGACGTGAAATCGAGGTGGCGGGCGGTTCGAGAGACATTACCATATACCTACTTAGATCTACATAATATGTGACAAACAAATAGCGCGAATGCAAGATTTGAATTGTTACGCTTCAAAAAATTGTAGCTGCCAAACTCTTCTCAATTAGGTAATCATTTTCTTGAATAAGCTCACCCCCATCCAAAATTACTCGTCTTCATCTCCAACAAACCATTTCTTAATTTCCATACAAAAACTTTTCTCAAATACTGTAATTTTCCTATTTGACTCGAACATTTTTCACTGACAATTTCTGTATTAAGTCAGACTTGATCCCTTTTTAGCCACCGCACAATTTGGAATTTTGACGCTTGTCGCTTAACGTTCGCGCCGATAAAGCAAAAACACATCCGCCAACCGGATCTTTCGGAGACTTCGCGCCAATTTCGCCTCGATGTGACGGCAGCGTAGCACGGCATGGCTACGACGCTCGGTTTTTATCTAATTCTCATTATTATTTTATTCAATCGATCGGATAAGGCCAATTCAGCACATCCGAAAGTTATAATTCCTTGAAATTTTAAAAAGGTACAAAGGAGTACACAGAGTGAGAAAGAAAAGCAACGTTTTACAAGAAATTCAAAAAAATATGAAAAATGTGAAAAAGTAAGATTTATTTAGTGATCGCGAAATTTGAGTTCTGGAGAATGTTTTACAAAAAATCACATCCGTGCAAAAATTATTTGTTTGTCCTAGTTTTTCGGAATGAAAATGAAGGATACAATTCTGCATTAGCAATACTTTTGAATTTATATGTACGAGTATATGTTCATATTTAGCCTCATTCGTGCATGTATAAATTCTGATTACCTATGCTTATAAATCCGTGAAAATAACTTACTTATAGGTAGGTATGGCATATGTGTAGTACAGTAAAAATATTTTTTTGCGTAAAATTTGCAGGGCGTGGGGATAATGTAAAAACACTGCGATCGCCCAGAATGTGCAATGTATAATCCAAAAAGAATCAGACATGCTGGTAGGTATATCTATTTCCATTTTCTGAGATAATACAATAACAATATTTGAAACTGTCGAAAACAATTCTTTTAAATTTGCGAAAAAATAAAAATTTTCTTTTTTTAGAGAAATGCGTAGGTTAGCTCAGGATATGAAAGGATGGAGGTACGCGTCCAACCAGTCTTCGAATTGAGAACCTTATGATAATGTTGGTCTTTAATCTTTTTTGTTATAATAGATATGAAAATGATTTTTTTAAGCATTTTCATACGCTTTTTCTGTAGAAGGCAGTGGTATACTCAGTATTTTTCTGAATGTATTATTTTCTGAGATGTGGTATTGGAACTTCGTTTTCTCTTATGGAACACCCTGTATATTTTACGGCACTAATTCCCTGTTCCCTTTATCTTTTCAAAAATGTATTTTCGGAGATGTGGTACTGAACTTGGTTGTTTTTTGTGGTACAGGCTGTATATTTCTACAGCACTAACTTTCGGTAGAAGTGGACTCGAAAAGGCAAATTAGTGAGGCAGAAATATACATGTTGTCTCATAAAACATGTAAGTCTAGTACTTTTTCCCAGAAAAAACTATTTTTTGGAAAGATAAAGGTAAAAGCAAGTCAGTCCCGTAAAAATATACAGGGCCCCATAAGAGAAATCAAAGTTCAATACAGTACCTCCGAAAATATTAAACTAAGGAAAAAACTGAATGAAAATGGTTTACAAAATCATTTTGATAGCTATTGTAATAACGGAGATATAAAGATCAATACAACACTCTGTATAACGAAAACCAATCATGTTAGCCAAGGTTTATTTGTACCACTAAACTGAGGTCTGAAAAACAACTAGAAAAATCTGCATCAGTTCTTTTCTATCTTCTATCACTGTTTGGGCTGTAACCCTTCAATACCAACCAAAATGGGTCATTATAATACATCATACATATCGAGCGTTAAAGCGGGAAAACCGCATTAGCTGTTCAAAAAAAAAGCCATTAAGAAAATTATGCAACTTAACAATTTAATAGTAAATTGCAGTGACAAATTATGTACCTACTTGTTACTGTGTAAGAGTCATTCAAAAAACTATTTCGTTAGGTAGGTATAGGTATGCGCAGTTCTTGATTAAATGCCTATAATACAAATAATTATGCAATACGCCCTAGAAATCAAAGTACCCAAGCACACTAATTACTCGCCAAATAGACAGTTGGGGTAAATTAAAATTAAATTATGCAACAGATATACAAAGTGACCGGTCTGTGTGCAAATAGTTCGTATCTGACCTCTCCATGTTAATTACATTACTACTAGGGGATGTTACAGGTATTTAGGTTTATGTATGAATCTGAATATTTGGACATTCCTTCTCAGATGTGAGTGGCAGGAAATAATGATAATAGGAAGATTGTGGATAGAGAAGGTTAGCAATAGGGAGGCATTAGAAAGAGTTAGGAAAAAGGAAATATATATATATATATATATATATTAAATTAAATATATAAATAAATTTAATTAAACAAATGAAATATCGGATCACTACTATTTGCCATGAGTCACTAATACCTAAGAACCTGCGGTTGTTGTGTGAGATACTTGCGCAGAATTCATATCCTAAACAACTTCTGAAAAAGATAGTATACAGCACTCCTCGGTTTGGGGATGCGGCTGTTATGGATGACCAAATGGCATCGCGAGATAACGTCATGTCGGATACTGATGTGGTTGGGGGGGTCACATATGCTACCCTTCCAAATATACATGGTCTCTCCCAGAAAATTATTCAAATTTTAAAACAAAAAAATTTAAAAATCGTAATGACAAGTGCAAAAACTAGCTCAGCATTTTTTAGCAAGTTAAAAGATAGAACTCCTACAGCCTTACAGTCTAGCGTTGTTTACAAGTTGACTTGTTCTAATTGCTCAGCAACTTATATAGGTCAAACATCTACCTGGCTGAAACAGCGTATGGCGCTCCATAAAAGTGATAAAACAAAGAAATTGCAAAGATGTGCTCTAGCAGTTCATTTAAACAATTTTGATCATGATGTTGATTATGGAGATGTACGTGTAATTAAAAAGGAAAATAACTATCATAAGAGAATAATTCTGGAGATGATTCATATTAGAAAACAAAAAAAACCCATTAATAAAAAGACGGATACTGATCATTTAAGTACAATATATACTTATTTGTTGACCATGTGCAATTAATGGGTGACATGTGTGACCTTGTCAATCTACGTCCCTATTTTAATGTTTTCCGAATTTTTTTTTTTTTTTTTTTTTTCCTTTCGTGTTGCTTACCTGATATGTTTGTTTCGTTGCTTGTTTGCTTGGGTTGGCGGCGCGCCGGCCTCGTCCGCATCTGTTTTCTCCTACTCCTGTTCAGTCGATCGATGAATTTTTACCATGTGTTTGTTTGTCAAAATTGTATTTGTTAGCAACTGATTATTTTATATATGTATTGTTTTTTTTTTGTGAGTCCTTGATGTCTTCGTATTTCTCTGGCAGTCCAGTGGATGGGCCGTCTGATGTTGTGCATGCAGCTAAGTTTTAACCTCAATTGTAAGCATAATTGGTTTTGAAGAGAGTGTGTTTGTAGTAGTTTTTTTTGACATTGTAATGATTTTTCTTTTCAATTGTTGTAGTCTGAGCCCTGATGATGAAATGAAATATATTTCGAAAGCTTGGCATTGATAAAAAGAGTGTACTTATTTATATGAAACTCCAGGTCGACATATCCTTATACCTAAGTTATTCAAATTTAACATATACGACCATTATCCTTTTTTTAAGTATATATATATATATGTATATATATATGGAAGAAAATAAAAATAGGATGGTAGGACCAAAGTTATTATATGATATAATAACTTTGTGGTAGGACACCTTCTGAGACACGAAAGATTAGTTCCCGACATACTAGATGCGCTAATGCTAATAGTAAGAAGTATATAGGTACCCAAATTAGAATACTGTTCCAGGGAAGTAAAAAATAAAAAATCTGAAAGTAACAGTTTAATATGAGTTCAATCTGCTTCTGCAAGTAGGCACTAGTTAAATTTACGCGATTTTTTCTTTCAATATCATAGTAAATACCATCTTTCTACATTACGTCTTGATAGAAGTTCCAAATTTATGACAAATAATTGTTTAAAACGCTTTTAAACATAGTTATTTTCAAATGGAATTTCCCGATTGCCCATGCACAATATAAGGACGTCCATATATTTTCTAACGGAGTTTTCCAATTGCGCGCATATAAGAACGTAGAATATGCTCTCAAATGGGCATGATCAAACAGTTTAAAAGCCTTTTAACGCGTAGATGCTAAAACCAATTAAAGCATGAGTCACTTTAGCTAGGTACAACATATTTGGATGTCTAGATTCACTTCAGATTCAGATGTCGAAACATCAAGAAAATAGTAAACAAGGTTATGCAAAATCCATAAGTGACAGCAGGACAGCTGACGTATTCATTTAGACTACTACTAAAATGCGAGTTACCTATTTACAGCGAGAGTCGCTGCGTTATCATTTAGCTCAGAGCTAAGTTGAAAAGCTATGAAATCTATTCTTTGATTGTGGGTGGTGCAATCGTTGTGTTTTGCAACTGTAGCATTTTCATGTATACCTACAATTAAAATAATTCGCGTGTTATTAGAAAAGTCGAAATAATGAATTAAACTTACATTGGTATTATGACAATATCGGATACACGCGTGGCGTCGGAATATGTGAGGTCCGATTATATTTCTTTTGCCTTAAATTAAAGTTTAGTAATATTTGTGAATTTATGGCAAATGAAACACTATGTAAAAATATTATCGACGTTTCGCCTCTGGTTAGAGGCTTTATCAAGATTATATATTTAAAAGTTTACAAAATGTATAAATGTGACAAAATTTTCTTAAGAAAAAAATTTTGTCACATTTATACATTTTGTAAACTTTTAAATATATAATCTTGATAAAGCCTCTAACCAGAGGCGAAACGTCGATAATATTTTTACATAGTGTTTCATTTGCCATAAATTCACAAATATTACTAAATTATTAAAAAAATGGCACAAATAATTATACAATTCTTAAATTAAAGCACAGAGGAAAACGCAAAAAGTTTGAAACACGAGCCGTGTACTATTTTAAAATGATGCAAATTTGTATTGCTAGAAAATAAAAAATTGGAATGTTTAGTTTATGTACGTGCATACTTTTCGAAATGGCGTCTCATGATTTGCCCAAGAGGGAGGGCTCTGCTAAAAAATCTGAACAACGTTTAGTTAAAATTTTAATCCACTCCAGCCTGAAATAACGTTTTCTACTCGTTTTTTTTATATATTGCTCTTCACAAAAAACTAGATAAAATTAAGAAACTAATGAGTGGCACTGGACCGTTCGCACAACTACTCCTCGGGCACATACTTCGCCAGGCATTGAATTATAGAACTAAATCCAGATTTTCTGTACTACGAAATCTCATACGGGATGCTACCCCAAACATATCGTTGGGCTTGGAACATCCTTTAAATCTCTACGTACTTTCGTGCTCAACTAGCAGTAGTAATGTATAAAAGCAAAGTCTAAATGTCTATTTTTACTTTCGCTAAACCAACGCAAAAATTCAAATTTTTTTCAATAATTATTACATTATGAAGTATTAGCTTGATACAAGAAATTGAGCTAATTTGCGTTATCCAAGTCATAAAACTACCGTATTGGTGAGTGTCTGTTTCTATCGGTATTTGAAATTTTAATTTGTCACCAATCAACATGAAAGATATTGCGTTTCTCAAAAAAAATCGAAACATTATTTAAAAGAACCTTATTGCTGCAAAAATAAGTGGAATAACACAATGAAAAGCGAAAATCAACCATTATAAGCATAGAAACCGGACAAACGAACCATTTATCTAATAGGTTAACCTCCTCGCTTCGGCAGCTGCTGCGAGCTGGCGCTTAAAATACTGTAACGTATTTCGTTTTTACACAGAATTTATTAACAGTGACTATGTACAAATATTTACAATAATTAACAAAAGTGATTTGAGAACTTCAATTTTAAAATAAACAATAACAGCCACATATACAAGCAGCAAAACAAACAACAACAAGCAATGACAATACAATAACTACTACTGAACAATTAAACAATTAATTACCTAACCTAAACAATCCTCAGTACAGAAATCAAGAGTTCCAACTTCTTTAGAAAACACTCGTCACACAACGGTTAATCGCGTACGAAAACGCCCCGGTACACTCAAAAGCGGGATAACTAAATTCACGTTCGTATCGGCACCAGACACTACAATCGCATGTAAACATTTCGCATATAACGCTCGCACAACTCTATCGCATTATCATTTCGAACCAAAACTTCAAACTACAAGACTGTAAGTCTTCAAACTCCAACTCGGCTTCTTGCTTCCCATTTATATACTGGTGATCGAACATTGTTCCAGAAAGAGATTTTTCTAGTCTTAGAATTTTCGATTCATAAACGGACATCAAGGTCGCGCCGTAATAAATCAACGGCGGCTCGCCGTCAAACAAATAACGTGAATCATAGTCAGAGTCGTCGCTTTCGGGGCAAAAGTTCTTATCACTGCCCCCTCCTTAAAAGACTGATCGCCCCCGATCAGAAATTATCTCCTTCATTCCCATGGTACGAAGCAAGCCGGTTCAGTTGGAGTACCTTCATCTTCGATCGTGGAGAACGTTGAATCCGGTAAACAACGTCGTTGATCCTGGTCACTACTCGATATGGCCCTTCCCAGTTCTTCTGTAATTTCGGCGATCGTCCTTTCTTCCGGACTGGATTATACAGCCACACCAGATCGCTAGCTTGGAAACCCACAGAATTCGCTCGGGCATCATACCGCGTCTTCATTCGGTCACTCTCTAGGCGTATGAGATCCCGAACAGCTTCATGAATTGCATCGAGTCGTTTTGCCAATTCCCGGGAATACTCATCTGCAGGCACCGGCCTATCTTCAGGATGCCCAAACAACACATCCATTGGCAGCCACAATTCCCTTCCGAATAGCACACTGGCAGGTGTTCTTCCGGTTGACTCGTGCACAGCCGAACGATATGCCATCAGGAATAGTGGAATATGTCGGTCCCAGTCTGTCTGGTGTTTGTCCACCATTATCCTCAGATGGTTTTCTATGGTCCTGTTGAATCTCTCAACCATTCCTTCTGACTGGGGATGTAATGAAGTGGTCCTGGTCTTCCGTATTCCCAGCAACTTGCAAACATTTTGGAACACCGCAGACTCAAGTTCCGTCCTTGATCAGAATGAAGCTCCATGGATATACTGAATTGGCTGAAGAAATTGTTCACCAGTACTTCAGCCGCAGTAGTGGCTACCTGATTCGGTATCGCATATGCCTCAGGCCATTTACTGAAGTAGTCCGTTGCAACCAGGATTTATATATTTCCATCATTTGATGTAGGAAACGGGCCTGCTACGTCAATTGCAATCCTTTCAAACGGAGCTCCCACATTATACTGGCGCATTCTGTCACGGCTCCTTGTCTTGGGTCCCTTGCTTGACGCGCAGTCATCACATCTCCGGCACCAGTTCATTATGTCCGTTCGGTAGCCCAGCCAATAGTATCTCTTTCCGACCTTCATCGTTATTTTGTTGACACCTAAGTGTCCCCCACTCACTCCATTGTGAGCCTCTGCTAGGACTTCCGGAACCTTGTCCTTCGGCACCACGACCTGGGGCTTTCTCTCTCTTCCGTCGGTGCTCTCCAGCATTCTCTTCAGAAGACCGTCTTCGATCACAAGAGAATCCCACTGTGTCCAGTATGACTAATGACTTCAGGGCCACACTCTTGTCAGAAACTTCTATCCACTCCGGTCTTCTACCAGCTTCCTTCCTTATCAGAGGTTCCAAGGTCTTATCTTTCTGCTGGGCGTCTGTCCATGATTGTAGATGCTTTTCTTCGACTTGGATTCGGGTTTGATGGCATCTGATGGGGTGTACAAGTGTACATGCTCTTTCAACTCTTGCCTCACGCAGTACTCACAATCTTCCGGGCAAGGTCTTCTCGAAAGTGCATCAGCATTGCCATGTTTTCTTCCAACCCGATATTAAATGATGAAGTTGTGCTGCTGCAGCCTCTCAATCCAACGGGCTAACTGACCTTCTGGGTTCTTAAATTTCAGCAACCACTTCAAGGAAGCATGGTCAGTTCTGATGAGAAAGTCCTGCCTGCACAGATATTTATGGAAGTGCTCGATGGTCCGCACGATTGCTAACAGCTCCCTCCTAGTGACGCAGTAGTTACGTTCAGGTTTCGACACGGCCTTACTGAAATAGGCCACAACCTTTTCTTCCTCATTCTCTTCTTGAGATAATACACCGCCTATGCCCAAAACAAACTTGCTTCCAGGCCTCGGATACGTCAAAACAGGAGCAGAACACAGAGCCCTCTTTAACTCTTCAAATGCTCCTCGGCACTCTTTCGTCCACTCATACGACCTTCCATCTTCGGTCAACCGATGCAGGGGCTTCGCGATGTCTGCAAATCCTTTCACGAAACGGCGGTAGTAGGTGCATGATCCCAGAAAGCTTCGAAGTTGATGTTTATCTTTCGGAACAGGCCACTTCCTCACTGCGTCTGTCTTCTCCGGATCTGTTGCAACTCCTTTGATGGAAATTATGTGCCCCAAAAACTTCTGCGGGCTTAATTTCAGGTTAGCTTGCCTCAATTTCTCGAAGACATCGCACAAGTTCTTCAAGTGCTGATCGAAAGTCTTCCCCATCACGATGATAGCGTCGAGGTATACCAGGCAAGTCTTCCAATGCAGCCCTCTCAGTACCGTCTCCATCAGTCTCTCAAAGGTGGAGCTTGCTTAATGGGAGTGTGATCACCGGTGTTGATGGTGTGTTGACTTACTCCCGTTTGTCCTAGGTCACCATCTTGCAATAAGAAGACATCTTGGTATTTTATCAGGAGTTGAGCCAGCTTCTGATCTCCATTCTTCTAGTTTTTCTTCACCATGGCAATCCTAGATACTGGCTCACACAAATCAAACTATCGTGCCCTTGCAAATCTTCTGGTCAAATTCGGCAATGTTCGCTATTCTTACGGATATTGGGCTTGACCAGGTCTTATCAACGTCTTCCCAATCAGTAATCCTTTTTTCACCTTTTCGTGCATCGGCTCGACCAATCCCACCAAGTAGCTCGGGGTACCATCCACACGGACCCGTACGATGTTCTCGGATCTGGCAGGCAATAAGATATCATCTTCGACATTCACTCGGTATACACAGTTTTTGCGCACAGGAGAACTCATTACTAGTTCTTCTTCACCAATTCGAAGTACACCGGCGCCAACATCAAGCACAATCCCGTGCTTCTTCATACAATCCAGGTCCAGTATAACTTCATCCACAATGTCGGCTACAAAAACTCTCTGCGGAATGACGACATCTTCTATTCCTATGTCGATTTCTGCCTCTCCATAGGTGCTGTTTCGTCGGTAGCAGTAACCAATCGGATATTCTTATTGGTCGGCGTAATTCTCCACTCAGCCACAACATCTTTCCTGACTATGGTGTCACTGGCTCCTGTGTCGATGGTAATTTCGGTCTTCCTGCCATCAATAATTCCATCAATCATCAAACTATCCCCAACTCGAGCCAATCTTGATACATTCACCTCTTGTACTGGGGCTTGGTAGGATTGGACCAGCTTTCGCCCCTCAAAACTGGTCAACTTTAGTTTCCCTGGTACCCGGAGGCATATTTGTATCGAGCGTATGCTACCGAATTCGACTTACAGCAACGGGCGTATTTTCTACTTACGAGGGGTCGTTTTTATATTCCCGGACTAGGCATGAAAACAAAAGACTAGAGCAGCAACAAAAATTTATTTTTCAATACGGTTCCCTTGCTTTCGAATACAGGTATTACACCACTTTAATAACATCTTTAATCCGTTGCAAAAATATTCATTCGGTTTCTCCATAAAATGGTCCTCAACAGCCGCAATAAGTTCGTCATTGCCCTGAATTATGATTAGGAAACAAAAAATAGTCACTAGGTGCTAAATCTGGACTATAAGACGGGTGTTCAATTTCTTCGAAACCACAATCAGCAACAGCAGCTTTTGCAAGTCTTGACTTGTGCACTGGTGCAGTGTCGTGAAGCAACAAAACACCTCTCGTCAGTTTTCCTCGTCTTTTCACTTTAATTGAATCTCTGAGGCGATGCATTAAGCTTGAATAATACTCTCCCGTTACTGTTCTGCTTGTCTCCATACAATCAATCAGCAAAATTCCCTGACAGTCCCAAAAAATGGTTGCCATTATTTTTCCTGCCGAAGGGGTGACCTTAAACTTCTTGGGAGGGCTGGAGCCCTTAACATGCCACTGCATCGACTCTTTTTCAATTCAGGTTCATAATGATGATCCCACGTTTCATCTCCAGTGACAAGTAGGTTGATAATTAAATTTGGCTCATCTTAACAAAGCGTCAAGAATTGTTCACACGCCTCTACCCGAACGTGCATTTGGAATGGCGAAAGCATTCGCGGAACCCATCTTGCACTAACCTTTGCCATTCCAAGGTACTCATGTAGGATTCTGAAAACCCTGGTTTCTGAAAGTCCTAGTAAAGCTGCTAATTGCCGCTTCTTCAATCTTGCATCCTCCAGTACCAAACACTTGGTTTTTTCAACAACATCTGAAGTGATCACGTCAACAGGGCGACCTGAGCGGGGATCATCATCCAATGATTCTCGACCATTTTTAAACGGTTTTGACCACTCGCAAATAGTTGACTTAGAAGGACAATTATCCCCGTACACAACCAACATTTCTTCAAGAATAATTTTTGGAGTTTTTCCTTGTCTGGTAAGAAATTTTATAACAGCCTGATATTCAGTTTTATTCATTTTGATGCGCGACAACACAAACTGGCAGTTAATGAAATTAAACATGTTGCAATATTGTTCTCTAATTTGGCATACACGTTTCCAAAGCATATGTGATTACAAAAAAAATTAATGGAAAATTGCCGCAAAATTTAAAACTGCCCAGTCCGGGAATATAAAAACGACCCCTCGTATATACTATTTTCGTAAGCGTTCTTGCCAGCATACATTGGCGGCGCAGTGGTCGATGTGTCAGCCTTCCAAGCCGCAACGTTGAGGGTTCGCACTTCGCCGTATTTCTTTTTTGTTTTGATGATTTCAAATTTTTTTTCTTTTGACCAAAAAATCTGTTCTGGTCCAAAAGGACAGCTAGGGGATCGCCATCACGTGAGACAAACATCCACTCATTTGACATACCTCTGCGACCACGGTCGTCCGATACGAAACTAAGTTCGGCATTTGCCAATCTGCGATAGCATACGCTCGATACGAATATGCTACCCGGAGGTACCAGCCTTGCGCTCGTTCCGTTTGGATGTATTTTGGCACCGGTTGCGGAGATGGCCTTTCTCACCGCAATTCCAGCATCGTAAGAAATTCTTCCTCTCTTGCCATCCCCTTCGAGTCCCATTATTGTGACTGACCTCAGTTCGTCTGTCCAGTTTCTGTACAACTTTCTCTACAACTTTTTCCACCAGGTCTTCGTCTGGCTCTTCATTGGTATGCAGCTGTCGCACCTCGGAGTAACTTCGGGATGTTTGCTTTGCTGCTTCAAACTCCAAGGCGTGGGCCAAAGTGTCTGCCAAAGCTTCATGTCTTGCTAGCTTCAGCGCCATCTTTGTTTCACTGTCATGCAGCCCCTCAATGAAGTTTTCCATCGCCAGACTCTCCAAAAACTCCTCCGGGGCTGTTGGGTACGCCAACTGGACTAAACGGGCGATGTCGGCCTCAAATTCTTGCAGGGTCTCATTGGAGCGCTGAGTATGCAGCTGCCGCACCTTCGAGTATCCTCTTGATGTCTGTTTGCCGCCTCAAACTCCAAGGCGTGGGTCAAAGCGTCTGCCAAAGCTTTATGTCTCGCTAGCTTCAGCGCCATCTTTGTTTCACTGTCATGCAGTCCCTCGATAAAGTTTTCTACGGCCAGGCTCTCCAAAAACTCCTCCGGGGCTGTTGGATATGCCAACCGGACCAATCGGGCAATATCTGCCTCAAATTTTTGCAGGGTCTCGTTGGAGCGCTGAGACCTACCCTTTAACTGAGCCTGGTGGACTTGCTGGAGGTGTTGATGGCCATACCTCATCTCCAGGCGCTTAACTATCTCCTTATAATCAGCCTGTTGTTCGGCTGTCACGGTATCCAAGATGTTCAAGGCGTCTCCTCGGAGTGCAACTACCAAGTTCACTGCCTTCTCGGTATTAGCCCATTGGTTCGCCGCTGCCGCTGCCTCGAACTGCTTGATGTAGGTGTGCCACGAGGTCTTCCCATCAAATGTAGGCGGCTTCACCTTAACCACAGGAGCTCTTCTTTCTTCGTCCAATCCAGTATCTTCTGTCTTCAATGTCTTCTTCTTCTTCTTCTTCTCTAGTTCTGCCACTCTCTCATTTATCTTCGATATTTCTTCATCCATCACCTTTCTTATTTCTTGTGTATCTTCTGCAATACGTGTCTCTAATTGAGTTGTTCGTGTTTCCAGTTGATTCGTTATTTCGGTAATTTTCGCAGCTACCTGTTCTTGGTTTCTTTCTATGGCTGCCTTCATCTCTTCTTGGATATTCTTCATTTCTTCTTGATTATTCTTCATTGCTTCTAGATTTTTCATCACTTCTTGACTGGTCTTCATTACTGCTTGGTTAGTCTTCATCGCCCCTTCTAAGTTGTTCTTCATTTCTTCTTGACTGCTCTCCAAATTAGTCTTCATTAACTCCATAAAAGCTTGAAGTTGCTGCTCCAACGCTGCGACTCTTCTTGTTACCGGCATGAACACTTACAAGTTCAAGCACAAGTCTTAAACCACTACCAGTCACTATGTAGTCCAAAAAACGTCGAAATTTTCACTCAGCTCGGCCAACTTCCAGAAAATTCTTCAATTTTCCACCGGCTTCCACGACGTTCTTCATTTTTCTTGGCTCACAAAAATCGCACTTCTGACACCAGTTGTAACGTATTTCGTTTTTACACGCACAATTTATTAAAAGTGACTATGTACAAATATTTACAATAATTAACAAAAGTGATTTGAGAACTTCAATTTTAAAATAAACAATAACAGCGAAATATACAAGCACCAAAACAAACAACAACAAGCATAACTACTATCGAACAATTAAACAATTAATTACCTAACCTAAACAATCCTCAGTACACAAATCAAGAGTTCCAACTTCTCTAGAAAACACTCGTACACACAACGGTTAATCGCGTACGAAAACGCCCCGGTACACTCAAAAACGCGATAACTAAATTCACGTTCGTACCGACACCAGACACTACAATCGCATGTAAACACTTCGCATATTTAACGCCCCCATTATCATCTCGAAGCAAAACTTCAAACTACAAGACTGTAAGATTTCAAACTCCAACTCTGCTTCTTGCTTCCCATTTATATACTGGTGATGGAGATGGACTTGTACCTTGACGCAGTTCTAGTAATACTGGGACGGGTGGGATGGCTTGCGCGCTTCAATGATCTAAAGAGCCGAACCATAGGTTTAACCATATTGGAGGGGTTTTTATTTGAGAAGCCAGACTAAATCAAGTCCCTGAAAGGGGGCAGCAGCTCTTTCAGTAATCATAGTGGCAGAGATCATGAGGGTCGGTATAGCACTGTGATACACACTACTGCGATGTGGAAGGCAACGGGAAACCTCCACATTATTCTATCCCTAGTACAGCGTACTTCGAATTTATGATGATGGCACCTTCTGGAGTAAAATATTCCGGAGGTAAAATAGTCCCACATTCGGATCTCCGGGCGGGGACTGCTTCGGGGGGAGTCATCAGAAATGATAAGTGTAACATCTCACGAGTCGGAGCGTGGAATGTTAGAAGCATGAAACAAGTAGGAAAGTTAGAGAATTTGAAAATTGAGATGGATAGGTTAGCATTAGACGTAGTAGGTATTAGTGAAGTGCGATGGCCAGAAGCCGTAGACTTCTGGAGCGGAGATTTTAGAGTAATACACACAGGATCTGTAGGAGGAAATTCGGGAGTAGGAATTGTTATGCGGAAAAAAGTAGGGCAGAGTGCAGAAAATTTCTTACAGCAAAGTTACAGGGTAGTTATGGTTAGGTTAGATTCATCATCATCATAAGGTTCTCAGTCCGAAGACTGGTTGGACGCGTACCTCCATTCTTTTCTATCCTGAGCTAACCTACGCATTTCCCTAAAAGTAGAACATCCTACATCCCTAACTATTTGAGAGCAGTAGTCTAATCTAGGCCTACCCCTACCTCTTTTTATTCCTATCTCTGACTCTAGTATGTCGCGAACTATTCCTTCGTGTCTTAGAAGGTGTCCTACCATCCTATCTCTCCTACTCTTTATTGTTTTCCATACCTTTCGCATTTCCCCAACTCTTTCTAATACTTCCCTATTGCTAACCTTATCTATCCACGGTATCTTCATCATGCGTCTGTAACACCACAGTTCAAACGCTTCTACTCTTTTTCTATCCGCTTCTCCTATTGTCCAAGTTTCGCACCCGTATAATGCCGTACTCCATACATACGACTTTAAGAGTCTCTTCCTAGTCTCTATATTAACCGTTCTCGAACATAACAGTTGTTTCTTTTTGTTAAACGCAACTCGGCCCTGCGCCATTCTTTGTTTTATATCTTTAGTGCTCCTACCGTCTTGGGTTATTTTACTTCCTAAGTAGCAGAAATCCGCGACCTCCTCTATCTTCTCATTTTCTATTTGTATTTCAATTTTAGTTCTATTTTCACTCCATCTACATACCAAAATTTTAGTTTTCTTTTTATTGATTTTCATGCCGTAGCCCTGTATCAAAACTGCTTCCATTTCATTCAAAGCCGCTCCTAATTCTTCTTTGCTAGATGCTAACACTGCTATATCATCCGCAAATCTGAGCATGTTAATAGTTTGGCCCTGTACATTGATCCCTGAGGCTGTTCTTTCCTTAACAATATTAATCGCATCTTCGATATATAAGTTGAAAACTAGAGGTGACAATGCACATCCCTGTCTCACTCCCTTCCGGATATCTACTTCCCTTCGTTCCTGCTCACATTCTATAACTGCCTTTTGCTCTTTGTAGAGATTATGTATTATTCTTCTGTCCCTGTATTTCATCCCTACCTTTCTCAGCACTTCGAACATCTTCCCCCATTTTACGTTGTCGAAGGCTTTTTCTAAATCTACAAATCCTATATATACGCTCTTTCTCTTTTCTATCGTTTTTTCTATAATTACTCGTAAAGCTAGAATGGCCTCGCGCGTTCCTCTATTTCGTCTAAATCCGAACTGATCTTCTCCTAATATTTCTTCCGCCTTTTTCTCCATCCTTCTTTGCACAATTCTAGTTAAAATTTTTGAGGCATGGGAAGTTAAACTGATAGTTCTAAAATTTTCGCATCTATCCGCGCCTTTCTTTTTTGGCAAAGCTACTATGATGTTCCGTTTGTAATCTTCTGGAATCTCGCCTGTCAGGTATATGTGACTAACTAATTTAAATAAACGATCTATTACCTCTTGACCTGCGCACTTTAAGATTTCTGCCTGCAAGCCATCTATACCTGGTGCTTTATTATTCCTTAAACTTTTTAGTGCTAGCTCGAACTCTTCTCTCATTATAGGACTCCCTAGGTTATCCCCTTCTACACTGCTTTCACTTTCTAATATATCTTGCACTTCCTGTCCCGCATATAAGTTTCCTAAATATTCTTTCCACCTATCTGCCTTCTCCCCGCTTTCGATTAGGATATCTCCTGCCTCATTCCTAATGCTTTTGGTACTAGATCCAATTTCTCTAAAATTTCTCCTAATTATTTTATATGCTTCATCAGTCTTTCCTATTTCGAACTTATTTTCCACTTCTTTGCACTTATCGTCGATCCATTGCTCTTTCGCTTTCCACTCAAGAATTCGCCATCTGCTGTCACTGTTCTTCTTTACATGCATTTCTCCAAGGGCCATAAGAGCTGTGCAGGGTCAATTTGAATAATGTCCCGGCTTGCTAGCGAGCGCGCAGCGCTGCTTGACGCTTGGTTATTTCTAGTATTGCTGCGAATGCAGACCGCTGAGGATTTTAAATTTGAGACTATCAGACAAAATATATTTTTATTAAAATTATGGTTTTGATTAGAATATTAGATTCGAAACCTGTAAAAACAGTAATAATACAGGTATATATGCCCACTTCTAACTACAGTGATGAGGTCGTAGAGGCAGTTTATAGTGATATTGAACATGTGCTAGATTTTGTGAGAGGACACGAAAATTTAATAATTATAGGAGATTTCAATGCAGTCGTAGGCACAGGGCGAGAGGGCGGAATAGTTGGTCCCTTTGGATTAGGCAATAGGACCGATAGGGGAGTTAGACTGATAGAGTTCTGCGATGAACATAACTTAACGGTCGCGAACACTCTATTTCACCATCATGTTAGGAGACGCTACACGTGGAAGATGTCAGGAGACCTAGGGAGATATCAAATAGATTACATTCTTGTTAGGCAAAGATTTAGAAATCAAGTTAGGGATTGTAGAAGTTATCCAGGAGCAGATATAAATAGTGATCACAATATAGTCGTTATGAAGGCCAATCTTAAATTTAAGATTTTGAAAAAACGAAGAGGAAGAAAGTATCTTGACCCAGAGAAACTAAAAGATACGCGCGATAAGTTCGAGAAAAAGACAAACGAAGTACTAAAGGGCGCGGGCGAAAATATTGTTAGGGACATAGAGGAAGAATGGAATTGCATTAAAAATAGTTTAGTGTCCTCAGCTGGGGATATTTTGGGTCATAAACAGAATGAAAGTAAGAAACCCTGGATAACAAAACATATTGTGAGTCTAATAGAGGAAAGGCGAAAATATAAAAATAGGTTAGATGAAATAGGGAAACAAAGATATAAGGCGATCAAGTGGGAAATTATTCGGAAATGTAGGAAAGCGAAAGAGCAATGGACCGATAATAAGTGCAAAGAAGTGGAAAATAAGTTCGAAGTAAGAAAGACTGATGAACCATATAAAATAATTAGGAGAAATTTTAGAGAAATTGGATCTAGTACCAAAAGCATTAGGAATGAGGCAAGAGATATCCTAATCGAAAGCGGGGAGAAGGCAGATAGGTGGAAAGAATATTTAGGAAACTTATATGCGGGACAGGGAGTGCAAGATATATTAGAAAGCGAAAGCAGTGTAGAGGGGGATAACCTAGGGAATCCTATAATGAGAGAAGAGTTTGAGCTAGCACTAAAAAGTTTAAAGAATAATAAAGCGCCAGGCATAGATGGCTTGCAGGCAGAAATCTTAAAGTGCGCAGGTCAAGAGGTAATAGATCGTTTATTTAAATTAGTTAGTCGCATATACCTGACGGGCGAGATTCCAGAGGATTACAAACGGAACATCATGGTAGCTTTGCCAAAAAGGAAAGGCGCGGATAGGTGCGAAAATTTCAGAACCATCAGTTTAACTTCCCATGCGTCAAAAATTTTAACTAGAATTGTGCAAAGAAGGATGGAGAAAAAAAATGCGGAAGAAATATTAGGAGAAGATCAGTTCGGATTTAGACGAAATAGAGGAATGCGCGAGGCCATCCTAGCTTTACGAGTAATTATAGAAAAAACGATAGAAAAGAGAAAGAGCGTCTATATAGGATTTGTAGATTTAGAAAAGGCCTTCGATAACGTAAAATGGGGGAAGATGTTCGAAGTGCTGAGAAAGGTAGGGATGAAATATAGGGACAGAAGAATAATACATAATCTCTACGAAAAGCAAAAGGCAGTTATAGAATGTGAGCAGGAACGAAGGGAAGTAGATATCCGGAAGAGAATGAGACAGGGATGTGCATTGTCACCTCTAGTTTTCAACTTATATATCGAAGATGCTATTAATATTGTTAAGGACAGAACAGCCTCAGGGATTAACGTACAGAGTCAAACTATTAACATGCTCAGATTTGCGGATGATATAGCAGTGTTAGCATCTAGCAAAGAAGAATTAGGAGCGGCTTTGAATGAAATGGAAGCAGTTTTGACACAGGGCTATGGCATGAAAGTCAATAAAAATAAAACTAAAATTTTGGTATGTAGGGGATGTGAAAATAGAACTAAAGTTGACATACAAATAGGAAATGAGAAGATAGAGGAGGTCGCGGATTTCTGCTATTTAGGAAGTAAAATAACTCAAGACGGTAGGAGCATAGTATAAGCATATATAGTATGCTCGATAGGCAGCTCAATTCTGTCGCCACTGGCGCATAAACGTAGGGTGCGAAGCAGAAATTTGCGGGAAGCATTTCTCCGTGCTGTGCGAACGCAATGATGCGGTGCTGTTTAAGCCCCGGTTTTAAGCATTATTTGTAATTTACTTTATGAAAAAAATTGTGTAACAATAAGTTAAAATGCCTGCTTGTACTGTATCGAAGTGTGGGAGTTTCCATAGTAAAACAAAAGTGGGTTCCTCTTCCTCCGTGTTAAGATACGCAAAACGCTGGCCGCCGTTTCAAACTTCTTCAACTCTGTTTTCAAAATTTATTAATAATCCCAGTTTTATCACGTATCCGACTGGATATAGACCAAATGTTTTGTATAAATCATCAACTAGACGAGAGTACTAATATAAAGTACATATTACTTCAAGTTTCCAAAGAATAGCGAATTGGCAAAGCAATGAATTGTAGCTTGTCGACGAGATGATAAAATAAACCTCAAGAATGGTTAGTGGTGAATAATTATCTAATATATCTATATCTACTTTTGTTAAATTATACGTTCATTAAATGTGCATAAAAAAGTCTCATATTCTGTTAAGAAATCTACAATATAAAAGTTATGTCCAACTTAAATACTTAAGATTTGAAATATGTGATTATTACCTATTTTTGTAATGAAGCAATTTCCTCACTTGCCAATTTGCCAATGCCAATTTTCACAAAAAACGAATATTTCTGTTTTTTCCACTGTTAAAATATATAATTTCATAAATTTCTTCCCGATAGCAGTATCAAAAATTGATTTAATAGTGGCACATCTTGCAGAATAACTATATCTTATACATTTCTATCTTTGATAAATTACGTTTCATTTAAATGCGGCTAAGACAATATAATTAGAAAAATAAGAGTTTAGTCTGTTACTTTTTTATTGCTTAACTTCATGAATAATAACATCATGAATTGAAAAATTACTATGCGTACTACCAATATAACGATTTATTATTATAACTTGACCGGTTTCAGAATTCAGAATGATTCCATCATCAGAAATAGAAATGTATAAATAAAATTATTGTAAACAAATTATTATGACAGTTGACAAGGAAACTAAAATTGACAGAACAATACAAATAATAATGATATCCATGAAATAAGACAACTAGATAACTGAATTTCAGTATTTACCTACGCACCTACGGGGTATAAGAAAAACACAAAGGAAAATCGAATACCTCGTAGCTTGAAGGGAAAAAACACTGAATTTAAAGAAAACCATAATAGGAAAAAAACAATAAATTCAATTGAAAAAACCTTCAAGTGAAATATCAGAACTAAATAAACAAAATATCCATGGAATCTTGACAACTGCCAACTGCTAATCTTGTAAAGAACTGTGTGGTTAAGTCTATGTGTTCTGTCTTGACAACTGCCAACTGCTATTATTAATAAATTGTAATAAACTAAAAAAGAGAAATAAGTCAATAAATGACTTATTTCTCTTTTTTAGTTTATTACAATAGACTTTTTCATTTCGTTCTGTGTTCCTTAGTGCGCATGTGCTGACAATCAGCTGTTCTTAGATTTTCGGACGAGTGTCACTGTCAGCTGTCAGGCGCTATAAACTTCGTGTGGAATATTCGTAAGTAAATAGTAGAATACCAAATAAGGAGAGTGTTTCAAAGACGGAAAATTATTACAAATGTTAGTTCCCAGTGATATCCCTCGTAAAATTGTGAGGCTGAATCCCGAAGGCGTGCCTGGCTCTTACTTGAAAATTGAAATACGGGAATGTTAACCAAGATACTTCAATCATGTAGGTTTTTAATATAGCCGTGAAAATTAATCAATTTTTTAAAAGAAAACGGAGAAAAAGGATCTAATATAGGTACAGGTGTTTATTTTTCTGAAATGTATGTATGTAACTACAAGTAATTCTTATTTTAAAGACCTAACAAATAATGACATAAAACCTGGAAACGTTCGATTCACTTTTCCATTTCGAATCTTGCCTCTTACACATTTTTATCCAAGCAACATCATTTATATAGGTGAAACTAATCCTCACTTCCTCACATGGTCATCAACCTAGTTATTAACTTCGATTTTCCGCAGTAAAATTTTACCAAAGAAGTATTAAACACTTTCAAACAAGCAATACCGCCTACCCCTCTAGGGGACATTGATACAAGACTTTGACATTCGTCCGAAATTGTCATGGCGCGTTCGCGCATGCGCCTCAGCATTTTTTTATAATGAAAAGTCCTATTAATAATAGCAGTTGGCAGTTGTCAAGACAGAACACATAGACTTGACCACACAGTTCTTTACAAGATTAGCAGTTGGCAGTTGTCAAGATTCCATGGATATTTTGTTCATTTAGTTCTGATATTTCACTTGAAGGTTTTTTCAATTGAATTTATTGTTTTTTTCCTATTATGGTTTTCTTTAAATTCAATGTTTTTTCCCTTCAAGCTACGAGGTATTCGATTTTCCTTTGTGTTTTTCTTATACCCCGTAGGTAAATACTGAAATTCAGTTATCTAGTTGTCTTATTTCATGGATATCATTATTATTTGTATTGTTCTGTCAATTTTAGTTTCCTTGTCAACTGTCATAATAATTTGTTTACAATAATTTTATTTATACATTTCTATTTCTGATGATGGAATCATTCTGAATTCTGAAACCGGTCAAGTTATAATAATAAATCGTTATATTGGTAGTACGCATAGTAATTTTTCAATTCATCATGAATTTCTACCAAATAGTAAAATCAGAAAATATTAACTACATAATAATAACATCCACTAAAATTTTTGGAAATGTTGTTGAGGATCGGTATTGCAGTCTTCTACAAAGTTGTTTTTGGTAGGTATAGGTACTTTTGATATCCCCCATTCTCTACGAAATTAGATAATGGTTTTATTGTTTCCCATTTGGGATTACAACTCAATAAATAAACGAATAAATGAATGGAACAAACAAAATAATAAATAAATAAATAAACTCCTTTTCACAATTAACTTCCACCTATCTAATTCCCATTTAAGTATAATTAAACCTCCCTCTCCTTTCTTCCCCTCTGAATCACTTCCATCCACTTCTCCCCCCTTCCGCTTTCTTCCAGTATCATCCCCACCCCGACATGTTCCGTGTTCTCTCTCCACCAGCACCTCTCTAACACATGTTCCCATGTCTCCTCCTCCGCCCCGCACACCCTACACATTCTTCTGTCTTCACTTTCCCAATACCTCCCCCCTCTCATCTCATTTCCCAGTCTAAACCTTGCCACCCTTATTATCTTCTCCTCCCTTCCCCTACTTCGTAGATATCTCGGTAGTCCCGCTGCCCTTATTTCTTTATATTTGCTGTTGTATCTTGACTCTCTTATCTTCTCTTCTTTATCCTGCACTTGTATTTGTCTGTCTCTCTCCTCTATCTCCCTCACCATGTTCCACCCTGCTGTTCTCAAGTTCTCCACTTCTTCTGCTGCATATCCTCGCTCCTGATAAAATTTCTCTCGTCTCTCCTCCCATTTCGATTTTTCTCTTCCTCCCTTCCGTACCTCTTCCCAACACTGCCTGGCTAACTCATTGCCGCCCCCACCTCTTAACTTTTCCTCATATTTCATGGCTCTCTTTCCTGCCCTAGTTCTTAGTTTTTCTCTATTTGTTTCGTCTCTTACCATGTACCCTGGCGTTACCCAGTCTAAGCCCAGTGTCCACCTTATGTATTTTTCCTGGATCCCCTCTATCTTCTCTCTCTCTTCCCACCCCCAAATTTCCGCTCCATACATGGCTACGCTGCTCACTAAAGCGTCAAACAACTTTACTCTTCTTTTCCAGTCGCCCCCAAAATTTCTCTTCCCTATTCCCCATACCTGCTTCATCGCTATTGTTGCCTTTCTGGCTCTCTCTCTCACGTGCTTCTCTTGACCCCCATTCTTTTGTAAGATGAATCCTAGATATTTAAACTCCCCCACCTCCTCCAATTCTTCCCCCTTCCACTCCCACTTCTCTATGCGACTCCTCCCCCCTCCTTTCCTGAATCTCATAATTTTGGTCTTCTCTGTGTTCACTACTAACTCTTTCCTCTCCAAATATCTTTCCAATCTTCTAAGCATCTCCTTTAGTTCTTTCTCTTCCTTTGCCAAGAGGACTACATCATCTGCATATGCTAGTGTCCAATATTTCTTTCTCCCTATTATCACTCCTCCTGCCTGCCCCTTTCTCATTACTTCTTCTAAATCAGACAGGAAGATGTTAAACAAGTACGGGCTCAGGGGACACCCCTGTCTGACTCCTCTCTCCGTCCAAAATACTTCGCCTAGCCGTCCTCCAACCCTTACCCTGTTTCTTGTTCCACTATATATTTCCTGTATTCTTTCTCTCAAGTTCCTTGTTATATTCTTTCTTTCCAACATCTCAAATAATTTTTCTCTGTTAATCCTGTCAAACGCTGTCACTAGATCTATGAAGCATGCTATTATTTTCCCTCCCTTCTTCTTCGTTTCTCTTCCTATTACGTGGTTCAAGGTGTAAATATTTTCCATCGTACCTTTTGCCTTCCTGAATCCCGTTTGCCCTTCCGGTATTATATTCTTCTCCTCTAATTCTTCTTCTAACTTGTTTGCTAATACTGCTGCATATATTTTATATGCTGTTGGCATCAGTGTCACTCCTCTGTAATCTGCTGTTTCCCTCCCATCTCCTTTCTTTCTTATTGGCACTATCAGTCCCTCCCTCCATCTTTCTGGAAAACCTTTGCCTTCCCATATCCCACTGCATATCTTCCTTATCATTTCCAGTGTCTCCTCACCTCCATGTATCCATACTTCGTTTTGTAGATCGTCTACCCCTGCAGCTTTTCCCCCTTTTAATCTGTTTACCACTTCTCTGACTTCCTCCAGTTTGATCGTCTCCACTTGTGCCCTCGCTTGTGCCTCTCCATTTGTATCTTCATTCATGTCATTATTATAATTATCTCTCTCCCCCTCCGTTCCCCCAAGTACCTTCATAAAATGCCTCTTCCAATCATCCATTGTAATTCCTTCCTCTATCTCTCTTCCTTGTTTCTTCTCTCTATTTATTATATTCCATACTTCTTTTTCTGACTTCACATTTTCTATTTCCTGCAATAGCTTGATTCTTGCCTCCTCCTTTTTCCTTTCACATAAGTTCTTGTACGCCTTTTTTTCTATCCTGTACTCTTCCAGACTCATGTTTCCTCTTCTGCATCTCCTCATTGCTTTCCTTACTTCTCTCTTTCTATCTCCACACTCCCTGTCCCACCATTTATTTCCCCTTCCCTCTCCCCTTACACCCTTTTTGATCATTTTCCATCTTGCTGCTCCCTTTATTATCTGTTCCATCTCCTTCACCATCTCATCTGTTTTTCCTTCTCTGATTTCTTTCCCTTTGATGCTCTTTCTGTACTTCTCTATTCCTTCTCCTGACCAATCTATCATGGTTTTTTCCTCTTTCTCCCTTTTTCTTCTTTCCACCGTATTGCGTTCTTCTTTTAATTCTACAATTACGGGGCAATGGTCCGAGTCCACGCTATCTCCCACCCTCAGACTCTCTACCTTCTCCCAAGCATCCATATTCCCAATGACATAATCAATCACCGAAGTCCCTCTGCCTCCTACATACGTAGATTCTCCCTCCCTATCTCCCTCTTTCATCCCATTCATTATTCCCCAACCTTCCTCTTCCACTAATTCCAGCACCAACCTTCCGTCCTTGTTTATGTTCTTATCTTTAGATTTTCTTGTTGTTTCTTCCTCTCCTTCAACCGTTGCCATCATTCCTCCTACTTCTCCTGTTCTTGCGTTGAAATCGCCTCCAATCAATATGTTTTTCCCCACATCTTCCCCTCCTGTCATTTCTTTCAACACTCTTATCTTCTCCTGCATATCTTTATTCACATACACCGTTATGACCTTCCATACTTCCTTTCCCATTTTTAATTCTTTTGCCATTACACCCTCATATCTTGGCGTTTCCCTTTTTATCTCTTCTATTTCTTTTCTCACGCCCACCAAAATTCCTCCCATCGGCCTCCCCCTTTTCTCCTTCCTCTTCGCTGGTTGATATTCCCAAATATACTCTCTTGATAGTCTCTTCTTCAATGTCTCCCAATTTTTCTCATCCACCCATGTTTCCACCAATCCAACCACATCCCATTCCTCCAGTTCGGTCCAGAATTCTATGTCTTTGTTCTTCAAACCGGCTACGTTCCAAAAGGCCACCCTTATTTTTCCCTTCTCCCTCTCATCATCGTTCTTATTCATTTCCGTTCTCATTGCACATTTCGTCTCCCTTTGTCCATCCTCTCCCGTATCTGTCAGTTTTTTGCAGTCCCTAATTGAAGTTCATCCTTCTCTTCCAAACATCCATCACTCTCATTCCATGCCCAACTCTTTCCATTTATAAACAGCTTCTGGTAACCCACCTTCACTGTCTTATTCTGTTTTCTTTCTTCTTCTGCTCTGCCCCGGATCTTTATTTGTATATTCCTTTCTCTTTCAGTGAGGTCATCATTTATATACACTTTCTCGTTTGTAAGTTTCCTGAGTTTACTTTTGTTCCTCATTACTTCCATTTTTTCTTCAAAAGTATCCAGTTCCGCTACATACCTTTGCTCATTAATTCTTTGGGCTGTTCTAATTCGTACATCAACCTGCAAGGCATTTTTAATAAATTCTTCCACTCGTCCTCTCAACATTTCTCCATTAGCACCGTCCATCTTCTTTCCAGCAATGACTATTTTGTTCTTTCTGTGCTTTTTCTCGAGTTTGTCTATTTTGCTTTCTATATTCTCCAAGCGGTCAGTTTTTGTTTTCAATTTTGCTATTTCCAACTTCAAATTAACATTTTCTTCCGTCAA
The DNA here is from genome assembly GCA_963966045.1 of Xestobium rufovillosum. Classification (NCBI taxonomy): domain Eukaryota; kingdom Metazoa; phylum Arthropoda; class Insecta; order Coleoptera; family Ptinidae; genus Xestobium; species Xestobium rufovillosum. The sequence goes on along the minus strand of OZ014494.1, from coordinate 40,564,994 downwards.
ATCTCTCATCTCCGCCCTCAATTCATTCATCTCTTCCCTATACTCTTGCTGCCCTTTCTTTATTTCTTTGATATCCATCATCATGTCACGTATCATATCTTTAAGCTCCTCCATACTCTCCAATTTTTCACTTACATAAGCTGTCTTCACAGGAGAATGCAAGATCTTCTTACTTTTCTTAAACACTTTACAGTCTTTATTCTCTTGCCTTTTCCTTTTCCCTTCGTCTGATGTGCCCTCCTCACTATCCATACGTTAACGGGCGGCAAGTAGCACGATCCAAGTTCACCTTTAGGAGGCGAATGACCTGAGGCGAATGACTGTGTTCACTGTAACTTAACCTTGCAATTTTTCCCGTTGTTTATTTTGCGAAAAACTTCCACCTAGACAACAAAGGTGTCTTTAATTTTTATTTTCACAAGTTCTATCACTTTTTCTGTATCCGATTATACTATTTTCACAATATTCAATTCACTAGAACCATCAAATCTCAACAATACTTTCCGCGTGGCGAAGCCGAGCTAAACTTAGCTATTATCACCTACGAAATTAGTACTAGGTATATTTTAGTTAAAAAATCCGTTTGTGACTCACAGTAAAGAGGCATATAAGCATTCTTGTAATTGTTTTCAAATTTAATTTTTTTCCATATAAAACCGACTTTCATGGTCACGCTGCGTACATAAAGTTTGGTAATTTTCTTTTCTTAAAAATGGATTGCATAATTAAGAATATTCCTGTGTACCTACTTTCGAAGAACGAAATTTTAATCATGATTTTTCAATACTTAAATAACTGAAAATTGCAAAATTTTTGTTCTAAATATTCCAAACGAGATTATAAAACAGATTAACATTCTTGGCACTTGTAGTTGGTATGGTAGGTATATTATTATTCAATTGTAACAAACTTCACAGTTCTTATTGTTTCCTAGACCCAAAATCTTACTTCACTTAATTATTTAATCTACCTACGCAAAATTAATCTACGTATAATTGGCTGCCTATTTATTTCCTAGGCGGTACATGATCTGTAGGTAATGAAGTATAATACATAATAAAAGGAGCGCACTTTTTACAACTAGGGCATATGCAGATAACCAAGGCAGAACTGGAAAAACACCTTCCACTTTCATTTGCAACATAAAACCGAGACCAAAATAAAATTTGAGTCAAAGCATTTATTTTTATCTCATTGAATATACTGCAGAATTAACACACGCGTAGCGCTGCGAATCCAGTTCTGCTTCGCAGCCGACGCCATAATGTGCGACAAGGATAGAGCTACCCTGCGCGTTAGCAGGGCTTGGGTAGGAGCACTAAAGATATAAAACAAAGAATAGCGCAGGGCCGAGTTGCGTTTAACAGAAACAAACAACTGTCATGTTCGAGAACGGTTAATATTGAGACTAGGAAGAGACTCTTAAAGTCGTATGTATGGAGTACGGCATTATACGGGTGCGAAACTTGGACAATAGGGGAAGCGGATCGAAAAAGAGTAGAAGCGTTTGAAATGTGGTGCTACAGGCGCATGATGAAGATACCGTGGATAGATTAGGTTAGCAATAGGGAAGTATTAGAAAGAGTTGGGGAAAAGCGAAAGGTATGGAAGACAATAAAGAGTAGGAGAGATAGGATGGTAGGACACCTTCTAAGACACGAAGGAATAGTTCGCGACATACTAGAGTCAGAGATAGGAATAAAAAGAGGTAGGGGTAGGCCTAGATTAGACTACTGCTCTCAAATAGTTAGGGATGTAGGATGTTCTACTTTTAGGGAAATGCGTAGGTTAGCTCAGGATAGAAAAGAGTGGAGGTACGCATCCAACCAGTCTTCGGACTGAGAACCTTATGATGATGATGGAACATTGTTCCAGAAAGAGATTTTTTTAGTCTTCGAATTTTCGATTCATAAACGCCGTCAAACAAATAACGTGAATCATAGCCAGGGCCGTCGCTTGCGGGGCAAAAGTTCGTATGACTACTTATTTTTTTCTCCTATATTGTACTTCGCTTATACTACCATTTTCTATATTATTCCGACAGGAAATCGGGTTTGTACCAATGATACGTTACAGGACGACAATGGAACGTCGAACGAAATTAGTATGCAGGGCTAAAGATTTACTAGTGTGTTATTTCTGCAGGCCAGTCGGGCTCGTTTGCTCATCTCCAATCTTTTCTATGTATAAAAGTAGTCCATGAACCGCAATAGAGCTGTGTTGTTCTGCCAATTGCATATTCGGACTAGGGCTGCAGCGTACGAGTTCATAGGCGTAAGATAGATAAAAATAACTATAAATATTATATTTTTTATACTTTTTTATACTTTTTTATCCTGAGCCGTGTGATTTTGCTGGCATGCGCGAGTGAGTAGTAGTTAATGCTCAGCAACAGTGCCTAGGGCTAGGGCGCGCCTTGGATCGCCTATCCAGCTTTACCTAATGAGGTTTTCCAGGTTTTCCTCATTCTCGCTCTAAATGGTGGGTAGAGTACTAACAACTGTAGGTCGTTCCTGTGACGCACCTGCGGCCAATAGTAATATGCCGCCTCCTCCGTCCCGCACACAAGCTATATAGTTAGCTTCTGGGGCTAACCTTAGGGTTAGTAGGAGTGAGTAGAGATATTATTATTATTATTATTATTACTTAAGAGCCCGACACACACAGGAATTTTGGGAACACGGTAGGCGTTCTTAAAATATAAATCTACTATTGCTATTTTGAAATTTGTTAAAAGATATGAAAACAATAAACGAAGTGCCATATGTTACGAGTGGCGAAAACTGCTTTTTATAGAACCTAATAAAACTTTCCTGAAAAGAAAATCTCAGAATCTGGTTAATGGCAATAGTAGACTAAACCTTTGGCTTATAAGAAAACACAAAATTTTCAATTTCGATCTAAAAACAAAAAAGATATTAGTAAACAGCGGTACCGTTGCATTCGGAGTTTTTCGTCGTAGCTCGTACTCTCGCCTGTCTTTCGACTACTGATTAAAGTCGTTCAGCTGTCAATCGATCCCGAAATAGGGAGCGCACCCAACAAATTCATTCTCAGTTTTAGTTTGGCCGACTAGCTCCCTACTTTTCCAGATGATATTTGCCGTCCGCTCTAGTTCCGTACCCCTGAACCACCCGATTCTTAGTAAATTGGTGTGTCGGGCTCTTAATTAGATAAAAAGTATAAAAGGTTGAAAATTCAGTGCGCCATTTTCTATTATAAATTTTTGTGGGGCGGCGCCCTAGAGCCCTTCATTGCTAAACGCCACTGGTAGTATGGCATGATAAAACATAATTGCTGTACTATGAGAGAATACTTTTAACTTAGGTTAATTTCAATTTTAGAGAAAATTAGGTTTGAAAATGTTAATGTAAATAGGAATTAAAATATATGGGTAGTTATCTCAAGAAACTATGATGAATGTTGACGTCAAATTGACGAATTAAATACGTAAAAATATATATATGGGTATTTCGCTTAAAACAACAAATTTTGCAGGTTTAAGCAGCAGGAGCAGTGTAAGAGTTTTTAAAATATAATAATTTAAACTAGTAAGTATAATAATAACTAACGCCCATTGCTAATCTCAGATTTGTACCTATTGAATTAGAAGACAGAAAATCTTCAAACGAACTATCAGTTGTGCATATATATCATACCTAAAGTACAGGCATGTTTATTGTGTATGTTGCAGTTTTCAGAGTTTACTTTATCCTTTACGTAAATACAAATTTTGAATATCTAGTTTTTGTTTTTTGATTGTTTACGCCAAATAAGAAAATTGGTGATTATACCGGCAATTTTTTAAATAATCACGGCTTTGTCGGTAATTTCAAAAATCGTCAAATTTGTAATTTCTAATATTATGTGAACTGCCGCATTGAGTAACTTAATATTTTTATAGTTGTTAGTGCCAATTTCTTAATAATATTTTGTTATTTTCGTGAAATATTGGCAAATAAAAGGAATTGTATAATATTTAATCGACGTTTCGACTCCGTCAGGAGTCTTTGTCAAGATTTTATTGAATAAGTATAAAAAATGACATGTTTTTTCTTAATAAAAAAGTATAAAAAACATGTCATTTTTTATACTTATTCAATAAAATCTTGACAGAGACTCCTAACGGAGTCGAAACGTCGATTAAATATTATACAATTCCTTTTATTTGCCAATATTTCACGAAAATAACAAAATATGAGTAACTTAAATTGTGTGAAAATATAAGCAAATAAAATAAAGTTTTATGTAAGAAAACCGGGTGCCCACGAAATCGTACAGAGACTTGAAATTTGGACCAGGTGCATGGTTGCTAAGTACGAAAATTTTGACTTGAAGAGAATCCCAAAAATTCTTCCGGTTTAACAGGAAAGGACAGTAGATGTCTTGTTTATGGTTTTAAACCTCACCCTGCATATATATTCTAATATCCTTCGATTCCACCAAGAATTTTGTTTCTACTGGTATATCACCATAATTTAGTATTTGGATTAAAGAATGAAGTCGAAATTACACATTTTCTTATGAAGCAAGTTGGCCATGATGTGCACATTCCGTTAAAAATTTAAATTATTCAAATCTGATTAAAATGCTTTTGTAACGCATTTTTCTGATGGATAATCTCTGTTAAAGTATAAGAAAAACATGGTTGTATTTGATTTTCTTACTACTTAGGCCGTTTAACTTAAAGAAATTTTCAGAAAAATTATACGTTGATAGCATTTGAATAAGTTGTGCCCAAGAGATACCTACTGTTTTATAAAGTAATAAAGAGAACATGTTGTGTTCCTAGGAAATTTTGAACATAGAATTTTGTTTTCAATTGTTTTTATGGTATGATATGATACTCTCAACTTGCTTTATAAGAAAACGTGTAATTTCGACGCCATATTAAGACCAAACATTAACTTATGATACATCACTAGAAGGCCATTTCAAAGTAGAATGGACAAATGGAATGACATTAAAATATATGTATACAGAGTGCTATTTAAAATAAAAAAGTGAATGGGACTTACGATTATACCGTAAGTTAATTTGAGGTAGTTTTCATTTCAGAAGTGTATTGTATTTATCAACCATGCACCTGCTCCAAATTTCAAATTCCTACATTAAATAGCAAGGCACAATTTTGTCGGTATATGTAATGTAATGTATATGCAATTTAGTTTTAACGTTTTCCGTTTTCCGTTATTTTTGTATTTTTGAAGAAATGTAGACCGTGAGAAATCTCTAGCAGGTTGCTTTTACTCGTACTTTGGAATATGTATTACTCGAGAATTTCCGTGTAAGATGAAATTGTTGTAGTTGTTAAATCAGTTTCACCCTTTGACGAGAAGCGACGTTGGCGCTTATATTTAACATAATAACTAGGGAACTGGTTAAGTCGACATTTAACTTAATGTATTTGCGTAACTGCTGGATTAGAACATCTAGTATGCAGTATAAACACATGATTAAGATGAATCCTTTATGCATCACATCAGCAGAAGCTTTATGTAGATAATGTACTAGTGTGTTTGTACCGAATCATCACAACTATGCGTTAATAAGAGGAGTGCTTCGTCAGTCTGAATACTAATGTCCAATCTGCATAACTACCGCTAATAGTCTTTAGACTGGCGGTTTACAAACACAATAGCATACTACTCCTGAAGACATTTGGGGCTGCTAATGTGATTACACCGGCCAAATGTATTGGTACTTAAAAATATATCTTACACATAATCGGTTTCCTTCCCTGCCACTTACTGAGAAGAACAAATTGCTAAATGCATATTAAAATTATTGTTGCTCATAAATATACAGGGTTTCCATTTTCTATTTCCAAGTAGGGGCAACTTTTCTTATTACTGGAGGCACTAGAATGGTTAAATGGACAAAACAACATAATTTTTGAAATTTATTAAGATATTGTGAAAACAATTAGCTATAATTTGAAATAATTTTCACAGGCTGCCCCAATTCTTCTGCACAGCAATTTTCTTCAGGGGAACATCCTGAATTTTATTGCGTTTTTGAATTCCCTAAACGATTTCAGTGTCATGTTGTTAAAGACGTATTCTGTCTAATTTGTGCAATTCTTGAGTTACCACTCTTTTTCAATCCGCTTCTCCTATTGTTAAAGTTTCGCAACCGTACAATGCCGTACTCCATACATACGTCTTTGAGAGTCTGCACGTTTAACCAAAGACTTCGAAATGAATACCTTATGATGACGATTTTATTTATAAACTCCACCAATTTCTTTAAAACTTCGGAGAAAGAAAATGTAGCGTTTTAAATAAAGGGCGTTAAAGAAATAGTATTGATAATTTAATTAATATTCATATGTATAAAATCTCATACCTAAGTCGTGATGCTTTTGTTAAAATGATAGCGAAAAAAGCTAGCCCTATTTATTACAGCGATAATTGTGTTATTTACCTTTTGTTACCATGACGATGTAACAAATTTCGTATTTTTGACTGTAAAATGTTTAAAAATCGAGTCTCCGATGTGCGCGTATTCTCATATTCATTCAATTGTCTAGCGGAATTAGACTCGGGATTTTTATTTTCTCTGAATAAATTCCTGTTTTGCAAACTCTATTTTGTTGCCTGACGGCAATTTGACTTAAAAAACTGTCAGCCAAGGGCATTTTCGTCAAATCGCCTGGAAACAAAAAATTAAATTTTCTCTTCTAATTATACCCGAAAATTTTTGTAGCGTATAGTAGATACTCATCAAAGTAAGTTAAAAAGTTTGTATAAATGTATGGTCTAAAATGAAAAAATAGTTATGAGATGACACCCTCGCCTTCATCTACAAGGGACGCCAATGATTTTGAAAACCTAGAATGAACTAGCACAACTTATTTAGCTTGAGAAATTAAGTAAATATTAAAAAATTTTCACCGTTTATCTTTTATCGTTGCTCAACCAATATAAAAGATTTATCTGAACTCCATTTCTAAGGGCTTGTAACTCCGCAGGGATAAATGTTTAAAGGAACTTTTTAACTTATTTTGATGAGTACTACACGCTACATAAATTTTCGTACGTAATTTGAGAGTACTTTTATTTTGTCGCATAAATTTCTGTTGTGACCGAAATCTTGTTGCCAAGAGCGCTCAATTATCGCCTTCGCGCCCTTACTGGCGGTCAGTTTTATTCGTCAAATTGCCATCAAGCAACAAAATTGAGTTTGCAAAACAGGAATGTATCTAGACAAAATAAAAAGGTCGAGTCTAATTCGGCTAGATAATTTAATGAATATGAGAATACGCATTATGGGAGACTCGATTTTTAAACATTTTACGATCAAAAATACGAAATTTGCAACGTCATCATGGTAGCAAAAGGTAAATAACATAATTAGCGCTAACTTTTCTCGCTGTCATTCTGACATTTGACAAAAGCAACACGGCTTATGAGATTTTATACATATTAGTTAAATTATGGACAGTATTTTATTTCATATTATTAATTTTCTGTGCTAAATTATTTGTAGCAGGACTATTAACATACGCATACGTTCATGTAATTTTGGTAATAACTACCTACTTGGATTTATGATGATTACCTTTTATTAAACGTTTGTTGCACTTTTTATAAATCTAGTTAAAATTCGAGTGTGATATAGCAGTGTTAGTATACAGAAAAGTACAATTAGTAATGGCTTTGAATGAAATGGAAGCAGTTTTGACAGAGGGCTACGGCATGAAAATTAATAAAAAGAAAACAAACATTTTGGTATGTAGAGGGCGTGGAAATAGAACTAAAACTAAAGTACAAATATAGGAAAATGAGAAGATAGAGGGAATCGCGAATTTCTGCTATTTAGGGACTCGAGATGGTAGGAGCACTACAGACATAAAGCAAAGAATTTACGCAGGGTCGAGTTGCGTTTAACAAAAAGAAACAACTGTTATGCTCGGGAACGGTTAATGCAGAAACTCGGAAGAGACTCTTAAAGACGTATGTATGGAGTAAGGCATTATAAGGGTGCGAAACTTGGACAATAGGAGAAGTGGATCGAAGAAGAGTTTGAAATGTGGTGCTACAGACGCATGTTGAATATACCGTGGATATAAGGTTAGCAATAAGGAGGTATTAGAAAGAGTTGGGGAAAAGCGAATGGTATGGAACACAATAAAGAATAGAAGAGATAGGATGCTATAACACATTCTGAAACACGAAGGCATAGTTCGCGATTCACTAGAATCAGAGATACCTACGAATAAAAAGAGGTACGGGTACTTCCAGATTAGAGTCCTTCTCTTAAATAGTTGGGGATGTAGGATATTCCACTTTTAGGGAAATGCGTAGGCTAGCTCAGAATAGGAAAGGATTGAGGTACGCGTTCAACAAGTCTTCGGACTGAGAACTTTATGATATGTAAAATTAGATTTGTCGGCCTTTGAAATAATAACTATTGTAATAAATTGTAGTGCGAGTTTTTCAATATTACATATTTTTATTTTGTCAATGCCTGTACCTGTTTTTAAGTTATTCACGATTTTCTTAGTTAGTTTGTTTGTGGCGGAACAGGTCTACCGTTAACTGTTTCTTGTTCACGTGGCTTACTGTTTACACTTATACATTGTAAGTTCAATTATTTCAAAACGTGAAATAGAGCGAGAAATGAAAACCTCAAATGCCACTAAACGTCCTGGCTGGAAGAAATACAAGGTAAGCGACAAAACTTTCCAAACTGACATAGAACTAGGCTTTGCAATGGATAAAAATTTTGGTGACAAACTGAAGTGTTATTGGCGTTTGAAAAACAAAAATGGATTTGTTGTAAATTAGTTTTTTCGAGGTTTTAGTATTGAAAATACTTCTGGGCGCGTGTAAATAGGACTCATCTTACGAAAAATGATCGACATGCGACAGATTCTGTCGGCGACGCGCGCAGTCGAGGCCGCTAATAATAATATTGGAGGCTAGCCAGATGTAAACTAACACCATGTGCTTGTAACAAATCATTTCTTTTATTTTATTGTATCAATAATATACCAACTTGAAACGGCACAGATCAATTTTGTTGGACATCTTAGAAACCGAGCAGTTGTGTCGGTATTTTCAATACGCCTATGATACTTGCGTAAGAGCGAGGTCTGTGAATTTTTAGTATTGAAAATACTTCTGGGCGCATGTTTATGGGACTCATCTTACGAAAAATGCATCGACAGGCGACAGATTCTGTCGGCGACGCGCGCAGTCGAGGCTGCTAATAATAATATTGTATGGAGAGCGCTAGCCAGATGCAGAGAACAATTCAATTACTAACTAACTAAAGCACGGCGAGCGCGTTGTAATAAAAGTCCAAACACTACGTATTGCGTCAGTTTGACTATGTGCCTTGTGCTTGTCACAAATCATTTCTTTTATTTTATTGTATCAATAATATACCAAATTGAAACGGCACAGATCACTTTTGTTGGACATCTTAGAAACCGAGCAGTTGTGTCGGTATTTTCAATACGCCTATGATACTTGCGTAAGATGCGAGGTCTGTGAATTTTTATAACTGCCACTCGTTCATTAAGATGTCAGAAGTTACGAAAATTGAGCATCGAGCCGTTGTCAAATTCCTTGCGAGAGAAGGTGTTTCCCTCCCCAAAGCATCAAAGATCGGCTGGATGTGGTGTAGGTGGGTGGAGGGATTCACTGTCTTTTCTGTGGTAAAAGATTGGTCAAAACGGTTTAGAATGGGGTAGAACGCAGGAATCCTTAGAAGATGACGCAAGAACATCAGGAAGGAGGGAGGACGTGGTGACGGACGACAAGATTGCACTTGTTGAGGATCTCGTATTAGGCGGCAGTTGAAAGAAATATCAACAATGTCGGGGCTTTCAGATACAAGCGTTTGCCGGATTCTCCACGATCATCAGTTAGTGCAAGGTGGGTGCTCAAACATCTCTCAGCATTTCAGCGCCAGCGTTGTTTTGAATGTGACCTATCCTGTGGAGCTATGTGGACGTATTGAAGACTTACCACAAGGGGTGAAACTATGGTTCTCTACTACGATCTCTTGTCCAAAAGGGAGTCGATGGAATGGAGGCGACAAGGAGAAGCACCACCAAGAAAGTTCAGTCGACTAAATAGGTTTACGATGTTTTTGATTATGATGGCTTTATGCAACGCAACACCACAGTTAACGAGGAATATTATGCAGCTCAAATTCCGTCAAAATATTCTGGAGAAAAGACGTGGGAAACTGACCAGAAGCGTTGATTGACTATTGGGAAGATATCTAACCTCCACTGGTTAAAGCGCGCCTCATCCAGCCGTGAAAATATTTTATACCGAAACTCTGTTCAACTCTCTCAAGAGCTCTGTTTAGCCATCATGTGTCTCAAAACGCCCGATTAGCCGATATGCAGCGCTCTGACAAGCAGCGGCATACCGTGGAAACACAATCGCTAGGTCAGTAATGGCAAACAAATATTAATTTTTAGTTTGAGAGACGTTCCCTCGGTCGGTGTCACCAGTGTTGCCAGACCTATTGATTTGCGCCCGTGCAGACTGCTGAAATTTCTCAAGCCCCAATTCGTGACTGCGGTTTCACCCTTCGTATAGTCCAGATATGGCCACCTGTGACTATTACTTGATTGTAAATTTGAAAACGAACCTTCGCGGGCGCCCTTTCTGTGACGAAGAAGAGGCCAAGGTTGCAGTTTGGGGACATATTTTTTAGGGATATTGAGTTGTTGTTGAAACGATGTAATAAGTACATTGATGTCAAGGTGGACTCTCAAGAATAATATTTAATTGTGAGTTTCTTTCATTGGCAGCAGAGAAATTTTGGCGTTTACCTCGTAAACGAGCTGTACCTCTCTTCCCGAACGTATTTTGTACATCTTGTTCAATGAATCTTTGAATGAGGAGTATCTCCTGATCACCGGAAAGTAGCTAGAATTGCACCAGTATTTAAATCCTGAAATATGCACTCAGTTACTAATTACTAATTACTAATTTCCTTAACATTGTTGGAAAAATTCTGGAATAGCTTGTATTATGACTAAATGTTCTTTAAAATGAAAGCATTTATTGAGTCTGACAAGCACGGATTTTTCAGAGATCGAGGCGTAGAGACAAACCTTGTGCATATGTCCAGTTTAGTTTAGTTCTATGATTCAATGCCTGGCGGGGTATTTGCCCGAGGAGTAGTTGTTCGAACGGTCCAGTACCACTCATATGTCCAGTATTTCTCGGGATCCGTCGAAGGCAGAATTCAGGTTGATATGGTTTACACGGACTTTTCTATAGCCTTTGATTCTATCCTTCACCCTACTCTCAAATTTCAACTTGGGAATTTTGATGTGCACGGCAACCTATAACGCTGGTTTAGTTCTTACATCACGAACAGATCTCAGTTTGTTGCGATAAATGGTGCGCGAAATCTGGTCGTGTTAGGATCACTTCTAGTGTTGGTCACCCGGAATCCTTGTTACCAGCAATATGTTGATAGGGTTGAGGGCACACAAAAGAAATTTTTTAATGCGCTTAATGATAATAAAATGAACTTTTATTAGGGATTCTCCCCAAGGGCCATCAGCCTTCAGCCCGGCTTAATTATTTAATAGAAATCTCAATTTTACCTCATGCAAAACTAATCTAATTCATTATAATAGTATATTGTGAAACGAGCACGGAATGGTACTCATTCCCCACGAGTATGAAAGTTGCAGCACGAACCTTGGCGAGTGCTGCAGTTCATACGAGTGGGGAATGGACATTCCGTGCGAGTTTCACACTATACTTTTTCTACGACTATACATGTATCTATATTATACATAAATTGCAATTTTCATTTTATTTATTAACAATTGTTCCATATTTACCCTGTATATTGAGTTTACACTGCATGTCAATTTTATACAATCAGCTGATATGCTAAGAGGGGGTCAGTATGCAACCAAGAAGTGATAGTACATGTTGTGTATTCTTTTGTCAGTAAAATAACTAAATATTCCGATCGTTGGTTTATTTAAAACCCGAGTGAGTACAGAATCTGGTCCTTCTGAGCAGGATAAGAGTTGAATTGAAAGTGAAAGTTACAAGTTAAAACTAAAATAAAGTGTTAAATTTCCAAATTTTTGTGGGCACGAGGCAGCATCCATATTTTCATAGAAACAGTTCCAAGTAGTGGGACGATTGCTGCGCGATACTACTGGTGTCCATCAGCTGTCCAGTTCAGTATTGGTTTTCACTGCAGAGGAAGCACGCACGTTTTTGCTAGTTGGTAAGTCCCGTCTATTTTTCTTTCCTTACGTTATTTATTCCTATAAAAATGCCTGGAAATGATGTTGAATTAAAACGACTTCGCTTGAAGAGAGGTCAAATGAAAACACAATTAACGAAATTTAGAACATTTTTTGAGGAATATGAAGTAGAAAAGAAACCAGAATTACAAGTTAGATTGGATAAAATAATAGCATTATACGATAAATTTGATGATGTACAAAGTAGTATTGAGTACCTAGAAATGTCCGAAGATTCAGATGAAGAATTAGAAGAAAATGTTGAACGAAAAAGGTTCGAAGATAGCTATTACGAATTAGTGGCTAATGCTAAACAATTCTTGAAAGATTCAGATGATCACGAAGAAAGTCGCAGACAAAGCCTTAGAACAGATAAAGATAGTGAAGTATCAGTAAAATTACCAACTTTAGAATTAACTCCTTTTAATGGTGACTATAATCAGTGGTTACTATTCAAAGATTCTTTTCTTTCTTCAGTAGATACTAACGATAAACTGCAGGATATCCAGAAATTCCAATATTTAAGGAGCACATTAAAAGGAAATGCATTGCAAATAATTCAATCTTTGGAAACATCTCCACAAAATTACAGAATTGCATGGGATTTGTTAATGCAGAGGTACGAAAACAAGAAGCTCTTAATAAACAGTCACATGAAGGAATTAATGGAAATTACACCAATATCGAAAGAGAATCATGCCATATTGAGACAATTTATAGATAAAGTGAGGTCCCATTTGAGTGCACTAGAGTCGTTGAAGCAGCCTGTTAAACAGTGGGACACTATTCTTTTATATACCTTAGCGAAGAAAATAGGCACGGAAGCAAGGAAAGAATGGGAAAGAGAAACTAGAAGAGAAGATGTATCCACCGTAGCAAAGTTCTTAGAGTTCTTGACAGATCGTAGTCAAACCTTACAGATGATGGCCGAAAGAGAATTCCAGTCAAATAGAGAAATACGAAAACCAGAAAATCGGTCATCGTCGCGAGTAGTTTTGTCATCATCCGAGCATAGCTGTGAATATTGTTCTCAACAACACTTCTTAACTCAATGTGAAAAATTCACAAACTTATCAAAGATTGAGAAGGTAGATTTAATCAAGGAAAAACAACTTTGTTTTAATTGTTTAAGAAAAGGACATGTTGTAAGAAACTGTAGATCATCACGATGCAAGAAGTGTGCGCGAAGACATCATACTTTACTTCACGAGGAGCAGGTACAAGTCGAAGAAAATACAGGGAACGTCCAGGTGAAAACGAGTATTAGTACACATTGTGTTGAGGGAGTAGCGGATCAAGTCGTATTATCTACAGCCTTAGTACTCATTTGGGATGCGAAAGGAAACATGCAAGAATGTCGAGCGTTACTTGATTCCGGATCACAGAGTAATTTCATAACTACAGAGTTATCGCAAAAATTAGGGCTACCAATTAAGAAAATAAATGTTCCCATAAGTGGAATAAATCAAAGCTTAAAAATAATAAATCAGCGAACTGAAGTAAAAATAAAATCGAAATTTAATAATTTTCAAATGTTGTTAAGTTGTTTGATATTGCCAAAGATTACGGATTTCTTACCGCACGTCAAGTTACCAATTGCAGCTTTAAATATACCGAGAAATATAAATTTGGCAGATAAGAACTTCCACGTTCCTGGTCAAGTTGATTTACTTATCGGTGCAGACGCATTCTGGAGATTACTGTCAGTAGGCCAAATAAGGTTAGCAAAAAATCAACCTATACTGCATAAAACTTTATTGGGTTGGATAATTGCAGGAAGATTATATGTAACTCTACCCTCGCAGAGTAGATCCAACTGTTATTTGTCAACTGACAGCCATGTAGATCAACAACTGGAGAGATTCTGGAAGTTGGAAGAAAATGGTGATGCGATTCCCTTGTCATCAGAAGAAATGGAGTGTGAAGAGCATTTTAACGTAACACATAGCAGAAATGAGGACGGAAGATTTGTTGTTAGGGGATTCGAAGCAAGCAGCAATTCGCAGATTTTACGCACTAGAGAAGAGATTGGAAAAGCAACCGAAAATAAGAGAAGAGTATGTAAAGTTCCTAACCGAGTATGAAAAACTAAATCATATGAGAAAAATAGATATAGAACCTAATGAAGAAAATGAAAATATATTTTACTTACCTCATCATCCAGTGGTCAAAGAAGAGAGTTTGTCTACTAAGCTGCGGGTCGTGTTTGATGGATCTGCGCAAACGACGTCAGGCACATCACTCAATGATGTTCTTATGGTTGGACCTGCAATACAAGAAGAGTTAATACATATCATCATACGTTTTAGAATTCACCAGTTTGTATTGACATCCGACATAGCGATGATGTACAGGCAAATAAATGTTTCAGAAAGGGATACACACTTGCAGAGAATCTGTTGGAGAGCAAATATCGAGGAACCAGTGTCAGTTTATGAGTTACAGACTGTAACGTATGGAACCTCATGTGCACCATACCTAGCAACCCGATGCTTGAAACAACTTGCTATCGATGATGGAAAAGCATATCCCGAAGCAAAAGAAGTTTTGCTCCGTGATTTCTATATGGATGACGTGCTAACAGGAACAACTACTAAAGAGGAAGCTAAGGAATTGCAGCAACAATTGACGAGTTTATTATCCAAGGGGAAGTTTGCACTACGGAAATGGAGAACTAATGATATAGAGGTTCTTAAACAATTAGAACAGGAAGGCGAGTCAAATCCTTTACTAATACTCAACAAGTTCGAAGCAATAAAGACATTAGGCTTATATTGGAATTCACATACCGACGAGTTACAATATTCAATAAACCTAATTTCCAATGAGAAAGTCACTAAAAGAATCATATTATCTAAGATAGCACAGATATTTGATCCTTTGGGATTATTAGGGCCAGTAGTTCTAATGGCAAAAATTATAATGCAGAGACTGTGGATAGAAAGGTTACATTGGGATGAGTCAGTACCACAACACATTTATAGCATGTGGAAGAATTACTACGAGAGTTTAGAGGACATTCACAAAATAAGAATTCCCAGAAATGTCAACCCAAAAAACGCGAGCACCGAGATTATCCTTCATGGATTCTCTGATGCCTCCGAGAAGGCGTATGGAGCGTCCGTCTACGCAACAAGTACCAACGGAAGAGGCGAGTCAGTCACATATCTAATCACCTCAAAATCCAGAGTATCACCTATAGAAACTGTGTCGCTACCGA
Organism: Xestobium rufovillosum; assembly: GCA_963966045.1. NCBI lineage: Eukaryota > Metazoa > Arthropoda > Insecta > Coleoptera > Ptinidae > Xestobium > Xestobium rufovillosum. The sequence goes on along the minus strand of OZ014494.1, from coordinate 40,549,524 downwards.
GACTAGAATTGTGTGGAGCTTTATTACTTACCAAATTAGTGGTCCTAGTTCACAAGTCCTTACCCAGTCGCATCAAACACACTTACCTTTGGACCGATTCGACTATTACACTTACTTGGATACAAAAAACAGCAAGTTCATTAAAAACGTTTGTGGCAAACCGAGTTGCCGAAATACAAAGATTGATTCAGAATAAGCAAATAGAGTGGAGACACGTACCATCTAACGATAATCCAGCAGACTGTTTGAGCCGAGGACAAATAGCAAGAGACCTAATCAACAACAAATTATGGTGGTTCGGTCCAGAGTGGTTAAATCGCGAAAACGAGTGGCCCAAACAGTTTTGGACTAAACACGAGGAAGTTGATTTAGAAACAAAACCTATGATTTCTTACACCTTTGCCACCGTAAAATCTGATCTTTTTACTAGAATTTCATCATTCAAGAAACTGAGAAGGGTGATGTCCTACTGCGTCAGATATGTCCTTAAGAGCCATCCGAAGAAAATAATTTCAGCCGAGTTTTAATTTTTATCTCTAGTTTTCCACACGTTCCACAGAAACGGGTCTGACGTGATGTATTTCGCTTAAAAACTATCCCACGTTGCATCTCTTTTTAACTTATGAAATAAAACGGCACACAATTTTTCCTGTAGGCGGGGATTTCTTCCTACTCTAGTCGCAACGGCGCGGCGATGCAACTTCGCTTGTCCGAGCTTGCGGGCAAAAGAAGGGAAGTGCAAGCGGTCCGATTTTCCATATTTCGCGCGTAGGAAATGCGATGCGCTCAAAATGTATGATAACTTCCTCAAAAATTGTCTTGTCGAGTTGCAATTGTTTGAAAATTATTTCTTAAACGTTCAGGATGCTCACGAAATCTTTCAAATTGCAATTACATAATTACTTTTCATTCCGCTTTGCGATTTTCGAGACGTTTTTTTTTTGGGGCAGTGCAATTTTCACCTATCGAGGAACTATGCTCATTTTTAGAATTTGGACAAACTTCCTGCGGCAAAGTTATAGAGAAAGGATTGAATTTTATTTTACACCAAGATTCAATTCATTATCTCGCATAGAAAAAAAGTTATGGCGATTTGAACACGATAATCGCCGTCCTGAGCGCGTAACTAATACTGACTTCAAGAGTTACGCGCTCAGAACGATTATCGTGTTTAAATCGCCATAACTTTTTCTTCTACACATATACAGTGTGTATCCAAAGAAGTAAGTGCGATTCCTTGTTGAAAATTAAGAGGGATACGTACGTTGCTCAAGAAAAATAAACACTCGGTCTCCCCCACTACACCAGCCAGCGTAGGAGAAACGCGAAGAGAAACAGATCTGCCAGCCAAATACGGCCCGAACGTACTCGGCTGTCACCGACTACTGAGGGGCGGTTAGAATCTGCTAGTGGAAGGAGGCGCTCCCGTTTTTAGAAATGGGTTTATTGTCGAAGTAAATTTAATGTAGCTTATTTATTTTCAGTTTAAATGCATTCAAATTTGAAACGCAAGCAATTTAATGTTCATATTATAGTGTGCTCTAATTAGTTTTCCAGTATTTGCTTTTTGAACCAAGTTTCTAGCTGCTGAAAATACACCAAAAGGCAAATTTCACGTCTCGTTTCTGTGATTATTTACATATTTGTTCTTAATTTGGTTTGACGGAATTGTAGAATAAATCTTCTTCTTTCTGACAAAGAAGAAATTTATGCAAAATATTTATTAGTAAGAGCTCTACGGTTCCTAACATAGAGCTTGATATCGGCGCTGTTTTCAACGTACGTATCCCTCTTAAAGGGGGTGTTTGATATAAACAAATCCTCATATGTCGCTCACTTAGGAGTGACGCTCCTCCAAAGTGGGAGGTGGAAATTACGTTTTTATTTATTTTCTTAAAATCTGAAAAAGTTAAGGAAGTGAAATTTGGAGGAAGGTTTCTAATGTTAAAAAGGCTACTTTCGAATATTTTCTTGACATATCCATATTGTTATAAGTGGATGAAACCTAAAGTCAAAAAATGTATTTTTACAATTATTGTGACAAATTTAGAAAATTTACTTTATTATGTGTTCAAAATATGCTCCATTATTTGCTAGACAATAATACAGTCTCTTTTCGAACCCGTTGCGAACTTTTTCAACAGTTTCTGGAGTAATCCGTCTACACTCTTTTACCAAAGCACGCTTTTCAATATTTTTTGTGAAATGGGATGAAATAGTACCCAAGAGTGTAGACGGATTACTCTAGAAACTGTTGAAAAAGTTCGCAACGAGTTCGAAACCAGACTGTATTATTGTCTAGCAAATGGGCACATTTTGAACACATAATAAAGTAAATTTTCTGAAATAGTCATAATAATTCTGAAAATATATTTTTTGACTTTTTCTTATAATTTTTGACCATAACTTATTTACGGATCAACCGAATCCAATTTTTAGACATGGTTAGTTCGGGATTTTTACGGCCTTTAAAATTATGTATCACAAGGTAGGGGGTGCTATTTGAAATTTCAAAGTAGGGGTAGCTGAGGGTGAGGGGGTGAAACCTAGAACTCAATCTGTATTGGTTTTAAACTTCCCCCTCGATATCTAAATTGACGTGTTTTTTGTTTAAGCTGAATTCCCTTCATATCAAGTGTTATTGAGGGTGGCTAGTTTTGAAATGAAAGCACTGTATATGAAAATAGCAATTTTTCAACTGTCTACTCTATATGAAAGTGACATTTTGTTACTCTTATCATCATAAGGCTCTCAGTCCGAAGACTGGTTGGACGCGTGCCTCCATTATTTTCTCTCCTGAGCTAACCTACGCATTTCCCTAAAAGTAGAACATCCTACATCCCTCATTATTTGAGAGCAGTAATCTAATCTAGGCCTACCCCTACCTCTTTTTATTCCTATCTCTGATTCTAGTATGTCGCGAACTATTATCCTTCATACACACAGTGGATGGATCAAGAACTTTGACGTAAATTCACTATGAATTCTTAATAAGTTAACCCCACACGCCAAAAGACAGTGACACAGTAATTAAACTCGACACGTGTTTCGCTGACAACGTCAGCATCTTCAGGAGTAGAAGATAAGATAAGATTATCTTCTACTCCTGAAGATGCTGACGTTGTCAGCGAAACACGTGTCGAGTTTAATTACTGTGTCACTGTCTTTTGGCGTGTGGGGTTAACTTATTAAGAATTCATAGTGATTATCCTTCATGTCTTAGAAGGTGTCCTACCATCCTACCATCCTACCATCCTATCTTTCCTATTCTTTATTGCCTTCCATATCTTTCGCTTTTCCCCAACTGTTTCTATTACTACCTTATTGCTAACCTTATCTATCCACCGTATCTTCGTCATGCGTCTGCATCAGCACCACATTCCAAACGCTTCTACTCTTTTTCGATCCGCTTCTCCTATTGTCCAAGTTTCGCACCCGTATAATGCCGCACTCCATACATACGACTTTAAGAGTCTCTTCCGAGTTTCTACATTAACCGTTCCCGAACATAACAATAATTGTTTCTTCTTGTTAAACGCAACTCGACCCTGCGCTATTCTTTGTTTTATATCTTTAGTGCTCCTACCATCTCCAATTATTTTACTTCCTAAATAGCAGAAATCCGCGACATCCTCTATCTTCTCATTTCCTATTTTTTTGTATTTCAATTTTAGGTCTATTTTCACACCCTCTACATACCAAAAATTGTAGTTTTCTTTTTATTGATTTTCATGCCGTAGCCCTGTGTCAAAACTGCTTCCATTCCATTACTCTAGAGATGAGAATATTTTCATCTCTAGAAGTGAAAATGAAAATGTCAAATTTATAGTTTTAATAATGGATAAAAGAAACATTTTTATTTAGGGGCCTGCGTATCTATGTTACCTACCATAGTAATGACTAAACAAATAATTAATAATTTACATTGTGACGGTTTGTTTATAATTTAACATCATCATCATCATAAGGTTCTCAGTCCGAAGACTGGTTGGACGCGTACCTCCATTCTTTTCTATCCTGAGCTAACCTACGCATTTCCCTAAAAGTAGAACATCCTACATCCCTAACTATTTGAGAGCAGTAGTCTAATCTAGGCCTACCCCTACCTCTTTTTATTCCTATCTCTGACTCTAGTATGTCACGAACTATTCCTTCGTGTCTTAGAAGGTGTCCTACCATCCTACCATCCTATCTCTCCTAACTCTTTATTGTTTTCCATACCTTTCGCTTTTCCCCAACTCTTTCTAATACTTCCCTATTGCTAACCTTATCTATCCACGGTATCTTCATCATGCGTCTGTAGCACCACATTTCAAACGCTTCTACTCTTTTTCTATCCGCTTCTCCTATTGTTCAAGTTTCGCACCCGTATAATGCCGTACTCCATACATACGACGTTAAGAGTCTCTTCCTAGTCTCTATATTAACCGTTCTCGAGCATAACAGTTGTTTCTTTTTGTTAAACGCAACTCGGCCCTGCGCCATTCGTTGTTTTATATCTTTAGTGCTCCTACCGTCTTGAGTTATTTTACTTCCTAAGTAGCAGAAATCCGCGACCTCCTCTATCTTCTCATTTCCAATTTGTATTTCCATTTTAGTTCTATTTTCACATCCCCTACATACCAAAATTTTAGTTTTCTTTTTATTGATTTTCATGCCGAAGCCCTGTGTCAAAACTGCTTCCATTTCATTCAAAGCCGCTCCTAATTCTTCTTTGCTAGATGCTAACACTGCTATATCATCCGCAAATCTGAGCATGTTAATAGTTTGGCCCTGTACATTGATCCCTGAGGCTGTTCTTTCCTTAACAATATTAATCGCATCTTCGATATATAAGTTGAAAACTAGAGGTGACAATGCACATCCCTGTCTCACTCCCTTCCGGATATCTACTTCCCTTTGTTCCTGCTCACATTCTATAACTGCCTTTTGCTCTTTGTAGAGATTATGTATTATTCTTCTGTCCCTGTATTTCATCCCTACCTTTCTCAGCACTTCGAACATCTTCCCCCATTTTACGTTGTCGAAGGCTTTTTCTAAATCTACAAATCCTATATAGACGCTCTTTCTCTTTTCTATCGTTTTTTCTATAATTACTCGTAAAGCTAGAATGGCCTCGCGCGTTCCTCTATTTCGTCTAAATCCGAACTGATCTTCTCCTAATATTTCTTCCGCCTTTTTCTTCATCCTTCTTTGCACAATTCTAGTTAAAATTTTTGACGCATGGGAAGTTAAACTGATAGTTCTAAAATTTTCGCATCTATCCGCGCCTTTTCTTTTTGGCAAAGCTACTATGATGTTCCGTTTGTAATCTTCTGGAATCTCGCCTGTCAGGTATATGCGACTAACTAATTTAAATAAACGATCTATTACCTCTTGACCTGCGCACTTTAAGATTTCTGCCTGCAAGCCATCTATACCTGGTGCTTTATTATTCCTTAAACTTTTTAGTGCTATCTCAAACTCTTCTCTCATTATAGGACTCCCTAGGTTATCCCCCTCTACACTGCTCTCGCTTTCTAATATATCTTGCACTTCCTGTCCCGCATATAAGTTTCCTAAATATTCTTTCCACCTATCTGCCTTCTCCCCACTTCCGATTAGGATATCTCCTGCCTCATTTCTAATGTTTTTGGTACTAGATCCAATTTCTCTAAAATTTCTCCTAATTATTTTATATGCTTCATCAGTTTTTCCTACTTCGAATTTATCTTCCACTTCTTTGCATTTATTATCGATCCATTGCTCTTTCGCTTTCCTACATTCCCGAATAATTTCCCACTTGATCGCCTTATATCTTTGTTTCCCTGTTTCATCTAACCTATTTTTATATTTTCGCCTTTCCTCTATTAGACTCACAATATGTTTTGTTATCCAGGGTTTCCTACTTTCATTCTGTTTATGACCCAAAATATCCCTAGCTGAGGAAACTAAACTATTTTTAATGCACTTCCATTCTACCTCTATGTCCCTAACAATATTTCCACCCGTGCCCTTTAGTGCTTCGTTTGTCTTTTTCTCGAACTTATTGCGCATATCATCATCTTTTAGTTTCTCTGGGTCAAGATACCTTCTTCCGCTTCTTTTTTTCAAAATCTTAAATTTAAGATTGGCTTTCATAACGACTATGTTGTGATCACTATCTATATCTGCTCCTGGATAACTTCTACAATCCCTAACTTGATTTCTAAATCTTTGCCTAACGAGAATGTAATCTATTTGATATCTCCCTAAGTCTCCTGGCATCTTCCACGTATAGCATCTCCTAACATGATGGTGAAATAGAGTGTTCGCGACCGTTAAGTTATGTTTATCGCAGAACTCTATCAGTCTAACTCCCCTATCGTTCCTATTGCCTAATCCAAAGGGGCCAACTATTCCGCCCTCTCGCCCTGTGCCTACGACTGCATTGAAATCTCCTGTAATTATTAAATTTTCGTGCCTTCTCACAAAATCTAGCACATATTCAATATCACTATAAACTGCCTCTACGGCCTCATCACTGTAGTTAGAAGTGGGCATATATACCTGTATTATTACTGTTTTTACAGGTTTCGAATCTAACCTAACCATAACTACCCTGTCACTTTGCTGTAAGAAATTTTCTACACTCTGTCCTACTTTTTTCCGCATAACAATTCCTACTCCCGAATTTCCTCCTATACAGATCCTGTGTGTATTACTCTAAAATCTCCGCTCCAGAAGTCTCCAGCTTCTGGCCATCGCACTTCACTGATACCTACTACGTCTAATGCTAACCTATCCATCTCAATTTTCAAATTCTCTAACTTCCCTACTTGTTTCATGCTTCTAACATTCCACGCTCCGACTCGTGAGATGTTACACTTATCATTTCTGATGACTCCCCCCGAAGCTGTCCCCGCCCGGAGATCCGAATGTGGGACTATTTTACCTCCGGAATATTTTACTCCAGAAGGTGCCATCATCATAAATTAAAGTACGCTGTACTAGGGATAAAATAATGTGGTGGTTTCCCGTTGCCTTCCACATCGCAGTAGTGTGTATCACAGTGCCATACCAACCCTCACGATCTCTGCCACTATGATTACTGAAAGAGCTGCTGCCCCCTTCCAGGGACTTGATTTAGTCTGGCTTCTCAAATAAAAACCCCTCCAATATGGTTAAACCTATGGTTCGGCTCTTTATATCATTGAAGCGCGCAAGCCATCCCACCCGTCCCAGTATTACTAGAACTGCGTCAAGGTACAAGTCCTTTGGGAAGGTATAATTTAACAACATTTTAAATTTTTAAATGCGATTATTATGGACTCAGAAAGTGAATACAGTGAATCATGCACACCCCCAAATATACGTGTATATGTGTAGAAAAAATTGCATTTCCTGCTACTCGAGATGAAACACGTTTTTTTTATAGTTCGTGAGATTCTCATCTCACGAAAAAAACAGTATTTTCATCTCATCTATGCGAGATAATGAATTGAATCTAGGTGTAAAATAAAATTCAATCCTTTCTCTGCAACTTTGCCGGAGGAAGTTTGTCCAAATTCTAAAAATGAGCATAATTCCTCGATAAATTATATTGAAGTGTAGGTAAGTGAAGGTAGCTGGGTCATGAAACTGATTTGCGGGGAAAAATTAGTAATTTATCAAAAAATATAATTTAGTATTATTTGAAGTATTGTTATTAAAAGACTGAAAAATATAATCCATGTTTCGGCTCCGATTGCGGCCTTCGTCAAGATTTCTTTATAAAGTAGTTAAGATATATGGAGGAATCCCGACAAAAAGGCCCCAAACAGTGCCGAATATTGTAGATTGTTTATGAGTATTTTAGTTTTATAACGTCAATACTTCACAAAATATTAAATTATATTTAATACAAAATTGCATAAATTAAACAATGAATTATTTTTTCTACAAACATTATTAAAAATACAATTTTTAACGTTTATTGTCAGTGTCAAAAATATAAATTTAAGGCACCAATTTTAAGTCATTTACCTTGAACACTAGATTTCGAATTGTTTTGGTTTAAATTTTGAATTTAATAACATATTTGATCTCTTTAGTGCCTTGTTTAATAGTGTTTGTAGAAGAGAATTGTATGATTTGCGTGTTAAATGACACTTTTAACACTAACATCACAAATAACTATTAATTAATTCATCCATAAGAAAAACTTATTTGTTATTTACTATGCATTAATGTTTTATAGAAAATACTCCGACTCCTACCTAAACTTTGTTGATCGCTTAGCAATTAGACGTCTGCTTTTCTTGTGTCGAGAAAGTCTCCGTTTCTCGCTACCCATGTTGCCCAAAAATTAAAAATGAAAACAGAATAATTATTCCAATTGCAATCCCCAGCAGATAACTTACTTATTTCCCGCTTACTCCCTACCACCCAGTGGAGCATTGTAACACCTCCCCGCCATCAACTGGTCATGCGTGCCGCGTATGGATCGAAAGAAACAGCATGATAGAGATAGGTAGTACTCGCCTCTAAATTTCCGAGAATAAAATTAGCCGATTTTCCCAATTAACTGTGGCTACATTTTTGAAGATAACGGAACGTAATTTGAAGCGTTCACTTCCTAAATTTGTGTTGAATTGATATATCGATTTATTTTTTAGAAAAAAATTCAGTGTAAGCTACAACAACGTGCTGAACATAACTGTGCAGTTTTCTCGGATTTTGAACGTTTTGTTTGGCTTATATAATGAAAAAATAAAAGAATATTAAAAATCTAAATCATTACTGCGGTAGAAATCAACAAATACAGTCGAATGGTCTTTAGAAGAAGTTCGTATTCCTATAGCTACGGCTGTACTTTCTTAGGAAAATTTGTTAAGAAACTCCATAAGCGGCAAAATGGTCGGACGGCTCATAACTTGAGAAAAGGCAAAAGAATCGTAGGTCCTATAACAGCATCTGAATTAGAAAAGGCGACAACGGTCATTATAAGTATGGTACAGAATGAAGTATTTCGTGAAGCGAAAAATGACTTACAAAAAACTGGAAGAGTGCCAAGCAGAAGTAATATTCGTTGTTTAAATCCCTTCCTGGATGAGCAAGATTTATTAAGAGTAGGAGGAAGATTAAAAAACGCAAATATTTCTGACGATCATAAGCATCCTTATTTACTACCTTCTAATCACCACGTGACTAAATTGATATTTAAAGAGGAACACGAACGCTTATTGCATTGTGGACATGAACAATTATTGTCTTCTATCAGGCATAAGTATTGGCCAATAGCTGGGAGAAACATAGCGAAACAAACAGCTAGGAATTGTGTACGATGTTTTCATTTCAAGCCCCGAGCTACTAATTATCTTATGGGAGATTTACCGTCTGCTAGAGTTTGCGAGCCTTTAAGACCGTTTGCACGGAGTGGGTTGGACTACGCGGGACCAATACAAATTCGCGAGAACAGAAGAAGAGGAAGAATACCGATAATCAAGGGTTACATTGCAATATTCGTCTGTTTAGCCAGTAAAGCTGTTCATCTAGAGTTAGTCAGTTCTTTAAGTACGGAAGCATTTTTAGCAGCTTTAAGAAGATTTACATCCCGTAGGGGGGTTTGTTCCGATATTTACTCCGACAACGGTACCAATTTTATAGGAGCTAACAATGAGTTACAAGAAATTTATAAGTACCTAACAGAAAACAATGATGACATAATTTCAAATTTAGCACAGTCCAACATCAATTGGCATTTTATACCGCCAAGAGCACCTAACCATGGAGGATTATGGGAAGCTGCTGTCAAATCAACAAAGAGACATTTTTATAAAGTAACTAATAATGAGATACTCACCTATGAAGAATGCTTCACTTTGTTGACTGAAATTGAGGCATGTCTAAATTCGAGACCACTAATACCATTGTCGTCTGATCCAAACGATTTTTCCATCCTGACTCCTGCACATTTCCTCGTCGGGGACTTACTTTTGCAGCCACCAGAGAATAATTTCCTCGGAGTTCCAACCAACCAGTTATCGAGATGGCAGCACCTACAACAAATTAAACAGCATTTCTGGAAACGCTGGAGCCGTGACTACTTGCATTTGCTGCAACCTCGATCCAAATGGGTCAACCAGGAAAAGAACATCGTCGTAGGTACCCTGGTTCTTCTAGAAGAGGACAACTTGCCGCCCATGAAGTGGAGTCTTGCTAGAGTCATCGCAGTGCATCCTGGCAGTGATGGTGTTGTGCGGGTTGTGTCACTAAAAACAAGCCGAGGTATTTATAAACGAAGTGCAAAAAAGGTGTATGTGCTACCAATTTGCGAATAAAAATTTATTTGTTTATTTTCAGAAAATTGTTCAGTTTTGTTTTTACTGCAAATTTCTATTTAGTTTAGTTATAGAATTGTTTATTTACTTACCTGCTTTTGTTGTAAAAGATATTTACTTACCTATTTTTATTTCTTGGATACTTACCAAGGTCTCTGAGAAATGTTTCTTATTGTACATATGTTAATCGCCATTGTTATCTCAAGCAGCAATTTTCATTGTTATTGTTGAAGTGTGTTACTTCAAGGGGCGCGGGATGTTCCATATTTACCCTGTATATTGAGTTTACACTGCATGTCAATTTTATACAATCAGCTGATATGCTAAGAGGGGGTCAGTATGCAACCAAGAAGTGATAGTACATGTTGTGTATTCTTTTGTCAGTAAAATAACTAAATATTCCGATCGTTGGTTTATTTAAAACCCGAGTGAGTACAACAATATTAACTGTCAAATTACTACAATTATTAAATACCATTTTTGGAGAATTTGTAAACTGCCTTTCAATAGTTACATTCTCCGTGTTTTCAAAATGTCCCATTCTTGAACTAGACGGAATATCTGTCGAGTTTTCAATTGAAGAAATTGTATGCACATGTACCTACCTACATATATTTTTCCTTGGATATGTCTGGTAGGTATTAAATTTGAGCAGGTAATATTCGCAGCTTCCACAATATTTTGGGGTGTTAATTCTAATTCAATTGCACTACTACTCTCCATAACTTTTTTAAGTAATTTATTTTCAAAATGCGTTTTTTGCGACAAGACTCTAACTGTAGTTTATTTCAGATATAGCAACAGTTATTATTTGCGTATTTGGGCGCATTGCTATAGAGACGGATTCGTAGCTATAGTATTTTTCAGATTTGTTGGCGTGTGCGCCGCCATATCCGATTATCCAAGCAACCGCCAACAGTTCAGTAGTTTCCAAAATTTTGCTGTTGCTAGGAACCGCGACAAGCGTGTGCGCCGCGACTCTGGACACGGCACACGGCAATGAGCATTTTGACGTTTTCCCTCAAGAAATGTATTCTTTTACCCACGCAACATTAGCCCGTTCACACAAAAGACACCGGTTATTTTCTAGTTTGTACTTAAATCTGCTATTGGTTATAAACGCCACAAACTTGTGTCAGAAATATCCACTATTTGTTTTGTTTTTAATTTGCTATTTGAAATTTTTAAAGTAATGTGTTATTTCTTTTCTTTATTGGAATAAATAGCATTCCTTACTTCGGTTTTAATGCTGTCAGTTACATCTTCACTTTTTATTTTGATTTGCTGTGCCTTTTACCGGCGTTGCAGCAGACAAACCTCGTTTTTCCTCTCCAACATTCCAACTATGCGCGACACGCTGCGTTATTACTTTTGATTCATCGGCCAATCGCTCCTGGTCACAAGTTAAAGGCAATAGGGGACCATTATTTTCCCTCTCTCGAATAAAGTATTCAGAAATATTTCCTAAAACTTCTCGACACTGTTTGGTAAAAACATTTCCAGGCATCTTTACACCTGACAATCAAACTGACAGTTATACTTGAAAGGCAATAATTTTTAATAAATTGCTTGGTGACCACTGGATATTGCAAAATAAGCATATTAATACTGAAACCATTTTGTTTCACACAACCATAGTAAGAAAGAGTGAGATCAAATACGGAAACGTGAGAATATTCTCAAGTCATCTTACGGCAGCAATTAAAAGTCAACAAATCCATTTTACAAAAGGGAGAAAGACATATGAACGTAATGCGCAGATTACTGCACACACACACGCCAAGATATCTGAAAAGAACTATACTTCGATTATTTATTAAATCAGTGTACACTAGTTGCTGTAGCAACTAGTGGGGAATAAAAAGTCGTATACAATGTACTAGATTTACTAACCAATTAAACATTCATAAGTGTCACTTTTCATTATAGTTGTAAAAAAAATACTTTTCCTTACTTGGACAATAGGAGAAGCGGATCGAAAAAGAGTGGAGGCATTCGAAATGTGGTGCTACAGACGCATGATAGATAAGGTTAGCAATAAGGAGGTATGAGAAAGAGTTGGGGAAAAGCGAAAGGTATGGACGACAATAAAGAATAGGAGAGATAGGATGGTAGGGCACCTTCTAAGACAGTCTTGCTTCTCAGGTGGGTTAGGTGGGTTAGGTGACTTATATCATATTATATGATATTCTTTTTTCTTAAGATACAATCGTTCAAACAGTTGTTTCTTGTTTTATTTGGTTTAAGTATGCTAAAATACCTTGCAATTTATTATTATTTTCCTTTGATTTATTCTTTTATAATTTTTCATGAAGTTTCGCGGCTCTAATCATGAACTTATTATTGTTATTGTGTGCTGCTCCGTATTGAGCCTTGTTATATTAGAAAATAAATAAACAAATATAATATTCAATTCGAACTTTCTGCGATTCCTGAAACTACAGACCACTGGATCAATTGTAATATGCATTTATTGGAACTGGAGCATAGGAGTTTGTAATACAATATTTTGTTTTTTTTTCGAAATTTGTTTCATATTAATTATTAATTTATTGAATTTTCCTACTTCTGCTTGGCGCAATATTATATGTATAGAAGTGTCTACGTAATTGATTAAAACAATTTGCGAATAAAACATTTCACCTCCAAAGATTTCAAGTACTTGCAACAAGTTTCTTTCGTTGCAAGCGCGAATTTTGCACGGATGTCAGTTTCTTAATTAAGAAGGCGTTGAAAGCGTGTCAAGTGTTGCCTCCAATCGGCCAAAGCCTTAATTAATGATCGTTCTTTCAGACAACCCCAAGTGATTATTTCTTTTGCGTACTGTCAACTAATCCGCTTATGCTTTAACTTTATATAGTGCTTACTTTTCTTTCATCTTCCTGATATTTCGTCTATCCCGCATAAGCAATTAGAAACCTTCTGTAAGCAAAAAATGCATCAGGATAATAAATATTTCCTCTGTAAGAACTTTTTTTGGATGGATCCATTAGACGTAATAAATGATGTAACGAAGTCTTTGTCATTTGTTTACTTCTGGTAACAAGGATTAAAATTAAAAGCTTCCCAGGCAAAGAACGTAAACTACATAAAATGTACTTTTGCTTTTGGCTGTGCAATCCCGCAATCGGTTCCCGTTTGTGTGTGTCTGCAGTAGCGTTGGTTGGTTGACTGAAATAATATTTACATGATGCAAAATGGAATACATAATTGAATTTCAGTTTTTACTCTGTCTGGCAAAATTAATTTCCTGCATGCATATTCTGCAGACGGAAATAACAAAAGAACAATGGTTAACTTTTATTTTAGGAGTAGCTGTGCAACTATAAAGGGTGATTCAGAACGGACGTGCCAAATTAACATGGGTTCTAGAGGAACTCCAAATAAGACGAAAAGTTTATATGAACATAAATTCTAAAGTGACCACTAACAAAGATACAGGGTGTAAAAGTTTTAATATTTTTTTTAACATCGTAATGTAATAATTGATGTGTTTTCTCGTTCTTCTTGTTAGTTTTGTTAGTGTTGTTCTTAATGAACTATTTTTTTCAATTTTCCCTTTCCTTCGAGGGGTGAACCGCTGATGTATTATATTGTACACGTTCCCTGTATTCCATCAGTATCATCCATGTATTCCGCTGAATTACTTTGTACTCCTTGTAATCCCTTGTATTCTAGTGTATTCCATTGTAATCCCTGATAATTTGCTGTATTCCTTTGGTAATCTACCGTATTCCAATTGTATTCTGGTGTATTCTTCAATATTCTTGTGTAATCTTTTGTATTCTATTGTAATTCAAGTTGCATTAAGACAGCAATACGTGTTATTTTCTGCATGGGTCCAGGCAAAGCTCATCTGTGCCCTCGCCGCGATGAATAGCATATTTTCCCGCGTATTATTTTGTTGGCGTGTAACTGTTAATATGTGGTTTATGCTGGCCGATTAGTGCCTGATAAAATTTCGTTTAGTGGTAAGTTTCAATATTTTATGAGGATAATAATGGCATCTAGGAGTAATTGCTGCAAAAATAAAAAAGTGGAATATTTTACGGGGTTAGGAGCAGTTACATAGCCAAATTAAAAAATTCATTTATTTTTTTGATGGCCACCATATAATTACAAATTCTCTTTCTATTTTGTATAAGCTAACATACCTACCTCTAAAGTCAATACTTTTTAAGATAATCAATCTCAAATAGCTAGCAACCCTAATTGTTCAAAATAATCATATTTTCACACTGTGCCATCACGTTTTCAAATTACTATGACAGCGGATACGTAATAATAATTTCAGGACGGAAAAAATACATTTTCAAACAAAGAATGGTCAATCGGAATTTCTTATCAGAACCGTGTCAGCTACAAATGTCTTCATTATGAATTGGGAAGTTACATAATATTTGACGATGATTTTTATTTGACACTGTAAATTACCTTTAAGTTATTTCTGGGTAAATATTTGTGTAACATTTTGGTGTACAGTCGCCACGAGAAAATATTAATTTATTTTGTTTGCAAATAAAGACCCATTAAATATTTGAAGGTAGATATCTTAAAAAGTATTACCTAATTTTAGAGACAGATGAAGATGAAACTTATGCATAATTGAATGTATATTCAACAAGAAATACATCTATGACATAAAAATTGTAAGCTTCCGTTTGACAAAACGAGGTTTTGACTCTTCGAAATTTTCTAATCTGGCCAGGTAGCTACTCATACCCAGTATAATATTTATTTTTTTTACTCCTGCAGCGATTACTCCTAGATCAAGATTCATCTTAACAAAATATCACTGCTTCAGCTTCATTCAATTCAAAGATTTTAATTTTTGAAAATTCCTCTACATCTGTCAAAATCTTCTAGGAAATGCCCATGACGTCAAAAATATACATTTTAGGTAAAAGTTGTGAATAAGTTATTTGTTATCGGGTAGGTAAAAGTATCTTACACAACCTGATAGCAATATCAATTAAGAAATCCAAAAATGGACTCAAATACAGGTTGTTCCATTTAAAAAACAAAGTTAGGTAGGTGCTGTGCAGAAGAAATGGGACAGTCTGTATAAGTGTAAATAATTTTACATAATAGAGAACCAGAGATCAATGGGGATCGCTCACGTAACATTTTTTCTCTAAAATGTATAATAAAGCCATGAGAGAAGAATTCCAGATTGCTGAACCACCTGTATTACCAGAAATGAAAATGCATTTTTTCATTTTATTACATTTTAGTACATTTTGTCGAGTTCTTCTGTTTAATATACGTTTCTTAAAATAAATAAAGGCCTTATTTAACTTCCCATTCATGCTAACATGTTTACTTATGCAGGATGTCCCGAAAGTAAACAACCATACGTCAACTACAGATAGAAAATTTAATGCTGAGTAAAAAATGTTTAGTGAACTAGTGTCTATTTTAGAAGATAAACGCTAAAATTTAAAACAACTTAACATAACGTGAAGAAATAAAAATTATATAGGTAAGTATAGAAAGTGAAAACAATTTTATTTACATTAGGGAATTTGCAGTTACCAACAAGAAACGTCGGTTGATTCTTACAAAAACAGGAACTCTTCGGTTCAAGAAGTTAGCTTATAGGAAACTAGTTCATAAAAGTTTCTCAATCAGCACTGAATTTTCTATCTGCGGTTGATGTATGGCAGTTTACTTTCGGCACACTTGTATAGATTTAAACATCAACTGTAGTAAAAAAGTACCTTCGTGAATTAGGTGTTTGGCATAAAATAAAAACCGGTCATTCATGGTGATTGTAAATCAGTAATTTATGTAGGTACTTGGGACAATGCATTAGCAGGTACCTACCTGTGTGTGTAGTACCTACATAATAAATTATGTGCGTTTTAAGTACCAATCTTTGTGTTTTGTACCGCTTGCGATATCATATGCATTCCCTCGCTTTCCCATGTATTATCTATTATGTGTATTCCTCTGTATTCTGCTGTATTACAATGTAATTATCTTGCAATCCTTCGTATTCTAATGTAATACAACGTATTCAGCTGTATTACTTTACATGTCCTGTATTCCGCTGAATTCCGCTGTAATCCCTTGTTTTCCGATGTATTACAATGTATTCCCTAGTAAGGAATACAGAGGTGTACAAAATTTAGCCCAGTGGTTAACCCCTCGCTTTCCTTGCATATCTTTGTTAGTAGTCACTTTAGAACATAATATGTTCATATAAACTTTTCGTCTTATTTGGAGTTCCTCTAGCACCCATTTTAATTTAATTTTTTAATCACCCTGTATAGTGAGCACAGTGGTAACTAAATAATTCCATAAGTATTTTACAGAAATCAAGTTGGCATTATAAAACGATCTGTTTAGGCCTATTTCAAACATGCAGGTCTAAATTCAGAAGGGGGTGGTTATTTAGAAAGTATATTTATCTTATTCCGCCCGGTTTAACCATGTAAAAAAACTATTTTTGATTGTATTTTAGGGACATGATCCGCAAAGCTCGCGCGCGAGTGACAGGATTATTTCCTGAAATTGGAAAAGCTCCGGTATGAACGTGAATTCCGTGAAAGATGCAAAATAACGACGTCTAGGTGTCGCCGAAGGCGGGATTTGTAAGGAGTTATAGAGTAGCGATGGAGGGCATTGAAAATTGCCGATTATAGGGACCTAAGCGGCATATAAATATGTTAGAGCCGTAACGAAATTACTTTCTATGGTAATGTTGCTCGGGGTACCTATATTAAGTTAGTTTCATGATTGCTCAAGATGAAAACATAATCTTAAGTGTTGGTTAGTATCTAGACTACACTGAAAAAATATCCTACAAAACACTGCAATAAATTTTAGTACCTACATACATTGTGTTACAATTTAGCATTCATTTACATATGACTATGGACAATTTGTAGTAGGTATTTTGTAACAGTTGAGAGTAGTAAAGTTAACTGCACTTCTATAAGTTACCTACGCCTGTCGCTTTTCGGCAACAAACTTTTCTAGTGGGATTTTCGTCAAGCCTACATATTAATGAGTTTATTTGCTAGCCCTAAGGGAAACTGAAACATTCATATCTATGTTTTTTGGAGTTTCCTCTTTAAGAATCGATTTTCAGTTATAGCCCGCGGTACGGAAATTTTATGAGCAGTAAAATCAAGCGTTAACTAAAAGTGAGGCGTTACGTTCCTCTGCGCAACGCACCGCGCGCACCTTTAGCCTTGGTTTTCAACAACTTTCCATCGACGGAATTGCGTCGACGGAATTCCCTTTTCTGTATTTTAAGTCTGTCACTGTTTGAACGGCAGAAAATTTTCAGTTTTTTTATTGGCGTAACTTAACAACAACCAAATTATGCAGGTTTGATTTCAGCAAAGTCCCCCAGCGCAGTGCGTCGACGGAGTCCGTCAGCGCAATTGCGTCTGCGGAAAGTTCTTAAAAACCAGGGGTTTATACATTGAAATTATGTACGAGTATGTATCTATGGATACGTATATTTCTGTACAATAAACAAAATTATCAAGTGATTGAAGTTAAAATAATCGTTCGAGTTGTGTGTCGGAGCTGACACACACAAGTTTTTTTATTAATTGGGACAGCTCGCAAACATAATTTCCAGTGGCTATCGAACATCCATATTTTTATACTTACTATAAAAGAAATATTGACTTAGAATCTTTGAAAATGTAATTTAAAATATTTTTAACGTCAAAGTAAAATATTTTAAATTACATTTTCAAAGATTCTAAGTCAACATTTCTGGAGGACAAAACACGTTTCGCGGTCTGGCTATCATCATGATAGCATGAATAATGAGTCTTAAAAAGTGGCTAAAAGAAATGCTTATTCCAAATTTAGTTCAACTCTCATTAAACGTTTTGGACAATGCCTAACAACATTCAAAAGTTTTAAACAAACAACCAAATTCCTCGTTGAAAAAGTGACATTTTCCAGTGGTTAATAAAGCAAAATCAAAATGCCTGTTCAAAAATTGATTAGAAGCAAAATTCACTATGAATTCTTAATAAGTTAACCCCACACGCCAAAAGACAGTGGCACAGCAATTAAACTCGTCACGTGTTTCGCTGACAACGTCAGCATCTTCAGAAGTTGAAGATTAATAATCTTACATTACATTGATATAAATACCCATCCCCACTACTGAAGTAAAATGTTTCGATAAACCTATAGGGTTTCTTAGAATTATTTCCAACATAAGAGCAATAAAATTGGTTTCTTAGAACTGGAGGGTAAGTATTTATGGCTAGTCTTAATTCTATCTACTTGATAAATCTATACAGGGTTAAGTTCGGAATCGGACCATAATTACTGTTAAGACAGTTACGTTTATTTTTATAAATCGCTATATATTCCAGTGCGTTTAAATAAAATTTATTAGAGAGTTTTGAGATCATTGATATTGTATTCATGGCCCGTTTCCAATCCGTGTGACGCCATGCTAAACTTATCAGTACGACCGTATTCGTAATGGGACATTGAAGAGATTTTGAGCGACTTAAATAGGAGATGCAATTCAATTAAATTTGCCCTTGAAATAGAAAGAGAAGGACAGTTTCTATTTTTAGACATTTTGGTAATTAGGAAAGACAGTAAGTTAAAATTTTACATCTATATAAAAGAAACCGGTACAGCTCGGTACATAACTGCAGATTCGAACCACTGCAGTCAGCACAAAGAGGCTAGTTTTAGTTTTTTAGTTAATAGACTGTTGAGTCTACCATTGAAAGATACCGCAAGGAAGTAAACACAATCACATATATAGCGAGATGTAACGGTTCCGATCCAGAAATTGTTAATAGGTTAATTAGGAAACGAAAATTTAAAATGCTATTGCGAAATTCCACCACTTTAAATGGAAATAATAAAATTACTAAATTTTTAAAAATACCATATGTACCGTAGATAGCTAGAGGTATAAATATTATTTTCGGGAAAGCAGGCTTCAAAGTGGTTTACACTTCGAGCAACAATTTACAAAATCTACTTGAAAATGCGAAAGATAATACGGAACCCATTCATCTCGCCATTCATAAAGTGGGAATTTACGAAGTAGCATGTGGAAATTGCGACAAAAATATATCGGGCAGTCAACTCGGTCTATTTTAACTCACTTCAAGAAGCACAAGCCTATTACAAATACGGTCGTACTGATAAGTCTAGCATGGCATCACATGCGTTGGAAACGGGTCATAAATTTAATATCAATGATTTCAAACTCTTAAAACCAGGAAATAATAAATTTCATTTAAACGCATTGGAAAGTATATAGTGATATATAAAAATAAACGTAGTTGTCTTGGCAGTAATTATGGTCCGATTCCAAGCTCAACCCTGTATACAGTTATCAGGTATATAGAATTAAGACTAGCCATAAATACTTACCCTCCAGGTCTAAGAAACCAGTTTTATTGCTCTTATGTTCGAAATAGTTCTAAGTAACCCTATAGGTTTATCGATCCATTTTACTTCAGTAGTGGGGATGGGTATTTATAGCAATGCAATGTAAGATTAGATTTAGATTAATCTTCAACTCCTGAAGATAAACACGTGTCGAGTTTAATTACTGTGTCGCTGTCTTTTGGCGTGTGGGGTTAACTTATTAAGAATGCATAGTGAATTTACGTCAAAGTTCTTGATCCAACTTATGTGTACTAGATGGCGTCCCGGTCACAGGATTGTTTCAACTCCTGAGGATGATGACGTTGTCAGCGAAACACGTGTCGAGTTTAATTACTGTGTCACTATCTTTTGGCGTGTGGGGTTAACTTATTAAGAATTCATAGTGAATTCAAGATGTATAAGCGAAATGTCGTTAGGGTGTTCCTAGCATCTATCAGTGACTCATCCATCGAGCAATATAGTACGGGATCCTATTTAAAAATTATAAAATTTCTTACTATTCGTTTTGAAGTTATGGTATCATTTTCCACTCTTAACAGTGCTCGTTATGCATTCTCTCATTCGGGATGATAACTGGGAACAGAATTCCATTATTAAACAGTTCGTTGCAGGGATTCATAACTTAAGAGCAAGTAAACCAAGATATGATGTCATTTGGGATCCAGCTGTGGTGCTAGGATATCTTTCTTCCCTATATTCTAATGATAAATTATCGGTAAAACAACTCTTCATGAACTCGCTACACTATTAGCGTTGATTTTAGGACACAGAATGCACAACTTTTCTCTCATTTGTTTTGAGAATAGTAGCCCAGTCAAATGGTGATTTTTCCGTAACAAAATTGCGGAAGTATTTTTCTCAGCGGTTCTATATGTTTCCTGGGGTGCTGAATCCGAATTTCAGGTTTGCTGCCGTGTAGGAGGTCGGCTTCTCAACGAAAACCGCAAGAAACCTCAAAATGTTCGCACTTTTTTCAGTTTGTCACTTACATATCGAAAACTATGAGTTTTTCGAAGATGACCACTCTATACAAAATTAAAGTAGACAAAATTTCCTACAAAATACACTAGTCAACTTTGATTTTCTGACGAGCGGTATCGGCGCTACAGCGCACTGAAAAACGGAGACTTTTTGGCCCTTCTGCGAAAACGTCAGAAACGTCCACTTCCGCCACCTACAACTCGAAAAATATACCTTATCAACAAAAACCGTTATACCACTTGAAAGTACATTAAATTTTCTACAAGAGACGTCTCTAACATTCAATTTTTCTCATAATTTATGAAAATTTACGATGTATAGGTACATGACCCTCAATATAAAGCTGAATATGAAATCTGTATGTAGTAATGTACATGTGTCATGAAATGAGTGAAAGTCGAGCCCAAGATTGGGTCACACTTCGAGTAGGTTCTCCATCTGAAAAAGAAAGAAGGCATTTTTAGTGTTAGAACATGGTTACAAAAGACAGATAAGTTGTATGGTGAACTATCGATGTAGGAAGAAATACCTGATGTCATGTGCGTAGTTATTTTAGTCGTCTCTGTTGTGTTGTTGGTGGTCCAGGCAATGTTTCTTGGGCACTAGAAAATCCACGTGAAGGATCTTGGGCAATGGAAGGTCCAGGCAAAGGGTCAGGGGCTGTGGAAGGTCCAGGCTGAACAGCGAGTTGGTGATCAGTATTTGAACTAACCCTTGGCTCCATGCATAACCTACTTCTGTATACTTATTTTTTTTTGTTTAACGTAAATCCGTAATGTAAAAGAACGGAAACCGTGCTGATCAGCTCCAATAGAGCGAAATCATGGTATGCGGTTGTTGTTGTTGTGTACGGTTGGAGCACGTCGGATCCTTAATACCTGCATTCGATGATAGCAGGGGGTTTCTGTAGACTATGCTGTCGTATGTAGTTCACGTTTTTCGAACTGCACTGTTCTGCACGAAACTGTGCCAGCAATGTGAAGGGTCGTGCTCCAATATCGACAATTTGGATATAGAAGAGGAAGACGACCTGGATGAGCCTCTTGCAGTACCACTGTCTGAAGCAGCTGAGGCGACAGAAGGTATTAAATCATGTAATATTTTGCAGCATTATGCATAGTTTACTAATCATTTTTCTCTATGTATAATAACATTAATCATTCAATTACATTTTCTTCAGTTGAAGGACAGCAACAACTCGCTGTTCAGCCTGGACCTTCCACAGCCCCTGGCCCTTTGCCTGGACCTTCCATTGCCCAAGATCCTTCACCTGGACCTTCTAGTGCCCAAGAAACATTGCCTGGACCACCAACAACAAAACAGAGACGACTAAAATAACTACGCACATGACATCAGGTATTTCTTCATACATCGATAGTTCACCATACAACTTATCTGTCTTTTGTAACCATGTTCTAACACTAAATGCCTTCTTTCTTTTTCAGATAGAGAATGTACTCGAAGTGATGACCCAATCCTGGGCTCGACTTTCACTTATTTCATGACACATGTACATTACTAGCTAAGGGCACGGGGATGCAGCCAAAGGATTGAGGAAATGAAACTCCCTTTACCACTTATTCAAGCTTTCGGATTTATTTAAATCCTTCCTCAGGAAATCTGGCAAACACAAACAATGCAAAAGTCAAAATAGGAATTAACAATCTAAAATTGAAACAGACTTACAGTGATGTGGAAGATCTTACACACATAACGCAAGACAAGCTGAGCTCATCCAGAAAGGACAAGAAAAACGTCCGGATGAAAACATGGACACAAAACTTATAATCCACTAACATCAAACAGGTGGCAAACCAATATAACCTTATAAACAGTCCAATGTAAACTAGTCCGTTATAACAATGTAACAGATACAATATTAAACAATTATTAAAACAAAATGTATAAATAAAACTTCTATGAAAGTAGGTCAAGACGCACGCACGTCAAATTTTAAAATTAATCTAACCTAACTTATTTTCCGGAAAACCGAAAAAAACGGTCGGAATATGACAAGTGACAGAGAAAATCCTAAACCAAACATAAGGAAATGAAAAGTCCCTATGGTGGTATGGAAGGAACAGTGTTATCTGCGATAGCCTGCAGAGAATTACAGAGAAGATGAAGTAAATATATGTAAATATTGCTCAAATTTTCGGTGCAGTGCGCCTATTCATGCTATTATGGGTATCAATAAATAACATTTCGAGGAAAAGACGTTTGCGAAGTTTATCCTCTTTGATTAAGATAGAAACATCATCAAAGTTGGCTGTATGATTCGACTCAATACAATGTTGGACCAGAGCACAATTACCCAGACCCAACATTGTATTGAGTCGAATCATACAGCCAACTTTGATGATGTTTCTATCTTAATCAAGGAGGATAAACTTCGCAAACGTCTTTTCCTCGAAATGTTATTTATTGATACCCATAATAGCATGAATAGGCGCACTGACACCGAAAATTTGAGCAATATTTACATATATTTACTTCATCTTCTCGGTAATTCTCTGCAGGCTATCGCAGATAACACTGTTCCTTCCATACCCATCTAGGGGTTTTCTCACTCTTCTGGTCTGTTTGATTCCAGTACCCCCTCGTGCTGCGCGCCTCCTAGCTGCTCGGGTCGCCTCTCCTGGTTGTCCTTCCGGCCCTCTCCTGTCCTTGGGTTTTTTCTCTCTGTTTCATATGCCTCACTCACTGAAAGGTCATTGACCCTTGAGTGTTCCTTATTTGTTTTTTCCTATCATTTTTGTGATAGGTAATTACTTAGCATTAGTTCTGTGCTGCATATGTCTTAATTTTTTTAGAGATTTTTTGGTTTATATCACTTAGTAGACTTGTTGTATTATGTATTATCGTTGCTCTCATTTTCATATTTCCCTCCTTTTATCAATTGAGTTGGTAATCATCCACCATAGGGACTTTTCATTTCCTTATGTTTGGTTTAGGATTTTCTCTGTCACTTGTCATATTCCGACCGTTTTTTCGGTTTTCCGGAAAATAAGTTAGGTTAGATTAATTTTAAAATTTGACGTGCGTGCGGCTTGACCTACTTTCATAGAAGTTTTATTTATACATTTTGCTTTAATAATTGTTTAATATTGTGTCTGTTACATTGTTATAACGGACTAGTTTACATTGGACTGTTTATAAGGTTATATTGGTTTGCCACCTGTTTGATGTTAGTGGATTATAAGTTTTGTGTCCATGTTTTCATCCGGACGTTTTTCTTGTCCTTTCTGGATGAGCTCAGCTTGTCTTGCGTTATGTGTGTAAGATCTTCCACATCACTGTAAGTCTGTTTCAATTTTAGATTCTTAGTTCCTATTTTGACTTTTGCATTGTTTGTGTTTGCTAGATTTCCTGAGGAAGGATTTAAATAAATCCTAAAGCTTGAATAAGTGGTAAAGGGAGTTTCATTTCCTCAATCCTTTGGCTGCATCTCCGTGCCCTTAGCTATTTATCAACTAGACAGCCGTGTCTATCGTCAACTTTACATGTACATTACTACATACAGATTTCATATTCGGTTTTATATTCAGGGTCATGTACCTATATATCGTAAACATAATTTGTTAATGTTTTCATCGAACATGCTTTGCCATCAAATTCATTCAAAACAACCTCTTTTAAGCGAAAGTATAGCGCCGATGAGAGTTATACAGGCGGGAGTGGTCGTTTTGGGTGTAGGGCGCAGAAGGCATTTAATTTTCGCTTTGCTCCCTCCCCCCTTATGAGAAAATTGAATGTTAGAGACGTCTCTTGTAGAAAATTTAATGTACTTTCAAGTGGTATAACGGTTTTTATTGATAACGTGTATTTTTCGAGTTGTAGGTGGCGGAAGTGAACGTTCCTGACGTTTTCACAGAAGGGCAAAAAGTCGCCGTTCTTCAGCGCGCTATAGCGCCGATACCGCTCGTCAGAAAATCAAAGTTGACTAGTGCATTTTGTAAGAAATCTTGTCTACTTTAATTTTCTATGGAGTGGTCACCTTCGAAAAACGCATAATTTTCGATATATCAGAGAAAAACTGAAAACAGTGCGAAAATTTTGAGGTTTTTGCGTTTTTCGTTGAGAAGCCGACCTCCTACAGGGCAGCAAACTTGAAATTCGGATTCAGCACCCCAAAAAACATATAGAACCGTTGAGAAAAAAACTTCCGCAATTTTGTTACGAAAACGGCAGTTTTGAACACCGATTGACTGGACTATTATAGGTATTAGACGCAGTTCAGACCTTTTAGAAATTCTAGTTTCAGCTAGGATTAAAACTTTTCGCCAAAATAAATTTCAACCCTGCATAAATATTCCGTTTTTCCATGGAAATCCTACAGTTTGTGTAGCAACTAGAATGAACGCGTGCATTAAGAGGCCATTCTGATAAATTGCTCATTACCATGAAGAAACCATAAAGACCTGTATTCAGCCAAACTCTTAGTCGGTGGGCGAAAAAAAAATGTTCCTTAGTGGGATAAACACAGACAATCGGAACGGCTTAAATATAGATATAATTAGGAAAACTGCTGGTTGGACGCAGTCTTCTCAGACCTTTGCATGTTTTATATCGACCACTAGTCGATTCTGGTAATTTTACAAATACAATATTAGCATCTATGTACCTATTTTCTGTATTTGGAGGTATTAATGGAATTTACAACAACAGAAAATTACAAAGTATTAATAAATTTTCTTGTTCTCGCATTAAATTGTCGCGAATACTTCAAACATTTGCATAGTGATCTAGAGGACGGGGCGGAAAATATAATTAAATGATCAAACGAAGTTAACGAACTTACCTAAGTGATGATGTTCGATGATATTATATGACCACACCGTCCGAATAGATCACCCCCTACCTCTTTCCCAACCCTTTCCTGCGATTTAATGTTCATTTGTTTGGACTGGGCCGGTTCGAGAACGGCAGCAGGCGAGTTTTTACTCAACTTGATAAAGTGGTAATAGCAGCGCATAAAACCTGAAAGTCATATGATTATGATCTAACATCACTTAGGTAAGTTCGTTTGATCATTTAAATATATTGTGTGACATAGTTCAAGTCCGAACATTTATTTAACCTTGGAATTCTGTTTTCTTGCAATTCCTGCTCTTCATTTTAAGATAACATCAAACCAACGGTACCGTTGGACAGATAATTTTTTTCTTTGTAGCTCTAGGTAAGTACATATGTCATGAGCGAATTGTGGTGCATAAATCGCTAAAGGTCCATTTAAGACGAAACCAATCAACATTCAGGAGACGGATGCTGCTTCGAATTGCTCTGAGATAACGGGAACAGGCCACTAAACATGATATAGTAATGGGGCGTCTAACTTAAAATATCGGGAATGGGATACATCAACCCACCTAGAAATTGTGTCTGAAAATTTATGGCAATTTCGTGCAGAAATTATGTCATGTGATTTTTATTTTCTATTTTATATCGTTTTATGTACTAAATATGTTAATCTTGGAGCGAACACATTTCTAGACTGCGCCGTATCATCCCCCTTTAATTTATGATGAGACGCATTATGTGTCTACGTTTATCCTAGAGAGATCGGATTGAAATGGTGTTCCAAAAATATTCTCCAGAGATCTAAAATAGGACTTATAATAATTATGCACTATTTTTGTGCTTTCGTGATATTTATCAAGTAGAATGTCTATAACATTTTTATAGTAGAAAATGATATTTTATATTTGATTCAGATTTGATAATGCTGTAATTTCTGCTTTATCGTATACCTCTCAATCTAGATTTATGGTTATGGTGAAAAAGTGCGTCGGTTCTCGGTCTTATTTGTCGGATCCCTGCAGGGGTTCATTTCTGGAAAAGTAATTAGGCAATTATAAGGGAGACGTGGCTTATAAGGAACGTGTAGTTATATTTTGACGATAGTTTGTTCCGCTCCGTCGATTTCGACGAGTAAGCTTGTTTGTCACCGTTTCGTTATTATTTTCCACCATCATAGCTGCTAGACCACTCTGTCGCTGGGACAATAAATCTACGGCGAAGGAAGATTTAATCTTGAGAAATAATTAACAAGTTGATTAGGTACCTATTTTTATTTCCAATTCATAGGTAACAACGTAAAACTACGAAATACAAATTAAACTGGCAGTGGCGACTTACGATTGTGAAGTAAATGCTACAAAATTTTAAGGGGTAGATAACACGTTGAATTTTCTAAGACAATTGCTCTAGTGCATCAAGAATTAT
Organism: Xestobium rufovillosum; assembly: GCA_963966045.1. Lineage (NCBI taxonomy): Eukaryota > Metazoa > Arthropoda > Insecta > Coleoptera > Ptinidae > Xestobium > Xestobium rufovillosum. The sequence goes on along the minus strand of OZ014494.1, from coordinate 40,522,639 downwards.
CCATAATGGGCAACTGGAAACTAATTGAATTTGTGGGAATTTTTCTTTTAATATCGTAGTAAACACCAACATAACACATTACGTCTTGAATCAAGACTCTTGATAAAAGTGAAAAATTTATAAAAAAATTATTGTTTAAAATGTTTCCAAAGATCAACTTTTTCAAACGAGTATTTTCCCTCGCGCTCCATTTAAACTTAATGACGTACGTTATTCAAAACCACTTAAAACGCGAGACATTTTAGCTACAGCATATTTGTCATTTTCATTTGTTAATTTCTAGTTTCACGTTAGATCCAGATGTCAAAACAGCAAGCAAAGGTTATGCAAACATCATAAGTGCCATCAGGACAGCAGCTGATAGAATCTGATAAAATACGAATAACCTTATTCCCGTCAAATCCTCTGTGTTGTCATGTAATTTAGAGTTAAGTTCAAAAGCGGATGCACGCGTGACGTCAATTTATTGTGCATGACAAAATTATTCATTATTTTGTTTCTGCCTTAAAATGAAGCACAGAGAAAAACGCAAAAATAGGGGTCAAATATTTTCATCAAAATTTTCAATATTTCGAATAAGAAAAGTCGTCCAGTTGCCCATTATGCACGAAAGCATGTTGACTAGAAAGTGCATATGAGTTTATTTTTATTGTCTTTTCGGGCAAATAGCCCGACTCCTATGAGGATTCTCACAAAAATATTTTTTCATATAGGCGCCCGGAAATATAACTTTTCCCACAACCCCCTAGGAAAGCTGCACGTTGCATACAGCATAGTAGGCCGGAAACTTGACAATTGCGTTGCCCGTGCGCTAAACTCGCAACTGTGCTGTAATCAGGGTTGCCAACGCCGCAATATGAGATTCCTCTACACGCCCTCCATAATTACTCAATTTTTCTCTGAATTCCTCAAATCATTACCATTTAATATTCAATAGGATTACTATTACTAATTTGCTTTATTCACATTAAAGATCGAACTGTTGCATTTTTGCACTTTAGGATACAGAAAATACCGCGAAACCAGAATTTTTGGAGATTCTGTTACTTTTTTTAAGTTATACGATATGAGTGACAGTATCGATACCTTAGAAGTATCAAAACAAAAGTATAGAGGTTTCGATACCTACGATACCCTTGAAAATATCGATACTTCAAAATGTATCGCAGTATCATAATATGCATCCCTAGACACAATTGCACAAGAAAGAAAGCTACCTAACCTTAAATTTGCTTGGCGCCAAAGCAGAATATGAACCACTTTTCCCTATTCTTATGGGAGTGACTACTGCTCCGGCCGCCGGCCCCCTGAAATTTTGTTTGAACACGGTCGGGCATGCGCATTACAGAATGTCAACACAATTTGCATTTTGGAGGCGTAAAAAAATTAAGCTGAGAACGCATTTTAAACAAAGCCCTTTCTTGCCCTCTCGCACCAGACACACGCATTTTTTGGAAAAAAGATGATGTAAAAACAAGCAAAATATATCAAACCGCTGCGGGGTCAGAACTCGTCTAGCCGTAGAAGAACAAAATGGCAGTTCTGTACGATCCGAACACCCAACGAGACCGTTGGCGTCACTAGCCGATAACGATATTCTTAAACGTCATTTTGCGGAAATTAAATAATGCGCACGTCCGACCGTATTGGAATAAAATTTCAGGGGGCCGGGCCGGCGGCCGGAGCAGTAGTCACTCCCTATTCTTATTATCATGTACCGGATCAAACTCTGGATCAAACTGCCACTGCCATCCGTTACCTGTACGGTTAACAGTGTTAGGGTAGCTACCGAACGAATGCGGAGCGGTAGCAAGGCGCTAAATCTAAAAGGCAGGTTTGTAAGTGATTAATGAATAATGAAACATGAAACTGGCGCTACGATTTAAAAAGGCAGAATGTATTACAGGTAAATCGCAGATTCCTCAAAATACCCACAAATGAAAGATCCTCACAAATTCCTCAACAACATGTAAAATTACTCCAATTTTGAGGAATTACTCACAAATTGGCAACGCTGGCTGTAATATTTGAAAATCACAAAGGTTTTATTTCTTTTTATTTCTTATTTATATCAACGATATAAATGAAGTTTTTATTGTTCGCAATCTCTATTATATGCTGACGACTTGAAAATCTATAAACAAATAAATAGTCCATCAGATTGCTTGCTCCTTCAAAATGATTTGGACCGCCTATCTAATTATTGTATTGAAAACAAATTATTTCTAAATAAAAAAAAAAATGCCGCTTCATTCAATTCACCCGTAACTTCACAAAATTTTTATTTGATTATAACCTTCTTAATATTTCATTAAAGTCTGTTTCTTAAATCAGGGATCTGGGGGTTATATTCGATTCTAAAATGACATTTATTTTTCACATTGAGAAGCTTATTAGAGACTGCAACAAAATATTGGGTTTTGTTACTAGAGTTTGTAAACAGTTTATTTACAGTCTATTTTGCTTACATAATATGTTCACAGTAAGATTAATTTTGCCTCTATCGTGTGGAGTCCATATTACTTAGTACATAAAACTAGACTAGAATCAGTGCAAAATAGATTCTTAAGGTACGTTAATATGAAAGTTACTGGTATTTATACAATGGGAAATACAATAAGACTGAGGAGAAAATTCAAAATATCAAGTTTAGTGGATCGCAGGAAAGCGTCTGATGTTGTAATCTCTGTAAACTCATCAATAATCTAATTGACTGCAATCAGTTAACCACAAGTATTTGTTACCACGTGCCACCAAGAAATTTGAAAAGTCAATATTTATTTTTCGAGCCATTTCGGCGGACGAATGCAGGCCTAAATGAACCATTAACCCGAATAACTAAGACGTATAATACAAAATATTTTCATTTGGATCTGTTTTGCTTGTCCCTTCAGACTTTCAAAAACTCTATCAAACAATTACATCAGTTATAATATTTACACTTTTTGCGGTGGTAATGGTAGTTGTGGGAGTCTCTTGTCTGTAGAGTGTTGATAGTACAGTGCAACCTCGGTAATCCGAACTAATTGGGACTGGGCTATGTTCGGATTACCGAAATGTTCGGATTACTGGAATTACTCTAAAAACACGCGAAATTTTGCTAAGAATGATATTCATTGTATTTAGTGAGAAAACTGGTAATAACATACATATAAAATGTCTAGAAGAATATCAAAACAATTCTTATAAAAGTATAAATATGTAGGTATGTATGTTTAGGTATGTAAGTACATTATTATGTACATATTTTTGCATGTTACATAAGAAACCCGGCAATACAACATGAAATTTCTACAAAAATAAAGAAATAAACCTTCAGTATAAATATTTTTTGCGCACGTTTACGTTACGTTTACATAACCTTAAAATTTACGCGGAGAAAAGATAGTCAATTTTTGCCGAGATTTTTGCTTGTTTCAGTACACAACTGTTCGGATTATCGAGCTTTTTGAAGATTTGTTCGGATTATAGAGGTAACGTTTTTTAGACCAGCGGTTCGGATTACTGGAGGTTCGGATTGGCGCATGGTCGGATTAGCGAGGTTGTACTGTACTTGATTTTCTGGACTAGTAAATAGTTTCCAGAAAAAATGAATTTGATTCAAATAACCATGATACTATGTTGATGTATATGTTTTCATTTCTGCTTCTGAGATGCTTTTTTGTCTTTTTTTTGTTTTGATATTCTTGTATTTTGTTATATTAGTGATGCTTTGAACACTGTGACCCACCTGGGAAGAAGCTTATACGCAGCTGCTCTATGAAATACCGGTTTGGCCCTCTCCGGGTGTGGTCGAAAATGTACTATGGAAATGTTTATTAAGACTTAAAAGATAAGGTTCAATTTACTGTTCTTATAATGTAGCGAATACTATAGTGGGCTTTGTAGCCTGTTTGTATTCCAAAATTTAATAAATAAATAAATAAAATAAATAAAAAATTTGTATGCAGCTTTGAGATTTTGACGTTTACTGAATAAATCCTGTCGCGTCTCTTTTTAAATCTAATAATTTTTAATCAGAAAAATCTCTTAAAGGGTTTGGCAGTTGAACATTTTAATTGCTACTCCGTGCAAGACATAAATATTTTTGTTACGAACTGGTCATTTATGAATTGGCGGGCAAGAGAACAAATCAACGTGTCATTAATGCGTTGGTCGGAATTATTAGAATATTATGCTCATAGTAAGTTAGTAGACTATTTGGTAATTTTGACATCTGTTATCATGGACAACAAATCTTTAAAAATAAAGTTAGTGTTTTATGAATAAATTTGTCTTCTTAAGGGGTCGTAGGAAAAATAGTGTACATAACTCGATGGAAAGTGTATTTCCTATAAACTCGCGTGATTTCTGCACTCGGCTAAGCCTCATGCGTAAAATTTCACGCTCGTATGAAATTTGTCACTTTCCATGCTCGTTACGTAATATACTATCCCGGTCAAAATCTAGTAAAAATTTCAGAACACGACTGTGCAGCGCATATCACCCTGTACCATCGGAGTTTATTTAAGTATAGCTGGTACCCGGCGCGTTGCTGCCTCACAAGAACTAATTGTTGTAAAATCGTTTGAAATTTGATAAACTGCGAATGACATATGCCGTTTGACGCTTGCTGTCAATTGTCACTTTATAAATTATAGCGACCCGCCCCGGCTTCACATAAACGTATAGAAAAAATTCTGTTGATCCGATCGCTACCAAACTTCACAGGAGCACCCACTGGGCTAATCTGAAGATTGCCTGAAAATTTCATCAACATCGGTCCAGCCGTTTCGGAGTCTATAACGGACATAGGTAGGTAGAAACATTTTTTGTGTTTTATATAATATATATGTAGATTAGGTAAAATATTAACACTAGGACTGTTCACTGAACACTGTTCACTGATGCAGTATGGCATCTTCTGAAGAAGACACCGAGATGAGCATCGAAATGTTAGGTGCCTATGCTTTTTAGTGTATGTATTAGGCGACGTGGTTGACAGCCCGAAACATTTAACAATACTTCTGCTTCAATAATAATAATAATATGCTTTTTATTTTTATAACTGTCGGGCATAGAAATCCCTGAGGATTGTTTGAAAAAAATCTTGTTGCGTCACCTTTTGTGGGTCGGTCGGTCGGTGGGATTTCTGGTCGTCCAAAAATACCTTCAACTTTAGTCGGAGATATGGTTCTCTGGAACTATCCCAAAACAACTAGAATAATACTCCACGGTGCAAATAAAGAAACTATTAATTTAACTATAAACATAAAATCGGTGTTAAAATAAAAACGTACAGCAAAAAGATACAGACAATTTTAATTCAAAATAGCAACAACCAGCGGTATCTGGCGGTCAAATTCGGTATAGCTTTATATACGGAGCACGTGACTTTGTAAGTTACCGATCGGGCACACGTTCGGAAAATCACCAATAGAAATATACGGACGCATGTAAATCGCAATACCTACTATGGCTATTCGTTGGGAGTAAATGTTGTTTCGGTGTAATGTAACGGCGAGTGACTCATGCAGCCTTCCCACGCGAACTTTCCCTAATGAGTGAGCAGAGAAGAGAATTATTCCGTCTTGCGATTCTCACAATTCCCTTCAGTGTAGGTAATGGAGGTTTGTTTGTGTATAAGCAATTAATTTCTGTGCTAAAGAACTCTGCTTGGAAATTAACCCCAAGTGCGGCGGTATCTCACCTCCTCTCAACTTAGGATTGTAATAAATTAGGCTTGTCTTTCGACTAAATGTCCCCTTACATATGTTTAGGTCCACCTATAATTTAGTACTCGTTTCTGTAAAACCTTAGGTATTACAATGACACACTAGCGGCGGTTTTGGTTGGTAAATATCAAGTATTTAACAATTATATCGGCGGTACGACAGTCGGCGTTTAATCTAATAAACTCCTCGGAGTCACTCCGAGTTGTACAGCTATGCTGCAGCCGTGCGAGGAAAGTGCTGTGCCGTGCCGATATCTGCGCGCACGGTTTTATCGAGAAGTCAATGGTAGAAGGTGTAAAAGGGAGACTGCTGCGTGCGTTGCCAACATATCTTCGCAAAAATCTTGCAGCTGGAATCTCGATTAAAATGAGCGGGGTAAATGCCTATTTATTTATTTGAATAATTATTGTTACATTTTCTTTTGCATAGTTACAACATTGATTTATGTTTGTTTTCCAATATTTCTTGGAAACAGTTTCAGACAGAGTTCAAATTTAGTATGTATACTTAAAATACCTTTTCAATGACCCCCTAAGAAAGCCACACGTTTCAGACAACTAAGTAGTCGCGAAAGTTGACAATTGCATTCATCCGTGTGCTATACCGGTAGCTGCGAGCTATAAATGAAGATCGCACAGGTGGTAGGTACATTCAAATGTAGGCAGCTTTGAGATTTTGGCGCCTCGTCTCTTTTCAAATCTAATAATTTTTTACCAGAAAAATCTCTTAAAATGTACGGCAGTTAAACATTTTAATGGTTAATTGGTGGAAGACCTCAATACTTTAGGCAAGAACTGGGCATTTATCAAATGGCTAGCAAGATAATAAATCAAAGTGTCATTCATGAGCAGGTCGGAATTATTCGAATGTGCTTATAGTTAGTAGAGGCTACTTAGAAATTTGGACATGTACTGAATAACAAATCATTGAAAATAAAGTTACTGTTTTGTGAATAAATTTGACTTTCTTAAGGGGCCGTGGGAAAATAGTGTACATAACTCCATAGACAATGTAATTCATATACACTAGTGTGATTTCACACTCGTACAAAATTTGGCTCTTTCCATGCTCGTTACGTAATATACTATTACCTTGGTATACTGAGTATATTTTCGTAAGTTCACTTTTTTGAAAAAGAAATTACTTACGTCTGCCCAAAAGTTTTCAAAATAAGATCTTCATCACAAAACTTTGCGAAAACGATTGAAATTTTAATAATAACTGGAGTAACTGTTTTATTATTTCCGTACTATTGCAAGCTGCCCGCAATTATTAAAATCGACCAATCACAACACATATTTGAAAAACCTCAAATAACTTAGAAGTTCATAGAATGTAACTTAGAAGGCAGCACCACGGACAACGCGGCGACAATTTTAATTTTGATTTCGGCCTATCAAAGAACAGGACAACTTCAGTCGAAATCAGTTTTGATGATTGTCAAAGTAGTACGCCATTATAGAGTATGTAACGCAAAACAAAACGTTGTAAAAATACTTTCTGAAGGGATGAACGTGTAGGAAATGCTTCAAGCTTTTAAAAAATATGGCACACCATTAATAAATAGCTTGCACCTAAATGTGAACTGCTAAATAACAGTAAGAGACCAATTATTTGCCATTATTTTAAAACTGCGAGGAATCGGACATTGAGATTGTGATGCAGGTTTGCGCGACAAGATTTAAATACATACCTAGTTGACTTTGCATTTGCATTTTTTTCTATTACATAAATGAGCATTCTAGTTCTGAATTTACACATGTTTTCTTAATTAGAGTTGGAGAAAAGCGGAAGGTATGGAAGACAATAAAGAACGGGAGAGACAGGATAGTAGATCACCTTCTGAAACACGGAATAGTTCGCACATACAACAATAATAATAATAATAATAATAAATGTCTTTATTCAGCTACCAACATTATGATATTACAAATAATGTTACATAACATACATGAAAGGCAGACTGAAACGGCGTAGTTCACTGGTTGGCCATGGTCAACTCAGTGCTCTTCCACTCAACCGCAAAGATACAGATCCAGAAAAAAAACCAAAGGGACCATGACATTCAATTCCTCTTCTTTAACAGAAATTCCAACAGAAACTGAAAACAGGAACACACATCACTTTTATTTACTCTGTTGAAGAGATAGGAATAAAAGGAGGTAGGGGGTAGGCCCAGATTATAATACTGCTCTCAAGTAGTCGGGGATGTAGGATGTTCTACTTTTAAGGAGATGCGTAAGTTAGTTCAGGATAGGAAAGGATGGAGATACGCGTCCATCTAGTCTTCGGACTGAGAACTTTATGATGATGTTTCTCAAACTTTGTGAATAAGAACTAATGAATGGGTATAGTAAAATTAAGAGTAGGTGTTAATTTGTATAGTGGGAATAAAAAATGTTAACGAGAATCAGTTAAATTCATCGTTACTAGTGCCTCATTCCACACGTGACCTTGTTTGTCTTCGAAGCCAAGAGAGTAATAAAATAATAATATGTATCTTGTAACATAAATTTCTCTGCTTTGACTTTTATCTTATCTGAGCATAAGGACAGAAATAACGAAATACGTAATGGAGATCAAGATCACGGACAAACTTCAGGTAGAACATAAAATCACAAAGTGAATGTGGCAGCGCCAGGTATTATATTATAGAACTATAATAAATCAAGATTTTATTTGAACTAAGAGATACCACAGATGCTAACCCCATCTGCGCTAAGGAATTGAAATATTCAGAACAAAGTTCGCTTAGGACAAATTAAATATTGTTTCCTTTCAATCGCAAAGGGAAATCACAGACCACTGATTTCGCCATATATCTGAGATTCATCAATGTGGTCGCCCTTCCTATTCAGACCGGAGCGAAACATACTGATATATCTACTCACGAGCATTCTATTATCACGTATAAGTAAAATCTGTATTTAGTTCCATAATTTAATGCCCTAGAGGTAGTTTTTCGATAAGTCCAGTATACTTCGTTGAACCTAAATAATTAACTATTTAGCACTTGCTTATCAATTTGATTTATTCAAATTTCGATAATAAGCAGTTAAAGAAATGGTGTGATCTTATTACTGTTCTAAGTTATTGTATTTTACCAATACATCGCAGAGGATTTCATTGAATTTAGTTATAAATTTTTGGTTCTTGACGCGAACGCCTTTAAAAGTTGGCAGTTGTAAATTACGTTTTCCGGAATCACGCAAGTGACATAGTCGTTGCGAAACGACAGAATAAAGGGTGTATAAATTGTATTAGCGGGGATGTATAACGAATATTTACCAACCCTTTGGCGAAATGGCCGAAGTGAATCAGCGGCAGACGGGGAACTGGGTGATGGACGTGCCGGACAAAAGCAGACGTGTGATTGTTTTGTCAATCTGTAGTTGGCCGAGCATTAAATTAGATTCATTGATTATTTGATTAATATGTTTTACTTTAGTGGGTTAAATTATTTGCTCGCCGTTATATTTGTACAGTTGTGTTTGCTCAATCAATTCGCTCAAATTACATTTACACTATTACTTGAAAACAATTTTAAAAAATATGGGTAGGTAGATAAATTCAAATTCTTTTCATTTGGTGTGTAACGTGATAATAGATTAACGTATCTGCGTCGGTCATTCGAAGCTGTTTTTGAAAATCAATTATACATTATTGTAGCAATAAATGGAACGTATGTACTCGAAGGTAATTAATCTATCAAAGAAACGAAATGTTGTTGTCAGGCAACTTGACGAATAAAAATGACAGCCAGTATCAAAAAATAATAGAGGTATTTGAAATGTGGTGCTACAGACGCACGATGAAGATACAGTGGATAGATAAGGTTATAAGGGAGGTATTAGGCAGTCCAGAACACGTGGACCTTTAAAAATGGCTGCCGGTGGACAAACATAGCCACTGTTTACCTGTGTTTATAGCAGTTCTTGGTGTTTTTGGTTGATAATACCCGTTTTTTGATAAAAAATGTGATATGGCTGGTTACAGCGAAAATCTACACTCTTTATTAAGAAGTCAGGCAGACGTTGGCGCAAGATACTTGTCAAAAATATCTGTTATAAATAATCAAGATCCGTTTAGACGACGAAGAATTCGAGTTTGATTTAGATACGGCGCCTGATGTGACAAGCATAGACATTACTTCACATTTAATGGTATCCCATGTATGACTCCCAAGTATTGATGCCTGGATAATTTTTGAAACTTCAGGTGATCTAAACAATGCACATTGCATATGTATGGCCAGAACAGGTGAAGTATTCAGCCATGTGCGTGCATTATTGTATGCAGCGGAATATGCTTCGAAATTGAAGAATCGGTCTTGTACTGACCTTAAGGCATCGTGGTTGGCACCCGCAACTAGAAAGGTTCCCGCAGTTCCAATTTCTCAAATGGAATGGCTAGAACGCAGCACTAAAGTTTTGTCTTCAGAACCACCTACGCAAAGTGAGGATTTTGTAAGGTTTCTTGAAAATATGAAAGAAGAAGGATGTACATCAGCCGTCATGTTAATTGTTGAGTCATTTTGCGGTGAAGTTGAAACAAGTGCTGGGTTCCCATAATTTTTGAAATTTTACGATGAATCCAACATTAACAAACCATATGAGGAACCCTTAGAGATAAACATATCAATTCCAATTGACGATGGTCAGATATTGGACATCGAAAAGGCAACTCGATCACAGAAAAATTCAGCGATGTGGTTTCGGAAAAGGGCGGGCCGAATTACAGCTTATTTCAAGGCTGTGTGCAGAACGACAACGGAAAAGCCTTCTCTGTCATTAATAAAAAGTATTTGTTACTCACACAAAATGTCTTTTATGTTATGTATGTTTAAAATCGTAAGAATTGCTCGAAATAAATTCATTATTGTATTTACGTTTGAAATGATTTTACTCAACTATTTTTAAATGCGAATATATTTAAATATTTTGTCCACGACTATCTTATAATATACTCTTTATACTTGTGTTTCTTCAATCATAATTAGATACATTAATCACTGCGGTGATTAATGAATATTATTCACTACACCAATAGGAACATCACTTTGACCCTTTTTTACATTTATTTAGTAGGCCGCGATCACGATGTGTCAGTTCAAATTGAAACGTCAAATCAGCATGGTTTGCTTTTAATTTGAAATGCATATTCTAAAAAAGAAGATATAATGAGTAGTGAGAGTGAAAACGAGGTTTCTTTAGCAGCACCAGCAATAAAAGAAGCTGCAGAACTTGCCTCATTAGATTCATTGCCCAAAAAACCAAGAAAATTATACATGAGAGCGTATGTATGAATCTTTCTTACACTGGAGAAGCTAGAAACTTGGTTTAAAAAGAAACTACTGGAAAACTAATTCGAGCACCCTATAATATGAACATTAAATTGCTTGCGTTTCAAATTTGAATGCATTTAGACTGAAAATAAATAAGCTACATTCAATTTACTTCCACAATAAACTCATTTCTAAAAACGGGAGTCACCTCCTTCCATTAGCAGATTCTAACCTCCCCTCGGCAATCGGCGACAGCCGAGAACGTTCGGGCCGTATCTGGCCGGTAGATATGTTTCTCTTCGTGTTTCTCCTACACTGGCTGATGTAGTGGGGGAGAGTATCGCGCGACCGAGTGCTTATTTTACTTCAGCAACGTACGTATCCTTCTTAAGTTTGGCTCCCTCATCCTCAAGCTGTCCGCTATAGATGCGTTTACTTATACTAACCACAGACGATTCAGGTTCTTATCGTCTTCTTTTGCCATGGCGTTCTTTCCGGGCAACATCTGCAGGACGTTTTCTAGCAGAGGTTCCGGAGTGCCCCGTGAGTTGAGATGGAGCCAAGTCTGGATGATTTAACATCTTCTAATGGGGTCGGTTTCCCTATACTAACATTTTAAATAGTGAATATTGAAGGTAAAGGCCTGGTTGTTCTAAAAAAGTAATCCTGGCGTTGTTGATCCAGATCGGTTACTACAATACAATCAGCAAATGATCCACATCAAAGTTAACGCTGTGATTTCTTTTCGGAATAACGTAATCAAAGAAAGAATTCAAATTATAAATGATCAACCAAGATCATCAATAATTATAGAAATATTTATTTTCAATTTAGTACCTACCTGTTAAGAAATGTCTGCAGCATACTCTTTGATTCTTCAGCTTCGACTCTGTCAAATCATCGTGCTTAATAGCGGCTATCCATCGTTCGCTTTGTTCAGAGACAAATCACAGTCTTGTTTCTGATGCAGGGCAGAAGGAATTGCATAAAAAGACACTGCATCTCTACTGTGAAACGACTGCCACACAACAATGCATCATTTGGGCATATTTTGCACCTACCTATCACAAAAATATTCATTTATGGTGATACTATAAATTAGTAAAATCGTTCACTCACCACACTTCAATATTCGATTTTATTAATCGCACTAAATACTTAAATAAAACTAAATGTTTTGATTTTACACCACTGACAGTTATCAACAATAAACTTAAACAGTCAAGCACATAAAATTGCACGTAGCAGCACTAATTATCACCAAAATTCCACAATTATGTGCATTGTTTATATACGGCTAACGCAATGCTTGTCCACCGGCAACTATATTGGAATTAGTTTGACACATCGTTGGACTGCCTAATTAGAAAGAGTTGGGGAAAAGCGAAAGGTACGGAGGACAATAAAGAATAGGAGAGATAGGATTGTAGGACACCTTCTACGACACGAAGGAATAGTTCGCGACATACTTGAGTCAGAGGAATAGATAGAGGCACGGTTAGGCCTATATTAGACTGCTGCTCTCAAATAGTTAGGGATGTAGGGTGTTCTACCTTTAGGTAAATGCGTAGGTTAGCTCAGGATAGGAAAGGATGGAGGTATACGTACAACCAGTCTTCGGACTGAGAACCTTATGATAATATTCTTGTAGCGATGTCGAATAGACGACAATATCGTGAAACTAGGCAAGTTTCGTCCAATAAACCCCTCCAGTACATTATCCATAACTTGCTGAAAGGTAGCTGGCGCGTTTTTCAGATCGAAGGGCATTCTTAGAAACTCATAATGCTCATGTTAAATGCAGTTTTCTCGTGGTCGCTCTCATTAACTTCGATCTGATGAAATCCGCTACCCAAATCTAAAACTGAAAAAGAATGTGACTTGCAGAGTTTGTCTAGGATGTCGCTAATATTTGTCAACGAATACTTATCGTCCCTAGTTTTCTCATTCAACTTCCTGTAGTCGATAAGTATACCATCCATTTTTGCATGCCACTGGGGTCACGTTTTTCAGGAACTAACCAAATTGGCGATGGCCAGGTTGAATTTGATGACTTGATAATTTTTTGCTGCAACATGTTGCAACATTTTTCAACTACTCTTTGTGTACGAATGGGAACCTGTATGTTTTTTGTATAAATTGGCGTAGTCTTCATTAGGTACACTGTAAATAAAAATTCAGGTACGGATCTATGGCAATTCTGTTACCAGTGATTGGTACCTGAATTTTCATTTTCTCTGTGAATTTCCTATAATCCCTCAATGTTAACGAGTAAAATTACAGTAAATTCGCTGAAAATTCCTTTGTAAATATACATAAATGTAACTGATTATTACTTGATAAAATCACATTAATGATGTATGTACCTAATTTTGCACCGTAATATTCAAGATCAAATGAATTATCAGTATTAATTATCCTGATGGTATGAACTTTACTCAGTAATTTTCAGGCTTATTTCCCGACTTTAATTAATTTCCTCAAAAATATTACCTTCAACAAAATAACAAGCCGCTAATATTTTTATACATTTATTAAGAAAATACAAATTCCTACACATTACAAAGTTAATTAGAAATTAAAGTTGGTCCCTTTCAATTATATCATTATACATATAACATTATCACCGTTATTTTTGTAATTACAAAAGTTTCAGTTTTGTTCTTTTAAGTTTTTAATTGTTTAAGAAAAACAACTGAATATAAAATTTGCCAATAAATGATATCTTTAAACTTACCCCAGCACCATCAATAGTTCCACAGATGCACTTCTACAAAACGTCTAACGTATTGGGAGTTTTTACTGCAATAAAAACCCAGCAAAAATGGCAAAACGTGCGCCCATTTATGGAGACTAACTTTCATGTTTCATCAAGATATAACTGATGCGTCGACCAAAACAGGAGGGATGCTATAAAAATTCAGTAGCCGCGATGTGGTTATTTTTCAGTAATAAGTAAAATATTCATTGGTTCTTGTAAATGTCAAGCGTGAAATTTTCACAAATAAAAATAAATAAACCATTAAAATTTTGTGGTAAAATTACAATGTTACTGTAAATGTACTGAAACATGTCAATATTAAATGTGAATATTACATAAACTGATAATATTTACAGAAAACTGAACTTTTACCATCATTGTGAACAGTAATTTTACTAACATTTTTATCTGTGATATGCTTTATCTGATTCGTAAAACTCAAATTTTATTTCCATCATAAAAAATATCCGAATATTTTAAAACTAATTTTTTCAGAGCTTCTGGTTCTTCTGAATTTCGGTTCGTAATTTTGAAAACCCGATTTTTTTTATTTTTACTAGTTTTTCTGTTTCTTGTCTTTTCAGGTATTTCGCAGCCATTAATTTTCTGATAAGGAATAATTATTTCGTGATTATTAACGTTTACTGGCATCTTGACAATAATTTTTTTTCTAGCTGGTACAGTTACGGTGCAAATTGTCGGTTTATTTTAACGATAGCACAATTTGGAGTTTCCAAAAGCGACGCTACCAAATTCCTGTTTTGCAAACTCAATTTTGTTTCCAGACGACAATTCGACTCATAAAACTGACAGCCAATACTGGCTGTCAGTTTTATTTGTCAATTTGCCTGACAACAAAATTTCGTTCAAAACAAAAACTTATCAACAGTAATTTGACGAGTACTTTTTATTTTGCCGGATAAATTTCTGTTTTGAATGAGATTTTGTTGTCAGGCAATATGGGAGACTCGATTTTTAAATATTTTACAATTAAAAATACGAACTTTAGAACGTCGTCATGGTAGCAAAAGGTAAATAAAAAAATTATCGCTGTAAAGCGCTCGCCACATAGGCAATGCCACGCCATGCTAAATTAAATTTAGCATGGCACAGCACAAAGTTGTCCACATTAGGACATGCTATGTAAATTTGGGTATCCATATCCATAGTTATTTGATTGAAAACTTATTTTTGTCAATTGGCAGCTGTCAATATTCAAAAATTTAAATAACGGATGATGTTCATAATCTTGTTTTGGCGTTCATTTTACTCCAATTACTATACTTATTTCCATGGAAACGTATTCATAGAAACAGCATGAAGTCGAGTTCGTTGTTATGTAAATTACTTTAAACATGAACAATGTGGACACTTCCATTTGAATTCCATTGTGTTTACTTCTATGTTTTACATTGGCATAGCATAGCATGGCTTATGTGGCGAGGCCTTAATAGTTAGGGCTAACTTTTCTCGCTGTCATTCTGACAAAAGCATCAAGGCTTATTAGATTTTATACATATGAATTAAATTATTCGGCAAAATAAAAAGTACTCTTAAAATTACTGTTGAGAATATATAAAATCATCAATCAAATACGATAAAAGTAATAAATTACGTTAGATATACCTGCCCTAACTTGACGTGACTTGAACAGGGCGCACTGTGTGAAGTTCATTCTAAAGGTAAGCGCGCACTTGTTCGCATCGGACGCACGCATCGGACGAACGAATCAGACGGAAATGATTATTTCCATTATTTTAAACGGAACAAAGCACACTGATTCGCATCGGACGCATCGGATGAGCGAAATTCCGCTGAGGATTCTTTGACGAGAATCGAATCCGTCTATACGATGCGTGCTGATGACGTCTTTCGTTAATCCGCACAAATAGGCGATCTGTTGCAACAGGAATCGGTTCGAATTTAGTACAAATTACAGAAGCTATATTTTTTCACTCAGAAATAAAAGGGCCGCGTATCTTACAGGAGATTACCATGAATGATGGTTTACAATTTTCTTTTCATATTTACCTATATTATGGCCCAAAACCTTCGTTTTTTCTTTTCTTTCTCCTTTCTTCGTCTTCTAACGCTCATGCAATTGCAAATAACTTCTTCTGAACTGCTCATATCGTCCAAAACCAATGTCCAAGAGCCGAAAACAAAACTGAGCTTGAGGCGTGAAGCTTGAAATGGCTGTAGTCCGTAAATACGTAACGGAAATCCGAAGTAATGTGCGATGTTGACAAAAATAATGCGATTCGTCCGATCCGTCCTATACGTCCGATGCGAACAAGTGCGCGCTTACCTTAATACTACTGCAGCTCCATAACTCGATAATTTGAACCGAAAATAGAGGAAAATAACATAATGGCTGAGTCTAGGTGCGCGCTAACGTGTACGCAAAACTTAAAATTGGGTGCACGTGAATTGCGAATACGTGTTAAATATTGTGCTAAAACTTGTAACAATGAAGCGAAACAGACCCCTTTACTGACGAACACCTGACAGAACGCATTTTTGAAACAGACCACTTAACTGACGGAAAACTGACACACGTAAATTTTGTAAAAAAAAAGGTAATGTAGAAACGTAAGAATAAAAGAGTCGACCTCACCCAGTCTAAGGACATCAAACTACTAACTCTATGCGATACCTGCCTACCAACCAAAACCACTGACGCGACTGTGTTCACAACTAACGGATTACTTAAACGAAAATAAAACGGTTCGTGTGCCTGCAATTTTTTATTTTACGTGTACATTAATGTGCACCTAGATACAGCGTAACATAATTTGTTAATATTACCAGCGCATCTTGGAACCTATTCGTAATTAGCGGTAAGTGTAATTAATTCGAAGATATTTAATAAATTACTCACTATATTTTGGGAATTATATAAAATCACCCGCAAAAGTGAATAATCTGCACTTATTTATCACACTTACCCATAATTACATGTCATAATTATTATACCTACATAATAACCAGTTTATTAAATTTATAGTAACATATACACCACCTGGAGGTTGTGCCACCAATGTTATTGCCGGAGATTGAACTGAACTTCCGTAAATAGTCCCTTCCGTATATCGATTTCTTTTAAAATTATGCGTAGAAAATCTCAGCATAAAAACATTACTTGACACCCCTGAAATTATGTCAGAACATCACTGGGTTCAAACAGACGTGAATTTTGGCATGCAATAAGCAGAACTGCTTATTCGCTGCAGCGAATTGGATCGTCTTTGTCGCCAGGCATCGAAATCTGCAGTGGAAAAGGGAACTCTGCAACTGGCTGGTAAAATATGAGTGCGCATTTGGCCCAATATGAAACACTTGGAGTGTGTTATAGAGGCTATAAACTCTATGCAGATAGGATGATCGAGTTGAAAGGAACGCTGACTCAATTTGCCTCAGCACTGAATATTCTGCTAGAACATTACTTGAAGTTGTGTCTATTTCACGGACTGAACTTATTGTAAATTGCATTGCATGTATAGGGCAATTCAAAATGATGTAGGATAATATACTTAGAAGCAAAATGGTGTATATTGCAGTTTCTGGTAAAGTTTCAGCGCACACCATCATGTTTATTCAAATGAAATTGCTTTTCATACAACCCTAATTTGTCAGATTGCGAAACATGAGAATCCTCTAAAACAGTAAAAGTTTGCAGTAAAAACGGCGAAAGAAGCTAACGACTGTGAATAACGTTGAGGTAATTAGTAACAATGCATAAGTTAATTATGCTGAGTATTTAGCAGGACATGGTATATACAGGGTGTCCAGTTAAGAATGGGCCATACTTGAAATCTAGCTTCCTTGGGTCAAAAGAAACCGATCTGAACCAATTTATCTTTCTTAGTACATTTCTGCTTACTTAAAAAGTTAAGGGCCTTCCAAGAACAATTTTTAATTTAATTTTTCCATTATTTCTCCTGCACTTTTGAAGCTATTTCAGTGAAACTTGGTATAGGAAGGTTTTTTGGGTAGCTAAACAATAATTTGCGCTTACTTTTGAGTAAAACATAGAGGGCGCCAACTTTTACCCCACGCCTTCTTTTGATTTGTAACCTTGTTTTGTAACCTTGATTTAACAAGTTTCCGTGTTGTCAGCGTTAGTTGTCAAATTAGATACGAGAAATTTGAATCTTTTAGGAGAGTGAGCATCGAGTAGGCAAGTTAAAATAGTCTTAGGAATATTTTAAAATTTATGTACGTATCTACCTATAGTTTCTTTAGTCAACTAGCCGTTAAAGTAAATTAATTAATTAATAATAAATAAAGTAAACAGAAATTCCCAGTCAAAACTTGAATAGCGACAATTGATAAGTTTACTCGCGTACGCAAAATAAAACTTCAAATAACAAAGTGATTTGACGTTTAAATTGCATGCCATTTAATTAGCGCGCTACGCCAAAAAAATAATTTTGACTTTTTGTCAAAGGAGATAAATATGACGTTAATACAACAAAATTATGTAGAAAAAGAGGGAAAGAAAAAGACAAGTCTTTTATGTTGGAAACAAGTACAAATGCCGAATACATGAGATCTTGGTGTCTATAGGTATAGATTATAGAATGTATTTGCATCTAAGCGTATTCTGTTGCTCCTATATTTTACTTTGGCATAATATGAGAGCCGCCTTTATTATATACAAGGTATTTATAATACATATTAGAGACTTGAAGGCCATGGAAACAAAGACAAACGTAATTTATTTTCATTTGTCATACTCCCTTAGTTTGTGTTGGCTAGTTTAATTTTTGTGGTAATCATGTTCATGGATGAAATTAAGAGTGCTCATTATACCGATATGATTAAAATTTATGGTGAAGCTAGTTGCTAGTTACTCAACGGATGTATGCAGATCGTTTTCGGGATCGTCAACATCAAATCTCACACTATTTTTGCAAGAACTGATTAGAGATTACGGGAAACAGGTGCCTTCAAAGAAATGTACGTACCAACCCCAAGACTTGAAGAGGAGGTGCTTCATTATGCCTGAGAGAATCCTAGAGCCATTGCCCAAGCAACCCATACAAATCATTTAAACATCTGACGAATCATGAGTAAATAACAGCTACATCCCTGTCCTATTCAGAAAGTTCAAGAATTAGGTCCCAATGATCATATAACACAAGTTGAAATATAGGTATCCCTGGTACCTACAACAATATCTGGACAACCCTTAGTTTCCGGAGATGATTCTATTTTAGTAATGCACCTAATATTTCTTGACGAGGTCTTGCTGGAATTATTAGAAGCTGTGCCCTAAAACATTCGACAACAGACAACACATGTAATTTCAACATGGCGGGGCGCCGCCGCACTATTCCATTGATGTCAGAGCCCATCTGCAACGTTTGAAGAAAGATGAAGTGGCCTAGGTGGTCCAGTTGCGAGGCCTCCACGGTCACCTGACTTGAACCCATTGGACTTTTTTGTGTGAGGGTACAGGATATTCGGGACAGGCCTGCTATTTTTGCCAACATATATTATGTATGAGCTGAAGATGTAATGCTTGCGGGGTGGGGCTGATCTGTTCAGAAAAGTATGCAACGCAAGACTTAGACTTCTGCAATGTGGAAGAGTCTGAGCTTCAAGTATTAGTCTTTATAATTTCTATGCACTATTGAGTTAGTTTGGTTCTTGTTTTGGTTTACGAACTATAATATTTTCGCTCCGGTCATCTTTGAAAGTTTTTGTAAAAGTGGTTCCAATATTGTTTCTGTTTTATATGTTTTGAAATTTAAAATCAATCTTTTAATTATGTGTTGTATAATGATAATTATTTTTCTTCATAAATAAAAGAATGCGGCTTTTGTCTGTAATTCATCTGTTTGTGAACGACTTTGTACTCATCCTGTACGCAGGTAATAGTATTGTACTGAATCTCCAAATACAGTGGTAAAAGGTGCTGGTAAAGCTAAGTGTTTTATATTTAACTAGATGAACCCGTGGGCTACGCTCCACGACTTTTACGTACTGCTGGATCGGTGTAGTAATTATACTTAAAACGTAGGTGCATCCCAAAGTTATTATATGGGAAGTTGCCTAATGCGAGGTTCGTTCTTAGTCGGCTGCGATCGGAAATTGACGTCACCCAAAGACCGTAATTTCCTGCCGTACATTAGCGGATAAGCGGAGCGCATAGAACGGGGGAATAAAATAATCACCGTTAGGTATAAAATAAGAATTAAAATAATTAAAACTAAATTTCCGTGAACATCTGTTTCTGTAGGAATGTACACTTTCTTCGTCATGATGAGCGATGAATCAATAAATGCACAAAAATCAGTACTTATGTACCATGGCTGAGTATACTCCACCATGCTTATGTACCTTCCATATTATTACAGACACTTCCAGATTAGTTTCGGGAATGATACTAGGCAAGTAGGTACGTATTTATTGGGGTAGGTAGTAGGTATGAAGGTAAGTAGGTATTAGGTAGGTATATAACTTACGTTTTGCTTTCAAAACACATCGCCGAGTAAAAAATGTTTATAAGTAGGTATTTTTCGAGGTATTTTTTTATTCAAATAACTAGGTACATAATGTTTTCAGTATAATAGGTACTGTTAAAAATGAGCGGCATCGAGGGCGATTTCGTTTTCAATCTAGGTTTAACTTCATTAGGTTAACATATAGCTAATTCAAAAATCTAAATTACTCTCCATTCTCCAATATTAGAATACGATCATTTTTGCTTTAAATTTTTACAAATTTCCTAGGTATCCATATAGGTAGTTCACTTTCAGTAATAAACTTAGGTATACCAGAAATATTCAGGCCCACGCCACGCTCAGAAGAAACTGTAGAATCCGTGGACTGAAATTCCAATTTGAACCTGACGATATCTCGATGAAATGATCCGCCGTTTTTAGAATTACCTACCTACGTAAGTGATAAGTGTGGGAAATGTAGTGCAGGAATTTGAGGTAAGTAAGTGCCTATCTTTAGGACCTTCTTTTGCTTTAAATATAGGAACAAAAGAAATCTACCTTGACTTTTTCATTAACTGCAGAACGATCAAACATCATAACATTACAGGTTATACATAAATTTATGCTATCAAAGGCAAGCATAAAACGCGGGTATCGGGAAACACATGCAGGCGTCTCTAAACGTATGTGTGCGGAGCGCGGCCGAGGTCCATCGCTGACGTCACTTGCTTCCCCCACACGTACTTCACGGTGCTACAGCGCTTTACGGGCATTAGGCAACTTCCCATATAATAACTTTGGGTGCATCCCAGGTGCACCACAGAATATTCCCATATTAATACGGCAAAAAATCATTCTACCTACGGGTACGACGTTGAACTATGACTGCGAACAGCGCTCAGCAGATCCAAGCGTCCGTCGAAATGATGCCGATGCAATTTTCTTATTTTCGTTAAAGAAACACCTGATCGAGTGCACGACCTCACCCATACGATCTCTGCCAGTTGAAAAGAGACCGATCGACCGATATGCCCACCCGTATTTCAAGTGTTGTGCCAGTTCGCTCTTAATATTCAATGATTCACGAGGTTTTGTAATGATGTTAGGTACCTATTTCTATTTAAAACAAGAAGTGTATTTAAAATGACTATATACAACTAATTTACAAAAACTTGCAATTATTTTTAGTGATTTGAGACAACGAACAATCAACAATCTAAGAGTCCAACAACTTTAACAACTCAAAAGTCAATTTGTTGTCTCACAACCCTCGTATATAGCCTTTCACTTTTTATCACTCGTATTCTTTATATTAGAAATTGGGGTGTCCGTACTCAGTCAGTACTCTCTCCCTATACCTATTTATTGGGCTCCATTGTTTAAATGCATTTTTATATAAATCAACAATAAAGTCCGGTGAAATAGTTTTTGAACTTACCGCTCTCAAAATGACATTTCGCGAACCCGACAGACAAACTCAAACATAGTGTTCGCGCACTAGTGCGCGAAATCTAGCAAAAAGCACTGGCCCTTTCAAGCTTTCTAGAAATAATTTAACTTGATAGTAATAAAGTTTGGTTAACAAAACGCCATTTCTCCAATTTGGATGTTGAAAATAGTGAAAGAATAAAGATAAATCGCTATTAGTTCGATTGACACCTTGACAGCTCAATTCAATAAATTAAACCAAATGTCATTTTCTACAATTGTCAAATGGAAATCTGTCAATGTAACCATTTGATTTTTTGAAATTTTAAATTGGAAACGTATTAGATAATAATTAAAAAATTATAATGTTCGTTTCAAGAAATATTGTACGAACCTCGATGGGCGAAGACGTCTTTGGCGCATTCGCGCAAATGAAGCACTCGCTCCTTCGTCGCTCGTGCTTCAAACATTGCGCTCATGCGCGAAAAATGTATTCTCGCACTCGTTTCGTAAATAACTATTTCAGGGCATTCTCGTTTTACGATTGGGAAAAATTTAGATGCACATTATTTCGAATAAAATGACCATTAGATTGGATATTCTCGCATTAAAAGTTGGTACTTAAAGTGAAGGTCAGGCCAGGTCATAAGGCTTCTTTATAATGGTTTATCCAGAAGGCATCTCAACACACGGTCCACATGAGAGCTATTAAAATTTAGATTCACAAATGCAGATTAATGCGCAACTGATTCGTTTTAACAGTGTGCGCTTAAATCCTACCCTTTACGATTAACCGCCGGTAATTTTGACAGAAATATTCTGATCGCAAATTAATATTTCATCTTCATTAATTTCGTTTAATTTCGGATCATCGAGTGGTATATTTACTCAAATGAGCTTTGGGGTTTTTCAGAGCAAGTCTATATCACGTTATTTGAGGATTAGCTGTCGAAATATTCGGGCTTCTCAGGACCGAACCAAAAAAATCGGTATGGAGAACTACACAATAGCTCCGTGTTCCATTTTGTACAAAAGAAAGCTTAAAACAATAACACCGACATGCTTTTAAATGTTTGGTGATTAGTAACTTCAAAAATAATTGAACTAGAACAAAATTTTTGGTAGCAATTATTTCTTTTTGGTTTTGAAATAGATGATATTTTTTTATTTAAACATTTTCTGCGTATAACGTTTAGCCATAATACTTGTTTAAATAATTATTAAAAAGTTTAAACAATAGTACGTGCCTTTAAATTGTCGCCTATACAGGATATCTATATGGTACAGGATATATGGTACAACGTTCTGATGTTAACAATTATTAAAAAATATGTCATCATAGATCCATCATCATAGGTTAGCAATAGGGAAGTATTAGAAAGAGTTGGGGAAAGGCGTAAGGTATGGAAAACAATAAAGAGTAGGAGAGATAGGATGGTAGGACACCTTCTAAGACACGAAGGAATAGTTCGCGACATACTAGAGTCAGAGATAGGAATAAAAAGAGGTAGGGGTAGGCCTAGATTAGACTACTGCTCTCAAATAGTTAGGGATGTAGGATGTTCTACTTTTAGGGAAATGCGTAGGTTAGCTCAGGATAGAAAAGAATGGAGGTACGCGTCCAACCAGTCTTCGGACTGAGAACCTTATGATGATGAGAGTTCTCAGTCCGAAGACTGGTTGGACGCGTACCTCCATCCTTTCCTATCCTGAGCTAACCTATACGCATTTCCCCAAAAGTTAGTATCCCTAACTATTTGAGTGTCTAATCTGGGCCTACCCATACCTCTTTTTATTCCTATCTCTGATTAGTATGTCGCGAACTAAGCCTTCGTGCTTCAGAATATGTCCTACCATCCTATTTCTCCTATTCCTTACTGTCTTCCATAAATTTCGCTTTTCTCCAACTCTTTCTAATACCTCTCTCTGTTGCTAACCTTATCTATCCACGGTCTCTTCGTCATGCGTCTATAGCACCACATTTCAAATGCTTCTAATCTTTTCCTATACGCTTCTATCGTCCAAGTTTCGCACGCGTACAAGGCCTCCATACATACGTTTTTAAGAGCCTCTTCCGAGTTTCTGCATTTATCATTCCCGAGCATAATAATTGTTGCAACTCGATCCTGCGCTTTTTCTTTTATATCTCTAGAGCTCCCACCATCGCGAGTTATTTGACTTCCTAAATAGTAGAAATCAGAGACTTCCTCTATCTTCTCGTTTCCAATTTGTATTTTAATTTTATTCCTATTTTTATTGATCTTCATACCATAGCCGTCAAAATCGATTTCATTTCGTTCAGAGCCCTTCCTAATTTTTCTTTACTGGACACTAATACTGCTATATCATCCCAGAATCTGAGCAGTGAGCATATTAATAGTTTGGCTCTGCTCAAATTCTATAACTGCCGTTTGCTCTTTGTATAGATTATGAATTATTCTTCTATCCCTATATTTCATCTCTACATTTTTGAGCACTTCTTCCATTATACATTGTCGAAGGCTTTTTCCAAATCTCCAAATCCTATACATATGGTGATTAAGAACGGGCGGGCCAAATTAAAATGGGCGCTTGAGGAACTCCAAATAAGACGAAAAGTTTATATGAAAATAATGTTCTAAAGTGACCACTAACAAAGATACAGGGTGTAAAAGTTTTAATATTTTTTAAATATTTTTTAATGATCTTAGTAACTAGGAAAGTTATTGAGTTGAAATTTAAGGTGTCGTTTTCATTTGCCAAGTTCTAATTTTCCAAAAAAATTTGCTCTGCTAGCCCCATCAGTAGCGTTGCTACGGGGTAGGTCGTTTATTTATTTCCCCAATCCAATGTTACGCCACTGGCGAATGCAGGTGGTATTAATGTATTTGAAATCTACGTTCAATTTGGGAAGAAATTGGTATCTTCAAAATTTTTGGTTAAATATTTAGTTTTTAAATGAAATAGCTTTTTGTGAAATCGTGCACATGCACTGAAATTTTCCATAATGCAATAATACAATGCAAAGAAAGTGAAAATTGAACAAAACTAACAAGAAGAACGAGAAAACACATCAAATATTACATTACGATATTAAAAAAAATATTAAAACTTTTACACCCTGTATCTTTGTTAGTAGTCACTTTAGAACATAATGTTCATATAAACTTTTCGTCTTATTTGGAGTTCCTCTGGCACCCATTTTAATTTGGCACGCCCGTTCTGAATCACCCTGTATAGGCCCTCTTTCCATTTTCACATTTTCTATTGTTTTTCTATTATTACTCGCGAAGCTAAAATGGCCTCGCGCGTTCCCCTATTTCTTCTAAATCCGAACTGATCTTCTCCTAATATTTCTTTCACACTTTCCTCCGTCCTTCTTTGCACAATTCTAGTTAAAATGTTTGACGTGGGAAGTTAAATTGATCGTTTAAAATTTTCGCACCTATCCGTGCCTTTCCTTTTTGGCAAAGGTACTATAATGTTCCGTTTGTAATCTTCTGGAATCTCGCCTGTCTGGCATATGCAGCTAATTAGTTTAAATAAACGATCTATTACCTCTTGACCTGCGCACTTTAAGATTTTTGCCTGCAAGCCATCTATACTTGGTGCTTTGTTGTTGCTTCAATTTTTTAGTGCTAGGTCAAACTCTTCTCTCATTATAGGGCAGCCTTCGTTTCCCCCTCTACACTACTTTCCCTTTCACTTTCTTAAATACACTAATAAATTAAATACCTACCTGATGAAACGAAAGTCGTTGCTAATACGAGCCTTAGAAACTTAAAAATATGTAGAAGTTTATGTGTAAATGTCCAAAAGCAAAGTAAGTAACGCAATAACCATTGTATTGAAATCATATTAATTTAAACCCGCAGTTGAATAAAAATCAATGACAATGTAATGTACATACCTACTGAATTGTACGCATCTGCTTATAAACTTCTTCAAAGCTCTTTGTATTCATAGAGAAATGCATGTGCTTTCTATTATGAAAAGGAAACTACATCAAAAGATTCAGCTCGGGGCTCTCTATTTGAATGATAGGTCAATGTGCGACCTCCTCCGATTCTCGAAGAATAAAATCTCCCCAAGTGTGCTGATACATACATTGTCGTAGTGTTTCTTTTAATGTTTTACCATATGGCTTTTTGAGTTCTATACACAGAATAGAATAATATTATAATACAAAGAGCAGGCAGTAAATACAATACGTAGCTTTTTACTTGTGCTGTAAACCGGAAAAGATTCCTTTTTACTATAGCATGAGCTGAATAAGCTGTGTGTGGTTTAATAACATGCTTGGTAACATAATTCCACGCTGATTTGCACCCCATTTTTTGTTCTCTATGACTATTACGCCCTCTAGCCGCAAACTTAGAAACTGGAAAATATAATTTTTCTTTCCCAAAACTGAACCAACGGCCCTATCTTATTTCGGCACCCGGTACGTGCTTTTAAGTGCACGCGAGAAACCATTTTTCGCGACCTTTGACTCAATAAGAAGGTAATTTGGCAAACGGAATTCATGAGGAACTCTCTGTGTTTGTTTCTTATGATACAAAAAAGACGTTTGCAAAAAGAAATTTCTGGCTTTAATTTTTTCCTAATTTGATGGAACTTGGGCTAAGTAGTATCTTATATTTCTATATGTCAACTTCGGACGCCACTCACGCTTAAACATTACATTATGAAATTTAATCCTCTAAATTAATTTTGCACACTAAATGTTCGCCGCTTTTAGAATTTATCCGTAATTCTTTTTCCATCAATTGACCAAAAGACGGTTGGGATACATACCGACCTTTTAGATATCGATGGCGAAGGGTACTCGGGTAGAGTGAAGAACGGAAGCAATTGCGCTTATTTTTAAACGTTTTGTTGTTTATGCACGTGATCTGGGTGATTCAGAGCTTATCTGAAGAAACTAGGGTGTCTACAAGGTATTCATAGGAATACGCCATCGCAAAAAAATGAAAAATCAAACTTTGAAATATGGTCGACTGCAATGACCGTACAATAGTGCTGTTAATAAGTTTGAAGTTGTATAAGCAAAGTGTCAAAAAATCGCATAAATAAACAGGTAGCGGCAAAACAAGAATATGATGTAGCATAACCTGCGTAAAAAATAAATCATAGATATTGTTTTGCAATAAATTCGATTTTTAAGTAGTTAATATCTTCTTGTTTTACTTTTTGGTAGAAGTTCATGATTTAACAAATAAATACTTCGCGAACTACCAATATATAACGTTTTATTTAAATATTTTACCGGTTTCAGGATTCACAAAGATCCCATCATCAGAAATGTACGAAAAATTGTAAACAAATTATTATGACAGTTGACAAGGAAACTAAAATTGACAAAACAAGCTACGAGGTATTCGATTTTCCTTTGTGTTTTTCTTATACCCCGTAGGTAAATACTGAAATTCAGTTATCTTTTTTCATGGATATCATTATTCTTTGTATTGTTTTGTCAATTTTAGTTTCCTTGTCAACTGTCATAATAATTTGTTTACAATTTTTCGTACATTTCTGATGATGGGATCTTTGTGAATCCTGAAACCGGTAAAATATTTAAATAAAACGTTATATATTGGTAGTTCGCGAAGTATTTATTTGTTAAATCGATTTTTAAGTTTAAAATTAATAACTATTTGGTGCTCACGCCTGTTGTTATTACAACTTGCAACGATGTTTCCTGGTCGGACGTCAATTATGCAACGATATCGGATCGGTTTCAGTGAATGCATACAACGACATTTTTCCTAGTGACGCTCTGGAGCCAGATATACAGCGCGCTCTTTCGGTTTCGGTATCGGTATCTGGTACGCTCTGTATAGCTAGGCTAATCGGATCGTTATCTTATTAACGATATAACAGGGTTGCATCTGGTCAGGTCTGGATCGTCGATAATACCCTTTGCTCAATAGTCGAAGAAGGGAGGGTTCGTTATTGCTTACTAAACGGTGAATTATAAAACATAAACAAATTAAAAGTGTTTCTATTAATATAACTATTTACATTTTAAACGGAATATTAAACGGATATTTACAAGAATATACAGTGTGTCCACGGATTGAGTTGACGAGAGGAAAAAAATCTTTATTAATGATTTTACGAAGAAAAGTCATTCTTTATAAAAAATTTTGCTTGTCGAGAAAATGAGATTGCGCTAAAAGAAATTGAGATTAGATGTACAGGGTGTTAATAAATTAAGAAAACATGAAAATGCCTCAAGAGATAAGTACCATTATTTTTTATTTTAGACAAAATGTTTATTAAACAAAGTTGTTTATAATCTAAAATAAAGCCTAAATACAAAATTTTAAATAGAAATTCTAATTTTTACACTTAGAATAGTAATAGTGGGTTCGTACATTTAAAAAATCAAGATAGCCACATGATACGGAAGTATTAAGAGAGCGCATACGGGCAGCAATAAGTGAACTGAATGTGCCGCAAACTATTGGTCGAGTGTAGAAAGAATTTATTAAGAGAGCAGAAAAGTGTGTAGAGACGGGAGGGAGTTATGTAGAAATTAGAATATCAATGTAAAAATTTGTATTTAGGCTTTATTTTAGATTATAAACAACTTTGTTTAATAAACATTTTGTCTAAAATAAAAAATAATGGTACTTATCTCTTGAAGCATTTTCATGTTTTCTTAATTTATTAACACCCTGTACATCTAATCTCAATTTCTTTTAGTGCAATCTCATTTTCTCGACAAGCAAAATTTTTTATAAAGAATGACTTTTCTTCGTAAAATCATTAATAAAGATTTTTTTCCTCTCGTCAACTCAATCCGTGGACACACTGTATATACATGAAAAATAAATGAGAAATTCTGGTATTAAAATCAGGACGGTACTGTAATCGGTTTCTCGAGTGAGTAGCGCACGAGATCTGGGCTAGATGCCTAGCTCGTGGACTATTCCCTCGGGATCAGCTATCACTTGAATACGGGTAGCTTCGTCGTATGATTAACTGTTCCGGATACTTGCGGTTTCGTAAAAGCACCTATAGTGCGACCGGTCGGGGTTTCAAGTTTGGGATGTATGTTAGAACACCTAGGGTGCAATCCCCCGTGCGAGACAGGTTTATTAGTTGACGTGCACAAGCTTTATAACTGACGGGACCACCCCAGGACATATGCAGATTGTTGTAGAAAACCCTCCGCTGCACATCGACAAGGTTGTGTAATCCGCCGCAATGAATGCAAACTATGCAGGTTTCTACTTTCCTGCACCTGTACTGGTAAATGGACCTACCTAATTAAGTCAGCTACACTTTCGCTACAAGTCATCTAACGCCGGTCTTGTTAATTTAATTATTGGTAGCCCTTCGGCTTCGATAATTAAGTACTAGCGATGAAGACTCGGGTATTTATTCTTTTCAGAATAAATCGGATACGGGAATGAACAGAAAATCACACGCCGTGAATTAAACTCGTTCAAGCGGGCTGTCGGTTAATATTTATCGGACGCGGGTGGAGAGAATTCTTCCTCGGAAACCGGTGAAGAAGATTCTTCCTGGACCTCTGCTGTGTGACTCCTTTTATAGCCACTCAGATATGTCCGGCGGTCGGCGGTCAGGCTTGCTTTCCTACCATCGAAACGCGTGACGTGTCACCACCACTCTTCTCATGCTCTTGTTTATTTACGATCGTGACGTAGCGGCTTGCTTTTCTCTCTTTATCTGGATATGCCACGGCTCTCGCTCCGTGATGCGGTTGCAATAGAGAGAACAATTATGAATGCTAATCCAAGGCTGTTGGATGTAACCAGCATTCCAATAAATTATGCATTGTTACAAACTATTCAAAATTTTATCGTCTGATCTGGAAACACAGTTTGGCAGATATAAATGATTGGTTATCACTCACGCAAATCGCCAATCCTTTATTTGATATTCCTTATTTTTTAAATGCTTCCACATGAATCAAGAGGATTTAGATCAGGAGACCGGTCTACCCTGTCCGATTCCCCGTACTCCTTGAACTTGATTCATAAAGGAGGATGCATTTTGTATGTTTTTCTTCAATACATATATTATAAACGATCAGATGAATATTTAATTTTCGCCTCTTTACGGTATTTATGCAGGTAATCCATCACTTTGATTGAATTATTAAACAAATAAACCGCCTTGACTGTAATTATCAAAGACATAGAAAAGAGGCAACACAGCTATTTACATTAATTTACAACTGAATTGCTGATAGTAATCACAGTCTAGGTGGCTTATTGGTGGAATATTGAAAACAAAGTGATGAAACACCCACATTCATGCTTTAAATATCGTAAAACAGCGAAAACAGATTATTCGTCCGGTAAATCTTAATACAATGGAGGAATACGTAAATAAATGCACCTCCCAACCACCTCGTCTATATCTATATCGGCATCACAAACATGCAGGTTTTCGCATATGAACGCTGAGTCCTATCTCTTTTAAATGTCTTTGGCGATTGCGACACCATAGGCACCTGTCGGGCGAGCTGTCTTGTTTTTATTCGTGGATTTTCTTTCTCGTTTAAAGCTTGCTCATCGGCCACCAAAATACCTACGTTGTGGTCACTTGGCATCCCCGTCTCCTCCACGATTTGGTCGTAAATTTCCATTATCACGCCCACTTTGAATCACTACCGCAAAAAAATTTTTCCGTTTCATATCCGCTATTGCGTACCGCAATTTCTTTGAATTGAGATGGTAAGAAAAAAATTCACAACCTTCGCAAAGATGCAACCGGGGAAGGCTTTGAAAATGATGAAGCAGACTGTAACCCTTGTGCGTTTCGTATACGCGATAGCGTGTGTTAGGAAGTAATCACTGTCCCTATAGTATCATTGTTTGAACAATGCTAATTATATTGGGTCCGATGATGCCCTGGCCAATGCTACGACAGCATTTACTGCGCCGGTGTTTTGATTTGGATGTGGGACATCGGTGTTATTGTTAGGTATGGTTATATTGGAAACTATTCATAACACCCTTGTGCATTTGAGATATTTCCGCATACGTTATAGCGTGTTAAATAACTTGAGCGCATTGCAATCTCTCACACTAGTGTATGCTCGTTGCTAGCCAGAGCAGAGAAGAGAAGAATGAGCGCTCCGCGGTCCGCGGTCCTCGCTGCCAGCCGCTTGCCTTTGACTCGCTGCGCTGGCGCTCGAATATCAACGCGTCACGTGGTGTGGCAAATACAGCATTCATGCTTTTCGTGAAATTAAACCCGTATCTAGGATACTAATATCATTTTCAATGTTAATTATCCAAAGGTAGTGATTATCGAAAAAGAAGCATATTTGGTGAAATTTGCAAAATGCAAAACCAACAAATAATATACTTTCTGAAATACCGTGCCTGGCAAAGATATTACAAATAAAATAAATTAGTGGTTTGATATGTCGTAGAAAATAGCACTATAAAATTGGTAAAACGGAATAATTCTCTCTTAAGCCGGCTCCAAACGATATGGTCATTCGTCAAATGTTAGTCAAGTAAAAATGGGTCAAATATTTGTAGACTGTTTGTCGAAAATTTATAGCGTCAAGTCGTTCATACACACGATGTGTTAACGTGGCAATGTGAACACATGACAAATATGCCTCGAAGTATTCGTTACGTTATCCACACTATATGCTCACTTGGCAATTTTTGGCTTGTTTACCCGCTTGTTTAAGTTCGCTAAATTTGCAGCGAATATGAGAAGATAATCAATTTCATCAGGTCATCAATCTGGTAAATTGTAAAAATAAAAGTGAACGAAGCAGTTGCCGTAGTAAGTGCCGCGTAATCGTTTTTGCGGGGGCAAATCTAATCAAACAGAGAAGGAAATCTCGAAAAAGGAGATGGTGGATGCTATCTTTAAATAAAAGTACACAACTTGTTAGACCATTCCATAATTTTCGAAAACACTAGATCGTATACCTAGGTAGGCAGTTCAAAAATCAAAACTTATAAATTAAAATACGTCCTACGAAAAGGCAAACTGTGAATGCATGCACGTGCTCGGGTTCGATGCGCGGAGATTCGTCTGCTTTGATGTATGCTTATTTACCGCCCTCGGAGCGAACCTTTAACACATCAAGTAAAATACATTCGTCCATGGTCCAAACGATGTGTCGTGTGTATTGCTTTGGCGAATATTTGACGAGTGCACACATCCTCTCGAATGCACATGCATGCATCATCCACACGATTCGGCATTTGTTTGCGCTTGTCAAACATTTGGCGTTTGGACAAATCTACGCACATGACCACATTGACATACGTCGTATCGTCCACACGATGCTGCATTTGCTTGCACACGGCGAATATCTGTCGAGTGACCACATCGTTTGGAGCCGGCTTTAGTAGCATTAAAGTCACTTGTCACCAATACCAGCGCCTGAAGCCAGTTTGTAGGTTCGGCAGAGGAGAGAAAGAATACCTACAGAGAGTAATCGTATGGCAAGAGACCAGAAGCGGTGAACGCATAATAACATTTGGCGGGAAGAGAGGAGATTTACATAATAATTGTAAGAGCAATTTAATTTTTATTTGTAAATATAGAAACGCATTTCAAGGTATCCAGTTACCAATATTGTCGTGGAAACGAGCACATACAATTTGTTTAGACTCGCATATGATAAGTTACTGTGTACCTTGTACCTTGTGCGTTGTTCCATATCTGTGTCTGTTTAAAAATAAAGAGTGAGTCTTTCACATTACCTTACATATTTTTATGTGTTTTATATTACGATACTATTGATATAAACTACCTAATATTTGAAAATTCTAAATTAACTATCGGTTAATCGGTTTCCAATTAATGCCTTAACATTTCATTGATTCAAATGCATGTCCTGTCTGGCTGTCATTACTGTCGCGAGCCTGCCCTTCAGTGATGACGTGCTAGAGCAGTGAAGCAGTGAAGAAACGAAACATTAATGTTGTTGCTGAAAAAATTTACACAAATTTGTGGTCTAGCAAGAAAACATTTTTTAAATAAAATTGGAAAATTGTAGAGGCAACGTGAGTACACTGTGATGATCAGTACACTTCAGTGTATAGTCCACGAAAAAACAGGTCTCTAACTCTTTTCGTTGCTGAAATACAACAAGAAAAGTATTAAAAATAGTCGAAAATTGATTTAGGAAAATTTTACGAAAAATCGATTTTCCGGCATTTTCGCAATTCCCGATCTTTTCACGATCTCAAAATTCGAACCCGACAGGTCATTTTACATAAGAATCAGCTTCATTTTCTTGTGTGTGTTCGAGTTGTATAGAGGGTGTCGAATTAGACTAGTACGTTTTGAAGCAGTGATGTATATCTGTTACAGTACCATCGGATAAGTTTGTTTATGTTGAAATCAGAATGGAACTTTATGGTGCATTCATCGTATACTGTGATTTACTCTCTCTGATCTTTCTCTCCTCTGTGGTAGGTACTAAAGGTTACTACCGGAGGCGCTTGAAGAATTCAAACATTTGCAGTCTCCTTGCATTTGAAATCTATCACGTCCGCATTGCATACGCCTTCGAATATAGGATATATATATATACAAGTAGATACGATCGGTGTTAACTGCCTTTGTACCAAATGTTATTTATTGCTGAAAGTACCCTGGTACTCTTAAGTCTTTCAACAATTTAACAGTTTCAGATTACAAGAAATTTTTGTTTACAGAGCGTCACATTATGTTATGTAGGTACCTATCAGGTATCAGAGAGCATATTTATGTAGTTGCGAAAATTTTTAGCACATGCCTTACTAAAGATAGCGGAGGTTAGCACTTCGGTTTTATCAAAAGTTGACCATAACATGATTTTTTAAATGGAAACTTATTTCTATTCCTCTCACTTCTATTGATCTTGATTTGCAGAAAAAATAATAAAGAACAACAAAAATTGCATATAAAATTCGAATATGGTATAAAAAAAGCAAAATTATGGATATTTATTCGCAAAACGAACGAAAATCCTTCATCTTTAGCAAAGACATATCATAAAATTTTAAAAACAATAAGCTCACTGGAACCTGAGATATGCCTAAGTTGAGACACTATAAAAAACTTGATTTTTCGCTAAATATCTTAAATCATATTGAAGATGACTTAAATATCTTTTCGGTGTCTTTGTTAAGATTGAAGTACAAATATATCGAAGTATCGAAGATGACGAAGGTATCGAAGGAGTATTGAGGTACCTATCTAAAGTGTTGAATCACTATTTGCAAATACTGACTATAGTCTGATATTTGATATTTTACTTAAGCACCACAAGGGCTCTCAGTTTAAAAACCTGGACCCTTATACTTTCGTTTTAAATTGTTTTTATACTTCAGCCATTTCAATAACTTTATACTTCCAATAATTTCAATACTCCCATACTTCCGGTATATCAATACTTTGATGCTTTGATGTCGACACTCGGTGCCTAAAGATAATTCGTAAATGTAGGCAATGTAGTTTCTGCTTTTGCATCGAAAATGCAACAATTTGCTGCGAACTCCCTTTGTTTACCTCCCAATATTATTCCTACTCATTATAATATTAAACCAAATTAGGCAATTTAGTTTCACTTACGAAACAATAAAGGTTCCTAGAATCCTAGCGTATATCTAAATTATTCCACCCCAAACACCCCTATCCTAATTGCTCACAAACAACTTGAAGATCATAAATAATATTCGCTGAGAGCGCGAGTGAGAGTATAGAAGCGGAATATAACTTTCCATCCGCGTGTTCATATTAGTAAGAACAGCAATAAACATCAAACAGAAATGAGGGAGACTGCTATCCGTTTAATAACCAAATACGGCCGCCTAAATCTTTATAAATTCCCATAATTATAACATATAGGCCGTAATTAAATTGCAATCCACATCTGAAGACACATAGCGGCTTTGGAGGCAAGTCTAGCGGAAAACGGATATCCTGGTGGTCTGTTCGAATAATTACAAACGCATATTATGCGATGTACGGTCGGTTCGTTGGCAATGTGAATTACTGTTACTGGTCTAATAGTTCCTGCAACTGAGCTAGTGCAATATTCGGAATTAATGTACATGTTATCGGTAATATGTTCAAAATCCTCGTTATTCTAGATTTATTGTACCTACATTCCCTGTTGCTCTTCGCGTGTCAGTTACCGGGAGTATCTGAAAGGTTCAGATCCTATCGTGATTAACATGGCTGCTCCTAAAATACGGCTATCCCAATAGCTCAAATGCTGCTTTGTTTTTCGGTAACTCTCTAGCCATTTGCATACTGGCAATCCACTTGGTATCTGTCTACCTACTTTCTACCTTTATATTTACTCGGTATCTGTCTACCCACATACTATATGTCTAGTCACATGGTATCTGTCAGCCCACTTGGTATCTTTCTTCCCTTGGTATCTGTCTACCCACTTTACTTGGTGTCTGTCTATCCACTTGGTATCTGTCTACCCACTTGGTATTTGTCTACCCTTGGTATCTGTCTACCATTGGTATCTGTCTACCCTCTTGGTATCTGTCTACCCACATGCTATCTGTCTAGCCAGTTGGTATCTGTCTGCCCACACGCTATTTGGAAAGAAATGTTATTTGGTATCTTACTACCCATTACTAGATATATCCATTACATACATTCAAAATATAGCCAACAAGAATATAAATAGAAATCAGCATGTAAAAGTAATAAAAAGGTAAACATCGATATACAGCGTGTTTCATTAACAATGGGAAATCCGTTAACTGGAGATTCTACAGGTCAAATAATGACCATTGACCAGAACATGCCTTATCCGAATGTAGATGGTTTAGGAAATACAGGGTGTTGAAAGTTACAATTTTATTTCCATTTTTTGTCATACCTACGAAATTTCTTAGGTTGTCGGTTTGAAAATTTGCAATCCTATGGTTCTTCTTACGGGAGAAAATATTCCAATAACAGTTTTGACGTTGCCCATAGAGGACGCTACTTATAACCTATTGCTTTGATAAATTGACCCATAACTTTTTACCCTGTACATCTAACGTCAAATCGGCTCTAAAATCTGAAAGACCAACCTTTTTTAAATAACACATTCATGTATTCTTGTCTCATTTTGGTATTCCAGACCATTTTCAAGAAAATACGACTTAATGCAGATAGTGTTTAAATTCCAAACTTGTTCTAATAGGCCGTTCCGCATTAAACAAAATATTATCTAGATGCGAGTAGCTACGTTTTACAAACAGACAGTCGATAGTAATATGACATTAGTTTTAAAGAGTTCAGGGTTAACCCAATAGCTTTTTCATTAACTTTCTCCATAAATTTATCAAAAGTATTAAAAAATGCCGCGTCATAATAACTTTTCGAATAGTGATATGAGAGAAATGATTTGTGTTTTTGCTCAAACCAATTTTAACGGGCTCACTGCAGCCCGAAGGTATTCAGAGTTATACCCCCATAGAAGGCAACCAAATCATAAATTAGAATTTAGATAATTTAGATAATTTAGAAATCTGTACAATCGCTTAGGCGAAAGAGGATCTTTCCGTCCAAAAGGTGTTAATAGCGCTCCGAAGATTATTTCGGCCGAGCAGGAAGATGCGAGGTTTTGGTTAGACTGCACGAAAATCCAGGCGTAAGTACCAATCGTTTAAGTGCGGCAACAGGCGTAAGTAGTTCTTCGATTTGGAGAATTTTGCACAAAGAGAAGCTTCACCCATACACATTACTCCAGTACAAAATTTGTTACCGGATGATCCTCCTGCACGTCTACGTTTCGTAAATTTCTTACAAGAGCAGCAAGGCGCGGATCCTAATTTTTTGAACAAAATCCTCTTCACAGATGAGGCAACGTTTACTCGACGTGGAGTTGTCAACTGGCGAAACAATCATTTGTGGGATTCTGAAAACCCCCATACCGTTAAAGAAAGACACTTCCAACATGAATTTAATGTTTGGTGCGGTGTAATTTCAAATTTCTTTATTGGGCCTTTTCAACTTCCACCCAATCTGAACGGTCCACTTCATTTAAATTTTCTTCAGAAAAATTTGTAAGAACTGCTTGAAGAAGTACCACTTAATTTAAATGAAAATATGTGATTCATGCAGGACGCCCGGGGCGCCTGCACATTTTTCCCGGCCGGTGCGGGACTACTTAGACAACGTCTTTCCACATCGGCGGATTGGCCGTGGAAGTGAATTTACTTGGCCGCCTAGAAGCCCCGACTTAAATCCTCTGGATATTTCCATGTGGTCTAGAATGAAAGATATGGTTTATAAAGAAGCTATTGATTCACCCGATGAGCTGTGGTGAAGAATACAAGCGGCTGCCAATGAAATCAAAGGCAATCCAGGGGCATTGTTTAGAACTCGGGGGTCTCTCAGGAAACGCATTGAAAAATGTATCCAAGTGAATAATAATAATAATAATAAACGACTTTATTCGTGACCATCCCAATACAGACATTAAATAAAGAAAAACGCACATATTCATAGCGGCCGCCGAAACGGCGAAGTTCAGTGCCACACCATTGGCGACACTGCTCTTCCACTTAACCGTTATAATCCGGTAATTTGATTTTGATTTATCAATATATACTATATTTTGTTGCACACAAAGTCAAAATTACTAATAAATTAATATTCAGCTAAAGCTACAATTCATTAAAGGAAAGAAAATAAAAGACCGTACTCAATGTTGCTGAAAAATTATAAAAGTTGCCTTTTGATTTATGACTGAAGAAGAAAATATTTCAAAGAATATTTGAATTTTGGGAGAGTCAAGCGTTTAAATATATCAGGAACCGAATTATATACCTTTGATACAGTATAAGAGAAAGATCTTTCATAAAAGTAATGCTTGTGTGAAGGTATCAAAAGCAAATGCTTTCGGCGCACATTTATATTATGCACATCAGTCCTAAATCTTATCCCGTCATAAAGGTATGGTGGAGTTTTCATAACAATAAGTTTATGAAACAAACAGGCAGAGTGCAGATATCTTCTAGATTTCATGTCTAACCAAGGAATGCATTTTAATTTATAACTTATATGCTCTCTCCTGCGTATTCCAAAAATCAGTCTCAAACAGGCATTCTGAGCAACTTGATGTATTCTTCGATTATCATTGCTTGATAAGCATGGGCCATATACAGTGTCTGCAATTTTAATTTTATAATTTATAATATTTCTAATACCAAAAATTATTTTTAAATTGATATAGGCCTTTTGAATTAAATTAGTCACGTGCTGAGTGAATCGTAATCTTGAGTCAAAATTACTCCCAAGTTTCTCGCAGAATCCGTAAATAATAATGGTTGGCCCTGTATTGTTAAAAACATTATATCAATCACGTCATTACGTAACCCAATATTCGACGATCTTCCAAACAAGATTGCCTTACATTTATTTGGATTGATGATAAGAGAATGTTTTGCGGATACGTCACAAAAATTGCTTAAATCGGAATTAATTCGGCGACAGGCTTCATCCACATCACCAACTGCACCAACCATATAAATGGTACTGGCAGTGCTCAATAGAAGTAATAAGAACAGATGTATACAAACTGAAAAGTAGTGGGCCTAATATAGATCCCTGAGGAACACCACAACTAACGCTGCCAGGATCAGAGAGGATCGACCCAACCCTAACCATTTGCAATCGATTTAAAAAATAGTTAGAAAATAATTTTAACGCACTTTGACTGAGACCAACATAATGAAGAATAGAAAGTAAAATCGTATGATTACTAGTGTCAAATGCCTTGGAGAAGTCCAACAGAACCAAAACCGACAGTCTACCCTGGTCAAGTGACGACAAGATATTATCCATCACACTGAGCAGAGCAGTCTCACATGAGTAACCGTCCCTGAAACCAGACTGCGTTAACGGCATTATCTTAAACCTCTCAACATGCTCCAAAAGCTGAGCGGCTATAACTTTTTCATATCTTTGCCAGAACTGGCAAAACACTGATCGGTCTAATGTCTTTATATTCTCGAGGGTTATTAATTTTTGGTAGAGGATTTATTATAGATATTTTCCAAGAATTCGGAAAGGATCCATCACCAATACAAGTGTTAACTATATGTGATATTATGGGAAGAATTACAGGTACACTATACTTAATTAAGGATATTGTTATGTCATCATGACCAGCTGCATTAGATTTAATAGAATTAATTATTTCTAAAATTTTATCGTCTGTATTAAATTTAAATTCCAAACACTCTGTTGTTAGACAGTTATCCAAGTAATTGTTCAAAATTCGTGGAACAGGGACAAAATTTGTGTTATTAGATTTAAGAAAATAGTTATTAAGATCATTTGGGGAACCAAGATGTGATGGTATAGGGATTATTTGCTTCTTAACATTTGCACCAAGAGATCTTATGTAGTTCCTTAAAAATTTGGGTCTTGCCAGCTCCAGCAAACTGATATTCCAAATAAGCTTTCTTTTCTCTTGCCACAGTTGAAGTCACTAAATTGCGAAGAGATTTATAATAGTCCCAGTGACCAGGATATTTAGGTCTTTTGTAACGAATTAATGCTTTATCTCTCAATTTTATCATATATCGCAGATTATCGGTAAGCCACGGAGCACGTTTCTTCGTTATCCGGGAAGTAACAACAGGAACATGTTTATTGAACACTGCCAGCAAATTACTATTCAGAAATAATATTTTTTCCTCAACCAAATGGTGGACACTTCGAACAACTACTTTAAAATTTAATGTTTCCTAATTTTATTTTTCTTGTACCTAAGCGTTTGTAGTGAATTAAAATTTATTTTGTTAGCAGTAAGTATACTTATAATAAGCGTTTCATTTAAACACTATCTGCATTAAGTCGTTTTTCTTGAAAATGGGCTGGAATATCAAAATGAGACCAGAATACGTTTATTATTTAGAAAAGGTTGGTCTTTTAGATTTTGGAGCCGATTTGACGTTAGATGTACATGGTAAAAAATTATGGGTCAATTTATTAAAGCAATAGGTTATAAGTAGCGCCCTCTATGGGCAACGTCAAAAATATTATTGGAATCTTTTCTCCCGTAAGAAGAACCATAGGATTGCAAATTTTCAAGTCGACAACCTAAGAAATTTCGTAGTTATGGCAAAAAATGGAAATAAAATTGTAAATTTCAACACCCTGTATTTCCTAAACCATCAACATTCGGATAAGGTATGTTCGGGTCAATGGTTATTATTTGACCTGTAGGATCTCCAGTTAATGGATTTCCAATTGTTAATGAAACACCCTGTATATACCAACTCATTTAGGATCAAATGGTCAGTATCTACATAAATACGCTTTAGGCCTATTAAAAACAACCGAAGATAATATTAATTGAAAGAGATGCATCTGCCCTAACTACTGATCAGTAGGTAAATACCTGGAGGTACCAATGTCAAACCTATGTTCATGTAACACTGTGAAACAATAATCGCGCCACATTTACATACCTAATACATAAACGAATAAATAGAACAAGCAATTTTAACCACTGACGCGTACGGATTCTAAACACTGATTCCCTTCCTCTCAAGAATTAAAATAAACAATCCTGGCTAGACATAAACAGTCCCCTCTGAAACACGATATACTTATCTTCGTTCATGGGAATTTTAAAAACAGCCTAATTTAGCATTAATTGTACCTAAATCACAATCTTTCACAGAAGAAAGAATGCTTTCATTGAATGCTATAGTTTCTATACCAAGTAACTTCGAATATGTTACATCGTTCAAAATGAACGCAACATATTCCATGTAATCTATAAAAAACGAATCTTGTTCATTGAAGTAATGTACCTACGTAGAGACCCGTTATGAATGTTTTGATTCCAGCTAGCATTCTGTGATATATCTAGTAGTACAATTAACCTGAATTCGTTCTAATATTTCAATACTTCCAATATATGTTTATAAAATAACCTGGCATACACCATTGAACTTTTTGGCGAATTTGGCCCGCGACGGATCGAGTCCACTAAAAAGTTCACTAGTGGGTGTGAAACGGTGATCCGAGTCCTTCATATTATATTCTCCGTAAGTAGTTAGAAAATGACAGCCTCAGGCCAGGCCATCGAGTTCTCCAGGTGCCATCGAGTTCTTCGGCAGTGACCTTGAAAGAGACCAGAGGCTGCTGAAGGAGTCGTTGCGTCATCCGAAGAAGTGTCTTCAGCAGCGGCATCTGCAGCAGCCTCTGGTGTCTTTCAAGGTCATTGCTGAAGAAGTGTGCATGTCTTCAGCAGCGTCTGGTGTCTTTCAAGGTCATTGCCGAAGAAGTGGGCATGTCTTCAGCAGCGTCTGGTGTCTTTCAAGGTCATTGCCGAAGAAGTGGTCTTCAGCAGCGGCCAGGCGCATGCGCCGGGGCTATTCCTCAGATCAGTCCATCGAGTTCTCCATCCACTTCAAGTGGGCGTGTCTGCAGCAGCCTCTGGTCATTGCTGAAGAAGGGCCTCTGGTGTCTTGCCATTGCGCACCCAAGCCGCCATTTTGGGGCCTTTGGTTGTGGCTCAGGCGCCTGCGCCGGGGCTCCGCCTTCAGCAGCTTCTGGTCATTGCTGAAGAAGTGGTCTTCAGCGGCCCGGCCCCCCTGGTGTCTCTCATTCTGTTGGGCCTTTGGATGTGGCTCGGGCGCCTGCGCCGGGGCTGTCGCGTACAAAGCACGTGTTGCTCACTGTTCAGGCCAGTCCATCCTGGCCCCATTCACTTCTTCGGCAATGACCAGAGGCTGCTGAAGGAGTCATGTCTTCAGCAACGGTGTCTTTGGGGCCTTTGGCCGTGGCTCAGGCGCATGCGCCGGGCTCTGGCTATGAGAGTGGGCGGGGCAACAGCCAATGAGAGTGGTTGTGGGCAGCATCCAATCAGAATTGTTGTTACGTGCTGTTGGGCCTTTGGATGTGGCCCAGGCGCCTGCGCCGGGGTTTTCGCAAAAATAAAAACGTTGAATATATTTTTACATCAATATAATTAAAACTATAATCTGTATACAGAGTAGGCATGCGTGTATTTTCTGGGCAAATCGAAGCCCTGCAGCTTCTCATACCACTCTTCTGACCGATTCATTACCCGGTGTATACTCAACGATGCGGTCATGCAGGATGAGACAGTATGCGGTTGTGTTGGGCGGAAAATTCTCGCTCGACTCAAATTCTAGACGCATATCTATGGGTCCAGGCTTGATGCTTTCCGACTGTTTTGATGCGTCAATCACCACGATGGGCGCTAGATCCTTGAACTGTTCCTTGCCGTATAACGGCTCGCCAACTTTTCCATAGTATGAACTCTGGAAGTTCTGGTACATTTCGTATAGCAGGGCATATTTCCCCGTGGAGAAATCCAAGTTTAAATTCTCGTAGGGGAAGCACTCAGAATTCAGGTACAGTTTGACGTTTGTCAGATTGCAGTGGTCAAATTTGCTTGAATCCGTGTCCAAATTCGCTTTGCGATTCGTCTGGAAGGCGACAATAACGTAGCGGGGTTTCTCCAACCGTGTTGCAGTCTTGACGGCCCACGTTTGTTTCGTAGCTTGCGGCAACACCGGATACTCGTACAGCTCCCAGCTGCGAAAACATATCTGCAACGTTCTCTCTTCCTCGACAATATTGAGAAGTTTTAGGTATTCAGCATCCGATGGATAGACGTACGGCACCCTCCAATGAACCTTGCTCAACTCAATTCTGGTGTCCTCGTTACCCACGAAAGCGTTCCTATCGTTTTTCGATCGAGTCAAAATGAGCTCGTGACACACATTTAACAGAATTTTGGGGTAATCTTCCAAGAATCCCAGCAGGATTCTTCCCGGGATGCACACGTTAAAGTTCCCGTTCGCGTCGATAAGGTGGCTCGGTGAGTCTCCCGTATTCGTCCAGCCGGCATTCTCCAGGGCACCTACCTCACCCACATTCAGAGAAACTACACCCTTCAGTGTGCTCGTGATGCCCACGTTTTTTGTTCGATCCACCTCCACCCCGTTTATTTCATAGCGGACGTCGTCAAAGAGGAAACTGAGGGCGTTATTTGTTAAAGCCGCATTTCCGCCTCCTGCACCCTTGATGAACCTGCCCTCTATGTAGATGCTGCTTAGATGCGGCAGTACGTAAACGTCTTGTTGGTGGATTGGTATGCGAATTTCGTCATTGGCGTTGAATGTTGTTGTTGTCACGAACGGTTGATGTACGTGCACCTCGACACGGCGTGCTGACTCATCCAAAACAGCACCGTCCAGAACACGAAACGTGTCTACGTTTATGTGTGTCATTATTCAAATGCGGTTCCCTTGTTGAAGCACAAGTACTAACTGACAGCACCATTAATTTTCTTGCTTAAATACTCTCCATACAACCGTGCGCATGCGCAGTCTTATTCTTGCTCGTGTCATCAGCCATGGTGTTTGCGAATACAGCTGCCTGTGTCAACAGCGTGTCATCAGCCATGGTGTTTGCGAATATAGCTGTCTGTGTCAACAGACAGCTGTATTCGCAAACAGACAGACAGACAGAGAGACAGACAGACAGACAGACAGACAGACAGACAGACAGAGAGACAGACAGACAGACAGACAGACGGACCGACAGACATACAGACAGACAACTACTGATAAGAATTCGGAAGTAGGAGAATAACTATAGATTCCTTTTTGTCGATACCCTACATGATCTAGGTGGGCGGGGCAAGGAGCGTGGCCGGGGGCGCGGTCAGTGAGTGGCCACCCCTAAAAACCACCCCTAAAATCCACCCCCAAAAATCACCCTCCAAAACCACCCCAAGAACCGCCCCTAAAAACCACCCCTAAAAACTACCCCTAAAACTACCCCTAAAACCACCCCCTAAAAATCACCCCTAAAAACCACCCCCAAAAACCACCCCCAAAAACCACCCCTAAAATCCACCCCAATATTCCGATACCTCTAGTCGAGTCCTTTAATTTGACACCCCACATGACATAGTTTTTACGTAGGGGTTAGCCTAAATTTAGACTACTGTTCTCAAATAATTAGCGATGTAGAATGTTCTACTACCGAGAACTAAGATGTTTGCATATATCAATCAGATGGTTCCCACACGTGTCCGAAACGCATTAAGAACAAGTAATTTCAAATAAACAAACTGGAGAATGTTCTAGAATGTTTTTTTCCCACACGTGTCCGAAACGCATTAAGATAACAAGTAATTTCAAATAAACAATCA
Organism: Xestobium rufovillosum; assembly: GCA_963966045.1. Taxonomy (NCBI): domain Eukaryota; kingdom Metazoa; phylum Arthropoda; class Insecta; order Coleoptera; family Ptinidae; genus Xestobium; species Xestobium rufovillosum. The sequence goes on along the minus strand of OZ014494.1, from coordinate 40,478,850 downwards.
GAAGAATATTCTAGAATGTTATTTTATTGTAATAATACAAACAAACAAACGGGTCACCTTGTAGTGTCTACAACGTATTAAATGCACATGTAGAGCGTGGGATCAAACCTAAACAAACATATCCTATCGGCAAGATGAAAGGTTATTTCCCATAATAAAAACAATTATAACATCTCTTATCGGCGGCGAACGTGCTTTTTTCTTAAACTTTAATATCAATATTTATTTAGTATAAACAATTGTAAATTTCCGAGAAAATAAATATTAATTCTGTAACTTCTGTTTACAATCATAAGTATATACGGATGATTTGAAAGACGGGCTTGTGGGCCGCCGATTAGCTCAGTTGGTTGGAGCGAGGGCTCCGGTGCGTGGGGACCCGGGTTCGAATCCCGGTCGGCGTCATTTCCAGAACGTTTGCGAAAACCCCGGCGCATGCGCCTGAGCCACGGCCAAAGGCCCCAAAGACACCGTTGCTGAAGACATGACTCCTTCAGCAGCCTCTGGTCATTGCCGAAGAAGTGAATGGGGCCAGGATGGACTGGCCTGAACAGTGAGCAACACGTGCTTTGTACGCGACAGCCCCGGCGCAGGCGCCCGAGCCACATCCAAAGGCCCAACAGAATGAGAGACACCAGGGGGGCCGGGCCGCTGAAGACCACTTCTTCAGCAATGACCAGAAGCTGCTGAAGGCGGAGCCCCGGCGCAGGCGCCTGAGCCACAACCAAAGGCCCCAAAATGGCGGCTTGGGTGCGCAATGGCAAGACACCAGAGGCCCTTCTTCAGCAATGACCAGAGGCTGCTGCAGACACGCCCACTTGAAGTGGATGGAGAACTCGATGGACTGATCTGAGGAATAGCCCCGGCGCATGCGCCTGGCCGCTGCTGAAGACCACTTCTTCGGCAATGACCTTGAAAGACACCAGACGCTGCTGAAGACATGCCCACTTCTTCGGCAATGACCTTGAAAGACACCAGACGCTGCTGAAGACATGCACACTTCTTCAGCAATGACCTTGAAAGACACCAGAGGCTGCTGCAGATGCCGCTGCTGAAGACACTTCTTCGGATGACGCAACGACTCCTTCAGCAGCCTCTGGTCTCTTTCAAGGTCACTGCCGAAGAACTCGATGGCACCTGGAGAACTCGATGGCCTGGCCTGAGGCTGTCATTTTCTAACTACTTCCGTATACAGTTCGGCAGATTCTCTGATCCCAATACAACGGCCAAATTCCTTATAAATCACAAAATTGTACATCACCACATACGAATTGCGGACCAAAGGAAATGACGTCCCTACAACAACAACCCAGTCGCTATTACTTTACCAACATGTAGAAATGACCGACTTGTCTGAGATTTAAATATGTTGCGCATTCTGAAATATCGATCCTAAATAAGGGGCACTAAGATATGATTCCATAACATTCAAAATTAACTAATGCATTTTCTGGTTTAATTCTGATAATAACTCTTTGATTGTTTAAGGGGAGAAATTCTCTTAGGTTCTACGGATTTGGCTTCAAAGCAAAGCAAACTTCCTGTCTTGGCTTGACCGCAGAATGATGGAGGTGTTTACGTCCATCAGCAAGGGGTAGATGATTAGTAAGCGGTCCGATCTAATGAATGCTCTCTGTGCCTGTTGCCCTTAGGGAAACTTCACCACCACCGGAACCTTCAAGATTTTACCCCGGCAAGTGGGATACCCGTTCAATTTCATAATTGCTTTGTATTAATATCTTAAGATGTCGCCAAGGATACGCTAATCCGAGGCAGAGTGCGCCAACTTCAGAGCGATTCTTGCTTGTAGTATTTAATTAAGCGTCAAGTGGTCGGAATACGACCGTTACTTCTCTAATTTGCTACATACTTATCGAAGATAAAGCTACCTTGATGTTCTCGTCAGGAATCGATAATGACTTTGTTAATTCACTTGTAAAATTCATGGGGTTGGGTTGGCGCAATTCTCGGAAATGCTAAGTACCTAATTCGGAGGGGATTGGCAATAATGACCCCACAGTTCCATCCATTCATCATCTTATAATTTTTAAGGAGATTTTTATATTAATTATTATGAACTTGGCAGGGATATAAGTATTTATCGGGATATAAGTACAGCCATGTTATTCTTTGTTAAAGAGGAGGTTTGCCAAACTGTAAATAACGCTTTTGTGTTTGATGATATTGGTGTACATTAGTTTGTGTTCATGTTTTATTATCCTTCATTTCAGCGAGAAACTTAAGTTTGGATTGAAAAGAAACCGTTCAGACTTCACACAGAATTAGTGTTTATAAAAATCAAAGCTACTGTGGTAATATGTACCCAAAATATGTTCCCAAACATGACTGAATTTAAAATATAACTAGATGAACCCGAGAGCTACGCTCCACGATTTTTACGTAGTGGTGAATCGGTGTAGTAATATTATACTTAAGACGTAGGTGCACCACAAAATATTCCCATAGAATATTCTTAAATAATTAATTGCGTTTAATTTAATACGGCAAAAACCATTCTACCCAGGTTGAACTACGACTGCGAACAGCGCTGAGCAGATCCAAGCGTCCATCGGAATGATGCCGATGCAATTTTCTTATTTGCGTTAAAGAAACACCTGATCGAGTGCACGACCTCTTCCCTACGATCTCCGCCAGTTGAAAAGAGACCGAGCGACCGATATCCATCCCCACACGTAAAGTGTTGTGCCATTTCGCTTTTAATATTATGATGATTATAGGTAATTATTATTATTATTATTGGAATGAAAGTTGTTACAACCTCCAAAAGTAGACAGAGAGCAAAGCTGTGGTATTTCCTGATCAAGTAATCTCAATTAAGGAGAACTATAAATAACAAACCTATAACGTGAACCCAGGTGGATGGATCTGTAAGATCAGATAACTTATAATCAGTGAAAAAGTTAAAATAATTCAAAATTAAAACTAAAGTTAAAATTAAAGTTAGATTAGAATGCTGATTGGAGTGGTGTAATAATGTGTCAATCAGATAACTCAAAATCAAAACTGAAGTTGAAATGGAGGCGTTCCAAACGGTACAACATTAAAAATTAAATAATAGTAGGAAAGCAAAAACCAAAGACATTTTATACTAATAGACCCCAAGATCCCAATTGTATTCGGCATATGTAATTTATTTCTAAAATAAAAGACTCTCCCACTTTTTCCGTTCTGAAATTATTTAAATCTAACGAAAAAATGTTTTAGAGGAAACTTTTAGAGAATATAATCCTCTATAATTTCAATAATGGCTGTTTTTTTATTTTGGAGTTTCTGGAGAGGAAATATTGTAAAAAACTTATTTTGGGCGCCAATTTTTCAAAATGGCGGTGCTAGCGGCAGCGCTACGAGGTTGCAAACTTTGTATGTTAGTCACGACATAAAGCTGTACGAAACTGCGAAGTTACAAAAATCTGGGATTTCTTTCATGGTAAATATCTATTTTTTCTTTCGTTGTTTCGTTTTACAATTTTGCCCAATATTATTTCTTTCTTAAGTGATATATATCCAAACTTTTAAAACGACTAATATTGCTATTTCCTATACCTTCCAGCGACTTCTAACCGATAATGTTACAAAAGAGCTATTTTGGGGCAGGTAGAACAGTATACAGTGTGTCCATGGATGGACTTATTATTATTATTTCTTACGGGGTAAGTTTCTGGCCCCTAGCACTGAAGCTCAAGCTTATTGTGCCCCCATACATGATTATCTCATAAGTTCGGTCCTCTTAAAGAATTTTAGGACAAGACTTATGGGTGCGTCTGCTATTACTTTTGGTTCTACAAACATAGCTCCAAAGCTTGTATGTCTAGCTGCGCCAAGAGCCGGACATTCGCATAGTATGTGATGAGGAGTTTCCTCCTCTTCTCCACACATCCTGCAATCAGGATTGTCCTTCACGCCAATAGTGGTAACATGTCTCATAAGTGAACAGTGTCCCGTAAATAGTCCTACTGCCCATCTCAGCTGGTTCTTACCTAGTCGTATTAACTCTTCAGCTCTCTTACTTGCTGGATGGTCCGCTAATGAACATCCGCGATTGCCTCAGTCCAGGAGTCCCCATCCAGTAAGATGTATGTTTTTGACTTAATAGGTCCTTTATCACCTCTTTGGCTATCTGATTTGCCAAACAACACGTACGTTCCGGCCCTATCGGCTGGACTTTGGCTCCCTTCTTCGCTAAAAGGTCTGCTTTTTCGTTCCCTTCACTTCCTTGATGGCCTTTCACGCATCGAAGAAGAACCTTGTTACTGCTAGCCGAGCCAGCGAGCACACAGTCTTTAACTTTTCTGGATTGTATCTTTGTAGCTTCCAGAGCTTTCAGTGCTGCCTTTCAGTGAGAATCTGGATCCTCCTGTTGGATGGACGTAAAACTTATATTTTCAGTTTTTCGAAAAAAAGTCATTCTTCATAAGTTCTTTTGATTGTTATATAAATACTATTCACGTTGACAAACTTTGATTTTGTTGTACAGATGCGCAGAAAATATAAAAATTTGATTAGATTTGCAAAATTAAACATTTTGGAATAAAATTTTTTGGAAACTTCAAAATGAAAGAACTTAGAAGGAGATCAAAATTTTTGGTTGAATTTGAAGGTTGTTTTGCTCCATCATGAGAATAAATTATGAGAAAATCAAAAGAATAATACCTATACCTGAAAGCGCAAATTACAATTTAAATTGTATTTGGAATAGAAATCGAAAATTTGTGACAGACCATAAACTTTGAAATAGGACTTTTCATTATAAAAAAATGCTGAGGCGCATGCGCGAAAGCGCGATGACAATTTCGGATGAATGTCAAAGTCTTGTATCAATATCCCCTAGAGGGGTAGGCGGTAGGCGGTAGGCTTGTTTGAAAGTGTTTATTAATTCTTTGGTAAAATTTTACTACAAACGTGCAAAATTAGTAATAGTTCGGAACTAAAACACTATGGAGCATCCAAGCATTGTGCTTTGGGTGACTGCCAAGGTGATAGCAGTGCGGGAAGGCCAAGCTATCGCTTGGGATTACGATTTTATCCATTTCCTAAACCCTGCCTAATACTGGGAAAAATCGAAGTTAATAACTAGGTTGGTGACCATAAATGATGTTGCTTGGATAAAAATGTGTAAGAGGCAAGATTCGAAATGGAAAAGTTTATTGAACGTCTCCAGGTTTTATGTCATTATTTGTTAGGTCTTTAAAATAAGAATTACTTACTTGTAGTTACATACAAACATTTCAGAAAAATACGCACCTGAACCTATATTAGATCCTTTTTCTCCGTTTTCTTTTAAAAAATTGATAATTTTTCAGGGCTGTATTAAAAACCTACATGATTGAAGTATCTTGGTTAACATTCCCGTATTTCAAGCAAGAGCCAGGAGCCAGGCACGCCTTCGGGATTCAGCCTCACAATTTTACGAGGGATATCACTTGGAACTAACATTTGTAATAATTTTCCGTCTTTCAAACACCCTCCTTATTTGGTATTCTACTATTTACTTACGAATATTCCACACGAAGTTTATAACGCCTGACAGCTGACAGTGACACTCGTCCGAAAATCTAAGAACAGCTGATTGTCAGCACATGCGCACTAACGAACACAGAACGAAATGAAAAGGTCTATTGAAACTTCAAGAAATCTGGTATTTTGTCTCTGATCTGGATATTAGGCGTTTTGCAGTTGACACCTATTTAGGCATTACCAATGTAAAAATTGTAATTTTAAACCCAATATCTAACTTTGAACTCATTGGTTGTATTGCAATGTAAAATTGAAAGACACAATATTTTTTCTTATTTTTATTTATTTATAAGTTTTATAATAAAATAGTGTACCATTTATTCAGCGAGCCGTGAGACTCATATTTAGAATATTTTAGTACAATTTTTTAAAATTACAAATGTCAAAAATTCATCCAAAAATTCGCAGCTGTCAAATTGATTCATAAACAATTTCAATTTCCCATTTTCTATTACAATCTTCTAAAATTCACACAAAACGCCCACCCAACCCATCGTCTGTTTCCCCAGTGCCATTTATTATTTTGTCCACGACTATCTTATAATATACTCTTTATACTTGGTGTTTCTTCAGTCATAATTAGATACATTAATCACTGCAGTGATTAATGAATATTATTCACTACACCAATAGGAACATCGCTTTGACCCTTTTTTACATTTATTTAGTAGGCCGCGATCGCGATGTGTCAAATCAGCATGGTTTGCTTTTAATTTGAAATGCATATTCTAAAAAAGAAGATATAATGAGTAGTGAGAGTGAAAACGAGGTTTCTTTAACAGCACCAGCAATAAAAGAAGCTGCAGAACTTGCCTCATTAGATTCATTGCCCAAAAAACCAAGAAAATTATACCTGAGAGCGTATGTATGAATCTTTCTTACACTGGAGAAGGGAAATGAAGGTAAATTCTTTCTGGGAATCTGTTTTGATAGTCGTGGACAAAGTATAGTATACAACTCGTTATAATGATGCTATTATTACCTCGGATGATTACAAAACTCGCTCGTTTCACTCGCTCGTGTTGTAAACTTCATCCTCGGTAATAATAGCATTCATTATAAACTCGTGTATAATATACTATTATATATTCAACTGTATTAGCCAAGCTTTACAAAAATACCATTATTGACCCATCAGCTCTCAATTGTGCTTTTTGACATAAGAATAAATGATCAAATTGGAAAGTGTTTCTTGCCCTTGTTTAAGCTTGTTCCGTAAATTATCTTTCCCCTCCCAACAAAAGTGACAAATTCTTACACTAACCTATCCATCTCAATTAGCAAATTTTCTAACTTTCCTTCTTGTTTCATGCTTCTAACAGTCCACGCTCCGACTCATGAGATGTTACACTTGTCATTGCTGATGACTTCCCGCGAAGCAGTCCCCGCCCGGAGATCCGAATGTGAGACTACTTTACCTCCGGAATATTTTACTCCAGAAGGTGTCATCATCATAAATTAAAGTACGCTGTACTAGGGATAAAATAATGTGGTAGTTTCCCGTTACCTTCCACATCGCAGTAGTGTGTATCGCAGTGCCATACCGACCCTCACGATCTCTGCCACTCTGATTACTGAAAGGGGGCAGCTTTCAGGGACTTGATTTAGTATCTCTTCTCAAATAAAAACCTCTCCAATATGGTAAAACCTACGGTTTAGCTCATTAGATCATTGAAGCATACAAGCCACCCCACCCGTTCCAGTATTACTAGACCTGCGTCAAGGTACAAGCCCATTGGGATAGCAGTGATGTCTCATAGTACACAAAAATCTGAATTAGTTTCTATAATTCAATACCTGGTGGGGTACTTGCCCGAGGAAGAGTTATTCTAACGGTCCAGTACCACTCAATAAAGTACCATCTCGTTCAGAAGTTTTAATCCTTTTCGGAGCCAGAAATGTTGCTCTGTACATTATCCCCTCAAGGAGGAACTTTTGAAATTAGCGTCTTGGAGCTTCAAGAAGTGTGCTGTTAGCACTACTAAGAAAGAAGATCTGTTCAAATTTGAGAACCTCAATCGAAAGCTATTACTAATCAAACGACTTTGAAAATAAAGTTTAAACACAAACAAATCGATTGACAGTGCTAGATTTTTGATTTTTGTTTTAGATTTTCGGTAATAAAAAATGTGAAAATTGAAACTGCGAAAATCAAAATTCGGTTTCTATCCGTCTATATCTATTAAGTTGATTTTTAAATATAGTTTTCATTGTTTTCTTAATATTTAAAAAGAAGCCCAGTAGAGGGTACCAAAGTTTATAAATTTCATCGAGATCCGCGGTACCCGACATGCATACCTCTGTTACCTATATAAAATTGTTTATTCACAATCGGTTAGTAATAAGTCAATTGCCAACTTTTAAAAAGTTTGCAAGTAGGTTATTCCCAACTTCTACTTCCCGACCGGGTTGAGAAATTTTCCACTCTTTCATATTCAGTTATTTTATTGTCAAAAAACCATGCTTGTTAGTTTAATCTATATAAATAAAAATCAATTGCCACATGTATGTAAGATCATCACTTGAGAACGGCTCGACCGATTTGGCCGATTTCTTTCTTGTTGTGTTCGTAATTGTCAGGACAAGGTTTGTATGAAAGAAAATTTTGGAAAATCCACCGGGAAAGTCGAAAATTGGGATGGTATGTTTGTATGAAAATCTGTTTGACAAACAAAAATGTGACGTACAGTTTGACAGTTCGAAAATTTGAATTGTCAGTGTGTTATCGGTGGTGATCATGTATTTGGTGTTTCTTTGGAAAAAATGCCACCAGTGAGGCGTCGAAATATCGGTCGGCGTACGCGCAATGCAAGCCAACTACATGATCGTCGAGTCAATGAGACTGACGAAGAGCGTAGACAGCGTTTGGAGCCAAGTCGAATAAGAATTTCTCAAGCCTCAAGCGCGATCCATTATGACTCCGGAACAACGGATACAGTCGAGTTCGACGCGCCCAGTTGGAGCTTACGCAGAAAATAATTTGGAACGTCGACAAAAAAGAGGCCGAACGTGTCATTAGGAAACGAAAAATTGGAAAAGTTGCGCGAAAAATTGGAAAAGTTGCCCGAAAAATTGGAAAATTCGGGAAAAACTGAAAGTGCTTTTTTCTATGGGATTTTTGTAGGATATGGATATGCGTAAGTCGGGAAATTCGGATAAACCGTAAAAATCATAATTTTGAAAAATCCACCGGAAAATTTGAAAATTCGGGAAAAACTAAAAGTGCTTAACGGCTCAACCGATTCGGCTGATTTTCTTTTGTTGTGATCGTAATAGTCAGGACAAGGTTTGTATGAAAGAAAATTTTCGGAGAATCCACCGGAAAATGTGAAAATACGGGAAAAACTGAAAGTGCTTAACGGTTGGGCCGATTTGGCCAATTCTTTTCAAAAATAAGGTTTTTGGGGAACGAAAAATTGGAAAAGTTGTCCGGAAAATTGGAAAATTCGGAAAAAACTGAAAGCGTTTTTTTCTATATGATTTATGTATGATATGGATAGGCGTAAGTCGGGAAATTCGGACAAACTGTCAAAATCATAATTTTTTTGTATGCACTCGCGATCATAACTGACGATAGGAACGACATATTTTTTGGTTGAACATAAACGTAACCAGAAAAATATTTCACATTGAACAAACGATTTGGTTAGTGAATCAAAAGTTCAATACGAAAAGTAATTTTAGGCAGGACAACGTCTGCCGGGCCCGCTATTAATTAATAAAAATATAAATGTCAATTTCACTGCCTACCAAGAATGTATTATCGAAAATGCGCCTTGGTCATCTATCTAGCCCTCGTCTGTAATGAAACATGTTCCACTTCGGTACGTAATAAATATACTATTCCTTAAATGAAGGAATAATAAGAGAACAATGGGATAATTAATCTTAGTTGGAATACACGTACTTATGTAAATTGCCGCAGTATTTTACACCAAAGTAAAGAAGTTATTCCAAGTAACAATAAATTCTAATTTTCTGGTACTCGCATGAACGTCCACTAGTTCATTTTCATTATCTGAGGTTACTAATGCGCAGCGTTGAATCTATGGTCCAATTAAAGAACCGGCCGACTATTTTTATTAAAAGTTCCTCCGGTCAGACAAATAATCACCTAATAATCCTCCAAGGGTTCGGGTTGCGGTCCAGGAAATCTCAATTACTTAACCGATGACCGTCTGTTGTTTGCTCACCTCTCTTACGTTTGCGCCAGTTGCCGATGCAAGTAGGAGAAGCTTTCTATTTGTTTTGTGCACAATCTTCGTATTTCGCGTTGTTTAAACAAGTGCGGGTGGGATGCTTTTAGCTTGGATCGTGCTGCACATAAATCTCGGAATAAGAAGCGGGAGGTAATTGGAGCATTATGTTTTTGATAACTGCGCTCTGAAAATTAGACAATGCCCGAGTGGTCTTTCGGTCTGGCTTTTACCCGAAAGTTAAACTTAAAGAAAGCAACCATTATTTGTAGCAGTAGGTAAGTAATGAAATTTTAATTATAAGACGGTGTCCTGGAGAATGGGTAGTGTTACATTGAGCGGTTCTGCAACGAATACTTTGTATACTGTAAAAATAATTCTTGAGCCCCAGTTGTTAGTATAGGGATTTCGTGTAAAACTCTTTTAGTTCAGGAAAATTTGATTTTATTAACCCAAAAATTCTACAAATTTTGACACTTGACAGGAACATTTTTGAAGGCGTTATGAATAAGAAAGCACATAATTCTCTCAGATATCGTGGTAGGTTCATTCCTTAAAATTGGGAAAACCTTCCTTAAATGCGATCCCAGATAAATAAGCTATTTATCTGGTGAATCGTTCAGTTTTCGATAAACATGGAAATTAAATTTATTTATTTTTCGCGTACGCACGGTGAAAAATACTAACACAAAAGCTGCTCGAAGACGAGTGCAAATCGAAGCGAAAACTCTTGTGTGCGATTTTTCTCCGAACCAGGGTTACTTTGGCACCCGGTATCTACTTTGGCAGACGACGCGCTTTTATCAATTCATCGGGCTAATTTTTTTGCATTTTAATTTTTTTTAGTTTCGCTAGGTTTTTGTTTGAGGTCTACTGAACACTTAAAATGCCACGCCACTATGAAAAAAAATGGAGGTCCTGGCGTCCTGGGTATCGCAATTATACCGAGACATCTCTAGACGTCGCGTCACTGCGGTTCAAAATTTCTCGTGGTACTTTTCAAAATAAGTTATTCGGTAGGCACATGGGAGTGGCAGGTCATCCGACCGTATTTACCACGGAGGAAGAACGCCAAAATGTCCATGCGCTCGACGTTGTGTCTCACTGGGGGTTTCCATTTGCGAAGCGGGGTATCAGTGAAGTTGTGAAAAAATACTTAGAAAAACAAAGGAGAAAGGTACCATTCTTCAAAAATGGGATTCCTGGTGAAGACTTTATCATGGAAAGAAACAATTTGAGTGTGCGATTCGCTTCCAATATCACACGTACGCGTGCTGCAGTGAGTTATGAAACGATTCAGGAATTTTTCGCCAATATAGAAAATGCCTTGCAAAATAAAGACCCACGTCTAATATTCAATTGTGACGAGACCAATGTGCAGGAGTACGCGGGTGTCAAGAACGCGATTGTATATAGAGGAACCAAGCGCGTCGAAATGGCGCAACAACATTCGAAAGCATCTGTAAGTGTCATGTTCTGTGGCAACGCTGCTGGAATCTTGTTACTACCAATGGTGGTATATAAGTTACTTTATCTGTATGAGGGATGGATCAAAGGAGGTCCTGCAGAAACCGTCTATGCCAACAGCCCCAGCGACTGGTTCGACATGCCTTATTCGAGAAGTGGTTCTTGGAAGTACTGATACCGGCAGTGAATGAAATAGGTAGTCCCGAACAAAAAATTGTGATAGGAGACAACTTGGCATCTCACTTTTCACCGGCTGTTATCAAGGCTTGTGAAGAACACAACATTTATTTCACTCCTTTACCACCAAACAGCACACATCTGATGCAACCCTTAGATGTTGCTCCAATTCAGGCAGAGAATGATGACCCGAATGCATCTGCCTGCAGCATTCAAGACAACTTCGTAAACGTCCTTCGTGAAATACGTGGTACAGACTCTGAATGCACAACAAAACGAGAGAGAGGAAAAGGGTCGAAGCTGGAAAGCAACTCAGAAATGAGTCTCTTCCTGTTATTGGAGGTGATGAACCAGCCGAAACTGCAAGTACCAGTCAGGAAATGCAGTCTGAAGCAGGACCATCTGCACCCAAAAGAGTGATAACAAAAATGTTAATATTTGCGCCGTGTGTAGTCGAGCTTTGAGAACCTATAAAGGACAAGAATGGATTTGTTGCATTGAATTTCGTCGTTGGATTTGCGGTATTGGCAAAGTGATGAACGCTATTTTGTTTGCATTAACTGCAAAGAACATTCGATTGACAACGACGACAGCATCAAAGATAAAGAATTTTTACCTTAGAAATCACGTGTTATTTCCTAGAAGCGTTTAAGTTTATTTTCACCGTGATGAGAGAGAATATATTATTTATTTTTATTAAATTTATCGTATCATTTACATGCCAAAGTAGGTTCCTATATTAGTTTTCTTTGGTATTAAAGCCATTTCTGTAACATGCCAAAGTAACCCCATTTTCCCGGAATAATTTGGCATCCATTTAAAAGTAAAAAAAATATTTCTAATAATTATTTTGAGATGCTTTTTGCGGAATCAATAACTCTAGGCCGACTCGGTATAGTGACCGGGCGAAATAAGGATACGAAAATTCGTTTTTGAGTTATTCAAGACAAACCTCCAAAATCTGCCAAAGTAACCCCGGTACTAATTTTACGCAAAAAATAAGAAGAATGAAATTATTCAGCGAAAATATTGTCTCTGGAATATGTTCATCTCTTTTCTTTACATTTTGGGCTCCATTTTTACGAGAACCGTGCACTTTTCATCTCAAGCTTATTTCCTCACCACCATTGGGGTAGAGTTGATGGCGCGTTTTTTAAGCGATTTCCCCTATATACCTAAAACACTTCTGGTCCATAGTTCTGTGTATTGACTTACAAGCCAGCATCGACGTCATCATCGTCTTCGATAGAGCATTTAGGCAGGCTTGGCTATAGCAATGGGAGCACATTGTTGAACAATGCAGATTAGCTTTTACACATCCACATCCTAACTTGCAGTTGCGAGAAATCTTAGTAGGGCTGGGAGTTCGGTTGTCAGAATCGGTGTTAAGATGCTACCGACCTTTTTACATATCCACTCTGTAGCATTCAGTGCATTGTCTTGCCATGATTGAATCTGATAAAATCACGCGATAGGAGTGCTGACGTGCAGCCGCAGAAGTCGTAGGTAGTATAGACAACAAAATATGATTGTCTGCTTTACCAACAAGTTTACGGAAAGATAAAAATTTGAAGTTGTCAAAACTAAAAGCACGCGATAGGACTGCTGCAGCAGCAGCAGAAGTCGTAGGTAGTTTAGACAACAGAACATTACTGTCTGCTTTATCAACAAGCTTATTGAAAGCAAGAAATCTGAAGTTGTCAAGACTTTCTTCGGCAAGCGGAGCTTTGTATAAAGCGAGAATAAATCGCTCTTCAACATTGTTTGTGCCTTTCCTTTGGAAAAATGTTGACGATGTGTCGCACCGCTAAAAGCTTGGGCAAATGATATTGTCTCTTTATTAATTTCATCAATTGGTGACAGTTTTCTATCAAATGGGCAAGTTAAACAGGCAGTGTTTATCACTTGGCTTGTCTTTGACAATTCGAACTAATATCTTTAGCCATTACATTTTTTTCTAGGTAAGGTAGGCAGCAGCTTTTTCAGTAATCATAGTGGCAGAGATCATGAGGGTCGGTATGGCACTGTGATACACATTACTGCGATGTAGAAGGCAACGGGAAACCACCACATTATTCTATCCCTAGTACAGCGTACTTTTAGTTTATGATGGCACCTTCTGGAGTAAAATATTCCGGAGGTAAAATAGTCCCACATTCGAATCTCCGGACGGGGACTGCTTCGGGAGGAGTCATCAGCAATGATAAGTGCAACATCTCACGAGTCGGAGCGTGGAATGTTAGAAGCATGAAACAAGTAGGAAAATTTGAAAATTTGAAAATTGAGATGGATAGGTTAGCATTAGACGTGGTAGGTATAAGTGAAGTGCGATGGTCAGAAGCTGGAGACTTCTGGAGCGGAGATTTTAGAGTATAATACACACAGGATCGGTAGGAGGAAATTCAGGAGTAGGAATTGTTATGCGGAAAAAAGGAGGGCAGAGCGCAGAAAATTTCTTACAGCAAAGTGACTGGGTAGTTATGGTTAGGTTAGATTCAAAACCTGTAAAAACAGTAATAATACAGGTATATACAGGTTAGAACTTTCTAATGGAATAAATTCAGTAAAAACTGAACAGCTAATATTTGATCGAAATCCTGGGACACGTCGATTTTTGATTTTAATTGCGCACCTTATAACCTAAATTTCATCACCATTTGGTCACGTGACTACGACTTATGACGTCACAGTATATTTTTTTAAATAGCAAGGTATGTTAAATTGTATATCCTTGGATAGATTCTTTCGAGAGAAATTCAGTGCCGTTTTCCGTTTTTGAACATCTTTATTAGTTTTCTAGAAAAATCGTTTCAAACTGGAGTGACGTATGTATACGTCATAAAAATAAAGCTGGTCATTTATTTTGATTTTAAAATCCCATTTAAGTAAATTTCTTGCTACCGCTTTGTTATTAGCAAATTACTTTACTTTAAAAATTCAATTTTGATAATAAAAATACTTTTGTTTCATGACCAGTTTTATTTTTATGAGTATACGTCCTGAAGTTTGAATCAATTTTTCTCGAAAACTAATAAAGATATTCAAAAACGGAAAAAAGCACTGAATTTCTCTCGAAAGAATGTATCCAAGGATATAACATTTAACATACCTTGCTATTTAAGAAAATTAATGTACTGTGACGTCATAAATGGCGATGAAATTTACGTTATAAGGTGCGCAATTAAAATCAAAAATCGAAGTGTCCCAGGATTTCGATCAAATATTAGCCGTTCAGTCTTTACTGAATTTATTCCATTAGAAAGTTCCACCCTGTATGCCCCCTTCCAACTACAGTGATGAGGCCGTAGAAGCAGTTTATAGTGATATTGAATACGTACTAGATTTTGTGAGAGGGCACGAAAATTTAATCATTGCAGGACATGTCAATGCAGTCGTAGGAACAGGGAGAGAAGGCGGAATAGTTGGCCCGTTTGGATTAGGCAATAGGAACGATAGGGGAGTTAGGCTGATAGAATTCTGCGATAAACATAACCTAACGGTCGCGAACACTCTATTTCACCAACACGTTAGGAGACGCTATACGTGGAAAATGCCAGGAGACCTATGGAGATATCAAATAGATTACATTCTCGTTAAAATCAAAGATTTAGAAATCAAGTTAGGGACTGTAGAAGTTATCCAGGAGCAGATATAGATAGTGATCACAACATAGTCGTTATGAAGGCCAATCTTAAATTTAAGATTTTGAAAAAACGAAGCGGAAGAAGATATCTTGACCTAGAAAAAATAAAAGATGATGATACGCGCGATAAGTTCGAGAAAAAGACAAACGAAGTACTAAAGGGCGCGGGTGAAAATATTATTAGGGACATGGAGGCAGAATGGAATTGCATTAAAAATAGTTTAGATTCCGCAGCTAGAGATATTTTGGGTCATAAACAGAATGAAAGCAGGAAACCCTGGATAACAAAACATATTGTGAGTCTAATAGAGGAAAGGCGAAAATATAAAAATAGGTTAGATGAAAGAGGGAAAGAAAGATATAAGGCGATCAAGTGGGAAATTATTCGGAAATGTAGGAAAGCGAAAGAGCAATGGAACGATAATAAATGCAAAGAAGTGGAAGAAAAGTTCGAAGTAGGAAAGACTGATGAAGCATATAAAATAATTAGGAGAAATCTTAGAGACATTGGACCTAATACCAAAAACATTAGAAATGAGGCAGGAGATATCCTAATCGGAAGCGGGGAGAAGGCAGATAGGTGGAAAGAATATTTGGGAAATTTATATGCGGGACAGGAAGTAGGAGATATATTAGAAAGCGAAAGCAGTGTAGAGGGGGACAACCTAGGGTGTCCTATAATGAGAGAAGAGTTTGAGCTGGCACTAAAAAGTTTAAGAAACAATAAAGCACCAGGTATAGATGGCTTGCAGGCAGAAATCTTAAAGTGCGCAGGTGTGATAGATCGTTTATTTAAATTAGTTAGTCGCATATACCTGACAGGCGAGATTCCAGAAGATTACAAATGGGACATCATAGAAGCTCTGCCAAAAAGGAAAGGCGCGGATAGGTGTGAAAATTTTAGAACTATCAGTTTAACTTCCCACGCGTCAAAAATTTTAACAAGAATTGTGCAAAGAAGGATGGAGAAAAGGGAGGAAGAAATATTAGGAGAAGATCAGTTCGGATTTAGACGAAATGGAGGAACGCGCGAGGCCATTTTAGCTTTGCGAGTAGGTAATTATAGAAAAAAACAATAGAAAAGGGAAAGAGCGTCTATATAGGATTTGTAGATTTAGAAAAAGCCTGCCTTCGACAACGTAAAATGGGGGAAGATGTTCGAAGTGCTCAGAAAGGTAGGGATGAAATATAGGGACAGAAGAATAATACATAATCTCTACAAAGAGCAAAGGGCAGTTATAGAATTTGAGCAGGAACGAAGAGCAGCAGATATCCGGAAGGGAGTGAGACAGAGATGTGCATTGTCACCTCTAGTTTTCAACTTATATATCGAAGATGCGATTAATATTGTTAAGGATAGAACAGCCTCAGGGATTAATGTACAGGGTCAAACTATTAACTTGCTCAGATTTGCGGATGATATAGCAGTGTTAGCATCTAGCAAAGAAGACTTAGGAGCGGCTTTGAATGAAATGGAAGCAGTTTTGACACAGGGCTACGGCATGAAAATCAATAAAAAGAAAACTAAAATTTTGGTATGTAGAGGGAGTGAAAATAGAACTAAAATTGAAATATAAATAGGAATTGAGAAGATAGAGAAGGTCGCGGATTTCTGCTATTTAGGAAGTAAAATAACTCGAGATGGTAGGAGCACTAAAGATATAAAACAAAGAATAGCGCAGGGTCGAGTTGCGTTTAACAAAAAGAAACAACTGTTATGTTCGGGAACGGTTAATGTAGAAACTCGGAAGAGACTCTTAAAGTGGAATGTATGGAGTACGGCATTATACGGGTGCGAAACTTGGACAATAGGAGAAGCGGATCGAAAAAGAGTAGAAGCGTTTGAAATGTGGTGCTACAGACGTATGATGAAGATACCATGGATAGATAAGGTTAGCAATAGGGAAGTATTAGAAAGAGTTAGGGAAAAGCGAAAGGTATGGAAGACAATAAAGAATATGAGAGATAGGATGGTAGGACATATTCTAAGACACGAAGAAATAGTTCGCGACATACTAGAGTCAGAGATAGGAATAAAAAGAGGTAGGGGTAGGCCTAGATTGGATTACTGCTCTCAAATAGTTAGGGATGTAGGATGTTCTACTTTTAGGGAAATGCGTAGGTTAGCTCAGGATAGAAAAGGATGGAGGTACGCGTCCAACCAGTCTTCGGAATGAAAACCTTATGATGATGATGATGGAAGGTAGGATGCTGAAAATTGTGCTGTAGAGGAAACTGTTCTACATTTTGTGGCGTTATTTTTCAATATTTTGCTTCGCCCTTTGGTTAGCCTACAGAGTGTTCCACGTAAGTGTATTTCCTCCATAACTCCACTACCGCTAGAAATACGAGAAAACTGCTAAGTACAAAAGTTTCTCTAATTTGTAAGCTATATATTTAAAAATTATTTTGAAAGATGGCGGTCTTCCGGTTATAGAGTAAATAGATACTAACTTCGTTATTTTAAATTTTTTATTAAATTTTAGGATCAATTTGTTAAAAACTCTTTGGATCTCAACCGTACCCTTTGGCTGTAATTTGTCATCTTTTCGAGAAAGTTGACGTTTGCAGTGCTTTAAAAAAATCAATGGTATTTCGGAAACTAAATTTGAAATTTTTCAAACATTTATATCTCGCATTTTCTAAATGGAATGGTATATTAACCATCAGACGCAGATTTTTAGCCTTTTTCAATTCTATCCAAACCATTTTCGTCTGTATGTTGGTTGTTGAAATATTTCGAATTTCCTGATTTTTTAATGCATTTTCACATTTTCAACAGAGTTTTGCGTGCAATTTGTGTACTTTTTGTTCTTGTTCTTGTTAGAGAACCGTTTAATCAGGCTTGGAACTGACCATAACAAAACAATAAACAGTAACGAAAAAATAACAAAACACTAAAAATCTATAAGTATTAGGCACTAAAGCAATTGTCCGAAATTACTCCCATTTTCTTGGAGAGAAAGACGAACTCGTTAGAGTTAGAGAACCGTTTAATCAGGCTTGGAACTGACCATAACAAAACAATAAACAGTAACGAAAAAATAACAAAACACTAAAAATCTATAAGTATTAGGCACTAAAGCAATTGTCCGAAATTACTCCCATTTTCTTGGAGAGAAAGACGAACTCGTTTTATGAAGTTGTCTTCCACATTGGCCAGCATTGCTGGCGTGAGATCTCGGAAAGCTAACCGAATTCGATTTTGCATATCCTCAGGTGGCGATGTTGGAGGTGTGAGGTAAACTTTAGTTTTTAAAAGGTCCCACAAAAAGAAATCGAGTTTTGTCGAATCCGACCACCAACAGGTCCATTTAAAGCTATTTGGGAAGAGCACATCCGAAACTTATCAACTTGTTTAATGTTCTGCGGAGGCGCTCCGTCTTGTTGTAGCCACATGTGCTGCAGTGTTGCCAAGTGAACCTCTATTAATAAATTGCCCAGTTCATATGTCAAGAACTGTAAATCTGCCTGTCAGACGTGAGATATGAAACACAGAATAAAACCTAATATAGTGACGTTTCTTAGTAAAAGTACGATAACTGTAAGACAAAGCCACCTTGGTACCGATTGAAAATGTGAAACTCATTAAAAAAAAAAGAAAATTCGAAATGGTTCTAACAAAATTAAAAGAGGATAACAATCTTCGTCTCTGATGATATAAAAATTAGTATATCGTTCATTTAAAAACGTGGAGATATCAATGTTTGAAAAATCTCAGATTTAATTGTCCATATCATGAACGTTCCCAATTATCTAAAATAAAGTTTGCAAAGTAGCAGATACTTTCTTTTGTATATAAACCGCAAATTTCTATATAGTTTAGTTTCCGAGATATCACCAATTTTTTAGAGCACTGCAAACGTCAAATTTCTGGAAGAAATTTCAAATTTCGACCAAACGGTACGTCTTAAGTCCAAAGAGTTTTAACAAAGTGGCGCTAAATTCAATAATAAATTAAAAAAGTGTAATAATATACAGTGTGCAATTTAAAGTAACGAATTTATTTTAAATTTCCGCTATAACCGGAAGTCCGTATCATCTTTGAAAATAATTGTAAAACATGCAGCTTACAAATTAGAACAACTTTTGTACTTACCAGTTTCTTCATATTTCTAATAGTAGTGGAGTTATGGAGGGAATACCCTAGCGTGGGACACCCTGTATACATATACAAGACCTTTATAATTTTACCCATTTTAAACCGATTTTCGAATAAAAGATTATTTATTGATAAACAGAAAGTATGGTCATTTAGAAATGAAAAAAGTAGTTAGAAAATGAGAGTACTGGATACGAACCCCTTCGGAGCACATAGCGCCATCGAGTTCTCGAGGTGCCATCGACTTCTTCGGCAAATGACCTTGAAAGACACCAGAGGTTGCTGAAGGAGTCGTTGAGGCATCCGAAGAAGTGTCTTCAGCAGCGACATCTGCGGCAGCCTCTGGTGTCTTTCAAGGTCATTGCTGAAGAAGTGTGCATGTCTTCAGCAGCGTCTTTCAAGGTCATTGCTGAAGAAGTGGTGTTCAGCAGCAGCAGCAGCAGCAGCCAGGCGCATGCGCCGGGGCTATTCCTCAGATCAGTCCATCGAGTTCTCCAGGGCGTGTCTGCAGCAGCCTCTGGTCAATGCTGAAGAAGTGGTCTTCAGCGGGCAGCCTCTGGTGTCTTGCCATTGCGCACCCAAGCCGCCATTTTGGCTGTGGGTCAGGCGCCTGCGCCGGGGCTGTCGCGTACAAAGCGCGTGTTGCTCATTGTTCAGGCCAGTCCATCCTGGCCCCATCCACTTCTTCGGCAATGACCAGAGGCTGCTGAAGGAGTCATGTCTTCAGCAACGGTGTCTTTGGGGCCTTTGGCCGTGGCTCAGGCGCATGCACCGGGCTCTGGCTATGAGAGTGGGCGGGGCAACAGCCAATGAGAGTGGTTGTGGGCAGCATCCAATCAGAATTGTTAGGTGCTGTTGGGCCTTTGGATGTGGCCCAGGCGCCTGCGCCGGGGTTTTCGCAAAAATAAAAACGTTGAATATATTTTTACATCAATATAATTAAAACTATAATCTGTATACAGAGTAGGCATGCGTGTATTTTCTGGGCAAATCGAAGCTCTGCAGCTTCTCATACCACTCTTCTGACCGATTCATTACCCGGTGTATACTCAACGATGCGGTCATGCAGGATGAGACAGTATGCGGTTGTGTTGGGCGGAAAATTCTCGCTCGACTCAAATTCTAGACGCATATCTATGGGTCCAGGCTTGATGCTTTCCGACTGCTTTGATGCGTCAATCACCACGATGGGCGCTAGATCCTTGAACTGTTCCTTGCCGTATAACGGCTCGCCAACTTTTCCATAGTATGAACTCTGGAAGTTCTGGTACATTTCGTATAGCAGGGCGTATTTCCCCGTGGAGAAATCCAAGTTTAAATTCTCGTAGGGGAAGCACTTAGAATTCAGGTACAGTTTGACGTTTGTCAGATTGCAGTGGTCAAATTTGCTTGAATCCGTGTCCAAATTCGCTTTGCGATTCGTCTGGAAGGCGACAATAACGTAGCGGGGTTTCTCCAACCGTGTTGCAGTCTTGACGGCCCACGTTTGTTTCGTAGCTTGCGGCAACACCGGATACTCGTACAGCTCCCAGCTGCGAAAACATATCTGCAACGTTCTCTCTTCCTCGACAATATTGAGCAGTTTTAGGTATTCAGCATCCGATGGATAGACGTACGGCACCCTCCAATGAACCTTGCTCAACTCAATTCTGGTGTCCTCGTTACCCACGAAAGCGTTCCTATCGTTTTTCGATCGAGTCAAAATGAGCTCGTGACACACATTTAACAGAATTTTGGGGTAATCTTCCAAGAATCCCAGCAGGATTCTTCCCGGGATGCACACGTTAAAGTTCCCGTTCGCGTCGATAAGGTGGCTCGGTGAGTCTCCCGTATTCGTCCAGCCGGCATTCTCCAGGGCACCTACCTCACCCACATTCAGAGAAACTACACCCTTCAGTGTGCTCGTGATGCCCACGTTTTTTGTTCGATCCACCTCCACCCCGTTTATTTCATAGCGGACGTCGTCAAAGAGGAAACTGAGGGCGTTATTTGTTAAAGCCGCATTTCCGCCTCCTGCACCCTTGATGAACCTGCCCTCTATGTAGATGCTGCTTAGATGCGGCAGTACGTAAACGTCTTGTTGGTGGATTGGTATGCGAATTTCGTCATTGGCGTTGAATGTTGTTGTTGTCACGAACGGCTGATGTACGTGCACCTCGACACGGCGTGCTGACTCATCCAAAACAGCACCATCCAGAACACGAAACGTGTCTACGTTTATGTGTGTCATTATTCAAATGCGGTTCCCTTGTTGAAGCACAAGTACTAACTGACAGCACCGTTAATTTTCTTGCTTAAATACTCTCCATACAACCGTGCGCATGCGCAGTCTTATTCTTGCTCGTGTCATCAGCCATGGTGTTTGCGAATACAGCTGTCTGTGTCAACAGGCAGCTGTATTCGCAAACAGACAGACAGACAGACAGACAGACGGAGAGACAGACAGACAGACAGACAGACAGACAGACAGACAGACAGACAGACAGACGGACCGACAGACATACAGACAGACAACTACTGATAAGAATTCGGAAGTAGGAGAATAACTATAGATTCCTTTTTGTCTCATCGAGCTGATTAATTTGATACCCTACATGATCTAGGTGGGCGGGGCAAGGAGCGTGGCCGGGGGCGCGGTCAGTGAGTGGCCACCCCTAAAAACCACCCCTAAAAACCACCCCCAAAAATCACCCTCCAAAACCACCCCAAGAACCGCCCCTAAAAACCACCCCTAAAAGCTACCCCTAAAACCACCCCTAAAACCACCCCCTAAAAACCACCCCTAAAACCACCCCTAAAAACCACCCCCAAAAACCACCCCTAAAATCCACCCCAATATTCGGATACCTCTAGTCGAGTCCTTTAATTTGACACCCCACATGACATAGTTTTTAGGTAGGGGTTAGCCTAAATTTAGACTACTGTTCTCAAATAATTAGCGATGTAGAATGTTCTACTACCGAGAACTAAGATGTTTGCATATATCAATCAGATGGATCCCACACGTGTCCGAAACGCATTAAGATAACAAGTAATTTCAAATAAACAAACTGGAGAATGTTCTAGAATGTTTTTTTCCCACACGTGTCCGAAACGCATTAAGATAACAAGTAATTTCAAATAAACAATCAGAAGAATATTCTAGAATGTTATTTTATTGTAATAATACACACAAACAAACGGGTCACCTTGTAGTGTCTACAACGTATTAAATGCACATGCAGAGCGTGGGATCAAACCTAAACAAACATATCCTATCGGCAAGATGAAAGGTTATTTCCCATAATAAAAACAATTATAACATCTCTTATCGGCGGCGAACGTGCTTTTTTCTTAAACTTTAATATCAATATTTATTTAGTATAAACAATTGTAAATTTCCGAGAAAATAAATATTAATTCTGTAACTTCTGTTTACAATCATAAGTATATACGGATGATTTGAAAGACGGGCTTGTGGGCCGCCGATTAGCTCAGTTGGTTGGAGCGAGGGCTCCGGTGCGTGGGGACCCGGGTTCGAATCCCGGTCGGCGTCATTTCCAGAACGTGTGCGCAATGGCAAGACACCAGAGGCTGCCCGCTGAAGACCACTTCTTCAGCATTGACCAGAGGCTGCTGCAGACACGCCCTGGAGAACTCGATGGACTGATCTGAGGAATAGCCCCGGCGCATGCGCCTGGCTGCTGCTGCTGCTGCTGCTGAACACCACTTCTTCAGCAATGACCTTGAAAGACGCTGCTGAAGACATGCACACTTCTTCAGCAATGACCTTGAAAGACACCAGAGGCTGCCGCAGATGTCGCTGCTGAAGACACTTCTTCGGATGCCTCAACGACTCCTTCAGCAACCTCTGGTGTCTTTCAAGGTCATTTGCCGAAGAAGTCGATGGCACCTCGAGAACTCGATGGCGCTATGTGCTCCGAAGGGGTTCGTATCCAGTACTCTCATTTTCTAACTACTGAAAAAATCTTCAAAATTAGTGAAATACGGAAAATTATAAATGTTTTGTAAACAGGGTGTCCACCTTAGCCGTGTTTCTTCTGATATGGTTAAATTGATGACTTTAGAGGAAAATGTTTTATATGAAAGTTACCTGCAACGTTTCAAAAATGCTCTATATTTCAAAATTATTTTCACTTGTAAAGAGCGCTCTCTGATGTGTTCTGTGCACAATTCAATTTTCTTAATTATATATTTCTGTTTTGTTAAATTTCCCTTTTCCACAACCCCACGCCTAATAGTAGTTTATACTCTGTAAAATCGATCTTTGCGCGTGTATCAAATTAAATGCGACATGCGCCATGCCGCTATGCCGTTTTATTCATAATATTATCAGGGACGGCGATATAAACGTACGTCTGTCAATGCTAAGACAACCGCTCAAAATCTCTGTATTTGGTTAAAAAGAGAGGCGTTTATCATTTCATGTCGTAGTCGTAACGTGCCTTGACTTTGACATTGATTCAGCGGCGTCAGGTTTTTTTGTGTATTTTTTCAATGTTTCATTAATTTTGGTTCGGAAGCTTCGTATTTTTGTTAAGAATTATCTGTGTTACAGTTCTTTCATCGTTTTTTGTTGCCGTTTTTCATCTTTCTATTGTGTTTTTTGAAAGACTACCTACATAATGTAAGATCAGCATAGGTATATGCCAGGCAAGCGCTTGAATTCGCAAGCAAGAAGGTTTGTTGTAAATTTACTGCAATACTTTGCAGCTAGAAGAGACAATGGTGGTGTTTTAATATCTCTAAATGCCATTCAGCAGGTAAATTAAATAATTATATTAATGATAGTGCCTAATTATTATACGTACAAACAAGCTCTCAATTTATTGAGCCCAGAAAGCCTTTTCAGTACACGCCACTGCTTAGAATCAGACTCTGCCTTGAATTTACTTGACCCATACGGTTACTGTTTGTCACGTGTGCGTAAAGTTATAGTTGACAGACTATACGTAAGGAGCATGGAAAGTGACAAATTTCATACGAGCGTGAAATTTTACGCGAGTTTATAGGAAATACACTTTCCATCGAGTTATGTACACTATTTTTCCTACGACCCCTTTAGAAGACAAATTTATTCATAAAACAGTAACTTTATTGAAGGATTTGTTGTCGATATTAACCGATGTCAAAATTTCCAAGTATAGCCTACTAACTTACTATGAGCATAATATTATAATAATTCCGACCAGCTCATGAATGACACGTTGATTTGTTCTCTTGTCCACTAATTCATAATATGACCAGTTCGTACCTATATAAAATATTTAGAGCTTCTACGGAGTAGCCATTAAAATGTTCAACTGCCGCACCTTTCAAGAGATTTTTCTGATAAAAAATTATTAGATTTTAAAAAAGAGACACCACAGGATATTTAGTCAGTAAACGTCAAAGTCTCAAAGCCGACTACAAAATATGAATGAACTGTGCGATTTTCAAAAATTACATCACAGTTTTGAGATTAACGTACGGGTAACGCAATTGTCAAGTTTCCGGCCTACTATTCTGTATGCAACGTGCCGCTTTCCTAGGAGGTCGTAGGAAAACACATATACTGGCAAATAATATGTATAATAACTAGTTAAGATGGAATTCCACAAAACGGAAAAATTTAAGCGGCCGTGCAATTTTGTTTAAAAGTCTTTCAGAAATCTCCCGTCTGCAAGTTCGTCAGCACTGTCTAAAAACACATTTTATTCCGCTTCGAACTTGGGAGAAGAGTTTCTATAAACTTAGTAAGTATTTATTTTTAAGCAAAACTTTCTTAATATCCTCTGTCTAGTGCGCTGTTGGTATCGGTCTCAAAACGAAACTGAAATCGACAAGAAATGTTTTAGAACTGAATCTATTCTGTTATTTTCGGAAAGTTGGGTATCCCATGTTTAAAACTGTATTTTTGTGTTTGTCAGTACAGGAGCTGAATGTTTATCTATACCAATTATTATTGCTGATATCTACCGAATTTTTCATGTAATAAATTAATTTTCTTAAGATGCCCATACAATTTTTGAAGTATCTTGTGCTTAAGTTTCAAGCTCATGAATTTCAATTCTTCGCATTTGTGATAAGCCCACAAAACTTTGTAATAAGCAAATATCTTCATAATTTATTCATGCGCCTTTATTGAAGTGCGTTGACGGTTTCTGGAAAATCACTTCGGCTGTTTTGGCTAAAAAGCTTGAAAATTATCGTCTGGATTTTAACGAATCCAATGGCAAAATGAAAAGAAATCTGACGCTGGACAAGACAAAATATGTGCAGGAATTCTGTTCTCAAGTATTTTCGTAACTGTTGTGAATACGGCTAACTCATTAGTCATTACAAGACCCGGTTGTTCAAAAAAAGTAACACAGGCTTAAGTTTGACACCGGCTTCATTGCCGTAATACAACCAATCAGGAAGTCGGTATCATAGCAACGAAGCCGGTATCAGACTTACGCCGGTGTTGGTTTTTTTGAACAACCGGACGTAAATTCGTTTAATCATTGTGGTACAAGGAGTAATTTAGCATAATTCTGGACGCCTAGTCCCTGGTAGCTTTACTATTTGCTATTTTCTACAATCACATTTTGAGAACCATCAATATTTATATTTAGGTACAGATTAGAGGCGAATAAATATTTCATTTTAAATTTGCGTAATATTTTCTTGCCCCCAAAATATTACTGCCTCAGCTTTGTTCAACCCGAAGGTACATAAGCCACATTTTTTCAAGAATCAAGTTTGTAACATAGGTAAGTGTGCTTTACAACGAGGCCCTAAGCCACAAAAAATATTTTTTTGCTATTAAACTATAGATGGCGACAAAATCGTAAAGATTCCTTATTGACTAACCATATATTTTCTATGAATCTTAAAGCAAGAAAGTCACAAGCCACATAAAAATCAAGATGGCATCCACGTCATCCATGTGCACGAAGGGAAAGTTGTTTGTAATCACAAAAACAGTGATAGTGATTTGGATTTCGACTCAGATGACAGTGTAAATGATCCAGATCATCTGAAAATGTTTCCGAGGAGGAGGAATCAGTAAGTATTTATTTTGTGGCATATGACCTTTATGACATTATTATAATAATGATCGTTATATTTGAAAAATTACGTTTTAACGCTTCGCTCATTTAACGCTGCCACATTTTTAAAAAATAAAATGAAATATTTTTGAAAATGGGAGCTCTTTAAACTATGTGTTTTATTATTGTATTTGCGGGTATCAGCAACAAGTAGTAACAATATTTAAACCATCAAAATAAATTTAGACTGATTTCAGGATTTGAACCATAACAAAACAATATGTATACAATAACGAAAATAGTTATTTTCACTTCGTTCGCTCGTTTTGGCAAATATTATATTCGTCAAATAAAATTAGTCTTTTCATGACGTGTTAAGTACAAAATTTTATCTAACCCCGCTTTAAAATAAAAAAGAATTGTGCTTCTCCAAATAATGTAACATCCCTTGTAGCCGTACAAATAAATTCAACTTCATCGCTTTATCTTGGCGTTGCTATGGATACTATAAATAACTTGTCAGTGATGAGTTTTTTTTATTTCAAATTACGCCAAAAATGGATGATTCTGATGTAGATATGCCTTCTGATATAGAAGAATCAGCGAATTTGGCAATAGATTCAATAATACCCTGTAATAAATTCTTACTTTTGTTTTTGCTTTTAAATATTCAGTTACGTAAAAGTTCATTACATAACTAGTTATGTAAGGAAAGTTCATTACATAACTAGTTACGTAATGAACTGACAGTTATAAAAAATATGACGTTTCGTAATGTCAAAAATGCATTTAAAATGTCACATTTCATAGCAGGGTTAGATAAAATAACAAAACACTAAAAAATCCATAAGTAGGTATTCGAAATTACTCCCATTTTCTTGGAGAGAAAGACGAACTCGTTTTATGAAGTTGTCTTTCACATTGGCCAGCATTGCTGGCGTGATATCCCGGAAAGCTAACTGAATTCGATTTTGTATATCCTCAGGTGGTGATGTTGGAGGTGTGAGGTAAACTTTACTTTTTAAAAGTTCCCACAAAAATCGAGTTTTGTCGAATCCGACGACATCGCGGACCAACATACAGGTTCATTTAAAGGTATCTGGGAAGAGTACATCCGAAAACTGACCAACTTGTTTAATTTTCTAGGAGACGCTCCGTCTTGTTGTAGCCACATGTGCCGCAGTGTTGCTGAGTCAATGTCTATTAATAAACTGCCCAGTTCATATGTAAATCTGCCTGTCAGAAATGAGCTATGAAACACAGAATAAAACCGACTATAATGACGTTTCTTAGTAAAAGTACGATAACTGCAAAACAACCTCATCTTGGTATCGATTGAAAATTTGAAGATGCATTAAAAGTATTAGAAAATTCGAAATATATCACAAACTAGCAGAAATAGACCAAAATGGTTTTAACAAAATTGAAAGAGGATAAAAAGCTGCGTATTACGGTATAAAAATTAGTATACCGTTCCATTAAGAAAAGTCGAGATGCCAACAATGTTCGAAAAATCCCAAATTTAATGGTCCATATCATGAACTTTCCCAATTCTCTAAAATAAAGTTTGCAAAGTAGCAGATACTTTCTTTTGTATTTAACACAACAGAAACTGAAAATGTTTCCGAGGAGGAGGAATCAGTAAGTATTTATTTTGTGGCATATGACCTTTACGACATTATTATAATAATGATCGTTATATTTGAAAAATTATGTTGTAACGCTTCGCTCAAAGAGGGCTATGCCACATTTTTTAAAAATAAAATGAAATATATTTGAAAATGTTAGTTTCTCTAAACTATGTGTTTTATTAATGTATTTGCGGGTATCAGCAACAAGTAGTAACAATATTTAAACCATCAAAATAAATTTAGACTGATTTCAGGATTTGAAGAAAAACTTCAAGATTAATTTTCTCCATTAAATGTATAAGTGGCTTATGTACCTTGTAATCCCGACCCCTTCAATTATATTAAAATTCATTTCTTTTATGGTAACTGTTAGGATTGAAGATTTTACAGAGCCTTCCACCAGCATTGAATGCACTTGTAGATCCAAGAATTTTTCAGTTATTGGACAGCAGAGTGCTACTAATGCACCAGATTTATGTAAGTTTTGATAAGTCGGTGTGATTTCCTTAAATTGTCGGATTTAAAAACGTCTTCTACATCCTTCTGTTTTAGGCAACATGCCTTCAATCCTTATATTTAAAATGTTATAGTTTCATCTTTTCCTTTCTCGGGCGTTTCATCTTTGTAGTATTCGCCTTATTTCTGATCATGGACCTCATTGTTCTTTTGTAAATTCAAGTTTCTGTTTCACATCCAAGATATTTGTTACCAGTAGCTACATAATATTGTGCAGTCGATACACATCACGATCCCACTAGATTTAATACTTTAATACTTTAATACTTATGGAAATTAAAATTGCAACACTCAACTAAAGTGCATGTTTTGGAAGACGCCTTATCGCCATTGCAAACTCATGTTGCTAATTTTATAAGGAGCCAAGTGTTGAATTTTAATAAAGATCCAAGAGGACGGAGGTTTACGATGAATGCCAAAATTTTGGCTCTTATATTACATAAGTAAAGTGGTCGTACCTATCGATTTTTAACTAAGTTATCATGGAACTCTTGAATCGGATTCCAGTAGCAGGCACCTTCAATAAATACTTATTTGTTCATTCTTGTCTGGTTTAAGGATTGTTCAGAAGGTCAGAAGCTGGGCATACTTTTATTTTATACTTAAAGGACTAACCTTAAGGAAACTAACTAGGTAGGTATTAATTTATTATTTCTCTTTCGTATAAGCTATAAGATTATTGTGTTTTTCTACACCTATTTAATTATATGACAATTATTAGCATTTTCTTTGTGAAATATCGTACCTATAATTATTATGGTTTCATAATTCACGGTATTCGGCCAATCACAAATATAGATTCAATAATCACTGTTTCGCTGATCCAATGATATTTTGTATCGACCGCGATCAACTCTTGCTGCAGCTGACAATCGACGAGGGTGACAGCCAAGTGTATCGCCATATTACTGTTTACGTTTTCCAACGTATGCACTTCGTTCGAGTAGGTACCAATTAATTCGTGCAAACTAACAATTCAACCACTAAAACTTCCAGAATTTAACAATGGAAGGGACAACTCCAAATTTATATATTACTAACTCCACAAATTTCAATATACATATATTTCTAGCAAGTAGTTCTTTTATTGAAAAATAAAAATTAATGTAGTCCCACATTCGGATCTCCGGGCGGGGACTGCTTCGGGGGGAGTCATCAGAAATGATAAGTGTAACATCTCACGAGTCGGAGCGTGGAATGTTAGAAGCATGAAACAAGTAGGGAAGTTAGAGAATTTGAAAATTGAGATGGATAGGTTAGCATTAGACGTAGTAGGTATCAGTGAAGTGCGATGGCCAGAAGCCGGAGACTTCTGGAGCGGAGATTTTAGAGTAATACACACAGTATCTGTAGGAGGAAATTCGGGAGTAGGAATTGTTATGCGGAAAAAAGTAGGGCAGAGTGTAGAAAATTTCTTACAGCAAAGTGACAGGGTAGTTATGGTTAGGTTAGATTCGAAACCTGTAAAAACAGTAATAATACAGGTATATATGCCCACTTCTAACTACAGTGATGCGGTCGTAGAGGCAGTTTATAGTGATATTGAACATGTGCTAGATTTTGTGAGAGGACACGAAAATTTAATAATTATAGGAGATTTCAATGCAGTCGTAGGCACAGGGCGAGAGGGCGGAATAGTTGGTCCCTTTGGATTAGGCAATAGGAACGATAGGGGAGTGAGACTGATAGAGTTCTGCGATAAACATAACTTAACGGTCGCGAACACTCTATTTCACCATCATGTTAGGAGACGCTACACGTGGAAGATGCCAGGAGACCTAGGGAGATATCAAATAGATTATATTCTTGTTAGGCAAAGATTTAGAAATCAAGTTAGGGATTGTAGAAGTTATCCAGGAGAAGTTAGGGATTGTAGAAGTTATCCAGGAGCAGATATAGATAGTGATCACAATATAGTCGTTATGAAGGCCAATCTTAAATTTAAGATTTTGAAAAAACGAAGCGGAAGAAGGTATCTTGACCCAGAGAAACTAAAAGATGATGATACGCGCGATAAGTTCGAGAAAAAGACAAACGAAGTACTAAAGGGCACGGGCGAAAATATTGTTAGGGACATAGAGGAAGAATGGAATTGCATTAAAAATAGTTTAGTTTCCTCAGCTAGGGATATTTTGGGTCATAAACAGAATGAAAGTAGGAAACCCTGGATAACAAAACATATTGTGAGTCTAATAGAGGAAAGGCGCAAATATAAAAATAGGTTAGATGAAATAGGGAAACAAAGATATAAGGCGATCAAGTGGGAAATTATTCGGAAATGTAGGAAAGCGAAAGAGCAATGGATCGATGATAAGTGCAAAGAAGTGGAAAATAAGTTCGAAATAGGAAAGACTGATGAAGCATATAAAATAATTAGGAGAAATTTTAGAGAAATTGGATCTAGTACCAAAAGCATTAGGAATGAGGCAGGAGATATCCTAATCGAAAGCGGGGAGAAGGCAGATAGGTGGAAAGAATATTTAGGAAACTTATATGCGGGACAGGAAGTGCAAGATATATTAGAAAGTGAAAGCAGTGTAGAAGGGGATAACCTAGGGAGTCCTATAATGAGAGAAGAGTTTGAGCTAGCACTAAAAAGTTTAAGGAATAATAAAGCACCAGGTATAGATGGCTTGCAGGCAGAAATCTTAAAGTGCGCAGGTCAAGAGGTAATAGATCGTTTATTTAAATTAGTTAGTCGCATATACCTGACAGGCGAGATTCCAGAGGATTACAAACTGAACATCATGGTAGCTTTGCCAAAAAGGAAAGGCGCGGATAGATGCGAAAATTTTAGAACTATCAGTTTAACTTCCCATGCGTCAAAAATTTTAACTAGAATTGTGCAAAGAAGGATGGAGAAAAAGGCGGAAGAGATATTAGGAGAAGATCAGTTCGGATTTAGACGAAATAGAGGAACGCGCGAGGCCATTCTAGCTTTACGAGTAATTATAGAAAAAACGATAGAAAAGAGAAAGAGCGTATATATAGGATTTGTAGATTTAGAAAAAGCCTTCGACAACGTAAAATGGGGGAAGATGTTCGAAGTGCTGAGAAAGGTAGGGATGAAATACAGGGACAGAAGAATAATACATAATCTCTACAAAGAGCAAAAGGCAGTTATAGAATGTGAGCAGGAACGAAGGGAAGTAGATATCCGGAAGGGAGTGAGACAGGGATGTGCATTGTCACCTCTAGTTTTCAACTTATATATCGAAGATGCGATTAATATTGTTAAGGAAAGAACAGCCTCAGGGATCAATGTACAGGGCCAAACTATTAACATGCTCAGATTTGCGGATGATATAGCAGTGTTAGCATCTAGCAAAGAAGAATTAGGAGCGGCTTTTAATGAAATGGAAGCAGTTTTGACACAGGGCTACGGCATGAAAATCAATAAAAAGAAAACTAAAATTTTGGTATGTAGGGGATGTGAAAATAGAACTAAAATGGAAATACAAATAGGAAATGAGAAGATAGAGGAGGTCGCGGATTTCTGCTACTTAGGAAGTAAAATAACCCAAGACGGTAGGAGCACTAAAGATATAAAACAAAGAATGGCGCAGGGACGAGTTGCGTTTAACAATAAGAAACAACTGTTATGTTCGAGAACGGTTAATATAGAGACTAGGAAGAGACTCTTAAAGTCGTATGTATGGAGTACGGCATTATACGGGTGCGAAACTTGGACAATAGGAGAAGCGGATAGAAAAAGAGTAGAAGCGTTTGAACTGTGGTGTTACAGACGCATGATGAAGATACCGTGGATAGATAAGGTTAGCAATAGGGAAGTATTAGAAAGAGTTGGGGAAAGGCGAAAGGTATGGAAAACAATAAAGAGTAGGAGAGATAGGATGATAGGACACCTTCTAAGACACGAAGGAATAGTTCGCGACATACTAGAGTCAGAGATAGGAATAAAAAGAGGTAGGGGTAGGCCTAGATTAGACTACTGCTCTCAAATAGTTAGGGATGTAGGATGTTCTACTTTTAAGGAAATGCGTAGGTTAGCTCAGGATAGAAAAGAATGGAGGTACGCGTCCAACCAGTCTTCGGACTGAGAACCTTATGATGATGAAAGTTATCAAATTTAAGTCTAATTTATTTGTTTAATAGGTGTAGAAAAAGAACATAAGCGTAGTGCAATTTTAGACTCACAAAAACATGATTAATAAGGTCAAATTGATGACTATACCTTTTGTTTTATTTAACCTTCTAACATACAAACGTAAAGCTGAACGCTGGCGCACGCGTCTGGGGGTGCATGCCATCTTGGGTGACGCAGAAGTCACAGTGGTTTCCACATCTGATCAGCTCATGTTGGTCGCCTCCTTAAAAAACACCCCCTACGTCTTCATTACATTACATTAGAGGCTGTTGTTTCAGTAGCTGTGTCCACGACTAAGTTCACTTCTTCAGCAATTGCCCTGAAAGTCGATGGCACGTGGAAAACTAGATGGAGTAGCAATGTACTCTCATATTTCTACTACTAGCTATAGAGAAATTAATTCCGCTTTCTGCTTTCTCCTCAGTTCTCCCGAAAGCGAGATTGCAGATTCCAACCCAGTTTAAGTGTCTGTGAGACGCACTCAAGCGAAGCCACCGTAATATAAAAAGCCTAGCACATCGCCCCACTCCTCGAATGATACGTCACAAACGGTGGTGGCTCTCCAGGCGCTCCCGGTCGCGACAATTCGTCTTTCTGCATAAGAATGCGATAATAATGCAATGGCAACATATTACGTTTTTTATTATAACTGAACAAGTAACTAATTTTACAACTTTAGATGCCGAAATATTGTTGCGTTCCCTTGTGTAGGAGCAATTACCTTCGCACAAGTGAAAAAATGTTCGTGTTTCGATTTCCCAAAGACAAAAGCTAAATTCGAATTGCGGTTACCATACGCATTCGTCGCAAAATTTCCTGCGAGCGAAATTTTCAGTACCTTGTACGTGCAAACCAAATAATGAAAGTTAACGTCATACAGAACAACTATAAACACCAGAAATAGGCACTATTTTTAAAGTTTTCTGTAAACATTCTCTCGGATTTGCGCTTAGTTATTACTTACTTATAACAATTACTATGTTTGGGTTTGTTAGGGCACAGTTCTCTGTGTAATAGCTGGTTGAAATTAGGGAAAATAGTGGCTCAAATTAAATAAAAGTTTGCATAGAAAAAGTATTGAATAAATCGGCGTTTGATAAAATTGTTTTTTAAGGGAACAATTAGGGTTGATATTAAAAAAATACGTATTCACCGAATATGTTAATTCAGTCATTTGCCCAACTAGAAATTTGTTTTTTTTATTTAAGGGCTTCTTATTTTTCTTCAATACACTTGTTTAATAAAACGATGCAATAATTATAATTAGTAAACCCTACATTATTGACTTTGCGAATACTATTACACCTAAATAAGAACTGGTGACCTACTTCTACTCTTTTACCAAAGCTGTTGACTCTTTGCAGTGCCGTTTTGTCTTAAGTTTTAACTATTAATATATTATTTTACATAGATAATTGCATTCCCTTAACGTATTGACAGTAATATAATTACGAAACTACAATTAATTAAATAAAAATTACTATTTCCCAATATTAAGCCGAGAAACTCTACCCGCAGTATATGCTCGCCAGGCAGAAATCTACAACCACGTGTGACGTCACCAGAGCAGGGTACAGGCTTTCTATATTACGGTGGCTTCGACTCAAGCCAACGTCTGTGGTGCACTAGGTAGTGTATAGTAAATTCACGATACGCGATACGGTGATATGGCGTGCGTGGGCATACTAAACGCAACATATTTATGCACCTATGGCAAAATTTAGACTACATAATATAAAACCTTTCTCAAACAGCAGATATCAAAGGGCATCTTACCTCTTTCTCTCGCTAAAAATAAATCAGGAAATTAAATTCTGAACTAACTTCTGGTTTTGTATTGACAAGGCGTTTTCGAATTGACGGTTTTGAATATTTAAATACCACGAATCATACTATTTTCTATTTAGTACTAAGAAAGCACTGATTTTGACGATTTTTCATTTTATTATAATTTCAAGGAACTTCATGATGGTGAAAGTACGTACTTACATCAAAACTTGTAGTAACACTATCAACCAATGGGCAACTGGACACTAATTAAATTTGCGAGATTTTTTATTTTAATATCGAACTAAACACCAACTTATCACATTACGTCTCGATAAAAGTGAAAAATTTATAAAAAATAATTGTTTAAAATGCTCCCAAAGATCAACTTTTTCAAACGAGTTTTTTTGCTCGTGCGCCATTTAAACTTAATGACGTGCATTGCTCAAAACCAATTAAAATGCGAGACATTTTAGCTACAGCATATTTGTTTTTTCGTTTGTCAATTTCTAGTTTCACGTCAGATTCAGATGTCAAAACAGCAATCAAAGGTTATGCAAACGTCATGACATCAGGACGGCTGATAGAATCTGATAAAATACGAGTAACCTACTTCCTGTCAAAACCGCTGTGTTGTCATATAGTTCAGAGCTAAGTTCCAAAGCGCTTTTAGCTCTTCATTTCCGTTTTCTGGAAATAATTTTAGGTGGTACACTCATTGTGTCTTGCAAATATTTCATTTTCATGTATACAATAGGGAGGTTCGGAGAAAAATAAGATATCTATTTTTGGCATGAAAATGACAGAAAGTGTTATTGTAATTGATTTACGGCGAATTTTTTTTTCTAAACATTTTTTTTTGCGGCGTAATAAGCGAAAGAAATTAGCTTATCACGCCCACATGCTAGTTCGCTTTGTTATTGGTTTGACGTCAGAGATTCGTAAGGCGCTCCTCCCACTTCTTTTGAAGTGCCCGTGAAGCGGTACCTATCTCATAACATACTTATTGGGACTATTTCCAGTGTGAATTTTTAAAGTAAGGTGTCAAGGAAACATAAAACAAAGACAACATAATCGATATAATGATGCAACAAAGGTATCAAAAGTCCGATTCACATAATTTGCCATATTTATGTAGTAGGTAGGTAAATGTCCCGGTAAATGTGGAAATGGTGTGTGATTCTTGCATCTAACCCCAATTTCGTTCAACCTCAAAACAGTAGTGTAAAGGCAGACCGGTATAAGTAAAACAAAGTCAACAATGTATTAACTGTACATGCCTTTTATAATTCAGTATAAGTAGGTATGTAGATTGTAGATACCTGCTTACTTCTGTTTGTAAAATAGGTACCTACCTATATTCTCTAATACAATACAATACATACCTACTCATTTATGTAGGTATGTATACCTAAGTGATTGACAAGTTATCAAGTTAACAGTTTTATAACGGATTGGAAATTTTTTAAAAAAACGGAAACAAATACAACTCACGCGAATCAAAAAACTACGCTACGTAGGTACTAGGTACTTGTTTAACAAAAAGAAACAACTGCTATATTCTGGAACGGTTAATGTAGAAACTCGGAAGAGACTCTTAAAAACGCATGTATGGAGTACGAAATTATACCTATGGGTGCGAAACTTGGACAATGGGAGAAGTGGATTGAAAAAGAGTAGAAGCGTTTGAAATGTGATGCTACAGACGGGTGTTGAAGATACCGTGGTTAGACAAGTTAGCAATAAGGAGGAATAAGAAAGAGTTGGGGAAAAGAGAAAAGCATAGAAGACATTAAAGAATAGGGGATAGGATCGTAGGATGGTAGGACACCTTCTGAGACACAAAGGAATAGTTCGCGACATACTAGAGTCAGAGATAGGAGTAAAGAGGTAGAGGTTGGAGCAGATTAGACTACTGCTTTCAAATAGTTGGAGATGTAGAATTTTCTACTTTTACGGAAATGCGTAGGCTAGCTCAGGAAAAGGATGGAGGTACGCGTCCTACCAGTCTTCAAAAGAGAACTTTATGATGACGTACTATTTAATTATTATTGTAAAATAGTTAATGAAATTTTCTTTTTTAGTTCAGGGAGGGAACGGTACGGCGATTCAGTATTTGGCTCCGTCATGCTCCTAGCATCCTGTTTCAAATTATGCTAACCGTAACACGTTACCAAGTACCAAGGGGTCCCAGAAAACTGTCGATAAATTACATTATGTTCGATTTTATTTAGAGTGGTTGCAATGGGGCAGCCGATAATTTTATAAACTTTTGCAATGATAAACTAACTCGCGAAAATATCGATAATGCTGACCGATTTTCCTTCTGGCTCCAACGAACCACTTTTTCCGTTTTATTGGTGTGCTGTACGATGTATTAGTCTGGGTACAAAACAGAAAACACCAGTTAGAACCAGTTAATAATATTTAACAATTTAACTACACATGCATATGCATAATACTTATGGGACTGCTGCGCGCTGAAGCTGGGACTTGTACGTTATACTAAGTTCTGACGTCACGCGGCCTACACTTGCTGCAAGGTACGATTTCTAACCTCGCACCGACGGAAAACTTTGCAACGGCTTCACAGGCGAAGGATTTTTTTTTTAACAAAAATTAACAACATAACTGCCTTCAGTATAATAAACTCTACCAATTTTAATGAAATTTGATAATTACCGAACCTGCCTATTTGAATAATTCGCTATTTATTAGAAAAGTAGAAATAATGATTTCAATTTACACATGACAATATCGGATGCACGCCTGACATCAATTATTGTGCCTTAACGTAAGTATTCGATATGGCTTGCAGGGAATATAATAGAACACTAATCAGTAGTTTGTAAGAATTTCAGTAAACCTATGCAGAAAATATTAGTTCGCTTCGACGCAGCGAGTGGACCATGTTATTGAGCAGTCAGATATATTTTCCGTTCTGCTCTTTACATATACCTACTCCACTAACTTGAAGTAACAGCATTAGCGGATCAAAGACCAGGGGAAAATTCGGGGTAATTCGCAACGTCTTTTCCTTCTTCCAATAGTCCCTCGAGTCCGATGAGGCGCTTGCATTTTTTATGTTCCGTGTTCGTTCCTTTGTTTCAGATGAAGCGAAGACAATGCATTAACATTTCTAACAAGAACCCAAACACTTTCAGTCTAATGTAATATTTATGAATAATTTTCGTATACTTCATACATCCATTTTTAGATTTTTTGGGGTGGAATTATTCGGGTTACTTTAACCCCATTCATTTTTGTTCGTTTGATATGCAAAAGCAAACATCTTTTCTTTATTCTATTGTACCCCGTCGGAAATGAATTCTTGCAAAGACTGAGCTCAATGCAACAGAAATAATCGAATCACGGAAACAATGGCCAAGACTGAGAAAACAATGCCTAGAACTGAGAAACGCTATGACAACCGCCGCAACATCTGTCTATGATGTTCCTGTTTTCTCGATGGCGGCGTTCCACTCTATTTTGAAATGCAATTCCGCCTTTTGACGTTTTCTTTTTAATATACAGGGTGTATACGAATATGGTTTACAAATTCTAGGGGGTGATAATACTTGTCAAAAGAAGTAGGAAGTTTATATAAACATGGGTTTGAATTTGCGTTTTTGGTTAGAGAAAACACTATTTTTCTTTAATAACTATAATATGATGACAGAAATATTAGCGAAAAATTTTGTGTGCTGTATGTCTATTGTATGTCTATTGTAGTGGTAATTCTTAGATGGGTCGCTAACTGGTCTGACCCAGCAGCTCCGCCTGCTTTAGAGTTTATACGGCTAAGAGTAGGTACCAAAGTGAGCTTCTTTTCGAATACTTCCCACATAATAAATACGATACGTGATTATGATTAAATTAATAGAATAATTTATAATTATGCATTTGTTGAACTAAGAGACTTTAAGTCAGTAATAAGTGCGACCATTTGGTCAGTTTAGAATTCACGACTTTTTAAGTAAGTACACTTTGTATTAGACATAATATGCAGTTACATTAAACATACATACAAATTAATAAAATTGTATTCAGACATACCTGATATAATTATTACTTTACACTGGTATTTACATTAAAATGAATTTATTATTTATTATTTCATAGGTGCAAACCATTTTAAAAACCCGATTAAGTCTCTCAAGTGCTAAACACCCCATCATGTGCCTAACTAACTTTCCCCGCATCTCGCTATTCGTTGCTGTTTAGGGTTTAACCTTGGACAGGTTTGTTTATGTAAGCATTCCAGTGAACGAAACTTTATAAGTATATAGTCTGTCCCGGAAGTAACCTATTGAAATAAATTAGACGTCCTAAATTATGATTCATCGGATTTCCTAACAATGGAGACTGCAATTACAAAGACTAAAATTAGCTAACTTAATTACTGACGAAGATTCAGCATTTGCCAATAAGGTAGCACATTACATTATAAAACAACTAGAACAAGCACTCTCTGAAATCTGACCGCTCGAAAGGAAAACCTCTTTTATTTCTCTTATATTTTCGGAAACCTCTTGGGAAAACCAATTTCTCTTTGATAGGAGAAAACCTTTAATTGAAGTCACCAGGGTTCTTAAAGTGAAAAAAGGGTTAGGATCTTAATCCTATCCCTTTTTTCACTTTTGGCTATTTATCTAACGAAACGAACTAGGCAACCCAACATGCATTTCTAAAGCTTTGTTGTGCGACCCAAACAGGAAACACATCAGTTGAGTATATGTACTTTAACTTTAACTTTAACTTTAAAAGTGTGAATCCAAAAAGTACAACGAGCTTTATGATTACTTCTAAATAAAAATCTCCAATGAAGACTAATTAGAAGTAAAAACATGTTATTTAAATACAATCCCCTTTAATTTCTAAATTATAACTCGTAGTCCCCTATTCTATTTCACGAATCGATTCGAACTTTTGTATTCATTCATGGTTCAGTACAACTGCAGTTGTAATCATTGCAGAAAATCAATTGAGTTTAAGCTTATTGGTTCGAGGGGGATTTTGAACGAGTGTAACTTTGCACAACTGCTGCAGTACGCACTAGTTCATGTAAAATGCAAATGTACAGCCAAATAAATTGTACCCAGTCAGTGGATAGGAAATAGACAACAAGAACAATGATAGAAAGTTTTTGTAATTTTTTTCGCTAGGTAAATACCGCTATTAGTTTTATTTACTGCCGAACAAGGAATTGTTTTTTGTTTTCTAAGCAGCTATGAATTTTCCCCACATCTTTATAAAAGTGATTATTTTTTAAATTTTCACTTTTACTTCGTACGTATCAATTTTGCTGTGGGTGATTTTCAATTCACATTTTCTCTTTTCAATTCCAGATTTTTTGAAGTAGAAAATATCACAGAATGCTGCTCCAGCAAGTTGGTATAGTACATTAATACCGTGTCTCTGTCGTAGGCATATACAGGGTGTCCCGGTGAAGGTGGGAAATCTCTCGGGTGCGTATAGATTACAGGAATATAACACCCCAAGTTCATATAAAGTTTTCTCCTACGACCTTCCCCTGCCGAGAAATTCTCCCTTAAAATGGAGAAATAAAAATAGTTTTTTTTTTTTTACACAAAATATTTATTTTTTATTGTATTTCGATCATTTTCTTGGTGACGTACCTAGTGATTGAATGTCGATAAAATAATGCGATCCGTTTTTTGATAGTGCATCAGGTGAGCAAGGGGTGAACTACCCCTTACCTTCTTAACTTCATATTTTTTAAGGGGCTGGATATTTTTAATTTTTAACCGCATTTTTTGTTTCCCCGGATATTTTGCTAATAAAAAGTTACTTTTGTTAGGTTTCAATAAAATGAAGCGTTTTCGAGAAAATAAAACTCAACAAGCAAGAGGTAGGTACCGTGTTTCTACGATTTTCGTTTTCATTTTTTCTGGCATTCGAAAAACCGAAAGCATTTTTTTAATGTAAATTTTCACTACCTTTCGCAAACTGTTAAGGTTGTTTTTGTACAACGTTTCGTCTGTTGTCTACATCCTCAATTTTTATTTTTTCTTAATATGGATCTGGAAATTTTTTAATGAATTTCAAAAGAAATAGCTAATGTAGGGTCAAATCATATTTAAAAAGAAATAATTGATTGAAAGAGCTTTCGATTTTTTGATATCTTTGAAAATAATGCCAGAAAAAATAAAGACGAAAATCGTAGAAACACGGTATCTCTTGCTCGTTGAGTTTCATTTTCTCGAAAACGCTTCATTTTATCGAAACCTAACAAGAGTAACTTTTTATTATCAAAATGTCCGGGGAAACAAAAAATGCGGTTAAACCTTAAAAATATCTAGCCCCTTAAAAATATGAAATTAAGAAGGCAAGGGGTAGTTCACCCTTGCTTCCCTGATGCACTATCAAAAAACGGGCCGCATTATTGTATCGACATTCAATCACTACGTACGTCACCAAAAAATTATCGAAATACAATTAAAAATAAAAATGGTATGTCAAGAAAATGATATTTATTTCTTCAATTTAAGGGAGAATATCTCGACAGGGGAAGGTCGTAGGAGAAAACTTTATATGAACTTGAGGTGTTATTTTCGTGTAATCTATACGCACCCGAGAGATTTCCCACCTTCACCGAGACACTCTGTATAAAGCAATTTTAGGCAAATAGTCGTTTTCCATGGCACTTGGCAAATGCCTAGGCAAATATCACATACATGGTTTTACACTTTGGTAATGAATTGAAATAGTGACCTGACTTGACCTGACCGATTCAAATGCTAAATTCCTACCCAGATAGCAATATTTTGTTAATTTTTCATTATCTTGCTATTTCCCATGATAAATAGCAAATGCCTAGGAAAATTACTATTTGTCCAAATTTACTTTATGACTATGACATCTCTACGTACATTACTTCAACGAACAAGGATGTTCCTGGGAAAATAAATATTAATATGCATTAAAGCTATAGAATTAGTATTCTCGCTTCTATTGTACTAACATTTTTATTTATTTTTTCTGCAACCAGTAGGGCAGCTACACAGCGATGAGAAGCTCTCTCCTAGCTTATACTGACGGAAATGACCAATTTCTTTTTGAGAAACTTCGTTTTTCTTGTTGGGAGTGATTCATATTATGTATAAACTTTTCTTCTTATTTTGACTTGTTCTCTCACCTCCCGAAATATTTTCCACTCGTTATTATTCAATCACACTCCATAACCTGCATAAAACGTAAGTACTACACAAATTTATGTTGTGAACGGGTGTAATATTTGGAAGATAGGTACACACGTCTGGTTCTGGAGAAATCGTTTTTTTATCACTGCGTGGATATATTTTGCTCAAAACTATATACTTCTGGGTAGACCGTTTACCGTTTTATTTGAAATGAACAATGACAATCGAATCCACGTAGTCTATAATTTGTCACTCCCTGAACGGAGCAAATTGGTAATTGTTTATTCTCTGTGGCAGTTCCTTTGTGATAAAGCACCAAGACGTTGCTGACCACTGATCCCTTTTCGAAAGTCCGCCGTTGATTGTCTTATCCCTCTCCCGCAGGGGTTTAAATCTATCACGCCGCTTTCGGTTAGCTTCTCCTTCTTACCGCTAAATAAATTTATAATCCGCAAAGATCTTACTTGTGTCACAGCATTCAAGATGCTGCAACGATAAATCTAAAGTGGCTACGAGTCGCTTTCATTAGTAGGTAAGTAAAAGCTACGGAAATTTGCTCACTCCTTAAGGAGAGTGCACCATAATTTAATGACGATTTAGTTTAATATGTTTTTGATTTATTTCTAAAAAGTGTTTTGTTACATAATACCTAGGTATTTGTTTACTTCTGCCAGAGGTATGAACTGTTGGGCATCTTAGAACTTTTGTTTTCATGCATATAGGGCTCATAAAAATTCGAATTATACAGTGTTGTGCACAGATAACCGCATTTTTATCTAGATAAGATAACAGATAATTATGAAAAATATTATCTAGATATAGATGAAAGATGATTTGGCAAATAATAATCTAGATAAAGATAATAGATGAAGTATAATTATCTAGATAATTCAGAAGATAATCGTAGAAAAATTCACGCCAGGTATTTTTATTTCTAAATTTAACGTGGTTTAGGTACAAAGGTAAGTACTGGATTTAGCAGCAGTATTTACATAGCTCAACATTTAACATTTAAGTAGGGATCTATAACATATTGATCGTTATTATGTAGGTAGCTCAATTTTTTTGTCGTTTTCAAGATATCTTAAAAACAGAAGAAAAATACCACTTACCCAGAGCTGGTCAGTAATTAACTACAAATTGAATTACTTTTTCTGTATTTTAACTACTGGCATAAAATTACAAATTGCAAGTCTGTGCCTGTCATTTGCAATTTGTTTGTTAACTATTATGCGAATATTTTTGTTGCATTGTTGTGTTTGTTTATTTTAATAAAGTTAGTTTCCTTTATTATTATAATCTACCTAAGTTGAGAGAAACGTTTTATTTATATGTATTTTTGTTAAGTTTTCTTTTGAAGTGTTTTTTTACTGATAGACTATATTTTCGTTTCATTATCAAAAAGATTTTTTAAATCTTTTTTATTTAGATTATCCTAAAGTAGTTACTAGTTGAACTACATACTGCAAAGTAGTTAGTAATTCAAATTACTTTCCTGTGAAAGTAGTTTGAGTACATGGTAGTTTAATTACTTTTCTTCAAGAGTAATTGTAATTTGTAGTTAACTACTTTTTTAAAGTAATTTGCCCAGCTCTGCACTTACCTATTAGGCTATTACAGTTACAGAGATATAAAAATGAAAAATAACATGTTCATAAATAATAAACTTTACTGATTAGTAGATCAGATTAAATTGGTTAAAACTTAAAAGTAATATGTACCTAATTCATTTTCTTAGGTTGCTTCTGCAAGTTAACAGCATTTCAAAATGTTTGTCGGTAAGTTTATTTCTGCGTGGAATCAGAATTTGAAAAAGAGGTATTTTGAGCGTTTTATGAAGCTACGGATTTTTCCTTTGAAAATACAGGGTGTGCCAAACTTCAGAGGAACGTAGAGAAGCTCAAAATAAGAAGAAAAGTTCCTATGAACAAGTACCCAAAAGTTACTACTA
The DNA here is from genome assembly GCA_963966045.1 of Xestobium rufovillosum. Classification (NCBI taxonomy): domain Eukaryota; kingdom Metazoa; phylum Arthropoda; class Insecta; order Coleoptera; family Ptinidae; genus Xestobium; species Xestobium rufovillosum. The sequence continues at coordinate 40,435,581 of OZ014494.1, read as the reverse complement.
ACGGAGATACATGGTGATTAAGTATCCTTATTTATTCCTGTTTCTCGAAAACCATGAAAGCTACTGAATTGAAATTTTCGGGGCGATTTTCATTTGCAGACATCTCATCATAAGGTTCTCAGTCCGAAGACTGGTTGGACGCGTACCTCCATTCTTTTCTCACCTGAGCTAACCTACGCATTTCCCTAAAAGTAGAACATCGTACATCCCTAACTATTTGAGAGCAGTAGTCTAATCTAGGCCTACCCCACCCTCTTTTTATTCCTATCTCTGACTCTAGTATGTCACGAACTATTCCTTCGTGTCTTAGAAGGTGTCCTACCATCCTATCTCTCCTACTCTTTATTGTTTTCCATACCTTTCGCTTTTCCCCAACTCTTTCTAATACTTCCCTATTGCTAACCTTATCTATCCACGGTATCTTCATCATGCGTCTGTAGCACCACATTTCAAACGCTTCTACTCTTTTTCTATCCGCTTCTCCTATTGTCCAAGTTTCGCACCCGTATAATGCCGTACTCCATACATACGACGTTAAGAGTCTCTTCCTAGTCTCTATATTAACCGTTCTCGAGCATAACAGTTGTTTCTTTTTGTTAAACGCAACTCGGCCCTGCGCCATTCTTTGTTTTATATCTTTAGTGCTCCTACCGTCTTGAGTTATTTTACTTCCTAAGTAGCAGAAATCCGCGACCTCCTCTATCTTCTCATTTCCAATTTGTATTTCCATTTTAGTTCTATTTTCACATCCCCTACATACCAAAATTTTAGTTTTCTTTTTATTGATTTTCATGCCGAAGCCCTGTGTCAAAACTGCTTCCATTTCATTCAAAGCCGCACCTAATTCTTCTTTGCTAGATGCTAACACTGCTATATCATCCGCAAATCTGAGCATGTTAATAGTTTGGCCCTGTACATTGATCCCTGAGGCTGTTCTTTCCTTAACAATATTAATCGCATCTTCGATATATAAGTTGAAAACTAGAGGTGACAATGCACATCCCTGTCTCACTCCCTTCCGGATATCTACTTCCCTTTGTTCCTGCTCACATTCTATAACTGCCTTTTGCTCTTTGTAGAGATTATGTATTATTCTTCTGTCCCTGTATTTCATCCCTACCTTTCTCAGCACTTCGAACATCTTCCCCCATTTTACGTTGTCGAAGGCTTTTTCTAAATCTACAAATCCTATATAGACGCTCTTTCTCTTTTCTATCGTTTTTTCTATAATTACTCGTAAAGCTAGAATGGCCTCGCGCGTTCCTCTATTTCGTCTAAATCCGAACTGATCTTCTCCTAATATTTCTTCCGCCTTTTTCTCCATCCTTCTTTGCACAATTCTAGTTAAAATTTTTGACGCATGGGAAGTTAAACTGATAGTTCTAAAATTTTCGCATCTATCCGCGCCTTTTCTTTTTGGCAAAGCTACTAGGATGTTCCGTTTGTAATCTTCTGGAATCTCCCTGTCAGGTATATGCGACTAACTAATTTAAATAAACGATCTATTACCTCTTGACCTGCGCACTTTAAGATTTCTGCCTGCAAGCCATCTATACCTGGTGCTTTATTATTTCTTAAACTTTTTAGTGCTATCTCAAACTCTTCTCTCATTATAGGACTCCCTAGGTTATCCCCCGCTACACTGCTTTCGCTTTCTAATATATCTTGCACTTCCTGTCCCGCATATAAGTTTCCTAAATATTCTTTCCACCTATCTGCCTTCTCCCCGCTTCCGATTAGGATATCTCCTGCCTCATTTCTAATGTTTTTGGTACTAGATCCAATTTCTCTAAAATTTCTCCTAATTATTTTATATGCTTCATCAGTCTTTCCTACTTCGAACTTATCTTCCACTTCTTTGCATTTATTATCGATCCATTGCTCTTTCGCTTTCCTACATTTCCGAATAATTTCCCACTTGATCACCTTATATCTTTGTTTCCCTATTTCATCTAACCTATTTTTATATTTTCGCCTTTCCTCTATTAGACTCACAATATGTTTTGTTATCCAGGGTTTCCTACTTTCATTCTGTTTATGACCCAAAATATCCCTAGCTGAGGAAACTAAACTATTTTTAATGCAATTCCATTCTGCCTCTATGTCCGTAACAATATTTCCACCCGTGCCCTTTAGTACTTCGTTTGTCTTTTTCTCGAACTTATTGCGCATATCATCATCTTTTAGTTTCTCTGGGTCAAGATACCTTCTTCCGCTTCTTTTTTTCAAAATCTTAAATTTAAGATTGGCTTTCATAACGACTATGTTGTGATCACTATCTATATCTGCTCCTGGATAACTCCTACAATCCCTAACTTGATTTCTAAATCTTTGCCTAACGAGAATGTAATCTATTTGATATCTCCCTAAGTCTCCTGGCATCTTCCACGTATAGCATCTCCTAACATGATGGTGAAATAGAGTGTTCGCGACCGTTAAGTTATGTTTATCGCAGAACTCTATCAGTCTAACTCCCCTATCGTTCCTATTGCCTAATCCAAAGGGGCCAACTATTCCGGCCTCTCGCCCTGTGCCTATGATTGCATTGAAATCTCCTATAATTATTAAATTTTCGTGTCCTCTCACAAAATCTAGCACATATTCAATATCACTATAAACTGCCTCTACGGCCTCATCACTGTAGTTAGAAGTGGGCATATATACCTGTATTATTACTGTTTTTACAGGTTTCGAATCTAACCTAACCATAACTACCCTGTCACTTTGCTGTAAGAAATTTTCTACACTCTGTCCTACTTTTTTCCGCATAACAATTCCTACTCCCGAATTTCCTCCTACAGATCCTGTGTGTATTACTCTAAAATCTCCGCTCCAGAAGTCTCCAGCTTCTGGCCATCGCACTTCACTGATACCTACTACATCTAATGCTAACCTATCCATCTCAATTTTCAAATTTTCTACATCTACTGTTCCAAAAAGTTTTGCTTTTGTACTGCTTCCAGTGGCGTTGCTATACACGCTAGGCTGTCTACTTATTTTCTCTAAACTATGTTACGCCACTGATCTGTGCAGATAATTGTGAGGCAGGTACTTAATATCTGTGTTCAATCTGGAAGAAAATCGGCATCTTAAAATTTTTTCGTAAGCTGCTTAGTTTTTGAGCAAAACACCTTTTTGTGAAATCGTTCATAATCTGCATTTCTGATGAAAAAAATCATCAACAATCGATTGTTCCAGAACTTCTTGCGATTTGCCATTTGCCAGTAAAAAACACATTTTTTAAAATAATAGATGTCTTCAAAGGGCACTCGCCCTAAAAATTTTAATTCAATGGTTTCCTTGGTTTCGGAAATAAAATTCTTTTTCCAGAAACTTGAACACCCTGTATCTTTCTTAATTGTAACTTTTAGCTACATGCCTATAGGAACTTTTCTTCTTATTTTGAGCTCCTCTATAATCTATTGAAGTTTGACTTACACGTTCTGAATCACCCTGTATATTCGAAATATTATCTGTTATCTAATACCTCCAGATAACCTGTTTTTTCATCTAAGATAAGATGATAGATAATTGATTACAGTGTCATCTTAGATAAGATGATAGATAACAAAATTGTATCTAGATGATTTATCTAGATAATATTATCTAGATGATGCACAACACTGGAATTATATTACATCTTGTTAATAGTATATTATTGAATGAGCGATTATGACATAATCTCGAATATAATACTAATCTTTTTCTACACCTATTAAACAAATAAATTAGACTCAAATTTGATAACTTTAATGGAACACTATCATAATATGTACATTAATTTTTATTTTTCAATAAATGAACTACTTACACTATAGGAATATACATATACAGGGTGTCCCATTTATGCCTCAAAAAATGATATACAAGTTTTTCAAGTTAAAATAATGGGGGTTTGTCATATAAATTTTTTCTCTTAGACGCCTGTTGGCTGAGATACAAGGTGTTAAAAGTTCTGCAAAAAAATGTTAAATTCAGCATAACTTAAAATCTAAAAGAAATTTTTATTTCAAATTGTACTCACCTTTTTTATTTTGTCTTGCCTACTTTTTGATACTGCAATCAATAAAAAAATAACCAGTGGCGTACAAAATGGATGAAGTTAAAATCCTTTTTGAAAAATAAATGGTACGTCACTGGTTTTTGCAAGTTTTTTGTTTAATTTTGAAATCTACCATTGTTTCCTCAAAAATTGTTCTTACTCATAAGAGGTCTGTAGAACTCACAGTTTTCGAGATAATAATTAATGTTGAAATTTTGGGTAATTGATGCAAACGTAAAAAAATAATACAAATTAATTTTAAAATAAATCTATTTTCATTTGAACTGAATAACTCATAACTTCATCAATCAAAATTTAATAAAAAAAGTTTTTTTAATAACGATTTTTGCAGAACTTTTAACACCTTGTATCTGAGCCAACAGGCGTCTAAGAGAAAAAATTTATATGACAAACCCCCATTATTTTAACTTGAAGAACTTGCATATCATTTTTTTGAAGCATAAATGGGACATCCTGTATATCGAAATTTGCGCAGTTAGTAATATATAAATTTGGAATTGTCCCTTCCATTGTTAAATTCTGTCAGTTTTAGTCGTTGAATTGTTAGTTTGCACGGATTAATCGGTACCTACTCGAACGAAGTGCATACGTTAGAAAACGTAAACAAGTAATATGGCGATACACTTGGCTGTCATCCGAGTCGATTGTCAGCTGCAGCAAGAGTTGATCGCGGTCGATATAAAATATCATTGGATCAGCGAAACAGTGATTATTGAATCTATATTTGTGATTGGTGAATTATGAATCCATAATTCACTACAGTGAATTATAGGTACTATATTTCACAAAGAAAATGCTAAGAATTGTCATATAATTATAGGCGTAGAAAAATAAATTTAGAGGCTTGAAATTTTCCTTACGTCCGTCCTATATCTTTTTTCAGTACTTTACAACACACTTGATATTTTTATTAGAATCGGAATGGGGACGTCTATACTTGGGCCGCCGAACAGACGGAGTGATCACCCTGCAAGAACGTGCTCTAGCGGGGCCAATAGTAATTTATGACGACCGAATTGGAGTGATGCGACTTCATTGGGTCTAAATAAAGCGCATCACTGCGGTTCGGTTGTCCTAAATTGATAGTGGTCCCAGCGGCAAAATCTTGTACTCGAAAGGAATATTATTATAATACACAATGCAAACATCATATATGAAAAAGATTTTTTGAAAAACGAATGTCTATGCAAGGGCATAGAGATAACATGCTTACGAAATCGAAAACCGAACCGAAAACTTAAAAGAACTTCTACCCAAATTTGCCGAGTAACTGGGAACCTTATTAACCACCTGTGATGTTCAGCACATGGCAGGTAAATTTGGCACATATTCTCTTCTAACAAGTTTTAAATGCTTGTGAGCATGAGCATAGTCTTCGTGTAAGTGCCTGCCTGTTCAGTTTGGTACGAATAAAAAGATCTTGCTGACATAATTTAGTAGGTACATACTCCCTAATCTGCATAAGTACTTATGTACTCACGTATATAAAAGTCTATACTGCCTTATAGATGCTAGAAGTATTCTGCAGAACATTGAGTTTATCCCTCTACTATGCGCACTACCATTATGTACATAGACTACCAAAGAGTAAAAAGTAATTGTGTTACCAACTTATTCTGCAGGAATTTGACAATAATTCCCATTTCCTAATTAGAAGAAATTTTCGTAACTAAATTCAAAAAGTTGTTAAATTTCAAATCTAGACTTTGGGAATGAATGTCTTTTGGGGCATTTGGGCAACTTTCAGGGCAGCTGAAGTACGATTTCTAGCAATAATTAAATTCCCGAAATGGGTTCAAAAAACTTTATTTACATACTTACACAAATTGGTGCATATTGTCATTAAAATACTTCCTTGTGGTTGTGTTGAAGAATAACAACTTCTAACGTCAATTTAAACTAGATAACACTAATTATTTAGAAATCGCAAAATTTAAACTTTATTCGAAACTGAACGTGTACAATATTTACAACTAACTGAATAATGACCACTACCGGGCACGCAGTCTCACGCCCCGTACTGTGAAGATAAGACTTGGTAATAATGTTTTGACTCAAATGACTGAATTGTTACGGCAGCTCCCTGACTTTTATATTAAACTGGAAAGACTTCTATCAGTGGTGGCTTCTCCTTAAGATCAATTGATCAATGACCCTCCTAAAATATTTTAATCAAAATCATAATTTTAATAAAAATATTGTTTATCTAACAGTCTCAGATTCAAAATCCTCAGCGGCCTGCATTCGCAGCAATATTAGAAATAGTGGTGCTGCTCTCGCCCGCAAGCCGGGCCGTAATTTAAATTGACCCTGCACAGCTCTTATGGCTTATGGAGAAATGCATGTAAAGAAGAACAGTGACAGCAGATGGCGAATTCTTGAGTGAAAGTGAGTCACCTTTTACTCCCATATCGCTAACGTGGTTGACGGCCGTACGATGCCGACGTACCGATGAATGTTTTGTGACAATTGCGCAGAATTGAGTATTTAGTTATTTAGTTATGTATGTTAAAAGTTTTTCAATATTGCATGTTTCGAATGTGCATGGAAAACCGTAGACCACTGGTTTCGTCCTTTTGGGACTCATCCGTACTGATGAGTCCCAAAAGGACGAAACCAGTGGTCTACGGTTTTCCATGCACATTCGAAACATGCAATATTGAAAAACTTTTAACATACATAACCTACTGCTGGGAGCAGGAAGTACGTAGAGATCTAAGGATGTTCCAAGCCGAACGATATGTTTGGGGTAGCATTCAGTATGGATCTCGTAGTACATAAAATCTGGATTTAGTTCTATAATTCAATGCCTGGCGGGGTATTTGCCCGAGGAGTAGTTGTTCGAACGGTCCAGTACCACTCATGTAACATTGACTGTACCGCTCCGCTGGTCTTCGCCACACCTTTTCACACCCGTCGGGTGACCTAACACTAAATCTTGACTCGTCCGAGAAGAGCACGTTCCTCCATTGATGTTCGCCCCAATTTACATATTGCCGTGCAAACACAAGTCGTGCTCTGCGATGTTCTACGGTCAACAGGCGACCCGCAGCCGAGTATCTTGAAGTCAAACCATATTCGTTTAGCCTTCTTCGAACTGTTCTGGCTGAAACTGCCACTCCTCGAACATCGGCTAAGCGTCCAGGAAGAATAGGTGATGGCAATGCTCGATCGCGCAGTGCAGCTACATGGAGAAAACGGTAATCTTGATGGTTCGTAGTCCGTGGACGACCAGATCCGACCTTCCTTGCAAACCCATGAGTTTCACGAAATCGCAAGAATGCATTTTGCAATGTGTTACGGGGTATATTCAGCACTTGAGCAATATACCGCACACTTCGGCCATCGTGACTTAAAACAACAATTTGTGAACAAATTTCGGGGCGCATTGTATGGAAAATGTTAAAAGTTAACGTTTACAAATGAAATATCACCGAAAATACAAATAAAATACAAATAAAATAAAATAAAATACAGAGAAGCCCTATAAGTTAAAAGATTTTGATGTTTCAATAAAGATGCACGAAGAGTCAAAATGTTGATTTGGCTGTTTAGGCTTACAAAAGGTGCAATATTCAGCTAAAAGTTTATTTTTTCCCCACCAGTAAGGCAATCGTTAATTATTTGCGTAAGTTAATTTACATAAAAATATTGTAGGGCCTCAATATAAATATAAAAACAAGTGTCCCGTTTTTTTGTCCGGCAGTGTATTTACAATAATTTCCAATAATTTTATTTCTATGTTATGGCACCCTAAATTTATTTATGGTATACTGGTATAACAGTAGAAAGGCAGGGCTAATTATCTTGCAGCCTACTATACAAACGTATGTATATTTTTAGTATTCATTATAAGTTCCAAAATCAAAACGATCCCCGTGGTTATTGACCCACGAGCCGCCACAGCTTCTCCCAATTGGAGTTCTTGAATATGACGTACGAATCTATTTTTGTTTGCCAGGTGTTGTTTTTTGCACGCGTTCATTTGAAGCGGCTCTGCCTGGGGAAACATGTCCGTTCTCCATCCCAAAGACTTATAGAGGGGACTTAGCTATTTACATTTTCGATTGAAGCAGGGTGAATATTCACAGTCTAAGCGTTTGTGTGTGGAAAAGGCAAAACAAAACAGCCGACCAGTTGTGTAGTGAACAGGTGCCGCCGCGGAAACAGAATTACGCGGAACATTCGCTTGGTCCGTTGCTTGAATATAATACCAAACAACGATCCCCGCGACCCGCTAGCCTACGAACGTGAGCCTACACGTTGAACGTGTAGGCTTCAAAACAAAATCAGCTGTTGCATAAGGACGCTAGGTCCATTCTAGACGTCTTTGCTCCATCCAGTCGAAGAGGAAGGTGCCGCCCATCCAGTGGGGAAACAGACGTGCCCGACTTGAGAGGGGGCACGTCATTTACGCTGCACTTCTCACAAAGCAAATTAATTAAGTGTGCTCAGCGCTATCATAAGGAATGATACTTACGTCGCAGTATTTTTACGTTCAGAAATTGAGCACATATTATTGTTCATAACACTTCCCTTTGGGTGTCGTTCGTAAAAAAATCTGGGACTCGTCTTCCGGTATGCTCTTCAGTATTTTGGCGACATGCATTTGGATGTCAAGAAAATTGGCGTTCTTTCAGCTAGAAGTCGCAAAGTACAAAATCTGATTAAAAACGCGAATGGTCAAACGTTGTTTTTTTTTTGGCAGAAAGTCGAAATGGTGTATGAGTTAATGACTCTGTCGAAGCTAGGACGCGTTTTATGAACGGCACCATAAGTAGCCCTGTCACTTCTTCCAAATAACAATGGTGCTTCACGGTTTGTCCTCGTTTAATAAATTGATAGTACGCAATACACTTACGATCAAAAAAGAGACGGACATGTGTTTGATCACCGCCAGCTGGCGTTGGTTTGATCCGTAAAATATGATATTCGAGTTGTTTTCAAGGTTTGGTGAAAAATTTACTTTTAATTGCTGAATATTCTAGCGTCTTGCTTCTAGATCGTACTGGAAGCAGTAATCATCCTCGATCAAAATTTCTGAAACCACCTTGGTCAATTTCTTTCATTTACTATTTTTAGGTTAAAATTTTGCTCTCTCTAAGCTCAACTTTTCTGCAATAAATTGTGTACTTAGCTATATGTCAGATCTCACTAGTTTTTTGACGTTCAGGCTTTCCATATTCTTACGCTACTTGCCATCCACCTCTTATTCAGTTTGTATATTGCAGACTTCTTGACAACATCCTCAATACACGCTACTCTTTGTATTACTAAACTTTTATAAGCACTTTAGCTAGTTTGACTTTAATATTAAAGGGCTGTTCAGGCACTTGGGTCAAGAGAAACCGATCTGAACCAATTTATCTTGGTACAATTATTCTGCTTCCTTAAAAAGTTATGTGCCTCGAAGAACAATTTTCTATTTAATTTTTTTATTATTTCTCGTGCACTTTTAAAGTTATTTCAGGGAAATTTGGAATAGGGAGGTTTTATGGGTAGCTAAACAATAATATGTACATAGGTACTTACTTTTGAGAAAAACATAGAGGGCGCCAACTTTCACCCCGCGCCTTCTTTTGTTTTTGTCGTATTTTTTTCGCTGATACAAATTTTAAAACAATTACTAGTAAAAGCTGTAAAAAAGGTATACTTGTTGCGAGTCACTAGAACGTACCGCTTTAGAGAAAAATGCATTTAAAGTTAATGCTAATTTGGTATGCCAATGATGCTGATCAGAATCCGACCTCCGTTTTAAGCACATTAATTATTAATTAGTGGTACTGGACCGTTCGAACAACTACTCCTCGGGCAAATACCCCGCCAGGCAGTGAATTATAGAACTAAATCCAGATTTTTTGTACTACGAGACGTTTCAGATTGCTACCCCATCTAAGATGGCTTTGAAACAATCCTAATTTGTCTCCATGTACGTACGTGCTTTTAAGCAGGTCTTTGTTCAAATATTGCATGTTTTGAATGTGTATGGAAAACCGCAGACCAACTGGTTTCGTCCTTCTGGGACTCATCAGTACGGTGCTTTCCCCTACACACTCAAACCATGCAATTTAATTTTGCTATATATGCTGCTGCGCTCTGGACAGATATCAGCAAGTGACAACTACTTTGAGTAATTATCTGGTATTACTTAGTGGTACTGGACCGTTCAAACAACTATTCCTCGGGCAAATACCCCGCCAGGCATTGAATTATAGAACTAAATCAAGATTTTTTGTACTACGAGACGTTTCAGACTGCTACCCCATCTAAGATGGCTTTGAAACAATCCTAATTTGTGTCCATGTACGTACGTGCTTTTAAGCAGGTCTTTGTTTAAATATTGCATGTTTTAAATGTGTATGGAAAACCGCAGACCAACTGGTTTCGTCCTTCTGGGACTCATCGTACGGTGCTTTCCCCTACACACTCAAACCATGCAATTTAATCTTGCTATATATGCTGCCGCGCTCTGGACAGATATCAGCAAGTGACAACTACTTTGAGTAACTATCTGGTATTAATTAGTGGTACTGGACCGTTCGAACAACTACTCCTCGGGCAAATACCCCGCCAGGCATTGAATTATAGAACTAAATCCAGATTTTTTGTACTACGAGACGTTTCAGACTGCTACCCCATCTAAGATGGCTTTGAAACAATCCTAATTTGTCTCCATGTACGTACGTGCTTTTGAGCAGGTCTCTGTTCAAATATTGCATGTTTTGAATGTGTATGGAAAACCGCAGACCAACTGGTTTCGTCCTTCTGGGACTCATCAGTACGGTGCTTTCCCCTACACACTCAAACCATGCATCTGTCCAGAGCGCGGCAGCATATATAGCAATATTGAATTACATGGTTTGAGTGTGTAGGGGAAAGCACCGTACTGATGAGTCCCAGAAGGACGAAACCAGTTGGTCTGCGGTTTTCTATACACATTCAAAACATGCAATATTTGAACAAAGACCTGCTTAAAAGCACGTACGTACATGGAGACAAATTAGGATTGTTTCAAAGCCATCTTAGATGGGGCAGCAGTCTGAAACGTCTCGTAGTACAAAAAGTCTGGATTTAGTTCTATAATTCAATGCCTGGCGGGGTATTTGCCCGAGGAGTAGTTGTTCGAACGGTCCAGTACCACTAATTAATACCAGATAATTACTCAAAGTAGTTGTCACTTGCTGATATCTGTCCAGAGCGCGGCAGCATATATAGCAAGATTAAATTGCATGGTTTGAGTGTGTAGGGGAAAGCACCGTACTGATGAGTCCCAGAAGGACGAAACCAGTTGGTCTGCGGTTTTCCATACACATTCAAAACATGCAATATTTGAACATTAATTATGGTAGACGTCAAATATACAGAAACATGAGACAGCCAACAATTTTCATTTGTAAAATTAGAAATAAAAATGTCTTCGGAAACCCATAAGGAAGCAAAATAGCACTAAGATAAATTGGTTCAGATCGGTTTTCGAAAACATTTTTATTTCATTTTTTTCAAATGAAAATTCTTGACTACCCCATGTTTAATGTCTATACCATGATTAATGTGCTTAAAACGGAAGCCGGATTCTAATCAGTCATTGGTATACCACAGCACCATTAACTTTAAATGCATTTTTCTCTTAAACGGTATGTTTTAGCGATTCGCAACAAGTATAACGCAACAGTTAGGCGAGTGCTCTTTCCATAAAACTAGCAATTGTTTTAAATTTGTACCAGCGAAAAAAATACGACAAAAACAAAAGAATGCGCGGGGTGAAAGTTGGCGCCCTCTATGTTTTACTCAAAAGTAATTGCATATTATTGTTTAGCTACCCAAAAAACCTCCCTATACCAAATTTCACTGAAATAACTTTAAAAGTGCATGAGAAATAACGAAAAAATTAAATAAAAATTGTTCTTCGAAGGCCCATAACTTTTTAAGGAAGCAGAATTGTACTAAGATAAATTGGTTCAGATCGGTTTCTCTTGGCCCAAGGAAGCTAGATTTGAATTATGGCCCATTCTTAACTAGACATCCTGTATTAGTACGCCGGATAGCGACAATTTTTATAACTCATTTCAGCGCCATTCGTATTCATATAAAATTGTAAATTGTCTGTTGGAAATCAGGAATATCCATGTGCGAGACCCCAGCGTGGGACATTTTACAATTGGCAGGTCTTCAAAAATGCGAAAGAAAAAAGTTAACCTAAATCTTTTCAGTGCCCCTGCCTTTTGATAACATTTAATAATTAAATCATAAAGAATAATAAATTACCCGAGGCAGAGATCCTGAACAGCTTCAGATCAGAGGAAGACGTTTTAAATGTGTTTAGAAAAGTAGTCATTTCAGCTCCTTTGAATCTAAGTACCTACGCCTACTTTCCAAACACTTTCAGAACCTCTTCCTCTGCCCAGGTACTGCTCAGAACCTCTGCCTAGGGTATTTTCTCGTTATTTATGATTTAATTAATAAGTTGAATCATAAGGCAGAGGCCCTGAAAAGGTTTACGTTAACTTATTCTTTCTTTAAAATTTTCGAAGACATGTCAATTGTAAACTGTCCGACGCGGAGTAGGCAGACTTCAACTTTCCTGTTTGCCATCACACAAACTACCAAATTTACAACCTCTGCCACACGCTAAAATCATTTAAAAATTGATGTCACTATCCGGCGTACTATACAGGGTGGTCACTTTTACAATGTACACCATTGGAATCTTCTAAACCCGAAGAGATTCAGAGTTGGTCAAACGGTAAGAAAGTTGCACATTTTCATGCTCTTTAAGGATCTGAAAAGAAATTCTGGATAGCTCTAGTTGTTCCTGAAATATCCTGAAAAAATTGAAATATTGCTTTTTCTTATTTCTTCCATATATTATTTATTACTCAAGCGAATGTGATGACCTTTGGCAGGTTTACATAAGAGGGTATGAGCTTTCCACTGGATGTTTCAAAATTTGTCTAAGCCTACTACATCTTCAAGTTTTCATGGTCAACTTTTGAATTTCTTATGGGCGCCATATTGGATTTTCATAAGGTTGGATAGAGAAAAAAAATACAATTTCAACGATGTATCGCACATGGGTCATCTAACTTTCTGGAACACTAATTTCACTCCATATCTACAGAATCTAGTTGCCATGATTATGAAAACTCAAAGATGTAGTAGGCTTAGACAAATTTTGAAACATCCAGTGGATAGCCCATACCTACTTATGTAAACCTGCCGAAAGGCATTACATTTGCTCAAGTAATAAATAATATATGGAAGAAATAAGAAAATGAAATACTTCAATTCTTTTCAGGATATTTCAGGAACAACGAGAGCTATCCAGAATTTCTTTTCAGATCCTTAAAGGGCATGGAAAAAGTGCACGTTTTCTGTAATTTGACCAACTCTGAATCTCTTCTGGTTTAGAAGACTCCAATGGTGTACATTGTAAAAGTGACCACCCTGTATACAGTGCCCGTCTAAAGTCCGTTCCCCCCCTACTAATTTTTGAACCATTTGAGATAGATCAATGAAATTCGGCACAAGATAATCACAGGTCACAATATATTTTTTGACGTAACAATGACAGCTGTCAGTCTCAAGATGGCGGTCGAGCGCCATTTTGAAACAAAGTTTTAAATGGGAGGGAGGGTCGTGTGACACCTCGTTTTAAAGGTCTTATCGAGTGCAATATCATACTAAAACATGGCGTCGATGTCTTTTGTTCAATTTTTAAATTTTAACATTTTTCTATCGAAATTTTATTCTAATTTGTAGTGAAATCTCTTAATGAAATCGGCCAATAAGAGGAGAAAAGAGAGTTTATTAAGGAAAAACTACAGCTAGATGGTAATTTCTTCCAGCTTCCCCAAAAATCAAAACCGTTTCAAATTTATCGTCTAAGCAACGAGCCAAGGTCACACTTTTCCTAAATGGAGGAACTAAACATGCCACATTTGACAAGTAGAAAACAAGATGTTACCGCGACAACGAATTTTGTTTCTAATACAAACATGACTGAGAGCAACATTCATGGTTATTTAGAAATTTGATTAGTCACCATTTTGTAACGTTTTCAGGTATCGACGCCATATTTTATAGTATGATATTGCACTCGATAAGACCTTTAAAACGAGGTGTTACATGACCCCGCTTCCCATTTAAAATATTTTTTCAAAATGGCGCCCGACCGCCATCTTGAGACTGGCAGCTGTCATTAATACGTCAAAAAATATCTTGTGACCTGTGATTACCTTGTGCCGAATTTCATGAATGTACCTCAAATGGTTCAAAAATTAGTAGGGGGGGAACGGACTTTAGACGGGCACTGTATGTGTATAGCAACTGTGATATTTCGACATAAATCGCTTTATGCTTCTTTATAGGAATTTAATAGTCAGACCTTGTACACAATTTCAATTTGAGAGAACCTTATTAATATACCTAGATAAGAGTACATAAAATTAAATGGAATTTGTGAAAAGAAATGAGCCCAAGCCATATTTTTTCAATTTACTTACGAACCCTTGACGTGTTTCACTCCATAGAAAAGAGATCTATTGTCACAAACAGTAATAAAAATATTAATTGTTGAAGATCGCTGCGGGATATGCTGAGAATTTGAGTGAGTCAAGGGGCCCAGGGCTAAGGTACTCATATTATCTTCTTTGTTGCGCTGACTTTCCCTTATTCTATGGGCCCCGTTTAGCTCAACTGTGTTTCCTCCAATGTAGTGCTTTATTGCAACATAAAGAACGCATTCTTTTCAATTTTCATTGTTATCACACAAAGTTCTCATACAATATTTGCAGTATGATTAATTTCTAAGTTGTATTTCATTTTTGCTATATCTTTTCTCGGATTCACTCTATAGTGCTTTCATGCGAATTCGTTATACATTATTAAGCAACAATGAAATACCTAATAAAAGTAGTCGTATGTAGTGTGACAAAGTGTTGTAAATTAGATGATAAAGTAAGAAATTCCAAATAATTTTGGATAGGTGCAGAGGATATGTGCATAGGATGTGCTAAGTAAGGACGTTTTTTTGAAGCTTCTCATGCAGAAATGAACTAATGGTACCTATCTCGTTTTCCCATCTAAAACTTTATTACTAAATAGCAGCCATTCAGGACCAAAGTTATTATATAGGAAGTTGCCCGTAAAGCGCTGTAGCACCGCGTGAAGTACGAGTGGGGGAAGCATGTGACGTCAGCGTCGGACCTCAGTCGCGCTCCGCAAGTATACTTGTATAAGCGTCTGCATGTGTTTCCCGATTCCCACGCTTTATGCATGCCTTCGATGGCATAAATTTATGTATAACCTGCGTTGTTATGAAGTTTCATCGTTCTGCAGGGTGTAAGTAAAGGTCCTAAAGGTAGGTACTTACCTCCCTCAAATTCCCGCACTAAATTTCCGACACTTGTTACTTCCGTAGGTAGGTAATTGTAAAAACAGCGGATCATTTCATTGAGAAATAGTTAGGTTCAAATTGGAATTTCATTCATTCGATACTTACGGACTTTCACGGATTCTATAGTTTCTTCTGGGCGTGGGCCTGACTATTTCTGGTATACCTAAGATTATTTTTTATTACTGAAACTTGACTACCTATATAGATAGGTAATTTGTAAAATTTAAATCAAAAATGATCTTATTCTAATATTGTAGAGTAATTTAGATTTTTGAATTAGCAATGTTAACCTAATAAAGTTAAATTTAGATTGAAAATGAAATCGCCCTCGAAGCCATTCATTTTTAACAGGAGATGATTAAAATAAGAGTATACCTACTAAAAACTAAAATCCACATCCAGTATTTTATTTTCAGAAATAAATACATACACCCATACTCCGACTAATTCCAAACAAAGTAAAAAGTTGAAAAAGTATGCGCATAACTTGAAATGTAGTAGGCAGTATAGATATAGATAGAATTATGTACAGTTATTTGAATAAAAATACCTACTTCTAAACACTTTCTACTCGCCGATGTGTTTTTGAAAGCAAAACGAAGTACCTATGTACCTACCTAATACCTACCTACCTTCATACCTACTACTACTCGAATAAATACGTACCTTCTTGCCTAATATCATTCCCGATACTAATCTGGATTCTGGAAGTGTCTATTAGGTACGTAAGTACCTACTGAATTTTGTGCATTCATTGATTCATCACTCATCATTATTATTTTATACCTAACGATGATTATTTTATTCCACCGTTCTATGCGCTCCGCTTATCGGCTAATGTACGGGAGGAAATTGCGGTCCCGCGGTGACGCCAATTTCCGATCGATGCCGACTAAGAACGAACCTCGCATTAGGCAACTTCCCATATAATAACTTTGATTCAGGATGTGGTTAACTATGGCGCGGTACACAGACAGAAACTATGAGTCATCATGAGTCTGCCGGTGGTATGGACTTGTATGTCTCGTCTAATATTTCTTGGAAAAAGGAGCGTGGCCAGCAGTGGTGGCTACCTCATGGGGGCGTGAGAATTTGGGTAGGCCTGGGCCTGGTGAGGACCTAGGCGGGATTTGGGCTTGGGTTAGGTCTGGGGATGGCTGAATGGCGACGGGAAAATGACGATGGAAAAATGACGAAGGCAAGATGGCTGTATGTAAAAGGTGCTGAAATCAGCGGCGTTTTAAGAAATTGTAGAATGGATGCGGTAGGAAAATGGCGAAAACAAAGTGGTGTTCAAATCAGTGGCGTGCGGTGATATTCTAGAAATGTTGTGCAATACTAAAAGGAAACAGCAACCAGCGAGCTATTAAAATTTTTGTCAGCCTCCATTGGGCGAAGGTAAGATGGCGAAAGCAAAATGACGTTAGTAAAATGAATGTGTGAATATGGCAGCTCTGAAATGAAAACGTGATGATGGTCGCAAAGAAACAAAACAAATATTTTAGTATATTTTATTTATTGAACACACTTCTATTTAAAGAACAAAATAGTAGGTATAGAATGTAAGATATAATTTATATAATGGATGTCGAATACGTCTGTTTAAGTTTAGAAACGTCAATATAAACGGATGTAAGTTTTAGTAGAAGAAACTTTGGAATGAATGTGCGAAATTTATGGGAATTCTCTAGAGTGAGACATGAAAACATCAATATTATCGGCGCTTATTGACCCTGGTAACCAACAAGCAGGTAACAACATTCTTTCAGCTAACCTATTTTTATATTTTCGCCTTTACTCTATTAGACCCACAATATGTTTTGTCATCCAGGGTTTTGTCAAAATCTTAAATTTAAGACTGGCCTTCATAACCACTATGTTGTGATCACTAACTATATCTGCTCCTGGATAACTTATACAGCCCCTAACTTGATTTCTAAATCTTTACCTAACGAGAATGTAGTCTATTTGATATCTCCCTAGGTCTCCTGGCATCTTCCACGTATAGCGTCTCCTAACGTGATTTTGAAATAGAGTGTTCGCGACCGTTTGGTTATGTTTATCGCAGAAATCTATCCGTCTAAGTCCTATTGCCTAATCCAAAGGGGCCAACTATTCCGCCTTCTCTCCTTGTGCCTACGACTGATGCATTGAAATCTCCCGCACAATTATAAAATTTTCGTGCCCCCTCACAAAATCTAGCACATATTCAGTATCACCATAAACTGCCTCTACGGCCTCATCACTATAGTTAGAAGTGGGCATATATATCTGTATTATTACTGTTTTTACAAGTTTCGAATCTAACCTAACCACTGTCACTTTGCTGTAAGAAATATTGTAAATTCATTATGAATTCTTTATAAGTTAACCCCATGCACACACCAAGAAGAGTGGAACTGTAAACTAAACACGTGATTCGTTGACAACGTCAGCAGTCTCAGGAATTGAAAATTATGAGATAATTTTAATCGCTGTGGCATAAACTTACATAACTACTTATGATTTGTTTAATAATGAATAAAGCGGGATAGGTACTATTTTTTCAATTACCTATTTTTCATATCCTGCTTTATCAAAGTAATTCTGGATTTATAACTGCAAGTTTTACGTTTCCATGAATTTCATAACAAAAACGTTAGAAAATTAAAAATTAACGAGTGCGAGATCGACTAAAATATTTATACCTACATCGACTGGAAAGTTTTAACTGGAATTGGTTCGTTAAAACATTAACGAATTTTAAAATGTTCTCTTGGTTACGTGAAGGACGACATTTCAGTCTGGCGTTGCATTCACATAGCCGAAGCCAATTTAACCCGTTGTTATTTTTGAACTTTAATTAAAAGTTACATTGCAAACTAATCTACGTTTGCCTTCCTTAATAATATTCAACAAAAACTCGTCTGAATGCGGACGGCACTCAACGCTATCTTCGAATGGGGATACGGGTTCACCTTTTGTTAAAGCGAATTTATCTGTGCACTGTGCAGCGTGATTGTAATTTTATTACACATACAGATACAGTACTGAAAACCACTGAAGCTTAAAGTTTTCTCAGCTCGATTCTTCAAATTTAAAGTTCTTTGCTTAGATCTCATGGTAACATTTAGACACATATAATGGCTCCACCTGACTATAAATAAAACAGGGCAGACGTTTTCAATCCTATTAGATTTGCGGAATATCCAGAAGCTTTTTGTAGTGGCACATTAACCTTTCAGAAAAAATGCAAGAAATGAAAGTTTTCCACACATACGCAGCAAGAAAAACGGAAACATTATCACACTGCAGAGGGAAACCGTACAATAAAAAATTCACAGCCTTTGCAAAGATGCAACCGGGGGAGACATTGAAAATGACGAAGCAGGCTACAACCCTTGTGCGTTTGGGATATTGTCGCATACGCGATAGCGAAAAACCACTCCTTAAAACCACTCCTTAAAACCACCTCTTAAAGCAACTTCCAAGACCACCCCTAAAACCATCACTAAAAGCACCCCCAAAACCCATCCCAAAAAACCACCACTCAAAACCACACCCACCCCTTTAACCACCCGTACAAAGCACCCCTACAAACCACCCCTGTCGCGTCTCTTTTTAAATCTAATAGTTTATTATCACAAAAATCTCTTAAAAGTTACGGTCATTTTAATGGTTACTCCGTGGAAGACCTAAATGTTATAGGAGCAAACTGGTCATTTACGAATTGGCGGGCAAAAGAACAAATCAACGTGTCATTCATGAGCCGGTTGGAATTATTAGAATATTATGATAATAGTAAGTTGGTAGTTGGTAGGCTACTTGCAATTTCTCACATCTGTTAACAGAGACAAAAAATCCTTAAAAATAAACATTTCAAATTTTGTGAAATTCTGGCATACGCGTAAATAAATAACTGTATATTATCAACATTTCGCCACCGTTCGGGGGCTTTGTGAAGATTGGGTTTGTAAAACGTATAAAAATATGAAATTGTCTGTAGTAATACAATAAGTGGTCTGAAATTGTCGGAAATTTTACGAAAGCTGTTGCATTGCTTGGTAGCCACGAATGTAAATTTGACGCGCTCGTGATCTTCTGTCAAATTTACATGAGTGATTAGTAAAAGCAACAGCTTGAGTATAATTACCTAAAAATTCCAGACCACGAATTGTATTTAACAAGATTATTTTTTGAATCGAAACAAGGTACATAGTTCAAAACGAAATTTTATTTCAATTAATTTTCATACAGAGAAATGTGTTGGGAATATTTGACGTTTGGCAGGTACTAAAGTAACTAGATTATATATTATAAATGCACCTACAAATTCGCAACTGTGGCAACTTATCAACAAGCAAAATTATCGAAAAAATTACCTAAATAATACACGCTTCTAAACCCAAATGAAATGTTCCTATTGGTCAATTTGACGATGAAAAAAATAATCTGTGTAGTAATAAAATAAGTGGTCTGGAATTGTCGGAAATTTTACGAAAGCTGTTTGCTTAGTAACCACGAGTGTCAAATTTTCACGAGTGGTTAGTAAGCAAACAGCTTGAGTAAAATTACCTAAAAATTCCAGACCACAAATTGTATTCGACAAGATTATTTTTTGAATCGAAGCCAGGTAGTTGAAAACGAAATTTTATCTCAATTAATTCACATACAAAGAAATGTGTTGGGAATATTTGACGTTTTGCAGGTACTAAAGTATCTAGATTATACATTATAAATGCACCTACAAATTCGCAACCATGACAACTTATCAACAAGCAGAATTATCGAAAAAGATTGCCGAAATAATACACGCTTCTAAACCCAAATGAAACGTTCCGATGGGTCAATTTGGCGATGAAAAAAATAATCTGTAGTAATACAATAAATAAGTGGTCTGGAATTGTCGGAAATTTTACGAAAGCTGTTGCGTTGCTTGGTAGCCACAAGTGTAAATTTGACAGTTAAAAGACCACGAGCGCTTGCGAAAGTGGTCTTCCGTCAAATTTACACGAGTGGCTAGTAAAAGCAACAGCTTGAGTAAAATTACCTAAAAATTCCGGATCACGATTTGTATTTGACAAGATTATTTTTTGAATCGAAGCAAGGTAGTTCAAAACCCCGTTCAAAACGAAATTTTATTTCAATTAATTCACATATACAAAGAAATGTTGTTGGGAATATTTGACGTTTCGCAGGTACTAAAGTATCTAGATTATACATTATAAATGCACCTACAAATTCGAAACTATGGCAACTTATCAACAAGCAAAATTATCGAAAAAAATTACCGTACGTAATATCACAAGAGAGTGAGAATAACTTATTATAATTCAATTATAATTATTATAATTCAATGCCTGGCGGGGTATTTGCCCGAGGAGTAGTTGTCCGAACGGTCCAGTACCACTCATAACCGTCCCATAATTCGGCAAAGAATTAGCTCTTGCTAATACTTACACCAAGCGTGTAAGTATATATACAGCAAGCAATATTGCATAGTTCGAGTGTGTAGGGCATAGCACCGTACTGATGAGTCCCAAAAGGACGAAACCAGTGGTCTACGGTTTTTCATGCACATTCGAAACATGCAATATAGAAAAACTTCTTGCAAACATTTTCAATGTTAATATTTTTGAATAAGTTTGTTTAATCAAACAGTTCATCATCTTAACCTATTAGTTTTGGTTCGTCTTGCGACGTTACTGTAATTCATCCTTCTAGTAATTTACCGCTAACTTTCTAGGCTGTTCCAATTTTTATATTTGAATACTTATATCCGAAAGCTTGAATAGGTGATATAGGGAGTTTTATTTCCACTTTTCTTTGTCTGCGCCACTTATACCTAGCTTAACCACAGTTCCCTCTGCCCAAAATAAGGTGATTTAACCAAACTTACTTATATCCAAATACGTTTCACTAAGTCGGTGTCTCCGTCAAAGTTTTGTTAAAATAATTATTATTTTGTTTATAACAACAGAACGCTGGGATCGGTTTGCCCGATATTTGGAATCTTTGGTTTTTATCAGTGGGACCATTAGTATTCGAAGCTTTCCTTCTGAACTTTTTAAGGTATCGACCTTGACATGAAAGAGTTTGTCTCTGATTTTGGTCACGACACCCATTGTAGGGTTGGGGTAGAATGGCAGGAGAACGTCATTGAATGGAATGAGGAGTTATCAGGGGAGGGGGGTTGTAGTGTGTAGAGGTTCCTAAAAATGCCACACTGCACTTCTTTCGTCATTTAACCTACCTTTTATCTCTGTAGGTTTCCAAGATCCCTATATTTTTACCGAAAAAAAGAAAACCTATCTGTATATGCACAACGAAAATAACATAAAAAACATATAAATCGAGGAGGTTGCGGGACGCATTTGTTTGTTTTCCTCCAACATATTACAATCGACCAGACGAATATTGCATTTTTGCTGCTTTACGATATTTAAAGTGTGCAGGTGTTCCATCACTTTGTTTTCATTATTCCATAAACAAGTCGTTAATACTGCGATTACCGTCGGTACCTCAGTTGGAAATAACTGAGTCTCCTCTTTTTAAAGCCTTTTTGCTTGCATTGTTATATTGAATCTATCTACTTAGAAGCAACGCGCAAGGGTGGATGAATCACACGATTCGCTCGTGTTCGATTGTATAACTTTCAAAGCAGTTGCATTTAACCGGGTCGTAGGTTACAGGAATTCATAATCGGCTCAACCCTTTACCGAAATGGCCCCATTACGTACCTTGGTCCACCGGGCCAGTCCGACACTGACGATACGCATGTTTTATACAGTAGTGCTCTACTGATAACCAATTTCATCTCAAAAGATGACTTAAACCTATTTGGAAAGTCATACCAAATATCATCCAAATCGATCCAAGCAATCGAGACATTTTCACGCACGAGCGCAGCGAGTGAGTTAATTGTCGAGATTATTAATCGCTTTTTAATATACGAGTTAGTTACAAAATTTTTCCGTCCACTTTTAACGTAAAATCTTCGTCAACATCCATTTATTAAATTTGGACGAATTACGGTTTCAGAAACTATAAACTTGACAGTGACAGATATTGATGGCGCGAGAACTTGATTTGGATATTTAATTTTGGGAACCTATGTTTGGTTGCCTAGGGTACTAAAATCGTTTATTAATAGAAATCGTTCATTAATAGGGGTCATTAACGATCTGTTTTGCGTTTGTTAATCATATTCATAAATACACTGTCGACGGAAAATTAATATTAATAGTCGAAGGTGCAGTCCGTCATCCCGGTAAATTGTTTAATTTAGTATTTATAAATTGCTATGTTTACTCTGCAGTATTGATGAAAACGTGAAGGCATAACTTTACTAATATAGATTTGCAACAAAGCCAAGAAGCTTTCTAAACATTTTTACGAAATTAATTAACGGAATGAAGAAATGTGCTCCCCTAATAAAAGAATCCAGCAATCGAAATAGATATGGCGTTTTTTGTGTCCTTTATGCTTTCGTTAATTAAAAAATTCTCATTGCAGAGGGAAAGAGTAGGTATAATAAAATATTTTTGAATAAGTTTGTTTAGCGAATTCAAAACTAATTTAAATCGGGTTTACTTTGACGTTCAGTCATGGGTGCCTTATTGGTTTTTATTGTTCTTTAGAGCGTTGCGTATTCTCGTTTCATGAAGTTTATTCTGTGCAAACACAAGTGAAAAGGGGAATACACAAAGTTTTTAACTTGTGTGTCAAACTTCCGTCTGGATAATAGGTACAATAGGCGTAGGCTTAAAAATAACTCTTTATGAAAATATAGAAGGTAGGTTACTCTGGAATAAATTAACTGAAGTGACACTTCCGATTTTACGGAAAATGAATCAGAATTTATATTTTTGAATAGATGTATATTTTTTGCGGCTCGTTTTTATTCAGCGTCATTGACAAAAAATTCCTTTCTTTCTTGAGAATTGATCATAAAAAGGGTTCCGATTTAACCGGAACTGACACAAGATTTTCCTCCGAATAGAACTTGGCTGGATCTCCAGGAGGTGTAGGGTTTCTCTATTATTCTCCACTTTAATTTTCTAGTACAGCATTCCCATAGACTAGTTTTTATTAGTCTCTTGGTAGATTTTTTCTAGGCCACGTGTGGAATACTCTCGCGTGTGAACAAGGCATAGAGTGTATTTTGCATTCTGTAATTCGGGTTAGTGGAGGGGTGGCACCCCTTTAGTTTTATAATTGCGACTATCTCGTTCGGTGATGTAATTTGAAACACACAGCGCACATGGCGACGAATTTAGGTCTTCTCTCAAAGGCTTATTGAAATTAGGGAAAATTTTCGCAAATTGGCTTTCCCTTTTAGGGTAAATAAACTATTTTACCTAAATAAATATATGTAGGTATGTATAATGATTAGTTCATGTCTTATTTATCACTGATGTGCTGCACAGTAATGTCCTTAAATGCTGTTAAGCTGAACTGAAATAATCATTCCTTCTTTTTCGAATCTCAAAAATTGTTAGTGCTTCATTAATCATTATACGTTCAGCGAAACTTTATAAGTAATGTGTTTAGAAATTTCTGATTTTGTACAATAGGTGTGCTTTGAAACCGTGAATTTAGAACTTTGGAAGAGAATCTTAAAAACGTACGTGTGCAGCACAGCTTTATACCGCTAGAAGCGGGCAGGATATGTTAGAAGAGTTTTAAATGCGGTGATACTGATGCATGAAGATGTCGTGGATAAATAAAGTTAACAATATAGGGAGGTATTAGAAAGAGTTAGAAAAAGAGAAATACAGGGTGTGTATTGGATATTAGTATGCATTTAAAGAGGAAAAAAGTGTGTTGAGAGATTCCTACTTATTTTTGTTTCTATGTTACGTAAAATTACTTTCAGCTTATACAGGTTGTCCCTTTTCTTCTGACCAATACCTCACTATGTAGTATAATTTTTTTTTGTTTAAAATGTAAATTTATAGGGTTACAGACATTTTCTTGAACACTGACAAATGTAGAGGAATTTTGAAAACGGAATATTCTCAGATTGAAAAAAACTGTAACCGTTGATAGATTATTATAATCAGTCAACGCTGTAGCGGTAGTATCCTGGAGGGATGACAGCTCTATCTAGGAGTTATCGTTGCAATATCAACAAACTGAAAATCTGGCTGAAAATATTGTATAGGGTCTGAGCAATTACATTACCAAGTTAGAAAATTTTAAAACGTCCATAACTGTATTTTTTCAGACGCAACTATACCCCCATTTTTCTTTATTTTTGAAGATACATTTTTGCAACTTGGCACATCGTATGCACTGAATAAACGTCAAGTTTTGACACAAACAAGGAAATTTTTACACTTCCGGTTTCAGCGGAAGTGTTGCCAACTTTTGATTTTCAAATGGGACAACCTGTATGCTATTGAATTTTTTGACTCTACATAATTTTCTGAATGCAATGGTACCACATAAGCGACATTAATTTCAAGTCTGAGACTTTTTTAAATCTAATTTTAATTTTGTCATAGTGTGCCATGCTGCCATGACTGTTCCAATTTATTCTACTGGACCCAGGTAATGTCATAAAAAACGGAATTGTGTGGGAAATGCTAAATAATGTGACCGGTGCTTAAACAAAGTTCTCCAAATGATTTTTTGGGCAAAACTCATTTTTTCAAATGGAATCATATTGGTACCAAGGTACTACTCAAGGCTGCTTACTATTAATAAGGAATCTTCTGATATGACCACTTTGCATCTAGGTTCTAGGATAAGAACAACTCAAGTTACAGCCCATCGAAAATTAAAAATCGGTATTTAGTTTTGTTTTCATGAAATGCTAAGAAGAACCTGCAAGGGGTCTTTGACAATTTGAAAACAAATGAAACATGGTACCATTGTATTCACGAAATGATGTAGATTCCAAAAATTCAATAATATACAGCCTGTCCCGTTTGAAAATCAAAAGTTGGCACCACTTCTGCCGAAACCGGAAGTGTGAACATTTCCTTGTTTATGCCAAAACTTGACGTTTACTCAGCACATACGATGTGCCAATTTGCAAAAACTTATCTTCAAAAATAAAGAAAGAAAGGGGGGTGTACCATGCTCCTGTTACACCCGGTATATTTGTTGACTATAGTTCTTTCCTGTGCCCAATTTCCATTCGATTAAACAGGTTGATTCATATTGGAAGGCCACCATTGGCATTTCGCTTACTAGAAAAGATAGAGGGTGCTTAAATTCGGCACATTTGGTGCTCATTAATATGCCGTACAAAGGATAGCGCAGGGCCGAGTTGTATTTAACAAAAAGAAACAACTGTTATGCTCGGAAACCGTCAATGGAGGAACTCGGAAGGGACTATTAAAGACGTACCTGTACAGGGTATCCCACGACGACCTTACACGGTCTGTTTATAGAAAAGTATATATAGTAGAATTACATAAATTTGCACAAATAGGTAATCGAGGATGCTCAATTCGACTAAAATATTTTTGACTTTCTGCGACTTCGGGTTATACCGGAAATAGACACCAACTTCCTTATTTTAAATGGAATGCCCACATTTTTATTACGGATTTAGATTTTTGGTCGAATTTTAAGGTCACCTTATGCAAAACATCATATGTGTATAATGCACCCTCTTGGAGATATTACACGTTAAAAATCGTCATTTTTCAAATTTCATCAATTATAACTTGGAAACGGTACGAGATAAAGAAAAATGATTTACATGTCCCTATCCTAGTTCTTAATTCTCTATCTAATGGGCCTGGAAAATACTGCTTCCCGATTGGCAACTTTTTGTCATTTTTTGACCAATCAGAAGACAGTATTTTCCACACTCAATAGATAGAGAATTAAAAACTAGGATAGGGACATGTAAGTCATTTTTCTTTATCTCGTACCGTTTCCAAGCTATAATTGATGAAATTTGAAAAATGACAATTTTTAACTTCTAATATCTCGAAGAGGGTGCACTTTACACATATGATGTTTTGCATAAAGTGACCTTAAAATTTGACCAAAAATCTAAATCCGTAATAAAAATGTGGGCATTCCATTTAAAATAAGGAAGTTGGTGTCCATTTTCGGTATAACCGGAAGTCGCAGAAAGTCAAAAATATTTTAGTCGAATTGAGCATCCTCGATTACCTAGTTGTGCAAATTTGTGTAACTCTACTAAACATACTTTTCCATATACAGATCGTGAAAGGTCGTCGTGGGATACCCTGTATCCGTACTCCATGGCTTTGTACGATTGCGAAACTTGGACAATAGTAGAAGCGGATCGAAAAAGAATAGGCGCGTTTGAAATGTGGTGATACATACGCATGATGAAGGTACCGTGGACAGATAAGGTTAGCAATTAATATGGAGGTATTAGAAAGAGTTGGGGAAAAGCGGAAGGTACGGAAGAGAATAAAGTATAGGAGAATGTTCTGCTCTTAGGGAAATGTGTTGGTTAGCCTAGGATAGGAAAGGATGGTGGTACGCATCCAACCAGTCTTCGGACTGAGAACCTTATGGTAATGAGGTTTGTCTGTAAAGAAGGTGAACAAAAATAGTAAAATTAATTGAATGTTACTTAATGCTCAGTAGCGTTTTCGTTTGGAACATTATTTGACATAGAAATCTGCTATTCTTCGTAAAAATGCATCTCAACAATAGCATCATCAAGAATATTGAACATATTTGCTTAAGAAATCAGTGGTACTGGACCGTTCGAACAACTACTCCTCGGGCAAGTGCCCCGCCAGGCATTGAATTATAGAACTAAATCCAGATTTTTTGTACTACGAGACGTTTCAGACTGCTACCCCATCTAAGATGGCTTTGAAACAATCCTAATTTGTCTCCATGTACGTACGTGCTTTTAAGCAGGTCTTTGTTCAAATATTGCATGTTTTGAATGTGTATGGAAAACCGCAGACCAACTGGTTTAGTCCCTCTGGGACTCGTCAGTATAGTGCTTTCCCCTACACACTTAAACCATGCAATTTAACTTGCTATATATGCTTCCGCGCTCTGGACAGATATCAGCAAGTGACAACTACTTTGAGTAATTATCTGGTATTAATTAGTGGTACTGGACCGTTCGAACCTTCGAACCTTCGAACAACTACTCCTCGGGTAAATAAACCGCCAGGCATTGAATTATAGAACTAAATCCGGATTTTTTGTACTACGAGAAGTCACAGAATGCTACCCCACCTAAGGTGGCTTTGAAGCAATCATAATGTGTCTCCATGTAAGTACGTACGTGTTTTTAAGCAGGTCTTTGTTTAAATATTGTATATTTTGAATGTGTATGGAAAACCGCGGATTTGTGCCAATTTTCATAAACTTTGCTAAGTTTGCGAAGTTGTGACATTCAAAATAATTTTTATAATTAATTTTTCCGCATTTGGATGTGGTTGGTGTTATTGCCAAAATTTTATTAGGTAAAAACATCCATTCAATACACCAAAAACTTTGAGGTAAAACTTTGACGCTAAAAATTATTTATAAAATTATGTAATTTTTTATCACTGAGTTTCATAAATTTATCTGTAATTTATTAGTTATTAAGGGTTTAGAAAATTGGCCACATTTTCATTTTTTGAAGTGAAACTTCCCATCGCGTGGAAGGCGTAAAATCGTTCAACAATGAAACAAAAATGCGACACCAAAAATGTGGGGATAGAGTGGGTGGTGGGGAGCCCGCTGAGCCACGATTGGAACGAAAACGAGTGGGGATAGCGTACATGGTGCCTTAGATGGGATTCAAAAGTTCACTTCTACGCGCGAAGTTTCACGCACATTTTTTTATTACACAGGGTGTTCCATCGCTGTGTGGACGGAGGATAGCTCCTCACTCAAGCAAAATATTAAAATCCTGTTTTCGCGGAACAGTATGTACCCTCTGAATGCACATTTTATAATCAGGTCGACAAAAATAAAAATTTTGATGCTCTCTGTAACCTTTTGTTTATTTATTTTACCCTATCAAAATTTGGTATCATAAAAATCCTCATGAAAATCTGTATCCGCCAAGCCGAAGGTATACAAGGTATTCCATTTAAAAAAGTGCATACTTTAATGTTTCTCGAAAGTTAAAACCCCTTATATTAAAAAACAAAAAGCAATTTATTTTGCAATGAATGTATGGAATTGGCACTAAAATACCCGATATCAATATCTCAAATACTTTGGCAACTACTACAGGCGTCTGAAATGGGTCACTTTTTTGGCAACTAGGGAGAGAACGGTTAAAGATAGCGTTATATGATTACATCAATTTGATCAACAGCGAAGTGGCTTTCCAAAAATGCCACTTACTGGTCGTTTCATTTAAAAAAACATATGTTTAGTACAGCACTCTGCATGGGGACACCCTGTATAAACGAAAATAATTTTAAAATTTGCATTCAGAGAAAACAGAATTTTAATATATTGCCTGAGTGAAGAGCTATCCTCTGCCCATGTAAAGCATTTCAAATTTGAAAGTGGGTACGAGATGCAAATAAGCTTAGTCCGATTTTCCTCGTTTAACCATCCTCATTAGGTTCCATTTGGTGCCGATGTGGAAAATACCCCATCCTGTGTAGTATGTGTAGTATGTAGAAGGTACCTACCTAATATTTATAGTTTCACAACTTATGCAGATGCCATAATAAATTATTCTATCTATGCAGTCCTTTTATAATATGATGAAAAGTAATGAATTTGCAATGTTTCTGAATGAGATGACTGTAAAGGCGTTTTATTGGGCAGCAGAGTGCTGGTCATTGGGGTCGCCCTGTAAGGGTCATCATGAATGACCTCGTGAAACCAAATAAATATTGCATAAAACTAAACCGATTTACGAGCAATGCTTTTAGCGCTGATAATTATTGATGAGTTATATACGGGATTATAGCTACGAGAGCCAGTGTGCTTCATTCGCTGACGACGTCGAATTGGCGTATATATTTTGTATTTTTTAATTGGGAACGAACGGCTTTAGAAATTGGCTTTGATGGACATGTAGGTCTATAAGCTGAACTTAAATCCAAATTAGAAGTGGAGTGACATCGAAATACGAAATACATCTGTCCAATTAGCAGTTCACGTCAAAAAGTAATCTAGATATTTTGGATTTAGATTGAAGTTTGGTTTGATTGTAGGTAAGTAGATAATTTAAGAAATATGAAATATGCTGTATTGTATCTATGATATTATTTGTTTCTTTTTCGATTAATAGAAGGCTGCCTCCAGATTCATATCATTGCCACGTATCGCAACACCGCATAGGTATAGGTGTCGTGGCGAAAGAGGAACCTGTCACGTGTTCTGCGTCAAAAAACAATTTACGTAGAACAGGTCTACAATGAAGTAATGGGGGTGTCCGCTGTTGCCGTCAGCTGCAGTGTCGTGTCGGCCTTTATTGTTTACATGTTTATGCTGTTAATTACTTCATTATAGACCCGTTCTACGTAAATTGGTTTTTCGCGCAGAACACGTGACAGGTTCTTCTTTCGCAGCGACACCTATACTTACCTTTGCAAATATGATTGTTTTTTTCTCATATCACCCCCAACCAATTAAAGGACTGGATTTAGTTAAGTTACTTTGTATAATTTAAATTATTCAACACCATTTTAATTAGGTTACTTAATGCCAATTTACAGAAAACTTTTCTGATTATTCAACACCATTCTATAATAATTACCTATTAGGCCAATGACAATTCACTATTTCTCTAAACTGAACCAATCACAGAAAACTGTATCAATTCAAATTGCAGTGTTCTCGCTAAAAGTATTTGACTTTAAAACAAAGTATGCGACTTTTTCACATTTGTTTATTAGTTTCTTTTTCGTTTATTAGAAGGCTGCGTCCAGATTCATATCATTTCCACGTATCACAACACCGCATAGGTATAGGTGTCGCGGTGAAACAACAAAACAAAGTATGCGACTTTTTGACATTTACGAAAATTTATTTATTTTGCATCAAATGTCTACGTAGTGTTTTGCTTATGAAAAAGGAGAAGAGAGAAACAAAAGAAGCGGCAGTGGCTTGGAAGTGGAAGTGGTGCCAACTGAACTAACCGTATCATCAGCTACCTTAACTACGAGAGAGACGAGAATTTTTATTAATTTAAAAATTTTTGATGTTTGCTTTCAGGCTTTAGTGGATATTGGCACTAGCTTCTCCTATATTGAAGATAAAGTTCGGAAGCATTTGGAGGAAAATGGAATACAGCCGAGCCCAGGTGGAAACAAATTTGTCTGTCTGGCCAACA
Source organism: Xestobium rufovillosum (assembly GCA_963966045.1). Lineage (NCBI taxonomy): Eukaryota > Metazoa > Arthropoda > Insecta > Coleoptera > Ptinidae > Xestobium > Xestobium rufovillosum. The sequence continues at coordinate 40,404,891 of OZ014494.1, read as the reverse complement.
ACTGAAGAGTTCGGATATGAAGCCAGTACGAATATTTTTTTTCAAATAATGAGAAACCCGTCAGCTGCGTGTGGAATTACTTTGAAGGCCTCACGACCGACATAGTCATGGGAATGGACCAACTGACAGCACTAAATGCAAGAATTGAGCTTGGAACCGGAAGGATGTGGCTGAGAGCCCAAGAAATCCTTAGCAGTTGGCAAGAAGATGTAGCAGCGATAGCCCACGAAGAAGACTGTCGCTGGCTGCGAAAACTTCGAAGGAAAATTACCGAATCCCCAGAGCAATTCCCGGATTACCGAATCAGCAAGAGTAAAATATTTCAATGTTTTCCGAATGCTTTTACGGAACACGCCGCTGATGGACGTTCTGACCGCCGCTAGGTATGGTGTGTACCAGAGAAGTACCGCAAGGAAGTTCCAAACGATTGTCACGATGGGTCAGTCTCTGAATACCTGGGTTTTTCTCAAAAACATTCAGCCGAGTTTCGGAAAATTATCGCTGGCCGGGAATATACCGGGATATAAAGAAACATATTCGACAATGCCAAAGTTTCCAATGCTTCAAGGTACCGCAGCAGCAACCCCTAGAAAAGGGAATTTTTCTAGATCGGGAAACCTGGAGGGCATCAATACCGACAACACCCCCGCAAGCTACATGACATCGACGAGATGGCCCGAGTGAACCTAGCAAAGTCATTCACTCAACAAGGTAATTATCTTAGGAGGCGACCGTACCGTCCAAAAGTTGTAGACGTGGTTTACAAGCGTACCCACGTGCTTTCTGATGCCGCACGAGGATCATGGATCATGGTCAAGCTAGCATCTAAATATGCTGGACCGTTTAGGATAAGCCGAGTTATCTCCCCGGTCATCCAGGTGGAAGAGACGTGGGCCGAGTTCACGTTAAAGACGTGAAGCCAGAGGCAGTATCCGATCCGTAAGTAAATATTACTTTTAACCCATGCACCGTTGTTTTGTTGCAGTTACCTAAGAAAGCATGAAGACCGTGACGCACCAGGCATTCCTCTCATTCGAACAGGGGATGGTGTGTGACGATGCAAAAGAAAATGCAACAATTATTCAAACTAAAGAATAGTCATTTTCCAAGTTCGTATTGACCGGGATTCCTGCTGCAAGATTTTTGCGAAAATATGTTCGCGACGCACGCAGCATTCTCTCTTCCAATCCTCCTACCACATCTACATAACGGTACCAATCTTTTATTTGTTTGATAAATTGAATGTTCGAATCAAACAATTTTTATTCTCAAAGTTATCCATAAAAATTTCCGCCAAAAGAGGTTTAAGGAGTGAACCCATTGGCAAACCTTCTTTCTGGATATGTACTTTGTCATTAAACTTGATATAAAAAATCGTCAAAATTGATACACTTATAGGTAGGTATTACTAGTTGGCTAAAATCATCAGAATCAGGGCCTCGCCACATAGGCCATGCTATGCTATGTCAATGTAAAACACAGAAGTAGAGACAATGGAATTCAAATGGAAGTGTCCACATTGTTCATGTTTAAAGTAATTTACATAGCAACGAAGTCGACTTCTATGCTGTTTCTATGGATACGTTTCCATGGAGATAATAATAGTAATTGGATTAAAATGAACCCCATAGCAACGTTATAAAAATCATCCATTATTTAAATTTATGAATATTATTAACAGCTGCCAATTGACAAAAATAAGTTTTCAAACAAATAAAAAAAAATTGTCAAATAATTTACGTTTACATCTTTATATCTTTACACGTTTAAATAAATATTCTTGACAAAGCCCCCAGACGGGGGCGAAACGTCGAATGAAAAAATACTACAGCTTTATTTATTAAAAAAACATTGCCAGAAATTTCACAAAATTTGGAAATTTAAAGTTTTTTGAACTGGCACAAATCAAAGAAAAAAGTTAATTTTAGTGTTACAGATTACCAACGACGACGTGGCAACCAGCCCGGAAACCATTATTCCATAGTGTAACTTTCCCTATTAAAATGGATTTTCAAATAAAAGATTATTCTTTCATCATCATAAGGTTTTCAGTCCGAAGACTGGTTGGACGCGTACCTCCATCCTTTTCTATCCTGAGCTAACCTACGCATTTCCCTAAAAGTAGAACATCCTACATCCCTAACTATTTAAGAGCAGTAGGTAGTCCAATCTAGGTCTACCCCTACCTCTTTTTATTCCTATCTCTAACTCCAGTATGTCGCCAACTATTCCTTCGTTTCTTAGAAGGTGTCCTACCATTCGCTTTTCCCCAACTCTTTCTAATACTTCTAATACTATTGCTAACCCTGTCTATCCACGTTATCTTCATGCGTCTGTAGCACCACATTTCAAACGCTTCACATTTTTTCGATCCGCTTCTCCTATTGTCCAAGTTTCGCACTCGTATAATGCCGTACTCCAGACAAACGGCTTTAAGAGTTTCTTCCGAGTTTCTACATTAACCGATCCCGAACATAACAGTTCTTTCTTTTTGTTAAACGGAACTCTACCCTGCGCTATTCTTTGTTTTATATCTTTAGTGCTCCTACCATCTCGAGTTATTTTACTTCCTAAATAGCAGAAATCCGCGACCTCCTCTATCTTCTCATTATTCTTTATTGATATATAGAATACCTAGCAGCTAGCAGTAAATAAATGCAGCGTATTCAGAATATTTTTTCAAAGTCAATGAAATATAAAAAATTCAAAAGGCCTTATACAGGGTGTATCCAAATAAGTGCGAAAGGAGGCGATTCCTTGTTGAAAATTAAAGGGGGTGTTTGATATATGTCATATGTCCCTCCCTTAGGAGTTACGTTCCTTCAAAGTGGGAGGTGGAAATTAGGTTTTTATTTTTTTTGTCAAAATCTGAAATATACGTAGTTAAGGAAATGAAATTTGGTGGAATGTTTCTAATGTTAAAACGGCTACTTTCGAATATTTTCTTGACCAATCCGTATTGTTATAAGTGGATGAAACTCGCAACCCCTCTTAAGCAACTTTGCAGCCGCCTACTACTTTTACTTGGAATTTAATTCTTTCAGTGCATGATGAAGTTAATTATTTTTTTTTCCGAAAACTTGATTTTACAAAAACAGCAAAAGAGATACGAAAGTTTTTAAATGAATGAAGCTTTCTAAGGCATATTTTTAAACAATCAAATTCTTACACGTTAAAAATATAAAAAGTTACAAATGAAAAATTAAGAGGGGTTGCGAGTTTCATCAACTTATACCATTTATGGATAGGTCAAGAAAATATTCTAAAGTAGGCTTTTTAACATTAGAAACCTTCCACTAAATTTCATTTCCTTCACTTTTTCAGATTTTGAGAAAATAAATAAAAACCTAATTTCCACCTCCCACTTTGGAGGAGCGTAACTCCTAAGGGAGGGACATATGAGGATTTGTTTATGTTAAACACCCCCTTTAATTTTCAACAAGGAATCGCCTCTTAAATTTTTTCGCACTTATTCGGATACACCCTGTATAATACCTATTCGCTGCCCAACATACAAAGCAAAGTATTTAATTCAAACGTAAAGTCGCCGAACAACTGAAGAATGAAAACTCAAGCCTGAAAAGGAAAATTATGAACTGAAGCGGAATTAGGCATCTGTAAACACAGAATTAGAGAAGTATTTTGGACCTAGTCAGATTAAATATCTATTGAGCCAGCAAAGAACTTCCGGTGGACGCCAAAAGACATTGCATCAGCAATTTCATTAAAAAGGGTAAGCCCTAAAGCTTACAGATACTTGCGCAAAATTGGGCATCCTTTACCTGCACTAAGTACTTTAAGAAAATGGGCACTGAATTTAAATTTAGCTCGAGGAATTCTGGAAGATGTTATGAAAGGGTGTGTGTGTTATACTTTGACGAAATTTGTATATCAAATAAAATTTGTATTGGCCAAGTAGCTATTGCGAGAGGCCTTTTTCGGCTTGGAAACAATCGGTATACTATAGATTTATTTTTATTTTTACTACAGATTTATTTGGGATTATTCGAGATCTACATGCTCACAACTACACAGTTGCTTCAATAATTATAAGCGATATGGGGATAGAAGTTGTGGTCAGATGGTGCATGATAAAAATTTTTTTCGAACACCTGTTAACCATGATGAAAAGGTGTATTTGCGGATGTATAGTGTGTACATCGCACTTGCTGAAACTTATAATGAATCACTCCTCGACCAAGGTTTTAAAATATATGGAAATGACATCAACAAAGCTGGCATCGAAGAGCAGAGGTTGAACCAGAGGAGGCAGCTGAAATAGTGTTTTCACAAGCTGACAACTAACTTTGATGTGACGCCCTTTGAAAATATTTTAATGGTCTTGGATGCTAATAAACTTTCAGATGCCATTATAAATGAGGAACTGAAATACAGAACCGGGTATACTCATAGCTTATAGATTTAAAAATAAGTTAAAATCTGGGAGTACCTACAAAAAGCTAGACAGCTAGATGTGTCAGTGTGACCTGACTGGACGGAATATCTTTTAAAGTTCAACTTAATGTAGGTATCCAAGCGATATATTGTTAACATTAGCACGCATAATGGAAAACCATTTTAAAATTTTATACGGAAATCTATTTTGCAAGGATCAATTAATTTTTAAAAAATCGGTATGGAGCACCATACATGACTTCCATGTTCATTGTATATAACAAAAGAACACTTAAAACAATTATCTGTTTATTATCGGCAATTTTACGAAAGGTTGATTTATAGTATCTAATCACGAGTATCTATCAAACTGACACTATTGTAGGTTACTGCAAACTGTCTACAATAACTATAAACCCTAGAGTATAAACTATATTGACATATCTAAAAGAAGAAACATTTTTGCAAAACTTGTTAAAATATGAAAATACTTAAGGGAGTGACTACTGCTCCGGCCGCCGGCCCCCTGAAATTTTATTCCAATACGGTCGGAGGCGCGCTTTACTTAATGTCCGTAAAATGACGTTTAAGAATATCGTTATCGGGTAGTGACGCCAACGGTCTCGGTGGGTGTTCGGATATCGTACATAACTGCCATTTTGTTCTCCTACGGCTAGACGAGTTCTGACCCCGCAGCGGTTTGATATATTTTGCTTGTTTTCCAAAAATTGCGTGTGTCTGGTGCGAGAGGGCAAGTAAGGGCTTTGTTTAAAATGTGTTCTCTCAGCTTTAGTTTCTTTACACTTCCAAAATGCAAAATGTGTTGACATTCTGTAATGCGCATGCGGTCGGACGGAGCAGTAGTCACTCCCAATACTTAAATACATTTTATTTGCTTGTTCCTAATAAAATCTTCATAACATGTGCGTCCTTCTCTTCCTGAAGCCTAAGAATGTTCTTTACTCAAAGGTAAATCAGAAAATTTCGGTTACAGCATCAAGGTTGCTATGCCACAGAAGTGTCAAATTTATATCTTACTTGTCCCAGAAACAAACGAATTAAAATGTTAATAACAAATGAACGCCTGGTTTAATTATTACCAAAATCAATAGGTCTGGAGTCCTCGTCGAGACGCAATTTTCAAAAAAAATCATTAAAATCGGTTAGTTTTTACGGCAGTTATAGAACGCCAAAGAAATCCGGACACACACACACACACACACACGCCCACACCCACACCTACACACGCGTACAGATACACGCACGCACAGACACGAAGCTAAAAAACTTTTTCTCGACGTTTCGAAGTTAGTACAATACGAATCTGATCTCGGACACGAATTTTTGTCGGTAATACAATACTTCCATTTCCTTATACGGAACATGGAAGTAAAAATTGGCGGATTCAGTTCCAGCTGATCCCAATTATGTAATTTTAAATACTTCCATCCTGTATGAAATAATAAATTCATTGTATGGCACGAACTACTAGAACGTACATTACGGCAATAAATAAAAAAACAGTGCCTCGAAAACTGCAAGCGAAAATTAGACAAAAAATTAGAAAATTTACAAATAAATAGAAATAATATTCTTCTAATATATAAAAATCTCGTGTCATGGTGTTTGTGGTCGCACTCCTCCGAAACGGCTCGACCGATTTCTATGAATTTTTTTTTGTACATTTGGTAGCTATGAGAATAGGTCGTAATAGTATATTATACACGAGGTAATAATAGCATCATTATAACGAGTTGTATACTATACTTTGTCCACGACTGTCAAAACAGATTCCCAGAAAGAATTTACCTTCATTTCCCTTCTCCAGTGTAAGAAAGATTCATACATATGCTCTCAGGTATAATTTTCTTGGTTTTTTGGGCAATGAATCTAATGAGGCAAGTTCTGCAGCTTCTTTTATTGCTGGTGCTGTTAAAGAAATCTCGTTTTCACTCTCACTACTCATTATATCTTCTTTTTTAGAATATGCATTTCAAATTAAAAGCAAACCATGCTGATTTGACGTTTCAATTTGAACTAACGCATCGCGATCGCGGCCTACTAAATAAATGTAAAAAAGGGTCAAAGCGATGTTTCTATTGGTTTAGTGAATAATATTCATTAATCACTGCAGTGAATAATGTATCTAATTTTGATTGAAGACACACAAGTATAAAGAGTATGTTGTAAGATAGTCGTGGACAAAGTATTTTTCACCCTCCTACCCCCACCCCCCATTTTTTAATCGCGATTTTAGTATTTTTGTATGAACAATCTATATATGTACATATACCGTGTGTAACAGGATCATGGTGCACCCCCCTTTTTTTCTTTATTTTTGAAGACAAATTTTTGAAACTTGGCACATCGTGTGTACTGAGTAAACGTCAAGTTTTGACACAAGCAAGGAAATTTTCACACTTCCGGTTTTAGCGGAAGTGGTGCCAACTTTTGATTTTCAAATGGGACAACCCGTATGCTATTGACTTTTTGGACTCTACATAATTTTCTAAATGCAATAGTACCACATAAGCGACAATTCAAGTCTGAGACTTTTTTAAAATCTAATTTTAATTTTGTCAGTGAAGTGTGCCATGACTGTTTCAATTTATTCTAATAGACCCAGGTAATGCGATGAAAAACGGAATTGCGTTGGAAATGCTAAATAATGTGATTCGTGCTTAAACAAAGTTCTCCAAACGATTTTTTGGGCAAAACTCATTTTTTCAAATGGAACCATATCGGTACGAAGGTACTATTCAAGGCTACTATTAATAAGGAATCTTCTGATATGACCAGTTTGCGACTAGGATAAGAACAACTGAAATTACAGTCCATCGAAAATGAAAAATAGGTATTTAATTATTTGGTTTTCATCAAATGCTAAGAACGTGCAAGGGGCTTTGAAAATTTAGAAATAAATGAAACATGGTACCAACGCATTCAGAAAATTATGTAGAGATAAATTTTTGCAACTTGGCACATCGTATGTACTGAGTAAACGTCAAATTTTAGCATAAAGAAGGACATTTTCACACTTCCGGTTTCAGAGGAAGTGGTGCCAACTTTTGATTTTCAAATGGGACAGCCTGTATATTATTGAATTCTTGGACTCTACATAATTTTCTTAATGCATTGGTACCATGTTTCATTTATTTTTAAATTTTCAAAGCCTCCTTGCAGATTCTTAGCATTTGATGAAACAAAATTAAATACCTGTTTTTAATTTTCGGTGGACTGTAATTTCAGTTGTTCTTATCCTAGATCCAAACTGGTCATATCAGAAGATTCCTTGTTAAGAGTCCGGCAAACCCCTTTAAAATGAACCCGAAAACTGACTTCGTAGTGCTATGCTCATTTCTAAACGGTGAAAATTGAAGTGTTGAATTTTTGACAGTTTATAAACGAAACTTTATTTTATGTTTCCATTGAAGGAAAATTTAAAAATTTTATCTTAGAAAGTGTCAGTTCACTCATGAAATTGACCAACTTCACGCGTGCATAGCGCCAAGAGAGTTACAGTTTTCGAAAAATTGTTTCAATGGCGACATAAAGTATACCTTCTTCTACCATAATCAGGCTTTCGTGTTGCTAAATTTACTAGGATGAAGTGTAATCATGGTAGAGCGAGAGCGCTGCAAACGCAAAATATGGCTTGGTATGTGCTGCCGCCTCGTAGCGACTGAGCGTAAACTCAGAGCGCCGTTGTCTCATTTACTAGGTACCGAACGCGCGGGCTTTGAATGTGCGTTGTTCCTGTGTCCATAAATGTGTTTAGCGCGACGGTGTTGCAACACAGCTGATAGTTTGCTCCGATTTCTAATGGATTCCTCACCGACCCGATGCCCCGCAGGTGTAACTTTTGATCTGCTTTGCCGGACTCTTAATAGTAGCCTTGAATAGTACCTTTGTACCAATATGGTTCCATTTGAAAAAAATGAGTTTTGCCCAAAAAATAATTTGGAAAACTTTGTTTAAGCACGAATCACATTATTTAGCATTTTCGACGCAATTTGGTTTTTTATGGCATTACCTGGGTCTATTAGAATAAATTAGAACAGTCATGGCACACTTAAATAACAAAATTAAAATTAGATTTTAAAAAAGTCTCAGAGTTGAATTGTCGCTTATGTGGTACTATTGCATTCAGAAAATTATGTAGAGTCCAAAAAGTCAATAGCATACAGGTTGTCCCATTTGAAAATCAAAAGTTGGCACCACTTCCGCTGAAACCGGAAGTGTGAAAATTTCCTTGTTTGTGTCAAAACTTGACGTTTACTCAGTACATAAGATATGCCAAGTTTCAAAAATTTATCTTCAAAAATAAAGAAAAAAAGGGGGTGTACCATACTCCTGTTACACACGGTATAAAAAACGGCTGGATCGATTTTGATGAAATTTTTTGTGTGTGTTGGAGTGGGTACCTGGATGGTTTACATTCACAATTGGACCCGGTAGGTGGCTCTGCAATCGGGTTCTAGAAATTTTTTTGAACGGCTGGACCGATTTTGATGAAATTTTTTGTGTGTGGTGGAGTGGGACCCTGGATGGTTTACATTCACAATTGGACCCGGTAGGTGGCGCTGCAATCGGGTTCCAGGAGTTTTTTTGAACGGATGGACCGATTTTGATGAAATTTTTTTGTGTTTGTTGGAGTGGGTACCTGGATGGTTTACATTCACCTTGGACCCGGTAGGTGGCGCTGCAATCGGGTGTTACTGAACTCCTAAACGACTGGACCGATTTTGATTAATTTTTTGTGTGTTGGAGTGGGTCCCTGGATGGTTTACATTCACAGTTGGATCCGGTAGGTGGCGCTGCAATCGGGTTCTAGGAAAGTTTTTGACGAAAATTTTTTAAATGTATGAATTTTTTTGTGTATGTTGGAGTGGGTCCCTGGATGGTTTACATTCACAATTGGATCCGGTAGGTGGCGCTGCAATCGGGTTCTAGGATTTTTTTACGAAAATTTTTTTAATGTCTGGCAGGACAACGTCTGCCGGGCCCGCTAGTATATCTATATAATTCTTCTGCACGTGTGTATGTCACTGAACTCCTAAACGGCTGGACCGATTTTGATGAAATTTTTTGTGTGTGTTTGAGTGGGTCCCTGGATAGTTTACATTCACAATTGGATCCGGTAGGTGACACTGCAATCAGGCAGGACAACGTCTGTCAGGTCCGCTAGTAAATTATACAAATAAAGCGTTTTTGCATTACATTTTTTAATTCACATATTTTGTTGTGATTTATTGCGGGCTGCATAGTTTTTTTGTTTAGAATTACGTTCATTAAGGGTTAAGTCCATTGTTTACTTTATCAACGTTTTTGTTAGCTAGATAATCGATTCCATCAATGTTATATAGATTGATATATCCCGTTGCATGTAAACATATTATGGAACTTTCATACAGACCGAATATATTATTAGTGTCCAGTTCGAATTATTGGTAAATTTGCAATACTTAGATTGCACCTTTAAACATCAGAATGAACGATGGCAGACTAGTGAAATGAATACGGAAAGCAAGAGTACCAAGAAGCCAACGGCGAGGAAGACTAAAAAAGAGTCAAATCATTAAGTAGCCATAATTTTTAGAGGAGAAACGATGTGGTCAGCAGCTGGAAACGCAGAAATAAATAAAAGGGAATTGATTAAATTTATTCAAGCAACTGAAATATCGCAAGTTACCTCAATATGATAAACAAGATTATGATTTTACATCAGTGTTATTAAATTATTCTGGAAAAGGTGAAGCATGTTTCCAGTTTAATAGGTTAGTGACACTTACGGGGTGTCCACTCGAAACGTGCATATTTCTAATTTTGTTAACCGACTGCTAGTGAAACCTGAAAGCAATTCAATGTTCCGTTGGATTTAGTACAATTTAACTGCGGCGCTTTTAGGTAATCTAACGGGAGTGCCGAGCCTGATTTTGCATATAAATATACTATTTATTGTGACAATCGTAAATGTCTTAGTTTCCGGGGGAAAATCCAATCAACAAACACATTACGGAAATTATACAGCCGCTCTCGTAGAAAAATTGATTTTAAATAGCTTTCACATGAAGCGTGACAATAACATCATGATCAATTTGCACCGAAATTATTTTTTAATTTATAGATCGTAGAGGTCATAAGATTTGAATGTTAAGTCCAAATTATAAGTTATTTATTTTTCAAGTATGAAAAAATTTGAAGAAAGGGAAACACCATTTAAGTTTTAACAGGGAACAGTTTGGAAGTTGATGCAATCCGTAGAATGTATCGAACGCTTTTGTGGTTGAACTGAACTTTCAATTCATTACTTATTGATGAGATTCGGAATTTTACACTTTTTATTCCGTCTCTCACTGCAACCGGGCGACGGGTCAACTTAAACGGATTCGAAAGGAGGGAGGAGTCGGTGTCAATTGAAATAAGCTCGAAATACAGAAAAGTTTTATCGTACTGGAAAACCCGTCAAAAATGTATATGGAAATTTAAAGTTTCTGTATTGGATTGTAGCCCAAACAATGTTATATTATATTCCCAAAAGAATAATATAATCTTAGCTGTAATGTAAATCCCTGTTAGGTGATTTCACCAGTTATGATCATAGGAAAGGTTAATTTCTGTAAGAATTATTCTGAGAATCGCACTTTCTCAATCTCGATAAATAGGTGACGTCTTTCACTCCCCATACGCACTTCGGGGATAGAGTATGTCTCACGGAGAAGGGAAGCTTTCGTCATCAAATCTGCACAAAAGTAATGACGTCACACGCCAGGTATGTTAGGTACCATTGTTGTAAGATGAAGGCCGGAAACTTTCAAATAATAACCCCACAAGCGTGCGACACAGAAACAAGAGTAAAATGATCGGTCGTTTCTCCGTTGTCTAGCAGCACATTCTGTTTTCCAGTAAATATGTTTCTACGTGAGTGCATGCAAATGCATAATACCGGTAAGTTTGTTTGCGTCTTGAATGGGTTGGCTGAATAGATAAAGTTTTGTATTCCTTTTCGAACCACGGAAAAGACAAATAGAATTGAATAAAGAAGATTTGAACGATGTAACTCATAACTGTGTCTTACGTCAAAATCAAAAGTTTGCTATAAAAACATAAGCTTTTCAGTTTATTTCAAGATTTCTATTCATATTCTCAGAGTTTGCCAAACTCTTTTTAGATTTGGGTTATCCCAATCTCTCAATGGCATGTCTCCATTGTAAAAGTGACATATAGTCATAAAGCCAATGGAATAACAAATGCGCAAATAAAAAAAATATATGCGCAAGAGACAATTACAACTTATACCTACAAATATTAAATATTAAATTTACTGCAGTGTTGAATATAAAGTAATGAAAATAAACGGGCATGGCAGTCAAGGAAAAGTACAAACGGTTACCCCCACGAAAAAATGTGAAACAGGCGCCGACCGGGATTCGAACCCAGATATTTTTCTTTCCGAGCGACTGCTTTAACCAATTGAGCTATCGTATCGGTGTACTCGTTTTTTGTATACCTATGTACCGGGTGTCCAAATAAGAAAGGACGCCGGCCATATCTAAGGAACCGTTCATGGTACAGCTATGGGAAAGAAAAAATAATAATAAAAGTGGCCAAGAGAAATCGCTGGAAATTATTTTCAAGTTTCTAAGTTTGCTGCTAGAGGGCGTAATAGTCATCGTCGACAAAAGAAACATAGTTTTCTCTAAAATATACCCAGATAAAGTAGATCAAAAATACGAATATTGCAATCTTGAATATATTTTGTATAATTTTGGTTTACCACTTCTTGCTCTAACTCTCCAAATAACAGCGGTGGGGGAAGGGGAGCATCTGGTTGTGGAGATGCTTGTAACTTCGGTTTGATTTAACCGAATTTAGCAAACTTAGTCTCGTTGAAAAGAGCTATCTTCCTTTAATCAGATAATTTTATAAATTAAGTCATTTTTGTTCTGTAGTGATCGCTAGAGGGCGTTGTTTGAAAGATCAGCAAACTTTTCAGATTTTCTTGAAAATTTTAAATGGAATGGTATAATAATCATAAATTAATTAAAAAGAGGATAGAATGATGAAAGGAATAGTAAAAACCGCGCATTGGTATCTTTTTTCTAACCGGAGATATAAACAAATTATTGTTAGGATTGGGAGGATTTGGGCAAAAATTGTTGGTAACACCCGGTTCAACATTTGCAATTATTATGTAGTAGTGATAAACTTGCGCATGCTTTGATGCCTATATAAAAATTAACAAATTTTAGTTTATTGGGAAACCCGCCAGGGCGGAATGAAGATTACTCTTTTATCTAACTCAAGCTTTCGCAATAATTTATTGCTTCATCAGGAGGCTATAAAAATACAGGAAAATGCAGCAACTATCAAAATATAAAACTAAAAACTTACATGATAGTGAGATTAAAAATTAACCGTAACAGTCAGTTGGAAATTTCTTCGTGTACAGAATTATAGAACAGCCTTAATGTACAACTATATTAGATGGTAAACTTATGAATTTGCAAAGACATACACTACAATTTAAAAAAAATATTGAAATGGCTTTTTTGACAAATAAATAAAAATATGTCTAGGTTACTAACAATAACAGGGTTTCCAACGATATATGCATTTACAAGAGGAAACAAGGAGGAGAGTTCTTAAGGTTAGACCAACATATCAATCGGGTATCAAATCCGCAATATTATTTCTCTTATTGAAAAGTGTAAGTAGGTAGGAATATATACTACTAAGGCTGTCTATGTCTGTGCGGACATTCACCGTTTTATTGTTGTTTATATATAGCATTTCCAAAAAAAGGCGTTTTCTTAAAGTATTCTCTCTAGTTAATATAGAGACATCGTCAAAATCAAAAGTATGGCCTGTTTGAATATGATGTTGCACCAGGGCACAATTTCCAGTTTTTCTTCTACAATCACTTTTATGTGAGGAATGGCGGGCGCTCAAGAATTGGTGAGTATGGCCAACATAACACTGATCGCATGTGGAACAAGGAACTTTATATATAACGTTGGAAGATTGAAGTTTAGGTAATTGGTCTTTCAGTTTGGTGTATATATTACTACCTTTAAGAGGATAGGAATAAGCTACTTTATATTTAGTCTCATTTCTGAAAACTGAAGTTATCTTATCAGAGAGGCCTTTAACGTATGGAATAGCCAAGTAGAAGGTTGTATCAGAGGTAGGAGGGGTGTTAAGTATGTCAGATACAACCTTCTACTTGTCTATTCCATACGTTAAAGGCCTCTCTGATAAGATAACTTCAGTTTTCAGAAATGAGACTAAATATAAAATAGCTTATTCCTATCCTCTTAAAGGTAGTAATATATACACCAAACTGAAAGACCAATTACCTAAACTTCAATCTTCCAACGTTATATATAAAGTTCCTTGTTCCACATGCGATCAGTGTTATGTTGGCCATACTCACCAATAATTTAGCGCCCGCCTTTCCTCACATAAAAGTGATTGTAGAAGAAAAACTGGAAATTGTGCCCTGGTGCAACATCATATTCAAACAGGCCATACTTTTGATTTTGACGATGTCTCTATATTAAATAGAGAGGATACTTTAAGAAAACGCCTTTTTTTGGAAATGCTATATATAAACAACAATAAAACGGTGAATGTCCGCACAGACACAGACAACCTTAGTAGTATATATTCCTACCTACTTACACTTTTCAATAAGAGAAATAATATTGCGGATTTGATACCCGATTGATATGTTGGTTTAACCTTAAGAACTCTCCCCCTTGTTTCCTCTTGTAAATGCATATATCGTTGGAAACCCTGTTACAACGATTGCTTTCTCCTGATTTCGGACGTCACTCATACAACGATAACTTCCGTCTGGGTTTACTTCGTACGCCAAATTCTGGACGTTCTAGGTGCGGTCCTTAAATATGCAGCGGTACCCCTCGGTATCACTTATTGGGATAGGCTGTATATTTAGGCTGGTCGGATCGTTCGCTTATGAACGTTTTTCTTGGGTTGTATTTACGGTCAGGTAAGACTTATACGTTGGTCACCCTTTTGCTCGTAGTCGCAGAAGGGTGGGTCCAAATATTATGTTACTATTGCTAAACGTCGAATAACACAACAGAAAGAAAATGAAACGGTACTCTATTAATTTAACTATTTACATTTGAAAGAATTGAATAAACAGACTTGAATAGATAAAAACCAAACAGAATTTATATACAAAATACGAGATATTATTTACAGTGAAATAAAATGCGGTTCTCACGGAGTATTCTTAAAAGAATTAAGTTAATAAATCGGAATATATACAAAAATACGAGATATTTACGGTGAAATAAAACACGGTTTTTACGGAGTGTCCAGATAGAACGCTTGCGGTCCGCCGAGTGATCAACTCTGAATATTTACGGGGTCTCGGAGATTTCGTGGGAGCACCGAACGGTGCCGACCCCGAGACGGGAACGGCGGGCAATTCTCGTCGCAGCACGCGAGTGCAATCGCCTGGGGGAACGCCGCTAGCTCCTCCGTCGCAAATAATCAATTTGTTCTACCTTAAGATTTCACCAGGAGCCGCCCATTACCCGGATGCGATCGATTTCCACCGGTATATCGTCCCATTACAGGCGCTAGGGCCACACAGGATGGGAAAATCGATCGATCTTCATAGACAGCACTCCCAATTCCCCAGCATGAACAGATCGAATTTATTTGATACGAACGAGGTAGGGTACTGATTCAAAGTTACTTACTCAAATATTTACGGGATAATATGATTACTGTCGGTTTGATCACACGGTGAAGTCGGAACGGTCGATCAATTACTACTAGGTCGGATCGGCGGCCAACATCATCCCGGATGCTGGGAGTATTTGTTCCAGCTGAGGGCCGGACGGCCAAATACTGAATTCTCTTCGGCGGAGCACCCACTTTTATCAGCGGTTTGACGTCGGATTCTTCTACGTCAGCTGTGGTGGCGGGAGGTCTTCGGCGGCGGGTCACTTCGAGTTTCTAGCGGGAAGAGTAGTGCCGGGTGCAAAATGCAGGACGTCAGATTAGTAACGGCCGCAACTAACCTCTATCTCGCTTGACGGTCGTCTCAACTGACGCGCGCTTGCGTCTCCCACCTGTGTCTACGAACACAGGTGACGTGCATCTCTTCGGGATCCGGGCGTGACGTCAGAACGTTAAAAGTAAACACAATCAATTCTTGATTACCTAATGTGTTTCTTTTTGCAACGTTACACTGTTATTGTTAGTAACCTAGACATATTATTTATTTATTTGTCAAAAAAGCCATTTCAATAATTTTTTTTTAAATTGTAGTGTATGTCTTTGCAAATTCATAAGTTTACCATCTAATATAGTTGTACATTAACGCTGTTCTATAATTCTGTACACGAAGAAATTTCCAACTGACTGTTACGGTTAATTTTTAATCTCACTATCATGTAAGTTTTTAGTTTTATATTTTGATAGTTGCTGCATTTTCCTGTATTTTTATAGCCTCCTGATGAAGCAATAAATTATTGCGAAAGCTTGAGCTAGATAAAAGAGTAATCTTCATTCCGCCCTGGCGGGTTTCCCAATAAACTAAAATTTGTTAACCAGATTCGCCGTCTATTCTCGTATAAATATAAAAATTATACAAATATGATAAAACAGCTTTTACTATAGTTTGGAGAAAGTCTCCCATCTCCCGAAAATTTAAGATATTTGTAGATATCAAACACTTGACATTGTGCTGAATCTTTTTGTTTCTACGCCAACTTGTTTTATAAATACACTGCGCACACAGTGGTTAGATCAGTAATTTTGGCGTAAATTCACTATGAATTCTTAATAAGCTATCCTCACACGCCAAAAGACAGTTACACAGCACACCCCTGAGGACGGTGACTTCGTCAGCGAAATATGTGTCGAGTTTAATGACTGTCTTTTGGCGTTTGGGGTTATCTTCTTAAGAATTCATAATAACTATTGCAATTTACAAGATTATATTTTAATACCTAAAAATAGGTTTTTGCTTTAAAAAATGGTAATTTCCACATTTTAAAAAGCCACGAAGAAGCAACATATAATATTAATGATTATGATATTTTCAAAATGTCTTTTATATTTGGTGGCATGTATAAATGTTAGTAATTAACCCGTCCTCCCGCCCCTAAAACTCTTTTGTCCATATCTCCGGTTAGAAAAAAGATACCAATGTGCGGTTTTCACTGTTTCTTTCGTTATTTTGTCCTCTTTTTAATTAATTTATAATTAATATACTGTTCCATTTAAAATTTTCCAGAAAATCTGAAAAGTTTGCTGATCTTTCAAACAACGCCCTCTAGCGATCACTACAGAACAAAAATGACTTAAATTATAAAAGTATCTGATTAAAGGAAGATAGCTCTTTTCAACGAGAATAGGTTTGCTAAATTCGATTAAATCAAACCGAAGTTACAAGCATCTCCACAACCAGATGCTCCCCTTCCCCCTCCGCTGTTATTTGGTGAGTTAGAGCAAGAAGTGGTAAACCAAAATTATACAAAATATATTCAAGATTGCAATATTCGTATTTTTGATCTACTTTATCTGGGTATATTTTAGAGAAAACTATGTTTATTTTGTCGACTATGACTATTACGCCCTCTAGCAGCAAACTTAGATACTTGAAAATAATTTCCAGCGATTTCTCTTGGACACTTTTATTATTATTTTTTCTTTCCCATAGCTGTACCATGAACGGTTCCTTAGATATGGCCGGCATCCTTTCTTATTTGGACACCCGGTACATTTCGCGAAAAATAGTTATCCGAATACTTTTTGCACAAAATTTTAATGTTTCACAAAAATCAAGAATTTGACAAGTATGTCAAGTTTATAATCTCTGCGATGTGATGTTGCCATGAATGTGCTACCGCGATGTGCAAAAATGTCTGCAGTACCTATTCATTTAATAATATATTCACAAAATTATGTGCTTTTTGGAAACTTTAAAATTTGATAACAATAAAAGGAATTATTGCCTACGAATAGAGAGGATTTAACCGTCATCGTCTTCAATTTTAAGAAACTGTTAACTATGATTCTTCATACCTCACAAATTTGAACAAGAAGATTTTTTTAAACATTTTTCTCAACTGTACTAAACAACACATCATAAATATTTTTCGCCAATTTTGGGACACCTGTATATTGATATTTAATATCGAAACTGCGATGTTCTGTAAAAGGCAATCGAATTACCGATATTTTAACAAATAATATTTATACGCATGGTGGAATTTCATATTAGTCGGGGAGCTAGGTGCTCTAATTCGACACCCTCTATACAACTCGAATACACACAAGAAAATGAAGCTGATTCTTAACTAAAATGATCTGCCGGATTCTAATTTTGAGGTCGCGAAAAGATTGGGAATTGCGAAAATGCCGGAAAATCGACTTTTTCTCAAATTTTCATAAATAAATTTTCGACCATTTTTAAAACTTTTCTCGTTGTATTTCAGCAACGAAAAGAGTTAGAGATCTGTTTTTTTCGTGGAATATACACTGAAGTGTGCTGATCATCGCAGTGCACTCACGTTGCCTCTACAATTTTCCAATTTTATGAAAAAAAAATGGTTTCTTGCTAGACCGCAAATTTGTGTATTGTATTTTTCATGCACTGGTTAAGTAATCTTATTTTTCGGAATTATCATATACATATGCGAGACCAACCACGGACAAAGGCTCGAAATTATTTTTGGTGAAGAAACAAAACATTAATGTTCTTGCTGAAAAAAGTTACGGGGAGTTAAAAAGTAACAATAATTCGTGAGCGCAAGCCGCGCTGAGTCGTGCAGTAGTGTGCGGGCGTACAAACGCTACATTAATATCGAGAACATTCGTATTTTTTATTCCGACAAATTGCATTTCCCTTCACATAAACATGATATTATACATTGCACATTAGATTTCATGCATGCACACGTAAAATTTTTACATTTACAGAACTGTGTTATAGTAACTCAATCCAGTTTAGAGCTATTTGTGAATGTTATTGGCATAATAACGTCATTTTCCATGTACCATCCATATTCCAGGATGTTTTGGAATATTTGGGCTTATTTTCCAAGCCGTTTTATATACAGCACACTGTAGAAAAGCTCTTTTAACATGAAAGTTAAATGCGTTTTCCGTAGGAGGCAGATCTCTGAAAGCAAAACATATCATTTTTCTGATGAGACAAAAATTGGGTCAGTGAGTGATTATCGACGTGAAAGGGTCTCTAGGGGACCGGGACGACAAGAAAGACTTACTTTTGCCAGAAAAGTTGTTCCTTATCAAGGCGGAACAGTAATGTTTTTAGGGGGAGGGGTATAATATATGGTCGTCGCACTCCACTTATTCACGTGCCGCAAACCATGACGGGAAACAATTACGACCAAAACATTATCCAACCGATCATCCTTCCATTGGAGAAAATTTCGTTTTTATGGATGATAACGCCACGCCCCACCGCACAAGAAGGGTTGCCAATTTGCTACAGGAAGGGAATATTCCAAGAATGAATTGGCAACAAACTCACCTGACTTAAATCCTTGTGAGAACGTGTGGGTTATGCTAAAAAGGGCTATTTTAAATAGAGATAACCCCCCTTTCATCCTTCAGGAGCTAATTGTTGCTGCTCAAGAAGAATGGAATAACATACCGCAGGAAGCCATTAATAACCTTTTTATTGAAATGTAAAGACGTGTAAATGTTGTGCTCGAGAACAGAGGAGGACATACTTGTTATTGACATATTCGTTTCTCACATTCATTTTTCGAAGATTTCGGTCTTTTCAAAAAAAATTAATTCGGAATTTTCTTAAATTTAATTCCCGGCCGTGTACTCTTTCCATGAAAATAACCTTACATGTGATACAGCATTTCAATAAAATGTAGAATTGAATCCACACATTTGTTATAATTATTTTTGTTTACGTATCAAATTAATTCAGGGGGCCAAGAGTTTCGGCTATGTATTATAAAGGATAAAAGCGCCCAAACCCATGTCGCTACCTATCAATCCATCAGCGCGGCTAGCGCGCACGTATCATTTGTGTTTTAACTCGCTGTAACTTTTTTCTGCAACAACATTAATGTTTCGTTTCTTCACCAAAAATAATTTCGAGCCTTTGTCCGTGTTTGGTCCGTGTATATTAATTCCGAAAAATAAGATTACTTACCCGGTGCATGAAAAATACATTACACAAATTTGTGGTCTAGCAAGAAACCATTTTTTTTCATAAAATTGGAAAATTGTAGAGGCAACGTGAGTACACTGTGATGATCATCACGCTTCAATGTATATTCCAAGAAAAAAACAGATCTCTAACTCTTTTCGTTGCTGAAGTACAACGAGAAAAGTTTTAAAAATGGTCGAAAATTGATTTAGGAAAATTTTACGAAAAACCGATTTTCCGGCATTTTCGCAATTCCCGATCTTTTCGCGACCTCAAAATTCGAATCCGGCAGATCATTTTACATAAGAATCAGCTTAATTTTCTTGTGTGTATTCGAGTTGTATAGAGCGTGTTAACGCATCTTTCAGGCGGTCTGCTCCCCGACTATATAGATGTTTCTTATCGATAGTTTCCTACTTCTACAACTGACAATCAACAGGGACATGAAAGGATGAAGTAAGTCAGAATATTTTGACAAAACGCCTTGCGCAGAAGCAGGCAAAAATGAAATCACGGACGACCACGCGTATCTTCTTGCACTATGCTTCAACTGATTATTATTGACTAGTGGGCCCGGCAGACGTTGTCCTGCCTAAAATTACTTTTCGTATTGAAATTTTGTATAAAAAGTGAATTTTGTTTCATTAATCAAATCGTTTAATCAATGTGAAACATTTTTCTCCATTTGGAGTCAAATTCTGATTACGTTTTTGTATTACTGCAAGGCTTTCTACAGTTGGAATAGCGGTCTCTTCACGATCACGCAAGTAAATTGGTTTCCAAATATTAAAGGAACCACTCGATTTTATACCATTTAGCAAAAAGCTCAAAAAAGCTCCGAATTCGATATTTTCATTCATGTAACTTCAACCCCAAAGCGGGGCCTTTTAAACGGTATGTATTTTGACACCACCTTCTATTTAAAAAATTAAGGTTTCCGTCTTCCCCCGCTTTGAGGTTGAAGTTACATGAATAAAACTATCGAATTTAGATGTCCCACCAAAATCGACGTGTCCTAGTTTTTTGCGTAAAAATGGTGCTAAATGGTATAAAATCGCACTTACTCTTTTCAGTGGGCCACCCTGTGTATTTATATTTAATCTATCACTAAACTGAACGGGCGGCTTGTAATTTTTAGATTTTCATTTTTTTCAGCGGTCTGGTCAAGTCGCTTTGGTAATGGCGATAGCTTGTTATTTAGAAGCCATTAGTACTTTTCACTATATTTTTTAACTAAAGCGTGCGCCCGTGGTGGATATGGCGCTTTCGGTGAATGGACAATGTATTAGTGTACGAAGAGAACAACGTTGATTATTTTTTCTTTGTTGTTCACGCACTGCATATCAATTTTTGGGACTTTCTGGCAGACTCAGAGGATAATACTCTTAGTCTTAGACATAAGTCATGAACAAGTGCGTAGGTAACTTAATGTGAAATGCTCAGATTTGGGCTGGTAAACATGCCATATCATTTTTTACCAGCAAATGGAAGACTGCATATAAAAATGATGGTGCAAATTGGCAATGATGTGCTAGCGGTTTTCTTTCTAGGTATATTTACGAGTTGAGCCTCTAACTGTTAAGCAAATTGTGTAATTTGAGAAAATTTATGTTTTCGAAATTCAAATATTAGACAAGAGGGGTGTTATCGTTTAGTAAATAGTAAAGCAAAATATTAAAACCAAAGTTATTTAGTGTTCGTGTTGATACGGAAAAGTAAATATGTATATGGAAGTAAAACTAATAATGAATAAGACCGTTTAATAAGGAAGTTGACAAAATCATTCGAGCTTGTAAATTTTGATGTAATACTGGGGCGAACGAACTGTAAGAGCTTAAGTGCGCACGGTACATTTGCTTGAGAAGAGCCAAGCCAAGGTGGGTTCGCTCGAGTGCCTCCGATATGCAAGCCTGCTTACCTCCCAATGTGTTATGTGTAGCCCATGATCAACAGAGCGGTTTCAGAAATCGCGATAATTTGTGCGTGATTCACCAGTTCTGATCTCTAAAATAATCCTTGCATGCTTAATATCTTATATCTAGTAAGTAGGTACCTTCTGCACTTGATCACAAAGTTCTTAACTACGCATTTAAGTAGTAGTATAAGTATGTATTCAAGTTTGCGAAGTTGTTGTTGCCCAATTTTGAAGTCTGTAGGCTAGGGCTTTAAGCAAATAGCAAGGCTGACAAATTCTATACTAATAGACACCAAGATCATGTATTCGGCATACGTACTTTATTTCTAAAATAAAAGACGTGCCTTTTTCTCCCACTTTTCAAGGTAATTTTGTCATAATAACATCATTTCTCTTTTGACATGAAGTCAAAAAAATTTTTTGGCGTATCGCGCCAATTAAATTGCATGAAATTTAAACGTCAAATTATCTTGCGCACGTGAGTAAACTTATCAATTAGATACTGTTTCTGTAACTTGATAATAATTTACTTTGACAGCTACTTGACTAAATAAACCGCACGCACTTATTTTAAAATATTTTCCTAAGTTTATTTTAAGGTGTCGTAGGAAAAATAGTGTACATAACTCGATGGAAAGTGTATTTCCTATAAACTCGCGTGATTTCACGCTCGTATGAAATTTGTCACTTTTCATGCTCGATACGTAATATACTATTACGGAACAAGTTGCAACAAAGGCAAGAATAAGCACTTTCCAATAATTTGATAGTTTTTGTGTTACTCAGTTTTACATTGCAATATAACCAATGAGTTCAAAGATATTGAGTTTAAAATTACAATTTTTACATAATGCCCAGATGTCAACTGAAAAGCGGCTAATTTCCAGATCAGGGACAAGATACTTCCAGATTTCTTGAAGCTTCAATTTCAAATTTTATGATCTGTCACAAATTTTTTGTTTCTATTCCAAATCCAATATAAATTGTAATTTACGCTTTCAGGTATGTTATTCTTTTGATTTTCCCATAATTTATTCTCACGTTGGAGCAAAACAACCTTCAAACCCAACCAAAAATTTTGATCTTCCACAAAGTTTGGCAGCAAATTCCTGTGCTGTTGCTTTCACAGCACTCTCGGCGGCCGGTACTGAATTGCCTGGCGTGGTACCTGTCTTGGTGGAGTTAAGAAAAGGGGTACTTGCAGCCTGAAACGGCTGCTAACTTTGGCCGCTGTTTTCACGCCGGTCATTTTAACCGGGGTGAACTCACCATTCACTATCATAAACAAACAATATCGTTCACTTTTAATATGCAAACAATTCGATCGATTACTATTTTTCGTCTGAATTTTATCAACAGTAACTTGACCAGTACTTTTTATTTTGCCGGATAAATTTCTGTTTTGAACGAAATTTTGTTGCCAGGCAATTTGACGAATAAAACTGACAGTCAGTAAGAGCGCGGAATTTGAAGCCTGAGCGTTCTTGTAAATTTTATGAGTCGAATTGCCGTATGGAATTATTCAGCAGCATTTGATATAAATTAAATAATAAAGTTTGTGGATATGTAATCTGACGACTAGGCTCTAGTGGTCTGGTGATTTAAAAGACTGCTTTTATTAAAATGAATAGAGTGGCTACCAGAAGTAAGACGTCTTTATGGGACAGTGGAGGACATAACTTTTCGTAAGAGCAGGTGTAAATACATCTATCGATACCGATGTTTCAAAATGTCAATACAAGTATTTCTATTGTCAACATGTATGGATATTATTTGGATTATATCGATATTCCGACATGTCGATGTTTCGATATATTTTTGATTCGGTATCAAATACGTGAAATTAATGGGAGAGTCAGATAAACTATCACAGAGCGGGTGGTAAAGAAAATAAAAAGGTTTTCGACTTTGTGCGTCACTTGGTGGAATAAGGAAGTATTTATTACATAAGTAATTGTCTATAGTGATGTAAGAGTGTAGGATAGACTGCATAATTCAGTTTCAGAATCACAAAAGTGCCGCCATAAGCGGTATTTTCACCAGGTTTAAAATAAATGAGTAAATGTTCGATAGGCAATAAAGAAAACCGGAAGAGAAACTGTCTAGAGTATTTTTTGCACTCAAAAACGTTGCAAAAATTTTTTTCTAGGCTCAACAAAATTTAATAGTAGTAATCGATACCTATAATATCGGTGTACATTGACATTATTATAATTATCTCAGTTACAGGCGATTAAATTAAATTTTAATTATCTGTAGGATAAAAACATTTATTTATTTCCTTGCTCATTTATTGCTTTCGATTAAGTGAGCTATCCTCTTTGAAGAGCCTGAACCAAATTATTAGGGGCCTGCGGTACATCACATTGTTCCATTTCAAATCGAGTCAATGATTCCATAATTCAGCTCTGTATTGTATGTAGATGAGCTGGGTCTGGCCGGGAAGCATCATGTAGAATTGTAGAGGACCCTCGTGGATAGCTATATCTATTAGCAGTTGCAGAGAACGCGTCCGTAATGTGTACATTCTGCTTTGAGGGCGATTTTAATCTGCCGAAGTGATGTGGTAGTTTTCTGTTTTTGGGGTTCACCTTTTTGGCTTTTATGTGCTTAGTTAGCATGGGCTACATCGATGCAAATTACTAAATGCGAAATGGATTATTTCTATAGCCGGCAACCACATACTCTGATGCACACAAAGATTATTAAAAGGTCTATAAATAGAAATTGTATATTTAGTTAGATCAGTACTGCTAGTGAAAAACAAGTTTTACGCAAATTAAATTATTTAAATTATTTTTTTCATCGTCAAATTGGCCAATAGAAACATTTAATTAGGATCCCGTAGCGTGTATTATTTCGGTAATTTCGATAATATTGCTTGCTGATAAGTTGCGAATTTGTCGATGCATTATTTTAATTTATAATCTAGTTACTTTAGTACCTGCCAAACGTCAAATATTCCCAACACCTTTCTTTGTAAATGAATTAATTGAAATAAAATTCGTTTTGAACTTACGTTGCTTCGATTCAAAAAATAATCTTGTTGAATATAATTCGTGGTCTGGAATTTTTAGGTAATTTTACTCAAGCTGTTGCTTTTACTAACCACTTTTGTAAATTTGACAGAAGATCACTCGCGCAAGCGCTCGTGATCTTTTAACTGTCAAATGTACACTCGTGGTCATCAAGCAACGCAACAGCTTTCGTAAAATTTCCGACTATCCCAGACCACTTATTGTATTGCTACAGATAATTCAACGCATTCATTATTCCATTAATCAAGTCCTAAGACTGCTATGCCCGAATTAATTTTACGTTGTTTTCAACTAATCAGTCGCGGTTATCCATTTGTTTTGTTTTAAATTTAAATTTTTTTTCTTACCCCTTACGTACCATTATATTACATAGTTTTATTCTTACTGTCATGCTATATAAGTCTCTGTCAAAACTGCTTCCAATTAGTCCAAACGCTATTTATTACACGCCATATAAATAAATAAACAAATAAATAAATAAATGAATGGTTATTTATAGCCAAAACTGTACGTTTTGATGAAATAGCGTGAAAATGATTTCTGAATAACTGGAGTGGGCGAAAATTGCGTATTACATTTTAAATGGGGGAAATTAGTGCGTAATAATCTCTAGCGAGATATATCAGTGACGTAGCAGTTCCCCAAGTGCGATATTCGAGGCCCTAGGTTATCTTGTTAATATTTTCTTATTACGTGCATGATGAAACTGGAAGCCCAAATTAAATCTTCCGCCCCTTAGCTTCCTTCAATCAAGTGTTATATAATGATAATTACAAATGCCCTCCCTCTAAATTAATAGCGAAACAAGGAATATGTAGAAATCCTTTCAGACGGAATATGTGCGGTATTCTATGGGATGTGGAAGTGTGGTAGGCCACATTCTGATAATCCCGCACGGCTTGCCGTCTATTGTCTCAGATCTCGGAAGCAGTTCATTGATTGAGAATCTACTATATCAGATTCCTACCTTATTATTCACGGTTTGGTGCTTTTCGAGTGGCTTTTCGTTGCTAAGCGATTCGCTGGAGTTTTTCCAACTATGCAAATAATAATATAATAGAAGCATGTTGGATAGGTAGGTATAGGCAACGAGTAATTTTTATTTCCACATTTATGCATATTTGAGCATCATCTTGGTGAATAAATTATTGGAAATATTTCAAGTTTACTGAACCTCGTTTTCTGACTTCATATAGGCATAAGTGGCGTATTTTCGATTATATCAAATGAGCAACTCTGTCTTTAGTAGTGGTCAATGCTCAACTTTCCGAACTTATACAAACGAAGTTTTTTAAGGAAACTTATAGTATGCCATTGTACTCTACCTTTCTGCACATGTTACAAGGAAATACTTCAGATATCACGTAGTTGACCATTACATAAAACGTTCGAAGCTGACGTGGCGATTGAGAGGGTTAATTTGGACTTAAATAATTTTTCAGATTCTGCAAGGCGGCATTCATTAATTCTTAACCCTAACAAATCTAAAGTAATGCTTTTTGTTGGGTTGGATAGACCTGTTCTTCGGGAGCAGGTAATTGAAAAATTGTCAATTTGAGTTAATAATAACAGGTTGGAATTGGTGGATGCTGCTAAGAATCTTGGAGTTTGGTTTGATGTGACAATGAAGTTCAATTTACACATCTCTAAATTGATTCAGGCTGACTTTCTGAACTTGAAATTAATTTACAACATAAGGAAAATATTAGACGTTAAAGCTAAAGTGTTGCTCCGTGATTCGCTAGTTCTTTCCATTTTTCAGTATGCTTCCAGTGTATACGGACCCTCTCTAACCAGTAACCTAAGCAGAAGAATACAGTTAGTTCAGAACTCATGTCTGAGGTTGATTTTTGGCATTCGTAGGGGGCAACATATTAGTCACAAGCTTAAATGTGTGCCTTGGCTTAATATGGAGTCTAGACGGTTTCTACATGCTGCATGCTTTTATCACAAATTACCAATTCATAAATCACCACCGTATTTGTATGATAAGATTACGTATCGCACTGATGTGCACAATATTAATATTCGTCGAAAAAGCCTGTTGTCTGTTCCTAGGCATAAGCATAAATTTTTCGAAAGATCATTTTCTTATCAAATATGTAAGGTATTCAATTCAGTTCCATCAGAATTTAAGAGCATGACTCCAAAGAGGTTCAAGTCTTCACTGAAGAAATATGTGCTCCACCCTTGACGCATCTCTCTCTTTTTTGTTTGTTTTTTGTGTTTTCTCTTTTTCTTCTCTCTTACCGTTTTGTGTTCGGTTCGTGTTCATCCTTGATCGGCGGTATAATAGTATAAGCAGTATTGGTCAACCCATGCCAAACATGATGCACTTATTTTTAATTTTTTTCTTTAATGAGGTTAAATGGAAGAACAACGATCAGATTGCCTGGCGACTGTGAGCTGAACTTCGCCTCTTCGAAGTATTGCATTTATACATTTTGTTTTTTTAATCTTATTTTACTGTTAGTATCCCTGTGCAATATGTTAGAATGAAGACGTTTATTATTATTATTATTATATTGTCCGCATGGTGTAGTCACACTTAATTTCAGTAAGAGCACAGATGGCGTTTCCTGAATAAATATTCCATGCTTTTGTTGAAAATAAATTAGAATACACTAAGCCGATCCGTTCCATGAATTGGATATCCTTTTCATGAAATGGATGATTTCATCAAGTGAGTAAGACATGCATATACATATACCTAGGTAATTCTGAAACCAATCTGACACACAATTTTGTTCTGATTTCTGCTATACAGAGTGATTCAGAACGGGCGTGCCAAATTAAAATGGGTGCAAGAGGAAATCCAAATAAGACTAAAAGTTTAAATGAACATATGTTCTAAAGTGACTACTAACAAAGATACAGGGTGTAGAAGTTTTAATATTTTTTAAATATTTTTTTATTACCTTAATAACTAGGAAAGTTATTGAGTTGAAATTTAAGGCGTCGTTTTCATTTGCCAAATTCTAATTTTCCAAAAAAATTTGCTCTGCTAGCCCCATCAGTAGCCTTGCTACGGGGTAGGCCGTTTATTTATTTCCCCAATTCAATGTTACGCCACTGGCGAATGCAGGTGATATTAATGTATTTGAAATATACGTTCAATTTGGGAAGAAATTGGTATCTACAAAATTTTTCGTAAAATGCTTAGTTTTTGAATGAAATAGCTTTTTGTGAAATCGTGCACATGCACTGAAATGTTCCATAATGCAATAATGACTTCACCGGTGTGCAAGGAAAGTGAAAATTGAAAAAAAATAGTTTATTTATAATAACACTAACAAAACTAACAAGAAGAACGAGAAAACACATCAACTATTACATTATGATATTTAAAAAAATATTAAAACTTTTACACTCTGTATCTTTGTTAGTAGTCACTTTAGAACATAATATGTTCATATAGACTTTTCGTCTTATTTGGAGTTCCTCTAGCACCCGTTTTAATTTGGCACGCCCGTTCTGAATCACCCTGTATAGCATGTATTAAACTTATCTTTATTCGAAATGCCTATTTACATTTTAAAAAGTCAAAAATGGTGTCATTTATTTTGTTTTAATTGTCTCCGCTCGAAATTTGGCTTTTCTAATAAGTTAAAACTATCAGTGCGTAAACACACTTTAGTTATTTAATGATTGTAAAATGCATTTTACAAACGAAGAGTGCAGAAACATTGCAGAAGTATGTTTTTCAGCATAGTGCTTCTCAGCATGATTATTAGAAAAACGTCCTGGCAATCGTGTTCCTGGTAAGAAATCATTAACGTGCGTCGCCCATGAGCGTACACTGAATAACTAAAGACATTTCTGCAATTCCCTTGTAATTCCTGCAATTCCTCACTAATTCCTGCAATTCCCCAAACAATTCCTGCAAATTTATGTAATTCCTCAAGCTTGTACACAAATTCCTCTATTTATGTGTAATTCCTTTTAATTTCCCGCAATTCCTATCTAATTCATGCAATTCCTCAAGTAATTCCCCCAATTACCCATGTAATTCCTGCAATTCCCCATGTAATTCCTGCAATTTATATTTGTAAAGATGATGCAATAATTTACAGCGCATGCGCAATCGTTAGTAAACATTTCTGCAATTCCCTTGTAATTCCTGCAATTCCTGTGCAAGTCCTCACTAATTCCTGACTAATTCCTGCAATTCCCCAACAATTCCCCAAACAATTCCTGCAATTCCCTACAAATTTATGTAACTCCGTACTAATTACTCTGCAATTCCTCAAGCTTGTACACCAAAATTCCTCTTCGGTTCACCCCTCGGGCATTATATTCAGGTAAAATAAATTTTTGGAATATTTGAAAATACTTTGTTTTGGAATCCGGAGTAAAGGGATTTTTTTCAACATGGCCATTGATCAATGTGTAACTTCCTCAATAAAATGTGGCACTTCATCGAAATTATAACTATACAGGGTGTCCCATAACTCGCGCACCTCCTTGAAGGAGGGCAGCATTGCGGTAGCACTCCCCGTATATTAGAATCATTTCGAAATAATCATTGTTGGAATTATTTTGAAGGACAGACTGCAGGTATTTAAGAGGAAGATCAAGTTCCAGATATGTATATTTTTTTATTTATAAAATTTAAGTTAAGTTGCCTGTAGATATATTAAACTGTTCCAACCACTGCACGATTTTTTTCAGTTACCTAATCGTCTTTTACAGGCGGCAATATGATTTTGAGGTACGACAACTTTTAAGGTTTCATCTCTAGTACAAAGTTGCACCTGAAAGTCAGGGTTGGCAGCTTTTAAATTTTCAGTGATAAAAGGTAGGTAGATGCCCATGTGGGCATTCCGCTTACAACGGTACATAAATGATAATTCAATTTGGGATTCATAAATTATATTCCACAACGAATAAAAATTTTAAAAATGTTGGGCTTAGCGTGCAATAATTACTGGCAAGTTCCTATACTCAAGAGTCAAGGATGTACTGAGACCGGCCCTGGGCGATTGCTGTTTAAGTTGCCACGTGCAAATGTATCCAGATGTATCCAGATGCCGGCCAGAGAAATGAAATATTTATTTTCAGAGCTGAAGCTAGGAAATATTAATTTTGTACGTATACGCCATCTATGAAATTTGTCAATTACTATGAAATTAAAAACCACTACTGCGTGGAGTCTTGAGTTATTCAGTCTACGCCATGAGTTAACTCGGTCCTTTTCTCTTGAAGACATGGAACTGCGTAGTTATTTTTCGAAGAACCCTAAATATTCGATAAGAGATGCTAGACATTTTGACATTTTCCACATCTTGGTTCAACGAGTTTTAAATAGAAATCATTTAAAGGTGCATAAAATAAATGCAGTCCAAAAACTATTTGAAAGGGATGAACATCAAAGAATGCGATTTTGCCAACCCATGCTCAATAAATTGAATGATGATCCTAACGTTTTTAAAAATATCCTTCGAAGTGATGGAGCAAAGTTTACTACAGCTGGTATGAATCATAGAAAACATAATCACGTCCGGCCAGGACAGGACCCTCGTGAAATATAAGAAAAGCCGTTCCAGGGCCGAAGAAGCATGAATGTAAGATGTAGGTTATTTTAGACAGCTGAACGTATAGTTTTTTTCTTTGATGGTAATTTGACGGCGACGCCCATGAGATACATATGTATGTAGCATGCTTAAATATGTTATATTTTGAAATTTCAATGGTCAATTGATACACTAAAATTTTTTATATACAGTAGTGAGCCCCTTAAGCCCTGGTTTTTAAGAACTTTCCGCCGACGCAATTGCGCTGACGGACTCCGTCGACGCATTGCACTGGGGGACTTTGCTGAAATCAAACCTGCATAATTTGGTTGTTGCTAAGTTACGCCAAAAAAAAACTGAAAATTTTCTGCCGTTCAAACAGCGACAGACTTAAAATACAGCAAACGGAATTCCGTCGACGGAAAGTTGTTAAAACCAAAGATTTACTGTTGAAGTTCCTAACTAGGCATACATTTTATTGTAGACCTCTTATCAACGAAAATAAGAATCAGTATTTTTAGAGCAAAAGTACTTGCTGCCAACCGAATAAGATGAAATTGAGCCAATATAATAAAATAAATTTCCTAACTGCATTAACATACGTATTTGTGTATCCTCAGTTACTTAGAGGCGTTCCTACCATAAGGACATTCCGTGCAAAACACGCAGGCGGCCGAATTTGTGGGTGGCCGGGCCGGTAGCCAACCAAAATTAAAATTAATAAAGAAACAGAAATAATAACAGGAACTAACGCCGTCAATAGTTTTGCCATATACAATATACTGGCATTGCTTTGCACAACAAAACGAAGCCACCGTGCGCCGCGATTTGACGGCACCTTTTCGGATTGCGGCAATGGCTTTATCAGGCGCACTGCCGCCGGTTTCAAAGATACGCCGTGAGGCGAACTACCCAAAACCCCAGTAAAATAAAATTTAAGTCAGTTTAGTTTATACACTTCCAGGAGACAGTTCGCGAATTCAGGCTCAGCCGTTCAGCTTCTCATTTTGTAGTTTGTAAAAGGTATGTTTCTGTTTGTGTGCATCGTAACATTTTTTGAAGTGAAACTTCTTTTGTCTCGGTAGAGTAAGTTCCTGCGTTGGCAAATGCGAGCGTCACGAAAAGTGAAACGAATGGAGGGGAGCAGTCTGAGAAAACGGGCAGAGGAGAAAGGGAATATCGAACGCCCCACTCTTTAGCCACGCTTTCTCTCATGCTTCGTGCTCTTTCGACAAGATCTGGAACAACGATTGACGCAGTATTTTGTAGATATTTAATTTAGATAGACTTCAATCTCGAACTTTTGTATCCTATTTTGGCTATCATTTCAGTTTTAAATTTGAGTGAAGACATGGAAGTTGATGAATAAAAATATATTTGAAACTCATAAATGCATACACTGTTACGTTTGAAATTTACCCTAACACCTTTTATTTAGATACTTTTCATGTGTTCTGATTTTCCTATCAATATTTCTGTAGGTGCTTTCATTGTTGACCCTCTTGGCTATCTATCTCTTAAGTTTTCGATCCGAGTCTGTCCCTGGTTTTTGATTTCTTCCCCAAGTCTCTTGTTTCGTAATTTTATCAGCTTTCTATCTAGAATATTTCACTCTCAGTTCTTGAATTTGCTCCACTTACCTTGTTGTTTCTATTTTTCGTATTTCAGCTGATGTTTTTATGTTCCTTTATTCTGTGCTTTCGTTCTTGTCACCCACCTCGAACCTGGACTCTGCCGGCGAAATTCTCTCGTTAGTTAGACTGAATGTTGCTTATCCTTGATAGTTTCAGTCTTCTGAATTTGTTTAAGGAGATTTACTGTCATAACGTTGTTATTTAGGCATCTTTTTATGATCCACCTTGTCCGGATATTTTAGGTTAGTTCGCTTCTGTCACTGTCATCCGTGTAGGGCATTTTTAGTTCCCCTTCTTTATGTTCGGAGGGTCAGTGGCGTGCCGGTCTAATTTTCCTTTCCGTCTTGAGTCTTTGATTCGTTTACGTCTCTTATACTTTATTCTTTCGTCTCGCAATGTCTCTAGAGGGTGTCTATGAGCATTATCTTGCTTTATTTTGGGACGGTAAGTCTTCTTTAGCCTCCTGCTATTCGGTTTATTGCCCCCCCCATTCATTGACGCTATTGGAATTTTTGAGTTTCTAGGGGAAATTTGGGTACTTGTAATTTTCATGGAACCGACTCGCACTATCTTCTCGGTGCGCGCTTTTTTTGATTTCCGATTTCCGTACAATCTTGTCTTTTCTCATGCTTGCTTCGACGTGTAGTGTAGGGTAATTTGGAGAGTTTTGACAATTTTTGATTGTGCTAGCCTTTTCATTGGGATTTTCTCCAAACCTATTTTGGGACCTCGATTCATCGTTATTTTTGGATTTGGAATCGTCGTCTGGCCTTTTTAAGGGATTTAAACTCGCGTTTTGAAGTTTGGCG
Source organism: Xestobium rufovillosum (assembly GCA_963966045.1). Classification (NCBI taxonomy): domain Eukaryota; kingdom Metazoa; phylum Arthropoda; class Insecta; order Coleoptera; family Ptinidae; genus Xestobium; species Xestobium rufovillosum. Next base: position 40,372,400 of record OZ014494.1, on the reverse strand, counting down.
TGCTTTTGGCAAAAAAACCCCCACGAGGTAAGCGAGATATTTTTCCTTCTTTCATTTATTTCAATCATCTAAGTGCCGTGTTTCCTTTCTACTCTTTTGTTTCTTGATTCGGTTATGTTATATTTTAGGGTTTTTTTTGGGGGTTTAATTTTCATCGAGCGATTTACCTCCATCGAGAAGTGCCGTATTCGCCTCCTGGGGCTTGCTGCAGCACGTGCCGCGAAGATTTTTGAAGCAGCTGACCTCCTCCATCTATCTGTATATAAGGTCAGAAATTTTGGTATGTTTTCTACCGTTTGTGTCGCCTGTCCGTTTGGATCATCGTGTCCAGCGGCTGGTTTTATGTAGATACCTGGTCACGGCTTGTTTGTGACCACCCCGTTTATGTAGTTTGTTCATTTATTTGTAAATTCATTAATTTAATATCTTACAGTAAATTTGCGTAGTTCATTTGTTTAATAGTTTAATTCAGAGTTCAGTAATACATTATAGTTGTTTTTTTGTCAATTTGATTATACTTTTTTGTAGCTATTTTCTAAATTCAATTCAATTAATTGTTTTTTTGTGTCGTGATTTTGTCACATCCGATACTCCCGTTTGCGCCTCATTGCGTTTTTTTAGGTAGCGTGCGTGTGATAGACCCGTCGGTGCGCCGGGCGAGTGGAGCTTCACCCGTGTTGCGTATTTATCGTGTCATCGGCGCCTATTTTTCTTGTTCTTTTTTTGAGAGCGTAGCGTTAGTACCGGGTGCTTCGCGTCACTATAAGTAATTTGCTAATTAACCTTTCTGTAATTTTTTTTTAATTCATTAATTATTTCAACGTGTAATTTTCCACATTTCATTTACCAGCTGTTTTTTTTAATATACACTATTGAAATTGACCATTTTGACTACGTTTTTTTTTGTTTTGTTACCCCCCTTTTGTGTACCAGTGGCTCTTAGGAGTTGTGGCCACTGCGTTTTGCGTAAGTATTTTGGAGGATCTGTCGACAACTCCTTGGCGCCCCTTTCTGTTATTAGCCCACGCCCATCTTCGGCTTTGAGTATAGCTGCGGCCGTATCCTCCATTGCGACGTTACGTCATCGGTGACGTCACAACACTCCAATCATCTGTTTAACCTACAAATTTTTCATTCCTCTATAATAACGTTGAAGTTTCACTTCTATCGCGTGTGGTGACCACGCACCCTGTTTTTTGTACGGGGCAATACACCACTAAAGTAGCATGTCACAAACGTCAGATTTTCATTCCAAACAAAACAAAGCCATGTGCTACCTGACGTTTTAATCTAACCTGTGCAATAAAATTATAGTACTTTTCAAGTCCAACACACAAATTGAAAATAAGTTGTTTTCACTGCAAAACTTCTATAATTATAATGCAAAAATTAGCTCAAGACGTTGTAATTAAAACTGATAAACGACTAAATGTCAAATGACACGTGCTTTTGTTTAGAATGAAAATTTGACGTATGACGGAGTTACTTGTGCACTGTACTCTCTGATAACTGGAGATGACCGATAGAAAAACAAAAACATAATGAATTATGTGGAAACTCATTTTTTTTTTAATTTTCGATTATGGGCGGATTTCTTAAATGTTCACACAGGCGGCCAGAGGGCTAGGAACGCCCCCTTACTTACTTTATAAATTATAATCTGCCTTATTGCATGAGTTAATATTTCTGTCCGAGGAAAAATAACTGTACACTTTAAGCTAAGTAATTCAGAACGTAGACGTTTATATTAAGCTGGTGTTTGAAAAATTACCAAAATTATCCTATAAACTGGAATATCCAATCAATTCATAAAATGTGTTCTCTAAGTTTAAGCTTAAGCATACTGTCAACAAGGATTGCATTACGGAATGATTTTGATATCAATAAGTATCAAACTTTAGGACGTATCCTTTGTGGACACAATAATAGCTTTTCGAGTAGTGCCGAGTTGGGCTGTCGAACAAGGAGATTTGATCCCTAAATATATCATACGGATTCATCGGAGGTCCAATTAGGGGCAGTATTAAAGGGCATTAGGGCATGAGGTGACCTATGCGACCCCGAGGGAAGCAAATTTCCTCGATGTCCGTACTCCCCTTAACTTATATCTGCGTAGCGCGAAGATACTTTTGCCATCAACAGAATTCAATCACATGAGCTTTGAAAAGCTTTGCTTTTGATCTGCATCATATTAGGTATGTTTATGTAATATTTTTATCCGAGGAATTTCGCTCGTAGGCTTACGCTGTCCCATTATCCTTTATTAGGACATGGAGTATTATGCTTAGTGGGTAGGAAGTACGTGTATAAATAAGAGAGCTCGTTACTGTAACCAGCAGACCGCGGTAAACGAACTGTTCGCTTCGGTTTTCAGAAACTCGATAGCGGCGTATTCATCGCTACAACAATGGACCTGTCATGTAATTGGTCGTTAGATTTGAAAACTTGTTTACAAGAGAAATTTCTTTTTAAAATTACGTAGAACGTTGCGTTGCCCAATATACTTTCTTTGAATGGAATTGATAACAACTTTTTCTCGTCGTGCATGTAAATTGATAAAATTCAGTACTTAAATGCATGAGTTGTACTGAACCGTTCGAACAACTACTCCATCAGACATTGAGTTATGGAACTAAATCCAGATTTTGTATATACCACGAAACCTTATTTCAATGTCTGATTGAGTACTCACCGGAGGAGTAGTTGTTCAAGCGGCCCAACGCCGTTCGTCTCTTCTCTTCTTTATAATTCGGTATTAATAATTAGTTATTAGCTCTTGCTGATACCCAATCAAGTCAACATTATAATCTATTCCTGAAGACGTCCGCCACGTGATCAATGGACATCGTGTGGCTTAAGGGTGCGGAATTTGAGCACTAAAAACGGCACATGTAGACACATTTTTATTCCTGCACCATTCTGAAATTAAAGTAGATAGGGCGTTAAATAAAAAAATATTTATCAATAAAGGATCAACTTAGAGACTTCCACTACTTTTATAGTAATATTTTTCGTTCGCCTTAAATAAATCTCCCTCAAATTATTGAAAAATCTGTCATAAAACCGCCATAAACTCGACACCTTTTTTTACTATTTGTACACATATTTATCGCAATTAGAAAATCATTCCTTATTCATTTTCGACCAAGAACGTCTTGATACGTTACTTCGTTAAAACGGCGTATTAAAATGAAATTTATATTGCAATCTCTCGATTTTGTGAATATTTAGGCGAGTTGCACAGTAAACTGGACGTTTGACAGTGGTAGTGTGGCCGCTGCAATGCAGATGGCGGTGACTCTTCAGTTTATTCTAAAATTTCTAAATAGAAAGTAATAATTTAAAGATAGGACCGCTGACTAATCCTCCCAGATTTATTCGGTTGCCGCTAAAGCAAGAAACCTGGAAAATTCAAAGCTGTAGAGGGTCCGTGTGAAGAATTTTCAGCTGTGATTGAAACCAATCCTAATAGATTGTGACTAAAATTTTGCTCTCTCCTAATCACACTTTTGGGCGACAGGTGGCAGCACTTTATCGACTAACTAACAGCTGATAAATCGCAGCCTTAAGCGAAAAGCGTACATGCATTTGCATTTCAGCCCGCTCTCGCGCATTGTAGTAGTATACTGGCACAATTCTGCTTAAAATATGGCAATCATAAACTGTCATTTCAAATAATATGCATCTAAGAATTTATCTACTATTAATACATAATACAAATTTTTATGGCATTTATTTGAACGTTCTAATGGCATACTTCAATGCCCTTAAGCGCTAAGGAATGCTAAATTGACATTTTTTAGCGCACGCATATTGTGCCCAGCTATTAGTATAGCACAAGGGTGAATACAGTTGTCGCAAGTTTCGGGCCTACTTCATTGTAACTTCATGTAACGTGTCGTTTTCTTAGGGGGTTGTGGGAAATATTTTCAAGTGACACGCATGTTTTCGTTGGTAATATACGAAGTGCAATGATTATCATCGACGATATATCTACATACGAGCTGAATCGATACAGAAATTTACGTATTGCCCACCCCTAGTTATATGACATCACCGCTTTCCTAGGAAAACGTAGTTAACTCGAGAAGCAGTTAAAACGTTTAACTACCGTACCTTTTAAGAGATTTTTAAGGTAACAAATTAAGTGATGGCTTTTGAGCCCATTCGACAACTGCTGGTGGCGTTCTCTTCATGAAACTATCGTTGCAGTTCTCTACTTCCATTTTCCAGAAGAGTATGAAAGCCTTTGTTTTCAGTAAATGCCAAAATTTCAAAACTGCCTGCAACATTTTTTGAATATACCCGCGTTCCCGAGTTCCCTAGTCAAATTTTTGGCGTGTTTGTGTCTCTTCAGTCTGGCCCAAAACGGATCAACCATTTGGTTGCATTCTAGCATTACAAATATTTTTTGAAAAATTTCTTTGTAAAATTTTGCCAAAATACCAAAATCACAGAAAGTTGACGTGTTCGAGTTCTTTGAAAAGCCCAACCGGAGAGAAAATATTTCACTATTCCAAACTTTTGGTGCGCACTCTGCAAATATAAAGGAATCGATCAGTTCATATTTTGATATTCGCCATGAAGAATTTTGCATGATTGACTACTGCATCACGAGTTTATTGTGCTGTAGATGTATAAATCTTTTTGGATAATCTTTAAATTAATTTGAGATACATATACATAATAAACTTTAATAATTATTTTTTTCACCATTAAAATAAAAATTGTTTTCTTTCTAAATAATGCTTACTGGGTTTTAACAATAAATAATGCGCAGTAATATGTCCACAAAACAAACAAATGTAAACTGATGTAAAGAATAGTGGCTGCCGGAGACAACGACGCGGGCAGCACTTCAAACACAGACGTATCTGCCAGGTTTCATTCGAGGACCCTCGCTTGGTCAATTACCGATTGTCTCATTTCATCTGCACCGGTCTTGACTCCAACCGCTCCCCGCCATTGTCCGGGTGTTGGAAGGCTATAGTAAATCTACCAGGGAAAATATTACGTAACCATAACAACACATCCCCAGCTGCCCAAGAAAATAAAATTAATTTTACTAATCCTGCTGATAGGTACACCGGTAACCTCCACAGTTAACAAAATTGAAAAGCAGATTATAAATTTAGGAATTGGCGAGGAAGTTTCGTATATAATTAAAGTCGGGGTATATACGTAGTAGGTACTCTAAACAGTATTTATTGCAGAAAAAGTTTTAATCGCGACTTAAGAGGATTCAGGGTAATTTATTTAGGTACTTAATGATGTGGTAATAGAACATAAAGTGGGATATATATTTCAAATGAAGACTATGTTGAAAAAGGTTTCAATATTTAGGGGGCATGAATAATACGATAAAAAGCAAGTTTAAATAAATATTGGTCGGCAGACCAACCGCTTTCGAGCGATTTTCTTTTTCGATAGCTTAAACGAGTTAATTTGAATATTTTGTTTATTTTTCAATATTCAGCACTATATAAAAATTATCAAAGAAGAAGTTCGAAATCTCCTCTTTCAACATCGACACAGTATCTGCTATCTGCATCGTCTTAGAAGGGATCTGCGTACCCTTTCAAAAGAAACCGGTTTTGTTCGAATTGTTTGACAACTTTGTTCAATTAGGATTCTCTGCTTACTCTTAGGCAGCACCTGGACGAAACATTTCGCAGTAGATGGATAGGGAGAGGGGGGGTCCCATTCCATGGCCCCTAGGTCTCCCGACTTAACCACTTTGGATTTTTGCATTATTTGAAAGGGCGCGCAGATCCTTTCTAAGAAGATGTTGATCCTGTGTCGATGTTGAAGGAGGACATTTCGAACATCTTCTTTGATAATTGTTATATATATATGTAGTCGGTTTAGAACGTTCGACGACGTTGTCCGATTTCTATACTCCACCGCTTCCTGTCCTCCCACTGGCCGTCCTGAAGGTTACGGGCGCTCATTGCTTTTCTTATTCCTTCGTTCCAGTTCTTTCTCGGCCTTCCCCTTTTCTTGCGCTGCACCGGGGTCCAGTTCATGGCTTGCTTGGGCAGTCGAGATTCGTCCATTCTCTGTACATAACCGTACCAAATAAGTTGTTTCCTCTCGATGTCTCCAATGGCTGTGTCTTCCAATCCCATTCGTCCGAGCACTTCTTCATTTCTTATATGTTGTAATCTTGATATTCCCGCTGCTCGTCGTAAAGCATCCATCTCTACAGCCTCCACTCTTTTCCTGTTCCTCTCCGTCAGTCTCCACGTTTCCGCTCCATGCATAAGGGTTGTTTTAATTAAAGAATTGTATATGTTATGTTTCCGTTTCTTTGTGATGTTTTCGCTCCACAAGAAGCTGTTCAAGCAACCAATTCCTTGCTTGGATAATTCTTGCTCTTATTTCCTTGTCGTCAGTTCCAGATTTGTCAAAAATAGTCCCCAAGTATTTATACTCCTCACATCCTTCTATCTCTTCTTTGTCGTTAATCCGCAGTTTGCTCTTTCGATCACCTATGCATAAGTACTTTGTCTTTTGTATGTTTATCGATAGACCCCATTCCCCATATGTTTCTTTAAGTTTTCTGGCCATATATTCCAGATCCTCTTTGTCGCCCGCCACCACCGCCTGATCGTCCGCAAACTGTAATGTATATACTGTCGTATTTGTCAGAGGTACTCCCATTCCATGACATTTTTGTTTCCACTTTGATAGAGCTTTCTTGATATACATTTTAAATAGCGTGGGTGAGATACAACATCCCTGTCGAAAACCTTTAGTCACCCTGAAAGGTTCTGATAGTCTGTTACCGGTTTTAATCTTGGATTTCGAGTTCGCATATAGATCTTGTATGGCTTTGATAATCGTGTGGTTTATATTTGTATCAGCCAAAGTTTCTCATAATTTGCATAAGGGGATGTTGTCATATGCTTTAGTTAGATCTACTACCAGAATATGAGTCTCTTGGTTGGTGGCTGCTCGTTTTTCAATTATCTGTTTCAAACAGAAGATATTGTCGTTGCAAGATCTTCCTCCTCGAAACCCACACTGCTCTTCTTCCTCCGTATATTCTCTTTCGACAAGGTCTCTAAGTATTCTTCCATACAGTCTGCTTATTGTGCTTGTTATGGATATACCTCGGTAATTTTGACAGTTGTCATTGTTATGTAGTGTTAAATATTGAGTAATGAACAAAATACTTAAATTAACTCGTTCAAGCTATCGAAAAAGAAAACCGCCCATATCTCGAAAACGGCTGGTCTGCGGAGCCATATTTATTTAGACTTTCTAACTTGCATTTGATCATATTACATGCAGCCTAAATATTGAAACCTTATTTTCAACACCCTGTATACTACTTGCTACAGTTAATTTCACTTAGCCAGACTTCCAGAGAAGTTTCAAGAGTCTCAACTAATTTATTTTGAACAATCTAGAATATTCTGGGATTGTCAATTCTCCATTCTTCTTGTGAAGTAAAGGAAACATCAATTACGCTATGATGAGTTCTATTTTTAAGTTTTCGTTGATTTGGTTCGGGGATAATTACGCGGTTTTAAGAACTAAGGAGCTAGAACAATGTTATCAATAGAATTTCTTTTAGGGTTCGTTATTTAACATAGCCGCACTGCCGCACATCGCTTTATATCGTGGATAATCTTACTGCAGTTTTCTGTAAAGACCTAGAATTTTATAGATCCCTCCGCTAGAATTATCAATCGACTTTTGCTCACTTCCCAGTAGAGAGCTCTTCTAGTACCAAATTCTTGGAAACTGCGTCTTCGTTTTTCGCAATGTTTCCATCACTGGACAAGGTTCCACTAGTCAGTACTATTTTGACCACGCTTGAATACGCAATGCTAATTACCTTACTCTCTTGGTTGTGGGTTAGTCCCATGTCACCGGAATTCGTCCGGATTTTTCCAAAAGGTTAAATATTGTTGAAAGTCTCCATAGTAGTTCAAAGATTCTTTGGTACCTTAGAAAAGGGTTTATTTCTCAGTTGGCGTAAATTGGGTTATAGTTAGAGATTAGTTTGTTATTAATCTCGCTGTATAAATAAATATGAGTATTAAAGAAATTACTTTTAACTTTAGAACACTGCCTTAAGTGTGTAGAAATGTGTGTAAATTTTTTCTAAGTCGGCGCTTGTTCGTATTTTTCGCAAAAGGGGCTTCCTATTGTTGCTTACATTTGACTTGCTGGTAGAAGGGCGAACTAAACTGAACCTCCTTTTTGTACCGAAATCGTACCTAAATTCTGTACCGAAACCGAGCCGAAACCGAACCGAACCGAAAGCAGTTATCCTTTGAATCGAAATCGAACTGAAAGCGATATTAGGTTTGACCCTCAAACTCAAATAAAACCGAAAACGAAAACTCAGATTGTCATGTGAACTCGAACCAAACCGGAAACCGAAATTCTGATTAGCAAATCCTTGGTAATTAGAAAAGCTAGCACGTCAAATTAAATGTTGCATATTCCAAATGTAAAAGTCCGCTGTTTTCTAATACGAATATAGTCCTACATTGGGTCTGTTAAAAACGATTTCACTGTATGAATATAAACGGAGATAGCCATTCTTAAATTCTGACCGTATAATATAGAAACTAGATTAATATAGAAACATCCTTTTAATTCTTATGTACTACTTTTATGACTACCTACCGAATTTTATCTAGGTTTAAAGAAACAAATGAAAGTGGCAGAGTTGCTTCAAAAATTGTAACATTGTGCTATGTAAATATTTGAAATCTTATAGCACTAGCTTCCAAACTCCAACTGTAAGAGTTGGGGGATGAATTTTAATCAAAGTTAAGGGTCTAGGCGCCGAATTTAACGCGCCTTGCAGATAAACTACCCGCAAGTGATAATGTACTTTTAATGGGAATTAAACTCATTTTACGCATGTAAACAGCGTGTTGTTATTTTTAAAATGGTGACAACTTAACGTGCTTACTTTTACATAGCTACTGTTGTGAAGCTACTTGAAACTTTTAGAGAAATTTAAAGCGAACTGAAAGATGGGGTTCTTATGTAATTAAACGTAATTTAGGTAGGTTTAATCGCATTTTCGGCTTCACTTAATTTTGCTGTCCCTTAATGAGTAATCTTTTTATATTAACCGATTTTTTTACTTGGCTTAATTACTTTCTAATTTTAAAATTGTTTCTCTTGGGGTTTGATGCCGAAAAATAATTCCCAGCAGTGTCAATTAATTTACGAACTCGATCCGTCTTCATTATGAGGTTTTTTAAATGTACAAAAGTTCAGATTTTCAGCTTAAGAATGCAGTTGTTGATGAGAGCTTCTTTGAAAGACCCCTAAAGCGAATTATCTAATACAGCTCAACAAGTATATGAGCTTGGGAAATATATATGTGCATTAATATAAAATGTATTAGCATTCAACATTCATATTATAATCCTTCGATATCCTTTGTTACTATTACGATTATTCAATGGAATTTACAACAATCAGGTACACGGAAATAATGATTTAAGGTACCTATGTTTTCCAAGGAGTGTCTATCGCACAGCGATAATCGTGATCGAATGGGTATTTTCCTACAAGCGATTTTAACAATTGTTTAGCTGTCAATTTACTGTTGGTTAGTACCTACCTAGTCATGAACTTAAGTAAAAGAAGTCGAGTAGAGCTTGCATATTATTTGCTAAGTGAAGAAGAAGATTATTATTAGGTACTTTATGATGAAAACATTTCCTTCGAGAAGAGAAATGGTCCAAATATATAATAGAACTAGGAATGAGGAAGGTTGTTTTCAACAATTAATTCAAAATCATTTAAAGCAAGATAACGAAAAATTTCATGAATTTTTGCGATTGATGCTGGCGCAATTTGATTTTGTTTTGAATTTGATTGAGGGCGATATCAAGAAGACGTCGTATAATACGCATATTAACCCAATCAGCTCTGAAGAAAAGCTCACACTGACTTTAAGGTAAACTGATTACAATACATATTTTATATTATAACATTAAAAATAGTTTGTTGCCAAAAATCGAAATTTTTTAATCGGAACCTACATATTTAGGTTAGGTTAGGTTTAGGTTAGGTTAGGTACATTTAGTTACGGATGTTGTGATTCCTGTGCGAAGCAAGGTTTAAAGATAAGCAACTTCAGGGAGATGAGAGCTTCCCGTTCATGGGCGTGGGCCTTTACTTGTATGTACTTGTACTCGCTCATTATTATTGAAGTATATATATACAATATTAAACATGTTAATTGTTTAATAACACAAAAATTGCAAAATGCTATTCTACCTGTCCCAAAAAAGATTTTTTTGTAACCCCCTGATTCAGAAGTCCCTGAAAGTAGAGCGAATACCGCAATAATACACTGCCGGACAAAATAAGACCGGACACTCTCAGAATTACTAGGTATTTTAGTGAATAAAAAACAACGGACGGTTTGAAATTATATTTAACTATATTCTTTTCATGTTAACAATAAATAAAAAAAACAAGAAACAAAATGATTCGTCAACAAAAACCTAACAAAAGTATTTTTTAGAGATCAACCTGTTACTTAAGAACTTGAAAAGACAAACAAAAAAAATATTAAAAGGAAAAGCACACTAGTAGAACCAAGTTCATAATGGGTGTTACCACCACGAACTCTTATTACTTCCCTTAAATGTTGTGGCATGCCCTAAATGAGGCTATCAATAGATTCTTGGGGTATTTGTTGACATTCTTCTTGAAGGGCCATTTAATGTTTCTGGTAGGGGTTGGCGACGTCTAATCCTTTTTCCAAGCTGATCCCACATATGTTCAATGGGATTCAGGTCTGTACTATTGGCTGACCATGGGAGACATCCAATACCAACCTCTTCGCGGTACTCGGTAACAATTCTTGCTGTGTGTGGGTGGGCGTTGACATCCATAAACACAAAATAATTTTCCTCTATAAATGGAATATATGGTGTGACATGGGGTTCCAGGCACTCAACAATGTATCGGTGTGAAGTCATTGTTCCATTCTAAATGAAAATCAATTCTGTGTGAGCCCTCAGAGATATTCCGGCCCACACCGTAATGCTACCACCATTGAAACTGACCCTGGGAGATATACAACATTGACTGTACCGCTCTCCTGGTCTTCGCCACACCTTTTCACGTCCATCTGATGATCTGACACTAAATCTTGACTCGTCCGAGAAGAGCACGTTCCTCCATTGATGTCCTCTATAAATGGTATATATGGTGTGACATGGGGTTCCAGGCACTCAACAATGTATCGGTGTAAAGTCATTGTTCCATTCTAAATGAAAATCAATTCTGTGTGAGCCCTCAGAGATATTCCGGCCCACACCGTAATGCTACCACCATTGAAACTGACCCTGGGAGATATAGAACATTGACTGTACCGCTCCCCTGGTCTTCGCCACACCTTTTCACGTCCATCTGATGATCTGACACTAAATCTTGACTCGTCCGAGAAGAGCACGTTCCTCCATTGATGTTCGTCGCAATTTACGTATTGCCGCGCAAATGCAAGTCATGCTCTGCGATGTTCTACGGTCTACAGGAGACCCGTAGCTGGCTTTCTTGAAGTCAAAACATATTTGTTTAGCCTTTTCCGAACTGTTCTGGCTGAAACTGCCACTTCTCGAACTTCGGCTAACCGTCCAGCAAGAATAGGTGATGGCAATGCTCGATCGGGCAGCGCAGCAACATGGAGAAAACGGACATCTTGATGGTTCGCAGTCCGTGGACGACCAGATCCGACCTTTACAAACCCATGAGTTTCACGAAATCGCAAGAGTACATTTTGCACTGTGTTACGGGGTATATTCAGCACTTGAGCAATATACGGCACACTTCGGCCATCGTGGCTTAAAGCAACAATTTGTGAGCAAATTTGGGGGCGCATTGTATGGAAAATGTTAAAAGTTGATATTTACAAATTAAATGTCGCCAATAAAACAATAGAAAATACAGAGCAGCCCATTAAGTTAAAAGATTTTGATGTTTCAATAAAGATGCATGAAGAGTTAAAATGCTGATTTGGCTGTTTAGGCTTAAGAAAGGTGCAATATTCAGCTAAAACTTTGTTTTTCCTCACTAGTAGGGCAATCGTTAATTATTTGCTTAAGTTAAGTAACATAAAAATATTGTAGGGAGTTATGATGCCCAGAACAATCTACCCCATTCAGTGATAGTGCTGACATGACATAGTGCTATGTGCTGATGTGACGACACGAACTATTAAATAGGACTGCAGCAAGATTATTTCATTCATTATTCATTCGACCCATAATTGACATTCGATTCATATTCAAATCATTGTATTCCAAATTATGTATTAAAATTATTAATTGCTTTTTCACGTTATAAATCATTTAATGTATTTGTACCAAAATACAGAAAGTATGAAATAGTGTAAAAAGTTAAATAAAAGTTTTTTAAAAACAAGTTTTCGTGAACGAGAAATATATTTGGCGCAGTCGGTGGATTGGCGACTTTTCTGACTTAAGAAATTTGTCAAGAAAAAGGTTCGTTCCAACGATTCACGTCAATTCAAGAAAAAACCACTCACCCAATGTTTAAAGAAAGGAGAAAAAATTCAACATACACCACAATTTTTAATAGTATATTATTCAACGAGCGGTAATGTAGGTAATAACTCACGTAGATGAAATTTGCAGCACGAGCCGCAGGCGAGTGCTGTAATTCATCAAGTGAGTTATTACCATTACCGCGAGTTGAATACTATACTTTATCTACGACTATAACAATAAATATTTATTTACAAATCTTATTATTTACAAGAATATGGAAATTAAATAATTATTCATTTTGTTTATTAATAAAATTAATTGTAGAGTTTCAACAACCAGCAAACTGAATATGTGGGACTGAATTATGCAATTTTATTGCTTCTTTTTGTATTTGTTGCATATATTATGTAGTAGAACTACTAACTGGTTGGGGTACGTTAATGATTCTCAAAAAAATAAGACGGATACCTACTGGGAATAAAATTTATACTTCGATCGTACCCAAACAAGTTAGTAAGTACTTTCTATTGTATCATTAGCTACTTGCCGTAATTCTGGCGGTATACCTACATAATAATAATTCATCTTCACTATTGCAATTCATCTTTTTTAGCACAATTATTACTTAACTGTATTTGAAAACGTCAATTTTTTTTAGAAATGCCAAGTCATCTGCCTCCCCTCAACAATAATGGACTGTTCCATTTCGCCGAATCGGGAACGAAGGTGCAATAACTCACTTGTGAGTTATTATAACTCACGCTGTTTGTTTATAGATACTATTAATTGCTCAGAAGCAGTTGATTAATTAATATATAATCTAACAGGAGTAGATAAATACATTTTTCTACACCTATTTAATTATATGGCAATTATTTGGATTTTCTTCGTGAAATATCGTACCCATAATTCACTGCAGTGAATTATGAAATCATAATTCACGGCATTTCGGCCAATCACAAATATAGATTCAATAATCACTGTTTCCCTGATCCAATGATATTTTATATCGACCGCGATCAACTCTTGCTGGAGCTGACAATCGCTTGGGTGACAGCCAAGTGTATCTCGCCATATTACTTGTTTACGTTTTCCAACGTATGCACTTCGGTCGAGTAGGTACCCATTAATCCGTACAAACTAACAATTCAACTACTAAAACTGCCAGAATTTAACAATGGAAGGGACAACTCCAAATTTATATATTACTAACTGCACAAATTTCAATATATATTCCTAGTAAGTAGTCCATTTATTGAAAAATAAAAATTAATGTATTATGATAGTGTTCCATTAAAGTTATCAAATTTGAGTCTAATTATTTGTTTAATAGGTGTAGAAAAAGTATAGTATTATATTCGCGATTATGACCATTATTCACTCAGATGATTTGAGCCACTCGCCTTCGGCTCGTGGGCTCAAACATCATCTTCGTGAATAATGGTTGTCATAATCGCTCATATAATAATATACTATTAAACTCTGTAAAAATATTTTAATAAATGACCCAATTTTACAATATCCCGACTTTACCAAACCCTTTAATCTAACAACAGATGCTAGTAATTTCGCGATTGGATCTGTTCTTTCACAAGGACCCATAGGAAAAGATCTTCCTATTGCTTATGCATCGAGGACATTGAACCCTGCCGAATGTAATTATTCGACAATCGAAAAATAATTGCTAAGTATAGTTTGGAGCTGTAAACATTTCAGGCCCTACCTATTTGGCATGAAATTCAACATTATAACGGATCACAGACCACTAGAACCAGGTTCTAAACTAGTACGTTGGCGTCTAAAGCTTGAAGAATATGACTACAAGATTATCTACAAGAAAGGTAAGCTCAACACCAACGCCGATGCCCTATCTAGGATCGAAATACACGCAAAAGAAGAAGATAACGAATCAATAATAGTAAACCCCGGAGACATAAATCAAGAAAGAAATGAATATCTACAACCCTCTCAGGACATTTCCCCTGAAGAAGCGTATCGAATTCTAGACGACGAATTAACTAGACCACCAAATCCAAAGAAAATTAATATTCTACAAAATATTATACTGAAACCCGGTAACAGAAATAAAGAAGAAGTTGAAGACGACTTAGAAACTGCTCACTCAGCAAACGAAAACCCAATACAAGAATTCCCGTTCACAGAAAAATCTCTAAATTCATATCATAACCAACTAATTATGTCAACAGTCACAGACGGCTCAAAATTAAAAGTTCAAAATATTAAAATCTTCGATAAGACAAGACTAGTCATTAACATATCTAATAAATTATTAGAACCACAACTTATCCAACTCGTAAAAGAATACATCAAACCCAATCAGACATACTGTATATATTTTAAAAATAATCCCGATTTAAATTTTATCTTTTCAAGAGTCCTACAGACCATTTTCAAAAATAATTCATTCAAAATATATATTACACGTTCAATTTTAACTGATATAACGGAAAATGATGAATAACAACTCAAAATTCAATATCACCACGAAACGAAAACGAGCCATCGTGGAATCACTGAAACAGTAAATTCTTTAAAACAAAACTATTATTGGCCAAATTTGGAAAGAGACGTTACCAATTACATTAATATTTGTGAAATATGTCAGAAAACAAAGTATGAACGACACCCGAATAAAATAATTTTCAAACCAACACCAATTGGAACTGAGCCCTTTGCCCACATCTACATTGATAGTTTCAAAATTAAAGGAGTAATATTTATAACAATAATTGACAGTTTCTCAAAATTTGCTCAAGCATACCCTGTTGAAACGTTACACGGAGTAGAAACGTTTAAAGCATACTTTTAAAGTTTGTCTCAAATCATGGAATTCCCGCTAAAATTAAAATAACTTTCGATCAAGGCACAGAATTTAAAAATAACATTGTTCTTCAGTTTTGCGAATCTCACAAAATAGAAGTTCATTTTACAACAGTCTATAATCCTTCTAGTAACAGCCCTATCGAAAAATTTCATTCTTCTCTAATTGAGAGCCTACGAGTTTTACAAGAACAAAAAACTGATCATTCTCTTCAAGAACAAATGACATATGCTGTTTTAAATTACAACAATTCAATTCACTCAGCAACAGGTTATACACCCTTTCAAATTATTAAAGGAAATTTAAATTATCAAACACCGTTTGATTTCACAGAATCTCAAAAGACAACTACTTATATGCAAGATCACGCTATTGCCTTACGAACCATTAATGACACCCTTCGACAAAAATTAATAACCAAACAACAACAAAATTTGGAAAAACGCAACATGGATAGACAAAATCCACCGGAAATAAATGAAAATATACCACTGTACGTACGAACCCAACCGAAAGGTACGAAACTTAAAAATAAAATAGACAATCCTTTTAAACCCATCAAAGCCTCCAATTATGACGACATAAAACTAACACGAACAGACAAAAAACAAATTTTACATAAACAGATGTTAAAACCACAACGTTTTATAACAGACTTACAACATGACCCAGACGTGTATCCTTTTAACCCTGACCCTGGTCCTAGTAATCGCTAAGACTCAAATATCTATTAATCCCATAACTAATCCACTTTTAATACTTAAGTTAGGTGAAGCTAGAATTATTAATGATTATGCAACCCTTCTTACACTCGAGATTACTTACATACGTAGTCCTCTTTTACTCTAGTAGTGACGCACAAATTTTAAAGGAAAGCTTTTTATCGGCACTGCAGTTCGCTGCATCGTGCACCGTACCGACACGCTCATTCTTCTTTCTTGTGCTAGTGACGTACGACGGGAAATTATTGTTAATATTTAAATATTGGGAGTGTTGAGTGTTAGTGTGTGTTTAATTATGGGAAAACATAAAAACTCTGTCAGTTGTCGTCTGATACCTCCGACGAGGACGATGAGCGCTTTGTGTTACAAACGCGAATTAAGAGTTTGAAGAAAGCGCTGAAACAGCGCAAAATTCAAAAATTGGAATATCGGTTGGACCCTCTTCTTGAGACTGAATATATCTCGATTTTAGAGCAAGTTCTTCAGTCTGACCAGCAGGACACTTCGGACCTTATTGACGGTAAGCCCCATCGGGGTGTTTCAGTTCTTTGTGTTAATACACGGACCATTCAGCCAATTGGACTGTTGTCCTGTCCTGTGATTAAACTCACCGCTCATAAAGAACCCAAGGACTCTTGGAAACTTTCGCCGCTTTTGCTGTGAAAGTTTGCAGTTCTTGCGAATTTTCCGAAGGAGAATTTGCCAATTAGTCTGTTGACCTGTCCTGCAATTAAGTTCACCGCTCATAAAGAACCCAAGGACTCTTGGGTCCGGTTTTTCAAAGAATCCAACACCGCGTTAAGTCTGACACCGGCTTTGTTGCTATGATACCGGCTTTCCGATTGGTTGTATCATAGCAACGAAGCCGGTGTCAGACTTAACCCGGTGTTGGATTCTTTGAAAAACCGGGCCTTGGAAACTTTCACCGCTTTTGATGTGAAAGTTTGAAGTTCTTGCGAATTTTTCGAAGGAGAATTTCGCCTCTGATGATTATCAGAGTTAGAGCCTTATTTTCTCATCCTTCAGACGACAGCGTTGTCAGTATGGGGCACTAACTAAGAGATTTCAGCTTACCTGGCCGTTCATATAATATATGGCAACAGCGCCTTAAGCGATAGCATTCAAGGTGGATATATAATACTTGGCAGTTTGTTTAGTCTACATAATATTTGTAAAAAAACTCGTGAGTAGATGTATACATCGAAATGTATACAATCTACACCCCTTACCCATGACTTTTGTTTCTCATTATATGTGTCATTGACCTCTACGTTACTCTTTTTTTAGATGCGACCTTTTTTTTTTCGCAATTGACAAAGTGGTCAGTGATGTCCCTCTCCAGATTCTGCATTTTGCGGAAAGTTCCAATATCTTTGGATTCTAATATTTTAGAAATTCTAGGCGATATGGTTGAAATAAAGACCCAATGGAGCGAAGCCATTCATCCCGAAATTGTTGTCCGATGGAGCAACATTTTGGCCAACGGTCAGACTGCAAGTGCTGCAGCGCGACAGTCGAATGGCTTCAATTCAAAATCAACTTGGGGTTAATCTTCCAGCACTAAGATTGCTCCCAAATAAATTGATTTCCTTGGAAATAGAGGAGAGGGGGGGAGCAGAATTTGGGCAACTTATCTAGTGGGCCCATGACGCCAGCAGAGCTCTAGCGGATGTTAATTATATCCAGTCAATTACTAGGCGCGCCATGATTATTTCCAGCCAAACCAAAAAATCAACGACGTTTTCATCAAGTCTCCGAGAGACGAACCCCTATTTGGTCAAAGTTTAGGAGAGCGTCTTAAGGAGGAAAAATCTATGTAGTTGTAAAATCCGGACCCAAGTAGGGCCAAGCCAATATCGAGACCTCAAACCGCCACATCACAGAGGTCAGTAAACTTCAAACGTCCGATCCAGCAACCTCGGGCTCCACGCGGGACCGGACAGCGATTTTATCAGTGCCCATATCAAACCAAATATTATCCTCAGAACACTCAGGCGAATCGCAAGTACCAAAAATAGATAATGTAAGTAAAATAGCTGTCAAGTTACAATTATTTTATTCAGAGTGGCAATTAATTACGTCCGGCAAATTTATTTTATCCTGGATTTCTGGTTATCCAATTCAATTTTCGCAGTTAGCGGAACTGGTCAAAAACAGAGCAGCGGCGGACTTTGTCATGTGTTAAAAATTGCTCGCGTAAGGGGCCATTCGCTCCTGGGAGTCGTGTACAGGTCAATATATTTTAAAAATATTCCTAGTACCAAAACCAGATGGATCGGACAAGTTCATTCTAAATTTACAGAATTTAAATAAATTTATTCATACAGAACATTTGAAACTAGAAGATAAAAATATTGTAATTAATTTGATCACTCCCGGTTGCTTCATAACAACATTTGATTTGCAAGATATATAATTTTTAGTTTCAGTACTGCCACGCCACAGAAAATTTCTGCGGTTTATATTTCTGGGAAACTTGGACGAATTTCTTTGTGTCCCATTTGTGCTTTGTTCAGCACCTCCCTTATTTACGGCAAAGCGGTTTCATTTCAGTAGTTTATGTACTTGGATGATTTTCTTTTACTGGTTGATTCGTGAGAATTGTGTAAGTACTTTGAAGGCAATAACAGAAGACTTACGATTAGGTTTTCTCATTAATTGCAAAAAGACTCAACTTAGCCCTCAACAAATATGCCGTTTCCTTGCTTTCCGATTTAATTCCCAAGACATGAGGTTAGAACTCCCTCATGAAAAACTTTCATTAGAAAATATCGTAGCCGTCATTGTTGCAAAATCAGAGGTTTTGCAAAAAGGGCAGGTATTCTTGTTTCCATCTGCCCGGCTACATAATATGGTTTGTTGCATACCAAGAAAATAAAGACAAAATTCTTAACTTTGTGCCAGTCGGCAAATAAATACCTATGAGGCACTAATGCCAATTTCTCCAATTTGCGCGACGACTTTGCTTGGTTGTAATCTCATGTAATGATTGCTTCCAGTTCAATCAAAATAGACAATCTCAAACTTACAATTTTTTCGGATGGCTTGCTAACAGGCTAGGACGCGATTTACGGTGATGAAAAAGTTCATGGGCATTGGTGTAAACAGGACCAGGTGACAAGGTCTTTGACATAAATCACTTAGAATTATTGGCTGTAATTTTGGGGTTAAAAAGATTTGCAAGTAATTTAAGTGAATGTGAAATATTGTTACGAGTGAATAACACTACGGCCATTTCGTATGTCAACAGAATGGGTGGTATCTAATACCCTAAGTTAAATGAATTTTCCAGAACAATTCGGAAATGGTGTGACCAGCAGACCAGCAGACCAGCTTACATAAAATTCTCAGAAAACTTTGAGGTAGACGCTGAGTCTCGCCGTTTGACGTAGAAAACTGAGTGGGAACTTGCGAACTGCGCTTTTTCAGACATAGTTAACTTTGGAGCCCCAGATATTGAGTTGTTCGCCGCCAAACTAAACACTAAATGTGTCCGTTACGTATCCTGCTTCAAGGACCCAGGCTCATTTACAATAGACGCCTTCACCTTATCATGGGCCGAATTAAAATTTTACGCCTTTTCCTCATTCCATCATCTCATTCCACGTGTCTTACAGAAAATTAATCTTGACCGTGCTGAGGGAATTGTGTGGTATCTCTGTGGCCAACTTAGCGTGGTTTCACCTCTTTCGATCCATGTTAAAAACTGAACCTACAATTTTAGGTCCTAATTCTAAATTACTACTTTCTCTTTCGGCAGGCAGATGAAGTACCCCCTTCAGAGGCAACTAGCATTGATGGCAGGAATCTTGCCAGGCAAGTGTTCCTCTTGAAAGGAGTTCCCGAGGAATCACTTTTCGTAGTTCTTTCATCCAGTACTTTCCAGCAATATAATGTTGACGAAATTGTGCATTTTCTGTAAATCTCGCAATATTAATGCGCTGGGCTACCAAATCTCAGATGTTTTACTTTTCTAACACTTGAGTAGGAAACAGGCGCAAGTTACGGAACCCTGAACAATTTGTGTGCGGCTTATCTTTAATCCTACGTCTCAATATTGGTGACGATTCCAGCTTACATCGATTTTTTTAAGATATTCGTCGTTTGCGTCAAGCAAAACCAAAATACCGGGTCACTTGGGATCTTTGTGTTATCAACTATTATTTGTCAGGTGTTCATCCAAATGAAAGCCTTTCTTTGAGAAATATAACAAAACACTTGCTTGCCTAATACTAGCTCAAAAAATCGGCCGTAGAACTCGGACCCTTTCTCTGATAAAAATGTCAAATATGTATTGAGGTCGGAGACGATGCCGTGCACATAACAGAATCAAAATTTCATCTGTACGCAAGTATCAGCCTCTATTAACTCTGCCGTTTTTTGCAAAGAACCGCAAAAGTTTTGTAGCCAGGACGTTACAAAGTTATTTAGAGAGAACACAAGAGTTATGCCCGTTTACAGTACAAAATCTTTTCGTAACTCTAGCGGAATCGACACCAAAATTTTCGCAGCTCGTCACGCTTCTACGTTATCCGCCTTGCGAAATAGATTTATTCTGGACGTTATTCGCAATACGGCGGGGTGGACTGATCATTCGCTGACGTTTGCTAGATTCTACAACCGGTCTTTAGTTCCTTCAGATACAGCCTTCACAACAGCTATTTTACATTCATAGACAATTTTCGATATGCGTGAGAAAGGCATTAAGGTTCCTCCTGCATTTCTCTGTACGAATGATTATATGTACTTTTATTTGAATTCCTAGACTGTAAGAACACTTCCAATAAACGTGCCGTTACTTTGTCGCAACTTCTTTAAACATCTACGTATGTAAGTAATCTCGAGTGTAAGAAGGGTTGCATAATTAATAAATCAAACGAACTTACTAAGCGAAGTTCGATTTTGGTTATGCTACCTTCTTACACGAAGAGATTACTCCCTCCCTACCCTCAATTGTTAGGGTTACACCCTGTTAACCCAAACTGTTGCGACAACTTTAAAGTAATGAGCGTGTCGGTACGGTGCACGATGCAGCGAACTGCAGTGCCGATAAAAAGCTTTCCTTTAAAATTTGTGCGTCACTACTAAAGTAAAGGAGGACTACGTATGTAAGTAATCTCTTCGTGTAAGAAGGTAGCATAATCAAAATCGAACTTCGCTTAGTAAGTTCGTTTGATTTATTAATCAATATACTTTATTTTATTCAATTAACCTTATTAAAATAGAAACTAGGGCCTGAAAATAAAAATAAAAACATGTATCCGGTTTTTTTTTGTCCGGCAGTAGTTGTTTTAAAAGCTCAAATAAAATATAATTTCGGAAAGAAATAAAATTAGGCAAAATCATAAAACGAAAAAAATGCAATCAACTCAGTGCGGAAAAATGCAGAAAATCAATAAACAATAAAAAATGGTTACGAAATTGTTTATGCTAGATTGTAATCCTTAGATGAATTGAAAAATTACTACGCGTACTACCAATTCACAACGATTCTGAAACCGGTCAATTTATAATAATAAATCGTTATATTGGTAGTACGCGTAGTAATTTTTCAATTCATCATGAATTTCTACCAAATAGTAAAGTCAGAAAATATTAACTACATATGTAATCCTTAGAAATAAAATTTTATTGTAACTACTAAGAATAAGTCACTTTGACAACAACATAAACGAAATTTTCGCCAGCTATTGTCCTGTGTGTATTTACCTGCCGCTTAGCCAATAGGAAATGGAAATTCAGCTATCTCTTGCATTCTTATACATGACAGACTTATAAGTAGTTATAAACTTCCTCTAGTTTAGTTTCCAAGTAGGTACCTATATGATATTATTTGTTTCTAATAATATAGAAGTCAGTACTCAGTACAAATACTTTTACAACTGGTTCTTAAAATTCCAGTGCCAGCAACACTGTATTGAAGGTTGCGGGAGTAAAGTGCTTCAATTACTTAAAGTAGGTACCCCAACTCTGATCAAGAGAAACTTCTAAAACGAATGGCATATTGGTGAATATATCAAAAATGAGGAAATCTCATTGCGGGTAACTCGGTCAAAATGAAATTCCCATATTAAAATGTAACAAACATGGAACGGCATGTTTTGTGTTAAAACATAGTAGTTTGTACTTACGATGAAACTTTATCGATAAAATGTCACATAAAATCGCATGCCATGGTATAACAAGCCCTTACTATATGAGAAATAAACTGCCTATAAAATTCGATTACGACCAATTTTATAAATTAATCAGGAAGCAGGCATAAAAAATGACGTCCCTTGTTATAGAAAACGCAATCATCTTTACGATCTCGCATCCTCTATGGTTATTGAAATCGAAAGTCATTTATGCAGATGAAACCAAAATAAAATCGCATTTTCCGGAAAATGGGTCTTTTATGCTCTCTCTTCAGTGTTTAACAGAAAGAGAGACACGATGCATGTGTGTAACAAACATTTTAGTGAAAATGTCTCGAATTAATATTTGTTCGGAACGCGTTTTGGTCCAGTAATAAAGAGTCCGGAATTAAAAACTCGTAATGACTCTTCGGAGGGCGGTCGAGTTGTAATTCACTATTAACTTCGGTATAGCGTATAGGCGCTTCCAGCGCTATCTGCCGAAGCGGACCCGATCTGTATTAATTCAAGATTATAACCTAAAAGCCCATATAATTTTTATTTTACGAGGGACTCTGCCCCTTGAGCAATTTATGAAAATAAGTAGGTTTGTTATTATCCAAGTACAAGGAAAATATAGCATTTCTCGCTGCAATAAAATTTTATCTTGCACCGGGACGCAGCAATTAAAACAAAAGAACAAGTATTAGCGAAATAATAACCTCCAATTAGCGCGGCATGAAAATACAGGCCCTAATCCTATTTAAAAACAAACCGCAGAGAAACTTTTATAATAATTTAAGCTTTGCATTCTTATTAAGGCAATTACAATACTTTGCTCCGTTTAGGGTGAACAGCAAATTGCGTAGGGATATGGGGTAAAATTTCACCCTGCTTGAGAAAATGTTCGACGAATTTGAAAATGTTCTCCTCTAACTCTTAAATTTGAAAACGAACCCCTTACTTACACATACCTAATGTAAAAAGTGAAAACAGTTAAAGAAATACATATCTTATAATTGTCTGAAAATATTCATATTAATTAAGTTGAATTTAAGTCTTTCTCCGGCAAGCAGCAATATACACTGCTCAAAATTGTCTAAGGGACACAAATAATTTTCATTGTATAATTTTTATCCTACAAGTCGAGGTGAGTAGGTTACACTATTTATTTGATTAGCTTATCTGGTACAAAACTGGCTAAAAATAAACTTGTAATATTTTGCATTATTTGTTTAATAATGAAAATAAGCATTTAACTGAAAAACAATACATTTTGTATTAAAATAAAAGTGTATTTCTGATAACGTTGAATGTTTGCCTTAACTGAAAAAAGTTGTCTCTGCAGCATGTCCCACACATGCTCAATGGGTTTGAGGTCGTGAGATTGAGGAGGTCATGGCAAAAGGGCAATGTTCTCTTCTTGAAACCAATTTTATAACTGATGTGCAATGTGGGGACGAGCATTGTCCTGCATATAAACCAAATCTGGATAAGCAGCATACAAACATGGTTGCACAACAGGTGGTGCAAGAACTTGTTAAATATAACGCCGCTGATAGTTCATGGCTCCATCCAGATAAACGAGGTCCGTTCTATGGTGCAAATCGATTCCAGCCCATTCCATCACAGACTCTCCTCGGTAATTGTGAACTTCCTGGAAGTGCCTGGTCCTCTCCAAGGCTCCACTTCTTCTCCACACTCTCGTTCTTCTGCTATCAGGTTGAAATCCGAATCAAGATTTGTCAGTAAACAGAACATTGGACCATTCTACTTCACCTCATTGGGCATGCTCTTCAGCCCATTGAAGACGACCCTCGCGATTGCCGTGGTGAAGTGCAGGTACTCTAATTGGTCGACGAGAATGAAGACCAGCTTCATGGATACGATTTCTGATGGTTTGGTCAGAAACCGCTACGGCATGTACATTTTGGAGATCCGCAGAAAGTTCTCGTGTCGTAATTGATGCGCTACGCCTGGCTCGAAGAATAATAAATCGGTCTTGGGCAGGTGTAGTTTCTCTTCTACGGCCTTCGTGTCAGTCCCCACAATCGATGCATTACACTTTGCGATACTCCAAATTCGGTTTCTACATGACTTTGTGAACCACCAAATTCAATCATCCCCATCCCACGTAACATTTCATCGCAGGTTAAGTGTCGTCGTTGCATTGTAAATTATTGTTGTCTTAAGCCAGCCACTCACGATCCAACGCCGCAGTACGACTGTGTTGGATGCAACGAAATTGCATCACTTTTGATCGTGTGTGGATGAGACACAACGAGTTGGCCCAATTTTGATCGCATACAAACATGCTCAATCAAATTTAAAGAGGTACATGAAGGATTGGTGAGGAAGAAGCTAAATAATTTTAGAACGTCCTACAGACGAGAACTAAAATTAGTCATCACCAGGAATGCCACATTCGTACTGCGAAATTGACTCGTGTGTGCCTTCATCCAACATTCAACCGCGTTGTACAACAATCGCATCCAATTCTGCAGTACAGCGGCGTTGGATCGTGAGTGGCCGCTTTTATCTTCAACACAAACAACTAAACTGATCATATATGCTTAGAGATGATGTGAAACAAAAACATTATAAAAAGCGAAATTTTTATCGTCCACCTTTCTTGGAATAATTTCAGTTTTTTGAATAAATAAAACGAGCAAATCAAGTAATTTTTAACATGATTTCCAACGAACATACATGGCGAATTTTCAATTTGCTACGAATTGTTGGCGAAAAAATTTAACATTGAAAATGTTTATGTTTTGGCAAGTACGGAGTTCGTTTTCGTGTTACATTTGCAGTCTATCTTCGTGAGAATTCAGGCAGTGGCGAATAAGGCCGAGCGTCTGGCACACAACTATGAATGACACATGTGGGATGCGGGAACGAGAGGTGGTTTATATGCGTACACACACAGCTTGCCGATTAGGACAACATAACAAAAGAATATTTATTTAAGGCGGCTCGTCGAACTTTCTCCTGTCTCGCTCGGACTCGTTGATTGTCCCTGAAAACCAGGTGTTCGTTTTTCAAAAACTCCACAGCCGACTTTCAAAGTATCTACCTGAAATTTTGCACACTAAAGCTTTTTGTTGTGTAGAAATGCGCTATGATCTCAGTTTTCTTTATAATTTTAGAAAAGGATGCCTTATTTCACATACAAAATTTGAGAAAAATGCTAGCTTTTAAGTAAACAAAATGATTATTATTTTTTAATTACAAAAAACCTGGGATCATAGCGCATTTCTACACAACAAAAAGCTTTAGTGTGGAAAATTTCAGGTAGATACTCTGAAAGTTGGCTGTGGAGTCTTTGAAAAACGAACACCTGGTTGTCAGGGACAATCAACGAGTCAGAGCGAAACAGGAGAAGACGGTCGCAAGCCCCTTAACATTGAAAATGTTTTTATTTTCGTAGTATGGAGTTCGATTTCGTGTTTCATTTGCAGCATTATACGAAACAGACCCGACTGCTAGCGGCTAAATTAATGTGAGAGCCTGGCGGCTCTGAACTTATTAGATTTAAAAAGAAACGCGACAGGGGTAGTTTGTAGAGGTGGTTATGGGTTATTGGTTGTAGAGTTCGTTTTTGGGGGTGGTTTTAGTTGTGGTTTAAGGGGTAGTTTTGGGGGTAGTTTTGTAGGTGCTTTTAGGGGTGGTTTTTAGAAATGGTTTTGGGGTTTTTTGGGCGTTGTTTTTCGGGAGTGGTTGTTAGAGGTTGTTCAGGAGGTAGTTTTAGGAATGGTGTTGGGGTGGTTTTAGAGGTGGTTTTAGGGGGATGATTTTTGGGGATGGTTTGTAGGGGATTCCTTTAGGGGTGGTTTTTGGGGGTGCCTTTAGGTGTGGTCTTGGGGGTGGTTTTAGGGGCTGTTTTAGTGGTGGTTCATGGGGGTGGTTTTTGTGTTAGGTTCAGGGGGCTGGTTTTGATGGGTGGTTTTGAGGGGTGGTTGTGGGGTTGGTTTTGAGGAATGGTTTTAAGGGGTGGTTTTAGGTGTGGTTCTTGGGGGTTGTTTTTGGGGTGGCGTTAGAGGTCGTTTTGGGGGGTGGTTTTAGGGGTGATTTTTAAGGGTGGTCTTTAGGGGTGGTTTGTCTGCTGGGGGTTACCTGTATTTCCGATTCACCTAATAATAATGGGCGCGTGCAGTGCGCTCATTTTTCCCACGTATTACACATCGACGCTTTTATTTCTACATTACACTTACCTCTAATACATATCGATAATACTGTTGCACCTTACGTTATAAATCAACACTAATTTCCATTTTTGTCATATTCCAAATCCCACAAGATTACCACTAGATACTTCATCATTTTCAATGCCCCCCGATTGCATCTTTGCAAAGGCCTGTGAATTTTTGAAATATGTAATAGTTTTGTTCCTTAGACAATTTTGAGCAGTGTATTATGGGAATAGTAGCTTTTAAACTCCCGTTACAGGTGTTCAGTAACGGTGTTTCATAAATCTGGGGTTTTTATTACCTACCTATAACATTTTTGTCTTTCATATTTTCCAGAAGGAGCTATGATCGTTAAATGAGGGATTCGGAAACTAGCTTTATAACTTAATTTAATCTCTTTCCCTAAGTTCTGCAGTCGAAATTAAAAGAAACAAAAACAGTTACACCTGTATCATCTAGAGAAGGCGTCCGATAACAATTCGGTATTATAAGTTTTGTATATGTTCCTAAAATTTAGTGGAGTATATGTATATAACATAAGCCGATCGAAAGAATTTTCAGATAGACTTCTAAAGTACCTGCTGTCTCTAGCGTGTTCTGCACCTGTCTGTTCCGCCGATATAGGAACACCTCTAATTTTGTAGTGTCGTATGACGCGTGTTGTAATCTTATACAGGGTGAGTCAGGAGGAGAGGGAAATATTTTGACAGGTGATAGTATCGACAATTCCGAATAAAAAAGTTTATTAAAGGTTTAATTGAAATCCGTTAATCCTCGACACTCTTTATTTAAAAATGGTTACCGGTTTCGGGGTCTTCACCTACCACCCCATCTTCAGACCAAACCAAGAGAGTGATGAAATAAATCAAATGAGGAACAACCACGTGAGCATCCCAACGAAGTGTGAAAATTAAACACTATATATAGGGACTTATACGAAGTCCCAAGCAAATAGTGGTGAAAAGACTAAGGCCCCTCTGAAGGAAGGTCCAAAGCGACAAAAACATTCCTGAAGGGAATGGACTAAAATGGAAAGTGAGAGCGATCTCTTATTGGGATCGCATAAATATATCCAGCATTAGTTCGAAAATGCTAGATCAAAAACAAAATGGGGCTCCATCACCGGTTTCTTTCCTCTATTTTTAACAAAATCGACCGCAAGTAGAATAAGCTCTATTGTCATTAATGAAAGTTTAAAAACACAAAAACTAGTACAATTTGTCAATAAATACAACATTAAGATGTATTTATTGACAAATTGTACTAGTTTTTGTGTTTTTAAACTTTAATTAATGACAATAGAGCTTATTCTACTTGCGGTCGATTTTGTTAAAAATAGAGGAAAGAAACCAGTGATGGAGCCCCATTTTGTTTTTGATCTAGCATTTTCGAACTAATGCTGGATATATTTATGCGATCCCAATAAGAGATCGCTCTCACTTTACATTTTAGTCCATTCCCTTCAGGAATGTTTTTGTCGCTTTGGACCTTCCTTCAGAGGGGCCTTAGTCTTTTCACCACTATTTGCTTGGGACTTCGTATAAGTCCCTATATATAGTGTTTAATTTTCACACTTCGTTGGGATGCTCACGTGGTTGTTCCTCATTTGATTTATTTCATCACTCTCTTGGTTTGGTCTGAAGATGGGGTGGTAGGTGAAGACCCCGAAACCGGTAACCATTTTTAAATAAAGAGTGTCGAGGATTAACGGATTTCAATTAAACCTTTAATACTTCATTAACCTCGATTATGGAACGTTTCAACAATTTTAAAAAAGTTTATATGAACAGGGTTATTATTCTTAATAGTATTGGAGATACAGCCACTTGAAAATAATAACTGATCAAGTTGCTTCCGGTGACAAGTGTGTGTGTTTTATGGTGCATTAGCAAAGCTAGAAATCTTTACACATGCCGACATGGTGTTTGTGTACTATCAGCATGCGGAGCTCCGCCACATACTGCTCGTGTAGTGACTTAGTACTTCAACGAAACCTTCCCTGGGCGATGGATTAGTCGTGGTGGTCCGATTCTTTGACCCCCACGATCTCCGGACTTAACGCCCTTAGATTATTGTTTATGCGGATGGTTGGAAATGGAAGTTTACAGAACAAAGCCAAATACACGAGAAGAATTGATTGCTTGCATCTTGGATGCTGCTACTCGCATAAGGCCCAGGCAAGTTGCACTCAGAGGATCAACAAGCAATCTTAGGAAGCGAGTTGACAAGTGTGTTGAAGTTCAAGGTTTAATTTTTGAGCATTTGCAGCAAGCGTAACAATTCATTAATTTTTATTTAACAAAATTCAAACAGCTGTATCTCCGAAACTACTACGAATAATAACCATGTTCATGCAAACTTTTTTATTCGAAATGATCGATACTATCACCTGCCAAAATATTTCCCTTTCCTCCTGACTCACCCTGTATACAGGACGTGCGGACGAACAACTTCGCATATTTTGACGCTGTCTGTTTATTGAATACTTGGAATTAGCAGGATATAAAGTAGACTTCCTAGGGTACGCCGAGCTGTTTATTGGTTGGTGACTGAGTGTTTTAGACATTTGAAGTATAAAAATCGACGAGTAATGAATGGGTGGTTGACATGTACAAATTTTCGTGCTGATCGTTCAATTTTTAGCTTGAAAATAAATTTAACGCTTTTTTCCTGTCACCACTTTCTTGTAAACCACCAGAGTGACAATGCGGGGCTCTGTCCGGTGTGCACATTTTTTAAGTTTGTTGATTGAAAATTTTCACATTGATTAATTAATTGATTATTAATCTCTTCTCATTTAGGTACTACGGGAATTTCTGGATAAGTATAATATAGAAACCGTCACATAAAATTGCACAATTTGGCGGACTATCGGTTTATAGCATATTATGCCATCCTACACAGAAAAATTTTCACTCGAAACATTTCCAGCTGGATTACAGTTTCTGTCCGATATAGATTTCATCACAAAGTAAAAAGTAGATCTCAATTTAAATAACAGGATTCGCTGAGTATACCTGTAAGTCTGCAGTGCAGCGGAGAATGGGGAACACCAAGTTTAACATATCATTTTGCATAAAGCAGACATCCATTTAACAGTCGGCAACATCATCCGATGTTGAAGTTGCTAGTTTGACAGTTCGCTCATCATGAAGATGTCGAGAGTTTCGATTACTCTTTTATTCAAGATCAGGCGCGCTTATGAGATCGCTCTTAGACAGACACATACAGATGAGCTCATGCATTTTCCATCCGAATATATAATACTTTGTCTTACGCTGTCGGATTGTGCTTCTATAAGATTTAAATTTATAAAGCAAACTTTACCCGAGGAGAGATATGGAAGCGTATAAGATCCACATTATGTGTATCCCCAAAAATTATTTGGAATAAGACATCTTACTTATACTCAGTTTTATATATCTACTATTGTTCCACGCGACTGAATAATTATTAAGAATATACCGGGTGACCACGAGATCAGGCTCACCCCTATAACATTTTTGTTTTTCAAGATATTAATTTGAAATTTGGGACAGTTAAATGGCATGTAAATCTGTATTATATGGAACAATTAAAATTTTTCTGGCACTTCCGGTTTCACCGGAAATGAACGATCATTCCAATTTTTAAATGGAACAGCCTGTATATTTTCACATTTTTGGAACCATCGTGCCATTCTAGATACGGTAGTGCCACTTTTGGGTAAAAACATTACCATAAAAATTTGTTGAACGCAAATTAAATCTTGCATCTAGACATCCATGACTGAAAGAAAACCATTAAGTCGGGGTCCTAAACTAGTGTAAAAACAAAATCATCAAATTAGGTCAAGTAGTTTTTCTGTTACAGCCATCTAAAAATCTAAGACAAAGTTTTTCGGGTATAAGTCAATTTTTTTAAATGGAACCATAATGGCTCATCGAGATATTTCGATAGAGCTATTTTTTACAAACCATTTTGATATCAAACACGATATCTTTAATTCAAAAATACTCTGAGATATATTTTTCTTTGTATCTGCTAAATAGTAAAACAAGTGAAAACTAACACATTTCCTCGCACATTTATTATCAACAGTAAACGTATGTGCTTCATCTAAAATTTATTATGAATAAAACAGATTATAATAATTATTATTATGCATTAGTATAAAATAAAGTAGGTACCGGGTACAATAAGCAAATAAACAAATGAATTCCAATTACTGTCAAGGAATTCTAATTCCTTTGTTGCTGTACTTTATTTCTAAGCCAGCTTAGGGTACCCAGGCGCCGACTTTATTTTATACTAATGCATAATAGATAATTATTATTTTTATTATGCAATCCATCTTACACTCTACATCATAATAATATATATGTAGTACCTTCTTACTCTACCGGTGACGCACAATGTTTAAAGTAGAAAACTTCGTGATCTACTTTACCGTCCGCTGTGTGTTGGTTCGTCATTCTTTTTTATTGTGCCAGTGACGCCGGTGTTATTTTTAAATTCACAAGAAGTGTCAGTGTTTTTAAGGGTGAAATATAAGAAGTGAAGAGGGCCATCGCCTTCTAGTTCCGTGGACGAGAAATCCCGGGAACTACAGATCCGCTCGATGAAGAAGGAACTGAAAAGAGCAGAAAATTGCAGATTGTAAGTAAAAATTGCAACAGAGGCAAACCAGAACCAACAGGATGAGTCTGATAATTATCCCGATTCCCCTTTTGCGGGGCCGGATATAGTAGAACCGGAAGCACTCAGTGACTGTGAGTACCGCTAATTTCTTATTATTAGCATATTTTTTCCCTTAAATAAAAGTTCAGATTTTAGTCGACTTCAGACCGCGCCTCTGTATTCCCGCATTTGTTTGTTTATGTTAAATGAAGTGTGTAGCTCTAATAGACTAAACAAGAGGTGTTGGGAAGATAACGCTTGGTTTTTATCAAGCCACATCATTTAATTAGAATGCAGTATAAAAATTATTATACTTGCTTCTTACGTTGAAGTAGAACCCAAAATTTTTGGAAACTTTATGCGTGTGGAATTTCTGCACCTGCTTAAAGTTTATCGTTCTAGAAAATTTTTCATTGAAAGATTTTCCCTTTGATATTTGATATCAAAGTATCCAACGTATTCTCAAGACATTAAGATGGACATTTTGGACTGGGCCAGATATCACAGACGAATCATTCGTCGGTGCATGGTAGTCAGGGTAGCCAAAACTTCAATATTATTCATATGTGTAGTGCATTATAACATTATTCACATTGTAATAGGTAACAATCATTTGATGATATGGCCTGTCGGCGGTTCGCCGCAAGTAAAGATGCCCTGGCCAGAAATAAAACTGACCTTTTCTGCTATAGTGTTCTAAGCAAGAGGACTAAGAAAAATTACAGTAACAACCGTTCGTTGATAAGGTCTTGTTGGCGATTCGCCGCAATTCCTTTTTACAGATGCACCGCCATTGCCTTTGGCAATCGGCATCTGCCAGAAATAGTAATTTCACTAACTAATTTGCATCTCCAAGAAAATTTTTCATTATTTAGAATAGAAAATCTCAAAAATTTTCACCTTTACAGGTAACGAGGTAACAGTGTCCACTGACCTTTCGTCTCTCCTAAACTTGATGAACCCGTAGTCTTGCTTTGGAGACAAGGATAAGCAAAATGGCTTATCTATAAAATTTATCAGAGGGGAGAGTACACTGAAAAATGGATTAACCAAGGCCGCCAGGGCAGAATTAATGCTAGCGCAAGATCCTCCCAGTGGAACCTGTCCACTCATGGTTGCATCAAGAGTTGATGGCATTTGTCACGGAATCTGTTCTTCGTTGCCCTACAAAATCGAGTTGGAGCAAGTTTGACATTGACAACACTCGATGCAATGATCAATCGTAGTCTTGATTCCAACAAAAAAGGGGGGGGGCAGATTTGCAGATAATTGAGTGGTTATCGGACGTAGGACAATCGCTAGCTGATGTCCACAACAATCAACCCAACTCTCCAAGAGACAGTTTCTTCTTTGGGCAAAATTTAGGTGAAACTCAAAGAACATGATTGAAGTTAAAGGAAAAGACTGGAAACTTCAAGATCAACCGAATTCATCTAGGGGACGGACAGAACATCTATCCACGAGAGTATCCGACTTTCAGGTACAAATTTCATCCGAAACAACAGCGATGTAAGTACAGTAGCTGATTTAGATTCCTTTCTGATGCAGGACGAGAAATTACAGATTATAACACTATATCTTATCTTGGATAGCAGGTTATTCTCAATTTATTCTCTATCTTTCGCTTGTAACTTCTACAATTTCAGACAGATGGATCATAATGGTCCAAATCTGAGGAGAAACGAATTTTACTATCCATTAACAAACTAATAAAACTTGTAGGTGTTGCTCAATGCTCACCTTGTAGAGATCAATTTAGTTCTCTCAAAAATATTGTTTGTTAACCAAACTGGATATTTCGGATAGATTCATATTAAATCTTAAAAGTTCAATACCTTTTTGATTACGAAACGTTTCACGTTCTACAGAAAGACACAGCTCTGAATCTAATCATTCCTGTCTGCTTTATGGCCCACAGGATGCGCATTTTATTCTTTCCTTCAAAAGAGGGTGCACAGAAAATATTTGCAATTTTATTTCAAGGAGAATTATATCAGTGGTACTGGACCGTTCGAACAGCTACTCCTCGGCCAGGCATTGAATTATAGAACTAAATCCAGATTTTGTGTACTACGAGATCTCGTACGGAATGCTACCCCAAACATATCGTTGGGCTTGGAACATCTCTACGTACTTTCCGACTTTACCAGCAGTAGTGGTTTGCACAATTTCTAACAGAATCAATTTTCAGGTGTACCATTTGGACGACCCCTTGCCTTTTAACAAAATTGTTAAAACCTGAAAATTACAGTGGCAAGGAATGGTTCTGTCGTTAATTTAGACGATTTCCTATTATTTGGCGACTCGTATGAGGTTGTTTGCAAAATATAAAAGCATAGGTATCCGCATTTTCAGCTATTGGTTTTCTCGTAGACTATAAGAAAAACAAATTAATTTCCAATAGGTAGAGCGTGCATATTTCTAGAATTTAATTTCAATTCAATAACAATGGCATTAGAAGTACCCGGAAAACAATGACGAATTGGATATTTGATATCCAAATTTCAAAGCCGTAATTAATGCAAAATTATACATTTCACTAGAATGCTGGGTACACTAGTGTCTGTATGCCCTTCTCTTGAATATGGAGAACATTTTGGGGCATCGATAAAAAATTTTAATGCTTTTAAACATTTTCGCTTTTGGAAAACGGCTATGACAGACACAAAAAGTTCCATTAAAACCTTTCTTTAACTAATATTTTTTCGGTTGCTTTCCTCGGGCTCTGGGGGGCCTGTTTGTGGAGACAGATAGGAAGGAACATGAATTTTGGGCTGAAAGTGAAAGCTAGTTATTTACATATAAACGACTTAGAATTACTGGCAGTTGGATTTGTTTTCATGGGAGGAACCAATACCAATCACTTAACGAGATCATCATTTATTAACTAATCTGTTACCTAATATTCGAAAATCGAGACGACGTGGCAGTCGGGTACTGCCAGAGACAGCATGACACTTGTCTGACTCCGCCTTCTTTGCAATTAGTAAACCAGACACAGATTTATTTTCCAGAAAGTTGGATTAAAATGTGACCACTGTATTCCGTGGTTTACTTACCCTGAAGCAGTGCTTGTCGACGAGTTTACAGTTTATTGGAAAGCGTGTAAATTCTATGGTTTCCCAATTCGTGTTAATTCACGTGTTTTTCAAAAAATTCATAATTGATCACGTCGAAGGGATTTTCCTGGAATCTTCCTTGGCTTCTCATCCATGGTTCCCAATAATTCAGTCGTTATTAACAATTGTCACCACTAATTTTACGATTAGTAATCTATTAATTTCTATAGACAGCAGTAAGCATTAATTACGCAAAACTAACTATTACATTGAAGGCGGAAACTTATCTGGTAGACTCCTTTACTGATAGGTGCTTCGTAATCTTCTGTTCCATTTTTCGAAGAATCGGTCCCACAAAACACGGTTAAACAACACAGCTCTGGATAGAAGAGATGCTGGCAATTTTGCCAGAATATAGATCCTGCCAATAGTAGGTACTGCTCCTACTATTTCATTTTGTTTTTTACATCTGAGTATAAGAAGGGCGTTTCATATGGAACTTTGAATAATTTTCACGCTTCATTGCCTTCAATCATCAGATGTTAGCGGAGACTACAGATTAAGGAGGTTTTAAAGATATTCAGTTACTTCGACCGAATAAACCTAAATATAAATCTGGAACCCGACTATCGTCTAACTAATTTATGAAGAGTGAGTTCCAATAATAATAACATTTCTCTTGGAACACTCACATTAGACATTAAAGCCTGGCATGCCTCTAAGCATTGGTCACAGCTCAAAGTGTTCCGAGTTTTTTCATTTCTCCGAATTGATAATATGGAAATCTGAGACGATGGAATATACATCGAAATCCCAGACAAAAATTAAAATTTCCGGCAGAAACAATTATCACCCATTACTTTTGCCACTTTTTACTAAAAACCCGGAAGTTTGCGCTGTTACAGCATCACAAACTTACTTGATTAAAACAAAGATCCTTCTGGGTAATATTAACACATAATTTCACTACTTTTAGAAAACCTTAGATATAGAACAGATACATGCCAGACAATAAGTACATAGGTGGATTAATTATGTTCTCAGTGCCAGCGGCACATGAAGGACTATTTTTTTTTCTAGTTGTTATGGTACGCGTCATGCGTCTCCTTCAAATGCCATGCGAATGCAGGTAAAGTTGGACCCCATTGGGAATGCTGCAAGGTGGTCTGGTCAGTATACAATCCTTGCAAAATTTTATAATCGACGTGTAGCATTAAAACAAAGCGTACACGCTATATTCGATCCATCTATTTTCACACTGTTAATAGAATTGATATTAAGTATTGTCACGTATTCTATATCTTAATTTTAATTTGCCACTTAAGTAATTTTTGAAATACTATATTAATTTTTCTTCATAGATCTGCCACATTGTGCAATTTATAGCACACATAATATTGTTTGCATCAAATATGTGACTTCTGTCGCAACTTCTTTAAACATCTACATATATATTATTATGATGTAGAGTGTAAGATGGATTGCATAATTAATAGATCAAACTAACTTACCTAAGTGAAGTTCGATCTTAATTATGTTACCATCTTACACGAATACATCACTCCCACCCTTCTTGCCCTAGAATAATTTTATTTCTTTATTCTTTCCCTTAAGGTTGCGACTGCTTTAAAGAAATGACGAACCAACACACAGCGGACGGTAAAGTAGATCACGAAGTTTTCTACTTTAAACATTGTGCGTCACCGGTAGAGTAAGAAGGTACTACATATATATTATTATGATGTATTCGTGTAAGATGGTAACATAATTAAGATCGAACTTCACTTAGGTAAGTTAGTTTGATCTATTAATTATAGTCTGTTCTAGTCATAATAAATTTTAGATGAAGCAGGAGAAGAATGCTACGTTTACTGTTGATAATAAATGTGTTAGTTTTCACTTGTTTTACTATTTAGTAAATGCAAGGAAAAATATAATTATCTCCTAGTATTTTTGAATGAAAGATATCGTGTTTGGTATCAAACGATTCGTAAAAAATAGCGCTATTGAAATATCTCGATGAGCCATCATGGTTCCATTTAAAAAAATTGACTTATACCCGAAAGACTGTGTCTTAGATTTTTAGATGGCTGAAACAGAAAAACTACTTGACCTAATTTGATGATTTTGTTTTTACACTAGTTTAGGACCCCCACTTAATGGTTTTCTTTCAATCATGGATGTCTAGATGCCCAAAAAATTTTTATGGTAATGTTTTTACCCAAAAGTGGCACTACCGTATGTAGAATGACACGATGGTTCCAAAAACGTGAAAATATACAGGCTGTTCCATTTAAAAATTCGAACGTGGGTTCATTTCCGGTGAAACCGGAAGTGCCAGGAAAATTTTTACTGTTGCAAATAATACAGATTTACATGCCATTTAACTG
This sequence comes from Xestobium rufovillosum, assembly GCA_963966045.1. Lineage (NCBI taxonomy): Eukaryota > Metazoa > Arthropoda > Insecta > Coleoptera > Ptinidae > Xestobium > Xestobium rufovillosum. Next base: position 40,335,919 of record OZ014494.1, on the reverse strand, counting down.
TTCCAAATTTCAAATTAATATCTTGAAAAACAAAAATGTTATAGTGGTGAACCTGATCTCATTTAAATAAAGAAATTAATGAGCCTAATATAAACTGTAATATTTAAATGAGAATTAAAATGCAATGCTTTGGCAATGTGTTTTGAGGTCCCAATTATTGAAAATTCATTCATCAAGACTGGTCGGACGGGTACCTCCACCCTTTCCTATCCTGAGCTAACCTACGCATTCCCCTAAAAGTAGAACATCCTACGTCCCAAACTATTTGAGAGCAGTAGTCTAATCTAGTCTTACCCCTACCTCTTTTTATTCCTATCTCTGACTCTAATATGTCGCGAACTATTCTTTCGTGTCTTAGAAGGTGCCCTACCATCATATCTCTCCTATTCTTTATTGTCTTCCATACCTTTTGCTTTTCCCCAACTCTTTCTAATACCTCCATATTGCTAACCTTATCTATCCACGATATCTTCATTAAGCTGGGAACACATTTCTCTCATGCGTTGTGTTGTGTCGTGTCGTGTTGTGTTGTGTTGTGACTCGCCGTGTGCACATGTTTCTGTCGTGTTGTGACGCAACGTTTGATAAACCGGTGCTACCCCATTTCTCAAAAGCTCCAGTGTGTACACACCGAGCGTTTTCGTCCCCGATTAACCGGGAACTTTTTATAGAACTGTTTCTATACTTTTTTCCACACTGTATGTAAGTAGAAGTGAAGTAAAAATGCTGTTGCTTTACCTGTAGAATTCATTTACCTGCCTATCTCCCCCCACGCCTCTTGCCGCATACACTCATTGCGGTAATTCTTCGAATTCACGTTGAATTAAGACAGCTTCATTCATATTTTTTAAGCGAAATGACCCGTGCACACTTCTCTGACGCTCTGATGTGTTGTGTCGCGATGCAACGAAAATCTGGATAGAAGGGATCGCGTTGCGTCACAACACAACACAACACAGGGTGTAGCGTCAGAGGAATGTGCATTGTGCACGCGTCCCGTTTAATTACATGCGATTTATGCTGTATGATCCATACAACGTTGCGTCACAACACAACACAACACGTCAGAGAAATGTGTCCCTAGCTTTATGCGTCTGTAGCACCACATTTCAAACGCCTCTACTATTTCTAACCGCTTCGCTTCTCCTATTGTCCATGTTTCGCACCCGTACAATGACGCACTCCATGCATACGTATTTAAGAGTCTCTTCCGAGTTTCTACATTAACCGTTCCTGAGCATAACAGTTGTTTCTTTTTGTTAAACGCAACTCGACCCTGCGCGATTCTTTGTTTTATGTCTTTAGTGCTCCTACCATCTCTATTTGTTTTACTTCCTAAATAGCAGAAATCCGCGACTTTGTAGAGATTATGTACCTATTATTCTTCTGCCCCTATATCTCATCCCTACCTTTCTGAGCACTTCGAACATCTTCCCCTGTTTTACGTTGTTCATTCATTTTTTTTATGGTTTCTAATACTTTGTAGGAGGTTCTTACGGAACGAAAAATTAAGAAAATTGCGCAGAAAATTGGAAAATTTGAGAAAACGTAACGACTATTTTAACTTCGCGCGTTTGACAGCCTGTACGTGTGTATGTCGCCGAATTCCTCCTAAACGGCTTGACCGATTTTGATGAAATTTTTTGTGTGTGTTGGAGTGGATCCCTGGATGGTTTATATTCACAGTTGGACCCAGTAGGTGGCGCCGCAATCGGGTTCTAGGAATTTTTTTGACGAAAATTTTTTTAATGTATGAATTTTTTTGTGTATGTTGGAGTGGATCCCTGGATGGTTTACATTCACAATTATTGGACCCGGTAGGTGGCGTTGCAATCGGGTTCTAGGATTTTTTTACGAAAATTTTTTTAATGTCGGGCAGGACAACGTCTGCCGGGCCCGCTAGTATTTTTATATAAACTTTTCGTCTTATTTGAAGTTCCTCTAGCACCCATTTTAATTTGGCACGCCCGTTCTGAATCACCCTGTATAGACGCTCTTTCCCTTTTCCATTGATTTTTCTATAATTACTCGTAAAGCTAGAATGCCCTCGCGCGTTCCTCCATTTCGTCTAAATCCGAACATCTTCTCCTAATATTTCTTCGGCCATTTTCTCTATCCTTCTTTGCACAATTCTAGTTAATTCTAGTTAAAATTTTTGACGCATGGGAACTTAAACTGATAGTTCTAAAATTTTCGCACTTATCTGCACCTTTCCTTTTTGGCAATGCTACTATGATGTTCCTTTTGTAATCTTGTGGAATCTCACCTGTCTCGTACGGCTAACTAGTTTAAATAAACGCTCTCTTACCTCTTGCCTGCACACTTTAAAATTTCTGCCTGCAATCCGTCTACAGCTGGTGCTTTATTGTTTTTTAAACTTTCCAATGCTAGTTCAAACTCTTTCCTTATTATGGAACAGCCTAGGTTATCTCTCTCTACACTGATTTCCTTTTTTTAATTATGTCCCGCATATAAGATTCCCAAATATTCCTTCTAGCTATCTGCCTTTCCCTCTTTTCGGATTAGGATGTTACCTGCCGCATTTCTAATGTCCTTACTGCTAGATCCAATTATTTCTCTGAAATTTGTCCTAAGAATTTCATATGCTTCATCAGTTTATCTTACTTCGAACTTATCTTCCACTTCTTTGCATTTGTTATCAATCCACTGTTCTTTCGCTTTCCTACATTTCCGAATAATTTCCCACTTGACCGCTTTATACCTTTGTTTCCCTCCTTCATCGACCCTATTTTTATGTTTACGTCTCTCGTTTATTAGAGTCACAATATCCCTTGTTATCCAGGGTTTTCTACTTTCATTCTGTTTGTGACCCAATATACTCGTATCTCTAGCTGCAGAACCTAAACCAATTTTAATGCAATTCCATTCTGCCTCTACTTCCCTAACAGTATTTTCATCCGCGCAGCGCGCACTTTGGTATTTCATTCGTCTTTCTCTCGAACTTATTGCGCGATTCACAGTCTTTTAGTTTCTCGAGGTCAAGGTGTCTCCTATCGTTTCATTTTTTCAAAAACCTTAAATTGAAGATTAGCCTTCATAACCACTATGTTGTGATCACTATCTAAATCTGCTCCTGGATAGCTTCTGCAGTCTCTACCTTGATATTTAAATCTTTGCCTAACAAGAATGTTATCTATTTGATAGTAATGAATCTTTTTATACATTTGTCAAACACTTAATAGTTTTGAAGAAGCGATGAAATGTACCATATAAAAATAGGTTAGTTCTGGTCAACAAAGGTTAGTTTTGACGGTGGAAGAACTACTTTATTTATAATTTTATAGGAAGTCACACAGACTTACGTCTGACGCCGACTCAGTTGCAATGGGGTACTTATGTGGAACTTAATTACATGAACTTCTAACAGTGAACAATCACAATTTGTATTAAGGAACCCAATATATTTTTTAATTTTTTATCTTGAGAAAAATCAGTGGACAAATTAATTTATCTTGAAATAAATGATAGTGGCAGACTTTTCTTGACAATGAAAGTATATACGAAAAATTAATTGGCCAAAAAGATAAAATAGGAAATTGTTTTTCAAAAAATTATCTTATTGATTGTAGCTTCATCAGCTACGCAATATTTTTAAACGCCTGTCGGTTCCAAATTTACGAAACACATTTGCCGGACACTTTGTATGTGAACTTGGTATTGAACTCAGCTTCCGGTAACCGCTACAATATAACTAATAATAAACGAGCTGATGAAGCGAAATATCCCTTGTTTAATAACACGATGCTGTTGTACCTCTCAAGTACTTGTTATGCTAAAGCACTAGGGTTGATAGTGTATGCTGTGTGTATCAAATCTAATAACCATATTTTAGATATGAAGAAAGGGTTCTCGCCCTACTGTATGCCGGTTGCCTAAGATTAAAATATGTCTAACCCCGATCCCTTGAATATTAATTGTATGCCTCTATTCGATGTAGAGGAAGTCGTAGTACGTACGACAGTATTGGTCCGTTTGCACTTGTAGATATAACCCAATTTCCGCAAGAAAGAAATAACTGTAATGGTCCTAACCCTATTAAGTTAGTACATTGCGTAGTAACCATAATTACCATTTGTAATAATGAGCATGAAATATTATGTCATGAACTGAAAGTTACAGTCACAATATTCATCCTAATTTTAAATGGTCATTCCAAGTCGATTGTGCACTGTACTTTTCGTGTGAGCGACATTCAGATTTGCTAACTGACAAAGGAGACTGACTAACGTCGTCGCTACGTGAATCGTAATGTTTTGGAAATAATGAATTTATGGTAGGTACTTATTTCAAATTAAAATTAGTGCATTAGTGGTACAACGTGCGGCCTAGTAAGTTATACAACTATTTTGATGCATTTTCTTATGCGTTTCTACATTCAATCCAATACAGACAATTTAATTCCCTCTATCACTTAGGCTATCGGCTTGGTTTTTCGCAGAATTCTACATTGAATTTGGTGAATTGGATCTAGGTGAACTAGGGATAAAAAGAAGAAAGGCCATTTTCTACAATATATTTACTTAACAGATTTGAGTTAGGTATATGAAAATATGAAAACGAAGAAAGCACCGGGGCCTGATGGCATTACCACAGAATTTTTGAGGGAAGCAGTGAAGGCTATCCCTATCCCTAATAGTTCAAGAGCTACGGTGAAAAATACCACGGGAAAAGTATACAAAGAATGAATATGTTCATGTAATTGCCGTAGGCATTGGTAACACAAAACCGAGCGTCTGCCGTTTAATAGCGGCAGCTTTTAAGCGGGGGCGGCGCTGAATCATGTGAATTTTCGAAAAAAATTGCGTGATTTTATACAACATGAAATATATATGATCTGATAGACAAATTAATGTGGAATACAATTGCCATTGGCAGACGTCACCAAAATCGACAGCTTTCTACGCGGCAGACGCAGCGCAATGCGACAAAATCAATACAAAAACACGGGAATTTTATACAACTTGAAACTATCACCAAAAAATAGAGAAAAATTCATTTAACATCATGAGTCAAAGAAATTCCCGGCAGACAGTAGCGTTTCGTAAACAGACGCCCATAATTAACCGCATTACATCTTTGTTCAGACCGTTACAGTCAGTGCGTTAGATAAAGATGGAAAAACTGCGAATATACATAGCAACTTTTTATCAATTTATAATGTATTTGAACTATGCAATAACAAAAATAAAATATTGTTTTGAATAAACAAAAAATGTTTACCCACGACTAATACATAATATAATTATTATATCTGTAATTTTTGTAATATAATGCCCTATGTTATTCCCTTAGGGAATAATGGTGAGGGAATAATAAACTATTATTCCCTCTCGTAATCCAATTAGAAAATAGTACTTGAATCATGGTTTCTGTGAAATTTAAGACGACCACCGTAACGGTGATAAATAAAAGGACTGTTTAAACAAATAAAAATAATTGTGAAAAGCTAGTTCTGTGCGTTTTTTGTTGCGATTTTGTGATGAAAAGTGAAGAAGAAGGTGATTTTTTCTGTACACCACCAGATATTCTTCAATGTGGTCATTCTGCTCCATGTTGAGAATTGTTTTTGGTAATTAATCACGACGTGCACATTGAAAAATATGGTAAACTTCGTTCTTTTTTGAAAAGAAAATTGTGCTACAGATTAATCGTGGATAAAGTATAGTATACAACTCGCTATAATGAGTGCTACTATTCCTTCGGATGATTACACCCCTCGCTCGTTTCGGTCGCTCGTGTTCTAATTGTAACTCTCATCCTAGGGAGTAATAGCACTCATTATAGCGTCGTTGTATAATATACTATTATGTATTATGAAAGTGTACTTAAGTCATAATATTATTATTACTCGTCTTTATCACTGGAATCACAGTATAAATTTTCGTCATTGTCTTCATCACTGCCGTCGTTGGCATTTTCACTACTAATGATTATATCATTTAAACTTTCTGGATGTTGCGGCCCAGAAAACCAGTTAATTACATATTTATTGTTCAGTAATGACCAACCATTATTAATGGACTGTAAAAGTTTGGTGTTTTTTCAGTAGATTACCTCCATATGGCACAAATTTGATTTGATCGTTTCGTTTTTTCTAATAAAATACTGGCACAAGGTGGCAAGGAGCTGCCGTCAAATTTCTTTAGATTACGAAATGGGTCTTTGTCTTTCTTTGGCTTGTAGGCTTCTAAGAAAATTTCGTACCTAAAAGTATTTGAGTAGATATGCTATGCCGATACGGTGACACATTTAACATTGATTCTCCCATAAGAGCAAAAAAACTGCTTTTTTGCCCCCCCCAATCGGTTCTTATAGCACAACCCATGTTAGACGTAAAGCTGTATGCCTTACTTTATCGGAGCGTGTATAATCGGACGGGCTTTTCGTCCACCAAGCAGCGTGGTACATGGGCCTTTATGGCCGCGATTACTATTGGTTGTGCCGTAAGAGCCGTAATTGAGTGTCAGCTGTCAGCTGACGCCCCCGTCGGCCCTAATGTTCGTGTCAAATAGGCATTAACTAACGTAAGTGTGGATTTTCGTCCACCAAGCAGCGTGGGCCCTTATGGCCGCGATTACTATTGGTTGTGCCGTAAGAGCTGTAATCACCGGCCGATCCTAACGTTAGCGTTAACGCTAGCGCCAGCGCCAGCGCTAACGCGGCCCTAACGCGGCCCTAACGCTTGTGTCAAATGGGCATTAACTGACGTAATTACTATTGGTTGTGCCATAAGAGCTGTCAAACACAGACAGCCGGCGCACCCAAGCCACTGCTACGTCATCCAAGATGGCCGCCACCGAGCAGTCAAGATGTAACGTACAATGCACCGCGATTACTATTGTTTGTGCCATAAGAACTGTTAAACGCAGACAGCCGGCTCCTACGTCAGAGCTGTAGTCCCCCTCAACCCCCCTGAAGTCCGCTTGGTAATATTGTAGATTCCAGTACACAGGGCAAAAGCCCTCTCAGCGTATTGGCAAAACCTAGTTGGGAACAGCAAGTAAAGTGCGTTGACGAAACCTAGTTGGGATCTGCAAGTAATTGGTAAAACCCAGTTGGGAACCGCAAGTAAAGTGCATTGGCAAAACCGCAGATACGGTTTGGCCGGAAGTGACATCTCAACCCATGACGTCACTCGACCATAAGGGAATAAGAGTGACGGAGCGGTGTGATGATGATGATGATCTACGTTTGACCAAAACAGGGCTTATGGGTGGGCGTCCATTTTGCGGCGAAATAACTGTTTATTCCGATTCTCCTCGTTGAGTTCTATAATTTGAAACCCCACATGACATTGTTTTACTATCCTTATGGGTTAACGCCCGTTTGTCACGGTCGTTCGCCCCGACGCGACGGTGGCGTCTGCTGTTGGTGGAAACTCTTAATATTTGTCATATGAAAACTTCTGACAATTATTTATAATGTTCTAAAATTATCGATTTGACACAAGAATAGCGTTACTTAGTATATAGGTACCAAAATAATTACCATAGTCCACTGTGGTAAGTGGATGTTAATTACACTTCGTACGTGGTCAAGCGAAAGGTCCGGGAATTCTTTAAATTACCATATGAGCAGATACAGAATAATTACTTATATTGATATGCCTAATCATGTTTGTATTTGGCGATTTTTATCAAAACAAACATTAGTTCGCAAAGGAATAATATTATGAAACTGTATAGTTCATTGGGTCCTAATCACAAATTTTAAAACTTCCCACTAGCACATGCGAGCGACTTCTTTGACGGCTCCCTAGAATTTACCTGTATAAGAAGAAGAAAAGCACACTCATATTCAGTTATTAGTAAGTAGAAAAAATGCAATTTCGGTTTATAAAACTATGTACCCACCTAAAAAATGTGTGGGGTACGTCGAACCAGTCTTTGCAATAAATAGATATCCCTTTAGCAAGCATGGAGACTATTCAACACAATCTTCAAGTATCTCTCTGGGTTTGATGCTAAGGTAAGTAGATAGAGGTACGTGAACGTAAGAATTTTTCTGTTTAGATTTTCGCAGGCTTCATTAAGTAACAGAGATAAAGCGGGAATATTTAGTTGTATATACACATAAGACTATGCATTTCCCGATCTGTTTATACACAATTAATTTTTATGACGTTCTTTTGAGTTGACAAACTTAAGGTAGGTACCTCGTACCTACAGATACAAGTTCGGCGTCCTTATTTATTTACTTTACTTTAGAGCCATTGCGTGGGATGTGTATGTGTGTATAGTGGTTATTATACTAATCTCTTGGGGTCAATTTAAAAATGCAAAATAAAATATTATACACGGTAGGTACTTACTAGCAGTTACTTTTATTTGTTACAAACATACAGCAGGTATACATAATATATTTTATTTACATAAGATTATTCCTGCGGCTTCAGCAAACGGATCAAATTATGTTTTACAATAACTTCACCCGTCAGATAATTGACAATGTCTTCTAAGAAATGTTGTTACGTCATAGGGCAGTGAGGATTGTCGAATGTTTATATAGGACGTATATCCGAATGAATTTGATCGAAATAAAATACATGTATTGAATACCAGGGTTTTCTGACATGTTTCTTACCTAGTCATACTAATAAATTGAAGTTGCATTTTTGACTCATATCTACATGTATGTATTTGCAATGATCTAATAGAGGTTCTCTAGTATGTTGCGAAATATTTATGCCCTCGTGCCTCGTGTATCAGAAGTAAAGCGGGAATTATACACGGTAGGTACTTACTAGCAGTTACTTTTATTTGTACAAACATACAGCAGGTATACATATATTTCATTTACATAAGATTATTCCTGCGGCTTCAGCAAACTGATCAAATTATGTTTTACAATAACTTCGCCCGGCAGATATTTGACAATGTCTTCTAAGAAATGCTCGTTGCCCTCAGTGACCATGGTATTTAAAAATGTATCCAGCGAGTATTCACCATTTGAATACTTGTGACAGCATGCCACAATTTTATCGTACTGTTCAGCCAGCTCTTTTAGATCTTGTTCCGAATACCGATCACCTTTTCCATACACTGCTTCGTGACTCGCCTCGAAGGATAAATCGGTAGACTGGCATTCTAACCGTTGTATGGCGCTACTCAGGTCCACAGATTGGGGCCAGTTTTGTTGTCTATAAGCTAGCCACATGTTTTACGTACCGACTTCCAACAAGGACACACTTTATTTATAGAAGTATCTATTAGTATCTCCGTACTTGGCCGCGTCCTTACATGAACAGAGAAAAGAGAAATATATTCGCGCACAATGGAAGAACTTAATTGAATTCCAGTACACTGTATTGTCGTACTTATAGTAATCGTTTAACCCCTCGCACCCCATTCCTTCCATATATTAATAACTTTCTGGAAATTTCTTATTATTATTTCGCACCGAATTGAAGTACACGATCTTGTCGTATTTTAACATTATTTGATTCATGATGTTCCAGAATTAATTTTCGATCTGACATACATAAAATACCTAAGCAGAAATTATTTATTGAGTCAGCATTATAAATTGTAATTTTTATTACCCACAGCGTGTCTTCGGTAATCTAAATAATGATTTGTTTTGATAAGACTTTCAATTCGGACATGAATTTATTATTGTTTATGTTTCATTAAAATAATAACGCGTTGATTCTACTAATTTGGCGACATTGCATCATGTACCTATATCAAAGAATAGCATTCCCATGTGTAATTTATGGCTTTGCAGACGCCGAACTTGCGCAAGAATACGTTATAAAAGAACGTCCAGATTAGTAAATTTTTAACATTCTGCACCTAGTTTTCACAAATGATACCAACTGATGTGCTAATATGAATATTCGGAGAGTAACTCACGAGATTCGATTTAGTGGTGGTCAGTGGTTACATGAGGCAATCTATAGTGACAAAATATTCCTTCGTGTCTCCGAAAGTTTTTTTTTATTTACTTTTATTTTGTTACGTCATCGTTAATCTACTCGTACAAGTAGAACATGGCAATATATCGTGCCCAAAATTTTACATGAGTGATCCCCCGAAATAATTAGACACAGGTAAGTTCCTATTTATAAATATTATACACGATCGTAATAATTTTTGGGTAGTGAGGATTGTCAAATGTTTGTTGGACGTATATCCGAATGAATTTGGTGGAAAATAATAAATTATAATTTACATTTATGGAATACCAGGGTTTGCTGATATGTTTCCCACCTAGTCTTACTACCTAATTGAAGTTGTATTTTTGATTCATATCTACATATTGCAATTAACTAATTGGTGGAAAATATAATTTACATTTATTAAATACCAGGGTTTATTGATATGTTTCTCACCTAGTTTTACTAATTTAAGTTGTATTTTTTTATTCATTTCTACATATTGCAATTAACTAACAGAGGTTATTTTGTAGGGAAAATGCATTGTGAAAATTTTCTATGCCGCCCCGCACGGATCCTCAGGTACTTATATGGAATACCAGGGTTTGCTGATATGTTTCCCACCTAGTATTACTACCTAATTGAAGTTGTATTTTTTGATTCATATCTACATATTTGTAATTAACTAATTGGTGGAAAATATAATTTACATTTATTAAATACCAGGGTTTATTGATATGTTTCTCACCTAGTTTTACTAATTTAAGTTGTATTTTTTTATTCATTTCTACATATTGCAATTAACTAACAGAGGTTATTTTGTAGGGAAAATGCATTGTGGAAATTTTCTATGCCGCCCCGCACGGATCCTCAGGTACTTACGTTAATTCACCAACTTTAAAACAGAAACGTATTTATCCCATCGCGAAGCAAATGTTTTTGGAATTTGTTACGACATCGTAGAACATGGCAAATTTTGTGCCCCAAATTTCGCATGAGTGATCCCCGAAATAATTAGACGACGCTTTACACAGGTAAGTTCCTATTTACATATGTTATACACGATCGTAATAATTTTTGAGCAGTGAGGATTGTCAAATGTTTACACGACGTATATCCGAATGACTTTGGTGGAAAATATAATTTACATTTATTAAATACGAGGGTTTATTGATATGTTTCTCACCTAGTCTTACTAATTGAATATGTATTTTTTTATTCATTTCGACGCATTGCAATTAACTTATAGAGGTTATTTTGTAGTGAAAATGCATTGTGGAAATTTTCTATGCCGCCCCCGCACGGATCCTCAGGTACTTACGTTAATTCACCAACTTTGAAACAGAAACTTATTTATCCCATGGTGAAGCAAATGTTTTTGGAAGAGTTTCAGGCTCGAAATTCTGGTATGTACTTTTATTTTGTCACGCTGTCGGTACTCTGCAAGTAGAACATCGTACATCCCCAAGCAGTAGTCTAATCTGGGCCTACCTATCCCTCTTTTTATTCCTATATCAGACTCTAGTACGTTGCGAAATATTCCTTCGTGCATCGGAAAGTTTTTCCCTTTTATTATTATTTTTTATTTAATTTATATTTATGTGTTGCAGACTGGGCGCTGTCCGCCATCGTTAATCTGCAAATTATCGCCAACAGATTCACCCCCGCAAGTTGGCTAGTCGTATAACGTACATACAGGGTGTTAGTTAATTATAGTCCAATACAACTTTGTTCGATAAAATGTCATCGTTGTGTAAGTACATACAGGGTGTTATATTCCCGTAAACATTTTTAATATAATTTCATCATGTCAGGACATACAGGGTCTGTTGTGCAATATGTTCCAATAAAGATAATACGCAACAGTGTTTCATTTAACCTTCTCACATGCACAAATGCTGAACGCTGGCGCCGGCTTATGGCTAAACGTTGGCGCCATCTTGATGGCTGCCATCTTGGGTAACGTAGCAGTGACTTGGGTGTCCGCGTGAGCCTTAAGTTGGATGCTGACGTCAGGGCTGCGCCGCCATCTTCGTTACGCCATACTCAAATCATCGTAGATGTAGGCAGGGGGGTTGAGGGGAGCTAGAGCTCTAACGTAGGAGCCGGCTGTCTGCGTTTAACAGTTCTTATGGCACAAACAATAGTAATCGCGGTGCATTGTATGTTACATCTTGACTGCTCGGTGGCGGCCATCTTGGATGACGTAGCAGTGGCTTGGGTGTGCATCGCGAAAGCACCCGCGAGTTGGATGCTAACATCAGGGCTGCGCCGCCATCTTGGTTACGCCATACTCAAATCATCGTGGGTGTAGGCAGGGGGGTTGAGGGGGACTACAGCTCTGACGTAGGAGCCGGCTGTCTGCGTTTAACAGTTCTTATGGCACAAACAATAGTAATCGCGGTGCATTGTACGTTACATCTTGACTGCTCGGTGGCGGCCATCTTGGATGACGTAGCAGTGGCTTGGGTGCGCCGGCTGTCTGTGTTTGACAGCTCTTATGGCACAACCAATAGTAATTACGTCAGTTAATGCCCATTTGACACAAGCGTTAGGGCCGCGTTAGGGCCGCGTTAGCGCTGGCGCTGGCGCTAGCGTTAACGCTAACGTTAGGATCGGCCGGTGATTACAGCTCTTACGGCACAACCAATAGTAATCGCGGCCATAAGGGCCCACGCTGCTTGGTGGACGAAAATCCACACTTACGTTAGTTAATGCCTATTTGACACGAACATTAGGGCCGACGGGGGCGTCAGCTGACAGCTGACACTCAATTACGGCTCTTACGGCACAACCAATAGTAATCGCGGCCATAAAGGCCCATGTACCACGCTGCTTGGTGGACGAAAAGCCCGTCCGATTATACACGCTCCGATAAAGTAAGGCATACAGCTTTACGTCTAACATGGGTTGTGCTATAAGAACCGATTGGGGGGGGCAAAAAAGCAGTTTTTTTGCTCTTATGGGAGAATCAATGTTAAATGTGTCACCGTATCGGCATAGCATATCTACTTATTTGCTCGTAAGTAAGGAAATATACAATGCAATACTCGTGTACATGCATTTACTGGTAAGTAGGTAATTAAAAATTTAGGGCAATCGTAAAACTTAGACAGAAGATAAGAAGATATATAATACTGCCTTTGCACTACTATGACATACCCACCTCAATAGGAAATGGTATTTTAACTATCAGAAAATCAGAATATTGCCTTTATGCCTGCCTTGTTTTATTTACTTGAATGTGTTTTCGTTTTAAGTATATCATTAAAGTAAATTCTTCCACGACTGATACTTGCTCCTCAGATATATTTTCTGAATCTCCAAATATTGGGAACACACTCTGCAAGTTTTTATTCTGTTCTAGAATTTTAAAAGGAGCGACTTTTCCTTTCTTGGAAAATGCTGCTGTGTAATCACAGCCTGTGATAGCTTGAAACGCCGGAAAGGATTTATTTAATTCTGAACCCAAAGAAGCAATAATTGAGTTAACATTTATAAACCTTAAAGTATTATTTGTACTTTGTATTGTATTTTTTGGTGATAGTTTCAAGTTGTATAAAATTCCCGTGTTTTTGTATTAATTTTGTCGCATTGCGTTGCGTCTGCCGCGTAGAAAGCTGTCGATTGGTGACGTCTGCCAATGGCAATTGTATTCCACATTAATTTGTCTATCGGATCGTATATATTTCATGTTGTATAAAATCACGCAATTTTTTTTCCAAAATTCACATGATTCAGCGCCGCCCCCGCTTAAAAGCTGCCGCTATTAAACGGCAGACGCTCGGTTTTGTGTTACCAATGCCTACGGCAATTACATGAACATATTCATTCTTTGTATACTTTTCGCGTGGTATTTTTCACCGTGGCTCTTGGACTATAAACAGATCGCTTCAGTTATGAACTATCTACCAAAGAGAGGAGAATGGAAAGCCGCCAGACTAGTGCTGATAGAAAAGCCTGGCAAACAGAGGGATGACATAAAGACATATAGGCCACTGTGTTTATTAAATACAATGGGGAAATTACTGGAAGCATTGATTAGGACGAGAATATACCAAGCTGCTGGAGAGGGGGAATTGATGGCGGAAAACCAGTATGGATTCAGAGCAGGACGATCTACGGTGGACGCGCCACAAAAAATAGTTACGACGCGGCGGAGCAAATGACAGAGGAGGAAAACTGGGAGCGTAAAAGGATAGGTAAAATGGTGGCTTTTGACGTAAAAAATGCATTTAATAGTGTCCATTGGGAAACACTAATGCAGATATTAGTTAAAAAGAAAATCCCGGAATACATCCTGAAGATGCTCCGGTTATATCTAAATGAGCGAACTGCGCAGGCTAAAAATGGGAAAATATATGAAATAACAAGTGGAGTGCCTCAGGGCTCTATATTGGGACCGACACTGTGGAATCTATACTACGACTCGGTGTTAAGGCTAGATGTACCAACAGGAGTGGAACTAGTAGGCTTTGCAGACGATCTGGGTATGACTGTAATAGGGAATACCGCGGAGAAAATACAGGAGAAAGCAAACGAAGCAGCACATGAGATAAGTATCGAAATGAAGAGACTGAAACTAGAGCTGGCAGCACAAAAAACGGAAGTCATAGTCATGAAGGGTCGCAAGAAATTGAAGGGCATGGGAATAACAGTTGACGGGGAAGAAGTAATGACCAAAGAAAGTATGAAATATTTGGAACTTTAAAATGAAGGAGCTTATAAAACAAATTGTGATCAAGGCGGATCGGAGCAGTCAAGCTCTATATAAATTGATGCCAAAAGTGGGGCGTCCGGTCACGGCCAAAAGAAAATTATTGCTATTGTCATAAACTCCATATTATTATATGGGGCACCAATATGGAGTAAAGCTCTGAGATGTAAGAAATATGCCCGAATGTACGAGCACATACAGAGAAGAACGGCAATGAAGATAACGTCTGCGTACTGGACAGTTTCGACCGGTGCTCTATTGGTCATAGCTTGTATGATACCAATCATAAAACTAGCGGAGAAAAGAACAGGAACATATTCTGGGAGTAATAAGGAAGAAAGACACAGAGCAAAAGGTGACATATTGGACAAATGGCAAGAGGATTGGAATCGGTCCGAGAAAGGAAGATGGACACATAAACTGATACCAGACGTTAGAAAGTGGATGGAAATGAACAAGAACGTCAACTTTTTCACCATGCAGTTCGTAACGGTACACAGTAGCTTCGGCGCATACCTGGAAAAAATTGGGAAAGCTTCTAGCGACAAATGTGGATGGCGCAGAGAGACAGCGAAAGATAACGCGGAACACATATTAAGCTGCAAGAGGTGGACGGACGACATGGAAAAAATGGATGAAATACTAGGGACAATGCTAACTGCCGAGAAGTTCCTACAGTTGGCGGAACAGAAATAGGATGACATACAGAAGATAATTACTGAAATAATGAAAAAAAAGTGACAGAGGACAGAAGTCACCCTGTAGAATAGATGACATACAGACAGACAGACAGACAGACAGACAGACAGACAGACATTCAGGCAGGCAGGCAGGCAGGCAGACAGACAGACAGACAGGCGGGCAGACAGGCAGACAGACAGACATATGTTTATTGTCATAAATAACCTTTAATGGTGTACAGACAGTTTTCAGTATACATACAAAGAAACTAACACATAACACGCATGGCGATATTAAAACAACAACACAAAGTCCAATTAGACACCAACCAAGCAACCCACAAACTCCTCAAGAGAATATGGACAGTTATCACATAGCAATAATTTCAGTGAAAATATAAAATCAAAGTTGAACAGTCTTTCATGTGCGTTGGAAGCTGATTAAAAAGAATAAGGCCATTATAAAATGGACTTTTTAAGTAAGCTGTTGAGGATGGAAATGCTGGTCTCAACAAATCTTGTCTTAGTACATAAGCATGCTCAGCACTTGAAGTTCGATACTCATTCTTAGGCATATAAACATACTTTAGCAGAAAATATATGTAGACTGCAGGCATTGGCAATATCCTCAGTTGCTTAAAGTAGGATCTGCAAGACGTTCTAGGCGATAAGTTGCAAATTATACGTATGGCTCTTTTTTGAGTCTTAAAGATTTGTTTATGTAAGGGCAAATGGCCCCAAAACTGAATGCCATAAGACATCAGTGAATAAAAATAAGAATAGTAAATGGCAAGCAATGTGGATTGTGGTACGATTGATTTAAAGTAGCTGATAGAATAATTTGCCGAACGTAATCTTTTATTTAGGTTTATGTGTATGTTTATCTGTTGCTTTATAGGTTTAATGTAATTATTTTTTCCATCACCTTCAATAATTCAGACAGAATGATAGCCAATGCCACAGACATTAAGGTAAATTTGCATTTCATGCCACCCGGTATTTCTTCAATAAACATCTGCTGCAGAAATAGGGCATCGATGTATTATAAATTCCAAAAGTGGTGTTCCAGTTTGCGATGCGAATCGTTTATGCCGGACGTTGCTATGTTTTCGTCAGCCCCGCCCCTCCCCCATAGACGATGTGATTTTTCGTTAAAATAACATAATTATTTATCTATTTTGCTACCCTTTGTTTACTAGTGCAAGGCTAACACGTTTGTTGTCATTCAAATAATAGTATATTATACAACGACGCTATAATGAGTGCCATTATTCCCCAGGATGAAAGTTACAACACGAGCGAGCGAAGCGATCGAGTTGTGTAATCATCCGAGGGAATAAACGCACTCATTATAGCGAGTTGTATACTATACTTTATCTACGACTAATCTGTAACCCAATTTTGTTATAATTTTATTTTTCAACAAAGAGAACATTAGTGATGATAATATGTACAATTGATAAATAAAATGACTATTTAAACTAATAGTTGTGAAAAGTTAGTTGTGTCCGTTTTTGATGCGATTTTGTGATGGAAAGTGAAGAAGGTGAATTTTTCTGTACACCACTAGATATTCTTAAAAAAGCAGAAACAGCATCATCTGCCTTACTGTCGGAAAAGTCAAAACGTTTTTACGCCAAAGCGTACCAAAGCTTTATGTATTCAAAAAAGACAATTTCATTCTCGGAAAATGTATTATTATGGCTTATTTTGCCGAATTTGTTTAAATAGTCTTTTTATTTGTCACCGTTACCATGGTTGTCTTAAATTTCACAGAAACTATAATTCAAGTACTATTTTCTAATTGGTTTACGAGAGGGAATAATAGTCCATTATTCCCTCACCATTATTCCCTAAGGGAATAGCATAGGGCATTATATTATAAAAATTACAGATATAATACTTATATTATGTATTAGTCGTAGATAAAATCGTTTGTCCACGACTATCTTGTAATATACTCTTTATACTTGTGTTTCTTCAATCATAATTAGATACATTAATCACTGCAGTGATTAATGAATATTATTCACTACACCAATAGGAACATCGCTTTGACCCTTTTTTACATTTAAATTTAGTAGGCCGCGATCGCGGATGTGTCAGTTCAAATTGAAACGTCAAATCAGCATGGTTTGCTTTTAATTTGAAATGCACATTCTAGAAAAGAAGATATAATGAGTAGCGAGAGTGAAAACGAGGTTTCTTTAACAGCACCAGCAATAAAAGAAGCTGCAGAACTTGCCTCATTAGATTCATTGCCCAAAAAACCAAGAAAATTATACCTGAGAGCGTATGTATGAATCTTTCTTACACTGGAGAAGGGAAATGAAGGTAAATTCTTTCTGGGAATCTGTTTTGATAGTCGTGGACAAAGTATAGTATACAACTCGTTATAATGATGCTATTATTACCTCGGATGATTACAAAACTCGCTCGTTTCACTCGCTCGTGTTGTAAACTTCATCTTCGGTAATAATAGCATTCATTATAAACTCGTGTATAATATACTATTTCCGTCGACAGTGTATAAATGAATATGATTAACAAACGCAAAACAATTTTAGTAATATTTGTGAAATTTATGGCAAATGAAACACTATGTAAAAATATTATCGACGTTTCGCCTCTGGTTAGAGGCTTTATCAAGATTATATTTTTAAAAGTTTACAAATTGTGACAAAATTTTTAAAAAAATGGCACAAATAATAATACAATTTATAAACGCAAAACAGTTCGTTAATGACCCCTATTAATGAATGATTTCTATTAATAAACGATTTTAGTACCCTAGGCAACCAAACATAGATTCATATACAATGAAATATCCAAATCAAGTTGTCATGTCATCAAGATCTGTCACTGTCAAGTTTATAGTTTCTGAAATCGTAATTCGTACAAAATTTAATAAATGGATGTTGACCAAGAATTTACGTTAAAAGTCGACGGAAAAATTTTGTAACGAACTCTTATATTAAAAAGCGATTAATAATAATGAGAATACTGGACCAGGCCATCGAGTTCTCCAGGTGCCATCCACTTCTTCGGCAGTGACCTTGAAAGACACCAGAGGCTGCTGAAGGAGTCCTTGAAGAAGAAGTGGAAGTCATGTCTTCAGCAACGACATCTTCAGCAGCCTCTGGTGTCTTTCAAGGTCATTGCCGAAGAAATGGGCATGTCTTCAGCAGCCTCTGTTGTCTTTCAAGGTCATTGCCGAAGAAGTTGTCTTCAGCAGCAGCAGTAGCAGCAGCAGCAGCCTCTGGTGTCTCTCAGAAGAAGAGCCTCTGGTGTCTTGCCATTGCGCACCCAAGCCGCCATTTTGTGGTCTTTGGCTGTGGGTCAGGCGCCTGCGCCGGGGCTTTCGCGTACAAAGCGCGTGTTGCTCACTGTTCAGGCCAGTCCATCCTGGCCCCATCCACTTCTTCGGCAATGACCAGAGGCTGCTGAAGGAGTCATGTCTTCAGCAACGGTGTCTTTGGGGCCTTTGGCCGTGGCTCAGGCGCATGCGCCGGGCTCTGGCTATGAGAGTGGGCGGGGCAACAGCCAATGAGAGTGGTAGTGGGCAGCATCCAATCAGAATTGTTGTTGGGTGCTGTTGGGCCTTTGGATGTGGCCCAGGCGCCTGTGCCGGGGTTTTCGCAAAAATAAAAACGTTGAATATATTTTTACATCAATATAATTAAAACTATAATCTGTATACAGAGTAGGCATGCGTGTATTTTCTGGGCAAATCTAAGCCCTGCAGCTTCTCATACCACTCTTCTGACCGATTCATTACCCGGTGTATACTCAACGATGCGGTCATGCAGGATGAGACAGTATGCGGTTGTGTTGGGCGGAAAATTCTCGCTCGACTCAAATTCTAGACGCATATCTATGGGTCCAGGCTTGATGCTTTCCGACTGCTTTGATGCGTCAATCACCACGATGGGCGCTAGATCCTTGAACTGTTCCTTGCCGTATAACGGCTCGCCAACTTTTCCATAGTATGAACTCTGGAAGTTCTGGTACATTTCGTATAGCAGGGCGTATTTCCCCGTGGAGAAATCCAAGTTTAAATTCTCGTAGGGGAAGCACTCAGAATTCAGGTACAGTTTGACGTTTGTCAGATTGCAGTGGTCAAATTTGCTTGAATCCGTGTCCAAATTCGCTTTGCGATTCGTCTGGAAGGCGACAATAACGTAGCGGTGTTTCTCCAACCGTGTTGCAGTCTTGACGGCCCACGTTTGTTTCGTAGCTTGCGGCAACACCGGATACTCGTACAGCTCCCAGCTGCGAAAGCATATCTGCAACGTTCTCTCTTCCTCGACAATATTGAGAAGTTTTAGGTATTCAGCATCCGATGGATAGACGTACGGCACCCTCCAATGAACCTTGCTCAACTCAATTCTGGTGTCCTCGTTACCCACGAATGCGTTCCTATCGTTTTTCGATCGAGTCAAAATGAGCTCGTGACACCCATTTAACAGAATTTTGGGGTAATCTTCCAAGAATCCCAGCAGGATTCTTTCCGGGATGCACACGTTAAAGTTCCCGTTCGCGTCGATAAGGTGGCTCGGTGAGTCTCCCGTATTCGTCCAGCCGGCATTCTCCAGGGCACCTACCTCACCCTCATTCAGAGAAACTACACCCTTCAGTGTGCTCGTGATGCCCACGTTTTTTGTTCGACCACCTCCACCCCGTTTATTTCATAGCGGACGTCGTCAAAGAGGAAACTGAGGGCGTTATTTGTTAAAGCCGCATTTCCGCCTCCTGCACCCTTGATGAACCTGCCCTCTATGTAGATGCTGCTTAGATGCGGCAGTACGTAAACGTCTTGTTGGTGGATTGGTATGCGAATTTCGTCATTGGCGTTGAATGATGTTGTTGTCACGAACGGCTGATGTACGTGCACCTCGACACGGCGTGCTGACTCATCCAAAACAGCACCGTCCAGAACACGAAACGTGTCTACGTTTATGTGTGTTATTATTCAAATGCGGTTCCCTTGTTGAAGCACAAGTACTAACTGACAGCACCGTTAATTTTCTTGCTTAAATACTCTCCATACAACCGTGCGCATGCGCAGTCTTATTCTTGCTCGTGTCATCCGCCATGGTGTTTGCGAATACAGCTGTCTGTGTCAACAGACAGCGGTATTCGCAAACAGACAGACAGACAGACAGACAGACGGACGGACGGACGGACGGACGGACGGACGGACGGACGGACGGACGGACGGACGGACGGACGGACGGACGGACGGACGGACGGACGGACGGACGGACGGACGGACGGACGGACGGACGGACGGACGGACGGACGGACGGACGGACGGACGGACGGACGGACGGACGGACGGACGGACGGACGGACGGACGGACGGACGGACGGACGGACGGACGGACGGACGGACGGACGGACGGACGGACGGACGGACGGACGGACGGACGGACGGACGGACGGACGGACGGACGGACGGACGGACGGACGGACGGACGGACGGACGGACGGACGGACGGACGGACGGACGGACGGACGGACGGACGGACGGACGGACGGACGGACGGACGGACGGACGGACGGACGGACGGACGGACGGACGGACGGACCGACAGACATATAGACAGACAACTACTGATAAGAATTCGGAAGTAGGAGAATAACTATAGATTCCTTTTTGTCTCATCGAGCTGATTAATTTGATACCCTACATGATCTAGGTGGGCGGGGCAAGGAGCGTGGCCGGGAGCGCGGTCAGTGAGTGGCCACCCCTAAAACCACCCCTAAAAACCGCCCCCAAAAATCACCCTCCAAAACCACCCCAAGAACCGCCCCTAAAAACCACCCCTAAAAGCTACCAATAAAACCACCCCCAAAACCACCCCCTAAAAACCACCCCTAAAAACCACCCCTAAAAACCACCCCCAAAAATCACACCCAAAAACCACCCCTAAAATCCACCCCAATATTCCGATACCTCTAGTCGAGTCCTTTAATTTGACACCCCACATGACATAGTTTTTACGTAGGGGTTAGCCTAAATTTAGACTACTGTTCTCAAATAATTAGCGATGTAGAATGTTCTACTACCGAGAACTAAGATGTTTGCATATATCAATCAGATGGTTCCCACACGTGTCCGAAACGCATTAAGATAACAAGTAATTTCAAATAAACAATCAGAAGAATATTCTAGAATGTTATTTTATTGTAATAATACAAACAAACAAACGGGTCACCTTGTAGTGTCTACAACGTATTAAATGCACATGCAGAGCGTGGGATCAAACCTAAACAAACATATCCTATCGGCAAGATGAAAGGTTATTTCCCATAATAAAAACAATTATAACATCTCTTATCGGCGGCGAACGTGACTTTAATATCAATATTTATTTAGTATAAACAATTGTAAATTTCCGAGAAAATAAATATTAATTCTGTAACTTCTGTTTACAATCATAAGTATATACGGATGATTTGAAAGACGGGCTTGTGGGCCGCCGATTAGCTCAGTTGGTTGGAGCGAGGGCTCCGGTGCGTGGGGACCCGGGTTCGAATCCCGGTCGGCGTCATTTCCAGAACGTTTGCGAAAACCCCGGCGCATGCGCCTGAGCCACGGCCAAAGGCCCCAAAGACACCGTTGCTGAAGACATGACTCCTTCAGCAGCCTCTGGTCATTGCCGAAGAAGTGGATGGGGCCAGGATGGACTGGCCTGAACAGTGAGCAACACGCGCTTTGTACGTGACAGCCCCGGTGCAGGCGCCTGACCCACAGCCAAAGACCACAAAATGGCGGCTTGGGTGCGCAATGGCAAGACACCAGAGGCTCTTCTTCTGAGAGACACCAGAGGCTGCTGCTGCTGCTGCTGCTGAAGTCAACTTCTTCGGCAATGACCTTGAAAGACAACAGAGGCTGCTGAAGACATGCCCATTTCTTCGGCAATGACCTTGAAAGACACCAGAGGCTGCTGAAGATGTCGTTGCTGAAGACATGACTTCCACTTCTTCTTCAAGGACTCCTTCAGCAGCCTCTGGTGTCTTTCAAGGTCACTGCCGAAGAAGTGGATGGCACCTGGAGAACTCGATGGCCTGGCCCAGTATTCTCATTTTCTAACTACTCTCGACAATTAACTCACTCGCTGCGCTCGTGAGTGAAAATGTCTCGATTATTAATCGCCTTTATTAATACACTTGTTCGTTAAATAACTATTAGATCCGCCTTCAAAACTTGAATTGGCGGAGAGTTGCTAAGGTTTTTTTACCTCAGAATGTAATTGGTTATGGTATTTTAAGCAGAATTGAACCGTAAAGTGGAACAGGAATTTTGGCGCTGATAGTACAACTGGATGTGTAATATACTCGTAAGTACCTATGTAGTAATTTTTGCTATAAACTATAAATTCTAACAATCGATCATTATATCTATTCTGCCCCCAAAAAATATTGTGCTCATTAAATTTGTACAATTTCCGGGAATTATTTTCCGGTAATATTTGAGAAACTGCCAGGCCATTTATTTACGATCTCCATTGGAATATTTTACGCGGATGTAAAACGCTCATAAACCGCACACATAAACCAAGGGGCGCTCTCGTATTAAATGTTGCAATGACTGCATTTTTACAACCTATAAACGAAAACTCAGATACTGATACAAAGAACCAACGTGACAAAGAGGGGCAATAAAATAAAGTAGAATTTAAAATCCTCGGAATATGAGACGCCGGAAAATTTATCTGCAGAAATGACTGTAAAAATTATGTGGTGAGTTATTTGGATTGTACTTTCTCTATTTCTGAAAAATTTGTGCAGGTTAGAAATCACCACGAGTGTACAGTAATTTTTTGATATGGTAATACATTTTTTTTCCCACTATTATATACGAAAGTAACAGGTTCCGCACAATCAAGTAGCCGCGAAAGTTGACAATAGCACTTGCCCGTGCGTTGTTGTAACAAACGTGTATGTCATAATATTTTAAGTATTTAAGTAGACTTCCTTCAAAAAGAAAGAATTGTACTCGTTTACTTTTTTACGACGGCTCTAAAGGGCCACGGAAGAAATAATAATGAAGTTAGATTTTTTACTTAATTTATTCAGTAGACATTTCCACTTACGTAATTAGAAATTTCTACATATTAACTACAAATTTCTACATATTAAATAGAAATTTCTACTTATTAATTAGAAATTTCAACTTAATAAGTAGACATTTCTAGTTAATATGTAGAAATTTCCACTTAATAAGTAGAAATTTCTACTTATTTATTTATGGGTACCTACAATATTCCATGCTTCGGACCACCCTTATTGTTCACCAGAATAAGCGAATATATGAAATTAACAGCTTTTCTAAAACCCAAAACATTGACTCCAAAAAAAAAATTTGTAATTCAAGCTCCGGATGGCAAATATTTATTTACAAAGGTAACTTGAAAATAAATTTTTATAACCTATCAAATCCTAATAATATATTGTTCTGGAATCTGATTTTGACAGGCCGCCATTTGTTGTTGGAGGGCACACATTTATTCATATTTTATTTGGGAAGTTAAAATTACATTTTTATTACCAGAAATGAAATGTCTAGAACATACTCGCCAATTTTTTAATAGGTTTTTGCTAAAAACTCCCTTTCTAAGACTTTTACCCACTTTTCATGTCTTTTATTTGACAACATGTTTAAGTACTCCAGGATGATGTAATGCAGCCGGAATTTTAAAAAATCTTACTAATTACCAAATCCCTTTCACCTCCTATTTCGCACCCCACAACACAACAAAACAGTGGCATATTAATTATTTAATAGTTTTAGAAAATGACAGTTTAGTCGCAAGGTTATGTGTAAACTGTAAACAAACAAAAGTTTGATCTCCAGCTGTCAATTGTGTGACGACATTCTGAAATGATCTATATAGAGTGAATTTGTTTTAAGGTAGCATTGATCGTCGATATAACTGGAGCAAGACTTAGCTCAACTGAAAGTCAAGGATATTGAAAATTTGAAATCAGCTGCTCTGATTCACATACGAGACACCAAAACAAAACAAGCTTGTTCGTTTACTATAACCGGCAAATTCTATGAATACTTCAAGAAATACGCAATGCTCAGACCATGTAGTATAAATGAGCAGCGTTCCTTTTTAAGTTATCAGAAACAAAAGTGTACCAAACCAGTGGGTGTTAACAAATTTGGTTCAGTACCAAAAGAAATAGCTACTTCTTATTTACCCTAAACAGTCCAGAATTATACACGGGACATTGTTTTCGCCGTTCGTCAGCAACAATATTGGTTGACGCAGGTGGAGATATTACCACGCTTAAAAGCCGTGGAGGATGGAAATCGACAGCCGTGGCCGAAAGCTACATTGTTGATTCTTTCAGCAACAAAATGCATGTGGCTCAAACCATTTTACAATCCGTAAATCCTTCTGAAAACGAACCTCACAATCAGGTATCTACAAGTGAGATCATTCATAATACGCGTCCACCGATACAACTGATAAAATAATTTAACAATGGAAATAATGTTCAGATAAATCACATATTAGATATCTAATCTGATGAAGCGACACTTCCTATCATTTTCAATGATAAAGTTGATAAAAAAATAAAAACTTACTTTGTAATAAATAAATGTTTGAATCTCTTATTATTTTTATTATGATCGTGGGAATGACTTGCACGTTTCAATGATCCAAAGAGCCGAACCATAGGTTTAACCATAGTGAGTAGGTCATTAGTGAGAAACCAGACAGATAGGTCCTTGGAAGAGGGCAGCAGCTCTTTCAATAGCCATGCTGACTAGAGATCCTGAAGATCAATAAAGTAGCATGACATAAACAACTGTGATGTTGAAAGCGTACTACTACTACCACCAAGCTAAAATGATGGCGCTGTTCGGGTTAAAATTCTCCAGAGATAAAATAGTCCCCCATTCGGATTTCCGGGAGGGGACTAGCTCGTTAAGTACCATCGAAAAGGTAGAATTCGATGTTTCACGAATCGGAGCGTGGAACGTGCGAAGTCTTAAGTAAGCAGGGAAATTAGAAAATTTGAAAACAGAAATGGACAGCCTAGAACTCGAGTAGTTTGGATAAGCGAAATGCGCTGGCCAGAATCCGGAGACTTCTGGAGCGGATGATAATGATCGTGGGAAAAATAGAGTACAAAACTCGATGGAAAGTGTCTATCTAATGCTCCTGAGATTCATACACTCGGCTAACGCCTCGCGCGTAAAAATTTTCACCTCTCACGATATTATTAACTTTCCATGCTTGTTATGTAATATACTATAAATGGACGACTCGCTTATGACGATATAACGTTTGTCTAGACGATGTCGCATGAGTAAAGAAAAATTGCTCAATGTTGTGGGGCCATCCACATTTTGGTACTCCCGAACTGGTGAACGCTTCCGTATAAATAGTCCTCTGTTGCAGGTACAGGATAGGTCACATCCAGTAGTTTCAGTTGCGCTAATGATGTGCGTTTATGTAAAATATAAAGCCGTATGGGTATATCACATGGAACACGTAATATTTTTCTTTGATACAGATTGTGTTTTCCTGTATGGAGATCGGTTTACGGTGGGCTGGTATTGGCTGCGCGTAGCCATAGTCCTCAATAACAAATACGTGCAATGAAGCTCAAAGTGTCAAGAGAAATTACTGTTTGCATATTATACAAGCTAAGTACATGGCTTGGCGATAGAGTCTGTGTAAGTCGGTGTAAGCCGCGAATACGAGAATCCAAGTTCGAGGTGATGGGGGCAAATCGCGATTTTTCTTACACTATCATAGCTCATTAATAAAAAAGTATAGCACCGACATTTACTTATCGCCGTCGAATAGCGGGACGGCCGGGCAGGATGAAGCGTAAATGAAGCAAGTCATGCCACAGAAAAAGTTCCGCATTTAAAATAGCTGGAACAAGTTGTCCCTACCATCGTGTAAGTCTGTATTGTGTAACAATGCACCGAAGTAATGCCTAAACTCTCTAACAAACTTAGAGTGGCATTCAGTAATTGTTAGACGAAACCGCAACCTGCAAATTAACAAAGAAGGAAATACTAAATAAGTCCATCCGTCTACGCATGCACCGATGAAAGAGATGAGCAAGTCCCAGATGCGACCGACGTCACGCGAGAGAATAGTAATTCCCGAATTAATCTTTGCACCCGGCCCTAAACTGACGTAGAAGATCTTGGCGCCCACCTTTCCGAAATATCAAGAATGCGAGATGAATCTCTGCACACGACACTAACCTGACGTAGGAAAACTCAAAATTAACCACCGCCGAAGCCTCCCTCCCAGCTTATAAAATTAAATACTCCAGAAGGCAGAAGGCAGTACCACTGCTCCCATCATCCGAGGTGATTCTGGCCGCCAACATCCGAACTACAAGTACCTGATAAACCGTTCTGACGACGCCGTGTGATCAACTGAAAGTAACCGACCCGTAAATATTTGAGTAAGATAATTTTGAAAAGTTGCCTGGTGCTTA
The DNA here is from genome assembly GCA_963966045.1 of Xestobium rufovillosum. Taxonomy (NCBI): domain Eukaryota; kingdom Metazoa; phylum Arthropoda; class Insecta; order Coleoptera; family Ptinidae; genus Xestobium; species Xestobium rufovillosum. Next base: position 40,309,134 of record OZ014494.1, on the reverse strand, counting down.
ATGGTTATATCAACAATAATTAAACATCACCCAGTCATAACCTGGCAGGCCTAGCTTATCCGAGACCAGTGAGTAGTGAGGTTCCAAACTCGGGAATTAGGGGTGTCTGCTGGTGAAGGTGGGATCGTTTTGGCAACCTCGTGTGACACTTGTGTCTGTAACTGAAGCGAGAGGCGACATACCGGCGGAAAACGATCGCACCCGGGTAATCGGCGGCCGCTGGTGACATGCCGAGGGCGGACTAATTATTATTTACTGGCAGCGTATGGACTAGGGGTATTTCCACAGAGATATAGTAGCCTGGTGCTGCGACGAGTATCTCGCACCGAAGCCCGTCCAGGAGTCTGTACCTTTTGGTGCTCTCACGTAGACTCCGAGGCCGTAGAAATAATTCAGTATTGGATCGCACGTCGAGCCGACCGCATTATCAGAGTACACCGGGAGAACCGGTTTTTATTGCTGTTTATTTCACTGTAAATAGTATACCTCACATATTGTCCAATGTACATATTCCGTATTATAATTTCACTTCAATTTTATCAAATGTAAATAGTTAAAACGAATAGAGTCAAGTTATATTTTGTTTATGTATTTTTATTCACTCGTCGTTTAGCAATAAGTAATGAACCCAACCCTTCTGCGACTAAGAGCTTAAGGGTTATCAGCGAATAAATCTTCCAACCGACCAGACCGTAGATACAACTAGAGACTAGAGACGTGTTCATAAGCGAACGTCCAGAACCTCCTAAATATAGAGAGTGTCCCAATAAGTGAGACCGAGGGATGCAGGAGTATATTTAGGGGCCCGAATCCAGAACGTCAGGCTATCGCTGGCGTCCAAGAAATCCGGAAGAATAACGACGTTATAATTGTTATTAGATTTTTAGACTTGACCCTGGGCATTGAATATAATTTGACCATTAAAATTGTAATTATGTTGTGTCACGGTCTTCTTTGTTGCAATTTATTTTTTATTCCAAGAAAGCCATGGACCATCGAGGTTGTTTAGTCACTTGGATTCTTTTTCTTCTGAAGACAGGATGTTTTTTCCCGAAACTGCATTGTATATTTGTTATCCTGAGGATGAGCATAGTAGTGTGGAAACGAGTGTATAGGTATTTTATGTTCTATTGTGGGTCATACTGACTGCACTGTGCGACGTCAATGTGATGACAATTTGGGCATGTAAACGAAGTTTGTATCGGGCTGAGCCCATTCTTGAGATCTGGCCGAGTGAATCGATATTTTCGGAGTAGAGTGGGTTAGGTATATTTTGGTACTACTGAGGATGGCAACTTAGTTTCCGAGATACGTATTTAGAGTTTCATAACTCTCCACAACTGATGAAGACTTCCAGCCTCCACGACGCTTGAGAGTAAGAATATCACCACCTTTATCAGCAAGCAATGTTGCTGACGTTACCCTAAAGCAGTGACCTGTATAAGCTTCAGCTTCTGAAAGTTTCAGGAAACTTTCGATTTTTGCAGGAAATGCTCCAAATGAATTTTTGCCAATTACTTGTGTTTTACAGATTCCATTTCTACGTAGGACGTAAACTGGCATATTTTCTAAGAATTTCTAGAAAATTAACAGAATTTGCTTCATCATTCACTACGGTAAATTTTCTTTCAATTTTTGTTGTTGATTATATGCCCACAGAATTAAAGCTACCTATATTGAAAGCAAAAAGGCCCACATAATTAAAACTACCTATATTGAATATAACGTTGAAACTGGTATAAGAAGACCTCAATCATCTCACAGACCTGGCAGATCGGAATGAAGTAAGCTTCATTTGGGTGCCCGAACGCATATTTACATAAACTATTTCGTTGTGGCACCAGGGTGCTAAAATCGCATATTGAATGCAATTGTTTCTCCGACTACAAACGCTACGCCATTTGTGCACGCCCAAAACCACAAAGGTTTTGTAGTTCAGTTGCTAACATTGTTTACCACGCGGTTTGAACTTTTTCAATGCTGAAACATGTAGGTATTGTGTATATATTATTGAATTGAAAATGATAAATTGTTTATCATGCACCATTTATTACAAACTTCAATAAAATATAACCAAATGAAAATCGGCAAACAAATAAATTTAATGTCCATTTTCATGACCTTTTGAATTAGGCTAATTTCATCATCATACAGTTCTCGGTCCGAAGGCTGGTTGGACGTGTACCTCCATCCTTTCCTGCCCTAAACTAACCTACGCATTTCCCTAAAAGTAGAACAACCTACATCCCCAACTATATGAGAGTAGTTGTCTAATCTGGGCCTACCCCTACATCTTGTTATCCCTATCTCCGACTTTAGTATGCGGCGAACTATTCCTTCGTTTATCAGAAGGTGTCCTTCCATTCTGTCTTTCCTATTATATTCCATACCTTTCGCTTTTCCCCAACTCTTTCTAATACCCCCCTATTGCTAACCTTATCTATCCACGGTATCTTCACCATGTATCTGTAGCTGATTTAGCTCTATTTTGTATTATACTTTTCTTTCTCTTCAGTTTTTTGTTTGATAATTCACTATTAACTGGTTGTTCTGTTTGAATTTTCCTCGATCCACAGATAATTCACACAAATAATCCTTGCCAATGTTATATGTTATATGTTTCTGTAGCAGCCTAGTTCGTATGAGTTTTTTTTGAATACATGTTTACCCACTTTTGAGATTGGCACCAAGAACTGACGAACGTGCTCAAATAGCGTAGAGTTTGTAGTCGTAGAAACAATTCCATTCAATATGCGAATTTAGCATAATGGTGCCACAACGACATAATTTATGTAAATAATATGCTGCGCGGACACAGCAGAATCCAAGGCAATGAAAAGGCTGACGACTAAACTGGTTTTTAAGAACTTCCCGCCGATGCAATTGCGCTGCGCTGACAGACTTCGCTGAAATTAATCCTGCATAGTAGTTTGTTGCTAAGTTACACCAAACAAAAAACTAGAAATTTTCTGCCGTTCAAACAGGGACAGCCTTAAAATATAGCAAACGGAAAGTTGTTAAAAACCAAGGCTTAAGCATCCAAAAAATCAGCAAACCGACTGTGCGATCCAGAGCTGGCTCTTGGAATATCTAAGTGTACTGCAAGAGAAGCTTTAACCAGATGGATTGCTAGGTACCATTGTCGCTCATGTAAGCACTAACGGGAAATTGCTAATTAGACCGTACAACAAAAGAACTCGAGAGAGTTGCTCTCATTCAGGAAACAGCAGTTAAGAGCAATAACTGTTTCCTAACGGGGCATGCACCCCTTCGGAAGCTCTGCAAAATAGGGCTGCATAACGAGAATGCAGAATGTAGGTTCTGCGGAAAGGAACCAGAGACCACCCACACACAAGTGACAATTTTTATTATTTTTTTTCTGGGATAATGTGTGTCCTAAGTGAAAAAAGAAAAAAACACGGGTCAAATATTTTGACAAGTTCTTTCTAACAATGAAATAAAAAAAAGTTCTCCGATTGCCCATTGTTCAAATAAATGAGTAGATATTTTCCTCGATTGTATTAATCGAGATGCCAGCTGCAAAATATCTGCGAATATGTTCAAAATGCACGCAGCAGCCCCCCCTCCCCAACCACACTTTCCTCCACTGGCCGTTCCATAAAATCCGATCGCGAATGTATTGAAAACAGGGAAAAAGCGGGAAATAGTTAATAATAATAATAATAACTTCATTTATTCAGCCCATATTTGGAACAAACCAGTTAAACAAATTTTAATTTAATATAATATTATACCTATACCAGAACTAGGCTAAGCAAGACCGCTCAGACACGTCGAAGTTGGTTTTAAGGGAGAAATCTGAATTCCATGTTTTCATTCATGTAACTTCAACCCCTAAGCTGGTGGGGGCAGCACCCTTAAATTTTTAAATGGAAGGTGGTATCAAGATACACACCGTTTGAAAGGTCTTTCCATAATCTTTATAACAGTTTTTCATTTTTTTAAATCGGACCACTGACCTCTGAGAAAATATACTTTAAATGGTATAAAATCGCACCTACTGGTGTTAAGGTGCCTTAAATTAATGTTATTTTTAAAGTACATTTTCTCGGAGGTTAGTAGTCCAATTTTAAAAAATAAAAAGCTGTTATAAAGTCAATTGAAAGGCCTTTCATACGGTGTGCATCTTGACACCACCATCCATTAAGAAATTTAAGGGTCCTTTCTCCTCCCGCTTCGGGGTTGAAGTTATATTAATGGAAACATCGAATTCAGATGTCCCACTTACAACCAAAATCAACGTGTCCGAGCTTTTTTCGTGAAAATAATGCTAAATGGTATAAAATCGCAATTACTGTTTTCAGTGGGCCACCCTGTATACCTAAAGGCAATTTTATTTTGAAGGTATTGCGATTCCTTGTGAATATAAATTTTATGAGCCAAGCTGTATGAAATAATCTAAGCAAATTCTATGCCTTCAATTAATTTATTTTAATAAATAAATTTAAGTATTTATTCATGAATTCCGCCCTAATAGTTTCGTTAGTTCGCATAAGTACTTTTTGCAGTGCAATACATTTCTTGGTGATTAATAATTTTTCAAAATGATTTATAACAGGTACAACTGTTGTCGTAAATATCTCTAGAATAGAGAATGTACAGAATCTATAAATTCTGGTGAGAAATGTGCTTTGGTTTATTTTAAAAATTCAATCTCTTGTTTTCTACACACTCCGAGACTAATGCAAGAGAAGTCTAGCATCGAGACGTAATAACTCAATCTTGGTCAAGTAAACACATAAACTTCCTCCCACATAATTCTGCTGTTAACATTTTGTCAAAAAAAAATCTGAAGAAAGATATAAAATATTGGCATGGTCGCCTCGGAACTTCTGGCATATAAAGAAAACGACTCGAGTTTGTGAACCTAGAGAAGTTTTTCGCTGTGGCGCTTAGCAACTCTATTGTATAGAAAATATATGTTTTAGTTGGATGATAATGGGCGGTTTCTCGAATGGAACACTTTTTTCAAGCTGCTATTTTTTACGAAAAGACTGAATAAAAAGATATTTTACATGTAAATGCAGACTACATAAAATTCTGAATAATATTTTTAACATTGTCGAAGGTAGTTGTTGTGAATAGAGCTTTTGTAAGTTTCCTTGTTGTTAGGTGGTGTGATGTACAAGATGATTCAAATTCAAGGGTCATCATTGGGATCTCGCTTATGTGAAATGGTAGGAGGATAGGTTTAAATTTGATACTTTTGCATAATTTTCTCCTCATAAAATGCCGTTGAGAAATCTGATCTCAAACGGCATACGAGTGATGGCCGAAAAACAACAAAAATGCCCCCTTCGTTTTTGCCGTGCAGCAGGACTATCTGGTCTCGTATCTGAACGATAAGGATACTTACATTATTAGAGCACTTTTTCGTGCTAAGGCACATAATTTTTCAAATGAAAATGTTATTTTACATTGTGTAACATGAAATTATGACTGTTGGTTTATTGTTTTTAGTTCACGTCCTTTACACGAAACCCTAATCAACCGATTTTTCTATGATTTTTTATTTTTTTCTTATTGCAGCTACTCTAATACTCAAAAAAATTCGATATAATATGGACAAGTTGAATATCAATTAAATCAGAAAAATATGCTTCTTTCAATAAAGGGTAAGGCAAAATTGGCGGCCATAAGAAAAATTAAATTGATGATGGTCTGACCTAAACAAAACGTTTCTTAGTAAATCCATGAGAATTTGCCGGATAGGGCACGAAAAAGTGCTCTAGTAATGTATCCATATCGTTCCGTTACGAGGTCAAATAGTCGAGCTACACGTCAATAACGAAACAGCATTTTTTTGTTTTTCTGCCATAACTCGTATACCGTTTGAGATAGATCAGATTTCTCGACGGCATATTAACGAGCACCAAATTCTGAAAAGTACCAAATTTAAACCTACCCTCTATCATTTCAAATAAGCGATATCCCAATGATTGCCCTCGAATTTGAATCAGACTGCATAGGTATTTCAGTTTTAACTTTTTTAAATTTTGTGAATTTCTGGCATGTAGTAAATGAATAAATAACTGTTATAACTATTATATAATATCGACATTTCGCCCGCGTTCGGGGGCTTTGTCAAGATTTAATGAAAAACGTGTAAGAAGATATAAAATATTTGACAATTTTTTTCAAACAATCCGAAATTCTTTGGCACAAATTAAACAAGAATTTTTAAAACTTTGTTTGTGTAGAATATGTTTTACTTACCTTTGTTTATATTACTGCAATTTTGATTATTTTGTAGTTTTTTTATTCTTTTCAAGCCAGGTTCTGTTTTTCACTTAGAGTCATCAATTTAAGTTTACGTTCGACATATATCTCGGTTAATAAAGCATATATTGACATGAAAATTTGCACACCTACCTAAGCCAAGTGGACCAATTTAACAAAAATATTTTAATTTCTCCTGTACTTTCGGTTATACCGGAAGTTGATATTAATTCTTTTATTTTAAATTAAATGCAGTGCTATACTTTTAACTACATTTTTAAATTCTAGAGCGGATTTTAGACATACATTGTATAAGAAAAAAAATCTAGGGTACTGCGTTTCGGAGATATCTTGATTTTTAAGAAAAAAATGTATATCCAGAGTTCTAGAAAATTATTAATATTTTCGAAACTGTACAATAAATTATTAAAATTTACTTATGTCAAGATTTCTGTTAAAACATTTACAGGGTGTGCGTAAATCATTGTTAAATTGCGGAAAACTAATTCCAAAATTACCTTCTAATTTTAAATGGAACGCCACATTTTTTATTACATTTTTGAATTCTACGTCAAATTTTATACCTCTCGGGTTAATTGAAAAAAGATTTTTTTCAAGTGAAGTAATTTCATGATTTTTCAACAGAAATATGTGGCGAGGTGTTTCTGAAAGACAACAACACACATTTTCTTTCGCTTATCTAATACTGGGGATTTTAAATAGTTATTGTATAAGAAAAGAAAATTATGTATAGGTTGTTGCATTTTAGACAGATATTACTTTTGTTAAAAAATAAAGATATGGTTTCATTTGAGAAAAATTATATTTCAATTAACCTGATATAAAATTTGACGTAGAATGAAAATTAGAATTAGAAGGTATTTTTGGAATTAATTTTCCACTTACGTGCGCTTCAAGAAGGTATTGGGGCATGTACTACCCTTCAAGTCACTTGAGTTCACTGTGATGATCAGCACATTTCAGTGTACGTATATTCCACGAAAAAAAAACAGATCTCTAACTCTTTTCGTTGCTGAAATACAACGAGAAAAGTATTAAAAATGGTCGAAAATTGATTTAGGAAAATTTTACGAAAAATTGATTTTCCGGCATTTTCGAAATTCCCGATCTTTTCGCAACCTCAAAATTAGAATCCGGCAGGTCATTTTACATAAGAATCAACTTCATTTTCTTGTGTGTGTTCGAGTTGTATAGAGGGTGTTTAAAACGCATCTTTCAGGCGGTCTGCTCCCCGACTATGACGTTCGGTAGCGCCTTAACGAAACACTTTTGGATAGAAGTAAGTTTGGTTAAATCGCTCTTTTTTGGTTTCAGGAATACGTGGTATCGTTTTGTACAGACCTTTTAGGTACATTCTGTAGAATGTCTTTGGTGTAACCGTAACCAAACAATCAAGGTGGCTGCCAGACTGCATTATGACGTTATACTCACGTGTTTTCCCTTTAAATTTGCTAAAAAATTGTTTTGGTTCCACGCACCTAGGGATGCTAACGATACATTGATACTTCTAAAGTATCGATACTTTAAACAAAAAAGTATCGATATTTGGTATCGATACCTTACGTGCGATGCTTGTCTGGTATCGATACTTTTAGAGCGACATCGAATAAACGATACCTGCTGTAAGCGATATAGGCGTTAGCAGAGCTGCGCTTTGTACGATGTTCAGCATTCCCTTGTTTATACATATACTTAATAAATTTCATGCCTGCGAAAGGACTGTGGAGGTCTCAGATATTGATACAGAGTCGGCGAATTCAACCTGTTCGTCAAGATCAAGCCCCAACCTCATTCATTAGCGCGGTGTAGCGTCATTCGCGCGAAACGACGTTCGCTCGAAGCGACGTTCAGTCGAAACGACACTCACGCGAAACGATATTCGCTCGAAATGTCAAAAACACGGCACTCCCGATTGAACCCGAACATGTACATATAAGCAGTGGCTCTCAATCAGTGGTACTACATTCTTTATGGACGTTCTTTTATTGGTATTTTCTTTGATTTTTTCTAACATATATATTATTTAAACTTCGCTTAATGAAGAGAATCAATAATGAAATCAATAAACCATGTTCAGTTAACCTAATCACGGCTAAGAGTGGAAGTATAAAACATAACCTCTAGAGTCTAGAAGGTAGAAGAGGAAGTGCATGCCAAAGTATTTGTGGGGAATTTTTTGCAATAAACAAAGATATTCAGTACAAAAACGGTTGCAATGTTAAAAGAAGAGCTGCCACAGCTCAGCACTAGAACAACACGTACTCGCAACATATTGGAAAGGAGGTAAATATGCTCACAGATAGGTAGAACGTTCAATTTGAGTACCTACCTATTTTAATAGTTTAGTGTGGAATTGTGGAAATCAAAATTGTTAAACAGGAAGCTGTTTTAGAGTCAAAATTTAATTGTTCCAGCCACAACCAGTGAAGATTTCCCCAAATAGGTACATTAATTTGTTGCTGGTACAAAAACTATCGACTTGGCAGCATCCATAAGTGTTTTGGGAATGAAAAAGCCACGAAAAGAGAAGTGATGCATTCTTGCTACCTATCAACTTATTTTAGAAATATATGAAGGTGAAAAATTGTTTAAATTGGCTACTAAATGTTATTTTGTTATGCAAAAAACACTCAATCAGTAAGTTTTACTGGTCTCAGGCAAAAGACTGAAGGAAGCAGTCTCCGAGCATTGTCTTCGCCACTGACTTGCCAACTTGTACCCTGCATTGTTTTAAAATTAATAAATAAAACCATTCGTTAAAAAATAGTATTTTATTTGACTACACAATTTATGAAATTACAGTTTTCTCCAAAAAATGTTGCTATCATTAAATAGTAAAAATGCAATCTACATACATATACTTCATATCAGAAGTACATTACTTGTTTTTACTGACGTAATTACAAAAACAATTAAGTTTTTTCCCAAAAACTTGTAAAATATGATACATAAGCTGTGATTTTGCCATCGTAGTACCAGTTTGGATATGCACGTCCTGCGTTTGTTTTACCGAAATTTGTAGTTAGATCAGCGGTCATTAAGTTTATCTACTACATCCAATATTTACTTCGTCATATTCTCATTCAAAGATCTTCACTTCCTTTTTCCCAATCTGCAGAAATGTATTTAAATTACATTCAGGTGCTACCTAGGTGCTTTGTCACTAGCAATTTCATGTCCAACTTCCTGTAAATTTAAAACATTTGAAGTTTAATTTTATGGATAAAATAGGTAATAAATTACTTACCTATATGAGGCATCAAAATACACTGACGGACAAAAAAAGTGGCGCACCTAGATTTTGCCGTAAGTTTTAAGTTTAATAACTTTTGAATGAGGCAGTCGATTTTAATAATTCTTTTTTTTCTGAAAAGCGCGACTTTTCTAGATAATTATGAGATATTTTGCTTTCCACTAAAAATTTTTACTTCTTCTATAGTGCCTTTAGAAGTCGAGTATGTTTCTTACGCAAACTTTGATTCGCGCTATGGAATGAAATTGTAAGTCTATTGAATTCTTACATTAGTCACATGATACCCCATTTCCTTTTCAATAAATTTCCTTTTATTTTACCTTTTTAGTCCTTGTGCCACCGAAAATGCCACACTTTAGACCAGGCCCGTGCAACCTGCGGCCCGCGGGCCGCATGCGGCCCCTCTGACATTTTTATGCGGCCCGCGTGGCACAGAACTTAATATTTAAAAAAAAGCAAAGTGATGTCTATTAAAAAATTAACGTTTCTCTCAACAAGGAACACATAAAATGCACCGTTTCATGCACAGCACCAGAGACAAATTTAAATTCGTATGTGACAGCACATATATTATACGTGTGAACAATTCTTTTCTTTGATGAAATTGACAAATTCACTTATATTAGCGTCAACCAACATCCGCCCGAATATTGCTCAAATTGTGGACAAACACCAGTGCCAGAAATCGCATTGATTTATTATTAATAGGTATTATTTTATTAAAGTAACCTAAAATTTTTGTTAAAAATTCATTTAAAACGCATTTTTTGAGAAAAAAGATGATGTAAAAACATAAGAGAAACAAATCAAACCCGTACGGGGTAGAACTCATCCAGCACTTGGTTGAGACGATACCCGTACACCCACCGAGACCGTTGGCGTATTTTATTGACATTGCGTAATGCGCACGTCCGACCGTGTTGGAACAAAATTTAATGTAACGGTCGGACCATGCAGTAGTCACTCCCTTTAAAAATTATTTGAAGAATAAGATATTTATTTTTTTGCAATTTTTTCTCAATAATTTGTGTTTTGATGGCAAATATTTTTTTTATTTTTACACATGCAAATGTACAAGTGTTCCTAACGTTTTTGTTTCTACCAAAAAAGCGTTCTTTGTTAACTTTTTCTACTATCCGCAGTGGTTGGATCCAGAACTTTGACACGCCAAGACTCCCCAGGACGTTGTCAGCGAAACGCGTGTCGAGTTTAATTACTGTGTCACTGTGTTTTTTCGCATGTGGGGATAACTTATTAAGAATTCACAGTGTTTTTCTATTATAAAATTATAAATCTCAATATTTAACGCGTTTGTCTTTTTATTCAAAATACTCTGAACGCATCACACCTCGGGAACACTTGATAGACAGTAGTGCGGCCCGCTAAGATTTCATAAAACTTGCAAATGGCCCTTTCACTTAAAAGGTTGCACGGGCCTGCTTTAGACGAAGTAGTGCAATTTAGCTTGTAATTAACAAGGAGGCCATGGAATTACATGAGCCAAAGAACATGGATTTATGAAATGCATTGAGGACGTGTTTGAGAAAGAAGAGCAATAATTTCGTAAACAACTGTAATTAATAAAGAAAACAACAAATAACAACATGAAAAATAAACTGAAAAATAAATTGATAAACAAGCTGGCTAATATCGAGTATTTCCTCCCCTGGCTAGTCAAACTTGTGATGTTGATTTGAGGAATATTTTCCCATTCTTTTATAAGAGCGACCCTCAATTCATGAAGATTTTCTGGATTGCGGCCGCCAACACGTCCCAATTCATCTCATAAATTTTCGAAAGGATTCATATCTGGGCTTCTTTTGGACCACGGAAAGCGATTAATTACAGTGGTTTACGAAATTGTTGCTCTTCTTTCTCAAACACTGCCTCAACACATTTCATAAAACGATGGCGTTTTTTGGCTTTTGTAGTTCCATGGCCCCCTTGTTAATTATAAGCGAAATTGCACTGCTTCATCTAAAGTGTCGCATTTTCGGTAACATAATGACTAAAAATGCGAAATAAAAGGAAAACTATTGAAAAGGAAATGGGGTGTCACGTGACAAATGTAAGAATTCAATAAACTTACAATTTCACTCCATAGCGTCAATCAAACATTGCCTAAAAAACATACTCTACTTCTAAAGGCACTATAGAAGAAGCAAAAAATTTTAGTGGAAAGCAAAACACATCATAGTCATCTAGAAAAGTCGCCCTTTACAGCAAAAAAAGAATTATTAAAATCGAATGTCTGGTTCAGAAGTTAATGAACTTCAAACTTATTGCAAAATCTAGGTGCGCCACTTTTTTTGTCCGTCAGTGTATATGAAGTTTTGTTAGTTTACTAGTCTTTCTAACAATTTCTCTCAATTTCCTTTTGTAAAGAAAATCTATGAAACAAGGGTCCCGTTACTAATGTATAAGCATTGCGGTACACGACTAAGTTAGTAATTAAGTACAAGAACTGGCTGCTAAGTAAACCACAACCACAGAATTATTCTGTCACATCGGCGAACATTCCAATATCTTGGCAGAAGAGAGAATAGTTTTCTGTGTGATCTTGGTAATATTTACACGTTATCAGAAAGTGAGGTTACCAGAGTTGTCAACAATTTTTCTTAATTTAGTCCTTGTTTATATACATTATATAGGATTATATATGATAGACAAGGATTTAGTGTATAACGTTCCAGTACCGTGACTATGTCTCTTTACAGCAGCAGAAAATTAGAGCATATTTATTATCAGTAGTGTTTCAAAATTTCCGGAAATTTATTTTTTGGAAAAATTTCCCGAAATTTTTCGGAAAAAATGGAAAATTAGGAAATTTATGCAATAAATTTGCTGGCAAGTTATCCCTTATACGTTTTTTTACTTTTTAGTTTTTAATGTAACTTATCTGCGTGTGTAATTACGTTAAAAATTTATTAATTTTATACTGGATATACCTAATCATTTTGTTCTGGTGATGTGAATTGTGACTTGTGTTTGTGATAAGGTACCTTAGTACCTTATTTTGTGAATGTGAACAGCGCCCTCTGTCTTTAAATAGATGAAGCTGACGGCTACGGCTGACTGATATGCTCCAAAATTAAAAGTGCCATAAATCAGAATAATCCACTGAAACACTGTGCTTTCCTATGGGGTCGTGGGAAAATACAATTTATAACCCTTTTCCTTCAAGAATATTTTTCTTGATAAAGTTGGTTGCCTAAATGCTACTGGAATTAAAAGTAAGGAAACGCGTACTCTAATTCATCTAGGGTTTAGAAGTTAATACTATTTTTTTTCAATGTACGCCTCCCCGAGATTCTTCACAAAACAGTGGAATAAACGTCATTGTAGTAATACTTAATGTGAGGGACATTATTTCTAAAAATTATTATTTTAAAACTCTAGTACACGTTTGGAATTAAATCAATACCTTCTTTGGGGATAAATGTGTCGTTATGCTTGTGTGATTACGGATGTGATACTGAAAATGTTGCGTAGACTTTGTCGTAATTTAAATATACGTGACTATTATAGAATCCGGCGCACCCACCATGTTGTTTATCCTTTGCAAAAAATATGGGGGAAAATTCTTTTATAACACACATTAAATATTTTTACGTGTCTACGCTTCAGTGATTACGATCGATGTTTTTATCTGCATATACTACATTTTAGCACGTTTTTGATATCTCTATAAAATCATAAATGCGTGAATACAAAGAGAGTGGATAATTTATCTGAGCTTAAAAATGTTTTTGATCAATATCACTTTTGTGACGCTTGGATATGTTGCGTTAAAGGTGCCAATAAAGCAAAATTCATTGTACGTAGGTACTATAAAGCCTCTTGTTCTCATCACTGTAATGATTACTTTACTTATAACGATTTTTAGTTTCCACAAAGAAGTGTGTGGCAGAAGCTTGCGCCGCAAGGGTAGCTTGAACGCGTCGAATTAATTTTTCTTCAACAAAATAGTTTGTCCACGACTATCTTATAATATAGGTACTCTTTATACTTGTGTTTCTTCAAAACCAAGAAAATTATACCTGAGAGCGTATGGATGAATCTTTCTTACACTGGAGAAGGGAAATAAAGGTATATTCTTTCTGGGAATCTGTTTTGATAGTCATGGACAAAGTATAGTATACAACTCGTTATAATGATGCTATTATAAACTCGTGTATAATATACTATTTTCGGCAACCGCCCGGATAGTACCCACTTCCCGGACGCCTTTTCTTTGAGAAAGTAGCCCTTTTACGGCCTAGTTCTGGAAGTACAGAGTTACACCGTTGTTGTCATTGTACTTAATAACCAAATAATACAGGGTGTCTCATTATATTTTGACGCGTATTAACACCTTATATCTACCAAACCGCTTGAGATATTAGTGTGCGGTTTGCACCAATGAGTTATGTACGACTTCAAGTTTTTTTTAGTACTTTGAAAATATTTTACTACTTCCAGTTCATAAGGAGCAGAAAAGGTCACTTTTCATATTACTGCAATTGCAATTTTTTTAATAGGACATCCTATTACGGATCCGGCAGTCTAAAACTAAATTCCTATCAAATTATTTAATCGAATCCGCAGTTGAAGGATTAACGAACCACTGGAGCTCACTGGCCTTGGCTGAGCGCCAGTCGAAGAAGGATGGTGAGTCAAACGATAAAAGACGAACGAGGTTCTTGAAAGCTAAGTCAAATTCTGGAAAATATTAGGGCGCCACCTAGCAACGTCTATAGTACTTACCAACGATGGTGCTAGAGCCAACGTAGGAAACTATTCGCAAAGCGAGATCTTACGATGAGTATAAATGTCAAACGAGGGATTAAAAAAAAACCTTAGAGGAGGGAAGAAGAGGAGGAATAACAAAGCAGATGTTTGTGTTACCATTCGGCACCAAAAAAAGCGGCGTAACCTAAATTTCTTAGTCTCTTTACGCCGAGAATTGAACGAAAATTCTTAAAATGATATGACTAATTGCACTATTTCAAATGCTGCTTTTATTTTTAGTTAAATTACATGAATTATAAACAGTAACCTGGTTTCATCAATTTGTTTGGCACCAAACACGCTCAAATTTTGGTAACACTCACGTGCACGGCAAAGGTCGGGCGTTATGTATCCATACTCTTCCCTCATCTAAGAAAAAGACAATAACAACTGTATTATATACAAATACGTACAAATGTGATGTAAAATAGGTATTGTCAATGTCTCTATCAGCTTAAATGTATCAGAATAACCTATAAACAGTAAAATAATGAAATAACTACTATACTTTCGATAAACAAAATCAACTACGCACAGAAGTACGTATCGGCGGCTGCAGATATGTACGTTGGCTCACAGTTTCTTCACAAAATCTATTGAAATTCTTTAGGCAATACAGAATCTACTTTGAAAACTACTTATAAACTTTTAAATCGAAATTTTGAAGCTGATTACTCAAAAATAAACAAACTTATCTGTCCCTGTTACGTCCAATATCTCTGTCGGGTGTCCTCTTCAGTTTCACAGTACTATGCCAAAATAAGTAGAATACGGTCAAATTCAGGTGATTACAATCCAAAACAACTAACTAGGCTATGTCACAGGTAGGAGTAAGTAGATTATTAGCTCTTTCAAAACTCTGTTCCTTGTTTCTCAAATCCGTTTCTAAGCAGTCTCTAAAACCTATTTCCAAAACCAAAACTCCTTCCCAAAAACCATAGATAGAGAGGAAAGTCACCAATAACACATAAATCCAAGCCAAAATTTAACAAACTTACCCCCGTAATGGGGGCGAATTCCTAAAGACTATTACAACGAGCGGGTGTCGAACAAAATTCCAGACTTTTGGATAAGCTGAGTTCCACTATTCAATATCTATCTACTTTTCACTAAGAAACTAGCTAACTATTATTTGGCCCTGATAAACTTCCGAACTATCTTCGAAATTATTCTATTATATTACCAGGAACCCATAATTCAACAATATTCGGGAACAAAAGGTCAAGTCTTAACTTTTTTTCATAAAATTCCGGTTTCTGGCTTCCAGAATAAACGATCAGAGGCGGGGAAAATCACAAGAAAACTAAACACTAAATTTTACCTATATTTCTAAACCTAACCATTAAAACAATAAGGCTTATGAACAAACATTGCCAAAACTTTAATTAGAAGCTTATTTTAACTATAACAGCAAAAGAGAACACAGCCCCTAACTCTGCGCTACTGATCGAAAGAAATCGCCAAATTCGAACCTAATATATTCAGGCAAAATCAAGAGGAACATCTACTCTCTAAGCAGAGATGCAGGGGTGCAGAGAGGGTTGCCTACCAGTCCGGCGGAAAGCAACACTAAAAAATTGCTGCTGTTAATTTACGCCGTAACAACCCTGTATATAATTAAATGTTCAAAAAGTCGCATCTTTTAGCTATCCAACGGTATGCTAAATTTGATCATCGGTAAGGGGATAGCCTCGGGGATAGCTGAGATTTTGGACTTAAAAAAACTGCAGAATCGGACAAAATCTTTGTTGAAGCAGAAAATTTCAAGCATGCTGTGATTTATTGCAATAAATGATTCAACAATCTGAAACATCTGCTTACATTTGGATTGAAATAAATTAAATGGTTTTATAAAGTTATACGTAATTTCAAAATTTTAAAAACTGAAAACTATAAAATTAACAACTATCTACAAAGATTTGTTTGATTCTGCAGTTTCTTTTTTGAAATCCAAAATCTCAGCTATCCCCTTACCGATGATCAAATTTAGCATACCGTTGGATAGCTAAAAGATGCGACTTTCTAAACATTTAATTATATACAGGGTGTCCTATTTAAAAAAAATCATTGCAGTGATACGAGGAGTTTCCTTTTCTGGGTCCTTACGAACTGGAAGTAATAAAATATTTTCAAAGTAGTAAAAAAAACTTGAAGTCATACATAACTCATTGGTGCAAACCGCACACTAATATCTCAAGCGGTTCGATAGACATAAGGTGTTAAAATGTGTCAAAATATAATGAGATAGGTACCCTGTACTATGAAAATCCAGGCATACTTTAGAAGAATGCAGTTTATCATTTCCATAGCAACGAAATGACGAATTACCAATTTGACATTAAAATAGTTGCTTTTAACAAGTTTCGCATTGTTTTTGGTCGCTATTATTGCAATAAAGAATGGTTCTTTATTGATTTGTTATTCCACACGGTTGCCCAAAAAATAGTGTACGCAACACTTCCGGAAACAGTTTTTTTCGTATCGCAGACTTTCAGGACTCGCCCAAAAAACAGTATTTTCTGGACTTGTTACGTATTATACTCGTACTATTGTATACCGTAATAAATTGGCGGGAAGGTGGGAAGGAATTCCTTGAGTAAGCAAGCATTGCTGTGAAAATATTCACAAGACTCTGTGCGAGCTTGTCCGCACAATTCAGATAATCTTCTATACTCTATAGAAAAAACTTTAAAATGTTCAGTAAAAGATAATTACTTTGTTATTTTAAATGGAATGGTATACCTACTATTAATTTTGTTTTTATATTCTGCGTACTTTTTTAAAGCAACTTTTTTAATGCAAAAGACAACTGCGTTTGAGATATTTCGATTTTTTTAAATTTTGGTGCTTGTATAGCTGTTTTCAAATTGCTGATTTCGGCCAATTTATCTACCAAATTCGGACTATTGATAGTCCAAATTGTAGCCGTTATGAAAATGTCTCAATTATGATTAATGCACCTACAGGTGTTCAAAACTTAGTGGCCAACGTAACAGAAGCAATCGAGAATTAAATATGGCAAGCTTCACACATAACTTTTATATTTTTGTAATGGAACAGTTATACAGGATGAGTTTTTTTTTTATTTTCAGTACAGGGATCTTGGAAACCAGCAGAGATAGAAGGTAGGTTAAATGAGGAAAGAAGTGCAGTTCGTTGAGCTTAATAAATAAGCAAATTCAAATTTTCGAAAATTTGCATAGTTTGCTAGATAAAATGGAAAAATCAAATTTTGCGAGATTTAAAAATATTTTCTAGCCGGCTTGTAAAACAGAATATGAAAAAATGCCATAGGAAAAAGTTGTACAGAATTAGACTTAGTAGTATCTCAAATAATCAAAAGTTGTATAATACCAGTCGTGTTCGAGAAATGCAAACTTATGTTTTTTTTAGTGGAAATCATATGGCACCACTAAATAGGATATTTTTTGCTGATTTCTGCGATATAATATTGTCCATACTTATTTGAAAAAAAATTTCAGTACACAGTAAAAAATATTTAGTCAAACCAACAAGGAATTTTAGTTCCCACAGGTCCACTACGAAATTTAGTAACATTAACTAACCTTGTAGGAGTTACTTTTTACAACCGCAACATGACTAAATGTAACTCAAATTACTGGTTGTTTAGATGTAAAAATAAGTCCAGCGAGTAGTCAGCTTTTACTTTAAATATGCGTCAGACTAACTAGGGTTCAGTGCAACTTTAACATAATGGAATGTACATTTGACAAAATTGGTTTATTAAACATAAGCTTGAATAAAGTATATTTAACCAGTAATTTTTGTTATTATTATTTGCCCAAATATATTTCTCACGTCGCTTTTAATCATTTTTAACTAAAAATAAATGCTACCTTTACTATTTTATTTTTGTCATTTTAACACTAGGTTTTTTTGTTAATGTCACTATTACAGTTGTTATTTTGACAACTTGTTTTATAAAAAATAAAAAATAATAATAATAATACTGAAACAGAAATATTATTAAATGTTCCGGGCTGGCTGCCACGTCGACTAATAGAGATACACTAAAAGGCATACTTGACGTTTCGACACTCATCTCGGTGTCTTCTTCAGAAGATGCTCTGAAACTGGTAAAAGCTAACTCCATGTCCTTATTTATACATCCTCCTGATGGAGGACATGGGCCACCACTTACCAGTTTCAGAGCATCTTCTGAAGAAGACACCGAGATGAGTGTCGAAACGTCAAGTATGCCTTTTAGTGTATCTATTAGACGACGTGGCAGCCAGCCCGGAACATGTAATAATATGTCTGTTTCAGACATCGGCCACGGAAGCCTACAAACCAAAATAATAGTATCGTTAATATGTATTTAGGTATATCATTAATGCCATTTAAAGTATACTTACCTTTTTTGTTATAACGTTAGGTAGTAGCCACTTAACTAAATCACACAAAATTTGTGTTTCTTATTTTAAATTCTTGAGTGTGCAATTAGTACACCTCTAATGGTGCTTCAAGGGTCAGGGAGGTAATAAAAATCAATAAAATTATGTAATAAATGCTTTATTCAAACTTTAATTGAAACATAAAAATATATCCTCACATAATTTGAAAATGGAACAAAACAGGGTGTGTTAAAAATATAACTGAAAAACTTTAGACGATTCGTTGTTGAAAGATAAGGGGTCTTTCATATAAACATATGCGCCTAAATCCAGCTCCGCCAAAGGGGGAGGTGAAGAGTAGGTCATCATGGGACACCCTACATATCAGACTATAAAATAAAATGTGCCTAATAATAACTAAGTATATGATATTGATATTATTATTTTACAGTTATTATGACAAGAGAAATTAAACACTGGCCCCAAAAGCCGCGCTACGCCACTGTTTCTGATACAGCTGTCCCGCATTTTTTTCTTGATACTGTCATAAAGATTGGGACTAAATTAAATGTAGATATTGCTGAAGTGGGTAATAGGAATGATAAAACAACCTTTGCTCATGGCTATGTATCGCAATAGAAAAGTACCTATGGTCTACTAACTGATAGTTTCTTATCCCTAATACCCATTTCGTTCCTTTGTATGCATGTTAGTAAAAAAATAGAAGCGATTTCATTAGATGGTTAAATAACAAATGTTAAATAACAAATGCGTGTTAATATAGGTATAGGAAGCAACACAGAAGAAGAGAAAAATATGGAAATTCTGTAAAACTCACCATTTGTGGTGTTTCTTCCTTGATAAACTTATAACGTTATAACTTCGCACAACCGCTATGCACCCGCGATCGACGATCATCGAAGAATAAGATGTTTCCGGCTTCCCGATTTGCACACGGCCCAATAAAATGAAAACGAGAGAAAACTTTGGGGGAGAATTGACCACTATATCGAATATTTTTGTAAATCTTACAAAGATTCTCAGTTAACTTTGAAGCAGTTGTCAAATTGATATACAATATTGTAATACATGCTTTCATTGCCGTTAGTATTACTCAAAATTTTAATTAATTTTATAGATTAACATGTCATATATTGCCACGTATTTCAGTAAAAAATACAATTACGTATACTTAATTTTTCTGAATTTACAGAAAGATTTAGTGACGTAATACAAATAAATGTTGTTAAAATAAGTTATTTGGCGGTTGAATTAACAACGAAGTTTATTGATATGTACAGTGGTAAAGTTTACAAAAAATATTCTAAATATGACAAAAGTTTATTTTAACAATTTCAGGTAAAATCTAATTAAGTTAAAGTAACTAAGAATCCCTGTTAATAATAACAAAAAACTATTAACATTTAGTGAGTTAGTAAATTTTGACAAAATATTTTTTACTGTGTATTAGGGTATAAAATGCATGAAGATAAAAAATAGTCGATAACTGCAAGTTGAAGGTTTACTACGCCACCGTGATTCACTTGTAGGTACATACTTATTTTTTTTTTATTTTTTTTGTTTTCCATGGATAACTTTCACATTTAATTAATTTAAAATTGAAAAATGCTTTCAACTCCTTCATTTTTTAAAATAAACATGGAATATGATATATCGCCGAAATCAGCAAAAAATATCCTATTTAGTGGTGCCATAGTCGCATATGGTTTCCATTAAAAAAAAACATAAGTTTGCATTATTTCTCGAAAACGACTGGTATAATACAACTTTTGATTATTTGAGATAGTACTAAGTCTAATTCTGTACAACTTTTTCCTATGGCATTTTTCATATTTTGTTTTACAAGCCGTCTAGAAAATATTTTTAAATCTCGAAAAATTTGATTTTTCCATTTTATCTAGCAAACTATGCAAATTTTCGAAAATTTTAAGTTGCTTATTTATTAAGCTCAAAAAACTGCACTTCTTTCCTCATTTAACCTACCTTCTATCTCTGCTGGTTTCCAAGATCCCTGTAGTGAAAATAAAAAAAAAACTCATCCTGTATATATCACCTCATTCGACGGACATTTTTTTTCTTATTGCAGCGATATAACACACATGGAACTTATCTGTGATATTTTTTGAAATATTTTCTTTAAAAATCTTATAAGTAATATATTGCGATAATATGGTATAGCCCAAGTATGCTGCGATTTATTTCGTTGTCATTTTTCACTTACAATTAAATAATTACTCTCTACTTACCTACTGGTTGCCTCCCTCATTAGAAATGTCAAATTCTGTGAAAACAATGACAACAAAATAATTTACGGCGCCCTTAACTCTACGATATTATGCAATATTATAAAACTTTCGAGTATTTCGAAAAGTATCAAAGATAAGTTTCATGTGAACTATATCGCTGTGCCTAATCAGGATAAAACTGTCTGTAGGGCAAGTTGATGACATACAGGTTGTTCCAATAAAAAAATCCATGTTATGTTTGTTACTTGCCGTAAACTAACACTTTTGTATATAGGTAACTTATTTTTGTAATTTAAAAAATAATAGAGATAAATTGGGTGGAAACTTTAAGTGGAACACCCTGTACATACATACAAAAATTTGCATATACTTATGTACATACAAAGAATGTATCGCGTAATATTCATAACATTAAAAATACAAGTTTCAAATACCTCTCACACAAAAAACGTAATAATCTACAATATGTTTAAGCTTTTTCAGTAAATTTTTGAAGTTAATTAAGATCGCGGCGTGTTGCAAAGTTATTCACATGTTTTAATTCAAACATTTTATTTGATTAATGTAATAAATACACTCAACTCTTTCTGCACCACTCGTAATATAAATTTCCGTTTATTTAGGCAGTTGGTATGCTTTAGTACAATGATAGTAGGTATAATATTATTGAATGAACGAGAGTTGGATACTGTACCTTATCAGCGAGAATTTATAGAAAATTGTACATTTTAGGCTAGACTAAACTCCTTATTCTAGTTGAATGTGCCGGACAGAAGTCCTAGAACGAACATTGCCATAGAAACGGGGTTGCTGGTATTTTTTTTATTTTACATAAGTATAAATTTTACGTTTTCCGCATCGCAGCAATATAGATTTGCTGCAATATGAATTTTTTTAACGGCTACACCCTATTAAATAATGGGTTATTTTTCAATGACCATTACATAAATAATGAAAAATAGAATCATCATTTCATTATATTAGAAAACGATAAGTGCCTTTATTATTATACTGAACAATATCATATCTTAATTTTAACTTCCGAAGTTGGGGTTGATGTATACCCGTCAGCTTGCAGTATACATTTCCTTTCTCATTATTTCAATTCTATTCATATTCTTTCTCCAAATTGTGACGTTGACGAGTAGAAATTGACGCGGCGTAACCTGAACGTTCAACCCTAAAACCCGCCAAGAGATTACGTAACGTATGAATATAAAATCTATATTTCCCTTCGGTTATTTAACAATGCAAAGATTATCCGTTGCTTGTCATATTTTTTACAAGCGATTGTTTCCAGGCATATGTACAGAACCTATTATGATTGGGTTGTATGGAATGTTCTAAGGGAAGTCTAAATATCGTATTGAGTTCTGGCAATTAATTTAACAGCTATTGCAAGCTCGAAATGTATGCGGAAATCGCAGTCCACTGGTTTCGTCTTTTTGCGGGCCATGCAGTACACACATGCACTCCAAAAAACGTACTATAATTTATTTATATACGGAAACGCTCGTTTCAGATGTCAGTAAAACGCAATTATTTCAGTAATGACCCAGATTATATAAAACTGAATAGCGGTGTATCATAGTACATAAAACGAAATGTAGTGCTATAATCCAATAAGCCTGGCGGGGTACTTGCCCGAGGAGTAGTTGTTCAAACTGTTCAGTACCAAATTCGTTATAACACATCTTTATTGTTTAGTTTCGTCACCAATAATTCATGAAATTCTTTCATTCTTTCATATCATGTATATTGTATATAATATTGTACCTATCAATTATTAAAAACTAAAGACTTTATTCTCAATAATTCATCCTAATGTGCTCCTCTTTTTAAGTAAATAAATTCTAGATAATTTATAAATAAATAATTCCACATCACCTTTGGAACCGCATTTGACCGTAACTATCGCCAACGATCGAAAAAAATTCACAGACCTCGCATCTTACGCAAGTATCATAGGCGTATTGAAAATACCGACACAACTGCTCGGTTTCTAAGATGTCCAACAAAAGTGATCTGTGCCGTTTCAAGATGGTATATTATTGATACAATAAAATAAAAGAAATGATTTGTGACAAGCACAAGGCACATACATAGTCAAACTGACGCAATACGTAACAAAATATTAACGCATCCGTTTTGTACTCCAACGTGGTACTCGCGCTCGCCGTACCTTAGTTTACATCTGCCTAGCGCTCTGATATTATTAAGCGGCCTCGATTGCACGCGTCGCCGACAGAATCTGTCGCATGTCGATACATTTTTCGTAAGATGAGTCCCATATACATACGCGCCCAGAAGTATTTTCAATACTAAAAGAGTTAGGTATTCATATCGGTCTTCCTATTTTCTGTAGAAGGTTGAAGTCGCAAGTCGGTCATTATTATGTTGCTCCTGACGGTATGTCTTCAACCCCACCATGGCTTGTACCACACTCGAAATGCCGATTTCACGAAAGCATTCGATAATTTTGAACTTATTTGGAATTTATTCTGTGAATTCGAAGGTTGGGGCTTCTTTTATACAGATTGTTCGAAGACAGCTGCAGGTGCTGCAGATTTGATTCCTTCGGAGCCATTTTGTTTCCATCTGCCGTTTCCAATCTCTGTGTATCCACAAGTTCACGTTTGCCCTATTTAAAAATACAAACTTTTTTTATAACCACCTCCTGTAGCATTATCAATCATCAGTATCGAAATTTCCGCCGAAAGCACGTATTTATAAGAAAGTTCTATAGAGTTCGATCAATTTTCATAACTTTCTACGAAATGCTATTGTAGGTAAACTTATCTTTAACACAGTAAATCTGCTGAAGTCCTCTTCCCCGTTGGAACCCGCGACTAAGTGAGGGCCGGAGGAGAAGTGAGATATTCTGGACCGAGACAGGAGTCAGACATGGATGCCCTCTAAGTCTGTATCTTTTCCATATTTTTCTATCAGACTTTGAAGAGTACATGAGAAAGGGACAAGCAAGAGTGGTGATAGGAAGAAAGAAGTACTAGACGTTGACTTATGTAAATGATGTAGTCCTGATAGCAAAGGAAGAATGAATTAAAGGAGACACTGGGAGGGATGGAGAGTTATTTGGATAGCAAGCAGTTAGTGCTGAGTACAAAGAAAACAAAAATAATGAGGTTTCGCAAAGGAGGTGGAAGAAGAGCAGTAGAGAGATGGAATGGAAGGGGAAGAACTGGAAGAGTACAAGTATTTGGAACTTACTTTTCAAAAGAATGGATGACAAGAAAAAGATGACAAAGAAGTAACGAGAAGGGCGACAATAGTGATGGAAAAAGCATTGGGAATAGGGAAAAGGAATTTTGGAGGGATCTGGAAAAGAAGAATAAAGTTATTCGATGCATTGGTGACCAGCATAGCGTTGTTTGGAGCCGAGATTTGGGGGCGGGAGGAGAAATGGAAGATAGAGGTACTTCACGAGAAATTCATAAGTTGATCACTGGGTCTAGACTGGACAACCCCGGCGTACATGGTGAGATATGAAACAAAGAGAGATAAACTGAGAACCAGGGCAAGGAAAAGAGCGATGAAGTATGAGGATAAGTTAAGAGGTGGTGACGAAAACGAACTTGTAAGGCAGTGTTGGGAACGGATAAGGGGGGAGGAGAAAGCGAAAAATCAAAATCAGGAGAGGATATAAGGCGGTAGAAGTAGAACATAGAAGGTTGATGGGATGCAACATGACAGAGGCAGAGTCAGAGACAGAGACAGATAGGCAGATACAGGAGCAAAGCAAAGAGCAAAAAGTAAGAGAGTCCAGCTACAATCACAAGTATTTAAAGATATGAGAACAACGGTGCTACTCAGAGATTTACAGAAGAGGGTAAAGGAGGAGAAGATGATCAGGGTGGCGAAGTTTAGACTGGGAATGAAACTTTTGCAGAAGAGAAGGGAGGAGAAGAGAAATGGCTGGTGATGGGGCGGTGGTGTTGATTTTGTGTTGAGATGTAGAATTATTATTATTATTTTCTATTTCATTTATAATCCCAGATGAGAGACAATAAAATTTTTTATTGATTGATCAGTATCTCCTGAAACTTTACAAAATTTAAAAACTCAATCCTTGGCCGCATGCAGCATGGACATCACTTCAGATGTTAATTGGAACACGAGGATCGAGAAATAGTCTGACAATGGAATTTCTTGCCTAAATTTGAAGTATGGAAGACAATAAAGAATAGGAGGATGGTAGGATGGTAGGACACCTTCTGAAACACGAAGGAATAGTTCGCGACATACTAGAATCAGAGATAGGAAAAAAGAAGTAGGGGTAGGCCCAGATTAGAATACTGCTCTCATATAGTTGGGGTTGAAGGATGTTCTACTTTTAGGGAAATGCGTAAGGTAGCTCAGGATAGGAAAGGATGGAGGAACACGTCCAACTAGTCTCTGAACTGAGAACTTTATGATATGATGAATCTAATCAATATAAGAAAAATATGAACTGAGGAAAACTTTAAAAACCCGACAAATTATGAAATTTGAAGGACCAGTCTTAATTTCTGTGTAAACTGTCAGTCGCAGACCATGCAAGATCTACAAATAGTTCAGCCAATTATTGGCTATCAAATGCGTCAATAATAAACAGAGTGTTGCAATTCCAATTCTTACGAATAAGTTCAGTTTGGTGACAATCTTTCGGTTTTTGAATTTTCAGACTGACGTGTCTACTGCAGATCGAAAATTATGTTTGTCATCAGTTTTTTGTGCCCTGAAAATTGAAACGCATTGTTTCCAGAAATTCTGCTATAAAAATATTCGAAAGTGCATCTACTTACATTCCGTAACTCTTATTCTTTGTATTTTCTGAACTAATAAGAGTTCCAAGATAAACTATACCTATGTGTCGTAATACATAATGCTTTTGTACAAGTAATATTTACATTCAAATTCTCTTCTTCTAGACGAGTATCTTTAACACACAAAAGCGCGGTGAATATATTAAAACACGTTTCCATTATGGAAATGGTGGCTTTAACAAGTTCATCCCACTTTCGTAGTATAATTCATTGTTTGGTGTGTAATAGTGCCTAATATTGACGGTTTTTATCCGAAGGGAGCGAGTCTTTTGTGCGAGTCCAGTTTCTGAAGGGTTTATAGCCTCAGCTGGTCAATTCGAGATTCAGGTGGATAAAATCTTTCCGAAGAAGTACCTAATGTGTAATTGCCCGTGTAAAATGGGAGCATTGGGATGCTAATGGTGTTGTTTGAGGTGCTATTAACGGAACATTTAGCGGAGCATGAATGCGTCAATTGTCATTGAGATGAGAATATTTCACTGTTTGAATCACCGATTTTGCATACATATTGTCGGCGTTTTGATCTCGCAATCGCACCTATATAGAGACGAACACCCTAAATTATTACGAATTCCGACGGGGAGCTGAATGGAAGGAAACGTAGTTACAACTTTAAAAAACCAAGGGCTGCTTTGAGTAAATTCAATATTGACCCAAATTATTAGTCTAAAAGGACTATGATTTTTACATAGCAGTATAATATCCGTAGATACCAAAGACATTCTATACTAATAGACATCAAGATCCCATGTATTCGGCATATGTACTGTGCGTGCCTTTTCTCTCTTACTATTTCTATCTAATTTTGTCGCCTCTCTTTTAACAAAAAGTCAAAAACATTTTTGGCGTTGTGATAAAGCATAATTAAACGTCCTATGATCCAACAAACTTCGATTAGGTTTTAATTATTTTGTTCTGCTGAATCGAATAAAAGATCGGGGCGCCTAAGAAAAAAGAAACATTTATGACGTCATACGCGTCAGTGAACCGAAGGAAAGTTGACAGATTAACTGATTGAACTATTGAGAGTACCTGACTACCTATCCTGCGTTACTTGGTGTTACTCTTACTGTTACTGTATGTGCTGGTATTTAATTATTGTTACTGTGAGACTGTCAATAATTAAATAACATGACCATGAATCAATTTTCTGTGCTCTGAGTATTTGTAATTCAAAAATAAAACCGAGAATCATAACTTTTGGGGATTTTAAGCATTTTAATGAAACTGAATTCACGAGTGACTTGGTAAGCACTTCTTTTTAAGAAATATTTTACTTAAATAACATAAATGACAAAGTGAATTTTATCGTACGAATTTTTATAAATTTTTCTCTTAATAATAATAATAATATCTCTACTCACTCCTACTAACCCTAAGGTTAGCCCCAGAAGCTAACTATATAGCTTGTGCGGGACGGAGGAGGCGGCATATTACTATTGGCCGCAGGTGCGTCACAGGAACGACCTACAGTTGTTAGTACTCTACCCACCATTTAGTGCGAGAATGAGGAAAACCTGGAAAACCTCATTAGGTAAAGCTGGATAGGCGATCCAAGGCGCGCCCTAGCCACAGCGCAGAAATGGGTCACCCATCCATAGCCAAACCGCGGGCACTGTTGCTACTCACGACTACTCACTCGCGCATGCCAGCAAGATCCCACGGCTTAATTATATTTCTCTTGCGGTTAAAAGTATTATTTTCTATTGTGCATTGCCCGTCTTGTTTCTTCTTAGAGAGGCTCATTTTAGTAATATCATAAATTTTTAATTTTTGGGTTAAGTGGCAGAACATCTTCACATGCTTGCATGTGTAAGATGAACTTCGCCTTTTAGCATGGATCATTGATGTAATGGCGTTTATGTAATATTTGAGTTATCTATGCTAATAAAGATCTATTATTATTATTATTGTTAATTGATCCGTTGTAGAGGTATAACAGGCTGGTTAAGGCTTGTTCTGAAATTCTACGGGGGACGTGGATGTTCAAACCAAAAACTCGCACAAGTTGGATGAATTTAGTGTGGTGTAAATAGCCATCTTCATGCAACCAATGCAGTGAGCGATTGAACATCCCGTCCGGTTGAGTTTCAGAGTGATTATCCAACTGTGTACGTAAAAATTAATGATCATCCTATTAAGGGATCGCCGTCAGTGTATGTAACGTATATTCCTGATCTACACTCCGTCTGGACTGCACACCGAATACACAGTTTAAATCATCCTACGGAACGACCGGCGGTTAATAGAATACCTTCACGGAGAGAATTGTTTGCGAAACCTGGTCCCACACCCAGTACTCGTTTTCTATTTGCTCACGTGAATTATTACCGACTAGACTTTGCCGCAAGAAGCTCAATTTTAATTTCTTTGGTGAAATATTGTTTTGTTTTAATGTTACAATACATCCTGACAAACAAATCTACGTTAATAGATAAGGAGTATCTTTAACATAATTTCAGAAGTGCGATAGTACTTGCGGGAATTAATTCCAAAAAGGAGAAATTCAGGAAGTGCAAAAAAACAATGCGAAGAAAATGACATTCGGAGGGAAGCCG
Organism: Xestobium rufovillosum; assembly: GCA_963966045.1. Taxonomy (NCBI): domain Eukaryota; kingdom Metazoa; phylum Arthropoda; class Insecta; order Coleoptera; family Ptinidae; genus Xestobium; species Xestobium rufovillosum. The sequence goes on along the minus strand of OZ014494.1, from coordinate 40,280,847 downwards.
GAAAACGACTTAAACTTGAAGAAAGATTGTGTGTATGAAGTTGAAGACTCCGCTGGAGGTGTGATTTCGAAGAGGATAGCGGAAAGGAGAAATGCAGTAGAAGATGGAGGGCAAAATTAAACGACAGAAATGATGAAAATATTTGCAACATTATTAGATTAGATGAAAGAAAACAGCCGAAGAAGTGAGAGACATTTAATTGAGCTGATAACCAAGAGAGAAGCACCCAGTTATCAAATAATACCCGATTTGCGAAATACGATGGGAAATTTCGACGGGTTAAGTACAACCAAAAAATTGAAAGCAATGGCGTTGTTGCATTCTTGGCCCCATTTGACGGAGGCCGCCGAGGCCTGGTATTCCGCCTTTCGGGACGATATAAGAACTTGGCGGGAATTTGAATCCAGATTTACCAGAACATTTGTTGACAAACGTACACTGACCGACCGATGGGAAGAGATGCATTATAGGAGACAGGGGCCTAAAGAAGTTGTTTGTACTTATTTTCACTGTGTAAAATGGTGGAGTTGGACTTAGAAGAAAGAAAAGAGCAGATTCTTAGTGGCTTAAGGCAAAAGTACATTGTTTGTGCGTTAATGACAAAAACTCATAAAGATCCAGATGAACTATTGCATTATTTGAGAGAGTTTTCAAAGTTAAAACCGAAAAGACGTTAAAAGTGACAGATTCGGAGAGACATTCAGCGAGAAGAGTAGAAAGGCCTTTACTACAGAAGAAATGGCAATAAAGTGTTTCAAGAGTGGATTGTGGGGACGAGTCGCATCCAAATGTCTAAAAACTAGCATAGTTTATTTCAAATGCCATAAAGAAGGACATGCATCCAAAGATTGTGCAGTTAAGACAGTAGGAGAGACAAAAGAGAAAGCCCAAGAAGAACAGACAGTGGCAGCAGTAGAGGGAGGCCAGGGTAGTATTGAACAGAAGTACTTCAAAGTAATTAAGCTAAATGGTATAGAATTAAGAGCATTTGTTGACCCTGGAAGTGCCATTTGTATCATACGTGAAGACGTTGTGTACACGCATGAGATGACGGTTAAGGCAAGGTATGGTTTCGGTACAGGAATTGTGAATACAAGAGGGACGATTTTTGCGGATGTAACCGTGGACTCGGTTGAAGTGCCCAAAGTTGAATTTCAACTTGCACCTGAGGAGGCACAAGGATATCCAATTTTGAATGTCAGAAAAGGGGACAATCTAATGTTTGGATATGTATACGACCAACCCTTCCGAGAGCTAAATCTAATCTCAGCAAGAGAAGGTGCCAGCTTGGATTGTTGGAAGTTTGCCGAATGCGGGAAGTAACCACACGAGCAATGGTAAATATTGATCCAGAAGTTACAAAAGAGCAAACAGGTAAATTGAACTTTTACACGATTTCGCGCTAACTTTAGACGAATTAGGCTGTACTCATTTATGGAAGTAGAAATAATAGATAGCAGAGCGCCAGTGAGACGAAAACCATACAGAACAAGTGCGTAGAAAATAGGGAAAAAGTTAAAGAAATTGTTCAAGAATGGAGGAGACTGGGGATTGTTAGCGAAACAACTACACCTTACGCAAGTCCTGTGCTGCTTGTGGGTAAGAAGGATTGTGATAAACGGTTAGTGATTGATTACAGATTACTAAATGCCCAAACTGGTGGAATAAACTATTCGATGCCGACTATAGACGACCAGTTGCCAAAATTATAAGGCTGTCGGCTATTTACAATACTGGATTTACCTATCAAACGGATATCTACAGATTCCTTTGACTGAAGAATCAAAACCCAAAACCTTTTTTTTAACCCAAGATAGTGCAGGGCAATTTAATAGGTTCCAGTTCGTACATCCAGTGAATACAGTGTTGGGCAATTTACGAAACTTGTGACATTACTGGTTTCGTGGCATTAGACGCTATGTTAGACAACATATACGAAGCTGCTTAGAGTGTTTGTTTACGATGATTCCGGGAGGAAGATAGGCAGGGTTATTGAAACCTACACCTCCACTACAAAGACCTTTCGAGCGGGTTCATACAGATTTGCTGGGACCTTTTCTGAAAAGCAATTCGGGAAATACAATTATTTCGTTAATTGTTTATGCGCTAACAAAATATGTTCGCCTGATAGCATTGAGAAATACGTCAGCCAACGAAGTGATTCGTGGGCTAGAAACTATTGTGATGCAGTACGGACTGCCGAGGTAGATTGTGTCCGATTGTTATTCTTCGGTAGAATTTCAATCGTTTATTAATAACAATGGTATTCATCATACGCAGAATTCAGCAAATGGACAAGTTGAGATGGTCAACAGAACTCTGATACCGGCGTCGATAACTTCGTTAGAAGAAGAAGACTGGGACTGCAAACCCCTCGAAGTAGAAAGGAACTTAAACACTTCCGTATACTCTACATCTGATAAGACAACTTCTGAGTGTCTATGGATTTTTACCAAGATTTTATGATAGGAAGTTGCAAGAAGTAGTCGACGAAGATGAAGAATGAACCCCACCTGCTGAATTACAGAGAGACATTAGAAGAAATATAGAAGAAGCGTTACGTATGCAAAATATCAGTTCGACAAGTACAAATGGCGTGTAGTACAATATAAAGTGGGTAATATTCTAATCATGAAAAGAAACGCTGAAGCTACAGGTGAAAGCACAAAACTGCAACTGAAATGCAGAGGGCCCTTGGTTATCACAGAGGTTTTACCGAAGGATAACTACCGGCTAACCAATCTAAATAGGGAGGCAAGTGGGAAACTTCTCCAAACAGCTTACGTGTCAGTTGAAACTGTATACGCGACACATAGACGGCGTAGAGGAAAATATGGATAGTGTTGAATTAGAAGCAGATTCCGAAGGTTCAACACCAAATGGGGAAAATAGATATAGAGAAACCGAAGAAAAGGACGAACCAGCGGAGAGGACATCTGATGAAGGAAGAAAAAGAAAAATAAGACCTCCAATACGGCTGCAAGACTTTCAAAAGAAAAAGAAGAAAATTAAAAATAATAAGTGTGGTGCATTCTAAGGGCCGTCTGACACGAGACTGATTTTAGCACTAAATTCAGTACAATTTCAGCGAGCACAGAGTAGGTGTAAAATTTAGAGCGACAACAAAATTGTGTGTGGCAGGTAAATAGTAAAATAAGCATGTTGGCATGCGCATTGAACCAAATTAAGTTAAATGTCAAATATATTCCCCCATGTTTGTCTTTATAATGCCTGTTTTCAATCGCACAGAACTTATTTTAGTACTTACCTAATAGGACTTTTCATTATACAAAAATGCTGAGGCGCATGCGCGAACGCGCCATGACAATTTCGGACGAATGTCAAAGTCTTGTATCAATATCTCCTAGAGGGGTAGGCGGTATTGCTTGTTTGAAAGTGTTTATTAATTCTTTGATAAAATTTTACTGCAAACGTGCAAAATTAGTAATAGTCCGGAACGAAAACACTATGGAGCATCCAAGCATTGTGCTTTAGGTGACTGCCAAGGTGATAGCAGTGCCAAGTTATCGCTTGGGATTACGATTTTATCCATTTCCTAAACCCTGCCTAATACTGGGAAAAATCGAAGTTAATAACTAGGTTGGTGACCATGTGAGGAAGTGAGGATTAGTTCCATCTATATAAATGATGTTGCTTGGATAAAAATGTGTAAGAGGCAAGATCCGAAATGGAAAAGTTTATTGAACGTTTGCAGGTTTTATGTCATTATTTGTTAGATCTTTAAAATAAGAATTACTTGTAGTTACATACATACATTTCAGAAAAATACGCACCTGTACCTATATTAGATCCTTTATCTCCGTTTTCTTTTAAAAAATTGATTAATTTTCAGGGCTATATTAAAAACCTACATGATTGAAGTATCTTGGTTAACATTCTCGTATTTCAAGCAACAGCCAGGAACCAGGCACGCCTTCGGGATTCAGCCTCACAATTTTACGAGGGATATCACTTGGATCTAACATTTGTAATAATTTTCCGTCTTTCAAACACCCTCCTTATTTGGTATTCTACTATTTACCTACTAATATTCCACACGAAGTTTATAACACCTGACAGCTGACAGTGACACTCGTCCGAAAATCTAAGAACAGCTGATTGTCAGCACATGCGCGCTAACGAACATAGAACGAAATGAAAAAGTCTATTGTCATACACAATTCTATTGTCACTCTATATTTCAAACTTACTTTGTGCTCGCTGACATTGTACTAAATTTAGTACTGAAATTAGTCTCGTGTCAGACGGCCCTAAAGAATAATTTTGTGTTTAAAATAGAAGTGTTTTGCTTAAAGTTAGATAGAAAGAAAAAGTTAATTTGGCTAAGGAAAATGGTGTTTACTTCAAATTGTTTGTGGCCTGTGAGGGCACAGGGCTTTGTCGGATGGCCGAATACAGAGAATTATGTTTTTGTACTTGCTAAGTTTGCCACTAGGTGGCGCAGTTCTGACATTGCGTGAGTAAAAGTGGTAGTCTATGGGAGAAACCCAGAGCTGGAAGTTCTTTAGTGACATATTATTTTGTTTTAATGTTACAATATATTCTGACAAATAAATCTAGGTATGTTAATTGATAAGGAGTGTCTTTAACACTTCTTATGGCCGCCAATTATTGTCTTGCTGAATAGAGCCCATTTTTTTCATTTTATTGATATACAGATTGTCTTTATTAAATCGAATGTTGTGGTCACTGAAGAAAGAAACAAAATTATATCAAAATCAAGGAAATAGAAAGGAAACAGTTAACTGTATGTTAAGAATTAGGCAAATATTCGTGAAATATACTTGATGCTATTGTGGAGAACCTCGTTCCGAAGAATAAGAGCTTCCTATATTACACATTTCTTCAAATGAAAACGCCAGATGGTTCTACAGATGGTTCTACAGCCGTCGGTATCTGCCAAGGTTCAAAGGTGAAATGTCTTACATGGGCCTTAATGTACTGTTCGCTTACTAAAAGAACATCTTCACTTTCAAGAGTGTTGGCGATTTGACGAACTGAGATAGCAGCAAATTCGTTATCGTTTTGTGTTACATGGCTAGGGTAACATTAATTCCATTACTATGCTTGGTTTGCTACTTACAAAAAGGAATAGAAAATACTACTTCTGTCGCTCTTTCATTCGTTCAGTTCTTGCATTATGCAAAGAATAGGGAGTTCGACGTATAAATGTAATGGTAAGAAGGGATATAAAATATTTTGAACACGTATGTTTGTATCAGCTACAATAATTTACTTTTGCTGGAGAGATTCCCCAACTCTTAGTAAACGTTAATTTTATACTGTAAGCAGAATATTTTTTCTAGCGGGTGAAAAGCTCTGAGAATATTCTTTAATAACCAAATTTCGAATGCATCGCTCAAACGATTGTTTGCCTCAGGCACTTGCCAAAGAATACAGAAAAGGTGCAAGCGATAATGTTTTCTAAATTTCTTCCACATTTGCTTACCTAACTATTAAGATTCTCAAATAATTCGCTCATTATTTAAGATAGGTGCATGCATGTTCATCTTGTTATCTAAACTAACTTAATCATCTTATTCATATATTCATTTAACATTTTCTGTCACAAATTCATGAAGAGTTATTATTTTTTTTATATCCAGTGGCTATAACAAAATTTGTGTGGCAAACTTAATATGATGTTTTAGCAATTGTAACAAAAGTTAGTAATAATTATCGTCATAAAAGGAGGGCATTAAAACTCAACATAAAAAAGTTTGCTTTTTGTGTATGCCAGAACATTACGAGACTTTTATTTCGGCCCTTTCGGTAGTTCAGACTAGAGGTAATAAAACTGGAAGACAAACGAGCAATTAAATCAGAACTGGAAGTAGTAAAAGAAAGGGAAGAATCATCTATTCCCGTACAATAACACACGTCAACATGTCATAGGATATATTATAATGGCTTTTATAATCCGCAGTTCTCGTATATGAATAACATCTGTACGAGTTTTTATATTAATACCGACACAAGAATGTATTTAGTAGAAATGTCTAGCGAGTCAGGGAGTCGGTAGTTATGACAGAAACAATAAGACAAATATGTCTTGACATACCCTTTCTTATTTGTGGCCTTTGTTATATTTCATAAGTAAAATTATTATCCAGAATGTTGATGCCTTAAATGAAAGTTCACGTGTTTCTTGTTTATTCTTGTGATCAGTATGAATTTATTGCAAATAGGTTTGATGTAGGTATGTGGCGAATGTGGGGGTGCCCATTTGAAGTTGATCTAGGATCTAGATATGGGAATTGGATTAATTACATTTTTATGGTAGAGACACAAACTCAAATACGTATACCGGATGTCCGGCTAAGGTTGACGACCGACCATATCTCGAAAACTACAGACAGATCTCAGAAAAAAATCTCCCAATATAAGTGACCACGAAAAATCCACCAAAAATATTGTTAACTTTCGATTTTCTCTTCTAGGGAGCACAGTTTTAAAAGAAAATAGAAAATCGCCATTTTCGTCGAACGGTAAACGTTAGTTTTCAAAATCTTCTCATAATACTCTGGAAATTTGGTTAACAACTTTTTGATGTAGCTTTCGAAGCAAGAGCTGTGGAAAAGAAAGAACTCCTTTACTTAGATACAAATAATGCCATGTTTCCGAGTTATTTGAACCAACATTTATGAATTTGGTCTCGTTTTAAAAGGAATTTATATAGTAACAGAAATCTGCATTTACACGTAAATTTTACGTGGACGCCGTCAGATGGCGTTGTTTCAAAACTTGCGAATTTACCAAATTTCCTCAAAAATTTTAAATGGAATGACATATTCTTTATTGCATGATATCAGAGGAAAGAATGTCGCAAACCGGAAGTTTTGATCTAAAATATTGTTTAAGAGCCAGGTATCCGATCACCAACATCAAGATTTTTTAGGGACGTAAGACGAGGTATGCTCCGAAGGCGGAGCTACGCGTGGCTCGGAAGCTCTTCCAGGGTCGCACTCTGGCTTCGCTTAGCAAAGCTTTAATTTCAATTTGTATTGCAGCTTGTATAGGACTGAATCTGGTTCGGTTTGACGTTTGAAGGGACTATGCAATTGGATTTTTGTCTGTACAGGGTGTCTTATTTTCGTTGTGATTTGGGGGTTTCTCATAGAAGCATCAGAGATAGAACCTTGGGATTTTCGCACACATGAGCTATTTTCTTGAGTATAATATAATGCCGAAACCAGAATTTGGATTTTCGAGAAAAAAAATCATATTGATTCTTATCGATTTTCAAAAATTCTCTCCAATTCTTTTTGTGCTAAGCAGACTAAAACTGTTAGGATTGATTCCTATAGAACTTTTTCCAAGGAATTCAGTGGCGTGCGTAGTTTTTTTCTAGGGAGCGTATTTTTTGAGTTATGACATAAAGTTCAATTTTTTAAATGGAAATCACAGCATTCTTTGGTCAAGTTCAAAAGGTCTTTTTTTAAGCTATCAAAATGTACCTACCTATCTTATATTTTCTAAAGTTACAACTTAAAAAGTACCAAAATCGTTGCAGTTTTTTGAAATAACAATATAAAAGTATATATATTTTGATAGCTTAAAAAACGACCTTTCGAACTAGACCAAAGCGTACCTACTACGATTTCCATTTTAAAAATTCAACTTTATGTCATAACTCAAAAAATACGCTCCCTAGAAAACAACTACGTACGCTACTGAATTCCTTGGAAAAAGTTCTATAGTAGTCTGCTTAGTACAAAAAGAATTGGAGAGATAAAAATCAACATTATTTTCGAGAAAAACGGTATCCAAATTCTGGTTTCAGCTTTGTGTTTGTGTAATTTTGATTAAAAAATTGATGCGCGAACGTTCAACGGAATATCTTAAAAAGCAAAGGAGTTATTCATAAAAATAGTTTTTTAAATTTTAACTTTAACACCCTGTATCTTGAAAGAAAGGAGCCTAAATGAAAAATGGCATAAGGAAAGTCCCACTATTTTCGGTCAGATAACCCGTGGTTAACGGCTTAAACTACTTTTTTGTAACACCCTGTATATGCTACGGGCATAGTGGGAAAGTAGGGCAATGCTGACGGTGCCCTGGCAATGCAAACAATGACCGATCATGCTGTCCGGTCAGGTCGTGTAAGGTCAGGTCACGTTGTCCAGGCATTGCCAACATCGCCCGATTCGTCACTAGGCCCGTAACATATACAGGGTGATTTATACCAGGGGGCGAAAAATTAAAATTAGGGTTCAGAGCCACAAATTAAGTAAAAAATGTAATATGAAGGTGTGTCCGGAAATGATTCGTTTAAAATTTATGCTCGTCCAAACATGATAGACTCCATGTTTGGAAGAGCATAAATTAGGTTGAAACGATAAGGGATGATTAAAAAATATCTCTTCGAAGCTTCCCTATTAGTATAATAGGTGTACTAAAATTCATTTTTATGTCTTTCTCAAAAGTTGGGAAAAAATTAGAAACCTAATTTAATAGCCTCCATCTTTGGGCGAGCATAACTTTTATACGAAGCATTTTCCGGACATATGACATTTTTTTACTTCATTTGTGGCTCTGAACCATAATTTTAATTTTTCGCCCCCCGGTATAAATCACCCTGTAGGTATATGTATAATAAAGCGAAAGAATATTTCAAGAACTGAGCATTCCGTATTTGTCAGAAACTCCGGACTGTCTTATAAGAGATCAAGGTGTTGTTGAAGTTTATGCCCAAAGTTCTTGTAATCTAACCCCGGAAGAAGGTTCGAGAAAAGGAAAATCTTATTTTGGAATCGAAACGGGAAGATAAATAAGAATCACAATTACTTTTACCAAATTCAGGGACAAATGCAAATTACAAAAAGAGTGTATTGTATCTTTACAGTACGGAAGCGCTGAAGGGTCAGGCGGAAAAAAATAAATTTCAAATTTATTGCAATTTTAATCTTGCAATTTTGTAGTACTGCAACTTTAAACTTGCAGTTTTATGAATTACTGCAAGTTTAAAGTTGCAGTTATGTGAAATACTGCAACTTTAAACTTACAGCCATTTGAATTACTGCGACTTTAAACTTGCAGTTTTAAGAATTACTGCAACTCTAAACTTGCAGTTATCTGAATTACTGCAACTTAAACTTGCAATTATATGAATAGGACTCAGACTCAAATGAAAGAGGATGCCACTCGCAGTTTATGGTCGTAAGACACGACGCGACGCCCAGTGTTGCAACAAGCAAAATATTTTTTTCTGGTTAAACTGTGCCAGATAGCGAAATCGAAAAAGAGACAAGGGCACGGTTTTTCAAAGAATCCAACACCGGCTTCGTTGCTATGATATCGGCTTTCTGATTGGTTATATCATAGCAACAAGTTGGTGGCAGACTTAAGCCGGTGTTGGATTCTTTGAAAAACCGGGCCAAGGAATGCTTCAAATGTCTGTGGAAAAAGTCTTAAAGATATTGACCAACCCGTTAAAAAATATGGGATTCTTCTTCATAGCAAAAAAATTACGCCAAAAAACACCTTGTTCCAGTACGGATTCACATTTCATATTTAATCTCCATCGCTAAATTCAATTTTTTGTTATTGAAAAAAACATAATTTTTTTAGAGATTTTTGACGTTCGATAGCGCCTTAACGAAACACTTTTGTATAGAGGTAAGTTTGGTTAAATCGCTCTTTTTTGATCTCAGGAATACGTGGTATCGTTTTGTACAGAAGTTTTAGAGGCACTCTGTATACATACAGTGTGTCCACGGTTAACTATTGTAAAAACTTTTATTTTCAGTTTTTCGAAAAAAGTAATTATTTTCATCATTTATTTTGCTTATTATATAGATACGATTCACATTGAGAAACTTTGATTTTGTTATACCGGGTGCGCAAAAAATATAAAAATGTAGATTAGCAAAATTAAAAATTTTTGAATAAAACTTTTTTGAGCATCAAAATGAAAGAGCTTGGAAGGAGAAATTGAAAAGCCAAAAATCAACATTTATTTAACTTAATACATTGAGGTAAATGATAAACAGTAGTTTATTCAACCTGTAACCCTCCAACGCCAACTCTGAAACACCCTTTACAACTAAACTTGCTAATAATAGTTGCACATAACTTTTCATTACAAGTAGTAGTCTTGAAAAAATAATAATGGATATTAAGATATGGAAAAACAAAAAATCGATTTTATTTTTAATATCAAATATCTTAGTAACCATAACGTCTATGAAAAAACTTTATTTGGCTTTTCAATTTCTCCTTCTAAACTCCTTAAGTTTGATTCAAAAATGTTTAATTTCGGAAATCCTTATTTTTGGAATTTGTACAACAAAATCAAAATTTCTCAACGTGTATCGTATTCATATAACAAGCAAAAGAAATCATGAAGAGTGACTTTTTTGAAAAACTCGAAATAAAAGTTCTTACAAGTAAAGTTCAGTCCATCCGTGGACACACTGTATTCTAAAAGTTTTTAAGAGGTGGTTCTTTACATTATTTTGAGTCGAATATTTCATGTGACCATATGTCTAAAACGGCTTAATTTCAAAGATGCAGGGTGCCAAAGTTGAGAGAAAAAATGTGCACCACCGAGTTTTAATGGTTAATATTTTTGAAAAATTAAACAGACCTTTTCTGTGCTATTAAATACCATTTATAAAAAAAAACCATTTCACATTTTTAAAAACTCAATGGTGCACGAATTTTTCACCGTAGTCACCCCTTGGGCCCGCCCCTGTTTAATTGAAAAAAGGAATTGCTGCATCAAAAGTTGATCCATTGTGTAGTGATATTTTGTACAGAGTTTCAGAGTCCATTGGTTTTCAAGCTCTCTCAAAAAACATTTTCTTTCCCCTAAATTTGGCACCCTGCTGCTTCTTTAAAATTAAGCCATTTTAAACATATAGTCATATGATATTCGACTCAAAATAATGTAAAGAACCACCTCTTACAAACTGTTAGAATACTTTAAGGAGCACCCTGTATACAGGTGTCAGATTTACGCATGGGTGGAAGATCACTCATTTATGAGAGCAGATAGAAAAAACTGTTTTAACAAACTTTAATTCATTTCAGAAGTAAGTACTATAATTCTAAAAATGTTTTCAATCATACGAGGTGCATCCAAATAATGTAAAGTGAATGTAACTTTGATTTTTATAATAGAAGCAGTATATTTTTGTTCAGAATCCTCATAAAATTTTAATGGCACTGTATTCACACTACTTTGTTTATCTTTATTAGTTTTCTAGAAAAAGTGAAAATTTGACATAAGTGGTACAGTCACAGAACACCTACAGTTTAAAAATTCATATCTCAAGAATGACAGCATATGAAAAAATTAAATTTTCAAGAAATATGCCTGAAGCGATGGTGTAATTCTTAAAACTGCAAGTTTAAAGTTGCAGTAATTCAAATGGCTGCAAGCTTAAAGTTGCAGTATTTCGCATAACTGCAAGTTTAAAGTTGCAGTAATTCAGACAACTGCAAGTTTAAAGCTGCAGTATTTCACATAACTGCAAGTTTAAAGTTACAGTAATTCATAAAACTGCAAGTTTAAAGTGGCAATAAATTTGAAATTATTTTTTTTCCGCCTGACCCTTCAGCGCTTCCGTATTACAGTCTGGACACCCAAAGGTATAAAATATGAAACGGCTATGAGAGACAATGAATTTTGGAAAATGAAAATGGAAAATCAACTTGTAAACTTTTATACGAATGTGTTACCAGAATTAAATGATAGTAGAAAAAGTAGGAATATGCCTCTACGGTGAATGTTGAAAGCCACGCTATTAGAACTCTGGGCGAAATTAGCATTTTTAGTTTGTTCAGAGTTACATTACCTAAATACTTGTTATTTATGAGGATCATTCCATTATAACCCGGAATTACTATATTGCAGATAAATTACTTGCAATCTTGAAAATATTTGCTCAGGTCTACTTTTGGATCAATTTACAAATAAATTATAATAAAATCCCCGCTCATGTCAGAACAACCCTCGTATCGGAGAAAATTTACTGGGTTTTCATTCGGAGATTTTAAGTTGTTGTTATTTGGTTATAAAGAGAACATTATTTAAGGTGAAATTTGAATTATTTTATATCTTGCTATATGTTCATTATTTTCAATAACAAACGTGTTCAAATTGTGTAAATTTACTTTCAGATAAAATCGACTCTAAATTGAACAAAATTATAATAAAAATGTGGGATATGGCAGAGCGCTGCAATTAAGCACAAATACATTAATTCGCAAGACCAAAATTCTATGTTCGCGTATATACGATTAAAATATGTAATGTATGGCGATACAATTATTGAACTGGGCCCCATACAAAAATCACTGAGTTCGTACTAGCAGTTTACCAAGTGTTGCGCGATGAACAAGCAGAGGGCGTTACAACGCAGGGCATTAAATCGCGTTTGCAAGGGCAGCTCTCTTTACAAATTACTTCCTTACTTACGAACCGATTTTGAAATTGTTTGTTTTATTTGAAAGAAGAAACTTGTGGAAATCGGCCTCTCATCTCGGATTTTTAAAAGAGTAATTTTTTAGTAAGTTATAAGTAGGTACACAAAATTAGGGTATATTTGGAGTCGAAAAAGACAAACTTCTATTATTTTTTTTAGAAATCGCCGATGAGACGACTCTTAAGAAATGTTTTCTGTATATGCTTGCAAAATTAGAAAGCAAAATATTAATAAATAACCGTACAGTTTGTAAAGGCGGGAACGTCTAAATCGCTCGAAAATGCAGCAGGGAGACTTGGGTATTCTCTATGGCATATAAGAGAAGTAAAAAAAAAGAATAGTTTGCCATGAAATCTGTTTAACATACCTCAAGTCGATATTGTTGCCCCCAGATACCCTAAAACTACAATTTTATTGACGACAAATTTTTCGTTGCAAAATATTTTTTTACTTTTCTTATGACTAGCCCCTGGATACGCTTATCCTTAAACCATGTTTTTGACCATAATTTCCATTTGGAAAAGATGTCACCCAAGGGGTAACCACTAATGAAATCAGTGGAACAGCCATGATGAAATCCATGTGAAATCCTCGTGCAATCTAATGAAATCCACATGCAATCCAGTGAAATCCAAATGCAATCGATGAAATCATTTGAAATCTGATGCAATCCTGTTAAATTTAATGAAGTCCCATGAAATCCGGTGAAATCTGGATGAAATCCCGATGAAATCCGGATGTAATCCTGATGAAATCCCGATGAAATCCGGATTTTACCAGAATTAATGAGAAATTTGTTAATAGTTTACACAATGTTTTATTAATTGTACTAAGCAGGATCTTTGGAAAATTTATTTTTTAATCGCAACAAATTAGAAAGATACTGACCTTCGACAGAACCGATCGATGCAAGGATCGGTGCTTTCCTGAATACCAGTTTTGAACCGGCTTCATAAATCTTTTCGTATTTTGTAGACGACAGTATAGGGATCAAACCATGAGGAGTTCGAAAAGACACTTAAAATAATTAAAACGGTTTTCTTATAGAATGATCCCCTAGCCGACCTCCCCCGAACGTTTAAAACCTAACAGATTATTCTCGATATTATTAGCCGCGAAACCTCGTGCCAAAATCTTTTCCCAAATTGCTTGTGTAAAAACGGAATAAGCGCAAAAACCACATATTGTGCGGAAACGAGGTTTCGAACCCCCGCTTTTGTGGCTATAAGGCCTTTACGTTAACCACAAAGCTACGGAAGGTACCTAATGAGTGGTTATGTAGAAGTAGTATAAATATAAATATCGGAAGTGCTGGCATAGAGAATTGTGTATATTTGGGCTCTTCGTGGTTTGAACACTAGGCATGTCTACTTTGTACTCGACTTTGTAGGTTGCTCAACAAACTGCGATTAAGTGTAAATTCTCGGTAAAATTATTACCTTTGTTCTGCTACTGGGTAAGTACCCACTGCTCAACCTTGGCTCAACCTACTGTGCATAAGTCTCGAATATTATAAACTTCGCAAACATTATAGTATACAATATTATAGTTATGCAAAAATAGATATTCTAGCTCGTATTCTAGTAGAGGTTCTGGCTCCTGGCAGAAGAATAATTCTTCCGCTCGCGGGTAAATTCTCGGGTAAATCGAGGGAACCGTATCATTTATTACGAGATTTACTAGATATTCGACTAGATACAGCTCGGACTTCGGTAAATTAGCGGAATCCAGATGTATTTATTATACAGGGTGTAATTAAAAAATCTTAAAATAGGAATGTTCAGTCTCGCGTTCAGTGATTTTCTCTCAGATTATCAGGCAATAGAACTCGCAATAGAATAACTTCAGTTCGCCTTTAAAATAGGTTCTTACGCTAAATTAAATGATAATTAGAAATTAGTCTCGATTATAATTATGGCAGCCACCATTGGGCTAGTCCATTCTTTTTTTATGGGAATGTACTTTGTGAACTATTCTTTATGCGGTGTGTTTCGCTTTGAGCCGCAACACCACCGTAACTTTTATACTTATAAAGGCAAAAACCTTAGAAATTATAATTCTTATACATGGTGCCCAAAATTAAGTCTGAGTCATTGCTAACTTTATTATTATTGAACCTTTCTAAGTCTGTAAAGATATAGGGTGTTCCATTTAAAAATATTCTTTGGGCGAATAGTTCGAAATAGCCATATTCATTATTCAATTGTGCTTCTGTTTTCTCTATTTTATTCGTCATATGGAAGACATCAATTCTTTACACTTTTAACCGAACTAGGTCCAATAATAAGGAAGTTAGCAATGGTGCACACTTAATTTTGGATACCCTGTTTATTCGGAACCAGAATTGCACCATAATGCAAAGTTCTCTTTAAAAATTTAGCTTTGTACACACCGTCCGCCCCGAATCAGAGTTGTTTCTCGTATTAACATCTTCATCTAAATTGTATAATAAAGGTGCTATGGAAGAATCCCGACCTATTCACTCACCCTGTTTCTTTTGTAACTAACTATTATCAGCGAGATTATCAGAGTAGCTCGCAGAGTAGTTAAGGGGATATTCGCAGTGTGCTAAAATTTTAGACACTGGACTACAAGCTATAATTAATCTGGCGAACTTGAAATATTCAGGACACAAAGTTTAATCACAAACAAATCGAATGGCGGGAATAGATTTTTAATTTTTGTCTT
This sequence comes from Xestobium rufovillosum, assembly GCA_963966045.1. Classification (NCBI taxonomy): domain Eukaryota; kingdom Metazoa; phylum Arthropoda; class Insecta; order Coleoptera; family Ptinidae; genus Xestobium; species Xestobium rufovillosum. The sequence goes on along the minus strand of OZ014494.1, from coordinate 40,265,707 downwards.
AGATTTTTAGCAGATACCAAAAAAATGCGAAAATTGAAAGTGGGAAATTCAATTCACGTCATTCTGTTAAGCTAACTTTCTATTGATTTTTTAGTTCGAAATTTTTTAAATATTCACAAATAAGCCATCAGAGTGTACCAAATTTTGTAAATTTCAATTTCAATCGTGGTAACTGACGTAACTGTCTTTCTATTTCACATAATAATTAAATAAAAGTAACCTTAGTTTAACACTGAGTTTATCCAGTCTGCGAATATCCTCTTAACATACAGGATGCATGATTATTTGTTTTTATGTTGTTCCTACTTAATGTAGATACCGCGAGAGGTGTAGTTTATTTTTTGATGTATAACTTTGTTCTTTATGGTTTCGTATTCTTTTATTTATGTTTAATGTTTGTTGTTTTGTTTCTTTGGTTAAATTTTCGTTCGATTTATTATTTTTGTATTTGAAATGTTAAAATTCTATACATATTTTTAGTTGGTATGAATATTTTTTTAATTCTCCTGCCATCAGTTTAACTTCCAACGCGTCAAAAATTTTAACTAGAATTGTGCAAAGAAGGATGGAGAAAAGGGCGGAAGAAATATTAGGATAAGACCAGTTCGGATTTAGACGAAATAGACGAACGTGCGAGGCCATTCTAGCTTTACGAGTAATTATATGTATAAAAAATAATAGAAAAGGGAAAGAGCGTCTGTATAGGATTTGTAGATTTAGAAAAAACCTTCGACAACGTAAAATGGGTGAAGATGTTCGAAGTGCTCAGAAAGGTAGGGATGAAATTTAGGAACAGAAGAATAATACATAATCTCTACAAAGAGCAGAAACAAAGAAAAGTAGATATCCGGAAGGGAGTGAGACAGGAATGTGCTTTGTCACCTCTAGTTTTCAACTCATATATCGAAGATGCGATTCATACCTATTGTTAAAGACAGATCATTAAAAAGAAAACCAAAATTTTGGTGTGGGGGCGGGAAAATAGGAATAAAACTAAAATACAAATTGGGAACGAGAAGGTATAGGAAGTCTCAGATTTCTGCTATTTAGGAAGTCAAATAACTCGCGATGGTAGGAGCTCTAGAGATATAAAACAAAGAATAGCGCAGGGTCGAGTTGCGTTTAGCAAAAGGAAACAACTGTTATGCTCGGGAACGGTTAATGTAGAAACTCGGAAGAGACTCTTAAAGTCGTATGTATGGAGTACGGCATTATACGGGTGCGAAACTTGGACTTGGAAATAGTAGATATTAGCGTTTGAAATGTAGTGCTACAGACGCATGATGAAGATACCGTGGATAGATAAGATTAGCACTAGGGAAGTATTAGAAAGAATTGGGGCAAAGCGAAAGGTATGGAAGACAATAAAGAATAGGAGAGATAGGACGGTAGGACACCTCCTGAGGCACGAAGGCTTAGTTCGCAATATACTATAGAGTCAGAGGTAGGAATAAAAAGAAGTAGGGGTACGCCCAGACTAGACAACTGCTCTGAAATACATAGTTGGGGATGTAGAATGTCCTACTTTTGGGGAAATGTGTAGGATAGCTCAGGATACGAAAGGATGGAGGTACGCGTCCAACCAGTTTTCGGACTGAGAACTTCATGATGATAATACCATCTTCTAAGCTTAACGATAATAAACAAATCCAACATGCCTCAGTGGAAGGATAAACATGAATAATTTTTGGTAATAATTAAGCTTTATAAATTCATGTGAAATCTTTTGAAATATGCATAAAATTTTATGAAATCCGCATGAAATCTCATGAAATCCATATGGAGTATCATGAATTCCTTTGCAATCCATGTGAAATCCGGTGAAATCAATTAGCAATTTACGTGAAATTTAATGAAATCTTCTGCAATCCTGTGAAATCCAATGAAATCTGGTGAAATCCGATGAAATCCATGTGAAATCCGATGAAATCCATGTGAAATCCAATGTCATATGAAATCCGTGGAACAAATTTTTTTCTAGTGGTTACCCCCCCGATGTCACCTTTTGGTTTGCCGCATTCCGTTCTTCATTTTATGTGTATTAACATGTTATAAAAAATTTGCCATTCCATTTAGAACTTATATACGAAAATTGGGTCCCTCTGCACTGAGACCATATTTGTGATCGTAACCTGTGTTTGAAAAAATAGCAATTTCCGGTTTCCAGCATTCTGTTCTTTATTTTATCTTGTAATAATATCATTTTATAAAAATGTACAATTCCAATTATGAATGTTGCGAAAATTTCGAAATTTCATAAGTTTTGAAACAGCGCCACCTGACGGCCCCTAAGTTAAATAAAATTTAAGCATTAAATTAATACAGGTTTATATTATAGGTACTATTAATTTTCTTTCTAGGGAAACCAAGTTCGTGAAAATTGGTTCAAGTAGTTACGAGATATCTCATTCTTTGAGCAAAGAAATTTTTTCTTCCCTTAACTTCTTTCGAATTCGACACCAAAAAGTTATCAATCAAATTTTCTAAAAAAATGTCCCTTCCCCGTTTTCTTTTAAAAATGTACACCCGTGTGGCGAAAATTGAAAGTTAATAGAATTTTTAGTGAATTTGCCATGGACACTTTTATCCAAATATTTTTTCTGAATGCTATTGGATGAATAGTTTCCGAGATATAGCCGGTTTCAAAACCTTAACCGGACACCCGGTATACCGGGTGACCACGAGATCAGGCTCTCCCCTATAACATTTTTGTTTTTCAAGATATTAATTTGAAATTTGGGACAGTTAAATGGTATGTAAATCTGTATTATTTCCAACAGTAAAAATTTTCATGGCACTTCCGGTTTAACCGGAAATGAACCCAAGTTAGAATTTTTAAATGGAACATCCTGTATATTTTAACATTTCTTGAACCATAGTGTCATTCTAGATACGGCAGTGCCACTTTTAGATAAAAACATTACCATAAAAAAATTTTGGAAGCAAATTAAATCTTGCATCTAGACACCCAAGACTGAAAGAAAAACATTAAGTCGGACCCCTAAACTAGTGTAAAAACAAAATCATCAAATTAGGCCAAGTAGTTTTACTTTTACAGCCATCTGAAAATCTAAGACACAGTTTTTCGGATATAAGTCAATTTTTTTAAATGGAACCATGATGGCTCATCCCGATATTTCGATAGAGCTATTTCTTATGAACCATTTGATATGATACCAAACACGACATCTTTCATTCAAAAATACTAGGAGATATATTTTTCTTTGCATTTACTAAATAGTAAAACAAGTGAAAAGTGAAAACTATAACACATTTACTCGAACATTTATTATCAACAGTAAACGTTACATTCTTCCCCTGCTTCATCTAAAATTTATTATGACTAGAACAGATTATAATAATAATAATTATTATGCATTAGTATAAAATAAAGTCGGCACCTGGGTACCCTAAGTTAGCTTAGAAATAAAGTACAGGAACAAAGGAATTGAAATTCCTTGACAGTAATTGGAATTCATTTGTTCATTTGCTTATTGTACCCAGGTACCTACTTTATTTTATACTGATGCATAATAATTATTATTATAATTTGTTGTATTCATAATAAATTTTAGATGAAGCAAGGAAGAATGCTACGTTTAGGTACTGTTGATAATAAATTAATGTTGGAGTAAATGTGTTAGTTTGCACTTGTTTTACTATTTAGCAGATACAAAGAAAAAGATACCTCCGAGTATTTTTGAATTAAATATATCGTGTTTGATATCAAATGGTTCGTAAAAAATAGCTTTATCGAAATATCTCGATGAGCCATCATGGTTCCATTTAAAAAAATTGACTTATGCCCGAAAAACTGTCTTAGATTTTTAGATGGCTGTAAAAACTACGTGACCTAATTTGATAATTTTGTTTTTACACTAGTTTAGGACCCCGACTTAATGATTTTCTTTCAGTCATGGATGTCTAGATGCAAGATTTAATTTGCTTCCAAAATTTTTTTATGGTAATGTTTTTACCCAAAAGTGGCACTACCGCGTATCTAGAATGAGACGATGGTTCCAAAAATGTGAAAATATACAGGCTGTTCCATTTAAAAATTCGAATGTTGGTTCATTTCCGGTGAGACCGGAAGTGCCAGAAAAATTTTAACTGCTCCAAATAATACAGATTTACATGCCATTTAACTGTCCCAAATTTTAAATTAATACCTTGAAAAACAAAAATGTTATAGGGGTGAGCCTGATCTCGTGGTCACCCGGTATATGTTCAGATTGATGGAGCAACAAACATGGCGAGTGCATAAGCAGACGCTATGCGGATATGCGTTTTCACCTCTAGTTTTCAAGTTATATTTATCGAAAATGGGACTAACATTGTTGAGGACAGAATGCATGATCTCAGGGATTAGTGTACAGGGTGACCCAAATTGGGTGCAAGTATGGTGTATCTTGGTAAATATTAGTGATAGAGAAAAACTGATAAAGCACTTGCGATCTCTTTTTTTACGTTCAAGTCAATGGTGCAGAGAAACTTTCGAAATTATTTTTCATTTCCGAGCTATTAACGAAAATTGAGTTTTTTGACATTTAGAAAAATGCTTGTATCTCGCTTATTGCAAGAGATGGTGGGATGCAATGTAGACATTCTTAATGCACTTTTTTGAGTAAATTACAGTGGCGTAGTCAACATTTTTATATTATGAAGGGTTTCGGAACTGCGGGCCAAGCTTTGTAATTTCAAATGGCGGCCATATTTGATTTTCATTTCGTTGAATAAAGGAATTTTTTCTGCTTTCAACAATATATAGTTTAACATATCTGACTTCAATAATTACGGAGTTATGACGAATTTTCTGTTTTAAACATAAAACATATATTATAAAAGGCTTGTTTCACAGTCATAGCCGTCTTATGTTTTCGATAGATATAATAATTATTATCCACATCGTCACTATTTTTTAAATTGGTATAAATATTTATTTTTAACAATCGAATTAAGTTATGCACGTAATGAATGAATAAATATCTACATATCAAATTTTTATCACAAATAGACATACAGAATGATACTATTATATTCTAAGCAATAAACATGCCAATTCAGCTGGCAATTTATATTTTGAATGGTATCTTGAGCGTCGCCTATCTCATCCACAAATATTAAGAAGATTTGAGAACATTTTCATTAATTTTGGACTTCCAAGCAGCAGAGTCTTCTATAATATGGACGGATGAGGTTGATGACGCTCGGGATAGCGTGCAAAATATAAATCGGCAGCTACGTTGGCATGTTTATTGCTTGGAATATAACACTCATCATATTATATTTCTCCAAATTAGAAAATTACATTTTGTGTTAGGTAATGATCCACAACAATAGCATTAACAATAATAATTGTTGAAATGTCAAATCATACATAAAAGTTAACTGCTATGTTTCATCGCCACCTTATGTTTTCGACAGACATAGTAATTATCCGCAATCATTAATGAAACAGAAAATTCGATATAGCTGCGTTAATATTGAAGTTAGATATATCAAACTATATATTTCTGAAATCAGAAAAAAATCCTCCATTTAACTGTGTGACAATCAAATATGGCCGCCGTTTAAAATTACACAAGTTTGGCAGACAGTTCATAAACCCTTCATGACATTAAAAATCCGACAACGCCACTGAATTTTACTCAAAAAAGTGCATTAAGAATGTCTACATTGCATCCCACCATCTTTTACAATAAGCGAGATACAAGCATTCCTCGAAATGTCAAAAAACTCAATTTTCGTCCATAGCTTGGAAATGAAAAACAATTTCGAAAGTTTCTCTGCACCATTGACTTGAACATAAAAAAAGAGATCGACAGTTATTTATCAGTTTTTCTCTATCACTAATATTTACCAAGATACACCATACTTGCATCCAATTTGGGTCACCCTGCGCCAAACTATTAATATGCTCAGATTCGCTAGGACTGAAACTAAAATAATAATCGGAAACGTGAAGAGAGAGGAAATTGTAGATTTCTCTGTTATTTAGGAGGTCGAATAATTCGCGATAGTAGGAGTACTAGATATATAAAACAAATAATATAGCGTATGGCCGAGTTACATTTAACAAAAAGAAACAAGTGTTATGCTCGCGAATGGAAAATGCAGAAACTCGAAAAAGATTTTTAAAAACTTACCTATGTGTAGAGTGTGGCAATGTTCGGGTGAGAAACTTGGACGATAGGAGAAGCGCATCGGAAAAAGCAGAAGCATATTATTTTAAAATGTGGTGCTACAGACCGAGGCCTCATACAGACCCATAATGAAGATACCGTGGATAGATAAAGTTAGCAATGGAGATGTAGGGAAGAGCGAGAGCTATGGAAGACAGTGAATAGGAGAGATACTACAACACCTTCTGAGACACGAAGGATTAGTTCCCAACATACAGTCGGAGATAGGAATAAAAAGAGGTAGTGGTGAGCCCAGATTAGACTACCGCACTCAAATGTTCTACTTGTTGGAGAATGCGTAGGTTAGCTCAGGATAGAAAATGATGGAGGTACGCGCCCATCTAGTCTTCGGACTTAAAATTTTATGATTATGATGGAGGGAAACAATATTCAAATCAAAATTGGGAAATAAAACTACAGTCAGAAAACAAGGAAATCTGAAATATGTACATAATTCTATAAATCGCAAGCAGAATTTTTTTTAGAATAAGGATAAAATGAATTTGACGAAAGTGAGATGTGTGATGTACACGTACATAGGTTTCCTAAAAACATCGATATGATTTTTTTGGTTATTGTTTATTACATACAGTTAAATCTAAGAAATTTATTTTATGATCATTTCCAATTTCTTTGGTAAATTATTTTGGCGATTTTTCATGATTTTATTTGTTTCTTGAATATTTGAGATGGCTCGGGGTGGCTCGTTTTTAAATGATCACATTGCATAAATAATACCAATTCTGGAAAAACAGGAAAACCTGGAAATATCAGGGAAAATATGGCCGGGTTTCTATCATGGAATTATCAGGGTTGCAGGTAGGTATGTCAATTCCGGAAAATTCGATATTTTTGTCGATTTAAAAATACAGATAATATGTTTTATATTTATTTCAATGAAAATTTTCTGCCATCGAACGAGTTTTCGATAAAATGCAATGCTCATTTCACATTTCATTCATTTCATTTCATTCATTTCTTTCATGTTCTGTGGTTATGTGACAATTGGTCTGTCATAGTCATTCCTGTTGTTATTTTCCGAAGGGTTAAATTACTTCGCTCATTTACTGTTCATGTGTGAAATATAAAGAAATTATATAATGCGCGGTACAGACCACCGCTTGCAAAAATATTTCAATATTAGATATTATTATAGTATATTTTTTAAATATAAGAAATTGCGTCATACTGTCCAGTAGCGCTGTATAATGCAAGTGCTGCCAAGCTGCCAGTATGTTATGCTCCATTCCTTAACTAAAAGTGGTGACTCAGCCGCACATAACAGGAGGGTCAAACGTAATAGTTATTTACGATGCATTTACCGCAACAGGTCATATTACGATAAGAGTCTCATACAACGTTTTATCTACTATTTGCGTGATCACGACTATCATATTAACATAAGAAATAATTAGTAAACGAAAAATAATAATGCTACACAAGAATGTATTATGCCGGATATATCTTTTTACTTCTGTCATGCACTCTTTTGACATCACTGCAAGAATTTTGCATAAGAAGAAAAAGATTAACCTCGGACATCGAGACAGCAGTAATGTGGCTATTAAATGTCTTCCTTCAGCATCACCCAGAGTTGAATTAATATAATTATCATATTACACAAATTTGCAATTAACGTTTACAATTATTATAAGTAGCTTTCATTTGATTTTATTTTACTGTCAGTTTGCCGTGCAAATCACTTCATAAAACGCATGCGTCAAAGTATATTTATAACTTTCAAATTAACCTCGTAAAGTTCAATTATGTATTGTTAGTAGATAAAATGAAAAACGGTCAATTTCCAACGTATAATTATATTTTTCAAAAAATGTGGCAATGGAATTAGTCGCTACCAATATAAATTCCATGTAGTCTCAAACCTGCCAAACGTTTGTAAGACTATCATATTATTTTGTCTTTGATGATGCAACTATAGAATTTTTTATTTTAGTTGAGAGTAACTTCTGGTAACTGGTTTTGTTGAATTCAAGTTTTATTCGTATGAAAAATAATTGTAAGAGATCCACCTAGAGAAAATTCCCGAATCTCGGCCATCTTTCGTGCAACTAAACTGACACATCCGTTATGTATTGAAGGGCATTAAAAGAAGGCAGTGACAAACTATCATTTCTGAAACAACTTTCACATTTACACGACCCTCTTTTTTCCTGGCTGATACGCTCCACTTCATCTTATCACAACTTAATCGAATTTCTCTTTATACATATACTTTCCGTTAAACTGAACTCACTCGACCAGATTCAGAATTGCTGCCATCAAGTGCATAAAGAATCTTCTGAAGGGTAGTTTACCTATTTCTTTCTTACGCACGGTGATACTGTTATCACAAATTCAGTTTTCATCTGCATGTGACAGAAACATTACAAAAGCTTATACTTTAGTGGAGGCTATTTTCGCTAAACTTTAATAATCTTTTAGAAAGCAAGAATTTACATTATTAGGAAATTGCTTAATGCCGACAAAATTCTGTATTTACAGAGAAACACGCAATATAAATATATTCTTCTTTTGTGTAGTGTACTAGACATATACATATGTATTTTATATTTTCAAGATAAGGTAGTTATTAAAATGAGCTGATCTTCACGCCTTGCCACAACAAAATAGACCTGAAATATATGCAAATCGTCATACCCAATTTTTATTTTCATTCTATTTGTTTTATAATTATGGTAGTTTATTGCATTTAATTTTTCGGATCTGTGCCTCCAAATCAGTTTATAAAAAATTACAGAAGTTGCAGTTCAGCAATTTTTGTTAAGACATTCAACATGAACTTGACTAAGCTTCAAGTACACTCAGTATAAATCAAGGCAACAGTTTGTAAACAATGAAAATGCCGAAATTTTCGTGAAGTCGAAACAATATGACAGGCGTCGGCACACTACAAGAAACAAAACTGGAATGAACACCTAGGACTCCGTGAAACGTAACTGATTGCACGCCGCCAATGGCTGTCTGCCGCACGACGATGACCTCATTACCATCAAATTTACAAGCTTATACATATTGAGTTTGAGATGTTTATGTGCCTGTTAGGGTAAACTGTTGCGATAGATGTTTAAGGGTGAGGAATTTGAGCAGTAAAAGCGGTACATGTAGACACATTTTTATTCCAACACCATTCTGAAATTAAAGCAGATAGGGCGTTAAATGAAAAAAATATTTATCAATAAAGGATCAACTTAGAGACTCGCACTACTTTTATATTAATATTTTTCGTTCGCCTTAAATAAATCTCACAAATTATTGAAACAATCCGTTATAAACTCGACACCTTTTTTACTATTTGTACACATAGTTATCGTAATTAGAAAGTAGGATTGTCTAAGTTAATTATTCTTTATTCATTTTCGACCAAGAACGTCTTGATACGTTACTTGGTTGAATCGGAGTGTTGGAATAAAAATTATGTTGCAATTTCTCCATCTTCTTTACATTTAGACGAAATGAACACTAAACTGGACATTTATTAGTGGATATTCAACTAAAATTGTGTGGCCATTGCTATGCAAATGGCGCTGGCACAGTCGGTATTCAGTTTATTATCTTATTTTTAAATAATAATTCAAACAGAGGACCGCCAACTAATACTCCCAGATTTGTTCGTTGCGGCCAAAGCAAAAAACCCTTGAAAATTCCAAGCTGGGGGTATTTCGTCTAAAGTGCTTGCAGCTGGTGGTAGAAACCATTCATAATAGATTCTGACTATATTTTGCATAATCCTAATAACAATTTTGGGCGATAGGTGGTAGCACTTTATAGCCGTTTGTCCAGGAATACTATTTAACAGTTGATAAATCCCATCCTTAACACTCTTTCCCATATTTAAGGGAAATGAAAATTGCTAAAAACGTACCTCACCCTCACACCCCTATAATTTGACCCCAGTGTATCACAGACCCAAAAACCAATCTATATGATATACGCTAGTTCGCCTTCTCTTCAACTAAACAAAATCAAATGTGGATGTTAAAAAGTATGTGACATAATAGCAACGAACGCTTAAAATTTGCTAAAAACGTACACCAACTTGACAATTCTACAGGGTGGCCCGAAATTAGCCTGCAATATTTTACCAGCGTGTTCTGTGGTCAAAAATAAGACAAAAGTTCCTATAAGCGTATACCGAAATATGCTTCGTAAGGGAGCTATTAGCTTTCTAAAAGAGAAAACCTGAGGACGTTTTCTTCTAAATATCTTCGAAACAAGTCAAGATAAAATTATTAAATTTAATGGAATGCGTAAGTACCAAATGCTGAATCGTTTGCTGTAAACATAATTTTTAAAATTCAACAGGGGCGTCTCAAATCTGGGGGTGGCGGAGGTAAGATTTACCCCAACTTTTTTGTAGAACCTGCAGTTTTCAATTTTTCCGTAAAAATTTGAGAGTTTTTTGCAAAATAATGTGCTCCTGTCTCGTTTAAGTATACAAACGAAGTTCTGCACTTCTTGTATGAATTTTTTGGGCATGCAGCGAAATTTTTGAATCGATTGTACTCGATAACGGTGTCTCCTATCAAAACGAGAGAGGAGCACATTTTTTTTGCAAAAACTCTGAAGTTTCATATTTTTATGGAAAAATTGAAAATGACATGTTCTAAAAAAGGTTGGGGTAAATCTTACCTCCGCCACCCCCAGATTTGAGACGCCCCTGTTAAATTTTAAAAATTATGTTTACAGCAAAAGATTCAGCATTTGATGCTTACACATTCCATTAAATGTCATAATTTTAACTTGTTTCGAAGATATTTAGAAGAAAACGTCTTCAGACCGTCTCTTTTAGAAAGCTATAGCTCCCTTGCGAAGCATATTTCGGTATACCCCTTATAGGAACTTTTTGTCTGATTTTTGACCACAGAACACGCTGGTAAAATATTGCACTCTAATTTCGGGCCACCTGTATAATATCGCTCTCTGCTACGCAGGCCCCAAGAACCATACGATGTGCGTTGCTTTAACCTTTTTCAAACTAGTCCTAAACCAAATTTGGATTTTTCACAAAGTAGGTATGTACATTTGTACATGCAATATAATAGCAGTGAACGTGTCCACAAAATCGTGTTAACCATAGTATTTTCGACAACTCGAATCCTACATTTTCTATCCCTGTCCCCAAAGTTTGCATTTAACGAGATCTTCAAAATGACACCAAAAACATTGGCCTAGCATACGTAGAACTTGCAAGAATTCCCAAAAACTGCGAAGTTTCCAGGCGACACAGAAATCTCTACTGGAACCCCCATATTACCGTTACACTTCCTATTCGTTAAACATTTTCAATGCTAAAAGTATAAAGCTGTAACAGACAAAACTTTGGGAGTTGTTTTTCTATCTTGCAAAACGAGAAAATCCTTGTAGCTCAGTGGTAAGAGGGCTAGCTACTGACTGCGGCGTCCCGGGTTCGAATCTCCCGAAGAGCATTTGCGTTTTCAGATAGATCGGTAGTCGATTCGGTCTGCCATACGTTGGGTCCCAATTAACAACGCCGCTTTCAGCTTTCTGGAATTCGGCTGCTAGCAGTAACAAGAATCGTGCACCCACACTGGGACAGTATATAACATTGAAGGCAACTCTCGCTCACCACTGTGTAACATAAAAAAACTCGAGTGCACAATGGATGGCCCATTCTCAAATCGTGAAGTATTTCTAAAGGTCTTCATAAATTAATATGGTTATGCTGGCACAAGATGTGGATCTTTTATTTGCCCTTCAAAAGCATTGCAGACGAAGAAAATAAAGAAGTTGCAATTTAGCACAATTTCAAGTCATGAAATTTGGAAAATCTAATTTGGGTGTTGAAAAATGTAACAGCACCGAACATTTAAAATGTGCTGAAAACGCCCCTCAACTTTACACCCCTATAAAATCGCCCCCACGCATCGGGGACCCCAAAAACCAGCCCATAACGATGCGCGCTGGTTCATCCACTCTCCAACTAGCCCAAAATAAAATTTGGATGTTTCACAATGTATGCGATTTAGGTAACGTATGGGATATAAGTTTTGAGAAAAAAATCAACAGGCTTAATAAGAAAAATAACGAAATTTGATTTAAACTTAAATATTAATGTTTAATTTTATATCTTTTGCAACATGAAAACTAATCTATAAAGCTGATAGCGGACCGTGGTCCTCAACGGCAAGCAATTTGGCTAACACTTGTCTCATCTTTCTTTAGACGATGTTCAGATCCACTTCCCGGAATTTTCTCAAAATTCATGCTCGCAATCGCTGTTCATTTTAGTCCTCCCAACCGTTCTCATAAACCTTTCGAAACAATAAAGACCAAAATCCTTTTATTGGCCGAGCTTGAGGCACATTAATTTGGGGGTTATCTTCTCTCGGTACATAATCGACGTTATTCTGCTCCAATCATTCCCGAGTCCTCCTGGCATAATGGCACGAAGCGAGATCAGGCCAAAATATTATATCGTCGTTCTTAAGATGGATCTTAATAAAACTGAGTACTTTCGGTAAACATCTTTGGGTATAAAGTCCAGCATCCACTGCTTCTCCCCGAACTGAGCCAACCAGCCAACATAGGGTGTTGAAACCCCACCCTCAGAAATCGCGCACCAGACTAAAACTTGGCCAAATTAGTGCAAGGTATACCGTCTTCGCATTCCCTTATTGCCGTATAAATTATTGCCTGGCTAACATTTTGATCTCTGAACAAGTTCACAATTTCACTTTTGGGCAACCGTCCAATTAAGCGACAGACACTTGCGAATTTCAAGTTTGTACGACATTTTGAACTTGCTTATTGAATAAATTTGGCTTTTATCAATAACAACAAAACATAATTTGTTTACTGGTTCAATGGTAACGAGACCAGACATCAAAATCGAGTAGAAATTCCAAGGTAAACTTTTTCTCAAAACTTATGTCCCATACAGGATCTAGTTTTCTGAACCAGTGTTTGTACGTGGAACATTGCTCAAACATTGCGAAATGTCCAAGCGTCACTATACCAGAACTCCCGTATTACCGTCACACTTCCAATTTGTTAAATATTTTCAATGTTAAAACATTTAAAACATTGACCTGGCATACGTATTAGAACTTGCAATAATTCGCAACCATTGCAAAATTTCCAAGCATCATAGAAATCGCTACTGGAACTTCCGTATTACCATCACACTTCCAATTCATTAAACATTTTCGATGCTAAGATCTTCGAATAATATAACCTCAAGTCTTTGGTCTTAGGGTGGTAGACCTCCACTATATTCATAAATCATAAAGTGCAGGTATAACTATGTAATTATTTTCATCAAATCAAGTGTTGAATTTGTAAATTATTAATTGTTATGCTTACTCGTACGTTATTTCACCAGCCTTGTCGCTTGCTGAAGTCTGAATTGATTGCTAATTTAGTTTCCAGCACTGTCATTCGCTATCGAGGAAAGCGTTATTTCTTTGAGTGGACTTGATGAAGTTTTCAAGGTGCTAGAAGGAAAAGCAAATAATCTGATATGATTGTGCAGGTTTGACAGATTCGATCAGGGATCGAGGGCCGGTCATTAGAGCCTCAAGAAAATGTTCCATTACTCTAGAGGACTCTTCAAGTCCGACAATCATCGTTATCCGTGTATTGTTCCGTAAGAGGCAGCCATGATTGGGCCGACAGGGGGATGGGACAAAAACAATGAAACGACTCGGCTTGGAGACATTAGTTCTAGTTATAAACGTCAGTCAGGAAACAGACGGCATGTGACCTCCCTTATTGTTTCCGTCAGTTTTTCCGCATCTTCGTTAATTTAATGCATTCCTTGCTTGGTATTACGTTTATGGTTTTCGGGGACAGTGAATCACTTGTGACAAGGAATACGTTGCGTTTTCTTATACAGCATTTACGTTTTAGTAGACCTAAGAAATTGATTTCATGATCCGTATTTAGTTTGTTATAAAAGGTAGGTAGTTAACTACATTTTAATGTAATCTCCAGTTCCAAAAAAATATACGCAGAGAGTTCGTTGAAAAGTCTGTAGGTTGTGTATTTCGTAAAATATCTTTACCATCCATAAGTCAGGTTGTTGGAATTTTACGTTATGAAATTGGCTGAAACATTGCTTTAACATTATTATCTTTATCGTCCACATAGAGGATGGCACAGTTCGCATGAATTAAAATGTAAGTGTGGGTAATTAGGGATGGCATTAAAAATACAAACCTTAAAGTTTAAAACCATTTATTTTTATACAGAATGGCCCACCATATGTAGGTATTTTTAAAAATGTTGAAACGTTCCATAATCAAGGTTATTTATACAATAAGGATGTAAATGAAAGTCCGATGATCCTCGACACTCTACATTTGAATTTGGTTACCGGTTTCGGGGTCCTCAACTAACACCCCATCATCAGACCGACCAAGAGCTACATAAATAAGATACGATAGAGATACCAAATATTTAGAATCATAAATCTATACTTACAGTAATAAATTTTAAAAATACCCAGCGAGCAGAGACCACATGAGCTTTCCAACAAAGAGGGCAAAAATAAGCACTATGGGGACATATCCGAAGTCCAAAACAAAGGTGGAATACAAACTGAAACACCACTGAAAGAGGTGATACAGCGATTTAAACACTTCTGAACGAAGTGGGAAAAAATGTGAAATGGAGATTACGGGAGTTTCCCAGAAGACCAAATCAAAAGAAAAAGAACTGAGACACCCCTGAAGGAGATATGACATAGTGGCGAAAGCACTTCTGAAGGAAGCAGAAGAATGTGGAGAAAGAGCGATTAATAATCTCTCATTTAAATGGAAATTTTATCTTATATGAAACGGATTCCAACATCTTGGAAAACGCAATAAGAAAAGCACCATGGGGGTTCCATCACAGGGGTTCACAGTCAAAATCTATAAAATCCCTACAATAAATTACACCTGAACACCTGTATATCTAAAGTACAAATTGTTAACTTACTAGCTACGTATCAAGCTTTTTTCGATTAATTAAACTAAGTTTAATTAATTAAGTTTAATTGTGCCAATTTTTTATTAAATATGATTTTATATTTTGTCACTAAAAAACTAAAATATTTTAAACATAAGTAATTTATTTACTTTATAAATAATTAATAGTAATAATAATAATATAAATTTAATAAGCAAAAGTTAGTCTCAAGAGTTTTGGCACAAATTACTTTATTAAATTATAATTCACAAATATAATTTTATTTACATTTTAATTATTAACAATGTTATAAACAACAAAATTAACAACTCAAATTAAATAAAGGTGTCCGTGCTCCTCAACAAGGCGCAACTTTCTGCGGACTTCCCGTAGTAGGTTTTGGACAGCTTCGACATCTATCTCTCTCTAATTTTTTTATAGATTCTACGCATTAGCTGCTCTTCATTTTTTGCAGCTTCCCATTCTCCACCGTAGACTTTTCTAGCTAAAAGTGCCCAAAAATCTTCGATTGGTAGAGCCTGGGGTAGGTTAGGGGGGTTATCGTTTCTCGGTACAAATGGGATATTCTGAGCGTTGAACCAATTTCGAGTTTCTCGTGCGTAATGGCAAGAAGTTAAGTCTGGTCAAAACATTGTCATCTTCAGCATGATGCTCGTGAAAAAAGTCAGCCAATTTGGTTAGACAGTTTTGAATACAGCGCTGACTATTTAGTGCCTCGCCCCTTACCTGTTCCACATAAGGCCTGGATTTTCCTGCAGTGGAAATGGCGCACCAAACCAAAATTTTGTCGGCGAATTTCGCCTTTCGTTTTATATTTTACTTTGCCTGGACAGTTTTCTACGTTGTCGATATAAAACACATCATTTCCCTTCATCTCCGAATTGCCCAGTGTAAAGTACTTTTCATCATCCATAACAATGATTCTGCCGTTTGCAAAATGGATCCACCTTAATGCCCGACAAAATCGTGATATCCGTGCCAACTGGTTTTCCATATATTTAGGGCATTTTTTTCGTTTTCGATATTCTACACAATTTCTGTCCAATTTCCTTGAAACTGTGTCCTTAGAAACGCGATACTCACGTGCCAACTTCCTGAGAGACACTCCAACTCTATTTTTGGCTCTTCTCATCAATGTACCTGCTTTTTCTGGAGTAAAAATTCTTGGTCTTCCACTTTTTGGCAAATTTAAGCATGGTATACCTTGCTTACACTCAGCAATTGTACGATAAACAGTACGGCGAGCGATATTTTGATCTTTGAATATGCGTACTATTTCCGGTTTAGGCATCCGCCCAACTAAATTGCGAATACTTTTCCAAAGATCTCATTTATAAGACATTTTAATGCAAATAATTCTTAAAACTGAACTGTTACAATAAAGATAAGTCGTTAAAGAATTTTTGTTTTCAAAGCCATCTTGATGTTTTATTACTATCGCCTATTTTAAATGTTTGAACGTTGTGCCGAAACTTTTGAGACATATACGTTATTACAATCCCACAAAACCATTACCTTTCATACAAAAGGCATTAGTAGGTACTGGGTCGGCATAGGCACCCCCCACTCCTACTACCCGAAGGTCGCAGACAGACAGACAGACAGACAGACAGGCGGGCAGGCAGACAGACAGACAGACAGGTCAGGCCCTTCTCGTGTGAATGTACCTATCAGGTCAGCCCTCCTGGTGTGAATGTACCACGCCCCGGGGATGCGTTTCCGCACGCGCGCGTGGATGCTGTGGATAATGATAATGAGAGAAATTGTGATTGTCGACATGACACGCGCGCGCGCAAACGCATCCCCGGGGCGTGGTACATTCACACCAGGAGGGCCTGACCTGATAGGTACATTCACACGAGAAGGGCCTGACCTGTCTGTCTGTCTGTCTGTCTGTCTGTCTGTCTGTCTGTCTGTCTGCCTGTCTGCCTGCCCGCCTGTCTGTCTGTCTGTCTGTCTGTCTGTCTGTCTGTCTGTCTGTCTGTCTGTCTGCGACCTTCGGGTAGTAGGAGTGGGGGGTGCCTATGCCGACCCAGTACCTACTGGCATTTTTTCACATTTAATTTAAATTTAACACTAGAAAGTAACTTACAAGTTATAGCTATGCGGCAATTTATTATGAGTATATTCGATGACTATAAAACATCCTTCTATATCGCTCCCTACCCACCTTATACCTCCTGATCTTAAAACATAATCCATTAACTTCTTATGTCTCACTAGGCTCAGTTCAAAATATTCTGGTGACTTTCCCAGAGATATTTTATGTATACATATGTAAATACAAAATCTTGAAAAAGGCTCAAAACGAGACCGAAATGTCGATTGTTTAAAACAGTCAGAGTTTTTTCCAAACAAGTAGTAAACAAAGTATCAAATTATACAACAAAAAGAAACAAAATGTTAAAATGGCCTGTTTAGTCGACAATTTTTGTTTCCCGCAATAATATAATTCTAGAAATTTTAAATGCTGATAATTTAAGCTGCAGCAAAGATTTTTTGTTTACAGTCCGGAATTTTTATTGCTTCAACTTTTATTGCAATAGGTCCTGCCAACCAAATGACATTACCATTATTATTTGACTTTACATGTCAAAATTAGATAGCAAATGAATCCCAGAAGTGATTCCGAAAGAAAATATGAAATAAGTCAAATGTTTTTTAGAATTTGGTTCTGTTCAAATATTAAAAAAACAATGCAGATTATATATTGCTTCTACATATTAATTTGACGTTGAAGGAGCACTATTTGAATATTTAAACATTCATGAAAATGTGTTTTTTAATTTAACGATATTTTAATAAATGTTTTCAAATTCGAAAAAGCAATAGTAGAGTCAACGTGAAAGTTTATCTTGATGTTCGCTGTACATTGAAAGGTAAAAATGTATCGAGTACGTTTTCGGATGCTATTTTGGGTGTATAACGACCCCCTAAATTCGTCTGGCGACATCGATGTCCAACACACCCCCAGGGGGTAAAAACTGAAAAAAACGAGGAATTTAGAATATTTGATTTGCTATCCGGTCGTGAAAAATTTATTCTGTTCCGTCAAGTATTAAGCGAGTTATAACTAATTTCCGTCCAAAGTTTAACATTAGACAAACGGAAGAATATTTACTAAAATCGGTTGTAGCTCCATTATTATTCGTGTTTCGATTTCTGACAAAATTTAGAAATACCACCGCGATAACTTTTTAACGACACAATATATCGAAAAAATTCAAAAAGTAAATGTTGTAGTCTGATGCTTTTGCAAGGCAAGGGTTTTTGAAATTTTGAAATCGAACAATAAATAAGGAAGATATTGCCAATTTACTCCAGGGATGTAAAAGCCGCCGCCGCGAAGCGCGCACTCCGTCTCTACTTTTGCCCGTTTCCCATCTCATTCTGACGGACTCCTCCGTGCCCCACCATGGCCCGCAAGCCCCATAGTATCGTACTCGCCCATACCCGGCGTCTGCATTGCTTGTATTGGGGAATGGTGATTAATTAATTATCAATTAATTTCGTGCTATTTTCATTTTCGTGAATTTGGCATCTTCAAGTGTTACAACAGACGATGAACTATTACATAAATTTAAGCTAAAAACAAAAGAATTAAGGCGTGATGATAACAAATGAGCAATATGCAAAAAAGGCGGAAAACTGGAGGAATCTACTCTAAAAACTATGAAAACCATTAAAAGATCGGTGAAAATGAGACTTGATGTGTAAACTTACAATAAAGACCTGAGAGTGCTTAGTGATAAAATAAATAATTCGTGTAAGTTAAGGTGCGGCACAGGAACTGTTACTCCTCGTTTACAAGCCTGAAAAACATTTCCACGGCAATGAAATTAAAAAGCACAAAGTAGTCAATGTATAGGAAATAAAGATGTAGGTAACCGAATCAACGACAGACAGAAAGCCAATAAATTGCGATTCCACAAGCCGAATTTTAATATTAATTTATGTGTTTCCTGTAAAAAATTGAAGAAGGGTAAATCTTTGAGCCAGTTGTCGACAACGAATTTCAGTAATAAACGTTAATTATAACCTTTTTAAAAAATTAACACATTAGATTTAATTGCTGCTGAAGTCAAATTCCATAGTGGATGACTGTGCAAGTCAAAACGATAAAGGGAGTGAGACCTCGCAAAAATTGTTGGGGAAATAAAGGAAGAGGACCTACTTATATAATTCCGCTGCAGTTTACGACCGATATGCGCTAATGCGTTAGCTTGAATCCGCAGTATTTCCTGAGGAAACTGAAAATGATTATGTCGTTTTTGTCAAATCTTATAAAAGTAATGAAGCTACTGTACCAAAAATTACAAAATATGTAATATTTATAACGAAGTTGAAATGCTTAAAGAATCAGCGGAATTCTATTATATACTTTTCCTTTGGATATGCCTTGCTTTATTTCCCCAACAGTTTTTTGCCAGGTCTCACGCCCTTTATCGTTTGACTTGCACAGTCATCCATAGAAGCTAATTTAGATTCAGATTTGCTATTATATTTTTCCACTCTACCGCGAAACAATTACTAGATATGGTATTTGACTTCAGCAGTGATTAAATCTAATGTGTTACTTTTTTTAAAAAGGCTATAATTAACGGTAGCTATGTCGAGAAGTTTATTACTGAAATTCGTTGTCGACACCTGGCTCACAGATTTACCCTTCTTCAATTTTTGGCAGGAAACACATAAATTGATATTAAAATTCGGCTTGTGGTATCGCAATTTATTGGCTTTCTGTCTGTCATTGTTTCGGTTACCTACCTACATCTTTATTTCCTATACTCTTTGCTTTTAATTTTTCATTGCCGTGGAAATGTTTTTCACGCTTGTAAACGAGGAGTAACAGTTCCTGTGCCGCACCTTAACTTAACGAATTATTTATTTTATCACTAAGCACTCTCAGGTCTTTATTGTAAGTTTGCACATCAAGTCTCATTTTCACCGATCTTTTAATGGTTTTCATAGTTTTTAGAGTAGATTCCTCCAGTTTTCCGCCTTTTTTGCATATTGCTCACTTGTTATCATCACGCCTTAATTGTTTTGTTTTTAGCTTAAATTTATGAAATAGTTCATCGTCTGTTGTAACACTTGAAGATGCCAAATTCACGAAAATGAAAATAGGACGAAATTAATTGATAATTAATTAATCACCATTCCCCAATACAAGCAATGCAGACGCCGGGTATGGGCGAGTACGATACTACGAGGCTTGCGGGCCATGGTGGGGCACAGAGGAGTCCGTCAGAATGAGATGGGAAACGGGCGAAAGTAGAGACAGAGTGAGCGCTTCGCGGCGGCGGCTTTTACATCCCTGGAGTAAATTGGCAATATCTTCCTTATTTATTGTTCGATTTCAAAATTTCAAAAACCCTTGCCTTGCAAAAGCATCAGACTACAACATTTACTTTTTGAATTTTTTCGATATCTTGTGTCGTTAAAAAGTTATCGCGGTGTAGGAATTTCTCAATTTTGTCAGAAATCGAAACATGAATAATAATGGAGCTACAAGCGATTTTAGTAAATATTCTTCCGTTCGTCTAATGTTAAACTTTGGACGGAAATTAGTTATTACTCCCTTATTACTTGACGGAACAGAAAAACTTTTTTACTGCCGGATAGCAAATCAAATATTCTAAATTCCTCGTTTTTTCAGTTTTTACCCCCTGGGGGTGTGTTGGACATCGATATCGCCAGACGAATTTAGGGGGTCGTTATACACTCCAAATAGCATCCGAAAACGTACTCGATACATTTTTACCTTTCAATGTACAGCGAACATGATTTCTAGACGAGTTTTTCAAGCGCGCGAACTCTACTACAATATTTCCTATGCCAGTTGGATAAAAAATGTGCTATGGTAGTTTGATAAGAAGTTGAGCTTGTACAATGCGTTATTTTTTGAAAAGACAAAAATATTGTTTGTCCTCTTTGTAACCCAATACAGGGACATACTGTATTCTTTCAACGTATCTTTAAGGTCTAAAATAGTCGTACCTTAAGCTTGAAAAAATTGTGGCTGAGAATGGGTACAGTTGTTCTATTTGGGGTGCTCAACAATTATCTAAAGTCTCCTAAGTTCCCATATTGGCATCTCGGGATTCTGTGGGCTAGAACTCCTGGGACGCTGGTTAGGCGCTAGACACCACTAGAATTTACATTACGAGTAAACGATTGAAGTCGTGACCCTCTAAAAGGACTCAAATGAAAGACGATATCACAGGCTATCATATATATGCAGTAGTTTATGTCGATGCCTCATGACACACGGTGCCGCAGTAAGCACCCAAATCTCAGGAATATAAAAAATGCAATCTTTATTTAGCGCACTGCGGGCGGCCATAAGGATTTTTAGAGAAATCAGAAAGCCTCAGAAATACTATAGCCCCTATTTTGATCTCCGCACTGGTCAAAAAATTTTACTTTACAAAATAAAACCGTCGCGGTGTTTGAAAATGTTCATTTTGTGAGGGCCGCGAGCACTAAATGCAACCATATCGTCTCTTATTGATAACTTTCTCAAATGTAGACCGATTTTAATTTGGAACGGATGTTGAAAGAGCGGATTTCGAAGAAACTTATTCTTACCTTTCAACGTGTATATTCTCTGGTTCGAGAGGAATACGATCTTAAGAAAAAAAGTTACCTATGATTGAAAAATGAAAGTAACGTGCAGGCTACCCATTTAAACATTTGCGGGCTGCGCACTCACACTTGATTTCCAAGAAATGCACTTAAATAGTTCGAAATTTTAAAAATTTCCATAAAATCTCGAAAGAGCCCCCGTCATTTTATATTATCGTGGGAATGATACCAGGAGTGACGGCGATCTGCGCATGAAAATATTAAGAAATAACGCAGGTCGGGGCGATCTCTGTACCACACCCTGAAAACAAAATGTATGTTGTATAATTCCCCTAAAATAAAATATCGGTTTTAAATGGTTCTGCTCAAATTTATTTTTCTCCTAAAAGGAGCCATTTGCTCGCTATAATTTACTCCAATAAATGATGTTGGGCATGTCATCACCAAATATACAAAATGCAAAATATGCTGCAAAATTTGCAAACGTATAGAATATTCGTCTCAGAATGATTTTATAATATTCAATAACATTTTTGTTAATCCAGCATTATTTAATACGATTGACTTTATTAATTCTCCAGGAAAATTCGGGAGAGTCAACCGCTACTGTTGCAAATTTTTCATTTGATTCTCATTTATTTTACTTAGTATCTCTACCCTATTTATATACATTCTGGTGGTGTTTAGACAGCCACCGCTTTTTTCCAAGTATGTTTGTTAGCAAAACCAATAACGCGAACAGAAAACTTTCTTATAAGAATTAATGAACTCTGTTTAGTAGTATCCCTTCGTTGTGAATCATGTATCTTAATTAGGGCGTGTAGGTAATGAAGTAGGCCAATGGAAACAAAGGAAAATTACAAATACGCTTTAGGGCTGTACGTGTGGAAATACTAATATAAAGCTTCTAATTTCAGAAACGGTCGAAATTGAAATATGTAATAAACAGAAACATAAAAAACTGTTTTCAGGGAAGTTTGCTGATTAACGAAATTAGCCTCTGTCCATGGCCTCTATCCATGGCCTCGACATATACAGAGCGACCAAATTATCAGGGCAATTGAGTAGTAATTGCATAGGTAATTCACCACGTGGCCCCTTAAACAGGTTTTAGGTAAGTTTTTAATCAATTAATTAATCCGCGCCGAGCAGTTAGAAAGAAAGGTGAGTAGAAACATGCAAGGCTGGAGTACAGTTCATTAGAAAATCACCGCTTCGGCAGGTAAATTTTAATAAGATTTATTTTAAACGAAACTGAGCAAGTAGATAAGCAAGTGAGCAGAAACTTATAACGGTGGGGTAAGGTTCATTACAATACTTACGTATGGCCTTTAAAAAACGATTAACTTTTACACAAGTTTTGAATGGTGTTATGAAGTGAAATTGTATATATGTAATTCTTACATTAGTCATGAGATGTCCCATTATTTTAACATTTTTTATATCTCTATTCTATAGTCCTTATATCAACGAAAATGTGAAATTTTACGTGGAAACAGCGTTATTCAGTTTGAAATTAACAAGGCCATATTAAAAAGTTACCTACCTACAAATTGTTTTAACACTGGAAATGTGAATGTTCTTATATGTGGCCAGAGTTATGATTTTTGTTCAGGGACGCAGACACGAAAGTGTCGAGGTCAGATGACGTATACTGAGATATCGCAGCGCTCGAGTGGTGAGAGCCGGAAGCCTACTATAGTGTGAAGTGTGCACAGTATGAGTATGCCCGGAGAACATGAAGTAAAATAGTATAATACGTAACGAGCATGGAAAGCTTAACATTGGAAATGTTAATGTTCTTATATGGGGCCAGAGTTACGATTTTTGTCCAAGGCCGCCGACACGAAAGTGTCGAGGTTGGATGACGTATACTGAGATAACGCAGCGCTCGAGTGGTGAGAGCCGGGAGCCTACTATAGCGTGAAGGGTGCACAGTATGAGTATGACCGGAGAACATGAAGCAAAATAGTATATTACGTAACGAGCATGGAAAGTGACAAAATTTCATACGAGCGTGAAATTTATAGGAGTTTATAGGAAATACACTTTCCATCGAGTTATTTACACTATTTTTCCCACGATCACTTAAGAAGACGAATTTACTCATAAAACAGTAATTTTATTTTTAATTTGTTGTCTATGTTAACAGATATAAAAATTTCCAAGTAGCCTACTAACTTACTGTGAGCATAATATTCTAATAATTCCGACCGGCTCATGACTGACCCGTTAATTTGTTCTCTTGCCCGCCAATTCATAAATGACCGGTTCGTACCTAAAATATTTATATTTTCCACGGAGTAGCCATTAAAATGTTCAACTGCCGTACCGTTTAAGAGATTTTTCTGATAAAAAATTATTAGGTTTAAAAAGAGACGCGACATGATATTTATTTAGTAAACGTCAAAATCTCAAAGCTGACTGCAAAATTTTAATGAGCTGTCCTATTTTCAAATATTAAGCGGCCCATACACACTGTGAATTTTATCATTGGCGTTGAATGTTATTGACACGAACGGCTGATGTACGTGCACCTCGACACGGCGTGCTGACTCATCCATAGCAGCACCGTCCAGAATACGAAACTTGTCTACGTTTATGGGTGTCATTATTTAGATACTAGCCTTCTCTTGTTGAATCACAAGTACTGGCAGCACCGTTAATTTGCTTGCTTAAATACTCACCATACTGACCTGACCTGACCTGACCACGACTCCGCAGTCTGCCAGATGCAACGGCCTTGAGGAAGACACACACAGACAGACAGATAGACAGACAGACAGACAGACAGACAGACAGACAGACAGACAGACAGACAGGAAGACAGACAGACAGACAGACAGAAAGACAGACAGAAAGACAGACGGACAGACGGACGGACAGACGGACGGACAGACGGACGTACAGAAAGACGTACAGAAAGACAGACAGACAGACAGACAGACAGACAAACTAATAAAAATTCGGAAGTAGGATAATAACTATAGATTCAGATTTGTCTCATCGAGCTGGTTAATTTGATACCCTACATGACCTATGTGGGCAGGGTATGGAGCGTTGCCGGGGGACGTGGTAAATGGGCGGCCACCCTTTAAAACCACCCCTAAAAACCACCCTTAAACACACCCCTAAAACCACCCCCGAAACCCACCCCTAAAACCACCCCCAAAAACCACCTCTAAAACCACCCCTAAAACCACCCTTAAACATACCCCTAAAACCACCCCTGAAACACACCGCTAAAACCCACCCCAAAAACCACCTCTAAAACCACCCCTAAAAGCCACCCCTAACAGCCACCCCTAAAACCATCCCTAAAAATCACCGCTAAGAACAACACCCAAAAACCACCCCCAAAAATATCTCCTAAAAACCACCCCAATATTCCGATTCCTCTCGTCGATTCCTTTAATTTGACACCCCATATGACATAGTTTTACGTAGGGGTGAGCCTAGATTAGACTACTGTTCTCAAATAATTAGCGATGTAGGCTGTACTACTACAGAGATCTAAGATGTTTGCATATCAATAACTATAAATGGTCTCTTTAAGATTCTACATGCGTTCTATATTACCGACATGCGACATTCAATTTGTACTTTCCCACTTGTTGAATTCACATTAAAATTCCGGCAGTAGGGGGTGCGCTCCATAGGTGTAACAGAAATCTACCTACATGCGTTCCATATAACCGACATTCAATTTGTAGGTCCAGTACTCACCCACTTGTTGGATTCACATTAAAATTATACAGCAAATCCTCTGACACGTGTCCGAAACACATAAGATAACAAGTAATTTCAAAACTTAGCACGTATGAAAATAAACAAACCGAAGAACGCCGAGATTGCTAGGCGCTAAACTTCAAACGTTTTATGTTCTAGAATGTTCATTTAATATTATTTCATTGTAATAATACAAACAAACAAATGGGTATAGAATAATCTCGGTCCCCTTGTAGTGTCTGCAACGTATTAAGTGCACATGTACTTCGATACAGATTAACACGCAGAACGTGGGAGTAAACCCAAACAAACATGTTCTGTGGGAAAGTTGAAAGGTTTTGTTCTCCAGAACTTTCTTAGGTATTAGTATTTCATAATAATATAAACAATTATAACATCTCTTATCGGCAGCGAACGTGCTTCTTTCTTAAACTTTCCTATCAGTATTCTTTTAATAAAAAAAAACAATAGCAACTTCAAATGCTCGAATTTCCGAGAAAAACATTTGTTGCAATCTATTAAGTATATATGGACGAGTAGAAAGAGTGCGTATAGGTCGCCGATTAGCTCAGTGGGTTGGAGCGAGGGCTTCGGAGCGCAGGGACCCGGGTTCGATTCCCGGTTTGCTGCGGCAAATTTTGCGGACTATAACAAATTATTCTGTAACTTCTGTGTACTATTGCATCGGCATTTTCAAACGTTTGCGAAAACCCTGGCGCATGCGCCTGAGCCACATCCAAAAGGCACCTAGCACTAGTTGAACCATAGATACTACCCACCCACAACAATTCTGATTGCCACCACAAGATCAGTTCTGATTGGATGCTGCCCACAACCACTCTCATTGGCGGAAGTGGAACATAAGCGTATAAAATAATTTGGAGAAATTTCAGAAAAATTGAATAGCATCAAAAACATTAGAAACGAGGCAGGAAAAGGCAGATAGATGGAAGGAATATTTGGGAATCTTATATGCAGGACAAGAACTAGGACATATATTGGAAAATGAAATCAGTGTAGAGAGGGATAACTTAGGCTGTCCTATAATAAGGTAAGAGTTTAAGCAATATAAAGTTTATAAAACCATAAAGCACTAGGTGTAGACAGATTGCAGACAGAAATTTTAAAGTGTGCAGGTCAAGAGGTAAGAGCGCTTTTATTTAAACTAGTTAGCCATATATACGAGACGGATGAGATTCTAGAAGATTACAAAAGGAACATCATAGTAGCATTGCCAAAAAGGAAAGGTGCGCAGATAAGTGAGAAAATTTTAGAACTATCAGTTTAACTTCCCATGCGTCAAAAATTTTAACTAGAATTGTGCAAAGAAGGATGTAGTAAAGGGTGGAAGAAATATTAGGAGAAGTTTTGATTGTCATTTTTGAATTCTGAGAGGGAATCTGCTTTAATCTCACTCTCTCCTTATAATTTCACAAGGGTATATAAAATTATAAATTCCGGCGAGTTTTACCTTTCTACTGTATCTTAAAAAGTTTTCGCTTTAGCTGGAATTTGAAATGGTCGTCAAATGACCTATACAATTCTTCCCAGTTATGCTCATTTAACCATTCTTTTATCTTCAATACTAAGAAAGTTACCCACACACTGGAGATAGATACGGGCAGCTGGTATATGGAAGAAAAGATGACCCCATGAAACCTGGAAGTCATATGGTTCTCCATACCGTTTTTAATTTTACGATTTG
This sequence comes from Xestobium rufovillosum, assembly GCA_963966045.1. NCBI lineage: Eukaryota > Metazoa > Arthropoda > Insecta > Coleoptera > Ptinidae > Xestobium > Xestobium rufovillosum. Next base: position 40,238,551 of record OZ014494.1, on the reverse strand, counting down.
CAACCTTTATAAAAGTAAACAGTAAGTAATAACAAAATAATGAAGTATTTAAAGTGTAATGAAAATCACATTCGCTCACCATAAAAATTTGTGGAGATAGAGGAACAAAAAATAGTACCTATGTATTTCAGCCGGTCAATTGTTACGCGAACAAACAAAAATGATGGAATATCCTCATTGTCTTGGTTTTTCAGAAGAGGGTATTTACCGACCCATTCTCTAAAGGCCGATACTGTGTAGATTCAAAAGCGAGATTAATTTGACGAACCATGTCGCATTTGATATTGGAACAATCGAGAATTTAAAACGACGCCAGTAAATAAATTGTCACTAGTATTCCAAACGGACCCGGGACAAGGTATGGAGGTAACAAGATCAGAATGTAGATTGCTTCATTCCTTTGAGAGATCTGAATGTACATGGCTATTTTAATAAACCCGTTTAAGTTACACGACGTAATATAGATATGTGCTATCCGCATGAAATTTCCGAACAGGCCATGAAAGAATCGGGCACTTTTAGTGCTGGAATAACATTCATAAATTTAAGTTTATATGAAGGACTGAGCTAGGAGTTTACCCTGATTAAGTTAAATACAGAACAGGATTATTAGCTATGTAAACACCGACAGTGAGCGACTTCATTTCATATTTGCACTTTTCCTTCCATAAGTTAGTCGTGTTTGGTTTTATACTTACTCACCCAACTCTCGTTTTGTCAGACCTCAGGAGAGTCATAAGAACAATTTATTACTGTCTGTGTAGAACGTTGAGCAGGTAATTACCTATTCTTATAATTAAAAGAATTACCGTAATCGCATAAAATGTTTAAATAAAATACACCCTGAGTATTTTCGAGTTTTAGTACACAGACTTCTGAAACTAAGGTAGCTAGAGATATGGTTAAACGCGGAGAAACGGAGAAACATTTTTGAAACCTTGTTCGCACTCTGAAAAGTTTCTAAAATATAAGTTTGTTGTTAACACAATAATGATTTGCTTTCTATGTACATAACTGAGTTTTAACACTTCCATGCGTTTTACAAAAAATAGTAATAACACACAAAGTCACTTTAAAGCTTTTTCTACAAATTGTATCCCGTCTTCAGAAGAAGTTTGTTTCTGTTCTTGAAAACAACAAAAAATGCTAGAAATGCGAAATCTGAGGTGGATGTTCCTGAGCGGTGCATGGATGATGAGTTTACCGTGAAAATTACGAATACCTTAATAACCCACCTATACTTGGGCCGCCGAACAGACGGAGTGATCACCCTGCAAGAATGTGCTCTAGCGGGGCCAATATTTATTATGACGACCGAATTGGAGTGATGCGATTTCGTTGGGTCTAAAGAAAGCGCATCACTGCGGTTCGGTCGTCCTAAATTGATAGTGGTCCTGCCTAGAGCTCATGATTGCAGGGTGATCACTCCGTCTGTTGGGCGGTCCAAGTATAGATCGTAAGTTGGACGAAATTTTTTTATAGAATTCGAAAAGAGATTGCACGAGGTACATCTTCTGTGAGTGAGTGTAATAATAAAACAAATAAATTACTTAAAAAATGTGAGGCGCTTGAGCAGTATAGCAGGCGTAATAGTTTGAGGTTTTTTGGTGTTAAGGAAGGTGATGGGAAAGATGTGGAAAAGACGATTATTGATATTGTAAATAATAAACTAGGTGTTCAGATCTCCATTAGCGATATTGACTGTTGTCATAGGGTCGGAAAAAGAGCGGTAGATCGTGCTGTCCTTGTCAAATTCATTTCCCGAAGAGTGCGCTCAGCTGTTTTTGCTAATAAAAAAATTCTAAAGAATACCGGTTTATCTCTGCAAGAGGATTTTACTTTGTTACTGAAATATTATTTACTGGCGAAGTTGGTTTCACAAGAAATGGCATTTTTAATTTCCATAACAGCCATGTTTGGACAGATGAAAACCCTCACGCTCTTGTTCAATCAATTCATCAACACCGATTTTCAATCAACGTTTAATTGGATTGGTATATTCGGAGACCATCTGATAGGACCTTGTTTTCTTCCACGTTTTGCGTAATGCCTTTCCACTATTGTTAGAAGGTACCCCTCGTTCATTGAATGAATATGTGATTGATGCACGATGGGAATACTGCATATTTTCCAATCGTGGTTAGAAATTTCCTAAATGAAAATTGCATCGGTAGGTGAATAGGACGAGGGGGGTCAAGTTGCATAGCCACCCAGATCTCCTGACCTCACTCCACTTTTGTAATTGAGGGTTTTTTTATTCATTAGTTTATTCAAGTCAAATATGGTGTGCATTTTTACGAAGATGCGAAGGATGTGTACCGGGTGTCCCATTAAGAGAGGTCTCCGGCTATATCTCACAAACTGTTAATCATACAGCTTTGGAAAAACATATTTTAAGTAAATATGGTCCTGAAAAATCGCTGGAAATTAGTTTCGAGTTCCTAAAACGACCGCTAGGGAGCGTAACATATAGGGTCAATTACAAAAATGGCTTTTTCTCAGATACTTTCAGATACAATATGTATTCCAGTTGCCCGCATCTCAAACCTCAACATTTTTGCAAACTTTTTGCCCCATGTTTTTTGCTCCATCTCTTGAATGAAAGGGCGGGGGGCGGGGCGCCAATCGTTGTTACGTTCAAATTGTCATAACTCCGGTTTGGTTCAATAGAATTTAACAAACTTAGTTTCATTGAAAGCGCATTCTTAAACTCTATCGTTTACATTACAAACAATGCTTGGAATATGTTTTATTTGTCCGATAGAGGCCGCTATTTGTAAACTCAACAGATTTTATAAATTTTCGCGAAAATATTAAATGGAATGGTATACCTTTCTTCGCACATTTAAAAAGAACGAACATTTATCAATAAGTCAGTGAAAACTTCAACTTTATATCTCTTTCCAAACCGGAGATATTAACAAAAAACTAATTATGAAATGAAATAACCATAAAAAAGCTACTAATTTTTATTAATATAGGTATCTAGCTAATAAGAGCATTATCACCCAACTTGGAATGCTTCAGTTCGTATACATCTGTTCAACAAAATTTAGCAGTTTTATATTTTACTTTTAGTAATATTTGTGAATTTATGGCAAATGAAACACTATGTAAAAAATATTATCGACGTTTCGCCTCTGGTTGGAGGCTTTATCAAGATTATATATTTAAAAGTTTACAAAATGTATAAAAGTGACAAAATTTTTTCTTAATAAAAATGTAAATAACTAACTAAGAACTTATATTAAAAATAGAAATTATACGTAGCACACATGATTTTGTAAAAAATATGAAGGAGGAAAGAAATGTACATAAATTAGAATCAAGTGGTAGAGAACAGATTTACGTTATTATGTCACTGTAAATTTGACTTAAATTTTGAATGTCAGATCTGTCATTCAAGGAATTTTTATCTTTTTGGATGTGTATCATTTTTTACATAGTGTTTCATTTGCCATAAATTCGCAAATATTACTAAAATTATTAAAAAAATGGCACAAATAATTATACAATTTATATTTTACGTTAAATAAAATTAGATAAAATTTTACTAGGTTTAAATGCTTCATGTATATTGTTTTTTTAATAAATTACTGGCAATTCTTTCAGAAATATGTCGTAGGGGAGGTGGGCCTAAGACGGGATACTTTTCATTTCAAATTTTCTGAAGCACAAGTATATAGCCAAATAGGACTCAATTATGGTGATTGTCATTCTCTAAGGAATTGTGCATCACATGGTTACCATGGTTTTGATTAAATTTGAAAAATATAGCCTGAAAATAGTATTACAGTACAAGTGGAGAAACTGAAAATTTCGCTCACGCAATTTGCCAGTAGTTAATATTTTCTGATTTTACTATTTGGTAGAAATTCATGATGAATTGAAAAATTACTACGCGTACTACCAATATAACGATTTATTATTATAACTTGACCGGTTTCAGAATTCACAATGATTCCATCATCAGAAATGTATAAAGAAAATTATTGTAAACAAATTATTATGACAGTTGACAAGGAAACTAAAATTGACAGAACAATACAAATAATAATGATATCCATGAAATAAGACAACTAGATAACTGAATTTCAGTATTTACCTACGGGGTATAAGAAAAACACAAAGGAAAATCGAATACCTCGTAGCTTGAAGGGAAAAAACATTGAATTTAAAGAAAACCATAATAGGAAAAAAATAATAAATTCAATTGAAAAAACCTTCAAGTGAAATATCAGAACTAAATAAACAAAATATCCATGGAATCTTGACAACTGCCAACTGCTATTATTAATTGTAATAAACTAAAAAAGAGAAATAAGTCAATAAATGTCATAATGGCAAAAAAAAAGGAAATAAGTCAGGGATTAAGATGTTAGAGACTGTGACTGAACAATTAATTCAAGAATCAATCATAATAATAACAATAATAATAGTAATATTGATGATGATGATGATGAAAATGATGTCAAAATTAAAAATAAAACAAAAAGGAAGAAAGTAAGTAAATCCCATATTGCCAAATAACCTCGAAGGTCCATGGTTTATATGGGCAGCAAATAAACTGCAATTGATTCTTGAATTAATGTCATAATGGAAATAATAGAACCTGTCCCATAGACACATGAGAATCATTTACAAAAGTTTAAATAAACTAGATTGTATTAAATCGACTTGGTCATTAAGTAAGTTACAATTTTTATCATTTTTATGTTTATAAATTTCTATAGACTCTAATATATCTAATTGATAACTCTTTACAAAATTAAACCATAATTTAGCATTCTCCGGAGGAGGGAATTGATGATTGTTATCAAAGAAATGATTAGCAAAACTTGAATGATCATTTTTTAAACGAAATGATCTTAAATGTTCATTATACCTAATACGTATAGATCTGCCAGTTTGTCCGATATATATGCTGTTACAGTCTAAGCAATTTAGTTGATAAACACCTGTGTGGTCAAGTTTATGTGTTTTGTCTTTACTGTTAAATAAAATATGTGATAATATATTTGATGGTTTAAATGTGACTTGTATGTTGTTTTTTCTTAAAATACTGGCAATCTTTTCAGAAATATTTCCAAAATAAGTAATTGTGCTAAATTTGGTAACTTTATCATTAGATAATTTAGGATATATGTTGTTACAAGCAATTTTAAATTTTTTATTGTTGATGTTTCTATTGATAATTTCAATCTTAAATCCATTATTTATTGCAATTGTTCTAATTATGTTTAGTTCTTTATTCAATTTATCCAAAGATAGCGGTACTGTAAAGGCCCTGTGTATCATAGAATTATAAGCAGAAATTTTTTGACAAAAGGGGTGAAATGAATTTGATGAAAGAGTAATATCTGTATATGTTGGTTTCCTAAAAATATCGAAATTTATTGTATTACATTCATTTATTAAAGTTAAATCTAAGAAATTAATTTTGTGTTCAGTTTCTATTTCTTTAGTAAATTTAATTTTTGGATGAATACTGTTCAAAAAATTTTGATAATTGTCTAATTGTCTTGTTGTTCCTTTAAAACAAGCAATAATATCATCTACATATCTATACCAAAATAGAATATGTTGTTTGCCTAATTCAGAATTCATAATTTTATCTTCAATATCTGACATGAAAATATCTGCTAATAAAGGACTAATTGGTGAACCCATAGCAAGACCTAAGTTTTGAGTATAGTATTTATTATTGAACTGGAGATAATTTTGTTCAATACAAAAACTTAATCAATAATAAAATTAATAAAACTGATAATATTACAATCAATTCTATTAAAGAAAAAATTAATAAAGATAATTTGATAGTTTCGAAAGCAGACAAATCCAATGCTATAGTAATTTTACCTAAAGATGAATATATAACAAAGATGCAAAATTTTATTAAAAATGAAAAATTAACTGAACTAAAAAAAGATCCAACAAAACATTTTCAAACAAAACTAAAAGATTGGTTAAAAAATTGCAACAGTATTTTTAATAATAATTTTGAAAAATTGAGATTAATTAATATGAATGCTTGTGCCCCTAAATTATACGGACTTATCAAAAACCATAAAATTAATGCACCTATAAGACCAGTAGTATCATATATTAATGCTCCCACAAGACATTAATAAAATATATTCAAAAATACAACAAATTTTAAATCCAAATTTAGTTTAAAAAATTCTTTAGAATTAATTAACAATATCAAATATAAAAATATTCCAACAGGGTCTTTTTTGGTTTCTTTTGATGTTACAAATATGTTCCCTAATATTCCTCCTAATGAATGCTTAAAATTAATTGAAAATATTTTAGATAAAACTCATACTAATATTGTTATAAAAAATGATATTATTACTGCTTTCCAACTTTGTATTGAACAAAATTATCTCCAGTTCAATAATAAATATTATACTCAAAACTTAGGTCTTGCTATGGGTTCACCAATTAGTCCTTTATTAGCAGATATTTTCATGTCAGATATTGAAGATAAAATTATGAATTCTGAATTAGGCAAACAACATATTCTATTTTGGTATAGATATGTAGATGATATTATTGCTTGTTTTAAAGGAACAACAAGACAATTAGACAATTTTCAAAATTTTTTGAACAGTATTCATCCAAAAATTAAATTTACTAAAATAGAAACTGAACACAAAATTAATTTCTTAGATTTAACTTTAATAAATGAATGTAATACAATAAATTTCGATATTTTTAGGAAACCAACATATACAGATATTACTCTTTCATCAAATTCATTTCACCCCTTTTGTCAAAAAATTTCTGCTTATAATTCTATGATACACAGGGCCTTTACAGTACCGCTATCTTTGGATAAATTGAATAAAGAACTAAACATAATTAGAACAATTGCAATAAATAACGGATTTAAGATTGAAATTATCAATAGAATCATTAACAATAAAAAATTTAAAATTGCTTGTAACAACATATATCCTAAATTATCTAATGATAAAGTTACCAAATTTAGCACAATTACTTATTTTGGAAATATTTCTGAAAAGATTGCCAGTATTTTAAGAAAAAACAACATACAAGTCACATTTAAACCATCAAATATATTGTCACATATTTTATTTAACAGTAAAGACAAAACACATAAACTTGACCACACAGGTGATTATCAACTAAATTGCTTAGACTGTAACAGCATATATATCGGACAAACTGGCAGATCTATACGTATTAGGTATAATGAACATTTAAGATCATTTCGTTTAAAAAATGATCATTCAAGTTTTGCTAATCATTTCTTTGATAACAATCATCAATTCCCTCCTCCGGAGAATACTAAATTATTGTTTAATTTTGTAAAGAGTTATCAATTAGATATATTAGAGTCTATAGAAATTATTTATAAACATAAAAATGATAAAAATTGTAACTTACTTAATGACCAAGTCGATTTAATACAATCTAGTTTATTTAAACTTTTGTAAATGATTCTCATGTGTCTATGGGACAGGTTCTATTATTTCCATTATGACATTAATTCAAGAATCAATTGCAGTTTATTTGCTGCCCATATAAACCATGGACCTTCGAGGTTATTTGGCAATATGGGATTTACTTACTTTCTTCCTTTTTGTTTTATTTTTAATTTTGACAACATCGTTTTCATCATCATCATCAATATTACTATTATTATTGTTATTATTATGATTGATTCTTGAATTAATTGTTCAGTCACAGTCTCTAACATCTTAATCCCTGACTTATTTCCTTTTTTTGCCATTATGACATTTATTGACTTATTTCTCTTTTTCAGTTTATTACAATTAATAATAGCAGTTGGCAGTTGTCAAGACAGAACACATAGACTTGACCACACAGTTCATTACAAGATTAGCAGTTGGCAGTTGTCAAGATTCCATGGATATTTTGTTTATTTAGTTCTGATATTTCACTTGAAGGTTTTTTCAATTGAATTTATTGTTTTTTTCCTATTATGGTTTTCTTTAAATTCAATGTTTTTTCCCTTCAAGCTACGAGGTATTCGATTTTCCTTTGTGTTTTTTTATACCCCGTAGGTAAATACTGAAATTCAGTTATCTACTCGTAGTTGTCTTATTTAATGGATATCATTATTATTTGTATTGTTCTGTCAATTTTAGTTTCCTTGTCAACTGTCATAATAATTTGTTTACAATAATTTTCTTTATACATTTCTGATGATGGAATCATTGTGAATTCTGAAACCGGTCAAGTTATAATAATAAATCGTTATATTGGTAGTACGCGTAGTAATTTTTAAATTCATCAATTTGCCAGATTTGCACACTCGCCTCGCGGCTCGTGTGCAAAGGCAAATAAGTGAGCGAAACGGTTTCTCCACGAATGCTGTATAACGTTTTGTCCAATCCTGCCCCTGAACTAAATATTATTTCAAAATAGACAATAGAACAATAGAAGATTATTATTATTAAACATATTTGCACACATCACAAACAAATGTGTCCTCATCGTCTTCCGTACCGGCGCAAGCATCACGGCAACTAAAGCACCTTATCCAACCCTCGCCTGGGATATCCCGTTTTACCTTTACATAGAAATCCCGTTTTACCTACACTCTACAGCCATAGATTTAAATTTAGCGCTTAAAGACTGTGTCAAACTGGCAGCAATGGTTCATGCATAAAATCCAACCTAACCTAATCGAGTTCGCGTAAACACAGCCCCGACTGAATACCACGAGTTTTGCACATGCTAGGAATTTGGTAGGTAATCACAAATATTAGCTCGACGCTTTATATCAATCTTAAAAATGAAAATACTTCCGTTTTACTTGTAAAATTGCCTCAACAACAACACTCGCCAAGAGTAATGGTACACGGTGATATGTGTTAATCGTAGTAGAACTAAACAGCGAGGTTGCCGTGTTGTTAAAACAGCTTTTCCCGTTTTACCTACATATCCGGTTTGAAGCCCGCTTCCCCTACGTAAGTTAGGTACTTATACCCACGACAAAATTTTATATTTTTTATCTGATAGTTTTAGACATAAATATACTGTTAGAACTTATAAGTAATTTTTAATTTTTTATTGTTAATTATTCTATTAATTATTTCCATTTTGAATCCATTAGCAATAAATTTTATACAGGTAAGTGAAGCTGAAGACAAAACTAATAAATGTTGTAGAACACAGGTGTACGAACTAAAGTGTTCTGATGGTGTTTATGTCGGTCAAATTGGTAGACCTATTTAGTATTCATAAGTAAGATATAGCAACCATTTGAGACAAATTATAAAAAATGTTAACCAAAGTTCGTTAGGTAATAATAAGCATTTTAATTGTGCTTTGTTACAGTAAAAAGAAAAGAAGTGTTAATAAAACTCAATTATTTCTAAAATATCCTGATTTGCACTAATACAGCTTGCAATTACGGTAATTCGGTAATTTAAACTATTTAAAGCTAGTTCGTAGTTCGGCGAAAGTTTGATCAAGAAGACACTTTGCGCAGTGCAGCAACGCAAGATCACAGGGCCAACTTTAGCCCCCTTGACATCATATAAATTTTGCACGTTCTTACATGTAAGCTTTTCTAATAACGTGATTTTTGGTCTTTATTAAGGCAGTTGGACGGTGACACTTGGGTCCCTCAGTTGGCTCGAGGTCTTTAGGAATGTTACGCCACAGCTTTTGCGCACACCACGCTTTGCAGCAAGAGTTGCCAAGCGTTAAAACACTTATCTATTTGACCCATTATATTGCGCAAGCGTCAAAAGCGAATGAAAGAAGGCAACGTCTTACTGCATGACCGAAATAATTACCTACAAAAATTTGCATTGTCCAGTCAACTTACCTTGTCTAGAGCGGCAGGGGAGAGAAAATTAACCAACTGGATGCGGTCGAGTCGTAAAATCCATAGGCGTCGCTTCTATAAATTTGCAATTAATACAGCTTTTAAGTAAATTAATATTTACTTATTTAGATTGTCAAGAATAAAATAATTACAGAGCATTCCATACTAAGTAATAAAGACAAATATATAAAAAGTTAAAATTTTAAGAAAATATTTGTTTAACATGGCTATGAATAGTCGCTATTCTCTACGCCACCGCAGACTGTTTACACGAACTAGCTAACAAAAAAGTAGGGGTATATCGGGCCATTCACTAATTGCAAATTAAATCAGTGACACACGCTCACACTTCGTAATGGTCAACCGCAGCGATGAAACTATTGTTTTAACTTGTGCCGCCTTTTTAAGATAGTGCCAGTTGTTACATTCTTTTGGCTCGCCAAGATAACGTGGTCAAACTGTAAACAGTGTGTTCGGTGAAGAATGGAGTAGTTTAATAGATTGGGAATGGATGAAGATGTTGAAATTTTCTTAATGCGTTTTAAACGTCACCCAGTGTCACACATTGTGTACTATTTAAAAAATTTAATTTCCACTTATCACTGATACATACTTTACAATGACGACAGAAATTGATAATATAGGATCTCTTAGTCCACATAACTCTTTAGAAGATTCTCAGTCCGGAACTGCATCTAACAAAGTTAAACGACACAAATTCACTCATGCATTGCACAGAATATTCACCCGTTTCAACGTTTGGAAGTCGGTTTTAATCAATGCCACATATATACGAGTAGGAAACGTGGGATAATTGTAACTTGATTCCGCCGCATTCATTCCTTCCTTTATGAAGTTGATGTCTGGTTACCTGTGATGTCGTATCAACTTCAAAAATTACTCGACCGTTTCGTTCAATAATAGCACTGACCAGAATTAGGGTGCGCCGAAACTTTCAATTCATATATTACTTTGCCGCAGCCCAGGGTTACCTTTGATATTATTAATATTGTCCCTGTTCTATAGAGGAAACAAGGTATCGCTTGAATTTGCTACAACATACGTTAATTTGAAAAGTTTGCTCTTTTGAGGGTTTCGCAATTTAATGAGTAAATATTTCTGTAAATGTCGTTTGATTATGTGGGACTAAATGTATTCATATGTAGGTACCTATTAAGTTCTATTAGTAACGTGGTTAATAAGAAGCGGTGATAATTAACCAACCGCACAAAACGGGTATTTACACTAAGCATAGAAATTTGGGTACACTATTACACATTTTTCGATATCTTTTTATGGGAAACTTACAATTGGAGGTGTACATAATTCACTGACACCACCATTAACTTTTTAAGTTTATGTAGTTAATATTTTCTGGGTTCACTATTTCGTAGAAATTCATTATGAATTAAAAAATTACTTCGCGTACTACCAATATATACAGGGTGCCCCAAAATTAGGGTGCCAGACTTTAACAGTAGGTTCATTTTCTTCAATGCAAAACAGTTCTGGACGGGTTATTGCTCGGTAAGATCCAGCCCCCCCCCCAATTTTACCCACCTATCTTAAGAAATGTAAAAAGTTCTGAAGTTGTCCAAATTTTGATTTAGTTATCTCTAAAAGCGACGAAAACATTTATAAAAAAACATCTTCATGATCGCACTTTCAACACCCTGTATCTTCTATATAAAGCATTTCTCGAGATATGTTTATATGAACTTTTTCTTGTGTTTTTGGGTGTAGAAGCTACTGTTAATTTTGGGACACCCTGTATATTGGTAATGCGCGAAGTAATTTTTTAATTCATAATTTTTAAGTTTACTTTGTCACCTCAAATAGAAGTTGGTCACGTCTTTTAATTTTTCAGATGCGGGCGAAAGTATAACATTTTTGTCATTTCAACAAGACCTTGAATTGTTTTATTTTATCATTCAACGATTGACCGTTTACCATGTTTTGGAAACCGGCTAAAATAAATATTTTGTCCAGTATAAGTTACAAAAGTTTGTAAATTTCAACCATTTTTTATTTAGGCTTCTCTCTTTCAAGATACAGGGTGTTAAAGTTACATTATTAAAAACTATTTTTATTAATAACTCTTTTGTTTTTTACTATATTCCGTTGAAATTTTCTACAACATTTTTTCATATACCGGCACAATCTTTGTGTAATTTTGATCAAAGAAATCGATGCGCGAACGGAGGAAAGGGGGGGTTGTAATACCCATTGACCCCCAACTTTTCCCTGAGTACGTCTATGGTTCATAGGTATTGTTTTTTATACTAAGCGTTCATTTCTCTCTTGTAAAATTTTGATTTAGGACTTGGTTTACGAGATATTGCAACTCATTTGACTATGTGTTGTTGATCCGCTCGTTGTTTAAATCTCCCAATTTTTCTTCGATGACGAACTAAGCTCGAGAAAAATGTCCTTGGATGGTTATGTTGCTGCATAACGTCTAAGTTTTAGAACATGTTCCTGCATAACAGCATAACAGCCAAATTAACATTGGAAAGAAAAACAGTTAGGCGTTAAGTTGTCAAAATAATTATTAATAAAAAAAGTACCATCCAAGGGCATTTTTCTTAAGCTTAGACGTTATGCAGGAACATATCCATCCAAGAACATTTTTCTCGAGCTTAATTCGTCACCTAAGAAAAATGGGGAGATTTAAACAGCGAGCGGGTCAACAACACATAGTCAAATGAGTTGCAATATCTCATAAACCAAGCCCTAAATCAAAATTTTACAAGAGAGACAAAAATAAAAGAAATTAATGCTTGGTATAAAAAACAATACCTTTGAACCATAGACGTGCGCAGGGAAAAGTTGGGGGTCAATGGGTATTGCAACCCCCCTTTTCCTCCGTTAGAGCATCAATTTTTTTGATCAAAATTACACAAACATTGTACCGGTATATGAAAAAATGTTGTACAAAATTTCAACGAAATATCGTAAAAGACAAAGGAGTTATTAATAAAAATAGTTTTTTAAATTTTAATACCCTGTATCTTGAAAGAGAAAAGCCTAAATGAAAAATAGCATAAGGAAAGTCCCATTATTTTCGGCCAGATAATCTGTGGTTAACAGTTTGACCTACTTTTTTGTAACACCCTGTATAGTCAGGACAATTTTTTTAGAAAAATATCTTCAGCCTTTTTAGGGGCTCCTAAAAAAGTAAAAACATTAAAAATAAATTTATAAATTTCGTGAATTTATTGGCAAAAACGTCGATTTTTTACCAAAAGTATATCAGTTTTTGCCAATAAATTCACGAAATTTATAAATTTAATAAAAAATTAGCACGAATAATAAATTACATAAAATTAGAAATAAAATTGCAATACCCATCGAAAACTCCAGTCCGTTTTACCTACATGTATAGCCATTGCATCTTCTTCAATTTTTCTAAATATTACTTTCAGCCCACTATTATCCTTTTAATCATACATTATTTTATTACGTGAAATTCGTACTTTCATATCCATGTAATAATAATCCATATAGGTAACTCAGTAATTCAAATAACTGCAGGTTTAAAATTACAGTAATTAACATAACTGCAAATTCAAAGTCGAAGTAATTCACATAACTGCACGTTGCCGTAATTGAAATGACTGCAATTATAAAGTTGCAGTAATTGAAATAACCGCAAATTTGAAGTTGCAGTAAGTAGTAGATAAATGACAATACTGGGCCACATCCCTGGCCGAGGCGGTTGACCGCCTCGGCGGGAGGAAGCCGGGCGCCCGTCTTTCTGGCTGAGGAGCGATGGGGCGCTCGAGCCAACCCGCCAAGGCGGTTAACCGCCTCGGCGGGAGGAAGCCGGGCGCCCGTCTTTCTGGCCGAGGCGATGGGGCGCTCGAGCCAGCCCGCCGAGGCGATCGATCGCTTCGGCGGGTGGAAGCCGGGGGCCCCCGGCTTCTCCATTTGCCATCCACTTCTTGAAGGAAGCCGGGCCCCTCGGCTTCTCCAGGTGCCATCCACTTCTTCAGCAGCGACTTCTGCGGCAGCCTCTCTCAGAAGAAGCGAGTGTCATTGCCGAAGAGTGCGCCCCCCAAGCCGCCATTTTGGGCCCCCTTGGTTGTGGCTCAGGCGCCTGCGCCGGGGCTCTGAAAGTACACGTGTTGCTCATTGTTCAGGCCAGTCCATCCAGGTGCCATCAATGACCAGAGGCTGCTGAAGGAGTCCTCGAGTAATGTCTTCAGCAGCGGTGTCTTTGGGGGCCTTTGGTTGTGGCTCAGGCGCCTGCGCCGGGGCTCAAAAAGTGCGCGTGTTGCTCATTGTTGCGCAATGGAAGAATGTTCTGGAAATGCTGATGCAATAGTATGCAGATGTTGCAGAATTAATGTTTTTTCTCGGAAATTCCAAAGTTTGCAATTGTTTACACTAAATAACTATTGTTATCAAAGTTTGAGACAAGATGATCGAGATTATTTTATACCCTGTTGTTTGTATTATTATAATAAAATCATTCTAGAACATAAAAAGTTTGAAGGCCACCGCCAGAAACATAAACACGCGATTGATTGTTGTTTTTGATAACTTCTGCATGTTACCAAAATTTTGCAAGCTCGGCAAAAGCTGCGAGATAAATAGAACGAATATAATTGCGAGAATTATTATTCAGTAATCACTTCAATAGTTTAGTTGGTTCCCAAGGAATAGGTGCGGTAAAAGTTAGTTTCCCAATATGGATGTTGTAATTGGCCAAGATGATGTTGGAGATATTTTATTGTACCATTTTATCCACCAAAATTTACCGGAAAATTTAAAAGTAAGTCCATTTGCAGTAATCATTTCTTTTATTGTTCAAGCATTCTGTTAATAAAACTCATTCATAATAAAACTCATTCATAATAATTTCATTATATGTAGTTAAAAAGCTCACGTATCTGTTCCATAATTGTAAACTATTTTCTATCTTTAGAACCAACCCAAAATGATTATGTGCGGAAATGTATCGCACATGGCAACGGAAACCGAAAATGTTTTATTTTCTGGACTATTCATGGAGAAAGAAACCAAGATAATTTTGTTGGAATCGTGCAGTGAACTTGTGGTCATTTGGGTCAATATTGTAAATCGTAAGTAAAGTATTTAGATTTTTTAATATGCAGTGATAGTAGATAAAAAGTGCCAGTTTTGGATTCACAATTTTAGTAGTGGAAAATTAATTGTTTTTATAATGAATGAAGTTATTTCTTTGTTTGTCCGCCCGTTTGTTTGTTTGTTTGTTTGTTTGTTTGTTTGTTTGTTTACTAGTACAATTTCTTATCTTTGTTTGTCTGTCAGTTTGTCTGTACGTTTTGTTTGTTTGTTTGTTTTGTTTGTTTGTTTGTTTGTTTACTAGTATAATTTCTTAATTATGGTATTTTTCTCTTGTTGCAGTCAACGATGTATAAGCAGCGTCACGAGTTTGATTACACTGTTATATTATTTTAATGAATAAAATGTATTTTAATATAATAAATTATACTATATAATTTACCGTATTCCATGGGAACTAACTAAACTAATGAATTGATTACTGAATAATACTCACCATTATGTTAGAAATATTTGTTGTGTGCTTTCCAATAAATGTATGCTAGAAGCGTGATTTTTTTTGACAAGCTGTCTGTTGACACAGCTGTCTGTTGACACAGACAGCTCTATTCGCAAACACCATGGCTGATGACACAAGCAAGAATAGAAAGAGGAAAAACCCCTCTATGTAGATGCAGCTTAGTTGCGGCAGTATGTAAACGTCTTGTTGGTGGATTGGTATGCGAATTTCGTCATTGGCATTGAATGTTGTTGTTGACACGAACGGCTGATGTAACAGACAGACAGATAGACAGACAGGCAGGCAGGCAGGCAGGCAGGCAGACAGACAGACAGACAGACAGACAGACACAGACAGACATCTGATGAGAATTCTGAAGTAGGAGAATAACTATAGATTCCTATTTGTCTCATCGAGCTGGTTAATTTGATACCCTCCATGACCTAAGTGGGCGGGGCAAGGGGGCGTGTGCAGTGGGCCCTAATCTGCATGCGTTCTATATTACCGACATTCAATTTGCACTTTCCAGTAAGTGTAACAGAAATCTACATGTGTTCTATATTACCGACACTCAATTAGTACTTCCAGCACTCACCAGATGGTTCCCACACGTGTCCGAAACGCATTAAGATAACAAGTAATTTCAAAACATAGTACGTATCAAAATAAACAAACTGACGAATGTTCTAGAATGTTATTTTATTGTAATAATACAAACAAATAAACGGGTCACCTTGTAGTGTCTACAACGTAGTATGTGCATATACAGAACGTGGGAGCAAACCTAAACAAACATAATCCTGTCGGCGAGTTGTAAGGTTTTTTACCCATAATACAAACAATTATAACATCTCTTATCGGCGGCGAACGTGCTTTTTTCTTAAACTTTGATATCAATATTTATTTAGTATAAACAATTGCAACCATTGGAATTTCCGAGAAACTTCTGTTTACAATCCTAAGTATATATGGATGATTTAAAAGACGGGCATGTAGGCAGCCCGATTAGCTCAGTGGGTTTTAGCGAGGGCTCCGGTGCGCGGGGACCCGGGTTCGAATCCCGGTCGGCGTCATTTCCAGAACGTTTGCGAAAACCCCGGCGCAGGCGCCTGGGCCACATCCAAAGGCATCTAGCAGTAGTTGAACCTTACCACCCACAACCACACCCATTGGATGCCGCCCACAACCTCTATCATTGGCTGTTGCCCCGCCCACTCTCATAGAGCCCCGGCGCAGGCGCCTGAGCCACAACCAAAGGCCCCAAAGACACCAGAGGCAGAAGTCGTTGCTGAAGACATTACTCGAGGACTCCTTCAGCGTAGAAGGAGAAAAAACATTAATTCTGCAACATCTGCATACTATTGCATCAGCATTTCCAGAACATTCTTCCATTGCGCAACAATGAGCAACACGCGCACTTTTTGAGCCCCGGCGCAGGCGCCTGAGCCACAACCAAAGGCCCCAAAGACACCGTTGCTGAAGACATTACTCGAGGACTCCTTCAGCAGCCTCTGGTCATTGATGGCACCTGGATGGACTGGCCTGAACAATGAGCAACACGTGTACTTTCAGAGCCCCGGCGCAGGCGCCTGAGCCACAACCAAGGGGGCCCAAAATGGCGGCTTGGGGGGCGCACTCTTCGGCAATGACACTCGCTTCTTCTGAGAGAATCTGCCGCAGAAGTCGCTGCTGAAGAAGTGGATGGCACCTGGAGAAGCTGAGGGGCCCGGCTTCCTTCAAGAAGTGGATGGCACCTGGAGAAGCCGGGGGCCCCCGGCTTCCACCCGCCGAAGCGATCGATCGCCTCGGCGGGCTGGCTCGAGCGCCCCATCGCCTCGGCCAAAAAGACGGGCGCCCGGCTTCCTCCCGCCGAGGCTACCAACCGCCTCGGCGGGCTGGCTCGAGCGCCCCATCGCTCCTCAGCCAGAAAGACGGGCGCCCGGCTTCCTCCCGCCGAGGCGGTCAACCGCCTCGGCCAAGGATGTGGCCCAGTATTGTCATTTATCTACTACTGCAGTAATTCAAAAAATCCGTAAAACTGCAAGTTTAAAATTGCAGTTAAATTAAAAATTTGGTTTTTTCTCTTGACCCTTCAGTGTTCGTAGAATACAGATTTACAACACTTAGCTGACTCATTTACTGGTGACCCCGCATAAGGGTGGTCTTCTGCCACCCTAAACACAACGCTATATTCAACACAGCGCACTAACTAAGCAAATTCAACTGCAACAACAACAGCAACAGCTGACAACATTATTATTTGATGAATACACATCAAAATTGTCAGGCATCTGAGTAAACACCGCATCATTATCTAACATCCATCATTACTATTCCGACGTGCGTATGCTTACGACGAAGCCGACGTCCAAGAGCTCCTCACCAGCATGAATCAGCATAATCATTCATACCCTGGCCCTAATCATCACCAGACATCGAACTTTGAGCAACACCTAACTACCGACGCTACAGCCAACCGACGAAGCCAACTCTCACATCAAGCTACAACCGTATCATCGAAACTACACCTACAAAAAAAGCGAGACACATCCACCAAGCAAGCCAGGCAACTTTTGGGAATGATAAACTTCCGACGTCGTTTCAATCTCTCCAACGCCTGCAACAAATAAACCTCAACGCATCTTAAAATCAAGTAAACAAGAATCGGCATTTTAGAAGTCTAATCCAAGTACAACATTCAACTTGAATATGGTACCATCCACATTCCTTTTCAACAATAGCGACCACCTATGCGTTCGTAGTGTTACGTTAAATTGTCTGCTGACAAGCATTTATAAATTTTAGGCAACTTCATCATGATCGCACTACATGGAAGCCTTCGGGGTAGGTTTTCCGCAGAGTTCATCGCATCACGGCAACAAGTATCGCCTACTCACTGGGATACTTGCACCATGAGCCCAAACCCAGTCTACGTCATCTGACTTCACCCGGGAGAAGTTTCGGAGAAGTCTCCAAATTAATTCCGAAGTATAGGAAAGAAGTCGCCATGCTGATTTCGAAGCCTCTTCCGCGAAGTCCCATCGCGTGACCCATTTTTCATTTTTGGATACCAGCGCATGGATATTAGCACATCATCCACGGGACAAAAATCAAATCTATTTTTTCAGATATCGCTAACATCAACCAAGCTTCGTCCGTTGTAATACATGAGTCAACCCGTATCAACCGTTCTATATCGTGATGCTGTAATACTGCTTTTATAGTGGCACCACATTCTGAACATCTATCGGTGGCAACATTTCCAGGCAGCACCCTGAATAATGCAACCTACATGTCATTATTCAGGTCAATTTTATTACTGCGAAAATTTTTTACCTATACAATAATCCAATAGAATTTATGTATCTACAGTCACGTTTTCAAAGACAGCCAATAAAGAGAACATTTAACTGAAGAGTGCTTATGGGCTATTTTCACTTATGTCATCTGGATTACTGTAGCAACGGACAAATTTTTATTTTGCACTGCTGTCGAATTTTTTGCACAAAATGTCATTTCCAAGATTGTTCTTTTCAATTTTAATTTCTTTTTAACAAATTGTTCTTTTTGGGCAAAAAATTTTCTTACCGAATAGCCCTCGAGTCTTCATAAATCGAAATAACTTGATAAATTTCCTCAAGCGGGTTTCTCTGTGGCAACATACCTCCGCCTTCGGTGTCGGGATGTTGCCGAGCAACCCGCTTTCGAAAATGTATCAAGTTATTTCGAATTATCAAGACCCTTGGGCTATTATAAGTGATAATATGTATAATACAGTTCTGTCTACCACAATCGTCAGCAAAGTCAATAATTCAATTTACTATTATTGTTATCAATGTAGAAAAGTTATGAACTCCGCGGTGAATAAAGTATTATTTGGGAATAGTATTTTCCTTGTGCCGGCAGAACCGGATTGTGAGAACTGGTAGTCTTGTATATTAGTACTTACAAAATATTTATTCACAAGCAACAAATAAAATGATCTTAATATTACAATTACTCTCTGAACAGAGTTTTCCTACATTCCAAATTTGTAATTCTATATTTACATCAAAATAAATTCGGAAACAGCATGTCTATTAGCAGTGAGTAAATAGTGAAAACTTATCAAGTGATTTTAATGGATTTGGGTGTTCGCGCCCTCAAACGTGTCACAGGCACGATCTGCAATTAGCAAGTAGGTTGGAGACGTCAGCAACAAACCTTACTTATTCCACTTAACTGACATTTCCGCTTATTTGCCTCTGACTTGTCTCCTTTGCAGTTGCATTTAAGAAAATACGGTTTACGAAGCTCTTGCCAGCTTTCAGTCTGTACTAATTTGTTGACAACAAGGGAGCGAAATTCAGTCAAGCCGATATGATATTCTTATGCAGAAAATGATTAAGAAAGTTTGAAATTTGAGGAATATTGTTTATTGAGTGACCTATTCAGTTGAATTGGGATAAAACCACCGCAAGTTAATGCTGTATAGAAGAAGGAGAGCTAATGGCGCTCACCTAAATTTATCTCCAAAATAGCCACATTCACCAGCCGAAAGTTTATCAAAAAATGAAGGTAGTTTGCCTAATAAAACATGGTTGAATTTTACTTCCTTTTTGATGTACAGGGCGTGAAAAAAATACATTATTTGGTAATAATTTGCTTTAAATCAATAATAAAAAAGGCGGCCTTCTGAAATTTTGCATAGACCATATCTTTTGTATTCTCTATTAAATAGTAGTTGTAATTATTTTATTTAGAACACAGAGGCGTGCGTACGGGTTTCCTCAAAAATACTTTATTTTATAAAACGTACGCCACTGTTTTTTTAGAACACCAAATACAGAGACGATTTCTCATTCAATTTAGAAATCCTTTTGTATCTTACAATTTTTTGATAACTCAACTCAAAACAAAAACACATTAAAAAGCATTCTGAATTCTAAGGAGCAGTTCCTCCCGCGCCGCGTAGGCACTGGGGTCGCAAAGACGGTATCTTTAAGATAACCCCACAGATAAAAATCTAAAGACTACCCTTTTTATAAGTGATCTATAGCAAATTATATAAAATAATTTTTATTTTCTTTAACACCCTGTACATCAAAAAGGAAGCAAAATTAGACCATATCTTATTAGACAAACCACCTTTATTTTTTGATAAACTTTCGACTGGTGAAATCCTGATGATATAAACTGACAGATCAATACGTGTTAGGTATAATGAACATTTAATATCATTTCGTTTAAGAATGATCACCCAAGTTTTAATAATCATTTCTTTGAAAACAATCATCAGTTCCCTCCTCTAAAAAATACTAAATTATTGTTTAATTTTGGAAAGTGGGTAATGGCGCTCATGAGTTACAAAAATCCGTTCTGCGGAAAAAAGATTCATCAAGAGTGCAGTTGTTGTCAACACGCGACTTCCATAATAAATAATGCATAACACTTTCTAACTTAAAAGATTTTGCACTAAAAGTCGCTCGTCACAACTGTCGCTTCTCATCCCTTCTCTGATGCTGCGCTAGCTAAAAAGTCAAATGGTAAAGTTAGGAGAAAGGGGAACGAGCCACGGATTACTTGGTGAGGGTTTATTTGTAATGAAAAATTACATCACTGCTTTTAGAAAGCATTCTTCATTGCCCACTACACCATGCGTAACGGCGTTCATATCAAGTTTCTTCAGAAATTTTTTATGGTACTTTTAGAAAAGTTATTAAATTTATATTTTCACATTCTTTATCATATTTTTGAGAATTTAAATCAAATTTTTAATTTTCTCTAAATCTTTTATTTAACGACTGTAGCAAATTACCTTAAGTGACTGCCATTCCCCCTCTTTCCCCTACCTGTAAGTAAGCTGTAAATGTTACTGCATTTATGTACGTATTCGTTGAATCTATGCTCGCTCTTTTGTGTGAAAAGCATGCTGAAAGCTTTAAAATAATGGAGAGATAATCCCACGTGTTCGTCCAGTGCAGGAAACATGCTCCCTGATTTATGTTCTGTTTAAAATTTGGGGCTCTCGCAATCATAAATCGCAGTTCTGTCGTTCCCTAATGTGTATTCTAATCGTCACGAACTCGTTATTTAAAAGGCTCCCTAAAATGTCGATTTCGTATCCTGATTCGCAGGCAATAAACTGAAAACTTTAAAATGGCAACTTGTCACCAAGCAATTCCTTAGCATTCTGTCAAGGGGCATCATTATTTTCATTTCCTGTTTTTCTTAGTTACTGTCTTTTTATTTTGCTAATTACTATTCTACATTCTACCTATTTACATCTATGTATTTGTATATTAAGCCATACTCACACGCAAGCGTAAATGTTTCTGTGAGCTATACCCAAAATCTTCATACTTTGCGAGTCACGTGACAACATTAAAAGTATTACAAGGTTCCGGTGAAAACGACCGATAATATTTTAATTCCCTGTGCTTATCAACACAGGCTGGTTGGTGCGTTCCATTCGTGGCATTGTCGTGAGCGGGTGGGGGAATCGCCGCTGCTGCGTTATCGTTTGAGAAAATATAAACAAAACACAAACAGTTTTTGTTTGCGTACTATGCGACACAAATTGATTCACACAAGTTTATATTTTTGCCTCTGGCCTACAAGTAATGGGAAACGGACTATTTCAATGGGAGAATGTCATGGCTAATATGAAGATAGCGATCACTTTAAGACACTGTCTTTACTTGGTGAGCGTTTCGAAACAGTGACGTATATCTATTACAATACCATCAAATGGGCTTGTTTATTTTGAAATCAGAATGGTACTTTATAGTACATTCAGGATATACTGCAATTTTCTCTATCTCTGTTCTTTTTCTCCTGCGTGGGTTTTCCAAAACATATTTTTCTTTCATAAAAAGCTGCATAATGTTTAAATAGTGTATTATTATATGAGCGATTATGACAGCCATTATTCACGAAGATGAAGTTTGAGCCTGTAACAATGCACCGTAATAATGCCTAAAAGCTCTAATGAACTTAGAGTGGCATTCCGAAATTATTTTAAGAGACCCCTACCGGTAATTTGAAGCAGAGGAAAGCCCCGATCGAAAGGATAAATTTGCTACACGTGCGACTGACGTCACGCGAGATCATAGGAATTCCTGAGTTACTCTTTTGCACGCTGCACTAACGTGACCTAGAAGCTCCTGACGCTCACTTTTACGAGATGGCAAGATTTCGTGCTAAATTTTCTCCCGCTACTGCAGCTGACGTAGAGAAATTCGACGTCACACAGCCGCCAACAGCCCCTCCCCAGGGATATAAAAGAGAAGACCGCACCACTGAAGAGGATCCGAATTTTTCTGCTCTCATCCGACCTAGTAGTACTTGATCGACCGTTCCGACTTCGCCGTGTGACCAACTGATAGTAACCGTCCTTTAACTTTTGAGTAAGAAACCGTTGAAGTCAAATCTAACAAGTCATAATTTGGCTGGCCTACCTCGTCCGTATCAAATAAGTCAAATATGTTCATGTTGGGGAATTGAAAGTGTCTGTCTATGAAGATTAGATCGATTTGTCAATCCTGTGTGGCCCTAGTGCCTGTAACAGGACGATATACCGGCGCAAATCGATCGCATCCGGGTAATGGGCGGCTTTTGGTGAAATCTTAAGGTAGAACATTTACTTATTTGCGACGGAAGAGCTAGCGGCGTTCCCCCAGGTGATTGCACTCGCGTGCTTGGACGAGAATCGCCCCCGAACCCGTCTCGGAGTCGGCACCGCTCGGTGCTCCCACGAAAACTGCGGGACACCGTAAAAGTTCAGTATTGATCACACGACGGGCTGCGAGCATACTATCAGGATACTCCGAAAACCGCGTTTTATTTCAATGTAAATATCTCGTAATTTTGTATATATTCTGTTTTTACCAATTCGATTAAATTCATTTAAAGTAAATAGTTAACTTAACAGAGTACCGTTTTATTTTGTTTATGTCTTGTTATTCGACGTTTAGCAATAGTAATATAGTAATAGGGCCCGCCCTTCTGCGACTAAGAGCATAAGGGTGATCAACGACTAAGTCTTACCGGCCTGACCGTAGAGATCGTTCATAAGAGAACGACCCGACCCGCCTATATACAGGGTGGGCCAATAGTGTGTAGTCGGCCCATATCTCTGGTTCTATTCAAGATATCAAAATAAAACTTTACGCGTATGTGGAGAACCACATGAAGCATCTGATAAAATTATTTTGGTGTATACAGGGTGTTCACACTCTGAACACCAAACCAAAGTTATGTTTTTTTTAAATGGAACACCCCACATTTGTTTACATATTTGAATTCCCAATAAAATTTTATGAAAGATGGTGTACTACACGATGGGGTTTAGAGTGAGCAATTTTAAGATATTACCATTTTTGTGCCAGTGTGGACCCAACTTTGAGGAGCTGCTGACATCTATTGGTCGAAGCTATTTAAGATTTTTTTATTGGACTAGGTTCACAGACTGCTCTATTTGTAAAATACTTGAATACTTTCATCACAAAACTTAATATCATACAGAGTGGACAGCTTACGCAAAATGCATTTTTTCTTAAAAATTTCAAATGGAACACCCCATATATTATTTCCATATTTGATAGACAGTTTACTAAGCTTTTGATTGATGTAGATATTGTTAGGTCTGCGACTGGCGGTTTCGGTAGAATTGAAAATTGAACTTTAAAATGTGGTAATTTGACCGGTAATTTATTCGTTTCTCCCATATTTTAGCGCCCAAAACACAAAATATGATTTCCATTTTGTATCTGGAAGTTGACTTCACATTGAAACAAAAAATTTTATCGCCAGATTGCTTCTTTATGGTCATATTCTTAAATAAATGGTAACTTATTAAACCTAGGTATAAATTGAAACAAGGAGTGCCATGGATGAAAACCGTCCTTTCAAAAAGTAATCTTGCAATGAGATTTCTTGTGCCGGTGTAAATTCTGTTGGCTAAATTTTTTGTAAAAACAAACTGTACGCATTTTTCTGAGTTTTGGGTGGCAAAATGGGGGAAATTCCCCAAGAATGGTACAAAATTATAGGAAAAATCTCAATTCTTAAGGTTCAATCTTTATTTCTGCCTAAATTATCAGTCGTAGACCTGCCAATATCTACATCAGTCAAAAGCTTAATAAACTGGCTATCAAACCTGCAAATAATATACGGGGGGTTCCATTTAACATTTTTGAGAAAAGCTTCATTTTGCGCAAGTTGGCCACTCTGTATAATATAAACTATTCTGAAAAAAGTGTTCATGGATTTTACTAACAGAGTATCCTCTGAACCAAGTCCAATAAAAAAATCAGTCAGTCAGTAGCACCACAAATTTGGCTTCACATTGGTACTAAAATGGCCATATCTTAACATCGCTTACTCTAAACCCCACCGTGTAGCATATCAACTTTGATGAAAATTTATGGGGAATCCAAATATGTAAACAAATGTGGGGCATTCCATTTAAAAAAAACATAACTTTGATTTGGTACGTAGCATGTGAACATCCTGTATACATCAAAATAATTTTAATAGAAACTTCGTGGGGTTCTCCACATACACATAAAATTTCATGTTGGTATCTTGGATAGAATCAGAGATATGGACCGACTACACATTATTGGCCCACCCTGTATACAGCGAATCCCAATAAGTGATACCGAGGGATACAGCTGTATATTATTTAGTGACCGCTCCGAGAACGTCAGTCCGGAATTGGCGTTCGAAATAATGCAAGAAGAAAGTAATCGTTGTAAGCCCACGAGCCGAAGGCGAGTGGCGCAAATCATCTTAATGAATAATGGTCATAATCGCGAATATAATACTATACTTTTTCTACACCTATGAAACAAATAAATTAGACTCAAATTTGATAACTTTAATGGAACACTATCATAATACATTAATTTTTATTTTTCAATAAATGAACTACTTACTAGGATAATATTATATTGAAATTTGTGCAGTTAGTAATATATAAATTTGGAGTTGTCTCTTCCGTTGTTAAATTCTGGTAGTTTTAGTGGTTGAATTGTTAGCTTGCACCGATTAATCGGTACCTACTAGTACGAAGTGCATACGTTGGAAAACGTATACAAGTAATACGGCGATACACTTGGCTGTCACCCGAGTCAGCTCTAGCAAGAGTTGATCGCGGTCGATATAAAATATCATTGGATCAGGGAAACGGTCATTATTGAATGTATATTTGTGATTGGCCGAATACAGTGAATTATGATTCCATTATTCACTACACGATATTTCACAAAGAAAATGCTAATAATTGTCATATAATTAAATAGGTGTAGAAAAATATGTTTAATTATAACTGAATATGTTCCGGGCTGGCTGCCACGTCGTTTAATTGATACACTATAAAAGGCATACTTGACGTTTTGACACTCATCTCCGTGTCCTCTTCAGAAGATGCTTTGAAACTGGTAAGTACTGGCTCAATGTCCTTATTTATACATCCTCCTGATCAGTGATGCGCGATGAACGGTTGGCTGCTTTTTCACGTATGAGCGTTTTCCATATCTGCGATATTTTGATTCGTCGGTCGCTGTTGAAGTTGTCCGCCTCATTCTGGATCTCTATCGCCTCCTTGTATAGTCTACGCCAGAACCGCGCCTCCTTCCTCAAAATCTTCGGACTTGATCTCATGACCCGCCTCGGCTAGATGTTCTGCGACGGACGACTTTTCCCAGTGGTGGTGCTTGGTATGGCTCATGTGTTTCTTTAGCCTCGTGCTGATATGTCGTCCTCTCTGTCCAATATACACCTTCCCACGGGTGCATGGTATGCTGTACACCCCAGGCCTTTCTAGATTCTTGTGTGCTCTCCGATATTTTGGAAATTCCGCTGCTATCTCATTTGGTGCGCTGAAGTTGGTACGTACTCCATGCGTCCAATCTTGTCCGTACATCCCCTGATATAAGGAAGATAGGCAGATAGATGTCTCGAATATCTCTGGTTCCTTCATCACTGGCTTTCTCCTGATGGTTTTCTCTATGTTGGTCCTAGAATAGCCATTCCTCGTCAGGCGTAGATGGTTCAGCTCCTCCCTCAGATGCTATGGTTCGCTGATCTGTTTAGCTCGTCTAGCCAAGGTGTCGATGAAGCTTTGCGCCGGGTGATGGTGCGATTCCGAGTTTTAATAACAATCCGTGTGCGTAGGTTTTCTCTACACTTGATGTCCCAAAATTCCATCTCCCTTTCGACGAACCAGCACATCCAGAAATGGTAGTGTGCCGTCCTCCTCTAACTCCATGGTGAACTGTATACTAGGTTATATGCTGTTAAGGTGGTTCTTAAATCCTTCAATGGTGCTGCGACCATGTGGCTAAATAACGAAGATCTCGTCCGCGTACCTAAACCAGTTCGGTTGATTCCAGGGCGTTCTTCTCGAAAATTTCCATGTACATGTTATCCAGTAGCGGAGATATAGGTGGTCCCATAGCTTTTACTTCCGTTTGATCGTAAAACTCGCTCCTGAAGGCGGAGAAGGCATACCTTCTGTTAGACGATGTGGCAGCCAGCCCAGAACATATAATAATATTTCTGTTTCAGGCATTGGCCACGGAAGCCTACAAACCAAAATTACTTGTAACTGTTTGGCAGTTCTGGTAAAAAAAAGCGTCATATTTGAATTAATTTGGCATTTCGTACGTTGGACATATAACCTACAATTTTAAGTGTCAGATTGAAGATTTTGCATTCGCAAATTACTTCACGATTTTTAAGTAAATATTTGTAAAAGTGTCAATAAAATGTCACAGTACCTTATTATTATTTTTTGCTAGTTTCGATATACATACCTACGTATCTAAATTTATTGAATGTTCGTTTAATACATTATATTTGACACCCGCGTCTGACATAAACTACACACTATTGTGGCGCCTGAATTTAATTCATCTCTCACAGACACGCAGTTTGTTACCATAAATTTATTTGCACTCGGATGTTATACCCATGCAATCTATTTTGAATGGAACTATACCTAGTTTATTAAATTTAAGGGAATTACACTTCTTAATGTAAATGTTTTGCGTACACTGTAGTAGGGTGCTTACCTTACCAGTGACTTGAATCAATAGATCAGATTATAATTATTGTTCCATGTGATATATTTGCTTACAAATTATTAAACATTTTTGCAAATTGTTGTTTCGATCTTTTCATCGCTACTGGTCGCCACAACGTCGTATAATGTCATTTAGTTTTCGTGACATTTGTACTTGTTTCTTTAAGTTTGAACGATTAGTTGAATACCCACAAATATTTGCCAGTTTATTTCGTTTAATACTGAAAATAGAATCGTGTGCACCGTATGACTGTAGATTACCTTTTGACGTTCGTATTTAGTTCAATTTGTGCAAGTGTCAAATACCTACATGTCAAAAATATTGGTGGTCATTTATTGTTAAATTTTTGCAATGAACATTACATTTGAAAAAACTTTGAAAAATAGCGATGGCTGATCGTCTCGCGACAGTTTTAAACGTCAAAAATAGTAGCGACACATCTTCAGAAAGTTCTACAGAAAGCGAGACCCCTCATCAACCAATCAATCAAACTATCAAACAAACTTCAACGCCAAAGAGGAAGATACGAGGTACCTCCGAAACGGGGAAGACGCGTAAACCTCGCAAGAAAGTGGTCACAGTATGTTTAACAAATTGTCGATATGATGTGATACGAAGAATAGTGTCTAAGAATGGATTTAAGGAAGCTGCAGAAGGTGAAGCATGGAATATGTATTGGACTGACCTCTCAATATCTATAGAGAGATGCAAAGAAATGAAACGTTATCAGAAAATTAATCATTTTCCTGGAATGCTAGAAATATGCCGTAAAGACTTGCTAGCTAGAAATCTAAACCGAATGCTGCGACTTTTTCCAAAGGATTATAACTTCTTTCCGAAAACATGGTGTTTACCTGCTGATCTTGGAGAAGCACTTGCTTATAGCCGATTGCGTAAGAATAAAACGTTTATCTTAAAACCAGACGCAGGTAGTCAAGGTAGGGGAATTTTGATTACTAAAAATCTTAAAGAAGTGAAGCCTACCGATAGAATTATATGTCAAGTTTATATCATGAGGCCCTTTCTCATAGACGGCTACAAATTCGATTTGCGTGTATATACTTTAATAACATCATGTGAACCTTTGAGAATATACATATACAAAGAAGGATTATGTAGATTTGCTACAAGCAGATACAAGGAACCTACGGGAGTTAATATAACCAATGTTTTTATGCATTTAACGAACTACGCCGTTAATAAACACAGTAGGACATACAATCAAGACACAGAAGGTGGTAGTAAAAGGAAGTTGACTTGGCTAAATGGATATCTACAAAGTTTGGGATATGATGTTGACAGGTTGTGGCATCGGATAGACGACGTAATTATAAAAACTATAATAAGTGCGCTGCCTGTTCTTAAACACAGTTATGCAGCTTGTTTTCCAAATCACGATGTTATTCCTGCTTGTTGCGAACTCTTGGGAACTGATATCATACTTGACCGAAGACTGAATCCTCAAATACTCGAAATAAACCATTCACCGAGTTTCCACACCGACACTGTTTTGGATGTTGAGGTAAAGGAATCTCTTCTGTCGGATATGTTTTCTATGTTAAATCTCGACATATGTGATAAAAGAAAAATTATGAGGGAAGACAAGAAACGCGTCAGAGAGAGATTGTTGCACGGCTCTAATTCTAAAGATCTTCCCGGTTCTGGAGACGCAAGAACTTTTACGGAATACTACAGACATGAGATGACTAATAAGGGAAACTTTCGTTTGGTATATCCAACACCAAACTCTGATGTTACCTACTCTAAATATTTTACGCAAGGACCTGGAGCTTCCCTTTATTGTGACACTGCTGCAAGTAGAGCTAGAGAAACGGCACAAATAGCTTTGCGCGATGAAATGCAACTGCGAGCGAAGCTCGAAGCCTCAAAGAGAATTTCGAACAAACCTACTCTACCTAAAGTACAAAAAGTTGAAAATCCAAAAATTTCAATACCAGTCGCTTCTCTCAATAATACCTGTTCGTTCGAGCCGCAAATGATAGTAGAATCAGAAGAAAAAGAACGGTTACAAAGACTTGCTCAGAGAGACTATCTGGTTCGTAGCAACGGTTTAATTGAACATCTTTATTTAGGGATGAAGAGAAATGGTGTTCTAAGGCCCCACGACGAACGAAAATTTTCAGTTTCACACAAAGGGCAGTCTGATTTGTCTGTACTTGGTAAAGGACCTGCAATATCGGATCTTCTAGAGGGACTTCAAATGGGTGATGCTCCAACACTCGATAAGCAAGAAGCACCCACGTGGGGTGGTAGCACGTGGAATAGAGGACAAATGATCACAGGAGTTAGTAATTTAAGCCTTTCTCAGGCAAGGGACGCTAGCAGTATGATGAATTCAAGGCACAAACAGAAGTCTCCGCAGAAACCTTAATTCTACTTTTTGACATTTAGGAAATAATTTTAATGAATTTTGTCGTGTGTTGTTTATACGAAATCAAAAACGAAGTCTAATCAAATATTTTATTTGATCATTGTACAAAGACAATAACACAGAATAAAATGAAGTTAATGGTAATAATGCTTTTATTAGAGCACCAATTTCAGTGATCAAATGAAAATAAGGAACCTGAAATATTTGTATAAAGTCGACTAAAATATCACCAACCAACCCTGGTACGACTAGAGCTTTCCTGCTGTTTTGATCGGTTTGTACGTCCTGGGAAGCGTTTATACAAAGTGATTCAGAACGGGCACGCTAAACTTCAGGAGGAATAAGAAGAAAAGTTCTTACCTATGCACATGTGACCGAAAGTTACTACTAAGAAAGATACAGATACTAAGAAAGATACAGAGTGGCAAAGTCTCCTTAAAATTTATTCCTGTTTCAGTAACTCGAAAACTGTGAAAGATATACTAAATTGAAATGTTAGGTACGATTTTCATTTGCAGACATTTGCTGTTCTAAAAACTTTTGATTTTATACTGCCTCCAGTGACGTCGCTACATGGCAGGCCTTCTCCTTACTTTGCCTAAACTATATTATGCAGGTAATTGTCAGGACCATATATACTTAATATATATACTTAATATTGCAGGTACTGCAATTTTATGTATGAGAAAAATTTGGTTTACCTCTGTTTGCTTATTCAAAACCATCAAACAGCTAATGCCTGGAACAAATGGTGGTCCTTTTTGTATAGATTTCAATTTCGTGATATAATTTTCGAGACACTGAAACTTTACCAACCTGATGTATCTTTGTTCTAGTAACTTTTGGGAGTATGTTTTCGAAACATGTAAGTATAGCGTACTCTTTTGAATCACCCTGAATACCAAGCAAGGCATTAACACTCGAGCTCACACGACTGCAGTGTGTATGACATAATTTCTATTAAATTTGATCCTCTTTAAATTTCATGACAACTATTTTTGCAGTAGGATGTACTGAAAACGAGATATTTCGAGAAAAAATGTTTTTGCTGCAATCGTGCCATTATGACTATGCGAGCGCACAGGTATAAGAAGGTGCAAATGTAGTATGTTATTATGAACGCTAACATCAACAAATTAATCAAATTGCAAAACTCTGACTTATTGGAATAAGGCAAACCAATTTTTTTTCGTTCCGACGCTTGGAATGTGTTTGGTTTTGTGAAGGGACATGATAATTTAATAATTGTAGGACACCTCGTCTTAATGTAGTAGTTGTAGATGCTGGTGTAGAAGATAGAATAATCAAACACTTTAGGTACCTAACTCTCAAATTGCTAATTGCAACAATAATTTATTGATCTCTTATAACTTACAGCGTCTAGGTGTCTATTAATTTACAGACCGTCGCGTCGCTTGGGCCGGCTACGGACTCTTCGGCTTACTTTAAAGGCTGGACTAATGTAGCTAAATGTTCGTTTAGACACTCAAATAATATGCGCAAACTGGCTTGTGCAAGTCAAGTTGTTCAACTAAATCGTTGCATGTAAATGAAAGCTTGAAGCTTGCGCAAGCTAAAAAGTTTGGCTTGAGTTAAATCAATTTTGTCAGATAATTTGCTAGATTGAACGTCTAAACAGAATAATTCAACGACACAGTTAATTTGCGCATATTCGAATGCACAAGTCAATGTGCCAATTTATTTGAACATGTAATAGTAGTTTATTCACAATCGGTTAGTAATAAGTCAATTGCCAACTTTTAAAAAGTTTGCAAGTAGGTTATTCCTGACTTCTACTTGCCGACCGGGTTGGAAAATTTTCCACCCTTGGGTGGAAAATTTTCCAACCTGAGAAATCAGTGCCTATATGATTTTATACTTAAGTATGTATTATGTAATAAACTTGGAATAAAATTTCATACAGTTTTTTCTGCAGTCTCGGGGAGTTCTGCTTGAGTGTATTGTGTACTCCAACTGACTGGCAGATATATTTTACCACCAGAAATGCTCTTTCATATTCAGTTATTTTATTGTCAAAAAAACGATGCTTGTCAGTTTAATAATTAATAAAAATACAAATGTCAATTTCACTGCCTACCAAGAATTATCGAAAGTGCATTGCTTAAATTTACTTCAATATGATGTGTAATATTGACATAATTAATAATTGTCAATTTCACAGCCTGCCAAGAGCTATCGAAAGTGCAATGTTTAAAATAATATGAAATATTTATTCCTTAATAATTGTTCATTAAAACTAATGATTGTGAATAAAATAGTATACATACCTCGCTGGAAAATTTCATTACAGCCTCGCGCTATAGATGACCGCGGCGCTTCGCGCCTTGGTCATCTATCTAGCCCTCGGCTGTAATGAAACATTTTCCACCTCGGTACGTAATATACTATTACGTAACGAGCATGGAAAGTGACAAATTTCATACGAGCGTGAAATTTTATGCACGAGGCGTAGCCGAGTGCAGAAATTCACGCGAGTTTATAGGAAATACACTTCCCATCGAGTTATGTACATGTACACTATTTTTCCTACGACCCCTAAAGAAGATAAATTTATTCATAAAACAGTAACTTTATTTAAGGATTTTTTGTCGATATTAACCGATGTCAAAATTTCCAAGTAGCCTACTAACTTACTATGAACATAATATTATAATAATTCCGACCAGGTCATGAATGACACGTTGATTTGTTCTCTAGTCCGCCAATTCATAATATGACCAGTTCGTACCTATATAAAATATTAAGGTCTTCCACAGAGTAGCCATTAAAATTTTCAACTGCCGCACCTTTCAAGAGATTTTTCCGATAAAAAATTATTAGATTTAAAAAGAGACGCGACAGGATATTTATTTAGTAAACGTCAAAACCTCAAAGCCGGCTACAAAATATGAATGAACTGTGCGATTTTCAAAAATTGCAGCACAGGTTTGAGTTTACTGTACGGGTAACGCAATTGTCAAGTTTCCGGCCTACTATTCTGTATGCCGTGCCGCTTTCCTAAGGGGTCGTAGGAAAACGAACTTTACACAATATACAATATAGTTTACCTGTCAGCAGTGCTGCCAGGCCTACCGTTTTTGCGGTAGATCTACCGTTTTCGTCTACCGCCCTACCGCAGAGCGTCAAACATATACTGCTTTTTACATTGCTACATTTCAAATGTAATAAATTGGAAGTCGAGCACTCAAAGTTCGGAAGTGACTTAATCTGTGATCGAAATCAGAACTTAGAAGCACCGCATTGCCCTCTCTGGCTGAATATCGGTACTTCTCGTAGAACAGAACCAACCCGGTCGCTTCCTAGAAGAGACTAATTTTATTTTATTTTATTTTATAAGTAAGAAATAGAAATGTTGGTTACATTTAAATCTAACTGTTAAAATAAAGAATAAACCGTATGTACCCATGGCGTATCCATTTTCCAACCTACCGTTTTTTGCTTTGAATCTACCGCTTTTTCTGGTGCACAACTATCGCTTTCAATTTTCAATGCCGGGCAGCACTGCCTGTCAGTTCAATCCAATCGTCAGTCCAGAATGGAAGTTAATCCCACAATTTTATGTAATTTCACCACATACTACCCTATATATTAGCTTTAGGCTTGGTTTGGACTGATTGCCAGCTGGCTACACACTTAGCTAAGGTGTAATCGAGGTTTAAAGACAGTTTTGGTAAACCACATATATGAGCCTCAATGTGTGTATGCAAAAATGGACGAAGCGGCAATCAGCAGATTGCCTGACAGATGGAGGCCCGCCAATTACCTCTAGTGACTGGGCGCTATTAGTTTTCGTACGAATGCGTATGATTGACAACAACCTTACTTATTTATCAGCGTTTAATGTAAACAATAATTTTTCAAAATCAGAAATTCACATGTCTTTCAACATAATTGCTCTAACGATTACAAAAATGTCTGTTCTAAACTCAGTACTTCATTAATCCATTTAACGTAATTTGGCACAAAAGTATAAACACTCGGTGAACTTCCACACAAGGAAGGACCATAAGAGACGATGCCAACTAGAAACACAAGATAAGAGTTTTTCACTTTACGCTGCAACATCAAAGGTCCACCAGAATCTCCCCCACACGTGTCTTTTCCATCTTTTCCGCCAACGCAGATCTGATTTTCGTTTAAACTTCCAAGACATCTAGTTTTGTCTACCAACGGTAGAGTGGCCTTCATTTTAACGAAACTTACTCTTTCTGAAACAAAATTATAAATTGTTAAAAAAAAATTATCTCTCCTATGGAACCAGTACACCTGTTTTTGTTCTGCCCCACCCAGCTACTACGAATTCTTCGTTGCCCTTTAGATTTAGTCCGTCTGGGGGTAAACAGATTGGTTTGACATAATCTGAAAAATATTAAGTAAATTAATTGAATAATTAATAGATTAATTTTTTATTTTACCGTTAAATGTAACTTTTCTATCCAGTCTAATAACGGCTATATCATCCTGGCGGTTTTGACGCCATCCTGGATGTAAGACATATTGCTCAATTCCAAAAGCTTGGACGGGAGGTGCGCAATGTTTACTGCCTTGAAATTCCACACAGTCTGTCTCGTTACGAATATCATATTCTCCCAAAATTATTCTATCTCTGTAATAAAGAAAATAGTTGTCAAGTTATTATTAATAATTAAGTTTAAAAATAATAAGTTGTTAACACAATCACTATTTACTCTTTCGTAGTCTATAGTACATATTGAGTTTATCACTACTATGTGCACTACCAATAATTATAACATAACATATAGTGACTGTATATGTTATATTATAATTATTGGTAGTGCTCATAGTAGTGATAAACTCAATATTAAAAGGGAGTGACTATACTGCTCAGGCCGACGGTCCCCTGAGATTTGGTTCGAACACGGTCGGGCATGCGCATTACAGAATGTCAACACAATTTGCATTTTGGAGGTGAAAAAAACTAAAGCTGAGAGAACCCATTATTGAAACAGATCATTTAATTGTCCTCGCATAAAACACGCATTTTTGGAAAAAAGATGATGTAAAAACAAGCAAAATAATCAAACCCCTACGGGAGCAGAACTCGTCTAGCCGCAGGAGAACAAAATGGCAGTTCTATACGATACCCGCACACCCACATGACGGTTGGCGGTATTAGCCGATAACGATATACATCATTTTGCCGACATTAAGTAATGCGCACGTCCGACTGTGTTCGAACAAAATTTCAGGGGAGCGTCGCCGTCGGCCGGAGCAGTAGTCACTTCCATATTAAAAATAATAATTCAAACGATAAGTAACAAACTGTAACTAAAGCTTAATCATATGCACAGGATATACAACGTCCGTCTGTACCTGCCACATACCTACACATGCATCCGAGAAATATTGATGGGACGAATTTAAATTTAGGGTATTTTGGGGGAAAGTCTAGTAACCTTGTAGTTAACTACTGCCTAAATACATTTTCCGTGTTTTTTTCTTTACTCTTATCAACTCTTTGATTCCTCCATTTCACCTAGTTGCCTGTTTTCTACCTCTAACTGTTTTAAAGACCCTACAAACTCCTTTTACTAATTGTATCTTTGAGCGTGATCCGTAATTATTTATTGTTCCAGGCTTAGGCCTCCTTATTTTCCAGATTTCCTTCCAGTAAATCAATCACTTCTAGCTTGTACCTATTTGTTAGCTGTTTCAGTCCCATTTGCTTTCTGATCGTTGTTACCTGTTTTTTGGTACTAGTATCAGTATCTCTGTTTCTATCTGGCAGCGCTTTGGTTTTTGATACTATAAGAGATAGTGACCGCTGGAAATTTCGGGCCCACTTTCTACTCTCTACTTTCGTATCTGTTATCTTATATCTATTTTCTCTTTCCACTATTATGTATTCAATTACTTATTTTTCATTCCTATAATCTGTAAAGTTAGTAATTGGACGCTCAAAAAATTGACGCAATGTTTCTGTTTCCGTCTGGAGGACGTCGCAAGCAATCTTGTGCCGTCAGCTCGAATCCATTGTTTACTGCTTGATCTGTTTGTTAAAAAGTACGTTGAATAATAATTACAGCTACCTTTCGTGCAACTGGTGTCAAACGGCGGCCCAATTACTAACTTTACAGACTTTGCTTCTCTCGTGTATTTATGCATTCCTTTATGTTAGAACCATGTATTCGTAATTACCATGTTATTCAATATACAGAAATCTAGTAATCTCGATCCGTTATTGTTTCTTACATCCACCCCAAATTTCCCTAACACATTTTTGTAATATGAAAACCAAAATTTTGGTATGTAGAGGGTGTGAAAATAGAACTAAAATTGAAATACAAATAGGAAATGAGAAGATAGAGGAAGTCGCGGATTTCTGCTATTTAGGAAGTAAAATAACTCGAGATGGTAAGAGCACTAAAGATATGAAGCAAAGAATAGCGCAGGGCGAGTTGTGTTTAACAAAAAGAAACAACTGTTGTGCTCGGGAACGGTTAATGTAGAAACTCGGAAGAGACTCTTAAAGTTGGATATATGGAGTACAGCATTTTACGGATGCGAAACTTGGACAATAGCAGAAGTGGATTGAAAAAGAATAGAAGCGTTTGAAATGTGGTGCTACAGATACATGATGAAGATACCGTGGATGGATAAGGTTAGCAATAGGGAAGTATTAGAAAGTGTTGGGGAAAAGCGAAAGGTATGGAAGACAATAAAGAACAGGACACATTCTATAAGACGCCATGGAATAGTTCGCGACATACTAGAGTCAGAGATAGGAATAAAAAGAAGTAGGGGTTGGCCTAGATTAGAATACTGCTCTCAAATAGTTAGGGATGTAGGTTGTTCTACTTTTAGGGAAATGCGTAGGTTAGTTCGGGACAGAAAAGGATGGAGGTACGCGTTCCACCAATCTTCGGACTGAGAACCTTATAATGGTGATGCACCTTATAATGGTGATTGCACCTGTTTGCTTTATTCTCTATTTCCTTTATTCTCTCCTCCAAACTTTCAACTGTTTGCCTTAGTTTTCTTTCTTAATTCTTCTATTTGCCTTTAGTTTGTTTGGCTGGTTTGCTTCCTTTTCCTCTCTTCTCCGGAGGTTGTCCCCACTGTTTCACTAACGTCGGAGCTTATGCACCTCTCGCTATACTCGTACCTGCATTATGCACAGATAACGCACACTTAGCCAAATCACGCGCTAATACGGTATTGGTATCCGATTTTCGCCTTTATTTTTTTCAAATTTCCTCGTTTACCCTTAATTCTTCTTCAACACTGATCTCAATCACGCTCTTTACCACGGAGATGTTTTTGCACAGTACTTGGAGTCGTATGAAAGAGATAACATACGTTTAGATAACTGTAAATCAAGACTTGGTCATCTTCGTCCAACATGTTCATACAGATAAATCATGAGAGGACGCAAATGTTTATACATGTGTAAACGGGTACAAGAATTGTGTAAAGAAACGGACGCTCATTTTACTTACATAAACTCAAAATATAGGCGATAAACCAAGGTTACAGAAACGATAGAAAAAAAATGTCTTTGGAAAAATCCAATGCCATACTTACAAACTTTTATACCCAACGGAATTAAAAAACTGTGGATCTGCACAATGAGCTGCTGTTACAACATGCCTCTCATTTATTAAACTTCCTCCACAGCCTGACTCCATTTTATTTCCTCTTTGGTACTGCAATAAAGCAGTCCAAGGAAAGTCAGTTAATTCAGCTACGTCTCCTCCAACAATTCTATCATCACCCTCCTGAAGGCCACATTGCTGCAATTCTGGTTCCGGAAATAAGTTTTTATCCATAAGTTCAACCTTGTCGTATGGGCAGCATATTTGTATGGAATCATCAGTACTTTTATCACATTGGAATTCTCTAAGATATTTTTTCGTTATCTGATCCGACAAATCTCTAGTTCTCAACAGACTTATAAATGACTCGCACTCCTTAACTGGAACACACATACCTGCAACAATAATCAAATTATTTACTGCCGATAGCCGGCACCCATGGGCTTAAAGTACAAGGGTTGTTTTTAGAGTAACGAACGTTAAGGAATTTTTCTCGTGGGGGTTGGAACATTTGCTTCGACCGGTCGGTCGAAATATTGACCTCGTTAGCCACACTTGTCTATGTTTATTGCACTGGGAGGTATACAACATTTTCAAAATAAGTAGGTAATGCAGTCTATGACTCGCTGACTATGAAATGTGGGTCAAGAACGTTAAATCGATGGAAGGTAATATTCAGCACTGTCCTATTATGAATAAAAGAAATGTACAAAAATGGCGTGCCATTTTTCAGAACGGTAGATTGAAGGCGCACGATGAAGAACATTCCCGACGATCTGGAGAAGCTCGTTGATGACGAAATCAAAAACGATCGTTGATTCCCCATCCGAAATTTGGAATTGAGTTTCTCGGATGTTTCTAAAGTAGTCATTGGCCAAAGATTTGTGCATATTGGGCATTTTACCGGATCACTGCAAAAAATGCGGATGGGGTCAGCAATAGAAGTTTTGAGGAGCTATACACACAGTAGACAGATCAAGAACTTTAACGTAAATTCACTATGAATTCTTAATAAGTTAACCCCACTCGCCAAAAGACAGTGACGCAGTAATTAAACTCGACACGTGTTTCTCTGACAACGTCAGAATCTTCAGGAGTTGAAGATTAATCTTCAACACGTGTTTCGCTGACAACGTCAGCATCTTCAGAGTTGAAGATTAATCTTCAACTCCTGAAGAAAACATAGCAACGTCCGACATAAACGATT
Source organism: Xestobium rufovillosum (assembly GCA_963966045.1). Lineage (NCBI taxonomy): Eukaryota > Metazoa > Arthropoda > Insecta > Coleoptera > Ptinidae > Xestobium > Xestobium rufovillosum. The sequence goes on along the minus strand of OZ014494.1, from coordinate 40,199,924 downwards.
CGCATCGCAAACTGGAACACCACTTTTGGAATTTATAGTACCTATAACAGTTGAAAATAAAAGAAACAAAACACTCAAATTTAAAGGTATATAAAAAATTATCCAATCATAAGATGCAACCGGAACGATACGGAAAAATCTGACCTTAGGTGAAATTTCCACTTCCTGGAGTCACAGAAGTCCAAGCACAGGCAACAGGATTCGAGAATAGCGTCGGATGGCAGCTACAACTACGAAAACCGCGCCCGTAGGGGAGGCTTAAGTTAATGATACCCCCGGGTAGAAAAACCCTGAAATATACGAAGAAAAGACACACAATAGAATCACGAATGATGAAGAACGCTATAGAAATAGATAACATAGAAGGATGGCTCACCTTGAGAGGGTTTCCAGAAAATTGGAGTTGACCACGTGCACTGAAATCCCGAAAAACCAGAGGAATCGTCGAATTATATACACTATACTTGGGCCGCCGAACAGACGGAGTGATCACACTCCAAGAACGTGCTCTAGCGAGGCCAATAGTAATTTATGACGACCGAATTGGAGTGATGCGACTTCGTTGGGTCTAAAGAAAGCGCATCACTGCGGTTCGGTTGTCCTAAATTGATAGTGGTCCCGCCTAGAGCACGTTCTTGCAGGGTAATCACTCCGTCTGTTCGGCGGCCCGAATATATAAACGTATCAAACACAAAATTCGAACGCTCCTTTATGCTGATGAAAGACTAAATCCAAGAAACTTGATGCACAAACACGCAATAATAGAATTAGAATATTCTGTCAATCACCAGCTATGCACCATAACAGTCAGAAACCAAAAGAGAAACGAACAGCGCTACAAGAGATGATCTTGGGAAAAAAGGACAGTGACGTCGCGTCACAAGAAGGAGCGATGCGCAAGAAGACATTACGACAGAAAAGAGACCTACAATAGAGCCAAACGCGACAGGCATACCGTACTAAGGGCGGAGGTAAGCCATCAAAGCAGAAGTAAAGGAAAAGAAGCGATAATGACATAAAGAAGAGAATACGAAGAAGATAAACTAATCCCCACATGCACGCCAATGAAAGATAACTTCAAAGATTGCCAGCTGAGGATTGACATACCGGCTGCCAGGGTCAAACGTTCTCACAAAATAAACAAATGAACATATGGAATCATCTTACACGAAGAATTTAAGTTGATGACAATTCCACCTGACTAAGACATGTGAAAAATTAGATGACAAAAAACGTAAGCAAATAAACCTAATACAATATGAGTACCAAGGGATGCAACTATTTTAGGCAACCAAATTTAAGATATGAAACAGCAGACAAATTCAAAATATCCAGGAAGCAGTATAAATCGAAGACAGATAATCAATCCAGCCAAGTGCAATGAAACTGCTAAAAGTGGAAATAAATGCTACGATAGAAATAAAATACGCATGTATATAAACGATCTAAAATAATATGTTTTAGAATTTAAGACAACTGTAAACAACAGAACTGCAAATCAGGAATACAGAAACCTGTAACGAATTCGGAAAATAGATGCAATAGATACCTACAAAATTATTCAAACGTGACAACCGACAAATCGTGACGCAGAGGGAGATCAGCAGACAAAAGGACCAAAATCTAATAAGAAAATAGAGTGTAAATTAGGTATAATAGATGAACATACACAACCAGTAGGAAAAGAAAATGTTATACCTTGACTAAGAAGAACGTTCACGTGCTCATAGTGACTCAACATACAGCTGGGAGGCAATACTTCGAATAAAATAAAATAAAATAAAAGTCATTGATTTGTTTCTAGAAATATACCATTGTGTTGCGAAGAAGCAATAAGTACAAAATGGAACTTACAAATCAGTCACAAACGACTTTATGGGAAGACCTCCCTCGACTTACCTGGCTGGATGCAAAGAGTGCAAAGAGGAAATAACAGGAATGTATGGAAAACAGACCATATTATATCTAAAAATTAACTCAATTACGCTATGCACGAAAGAATGAACTAAAATTTCAAGGGAATGTTGTTTGCATTGCACTCTCCAATTGAAATCCGCAAGCGCGTTTGTATTTGATATAATTAACAAACGACATGTTTACCAATTTTGTTTGAAATACTATTTAATGTGAAACGAAAACCGTCGACTGCTCTTTCAGATACCGACGTCGACAGCCATTTAACATAATATCGGCAATTGAAAATACCTAGTGCTTTTATAAAAATACTAGGTCATCTCGTGCGCTACGCGCGCTCACTGCTCTAGTCGAATCATGACTTCAAAGAAACGCATTATTGCCTGATTACAGAATAATTTACACCTGATATAATTTCCTGAAAACGTAGTTTTGAACTATACGGCTATTTCTTTGATTTCCTAAATAAATTATCAAACCTTTCCAAGAACGAACTCTTGAAAAAGCCACGCATAATTGTCCGTGAGTAAATATTTCTTTTCGGAGATCAATTCCTATTTGATCAAATGTTTGGCCCTGTGATTTGTTAATAGTCATTGCAAACGCTAGTTTAATGGGAAATTATTGTCGTCTTTTAAAAGTATAAGGATAAACATTTTCACAGTACAACGTTATACGGTTAACGAAAACTATATCTCCATGTTTATCGCCTGTTAAAATTTTGCTGCTTCTTTTGAATTTTTCTTAAAGTTGGAAGATGATTCTAAAAACAGAGGAACAGATAACCCAAACTTTTTATGAACTGTTCTGCCATGAGGAAGTAGTGTTGCTGCTATGCCCGCGAAGGCCATGGTGCAAACAATTTCATTCTTACTCTTCAGTAAGCTGTAAAGGGTTGTATAAACATAAGTCTTACAGAAGACTCCTGGACCGTCTATATAAAGACATGAAGATTCAGAAATTGATTCATTTATGTTAGCATCGCATTTACCCAAAATAATACCTACAATTTCTTTCTGCTTTTCATTTAGGTGTTTATATTGTCGTAATCCTATTTCTATTGCTTGTTCTTCATTTGCATATTCAATGTCGTGGCATGGTAGGAAATATTGAAAGATTGTAACCTTCCGCAGAAAGCATGGAACTAATTTGGATATAGGCTTTTTTGTCCTTCAGTATTGCTGTAACGTCTTTCATAATCTTGTGACATTGCTTCTTTAAATTCTTCCCACAATTCTTCCTGATAAATTGGTCGGCAATGCATTAAAATACGAATGAATAAATATCTCAGCTGTCTGGGTATCATTCAAATTTCAGCTTCATTCATGGCTCTTTTCCACTCGTGATGATCTTAAATAAGACCTAATTTTAAACACGCTGCTACTTAAGAATCCTGTATTTCGCCGTTTACTGTTTTCAGATCTTCAAATCTGTTTGCTCCTTTAATATGAAGTAATAATAATCGAAAATGAAATAGTTCAATTTGGCTGGGGCTTACGGAGTACATGCGTCCAATAACTTTGAATTGTTTCTGACGGCATATACTTTTACAACGACAACAAACATGATACCTACTTGTGATAGTTCAGACGTACGCACTTTTGGCGATCGGCTCCCGTACGTATTAAAAAGAGACGGAAACGAAAAATATGACCTCGCTAGATCGAAACGGTACGTGTCTATTGCGCATTCTCCACGACTAATATCAATTTTATTAAATAGCACCACAAGATTTAAAATTGCGCATATAGCACCATATATACGTGATAGAAGTGAAACTTCTGAGAGAGATTTACGGTGAGAGATAGAGAGAGAGAGAGCATTTCACGGGAACATTCAGTCGTTTTTTTGACGCAATATAAGCATGCAAACGTCTTTATCACTAAAATTGTAATATTATTTTAAATATACTTACATAATAACTGTTCACGGATATAATCGAATATTCACAGGACACAAACGTAAAAAACGTAAATAATCACAAAACACTATGATAAGTATTAATTATACAACGCGTGGTATCTCAGCTACTCATGCATGTATAAGTAACTCTCTTTCTCCTTCGCTCAACGTTATATCTTTCGTCTCTCTCGTGTAACGAAATGTTCGAAAACGTGACGCGACCTTGAAATTTTACTCTCAATTCTCGGGCAATTTTCAAGGTGCCGCTAACGAAGTTTCACTTCAAAAATTATTTGGAATAGGACTTTTTGGGCAGATTAGTGAAAGGGTTACACGATTTCCGAGTTTGTAACGTGTCATATTTATTAACTTTATTATAATTAGACGTATTTTCTATTTTCGTATCAAGTAAAAGGCGAAATTTTTGGAACATCTTACCTTTCTTATTATTTGGCGTCTTGCATGGCACTAATATTTGTTCACAGTGAACCTTTGGATATCGTCCATGCTGTCCACAGTAAGACAGCTGGAGGACTTTCGTTGTGAATGGATCGAACGGTTTTTGCAACAGAAAATCCACTGCTGGATAACACTCTGGTAGAGGAATGCACGTATCCCTGTGAAATCGGAAAGCTGCGAAAAATACAAAGAGTGCATTCATTTTCACCGTAAAGATTTATTTTAAATTAAATTACATTTTAATTAAATAAAACACCCTGTTTGCCCCCCGCATTTCGAATTCTATGAAGTACGATTGCTAAAATTTATCCGCAACTCAAACATTTTTTTTTCAAATTCATTTTCGATACAAAAGGCCGAGACAAAAAATATTATTTCATTTTAAAACAATAGAGTACTAAATGGAATTTCGATATTTTCTGTTTTGTTCGTGCAATTACGTATAGCCTGCATAAATGTTTTGGTGTTTCATTCCGCTAAGATATCACGACTACAGCTTCGATCAATTCGAAGGAATTTAATTTCCAGAATGAATACAGAATAAAGAAACAATTTGATGAATATACAAATCAGATTGGTATCTTCTTCAATAATCTAACATAGGTGCTAATTTCATAATAATAGATTTGTAATTCTATCTGTAGGGGGACTGACCTCCACGGACGTCATCTTGCTGCCTATTTTGATTTGTTGGACAAATCTCACATATACAAGGTCATCTACGTTGAAATTGATGTGGTGTTTGATACGTTTACTATAGAAATCTGGATATGCAGGTATTGTAATCGTATCCTATTAATTTTCGTTATATCGTTTTAATTGTTGCCCGCTTTAAACTTCGTATCCTACTTAATCAGATACGTACAACCATGGCTTAGAGATAATATATAGGATTCAATTTTTTTCCTTTATACAGGGTGGGCCAATAGTGTGTAGTCGGCCCATATCTCTGGTTCTATTCAAGGTATCAAAATAAAACTTTACACGTATGTGGAGAACCCCATGAAGCATCTGATAAAATTATTTTGGCGTATACAGGATGTTCACACTCTGAGCACCAAACCAAAGTTATGTTTTTTTAAATAGAACGCCCCACATTTGTTTACATATTTAAATTCCCAATAAAATTTTATGAAAGATGATGTACTACACGATGGGGTTTAGAGTGAGCGATTTTAAGATATTACCATTTTGGCGCCAGTGTGGACCCAAGTTTGAGGAGCTGCTGACGTTTACTGGTCCAAGCTATTTAAGAGTTCTTTATTGGGCTAGGTTCACAGACTGCTCTATTCGTAAAATTCTTGAGTTCTTTTGGCACAAAACTTAATAGCATACAGGGTGAACAGCTTACGCAATATGTACTTTTTCTTAAAAAATTCAAATGGAACACCCCATATATTACTTCAACATTTGATAGTCAGTTTAATAAGCTTTCGATTGATGTAGATATTGTTAGGTCTGCGAATGACGGTTTCGGTAGAATTGAAAATTGAACTTTAAAATTTGATTCTCCTATATTTTAATGTTCAAAACACAAAACATGATTTCCATTTTGTTTCTATTAGTTCATTTCACATTTAGACAAAAAAATTCATCGTTAGATTGCTTCTTCATGGACATTGGACATATTCTTAAATAAATGTTATAACATATTAAACCTTGGTATAAATAGGAACAAGGAGTGCCATGGAAGAAAACCGATCTTTCAAGAAGTAATTTTGCAATGAGATTTCTTGTGCCGTTGTAAACTATGTTCGCAAAATTTTCTGTAAAAACAAAATGTAAGCATTTTTGTGAGTTTTGGGTGGCAAAATGGGGGAAATTCCCCAAAAATTGTACAAAATTACGGCAAAATTTCAATTGTTAAGGTTCAATCTTTATTTCTGCCTAAATTATCAGTCGCAGACCTGCCAATATCTACATCAGTCAAAAGCTTAATAAAATGGCTATCAAACCTGTAAATAATATACGGGGTGTTCCATTTAACATTTTTGAGAAAAGCTCCATTTCGTCCACGTTGGTCACTCTGTACAATATGAACTATTTTGAAAAACGTGTTAATGGATTTTACAAATAGAGTATCCTCTGAACCTAGTCCAATAAAAAAATCATAGTTAGCTTTGATCAGCACACGTCAGTAGCACCACAAATTTGCGTTCACACTGGTACTAAAATGGCGATATCTTAGCATCGCTTACTCTAAACCTCACCGTGTAGCATATCAACTTTCATAAAATTTTATGGGGAATCCAAATATGTAAACAAATGTGGGGTATTCCATTAAAAAAATTACTTTGGTTTGGTGCGAAGCCTCGTGGGGTTCTCCACACACACGTAAAATTTAATGTTTATATCTTGAATCCCGTCTTGAATAGAATCAGAGATATGGACCGACTACGCACTATTGGCCCACCCTGTATTTAACTAAATATGTATTTGTTCAAATATTGCATGTTTTGAATGTGTATGGAAAACCGCAGACCAACTGGTTTCGTCCTTCTAGGACTCATCAGTACGGTGCTCTCCCCTACACACTCAAACCAAGCAATTTAATCTTGCTATATATGCTGCCGCGCTCTGGACAGATATCAGCAAGTGACAACTACTTTGAGTAATTATCTGGTATTAATTAGTGGTACTTGACCGTTCGAACAACTACTCCTCGGGCAAATACCCCGCCAGGCATTGAATTATAGAACTAAATCCAGATTTTTTGTACTACGAGACGTTTCAGACTGCTACCCCATCTAAGATGGCTTTGAAACAATCCTAATTTGTCTCCATGTACGTACGTGCTTTTAAGCAGGTCTTTGTTCAAATATTGCATGTTTTGAATGTGTATGGAAAACCGCAGACCAACTGGTTTCGTCCTTCTAGGACTCATCAGTACGGTGCTCTCCCCTACACACTCAAACCAAGCAATTTAATCTTGCTATATATGCTGCCGCGCTCTGGACAGATATCAGCAAGTGACAACTACTTTGAGTAATTATCTGGTATTAATTAGTGGTACTGGACCGTTCGAACAACTACTCCTCGGGCAAATAATAATAATAATTCAATGCCTGGCGGGGTACTTGCCCGAGGAGTAGTTGTTCGAACGGTCCAGTACCACTAATTAATACCAGATAATTACTCAAAGTAGTTGTCACTTACTGATATCTGTCCAGAGCGCGGCAGCATATATAGCAAGATTAAATTGCATGGTTTGAGTGTGTAGGGGAGAGCACCGTACTGATGAGTCCCAGAATGACGAAACCAGTTGGTCTGCGGTTTTCCATACACATTAAAAACATGCAATATTTGAACAAAGACCTGCTTAAAAGCACGTACGTACATGGAGACAAATTAGGATTGTTTCAAAGCCATCTTAGATGGGGTAGCAGTCTGAAACGTCTCGTAGTGCAAAAAATCTGGATTTAGTTCTATAATTCAATGCCTGGCGGGGTATTTGCCCGAGGAGTAGTTGTTCGAACGGTCCAGTACCACTAACTAAATATGTATGTCAATTCTTAAATTCGCGTTCGATTATCTATAAACTTTCAAGCCTCTAAGATTAATAGTTGTTCTAAAAATTATCCTTATATACCTAACTCAGTGTAATTCCAACAACGAAAACTAATATTATAATATTTCTCATTTTCACAATGCCACAATCTTTTTCGTCGGCTGAATATAAATGAATAATTAGGCAGAAACCGCGCAAGAGAGTCAAAACTACAAGACGCCTCCCTGTTCAAAAGTAACAACTGACGCCAATAAATTGGTGTCGGCTGCTCTAACCGAGTTAGCTGTTATCTTTGAACACGTTCTTCGCGAGAAAAGTCCGATTCGAACTCCACATGGTAATTTTCAATCAACTAATTATGAACAGGGAGGAAGAAATTCAAAGCCAATGAAATTTAACTAAATGTAATATTATTTAGATAGAAAAGGTGTAAAGCAGCAAACTACATATAATATCTACCTAAGCAACAATAGGAGGAAATTCGAACACAGGTCTACCACTTTCCGTTCAGCTACTCTAACAAGTAGTGTTGATAGCCCAATGGGTTCGAATTCCAGTCGGCGTTTGTTACATAATATTTTTCACGAGAAGGGCCTCATATTTAACTGCCTTACCCGGTTTCTAGCTGATTAGCCTGGAATAGAGTCCATTAGTGTAATGGCGATATCAGAGCGCGAAATTTAAAACGCTATCCTACGAGAATAGTAGGATAAAATTTTTCAATGCATTTTAAATGGAGCTTAGATGACCTTGAATTTCACAGTCTGTTTTTACCTTTCATCCTGATTTCTTAACATTAAATCAATATATATGACGATTACTATGAAGCTTTTTTTCGGTGTTTGTCTTGTAAAAGCATTTATTTATGCAGTCATTTTGTTTAAAACTAAAATTCAGCAAACTACTGCAATTTACGGCGCGAACGTGTCGGTACTAGAACCGAAGCAGTAGATAGATCATCCATAAAGAAGTCGTTAACAACACTAATTTTTAACACTTTCTCTTCCATTTTTCTCTTTTTAAATACAAATAAATTCTTAACCCCCTATTAAATAAAGATTAAACAATAAATAACCCGGAGAAATAAACAACTTAACCTAAAACCCTGTGAAGCGAACGTCAAAATACTAATGGTCTGGTCTAAAAGCGACATACCTTCTTTCCTAATAGGTACTGTGCTCCGTTTTAAAATATTTCTGAAATTAAGTTGTATTTTAAGTTGTTTTTGGAAATGTAACAGCTGGAAAGAGCAGTCTATATGTCACTCGCAGAATCCCTTTTAAGAAATCAACTGAATTTAAATAATCAGTGTTTAAAATCTATGTTCCATAAGAGCTCCATGATAAGAATTTTGAAGAAGGGTAGAGCGCGAGACTAGTAACATAACCTAACTAATGTTCTTTATTCAGACGAAGGAGAGTTTCACGATACCTATATCTATCACGGATTTTGATCCTCTCTCACCCTGTACATTATTAGTTAATTGTAAATTATCCTGTGAAGCTCGAATTTGTATGAAGCGGCGGAAAGTCGCAACTATAGTCTATATGATCTCCCAATTAGTGAGTTGACAGCGAATTAATTTAATAGTAAATTTCATCTTCGGTTAGCAACTTACACAACGATTAATGTGTTCAGTTCCTCGGCAAGCGGAAGACTTAAGCTGGGGGGAACACATTTCTCTGATGTGTTTTGTTGTGTCTTGTCGTGTTGTGTTGTGTTGTGACTCGCCGTGTGCACATGTTTCTGTCGTGTTGTGACGCAACGTTTGATAAACTGGTGCTACCCCATTTCTCAAAAGCTCCAGTGTGTACACACCGAGCGTTTTCGTCCCCGATTAACCGGGAACTTTTTATAGAACTGTTTCTATACTTTTTTCCACACTGTATGTAAGTACAAGTGAAGTAAAAATTCTGTTGTTTTACCTGTAGAATTCATTTCCCTGCCTCTCTCCTCCCACGTCTCTTGCCGCATACACTCATTGCGGTAATTCTTCGAATTCACGTTGAATAAACATTCGTAATTTGTAACTTTTTCAATTAAGACAGCTTCATCCATATTGTTTAAGCGAAATGACCCGTGCACACTTCTCTGACGCTCTGATGTGTTGTGTCGCGATGCAACGAAAATCTGGAAAGAAGGGATCGCGTTGCGTCACAACACAACACAACACAACACAACACAGCGCGTAGCGTCAGAGCAATGTGCACGCGCCCCGTTTAATTACATGCGATTTATGCTGTATGATCCATACAACGTTGCGTCACAACACAACACAACACGGCAGAGAAATGTGTCCCTAGCTTTAGGTTCGAACCTCCTGCCGTTGCTTATGTACGATTGCTTTATCCGGTTTATGTTTTAATCATTTTCAAAATGGCGAAATAAAATTTACGTAGAAATAGTTTGAAGGTGAAGAAACCTTTTTAAAATAAAAATAGCCCTCAAATACAACTCTTTAATTCATAAGAAAACGTTAGGAGCTAGAAGTTAATTTCTTCCATTTTAAATTACATTTACGCATCCGCTCCGTGTTGAAGTGTTGATGCTTATTTGAAACTGGCAGTTCCACAATGTGAAAATATTAAGGATATTTTTGTACGTCAATTAAGGGTAAGTATAGATAATTGAGGGCGATTATCTCAAAAACTATTTTAGCCAGATGTAGACAATTTGCGATACATAGTTGCAGAAATTTGCTATTTGGAGTAAAAAAACAATTATGGCATAAAAGTTATTTTCTATTTAAAAAATATAATATCATGTTATTGCTCTTACGTTGCATTGTAACGCTTTTTGGTTTCTCATTACCGCAATGATTACTCCTTAATATTTTTCGCCTCACTATAATATCGCCGTTAAAGTTTTGTTCAGTTCGAACGTTATTTAATTTCCCAATTATTGCAGGTACATCTGTAAAAAATGCCCGTAACATGAGAATCAAGAGTTTTAGGCAAAAAACGTTCTTCATAACATCATTATAAAGTTTTCAGTCCGAAGACTGGTTGGAAGCGCACTTCCATCCTTTCCTATCCTGTGCTAACCTCAGCATTTTCCCAAAAAGTCGAACGTCCTACATACCTAACAATTTGAGAGCAGTAGTCTAACCTGGGCCCACGCCTAACTCTTTTTGTTCCTATCTCTGAATATAGTATGTCGCGAACTAAGCCTTCGTGCCTCAGAAGGTGTCCTGCCATCCTATCTCTCCTATTATTTACTGTCTTCCATAAATTTCGCGTTTCTCCAACTCTTTCTAACACCCCTATGTTGCTAACCTTATCTATCCACGGTATCTTCATCATGCGTCTATAGCACCACATTGCAAATGCTTCTAATTTTTTCCTATCATCCAAGTTTGCACCCGTACAGTACCGTACTCCATACATACGTTTTTAAGAGCCTCTTCCGAGTTTCTACATTTATAATTTCCTAACATAATAGTTATTTCTTTTTATTAAATTTAATTCGGCCCTGCGCTGTTCTTTATTTTATATCTCTAGAGCTTCTACCATCGCGAGTTATTTGAACTCCTAAATAGCAGAAATCTGAGACTTCCAATTTGTATTTTCGTTTTAGTCCTGTTTTCACGCCCCCTACACACCAAAATTTTGGTTTTCTTTTTATTGATCTTCATACCATAGCCATCCGTCAAAACCGCTTTCATTTAGTTCAGAGCCCTTCCCAATTCTTCTTTACTTGATACTAATACTGCTATATCATCCGCGAATCTGAGTATATTAATAGTTCGGCCTTGAATATTAATTCCAGCAGCTATTCTGTCTTTAACAATATTAATCGCATCTTCGATATACAGTGTTAATGTTAATCAGTGGTACTGGACCGTCCGAACAACTACTCCTCGGGCAAATACCCCGCGAGGCATTGAATTATAGAACTAAATCCAGATTTTTTGTACTACGAGACGTTTCAGACTGCTACCCCACCTAAAGTGGCTTTGAAACAATCCTAATTTGTCTCCATGTACGTACGTGCTTTTAAGCAGGCCTTTGTTCAAATATTGCATGTTTTGAATGTGTATGGAAAACCGCAGACCAACTGGTTTCGTCCTTCTGGGACTCATCAGTACGGTGCTTTCCCCTACACACTCAAACCATGCAATTTAATCTTGCTATACAGGGTGATTCAGAAAGAGCGTGCCAAATTAAAATGCCTGCTAGAGGAACTTCAAATAAGACGAAAAGTTTATATGAACATATGTTCTAAAGTGATTACTAACAAAGATAGAGGGTGTAAAAGTTTTAATATTTTGTTCATATTTTTTTATTATCTTAGTAACTAGGAAAGTTATTGAGTTGAAATTTAAGGCGTCCTTTTCATTTGCCAAGTTCTCATTTTTCAAAAAAATTTGCTCTGCTAGCCCCATCAGTAGCGTTGCTACGGGGTAGGCCGTTTATTTATTTCCCCAATCCAATGTTACGCCACTGGCGAATGCAGGTGATATGGTGATATTAATGTATTTGAAATCTACGTTCAATTTGGAAAGAAATTGGTATCTTCAAAATTTTTCGTAAAATGCTTAGTTTTTGAATGAAATAGCTTTTTGTGAAATCATGCACATGCACTGACATTTTCCATAATGCCAATAATGGCTTCACCGATGTGCAAGGAAAGTAAAAATTGAAAAAATAGTTTATTATGAATAACACTAACAAAACTAACAAGAAGAACGAGAAAACACATCAATTATTACATTGCGATTTAAAAAAATAGATTAAAACTTTTACACTCTGTATCTTTTTTAGTAGTCACTTTAGAACATATGTTCATATAAACTGTTCGTCTTATTTGGAGTTCCTCTAGCACCCATTTTAATTTGACACGCCCGTTCTGAATCACCCTGTATATACTGCCGCGCTCTGGACAGATATCAGCAAGTGACAACTAATTTGAGTAATTATCTAGTATTAATTAGTGGTACTGGACCGTTCGAACAACTACTCCTCGGGCAAATACCCCGCCAGGCATTGAATTATAGAACTAAATCCAGATTTTTTGTACTACGAGACGTTTCAGACTGCTACCCCACCTTAGGTGGCTTTGAAACAATCCTAATTTGTCTCCATGTACGTACGTGCTTTTAAGCAGGCCTTTGTTGAAGTATTGCATGTTTTGAATGTGTATGGAAAACCGCAGACCAACTGGTTTCGTCCTCCTGGGACTCATCAGTACGGTGCTTTCCCCTACACACTCAAACCATGCAATTTAATCTTGCTATATAGACTGCCGCGCTCTGGACAGATATCAGCAAGTGACAACTACTTTGAGTAATTATCTAGTATTAATTAGTGGTACTGGACCGTTCGAACAACTACTCCCCGGGCAAATACCCCGCCAGGCATTGAATTATAGAACTAAATCCAGATTTTTTGTACTACGAGACGTTTCAGACTGCTACCCCACCTAAGGTGGCTTTGAAACAATCCTAATTTGTCTCCATGTACGTACGTGCTTTTAAGCAGGCCTTTGTTCAAATATTGCATGTTTTGAATGTGTATGGAAAACCGCAGACCAACTGGTTTCGTCCTTCTGGGACTCATCAGTACGGTGCTTTCCCCTACATACACATTCAAAACATGCAATATTTGAACAAAGGCCTGCTTAAAAGCACGTACGTACATGGAGACAAATTATGATTGTTTCAAAGCCACCTCAGGTGGGGTAGCAGTCTGAAACGTCTCGTAGTACAAAACATCTGGATTTAGTTCTATAATTCAATGCCTGGCGGGGTATTTGCCCCAGGAGTAGTTGTTCGAACGGTCCAGTACCACTAATTATTCCTAAATAGCAGAAATCCGTGACTTCCTCTATCCTCTCATTTCCTATTTGTTTTTTAGTTTTAGTTCTATTTTCACGGCCCACCAAAATTTTGGTTTTCTTTTCATTGATCTTCTTGCCGTATCCCTCTATCAAAACTGCTTCCATTTCGTTCAAAGCCAGTTCTAATTCGTCTTTGCTGGATGCTAACACTGCTATATCATCCTCGAATCTGAGCATGCCAATAGTTTGACCCTGTACATTAATCCCTGAGGCTGTTCTGTCCTTAACAATATTAATTGCATCTTCGATATATAATTTGAAAACTAGAGATGAAAACGCACGTCCCTGTCTCACTCCCTTCCGGATATTTACTTCACTCGCAAAGCTAGAATGGCCTCGCGCGTTCGTCTATTTTGTCAATCCGAACTGATCTTCTCCTAATATTTCCTCTGCCCTTTTCTCCATCCTTCTTTGCACAATTCCAGGCAGAATTCTTAACGCGTGAGAAATTAAACTGATCGTTCTGAAATTTTTACCTTATACGCGCATTTCCTTTTTGGCAAAGCGACTATGGTGTTATTTTTGTAATCTTCTAGAATCTCACCTGTCTCGTATATGCGGCTAACTAGTTAATAGACATCTGGACTTGCACACTTCCGTCTACTCCCGGTGCTTTATTGTTTTTAAGCTTCCTAATGCTAGCTCAAACTCTTCCCTCATTATAGGACAGCCTAGGTTATCCCCCTCTACATTGGTTTACTTTTCTAATATATCTGCTAGTTCTCGTCCCGCATATAAGCTTCCCAAATATTCCCTCCACCTATCTGCCTGTTCCTCTCTTCCGATTAGGATGTCACCTGCCTCGTTTCTATTGTTCTTGCTGCTAGATCCAATTTCTCTGAAATTTCTCTCTTATGGCACATACTTTCTCAAATTAAAACTCTATTGTGCATTAAGTAACATTTGGACGGTAAGCCTGATTAAACGATTTTTCCAGATTTTGTATTTTTTTTATCCCAGCCACTACAATGTTCAACTAAATTCGATATAATATAGACAAGTTACATATCAATGAAATTAGAAAAATATATACTTTTTTCAACAAAGTGTAAAATAAAAATGGCGTCAATACGGAAAAATTAAGTTGATGATGGCCTGACTCAAACGAAACGTTTTTCTGTAAATTCGTGAGGATTTGCTGATAGAGCACCAAAAATTGCTCTAACAATGTATATAGGTGTATCTTTCTGACACGAGGTAAAATAGTCGAGCAACATGGCAAAAGCTATAGGAGAAGTTTGTTTTCCGGCGATAATTCATATACCATTTGAGATATAATATCATATTTCTCAGCAGCATGTTATTGAGCACCAAATTTTGCTAAAGTGTTGAATGTAAACCTACCCCATCTTTTCAAATTAGCAAGATTTCATTGGTGGCCCTCAAAAAAGTTATTAAAATTGTTTATTATATCGAATTATCGAATAGCGACTGTGTAGTTTACAAGGAAAAAATATTAAATTGTTGATTTTTTGTAGGTACACGCATAACAAATGAGGTGACTTGGTACCAGTCAAGTCACGCAAAAGTTTGGACAATTTCTTGTTTTTAAATAATTCAGAATATTTTATAGCAAGTCATGGATTGGCCATGGTATCCAGCCAATGCATGACGCCGGTCTTCGCCCGGAAGTCAAGGTAACCTACGCTCGTTTTTGATCAGTTTTATTGCTATTATGAATCTTATTTCCGAATTGACTCAGTTGCCTAAATGAATTTTTATTTAAACAATCCCGTATTAAATTTTGCCCCTTGTGACTAATTCGAGGATCTGACACGATGTTCTCTATAATGTCCTGCTTTGGACAAAAATAATTGCATCAAAAGTTGTGCCCAGTGTTTCGGCAATTGAGTATTTTTGAATTTAATTTCGGCTAATCAGCCTATTCGGTGATTGGGTCCAGCATTTACAATAAAATTAAATTATGAAATTAAATTATCAAATAAAATAAAACGACTTACCTTCAATATTAACTACCAGGGTTATCCACAATATATAACATGTAAAATACATTTCGATCACATCACTGTTGCCCTACTATTAACCAGTTATGAATTAAGTTCAAAGCTTCCTTCTGTTAATATACTTATACGCAGGTACTTTGAGAAAGCATGACGAAGCCACATTGTATTACAAAAATGAAAAACGTCTGATTAATTTATTTGGAAGCTTATCTTGTCTAGCGCGCATACAATAACCCGAATCAGAACTGGTTTTGTATAAATTAGTAGAACATTTTCCGCACAACAGAAAACAGTGAGTGGGAGTAACTGGACGATTACGCATTGATGGATTTCCAAATCTGCGGGAAAAGAAACTCCGGTTGTGGGAATTTTTATATTATTGGAAACTTTATGTAATAAATTTGTTCAAGTTGTTTCAAAAAAAAATTTCTAGCAATCAAAGAGCATAATTTAATTATGATTCAGATAATAATCTTTCGTTAATGTATATCATACTATAGGGTTAAGTGGGATTCTGTATTTGAATTCCTTAAATGGCACATACACACTGCATCAGTTTTAGATCTCAACAGTATTTATTACATATACAGAGTGCAGCAGAAAGGAAAACATTTTGAAGTCATTAATATCACTAATCGGATTGATATTGATTTTCAAGTAGAAACAAAAACCGAAAATAAAGGGATGGGTCTAGAAAGAAATATTTCAATTATTATTCTAATTGATTGACTATGCGCTGAAGCTAGTCAACCTACGAAGGATAAATAATGTGGCCATTCACTATTTCTAGTTTATTGGGTATCATTGAAGAACAGGGTATTTCTTGATACCTTTTCTAATAACATGAAAATTGATTACTTATTAAAAATTTAAAAAGTGAAGTCCCAGGAAAAAGAAATCACGGGTGATCGACTTTGATTAAAATTTCCGTTTTACAGTAAACGGTTTTGGTTTTGGCGTTTGACTGCTCTCACGCAGATATGTTAATTTGTAAATTGTATCATGGCGGAATAAAAATGGTGTGCTCGATTGAGATTTCATTTTCATCTGCTTCTGCGCAAGGCCATTTACGGCTTTTTATGTCATTATTGATTAGGTATAAATATATGGAGGTGGATATCGATATTTCCATCCAGATCAGCTAGAAACATTGGATTGAAACATAAATACAAATTTTAAAGCAATGTGGGGAGAATATTCGGGTACGATTATTAAACCAATCATAACAGTGAAAGTTGGAGAGTGTACGGGAAAACTATCTGATAAGGGTACTAGGACTGTAAAGACAAATCCCAGAATATGCTGTGCTGAAGAGACGAAAATGGAAAATATGAGAATAGAAGCAAGGAAGAGAGCAAATAGATACGAGGAAAAATGTTTGCAAGGAACAGGAAACAAATTACTATCGGAGTGTTAAGAGGAAACAAGAAGCAGCGGCTCGGAATGGAATATGAAAAGGAGAAAATATTGCGAAAGGAAAGGGAACGCATCAGGAGAAGAAGAGACAATCTAGGTCACATGATAGTGGAGATGGTGAGCAGGGACAAAGACTTACAATAAATTGTAGGAACAGAAAGGAAAGTTGGAAAAAGCAAGGCACAATCCTAAAAGTAAAGAAATTTTAACACATGGACTTCCGAATTACCTAACGTAAGATGGCGGGAATGGTAAGCAGAAAACGATTAGCGAGGTTTAGATGCGAAAACGAGGAAATTCAAAGAAGATATTGGATGAGGGTGAAATAAAGAAAGTGCAGGATGTGTGGAGAAAAAAGAGGAAAGCCTCGAATGCATAAAACGGCAATCCATCCACACAAAGGGAGAAGTAGGAGGAAAAGCCGCCTGATTACACGAGATTGCGTTTTACAGTTAATGTTGATACTTCAATATTAACTATCAGAAGTCGGCCACCTCTAATTGTCATTATGACTTGACAATTTCGTACACGCACTATTATTCGGTTCCACTCGTAAACAATTTATCTTGCGTTTGACATATTCATTGATCTATTGACGAATAAAATTGGAATGGAAACGTTACATTTTTTAAATTATTAGATATTCATAATTATTTCTGCCATTTTTTTATGATATTTCAATAATTTTTGTGAATTTAATGGCAGTTAAACACTTCGTAAATTATGTACTACAATTTCCTTTTTTACCAAATCGAGTATGCCAAGTAAAATTTCTATTTTTAATTATTATAAGCCCATAGTTACTGTTATTTACAATTTTTATTAAGAAAATTTGTCACATTTTTATACGTTATACAAATCTTTTCAATAAACTCTTGATAAAGCTCCCAATCGGGAGCGAAACGTTGAGGTACTCTTTACGAAGTGTTTAACTGCCATTAAATTCACAAAAATTTATTATTGAAATATTAAATTATTAGGTATATTAGCTGTGAAAAATCCTCAATGAATTCAGATTCGTTAAATTTTGTCGTTGTTGTCTTCTAACATAAAAAATTAACCTTTGTAGTCCTATTTCCCAAACTTCAGTTGCATAAAATGCTTCAATGCTATGTACTTATTATTATATCGTAATAATAATGGCTGCGACGTTATATACCGCAAAAATGTCAAAAGCAGACCGCGACATGCGCATATGGTTAGGGAACCGGAACACAGTTTACGTTTGGAAATCATCAGGTTTCTTCTTTACTGGATGCTAATACAGCTATATGATCCGCGAATCTGAGCATATTAATAGTTTGGCCCTGTATATTAATTCCAGCAGCTATTCTGTCTTTAATAATAGATATTAATCGCATCTTCGATACATAAATTGAAAACTAGAGGCGATAACGCACATCCCTGCCTAACTCCCTTTCGCATATCTAGGTACTTCTCTATGTACCTGCACAAAATTCCATAACTGGCGTTTGCTCTTTTTAGAGATTATGTATTATTCTTCTGTCCCTATACTTCATCCCTACATTTTTGAGCACTTCGAACATCTTCCATTTTATACTTTGTCGAAGGCTTTTTCCAAATCTACAAATCCCTTTTCTATTGTTTTTTCTATTATTACTCGTAAAGCTAGAATGGCCTCGGGCATTCCACTATTTCTTCTAAATCCGAACTGATCTTCTCCTAATATTTCTTCCGCCCTTTTCTTCATCCTTCTTTGCCCAATTTGCCCCTTAGTACTTCGTTCGTCTTTTCCTCGAACTTATCGCGCATAGTTTCTCGAGGCCAAGATGTCTTCTACCTTTTCGTTTCTTCAAAATCTTAAATTTAAGATTAGCCTTGTAATCGTTATCTGCTTTGTTATACTATTTCTCCAGACTATTTAAGAGTCTTCATGCTGACAGATATGCCACACAGCAAACACATTCAGCCCAATTAAGAAGCAACTTTTGCATTTTAGCTGTCATTTTAAAGTGTAGTTATTCAGCCAACACTTTCTAATTTCATTCCCTCTTTCTGACTATCGCATCTTACACATTACACATCTCTATTCTTTGGTATTATCTGCATTGTTTGCATTATATTACGTGAAAAAAACAACAAAAATGATTATTTTTTGAAATTTCTATTTTCCAATCATTTAACAGTATTTTTGATCACGTGTTTAATTCTGTTCAATTAAATCATTATTATAGTGAGGATATTTTACTTAACTTGTCCGCTTGTCTCAGCGAGAATTTTTTTAGTATATTGTTTTTGTTGATAAACGACTTGTTTTCTGGTTTTGACATTATGTCGAATGTATTTTAATTGCAAATTGTAGGAATGAACCAAAAACGGTTTAGTTCAGCGTCAGTGAACGAAATTAATTTGAAAATTAAAGAAAATGCATGTAAAAATACCATGTTAAATAACAAGTTGGTATGGAGACAGTTCCAGTCATTTTGCGATGAAAGAGGGTTCAAACTGGAAGAAAATACATCAGCAACAAAACTGCCCGATATTTTGAAGGACTGATGGGGGTATAATACGAAAAAGTGCAATGGAGAAGATTATGAAGAATCTGAGTGGTACTGGACCATTCGAACAACTTCTCCTCGGGCAAATACCCCGCCAGGCATTGAATTATAGAACTAAATCCAGATTTTGTGTACTACGAGATCTTATACGGGATGCTACCCCAAACATATCGTTGGGCTTGGAACATCCTTAGATCTCTACGTACTTTTCTGCTCTATCAGCAGTAGTCTTATGTATGTTAGATTTAACTTATAAAGAATCTGTTATTAAAACGATGCGAAACAAAACCGCCAAATTAATACAAGATTTGGACTACAACGAATTTAACAGAACATTAGACGCTTTTAAAGATGTCGAATTTAATTCCGCGAGAGATGCTAGAAATACGAAACGTAAAATACTACAAAAGGAGCCTGACAAAAGAAAACAAAGTTCTGGATCTTTAACTAAAGAAGAAATCTTGGAAATGATAAAACGCCACGACGAAGACACGCCGCTCCGTCCGGCTTGCAAAAGAAGTTTTATCATATTATTGCTTCATATGAACTAGCGTGGCGTGGCGTGGGGGAGAAGGTTCTCAATGTTTAGTGCATTATTTTAAAGACGAATCAGACCATGTTGGTTTAACCATTGGAAGAATGGGAGTATAACCCGATTTTCTGTAAAAGAGCGCAAGGTGGAGCACCAAGCTGTGCTAACAGCAAATGGTTAATACCAAATACTAAATGTCCTGCTTTATATGTCCTGTTCGATTGCTCAAGAAAATGCTAAATAAGCGAAACGCAAATATTAAAAAACTGACAGACTGTTTTTAACATTGCTTGGGATAAACCCTATTCTTCAGGACGGTACAAAAATATGCCGATTGGTGTAAACATAATGTCGAAATGGATGAGAGAATCAGCAGATATGATAGGACTGGATACCAAAAAAATTAAAATTACGAACCATTCTGCAAGGTCAACTGCAGTGTCTCATCTTGCCAAAGCAGGTATGTATTAATGAGCAGGAAATTATAAAAATTTCAGGCCACAACTCATCTAATTCATTGAAACCTTACCTGCAGTTGGATAAAGAACACCATTCAAATTTAATTAATAACCTAAGAGAAAAGGGGGAAGCAATAACTTTTAGCACAACAGAGCAGAACAATGTTGCAAAATCCACCACTCGCGGACAAAACATTTACAATAACTGTGCTTTTCTTATTCAAAACTTCAATACAGTTTAATCTTGATACCTTATTTAGTGTGTGAGTCAAATTACGATAATTTGTTACAATAAAAGAATAATATTGAAAAGTTGTGTTTCTTATTTGAACGTCAAAAATTAATCTTTCGAATACCACACGAGAGTAATAATAACTTGGAATATAATTCTCCACATTCTACTCAAAACTTGTCGCAATTCGGCGATAGCCACTCGAGCCCTACGGGCTCTCGTGTCTATTGCCTGGTGGCAAGTTTTCGAAAATCTGTCTAATTATTTTCAAGTTATTCTCACTCTCTTGTGATATTACTACTGATAATTTATTATTTATATGTATAAAATCTCGTAAACCGTAATGTTTTTGTCAGAATGACATCGAGAAAAGTTAGCCCTAACTATAGCAGGGCTAATTTTTTTATTTACCTTTTGCTACCGTGACGACGTTCCAAATTTCGTATTTTTGATTGTAAAATGTTCAAAAATCGAGCCCCCCCCATTATGCGTATTCTCATATTCATTAAATTATCCAGCCGAATTTGACTGAAACTGTTTTGCGAATTTTTAAAACTGACAGTCAAGAGCGCTCAGGCTTCGCCTTCGCGTTCTTACTGGCTGTCAGTTTTGTTCGTCCAGTGGGGGTAAAATGATTGGCACTTTAAGGTACATATTTGGTTTCTTCTACTGTAAAAATTCAACAAATGGGGTTATTGAAAGAAATGCCTTAACACAAGTTAGTTTAATGTCTGAAGTTCACACCCCAATACATATTACTATAAATTTATTCACTTTAGATGAATAATTTGTAATAAAAAGGGAAAATGTCAAATAGCCTAGTGAATGGCACTTTTGTCGAAACATTGGCTCACCAAATATTCTAATTATTGGCATATCAATTGCCAGTAGCTGGCATACTTTTTTCCAATCATTGGATCTGGGCGGCGTTTAGTGACTTATTAAGGAACTCAATAAATGTGGAAATTAAATTTAATGAATTCTTTATTATATTTACCTAACCTACATACTGAAGTCAACAGAAACAATACACATTCTGCAAATCTAGAATTTCCACACGTACAAAAAACAAAACTCAAAATTAACAAAAATTAGATTATCTACTTAAGAAAATATGAATGAATGAATGAATGAATGAATGAATGAATAAATGAAAAAATGAATTTTTCATAAGCATAACTTAATTACTAATAGTAAAATAAACATGGAAAATATGGCTCACTGAAGCAGAGCTTGTGTGTGAGCTTTTGTTTCAATGGGTATTTGTTGGAACATTTGTTAGGTATTTCGATTATATTATTTCAAGATGGGTAGGTACAACATTAATTTCTTAATTTAATTAATTTAATTTCTGAAATCCCGTATAATGTAGCTATTTCTCCTGGACATTTATTTTATCTTACAAAAATATCACTGATAAAGCTTTATTCAATCCCGAGATACTTATTTAATTTTCAAAACACCTCTTCATCTGTCAAAATCTTCAAAACGCTGCTCTTAATTCGAAAAATATTCACTGATACATTTCTGCGTAACACCCCACTTTATTTTCTTAAATGAAACTACCTCTGTTGGGTGCATTTTTGAATTTTATGGATGATTTCCGTATCGTATCTATCAGGATGTTGTTAAACATCCTGATGTTGTTAAACATCCTGATGTTGTTAAACATCCTGATGGATACGATACGGAAATCATCCATAAAATTCAAAAATGCACCCAACAGAGGTAGTTTCATTTAAGAAAATAAAGTGGGGTGTTACGCAGAAATGTATCAGTGAATATTTGAAATCATCATGTTGTTAAACATCCTGATGCTGAAACCGTCCGGGGAATTAAAAAATGCATCCAACGGAGGTAAGTTCCATTCAAGAAAATAAAGTGCAGTGTTACACAGAAGAACTGAGACAGCCTGTATCAGTGAATATAATTTTATATTATAGACCATTAAAAAAACTTTATAAAGATTTTTTAGTATGAAGCTTAATAAAGATACGAGGAAGAAGACCCCTAATATGTTGACACTCTGTATAATGTATGAATTTCATTTTTCTCACATTTTTCTAATAATGATGCCGAAATTTTGAATTATGTAGACTGTTCATTAAAGCTATTTACTTAGTGTCAATATTTAGCGCATTTGAATTCTACTAGTTTGACCCAGTCGTTGGCACCCCTGCCTGGAAATTGTTAACTGAATGTGCTAATTAAATTAAAAACTTAAAAATCGTTATTGAGATTAGTTTTATGTTGAAATTATCATTATTAGAATGTATATTAACTATATATTATGTTTATTTACTACTAAGTAGAGAAATTAAACGTAAATACAAGCATTAGAAATTGTTGCCCTGCTATAAAAATCATAAGAAGTTACCTCGAGTACGCACGTGAATTTTGACACAGCAATTTCATAACCTAATCAAGCAAGTAACTTGCTGCAACAGTGCTGCCATCTTTTTTCAAAAGAACTTCGCGTTCGATAAATTGTACACAGTTGCAGTAAAATACTAATATATTTTAAGGTGCCAATCATTGGTCGAGTGCCAGCAGTAAGGTGTCTTACCCTACCTGGCAACAAAATTTCGTTCAAACTTCAAAATAAATTTATCCGGCAAAATAAAAAGTACTCATCAAATTACAGTTGAGAATTTATCAAAACCAATCAGCTGTAGTCTGCAGATATAACCAACCTTAAATAAATCGGAAGAAAATAATTTCATTGGAAGACGCTTCCAATGTTGGGAAAAACATTAATTTGTACAGCATTAATTTCAAATATGTTTTCCAGATTTGGATAATAAAGCAGTGGTTGCCCTATGTAATATTATTTTCCGACGACCCGCTAGGAAAGCATAGTAGCATAGTAGGCCGGAAACTTGACAATTGCCAGTGCGCTAAACTCAAAACTGTGTTGTAATTTTTGAAAATCGCACAGTTCATTCCAATTTTTTAGTCAGCTTTGAGATTTTGACGTTTACTTGAATAAATATTCTGTCACGTCTTTTTCAAATCTAATAATATTTTTTCAGAAAAATCTCTTAAAAGGTACGGCAGTTGAACATTTTAATGGCTACTCCGTAGAAGACCTAAATATTTTAGGTACGAACTACTGGTCATTTATGAATTGGCGGGCAAGAGAACAAAAAATCAACGTGTCATTCATGAGCCGGTCGGAATTATTAGAATATTATGCTCATGGTAAGATAGTAGGCTACTTGGAAATTTTGAAATCTATTAACATAGACAACAAATCCTTAAAAATAAAATTACTGTTTTATGAATAAATTTGTCTTCTTAAGGGGTCCTAGGAAAAATAGTGTACATAACTCGATGGAAAGTATATTTTCTATAAACTCGCGTGATTTCACGCTCGTATGAAATTTGGCACTTTCCATGCTCGTTACGTAATATGCTATTCCACACAAATATACTCAGATGGTAGGGTAGGATATAATAGGTATTGAGTGAAAACACAAAAGTATACGTAGAATGTGTAATAACACTTACAGTGCGTTACAAAAGTCTGAAAAAAATTCAATATTTTTGAATGTGTGCATTGTTGAGCATTATCCTGGGAGACACCGATTTTATTTGTTTTTGCGCATATTTTGAAGTATAAATTACGTAGATGGCGGTATTCAAATTCCGGATATGACGCCATCCATGATTTTTTCGAATAGCAACAATATATTTTTCCGATAGAATCTTGGGATTGTGGAAATATAGGTATCATACTTTGCATTAATTTTGCAAATAAAAGTTTCAAAAATTTATAAAGATTATTTAATGATGAAAATTATGTGGGTACATGAATAATTCTGCTACCTTGTATATCAAATGTGCACAAGAAAAACTAAAATCGACTTGTCAGAGAATATTGCTCAACAATGCATACTTTTAAAAATATGGAATTTATTCCTAACTTTTCTAATGTTTATAAAAAAAATTTGAACCCCTTGTGGTTATTGTAGTCACGTGGCCTGGATGGCGAAAGAAAATAAGACCGGTGGCGGCTGGTGGGGTTTTATATTCATCATAATATGACATTGGTCAATTTATTTTGCAGTATTTACATTATATAGCAGTTTCTTAATATTATTGTTTATAAACCCTAAATCGGAAGATGATTAAGACTTACAGATATGTGAAAAATCTCTTTATTTCCGGCACACGCTGATAATTTCCGTTTGGGGAATTATGTTTCACTATAGCAAGTCGTCATTTCTTGTGGTTAAAGCGCTAGTAAACCCCACAATTAGCTGTCGTTTATTTACTTTTCCAAAGGTGCAGAAAGTAAACCGTTGTATCATAAATACCACTAACATCCGAATTTGCGGCATCGGTAGTAGTAATTACTTTTAACTGTATAATTGCTGAGTTGACTTTTTTCTACCTTCTTACTCATTAGGTTAAGTCTCTGAACTTAATTTTACCTTTTTTACTTTTTCACTTCACGGAAGCCGGGGAGGCGGCGACTACCGCGGTTCTCTTGTCTGCTGCTGGCTTGAGAGCCCTTGCCTCGGCCGGTTTGTGCTCCGCCTTCGCGGTCTTCGCAGCGGCGGACTTCTTACTCCCGAGTATGAGAGGTATGAAGCTAATCTTAATACTCCTGATAATGCTGACGTCAGCGAAACACGCGCCAAGTTTAATTAATATGTCACTATTTTGGCATATGGGTTGTGGGCTAACTTATAAAGAATTCAAGACTAATAAATAGATGTTAAAATAATAGAATTTTACCGTTTAAACTTATATAAAAACTTTAATTTGGCAATCCTGCGAAAATTGCGAAAACTATTACATAGTGAGTCACCTAAAAATAGGGCGTTGGGACATTTTCTAAAAGAATAGGGAGCGAGATTTCTATGGTACACAAAAACTGATTTGGGGGGTAATGAGCAAAAGAAATAAATAAATGCTTGAAAGCACGTACGTTCATGGAGATGTTAGGATCAAAGACCGATTTTGTCCAATGGTCGGAAATAACGCCCAGAACGCGTTCTGGATATCAACGAATTACCAAAGTCCGATATGTCGCATTGTGGTCGCTTTAAATAGACCAGAACGCGTTCTGGGATTTCTTTATTGCCAGAACGCGTCGCGCACTGTAACACAAACGCCCAAAGACCGATTTCATACCTGTATCAAAGCACAGGTCTAAAGAATTTATCACTTCCTAACGAACTCGTATCGAAATTGAAACAGAAATAGAGGAAAGTTGGGCACAAAGTCCAAAAACGACCAAAGTCCGAAATAAAATTACAGTCAAATCCCGAAATGTGGCGCCCCAGTTTTTCAAAGATCCGGTTAAGTTTTGTCGGGTCGCGGCCCAGTCATTTCTAGTTAAGTTAGATCTCACAAGTCTACAATCTCTCGATTATACGGCATTCTCGCTTTTACCTTATTTCCCAGAACGTTCCAAAAGGCCATTTACTCATGTGATCTGACCTACCCAGACATTACCACGTTACAAGACCCGACAAAAACCAACGATATAAATTTTGGAGTTTGGTCGTTTCCGGACTTTGCGTCTAACATCTACTCTTCTGCTTCTAAAGATTGAATAATATAAATATATTAAGACAAGATTTCATTCGCAAGTGATGAATCCTTTAGACCTATTCCTTGATACAGGCATAAAATCGGTCTTTGGACGTTTGGACGTTTGGAGTTACAGTGCACGACGCGTCCTGGAAATAATCGAAATCCCAGAACGTGTTCTGGCAATCTTTGTAACACCAGAATGCGTTCTGGTCTACTTAACGCGACCAAAACATGACTTATCGGACTTTGGCAATTCACTGATATCCAGAACGCGTTCTGGTCATTTTTTCCGACCATTGGCCGAAATCGGTCTTTGATCCTAACAGAGACATTATAATTGCTTCAAAGCCACCTTAGGTGGGGTAGCATTCTGTGACGTCTCGTAGTACAAAAAATCTGGCGGGGTGTTTGCCCGAGGAGTAGCTGTTCGAACGGTCCAGTACCAGTACGGACACATAAAAAAGATAGCACATCGCTGATTACTACCAGATAATTACTCAAAGTAATTGTCACTTGCTGATATCTGTCCAGAGCGCGGCAAGTTAAATTGCATGGTTACAGTGTGTAGGGGAAAGCACCGTACTGATGAGTCCCAGAAGGACGAAACCAGTTGGTCTGCAGTTAGCCATACGCATTCAAAACATGCAATATTTAAACAAATACCTGCTGAAAAGCACGTACGTACATGGAGACACATTATGATTGTTTCAAAGCCACATTAGGTGGGGTAGCATTCTGTGACGTCTCGTAGTACAAAAAATCTGGATTTAGTTCTATAATTCAATGCCTGGCGGGGTATTTGCCCGAGGAGTAGTTGTTCGAACAGTTCATTATCACTGATTACTCCCAGATAATTACTCAAAGTAATTTTCACTTGCTGATATCTGTCCAGAGGGCGGCAACATATATAGCAAGTTAAATTGCATGAGTTGACTGTGTAGGAGAAAGCACTGTACTGATGAGTCCCAGAAGGTCGAAACCAGTTGGTCTGCGGTTTTCCATACACATTAAAAACATGCAATATTTAAACGAATATACATATAGAAGTTAATGATATTACCTTACCAAGAATTAAGAGTGAAAACTGGAAAAGATGAGACAGGCGAAGCGGATGTTTGACAGAGACTAGTAAAAGGAAGAAGAGTATCAAGAGACTGAACGGAATATGGTGTGGCAGGGAATTACCTAAAAAGACCAAGCTAGTACAACATCTAAAACAGAATCATCACGAGTATGGTCGATATTATAGGGAACAGAAGCGCGGAGGTGGATGGTATCTGACGAGAGAAGGCTCGAAGATTTAGAGATGGATGCTCTGCCATGGTCATGTAGAATATTCAGGCTAGACAGCATGCCTAACACACAAATACAGGAAATTATATGTTTAAAGGTAACTATAGTACAGGAAGCAGAAAGAAGTCAACTTATCTGGTACGGACACATAAAAAGGATAGCATAATCGATGGACAAAAATAATGCTCGACTGGGTCTCTCCTGAAAGGAGGAAACGGGAAAGACCTAGGAAATCTTAGGGTGACGACATCAGGAAGCATATGAGTGAGAAAAACCTGCAGTAATCTACAATAGAAAGTAGTGGAGGATCAGTCTGGAGATCGGACATCGCCAAAAGACACACTATAAAACCGATATACATACATAAAAAAGTGGGTTAATTACTGATTGAACTATTCAAACAGAAGAAGATTTAGAAGATAAAAATATGCTTAGCACACATAAGAGATGAACGGCGAATCAAATATTTAGATCTCCAGAAGAAACCTTTAAATAGTTAAAATGCACAGAAAATCGTCAAGTCAGGATGGTATACCCAAAAAAATTTCTCAAATGATGAAGATACCGTGGATAGATAACGTTAGCAATGGGGAGGTCGAGAGGCAAGTATTAGAAATAGTAGGGGAGAAGCGTAAGGTATGGAAGGCAAATAATAAGGCATAGGAGAGATAGGATGATAGGATATCTTCTGCGACACGAAAGAATAGTTCACGACATATTAGAGTCAAAGATGTTATATAAGTTATATAAGTTGCAGGTTATTAAGACCATTTATTAAGAAATCGTCATCGTTTTCAAGACCAGCACATACAGAATACCTCCCTTACGTACTCCTGAAGAACATTTTAAAATACGGAAATTTTTACTTCCCTGTGATAAGCTTTATTAGTATTACTTTTTGACAGACAGGTGTAGGAAAGGTAGGTAGGGGAATCCGGTCTGTATTAAAAATATTTAGTACGAGAAACATCTTTTCTTGCAATTACTTTTCTTATAATTTTTTTTCCATGTTATAAATATTTTATTTCAAATTTCCGACTTTGTATTACATGCTAACTATAATATTGCTTATGATTGAGGTAGGTACACAATAGTTCTTGTGGCATCACATTACTTACGGCTGCAAATTATTTATTATCCAATCCGTAAATTTCGCTACTCTCGTGTATATTCCAGGATACCCTATACCACACCCAACTCCCCTTGATACTATTCCTTCTTGGTACCATTGACCTCCACCTTCACCGCTTCTTATAATATTCATAAGGGGACCTCCAGAGTCACCTTTGCATGCATCCTTTTCTTTTTCACCACCCGCACATATTTGATTTGCAGTTATTGAAGATCTGGACGATCTGGTTTTCATAGAACAATCGTGATTGGATATAACTGGTACAGTTACTTTTAATTTAACTGGTGATGCGGTTGCTAAAAGTAAATTTCAGTTCAAATTTTTTGTTACAAATTGAATCGGATTGGGATGCGATTCGCACTGCGTCAAATCAAAGAGAAAATCGATAGATTTCTTGCCTAGGCCCGGTAGATACTATGTTCCTTTATAAATACTTACAATTGTCGGTAATTCCCCAGCCTGCAACAGTCAGTACTGTTTTTGGATCTGGTGCAGAATGGCATTCAGGAGGTAAACAAATAGGCCTCACATAAGCTTAAAATTATCATTGGAAAATTATTAGATGGAAGTAAAATAGTTTCATTATGTACCTGTAAAGTCAATGCTTCTACCAAGCCGAAGAAGTGCTACGTCATTATTGCCAGATGATGAACTAAAATATGGATGCACTATTTTTTCCTCAATATCCAAGTCTATTGGAGAATCCGCACAATCATCGTCGGTAAAGCAATCCTCAGAGGAGCTTGTGTTCCATTCTCCCAGTCTAATACTATCGCTAGAAAAGGTTAAAATTTTGTTA
Organism: Xestobium rufovillosum; assembly: GCA_963966045.1. Lineage (NCBI taxonomy): Eukaryota > Metazoa > Arthropoda > Insecta > Coleoptera > Ptinidae > Xestobium > Xestobium rufovillosum. Next base: position 40,170,411 of record OZ014494.1, on the reverse strand, counting down.
TAAAAATAGAGCAATATACAGTTTCATTTGCAGTTATTTCATGATGTCGAAAGAAAAAACTGAAATTATGTTATAAGAATTAAATTTCTAAACTGATTAGTTAACATGGACCTTTCGAGGTCCCGTCTGTCACGCTCGCACACGTTGATTGTCCCTGATGGGAACTATACACAGTGTCCCACTTAACTTGTTTAGTATGGGGAACTTTTAAACCGCGGTAGTTACAAGGGTGCTCAAATGGGCAAAAATGTTGCTTATTATAATTGTAATTTAGCAGTACCAAGAGAACTTCGGAAACTATTTCTGTTTCTGAGAAAATCGGGAAAAAGTGAAAATGGCCGAAATATTGTTTTTTTGTTCTAGAGCCCTTATTTGTTGATATTTTGATACGAAATTTTAAAGCAAGTTATGCTTGAAAATTCTCAATATGTCGGTGGTATCAATTTTTATACAGTGTGTTTAATTTAGGCGTACCAGAGGTTAAGTATATTTTTTCTTATGGCCGCCATATTGGTATTAGTCATATTCGAGTAGACGGTTTCAAGAGCTTTTCAACCATGTATAATAGTCCGCATAAAAATCTTTGGTCAACAATGAAAATCGAAATATTTTCCTTTAAGATTAACAGTCCACGAGTCCATTAAGAATGCCACATTTCTCTTCTCTAGCAAGCCATGGAAAACAAAGCATTCTGTTTATTATGACAACAATTAAATAAGACAACTTAATTATCGCAGGTAAATGTAGTTCAGAACGTTTGGTTGCAGCAGGCCAGCAGGATGGTGCACCTCCTCACAATACACATAGGGTTCGTCAGTATCTAAACAATTTATTTGGTGAGAAATGGATAAGTATGTTTCAAATTTATGATAGTAATAAGTTACACCCAACGTATTTTTAATATACAGGGAATACAGGATCAATACACTGGCCAGCTCGCTCCCCGGACTTAACACCCCTAGATTTTTTCTTGTGTGGTTACATAAAAATCACGTATACAGTCAAGAATATGAAAATCAGCATGCTCTTCGGGCAGCTGTTGTGACCGCTCTTAGAGAACTTCCTCCTCAATTTTTGATAAATGCGGTCAACTCGGAGGAAACTCGATGCAGAAACTGTTTAGATGCCGACGGAGGACTTTTTGAACAATTATAGAACTAGATAAGAGAAGCTGTGGCATTCTTAATGGACTGTTACATCTTAGAGAAAAATTTTTTGATTTCCATTGTTAACTAAAGGTTTCTATGCTGACTATTATACATGGTTAAAGAGATCTTGAAACAGTCTACTCGAATATGACCAGTACCAATATGGCAGCCATAAGAAAAAACAAACTTAACCTCTGGTACGCTTAAATTAAACACCCTGTATAAAAATTGATACCACCGGCCTGTTGAGAATTTTCAACCATAACTTACTTTAAAAATTCGTATCAAAATATCAACAAATAAGGGCTCTAGAACAAAAACAATACTTCGGCCATTTTCACTTTTTCCAGATTTTCTCAGAAACAGAAATAGTTTCCGAAGTTCTCTTGGTACTGCTAAATTACAATTATAATGAGCAACATTTTTTCCCATTTGAGCACCCTTGTAACTACCGCAGTTTAAAAGTTCCCCATACTAAACTAGTTAAGTGGGACACTGTGTATAGATGCTCGTTTTCCAAACATTCCACAAACAGCTTCATTCGTTTCATTTTTTGATAGACTCGTTACGCTATTGTAAACCCGAATGGTCACTTCGAATCCTGCAGTTCAATGATCAAGAAAATAGAGGCTCAACAATTTTCGTACGCATGTTGCGTAGCGTAGTGGAGCACCAGATTTTGAAAGTAGGTAAAAATGTTTTGAGTAATATTATTATATGCTCCGGACTGGTTGCCACATCGTCTAATAGATACACTAAAAGGCATACTTGACGTTTCGACACTCATCTCGGTGTCTTCTTCAGAAGATGCTCTGAAACTGGTAAGTGCTGGTATTTCGATTCCTCGGCCCCTGTTGAAGTTGTCCGCGACCCCTGTTGAAGTTGTCCGGCTCCTTCTGGATCTATTGCCTCCTTGTTATAGTCTCAGTTAGAATCGCGCCTCCTTCCTCAAAATCCTGGTATCTTCGAACTTGATCTCATGACCCGTCTCGGCTCGATGTTCTACGGCGGCCGACTTGTCCCAATGGTGGTGCTTGGTATGGCTGATGTATTCCATTAGACTCGTGCTGATATTTATGTCGTCCTGTCTGTCCAATATACACCTTCCCACAGGTGCATGGTGTGCTGTACACTCTAGACCCTTCTAGATTCTTGTGCGCTCTCCGATATTTTGGAAATTCAGCTGCTATCTTATTTGGTGCGCTGACGATGGTACGTACTTACTCCATGCTTATTTAGAAGGCGTCCAATCTTGTCCGTGCATCCCCTGATACAAGGAAGATAGGTGTATATTGGACAGACCGGACGACATTATCAGCACGAGGTTAAAGAAACACATCAGTCATACCAAGCTAGTCGGCCGTCGCAGAACATCGAGCCGAGACGGGTCATCAGATCAAGTTCGAAGATACCAGGATTTTGAGGAAGGAGGGGCGGTTCTAACCGAGACTATACAAGGAGGCGATAGAGATTCAGACGGAGCCGGACAACTTCAACAGGGACCGAGGAATCGAAATACCGCAAACATGGAAACCGCTTATACGTGAAAAAGCAGCCAAACGTTCATCGTGCATGAGGTGCATGACTGATCAGGAGGATGTATAAATAAGGACATGGAGCCAGTACTTACCAGTTTCAGAGCATCTTCTGAAAAAGACACCGAGATGAGTGTCTAAACGTCAAGTATGCTTTTTTGCCTATTTATTAGGCTACGTGGTAGCCAGACTGGAACATATAATAATATTTTTGTTTCAGACATCGGCCACGAAAGGCTACAGACCAAAAATGTTTTCAGTATTTTCATCGGATATGTTTTTCATCATTAATTAAACCAATGTGATTTTCTATCAAGCGCCGATGAAGTGTCTTGGTGGTTAAATTGTCTCGTAGAGGTACGGGTCCAAAGGTGTTCCCTAGATTCGTGTTTATTGGTGTATATTGGTGTACAACTCTTAAGTGCTATACATAAGCTCGCCGTATTTGTATTATTTCATTTACTTGCAATAGGTCTAGAAATCCCGCTTCTCCGTTTTCGAACTTATGGAAAAAAGGATTAGGCAAAGAAAAGTATAGATAACATAATGGGATAGCACAAAGAATTATGGATACTTAACCTAACTCTGCGAAAAAACTAAATAACGGAGAATGTCACATATCATGGATATGAAACGTGTGTTATTAAGGGTGCATTTAAAAATAAGTAACAGCATTTAAAAGAAATAAATGAGACCCTAACCATTGCTAATACATTTTCAATGTTAAACTTACATGTAACTACATACATTTTAAATTCTTTCTCGAAAGATCCGCGTATACAATGTGCAGCTGTGAGAAGATATCTATTGTTGATTAAAGAGCCGCCACACTGAAACCCTGCATCAGAGCCATCCAGTTTTTGGTACCTTAATAGTGCCATCCATGGAAATTCGCCAATCTCTGTAATTTCGCCTCCAATAATCCTAGTTTGTTCATTTTGTATTCCACAAACACTTTTATCTGGTAATTTGTTGCTAGAAACAGTCGACGTTTTTAATTTGGGTCTAGTGTGATTGTGCGTTGTTCTGTCGAAATCTGATGTTGAGGACGTATCGTCGAGTATTCTATGGTCTTCCACCAAGTGACCATAAGAGCCACAGCAAACAAGCTGTTCTCTGTCACGGCCGCATTCCGATTCTTTGGCAAATTCAATGGCACTGGAGTTCAATGTTGTTATGGCATTTCTTATTGGTTTACACGACTTTACTGGTACACAAGTTCCTATTTCATTATTAGGAGTCGTACATTCAGATCCTCTGTCTGAAAGTAAAAATAAGATTGATGAAATTAAATTAAATATTATATGTGTCATTTCAAGTAGGGATGTAATTAATTAACCTTGTTAAATTAAAATACATAGTAGATCATCATCATAAGGTTTTCAGTCCGAAGACTGGTTGGACGCGTACCTCCATCCTTTTCTATCCTGAGCTAACCTACGAATTTCCCTAAAAGTAGAACATCCTACACCCCTAACTATTTGAGAGCCAGTAATCTAATCTAGGCCTACCCCTACCTCTTTTTATTCTGACTCTAGTATGTCACGAACTATTCCTTCGTGTCTTAGAAGGTGTCCTACCATCCCTTCTCTCCTATTATTTATTGTTTTCCATACCTTTCGCTTTTTCCAACTCTTTCTAATGCTTCCCTATTGCTAACCCTATCTATCCATGGTATCTTCATCATGCGTCTGTAGCACCACATTTCAAACGCTTCTACTCTTTTTCCGATCCGATTCTCCTATTGTCCAAGTTTCGCACCCGTATAATGCCGTACTCTATACATACCTACGACTTTAAGAGTCTCTTCCGAGTTTCTACATTAACCGTTCCCGAACATAACAGTTCTTTCTTTTTGTTAAACGCAACTCGACCCTGCGCTATTTTTTGCTTTATATCTTTAGTGCTCCTACAATATCGAGTTATTTTACTTCCTGAATAGCAGAAAACCGCGACCCCCTCTATCTTCTCATTTCCTATTTGTATTTCAATTTTAGTTCTATTTTCACGCCCTCTACATACCAAAATTTTAGTTTCCTTTTTATTGATTTTCATGCCGTAGCCCTGTGTCAAAACTGCTTAAATTTCATTGAAAGCCGCTCCTAATTTTTCTTTGCTAGATGCTAACACTGCTATATCATCCGCAAATATGAGCATGTTAATAGCAGATACAATTCAAATATAAAAGAACGCAATAGTCTATATGCGCAGTGAACTCATTTTGGTCGGGCGAGTTCAAATTCTCGTTAATGCCGTTCAAGTTACAGTCGCAGATGAGTCGCGTCAGTTCTTAGTTGTCAAAAATTATACAGAAATTTAACGGCGCTACTGAATGACCATTCCAGCATTTTAGATGCGTATGATGGCTTGGCACGTGGGTTCATATCTATTTGATTTATGTCACACGTTCAAATTATTCTCTTTTACCTGTGAGTTTATGGACTTCTTAAAGTATAAAGGGGACTTTATTAAATTTCATTGAATTAATTACATTTACCGATTATGAGTGGGTGACAGTAATAAATTATTTTATTTTCTTCTACTTTCTATTCAAATTATCAAGTTATAGAGCCGTTCTAAAAAAGAACAGGTTAAATGAACTGTTCAGTTATCCCAGCAAGAACGGGTCAGCATTCCGCTGAAAGTACAGTTTTAACGACGCTAACGGTTGGACTTCAACAATCAAAAACTGCGCGACGTTTATTTTGTAACCGGATATCCTTTATGTACCTATAGGTAAATTATATTGCCGATTTCGGAAAATGTTTTAAACTTAATATCAATTGCTATACATGTATTATATTATTAAATTGCATTGCTATTTCATGACAAAGTCAACTTCGATCGAGGTAAATCAAAACTTGGGTGATTGTATGTATGTAGTTCCAAAAATAAGCTGCCCCAGTTAAAGCAAGATTCTAGGAACAAATATATGGTGTCTCAGAAAAGTGGCGAGAAAGACTAGACTGGTAATATTACGAATACTCACAAGAATATGCGTCACACAAGAAATGACATCACTAGACAAATAGCTACAGCGTTTTGGACATGTATACACGATGTGTTTTATATACAGCTTTTAACTGGATCCATTATATTTTGTATTACTTAATTTTGTATCAATTGATTGTGTATTTGTGTAATTATGAACTTTGTGGAGAGGAGAAATAAATTCTATTATTATTATTATGTACAAAGGAAGATTAGCAAACCATGTTAAGGTGGCAAGAACGGAGGGGAAAAGAACAGAAGAAGACATCATACCTATGTATTTACTGCAATTCATATTACAAGAAGCTTGAAGTAGTTATTACCAATTCAAGAATTTTCTAATTGGTGGAAACTCCATTCCGCCATATGATGTATATCCCTTCGATTTAATTCTCACTCATTGTGACTGTCAGACAGGAATAAAAGATGGGTATTCCCATATTTAAAATAATAATAACTTTTTATATTCGAGGAATGCCGAGAATGCGTAATCTAATTAGGTACATAATATGTATATTATAAATCTAATGTCGATTTTGATTTTTTTTGATATATCTACGATACAAAGAAGATGGGATACAACGTCTAAGCCTGATAGATTCGCAAACAAGACACAAATAAACAACGTAGGTAGCTGATAAAGAAAATATGGTCTTACCTGCTTGCACAATCAATACAATTCCGAGAAACACGAAACATTTTAATACATTTGTATATGTCAAATACATTGTAAATTAACTGAAAAAAATCACTAGGTAGCGCAAATTATTACTAAAACTTGTTTGTTCTAATCCGGAATGGAGCATTCTTGACGGGTCACAGGTCAACGATTGGGGATTTCTCGATATGACTTCATCTGACAGTGTATTTATTTGCTTGATTAAACACTTTTAATAAAACATAATACACAATTTAATACCGTATAAAATTAACTGTTCTAAAGCAAACGAAATGTAGTTTTTAACTTATTGATATGTTACAAATCTTCACACATTGTCGTGTGAGATGTATGTACACATATATGTAGATGTATGTATAGATGAGTCTTGCTCTCTTCCAAAAAGCTTGTTTGATTAGGAAATCTGAGCACGTCGCACTTGAATATTTCTAGTTCACTGAAGAAGGGAAAAAACCAGTATTCAAATGTTTATATAAATTATGTTATTCCCCGAGAGATGGTCAGACCTCACTGATCGAATATAAACGAAAACATGAAAATAATGAAAACAGTTTTTTATACCAGAGTGTATCTAGTGGCCTAGGCAGTTTTTCATAAACAAAATAAAGTTCCGTTATCATCAAAGCAATAATTATACAGGGAGTTTCAGGATTAACTGGACAAACTTAATATCTGAATTCAGGACCTCGAAATGAGAGAAAAAGTTCCTAAGAGGGTAGGTATGTCCGGAAATGCTTCGTTAAAGAGTTGCCCCCCCCCATTCCAAAGTTAGGCTTTAATTTCTTTTTCTCAAATTTGGTAAAAGATGAAAAAAACAATTTTGATGGAGATCTTCTACCATCGGAAACGCTTGCAAGGGACACTTTTTCAACCATCCCTTATCATTTAAATAGGTGAAAACGGCAATCATCATTCAATTTTTGATATTGAACTTTTTTCGGACTAGAATTTTATCATATTGTCGGCACTATCACGAAGTGGCGTATCTCACATTTGCAAATATGAAAAGTGACCTTTTCTGGTCCTTATGAACTGGAAGTAGTAAAATATTTTCAAAGTAGTCAAAAAAAACTTCATACATAACTCATTGGTGTAAACCGCACACTAATATCTCAAGCGGTTCGGTAGATATAAGGTGTTAAAATGCGTCAAAATAAAATGAGACACCCTATACTTGGACATTCGTGCGCTTCATACGCAGCTGCATGAAATGAGTTACATGTTTAAGGTTGCGATTTATCAGCTGTTAGTCTATAAAGTGCTGCCACCTGTCGCCCAAAAGTGTGATTAGGAGAGAGCAAAATTTTAGTCACAATCTATTAGGATTGGAGTAGTTAGAAAATGACAGCCTCAGGCCAGGCCATCGAGTTCTCCAGGTGCCATCGACTTCTTCGGCAGTGACCTTGAAAGAGACCAGAGGCTGCTGAAGGAGTCGTTGAGGCATCCGAAGAAGTGTCTTCAGCAGCGGCATCTGCAGCAGCCTCTGGTGTCTTTCAAGGTCATTGCCGAAGAAGTGGGCATGTCTTCAGCAGCGTCTGGTGCCTTTCAAGGTCATTGCCGAAGAAGTGGTCTTCAGCAGCGGCCAGGCGCATGCGCCGGGGCTATTCCTCAGATCAGTCCATCGAGTTCTCCATCCACTTCAAGTGGGCGTGTCTGCAGCAGCCTCTGGTCATTGCCGAAGGAGTGGTCTTCAGCAGCCTCTGGTGTCTTTCAAGGCCATTGCCGAAGAGTGCACACCCAAGCCGCCATTTTGTGGGCTTTGGCCATGGCTCAGGCGCCTGCGCCGGGGCTCTGACGCGTGCAAAGCACGTGTTGTTTAGGCCAGTCCTGGCCCCATCCACTTCTTCGGCAATGACCAGAGGCTGCTGAAGGAGTCATGTCTTCAGCAACGGTGTCTTTGGGGCCTTTGGTCGTGGCTCAGGCGCATGCGCCGGGGTTTTCGCAAACGTTCTGGAAATGACGCCGACCGGGATTCGAACCCAGGTCCCCACGCACCGGAGCCCTCGCTCCAACCAACTGAGCTAATCGGCTGCCTACATGCCCGTCTTTTAAATCATCCATATATACTTAGGATTGTAAACAGAAGTTTCTCGGAAATTTACAATTGTTTATACTAAATAAATATTGATATCAAAGTTTAAGAAAAAAGCACGTTCGCCGCCGATAAGAGATGTTATAATTGCTTTTATTATGGGTTAAAAACCTTTCAACTCGCCGACAGGATTATGTTTGTTTAGGTTTGCTCCCACGTTCCGTATATGCACATACTACGTTGTAGACACTACAAGGTGACCCGTTTATTTGTTTGTATTATTACAATAAAATAACATTCTAGAACATTCGTCAGTTTGTTTATTTTGATACGTACTATGTTTTGAAATTACTTGTTATCTTAATGCGTTTCGGACACGTGTGGGAACCATCTGGTGAGTGCTGGAAGTACTAATTGAGTGTCGGTAATATAGAACACATGTAGATTTCTGTTACACTTACTGGAAAGTGCAAATTGAATGTCGGTAATATAGAACGCATGTAGATTGGGGCCCACTGCACACGCCCCCTTGCCCCGCCCACTTAGGTCATGGAGGGTATCAAATTAACCAGCTCGATGAGACAAATAGGAATCTATAGTTATTCTCCTACTTCAGAATTCTCATCAGATGTCTGTCTGTCTGTCTGTCTGTCTGTCTGTCTGTCTGTCTGTCTGTCTGTCTGTCTGTCTGTCTGTCTGTCTGTCTGTCTGTCTGTCTGTCTGTCTGTCTGTCTGTCTGTCTGTCTGTCTGTCTGTCTGTCTGTCTGTCTGTCTGTCTGTCTGTCTGTCTGTCTGTCTGTCTGTCTGTCTGTCTGTCTGTCTGTCTGTCTGTCTGTCTGTCTGTCTGTCTGTCTGTCTGTCTGTCTGTCTGTCTGTCTGTCTGTCTGTCTGTCTGTCTGTCTGTCTGTCTGTCTGTCTGTCTGTCTGTCTGTCTGTCTGTCTGTCTGTCTGTCTGTCTGTCTGTCTGTCTGTCTGTCTGTCTGTCTGTCTGTCTGTCTGTCTGTCTGTCTGTCTGTCTGTCTGTCTGTCTGTCTGTCTGTCTGTCTGTCTGTCTGTCTGTCTGTCTGTCTGTCTGTCTGTCTGTCTGTCTGTCTGTCTGTCTGTCTGTCTGTCTGTCTGTCTGTCTGTCTGTCTGTCTGTCTGTCTGTCTGTCTGTCTGTCTGTCTGTCTGTCTGTCTGTCTGTCTGTCTGTCTGTCTGTCTGTCTGTCTGTCTGTCTGTCTGTCTGTCTGTCTGTCTGTCTGTCTGTCTGTCTGTCTGTCTGTCTCTGTCTGTGTCTGTCTGTCTGTGTCTGTCTGTCTGCCTGCCTGCCTGCCTGCCTGTTTGTCTGTTACATCAGCCGTTCGTGTCAACAACAACATTCAATGCCAATGACGAAATTCGCATACCAATCCACCAACAAGACGTTTACGTACTGCCGCATCTAAGCTGCATCTACATAGAGGGGTTTTTCCTCTTTCTATTCTTGCTTGTGTCATCAGCCATGGTGTTTGCGAATAGAGCTGTCTGGGTCAACAGCTGTCTGGTGTCAAAAGACAGCTTGTCAAAAAAATCACGCTTCTAGCATACATTTATTGGAAAGCACACAACAAATATTTCTAACATAATGGGGAGTATTATTCAGTAATCAATTCATTAGTTTAGTTAGTTCCCATGGAATACGGTAAATTATATAATATAATTTATTATATTAAAATACATTTTATTCATTAAAATAATATAACAGTGTAATCAAACTCGTGACGCTGCGTACACATCGTTGACTGCAACAAGAGAAAAATACCATAATTAAGAAATTAAACTAGTAAACAAACAAACAAACAAACAAACAAACAAACAAACAAAACAAACAAACAAAACGTACAGACAAACTGACAGACAAACAAAGATAAGAAATTGTACTAGTAAACAAACAAACAAACAAACAAACAAACAAACAAACAAACAAACAAACAAACAAACAAACAAACAAACAAACAAACAAACAAACAAACGGGCGGACAAACACAGAAATAACTTCATTCATTATAAAAACAATTAATTTTCCACTACTAAAATTGTGAATCCAAAACTGGCACTTTTTATCTACTATCACTGCATATTAAAAAATCTAAATACTTTACTTACGATTTACAATATTGACCCAAATGACCACAAGTTCACTGCACGATTCCAACAAAATTATCTTGGTTTCTTTCTCCATGAATAGTCCAGAAAATAAAACATTTTCGGTTGCCGTTGCCATGTGCGATACATTTCCGCACATAATCATTTTGGGTTGGTTCTAAAGATAGAAAATAGTTTACAATTATGGAACAGATACGTGAGCTTTTTAACTACATATAATGAAATTATTATGAATGAGTTTTATTATGAATGAGTTTTATTAACAGAATGCTTGAACAATAAAAGAAATGATTACTGCAAATGGGCTTACTTTTAAATTTTCCGGTAAATTTTGGAGGATAAAATGGTACAATAAAATATCTCCAACATCATCTTGGCCAATTACAACATCCATATTGGGAAACTAACTTTTACCTCACCTATTCCGTGGGAACCAACTGAACTATTGAAGTGATTACTAAATAATTCTCGCAATTATATTCGTTCTATTTATCTCGCGGCTTTTGCCGAGCTTGCAAAATTTTGGTAACATGTAGAAGTTATCAAAAACAACAATCAATCGAGTGTTCATGTTTCTGGCGGTGGCCTTCAAACTTTTTATGTTCTAGAATGATTTTATTATAATAATACAAACAACAGGGTATAAAATAATCTCGATCATCTTGTAGAGTTTACGACATAATATTAAGTGCACATGTACTTATTAGCATGCAGAATGTGGGAGTCAAACCAAACAAATATACATATCCTGTCGGCAAAGTTGAAAGGTTTTTCTAGAACGTTCTTAGCTATTAATATTTCATCATAATAAAAACAATAAATCATAACATCTCTTATCGACTTCGAATCTGTTATTTCTTTCTCAAACTTTGATAACAATATTTATTTAGTGTAAACAATTGCAAACGTTGGAATTTCCGAGAAAAAACATTAATTCTGCAACATCTGCGTACTATTGCATCAGCATTTCCAGAACATTCTTCCATTGCGCAACAATGAGCAACACGTGCTTTGCACGCGTCAGAACCCCGGCGCAGGCGCCTGAGCCACAGCCAAAGCCCACAAAATGGCGGCTTGGGTGTGCACTCTTCGGCAATGGCCTTGAAAGACACCAGATGATGCTGAAGACCACTCCTTCGGCAATGACCAGAGGCTGCTGCAGACACGCCCACTTGAAGTGGATGGAGAACTCGATGGACTGATCTGAGGAATAGCCCCGGCGCATGCGCCTGGCCGCTGCTGAAGACCACTTCTTCGGCAATGACCTTGAAAGACACCAGACGCTGCTGAAGACATGCCCACTTCTTCGGCAATGACCTTGAAAGACACCAGAGGCTGCTGCAGATGCCGCTGCTGAAGACACTTCTTCGGATGCCTCAACGACTCCTTCAGCAGCCTCTGGTCTCTTTCAAGGTCACTGCCGAAGAAGTCGATGGCACCTGGAGAACTCGATGGCCTGGCCTGAGGCTGTCATTTTCTAACTACTGATTGGTTTCAATCACAGCTGCAAATTCTTCACAGTGACCCTCTACGGCTTGGAATTTTCCAGGTTTTTGCTTTAGCGTCAACCGAATAAATCTGGGAGGATTAATCGGCGGTCCTATCTTTAAATTATTATTTTTTATTTAGAATAAACTGAAGCGCCACCGCCATCTGCATTACAGCGGCTACACTACCACTACTGTCAAACGGCCAGTTTACTATGTAACTCACCTAAATAGTCACAAAATCGAGAGATTGCAATATAAATTTCATTCCAATACGCCGTTTTAACGAAGTAACAACTCAAGACGTTCTTGGTCGAAAATGAATAAGAAATAATTAACTTAGACAACCCTACTTTCTAATTGCGATAAATATGTGTACAAATAGTAAAAATGGTGCCATGCGCCTGCTGCCGATATCCAACATTCATGTGCCACTGCTTTCGAGTGTGCGGTAAACTTATAGAGAATTCACAATAAATCTTTAAAAAACTCTTAATTGTTTATGAACACCCTATCGTATTTAGCCCTTGTATTGCTGGGTGTATAGTAATGTGCCTGACCATGTAGGTATTATTTGTTACTCTGATCGCAAACGTTGAATGCATTCGGAAACGCACAAATAATGAACATATATAATTTGGCGGTTGCGAGTGAGCTATGATGGCAAGTATTTACGGAGATGAAAGTTTAAGGCATGAGCCGTAGCATTAGCAAGTAGTTGCAAAAGTGATGGACCATTGAAGAGTAAGTTTAGAAAATTGTTCTGTTAAAAAGGTTTCTGTTAAAAGCAAAAACACAGCAATCGTGCTGGCGTAAATTGCACCACTCACATTTTGAAGCACAAAAATTATTCTTCAATGCAGCTGTGTGCTGTATCCTTGAAACGGAGAACTGAGAATTAAATTTCTGCGTAGTTATTATCTCCAAAGTAGGTGGTACTTAACATTTTAAGGCCGAAATGTACGGAAAAGTATTTGCAACCCAAACAAAGAGAAAAATTTCTGGCAGAGATATCGCGTTATTGTTTAAATACACAAATGCGACATAAAATGCGTACTTCGAAATTTTTGAGATGGATAGAAATTTATTGACGGTAACAGCGCGCGACGTAAATTTGTTTTCCCACGACCCCGTAGGAAAGCATACAGCATAGTAGGCCGGAAACTTGACAATTGCGTTGCCCGTGTGCTAAACTCAAAACTATTTTGTCATTTTTGAATATCGCACAGTTCATTCAAATTTTGTAGTCAGCTTTGAGATTTTGACGATTACTGAATAAATATTCTGTCGCGTCTCTTTTAAATCTAATAATTTTTTATCAGAAAAGTCTCTTAAAAATACGGCAGTTGAATATTTTAATGGCTACTCCGTGAAAGACCTAAATATTTTAGGTACGGACTACTGGTCATTTACAAATTGGCGGGCAAGAGAACAAATCAACGTGTCATTTATGAGCCGGTCCGAATTAATAGAATATTATGCTCATGGTAAGTAAGTAGGCTACTTCGAAATTTTGACATCTATTAACATAGACAACAAATCCTTAAAAATAAAGTTACTGTTTTATGGATAAATTTGTCTTCTTAAGGGGTCGTGGGAAAAATAGTGTACATAACTCGATGGAAAGTGTATTTCCTATAAACTCGCGTGATTTCTGCACTCGGCTACGCCTCGTTCATAAAATTCCACGCTCGTATGAAATTTGTCACTTTCCATTCTCGTTACGTAATATACTTTTCCCCGGCATTTTCGTTTGTCGGTTCATAATATTGTAATAAAAATAAGGAAGACCAGGTAGCTTTTATATTATTTATATAATAGTTTTCCCAAGTGGACCAGGGGCGCAGTAAAGATGAAAAGCTGGCTTATAACTCTTATTTTCTTCTAATCAACAGTTACCCATTCGGAGTTATATTTTAAAGATTTCTTTTATATACATACACTTTGAAGTGTAGAGTGACGAATTTGATAAACGCGTTCTTATTGCATGGGACTTGTGGATTTAAAAGAATAAAATCTATTAATAGAATGCAGAAATAAATATAAGGACGGAACGATAGAGAATATTGTGCAATGAGCAAAATGCGGTTATAGAAATTGAGCAGAAAGTAGGGAAGTAGATATTCAGAAGGGAGTATGTACTATAAACGCCAAATTTCCTGTTCCACTTTACGGTTCAATTCCGCTTAAAATGCCATAACCAATTACATTCTGAGGTAGAAAAACCTTAGCAACTGTCCGCCAATTAAAGTTTTGAAGGCGGATCTAAACGATTTTATTTGAATGACAACAAACATGTTAGCCTTGCACTAGTAAACAAAGGGCAGCAAAAAATAGATAATTAATCATGTTCTTTTAACGAAAAATCACATCGTCTATAGGGGCGGGGCTGACGAAAACATAGCAACGTACGGCATAAACGATTCGCGTCGCAAACTGGAACACCACTTTTGGAATTTATAGTACGTCAGGGCCAGTTTTCAATTTAAATTCCAAAAAAGAAGTAGAGTTTTAAAAACCCATGAGCCCAGTCAATATACCCGAGGAAATCAACGCTCGGCTAGGGTGGCGTTGAAAAGCTATACGCCCCTATTTGGAGAGGCCGAGCACCAAGTGGTGGATGGTTAAGGCTGATGAAGGAGAAGAGAAAATACCGCAGAAGTGGTTAATATTATCTGGGATGGAACTTAACGATTTCTCCAAACTGCCATTTTATCAATTACTTTAATTTCAACCATTACGTTCTTTTTGAAATTTTAAGTTACGGTAATTCTTTAACTAGTTTGCTGAGGTGACATTTTAAGTGTGTAGATTAAGTCATTATTGATCCTCAGCCCCTGAAATTTTCTTTCGTGCATGGAAGACTGCCTAGACTAACCGATACCGAAACCTATTCCTGCATCATGAGAATTTTTTACTTTTAGTCCCATTTTAACTACCTGCTTACGCTCCATGGTAGCAAAACCAAATGTATAAGGTTTTAGAAATAGTATTATGAAGAGAAACATTAGATATTTTACAATTTTCTTTAGCCCATTTCACATTTTAATTACCAGTAAGACTAATTATTGATAAAAATGAATTTGCGGAAGTTAGAATTTGTGAAATTATTATTATCCATTAATTTATGTATCAAAATAATGACAAAACTGAAATAAATATATAGCTCCGTCACTGACGCTCGGCTCCTTTGATAATTCGGGACATAAGTGCCTCCGTCATACGTCAGATTTTCATTCTAAACAAAACAAAAGCACGTGCCATTTGACGTTTATCGATATTATTTACAACGTCTTAAACTAGTTTTTGCAATATAATTATAGACGTTTTGCAGTGAAAACAATTTATTTTCAATTTGTGTGTTGGGCTTACGTGGAAAAACTTGAAAACGACTATAATTATATTTCATAGGTTAGGTTAATACGTCAGAAAGCACGTGGCTTTGTTTTGTTTGGAATGAAAATCTGACGTTTGTGACGCGCCACTTAGGTCCCTAATTGCAAGTCAGTTCACTTATGCGGTGACAGAAAGACCGTTCTTTCTATCTATGCTATTCCGATTTCAGAGCCCTGTCTGTCACACACTGGCACTGCTTCTCTTCATTCCGCCGTAATGGTCTAGCCTAGCGGCCGACGTTTGTAAGCAATTTCATAAAACAATCCCTCAAAGCGGCCTCTCTTTTAGAATCTGCGGATGACGATGACGAAATGCACGTTCCTACCTGGTTCCAAGTCCCTTCCCAACCGCAGCAATATGCCGCAGCCCTCATTTAAATTGTATGTTTCAAAGAGATACAAGCTTTGGCATTTAATTTTGACTAAATTAAGTTTTAAACCCAAAAAAACAAAACTTACGGAATTTGTTTTGAATATTAAACTGCTGATTAATCAAAGAGCCATACTCATACGGGACGGGACGGGACGGGACGGGACGGGACGGGACGGAAACTAATGTACAAATCAGAAGCGAGAAATTATAGGAGTCGCAGATTTCTGCTATTTGGAAAGTCCAATAACACGCTAAGGTAGGCGCACTAGCGATATAAAACTAAGAATTGAGCAGGACCACGTTTAACATAAAGAAGTACTTAATAGTTAATACATTCGGGAATGGTAAATGCAAATCTTCGGAAGAGACTCTTAAAAACCTACATATGGAACACAGCATTATTATGCGAGTGCGAAAGGTAGACGTTAGGAAAAGCGGATGGGAAAAAGTAGAAGTTTTTGCAAAGTGGTGCTACAGAAGCATTATGAAAGTCGTTTATTGATGATAGGGGGAATTAAAAAGAGTTTGAAAAAAATGTATAGAATAAAATAAAGAATAGGAGAGATATGATGTTAGAACACCTTCTATGACACGAAAGAACTAATTCGCGAGATGCTAGAGACGAAGATAACAATAGAAAAAGGTACTATACTGTTCTCTAATAATTGAAGATGTAGGATATTCTACTTTTGGGGAAACGCCTAGGTTAGCTTAGAAAAGGAAAGGATGGAAGTACGCGTCTAGGTAGCCGAAAACTTGTTTATACCATATGAAAGGCTTTACAACATGTGTTGCTCTTGGAAGTGCAGATGTTATTCCTGATACTGAACCTGATGACACAATACTCTACTACAAATTCCAAAAATTCTATAAAATTACACTTATTTTTTTAATATGATAAGTAGGTCGTTGCACAACAGAAAATCAATTTAATTTTGACAGAGATAAGTAGGTACCTAACTAAGCGTTTGTTGGCTCTCCGGAGTTACACGGCCCACACACTATGCAACTTGTTGTACGACAAGTTGTACAACCCAAGTAGATTTGTCCGTCGAAACGATAATTGCATAGTCTGTGGCGTTGTCGTTCAATAATATGTAGGCAAAATACTAAGCAACTTGTTGCACCGATTGTCTGTCCAATCTGCAATACAACTTGTCGTACAACAATTTGCATAGTGTGTGGGCCCCTTTTAGACATTTAGTTACCTACTCGATAGTAGCGCAAAATATAAATGATAACAATTTTATCATAAAGTGCGTACCGTTCAACCGTTCACGTCATCCTTTCTTAAAAAATCGGTGCTGGCCGATATATTCGCTCTGCTATTGGTTCTTGGTCGGAGGTTATTTATATCCCAATAGTGTTTATTATTTCTAATCGGTACTAAAACCTGACCTCGGCGTAGGAATGACATCATGTCACGAAGCAGCGGCAAGTTCATTCGCCGGGCCTCCTAAATCTCACAACGCCTGTATTACCTACACCCTTGAAATTAAAAGTGTATAATAAATTGTAATAGTTTGGACGTTTTGGTATACAGGGGATGTCCCAAAACGTTTTACACAGATTATAGCTCCAAAACTATAACAGATAACGAAATGGAACAAAAACCACTTTGTAGTGTTGTTGAAGGAGTACACAACTCGAACGTAACTACCCCCGGGGCTGCCGCCTCCGACATACCGCCCCTAATTATTATTTTTTAAATAGCACCCTGTATATTCTGTGAAGGAGCGTGACGAATTCAAATTCTCTACCTAACATTGTTTTTGAAATTTAAAATTGACCCATCAATGGTGGAAAAAACAGATTTTTTTTATTTATGTTAAAATGGGCCATGGGATTTTAACATATGTATATTGGAACTGATAAGCAAATGACTACCGGCTACAGGCGTAAATGTCGAAGTTAATTTGAGTTTTGTGTTGTGTTCTGAAATGCCTGCTTTATTTAAGCCATATGAGTATGTGGACAAGCGGCATGTAGAAGAAATTTATTGCCCAGGTTAGAAATGTGTGTTGTTGAAGAAGGACTCCAATTTGAACATTTGATCAACTGATTATGTTATCACATTATTAGTTTAACTTATTTTAAACTTTTTCTTTAATAGTTTTAATAATTCCATGACTAACGTAAAAATAAGTAAAAAGTCTGTTTTGATGGGCCAATTTTTATTTAAAAAAAATCTTGGATAGAGAATTTTATTCTTTGTCATATTCCTTCACGGAATATATAGAGTGCTATTTGAAAAAATAAGTGGGGTGGTTTGTCGGAGATGGCGGCCCCCGGGGGTTGTTACTTTCTTGGGGTTGTATATACTCCTTCATTAACACTACAAAGTGGTTCTTGTACCATTTCGTTATGTGTTACAGTTTTGGAGCTATAACCTGTGCAAAACGTTCTGGGACAACCTGTATAGAGTAGGTAAGTAGCTATATGCCCATTTTTCAAATATCAATTTTATAATAAAATTGCAGTATTTGCAAAATAACAAGTAAAACTAACAATTGCGTATACAAGATTGTGTACTTATTATTGTACTTAACAACAATCTATTTACATTGATACACAGGCATGGGAAGACGGAAAATTGATCGTACTGCTGACGAGGAACAAGCATTTCAATGTTTGCGGCGACAGAAACGTGCAGATAATGAACGAAGAAGACATGATGCTCTGTGTGCCCAAAAGTTTCAGACTTTAAAACAACAAAAAATTAACAATGGAATTGTGGAACATTATATAGGGAAAATGGATATTTTATTTAAGTTTTATTTAAGTATTGGCATTTCGTTGTTGAAAAAGTAGCTAACAAGGAGGATTCTTTTAGTGATTGTTGTAGTCATGGATGATACAGTGTTTTGGATACTTTACCTATTTTTCCACAACCGCTTAAAAGTTTATTTGAATCCACTGATTCACAGTCAAAACGTTTTCGTGCACGAATACGTCCCTATAATAATGCTTTTTCATTTGCATCGTTTAACGCAAATTTAGTCAAATTCAGATCAAGACGTCCTGGTCCATATTGTTTTAAAATTGAAGGTCAAATTTACTATCATTTACCCCGATCAGGGCGTATCTCCAAGTTATGGTCAATTGTTTATTGTATTGTTGATCCTAGCGAAGTGACAAAAAATCGTTCAAATAACAATAATGAACTAGATGTTGAATTGTTACAAAGCCTCGACAAAATGATGCGGGATAATTACGCATTTGCCTAATCTTATCGGGTGATGCACGAAGAGGTGAAAAGACAAGAAGAAATGTTGTACATGTTGTTGTACATGTCCTGAAATGCTACTGCTTTTCATACTAAAGCCTGGCATAAATCGTATAAGATTTAACTTTCCACAGGGCAATGAAGCTGCTGTGTTTTTTCCACTACTGCTGATGGTGAGATTTTAGAATCATATGTTACTATACGCAATCGAAATTCAAAAGAACTGCAATGCCTAAGATCAATGGATCCAAATGTGGAGCCATGGATTTATCCATCATTTTATCCTCACGGTACCCAAGATTGGCATCGCAATTTAATGAAAGTAAATATACTTGGGCCGCCCAACAGACGGAGTGATCACCCTGCAAGAACGTGCTCTAGGCGGGACCACTATCAATTTAGGACAACCGAACCGCAGTGATGCGCTTTCTTTAGACCCAACGAAGTCGCATCACTCCAATTCGGTCGTCATAAATTACTATTGGCCCCGCTAGAGCACATTCTTGCAGGGTGATCACTCCGTCTGTTCGGCGGCCCAAGTATAGTAAGAAGAGTGTTTCGAGAACAGCTTATATTAAGTTTCGAATGGCCGTTCGTGACGAATTTAATGCGTTTCTACGAGGAGGTCGATTATTTCAACAGTGGCTTGTAGATAATTAAGTTAAAATTGAAAAAGACAGATTAATGTAGGTACAATTATTATTATTATCATTATTATGTTGTTATATTTTAATATTTTAATTATTACTTCATATTATGTTACTATTGTATTATTTCCATTAGCTATATTTTTATATTAATATGCAAGTATTTTTCTCTTTATATAACAATATTTTTCAACATTGTCAATAAACTATGTAGGTATATCTTCCAACAGAGCACAATGTATCTTTCTATTCTTCTTGTCATAAGTACTCCCGCATTTAGATATAATTTCAGGTGAACACACATGGGCCCGATATTTTTATCCCATCAAAATAATATTTATGTTGTACTTTCGAAAATCGAAAATCGGCGCGCGCTAAAAGCGCGCGTTTTGGAATCTAGTTAACTTAAAACCCTTATTATTGGTCCTGTGGACGTTGTTCTTATACTAAGCCGGGGTCTTTACTTCGTAGTTTGAGCTGGTAAGTAAGAAAGGAGGCAATAATCAGAGTTCGACATTTTGGCAGTTTTGAGTTTGTTATTAGCGTTTCCCATTTGTATGTGTTTTTATTTCCTCTATCGATTTGTGTATTGTGTGCGGAAAATGGTGCAAAGTTTTAAAAGCAGATTCAGATAATTTACCTACTAGTAAAATGACAGACAATAATTGTTATTTATCCAATTTGGTAATTCCAGGGCTTAAATGAAAAATGTTGAATTGAATCAGTAGGTTATTGTTTCATTTATTTGCGAACTAGACTAACTGAAAAGCAATCTGGTGAATTATTTTTATGCTAGGAAGGTAAGGTAATCCGTAAACGACACTGGCTGTCGAATAACGACTACCATGTTTGTTACGTTAGACGTTTGCGCTAGCAAGCATAATAAAGCATAAACAATCTGGGCACAAATAATAACTGTACTTTCCGGCTAACATGGGTGCCTTTCGGCAGCCCGCTCACGTCATCATCCAAAAGTTTTAAAGTTTTGTAAAGCCCCTTGTAAACTTGTAAAGCATATATTTAGTTTTATACAGATAGTATTTAGTACTAGGTACATGGACCATTTAAGAATATTTATTCTGTGTTCTTCTTTCTCAAGCGTAATAAACACAGAAAGCTTTTTTAACAAAGCTTAAGATTTTCCCCCAAATTAATGATCAACTTTCTACTTATTTAGTTTTGAGATCTTAAGTTAAAGCATTGATAATATGAATTACCTACAACCAAAAATGCTGCTAAACATAAAATCAAAGACATTGGAGCATCATTTATTAAATTATTTATTAATACTCGTATTATCTACTTATTAATGTCAGCAAGACAATAAATTGCGTATTCTAAGATTTTAAACTTTCTCTAATCCAGTAAATGTACTCAGAAACTCTCGTGTAGATCCCAGGCCATCCTTCACTACCACACTTAGCACCAAACGATACAACCCCCTCAACATACCATTGACTACTATCGTTTTTAAATGTTGTCATGAGTGGGCCACCACTATCACCGTTGCAAGAATCTCTCCCAGCTTCTCCACCAGCACATATCTGGGAATCGCCTATTTGTACTCCTGCTGTTTTGAATCTTCGGGCACATTGAGAGCCTGCAACTACCGGAACACGAAGTTTAAGTTTGATGGGACTGTACGTACTATATTCCGTACGGCCCCAGCCTGCTACTATGAGTTTTTGTCCAGTTTTAGAACGATCCGAGTTTCCTCCAGGAAGGCAAATGGGCCGTATGAAATCTGAGAATAGAAAAAAATGCTTAAAGTATTAAACTATAATAAGTAAATAACAGTACTAAAGGAGAAACATAAAAAAGCAGAAATTGACAAAAAAATCAGAAGAAGTCGGCATCTGTTGATTTTAAACTGTTTGGCGCCAAATCTTGTATATCTTCGCTATAAGTATATATTTTTTGGGTAATGTCTTATCTGCCGTACTTCCCTTTCTAGGCTTCCTTTCTATATGATCACACTTTCGGTGTAACATACATATTTATCATAATTCACTTTTAAGACTTCCTTCCTGTGTATGGGGCGGCAAAGACAACTAGCGGAAGATTTTACTAAGAGAAAGTGGACGGGGAGCGGTACTAGACAAATCGAACAACTACTTCTCATGCAAGTATCCCTTAAAAGTGTTGCATTGTCTACTAAAGTAAATCGGAATGTTTTGTTCTTTGGAGAGGAAACTAAATCACAGAGAACGAAATGCACCCATCCATTTACGATGTGCCGTACTACAAAAAAACAAAAATGCATGCTGTCCATGAAGAAAAGAATCATTTGGTATGATTACGCGTGTTGCAAATCAAGTACCTAAACAATATTTTTTCATCTTACTAATCATCATAAGGTTCTCAGTCCGAAGACTGGTTGGACGCGTACCTAAGTATAATGTTTTATTCTCTTTCTTTAAACAGGACCCCATTTAGTTATTTTAACTTCAGTCACTTATTTACGTGAAGCGTATTTCGCAGAAACCAATTCGAGGAACGCTAGAAAAATAAATTATCCTATGATAGAAGTGAAGGACCTTTAAATTCTACTAGTGCTGAAGTTTAAGAATAAGTGCTAACCATAGTTCTCGATGATCATCGTCAGTTAAAAGTGACTACTACTGCCAAACCTCTGGACATAACTGAGCGGGTATCTGAGTCAAGTGTTTTGACCATTCTGCACGATAATTTAGCCATGAGTAGTGTCAGCAAGGTAGGTACCAATATTGTTGACCCCGAATGAAAATTCTGCAGATATCAAATTTCCTATAAACATTTGGAATATTTATTAAAATCCAATCTGTTTTATAGTGACTGAAAATGAGACTTGGGTTCACCATTGGGATCCAGACACCAAATTAGAGTTCATGTAACGGGTCCGCAAGAGCTCTCCTTCGCCAAAGGAGGCCCAAACTCAATCTTCCGCTGGGAAACTCTTGGCAATCATGTTGTAGGACATATCGGGGTAGCGATATCGGATATTCGAAATTGTACAGCCCAGTGCAAAGTGGAAACAGAAACCGTATCCATCAAGCTGGTCTTCATTCTCGTCGACCAATTAGAGTACCTGCACTTCGCCACGGCAATCGCAAAGCTCGTCTTGAATGGGCTGAAGAGCATGCTCAATGGAGTGAAGCAGAATGGTCCAATGTTCTGTTTACCGATGAATCTCGGTGTGCCGAAGAAGCGGAGCTTCGGAGAGGACCAGGCACTTCCAGGAAGTTCACAATTACCGAGGAGGGTCTGTGATAGTATGGGCTGGAATCGACTTGCACCATAGAACGGACCTCGTTTATCTGGATGGAGCCATTAACCAACTGCGTTATATTGAACAAGTTCTTGTACCTGTTGTGCAACTATATTCATATGGTGCTGGTCCAGATTTGGTTTATATGCAGGACAATGCTCGTCCTCACAATGCGCATCAGTTACAAAATTGGTTTAAAGAAGAGAACATTGCCCTTTTGTCATGGTCTCCTCAGTCTCCCGACTTGAACCCCATTGAGCATGTGTGGGACATGCTGCAGAGACAACTTCTTCCAGTTATGGCAAACATTCAATGCCGTTTTGCATTTGAAAATGCACTGAGAGAGTAGTGAGCCCTTTTGCCACAAGATGCAATCGACAGGCTGATTTTAAGTATGCCTAGGCAGTGCCTAGCAGTTATTAATGCCCGAGGAGGCAATACATCGTACTTATTTACAAATTTCAAAAAAGTAACGTTATCAGAAATACACTTTTATTTTAATACCAATGTAACGTTTTCCAATTAAATGTTTATTTTCATTATTAAACAAATAATGCAAAGCATTACATTACTAATCAAATAAATAGTGTAACCTTTTCACTTTGACTTGTAGGATAAAAATCATATAATGAAAATTATTGGTGTTCCTTAGACAATTTTGAGCAGTGTATTTCATAGTGCCTCCGCCGGCACACAGTGGTTAATTTCATTCTATATGACTAATGAATATTACATTTTATATATAACCACAATCCATGGTAAAGCCATGCTAAATAATTTGCGGTCAGTAGAATTTATGAACCTACCTAATTATTCATTTTTATATTAAGCAGCATCAGTACTTCGTGTATAGTGATGGGTCGCACCGATACAATTCAGAGTGCTAGTACACACAGTACAGCACACCAAAGTGTGTCGTACAGTGCGAGCCGTACAATTGTACTATGTAATGTTTGTAGTAGTAAGTAAGGTACTATGAGTTGTGCGTTTCTGTCAAGCTGGTGCGCTTGTGCAGCAAAATGCAAATGACAATCAACACGAACACAACATGTACATGTTTCTTATTTTTATTTTTTATCGCTTGGGTCTAAAGATTTATATGACATGCGGTCCTTTAGGGTAAGAAGTTAGGTACACCTGCAAATTTAAGTTTTGGTTTAAAATATTTCCAGTATAATTTACGAACCGCGCTACGCTACGCTGTGCACTGCGCCTGTCTTATTCAATGTACTGCCAGTACAAAATAAAAGTGGCGTACATGCACAGCACAGTGAAGTGTGCCGTACATTTTGTACGATACGCACAGGTGCGACCCATCACTATTCGTGTAGGTACTCGTAAGTATAGGTTACGTCTAAAGAATTACTTCAACGTTTTGTACACCCGTCAGCTAAGTTGCAAAAGGAATAGTAGCAGTAGTTTAATTTACTTTAGCTCGGGATCAAGATGTCTTTACAGAACTTAGGAAAAGACTGATATTAATAAATTATAGTGACTTATACAGTGTATCCCATTTAAACGATGAAGTAGATTGATTGGTAAACTACTGGACATATTGAAAAAAGTTATTAAGAAAAATTGTTCTGGTACAGGAACTCTACAAAATAAAATTATTTTGGGTTATGCAGGGTGGCTCGTTTAGTCTGTAGAAGCTAAACTTAAACCTTTTTAAATGAGAATGATACAATATCGAATATCACATTACGGTTAGTTAGAAGACTCAAAACTACGCGTCAATTGATATTAGATTTTGTGGGTCTAAAATTTAAAAAAAGACTAATATCTTTTTCTCCAAAAATACTACATATTTATGGTGACCTTAAAAGGTCAATATTTCACACGAAGTAACTAAAATGCATGTTAATTAGAATAATTTGTTAAATTTAATATTAAACTTCAGTATTATACTGTGTGTTTGACTTATGCGAAATCATTTCAACAACTCGAACTTTTAAATGGAACGTTCTCTATATCACGCCACATTTGAAAAGGCTTTATGCATAACAATTATTTTTAACTTCTCAATAATCAAAGTGGCAGTGGTGCTACAGACGCATGATGAAGATACCGTGGATAGATAATATTAGCAACAGAGGTGTATGGCACTGTGATACACACTTCGGCGATGTGAAAGGAAACGGGAAACCACCACATTATTTGGTCCTTAGAAGAGCACACCTTAATTTATGATGATGGCACTTTCTGGAGTAAAATATTCCGGAGGTAAAGTAGTCTCACATTCGGATCTTCGGGCGGGGACTGCTTCTGGCGGTGTCATCAGCAATGGTAAGTGTAACATTTCACGAGTCGGAGCGTGAAATGTTAGCAGCATGAAACAAGTAGGAAAGTTAGAAAATTTGAGAATCGCATAGGAAAAAATTAAAAGCTTTTGAAATGTGGTGCTACAGACGCATGATGAAGATACCGTGGATATATAATATTAGCAAGAGAGATATATTAGAAAGAGTTGAAGAAAAGCGAAATTTATGGAAGACAGTAAAGAATAGGAGAGATAGAATGGTAGGGCACCTTCTGAGGCATGAAGGCTTAGTTCGCGACATACTAGATTCAGAGATATGAATAAAAAGAGGTAGGGGTAGGCCCAGATTAGACACTACAGTAAAAATTTATTTAATTCAGTACTGTATGGTACTGGTGAGGAATACTCTCGCCCGTCAACTACAAAATTTTCAGAAAAAAATTAAAAGAAGTTTTTTCATGCCGGTACGGAAATTAATACAAAAGACTTGACGAAGAAGATACTGCTTCTATTTGTTGTACCTAAATGGTGCTTTACTTGAATATCTACTCAAACATCCATGAAAATGTTTTTTTGAATTTAACAATATTTTAGTAAAAGTTTTGTAAGTCCAAAAAAGCATAAAAATTAATAATACATTTCCTGTAATAGTTGAATAAAAAATTATATGTTCTATTGGAGTTTAGGAACAAGTAGGGTTTTTTAGAAAGTACGATTTTCTTGAAAAGTTAAAAATAATAATTTTTTGTCTCTTTGTAACCCACCCCGAAGACGTACTGTATAATTCTGGACTTATGGCATTTCTTCTTCAGTAATTGTTAATACTCAGCCTTTTAAAGTAAGCCAGATAATAAAAGCCACGTTAAGTACCTAATAAAAAACTAAAGAAAATTACAAATTATATGAATTTTTAAGGTTCATCCATTAATTGCGGGAAACCCATAAGCTATAGAAACATCAAGTGGGATATCGTTAGAGAGCTTATGCGTTCCATTTCAAAAAATCGTGTTATTAAGTCAAACACGCTGTATAATACTAAAGTTTAATATTTAATTTATCAAATCATTCTAAAGAACACGCATTTTAGTTAATTTTTGTGAAATTTCGACATCTTAAGTTGTTTTTGTGAATCGTAAGACCACCATAAATACGCATCATTTTTGTAGCAAAAAAATTATTTGTCTTATTTGAAATTTTATACCCATAAATCCTGGCATCAATAATTGTCCCGTAGTTGAGAGTCCTCTATTTCCTCGCTTAAATGGGACACCATGTAGTTTAATATCCGCACACTTATTTAAGAAATAGAAAACAATTTGAAAAGGAAGACAAAAGATTGCAAACGATTGATAGCACTTAGCACACGGCCGGAGTCTGACGCGATGAACCAACGTCACGTATGGTGCAGCCAGAAGCAATTCCTCCGCTGGAAAATCTCGAAGTAGACCGCAGAATCGATCTCCCACCCAGCTTATAAAAGGAACTGCCGAGACTTACCGTTTACAAGACCGACTGGAGACTAGAAACTACTACGAAACTATATTCATTATCCTTGTAAATATTTTGTACATATATTTTTAACAAATTTGATCTGTAAGTAGCTAAATTAACAGTTTATTTTAATCTGTTTCTGTTTAATAATTTATCATCGCTTAGCAATGGAGAACCTAACCCTTCTTCGACAAAGAGCTACGAGTATTGGCGACGATTACATGCCCTACCAACCCTATTCGGGTTTAGCTGGTACCACAAGAGTAAAAGGCACATTTGCATTTACTGTTGCACAAAGGGAGATTGGTATCGCTGCAAGGTAACACGTTATCTAGTACTATTAGCTTGCAAATCAGCCGAGAAACCACTTAGCTGTAACATAAAAGGTCGTTACGTTTTTGTGGTGCTGTATACGCAATAAAACTGAATTATGTATCAAAAATGCTGTATATTGTTACGAATGCGTACCCAAATCTATCAAATTTAGAGGGAAATATTTCTATTAGCTTACATTTCTCTCCATAAGCGACAAAATGCGACAAGGATAATTACAAACAAAACCATGGTTACGCAATCAAATGCTCTGTAAGATAGTGTGAAATGGGTTACAAGAAAGTATCATGAGAAGCTCGTTCTTCGGGATTTCGTACCTACCTAGCCAAAATCAGAATTATTCCTAGGTTAAATAACTGAATTTATAGATGTCTCGATGGAAGGTGCAACATCCAAGTAGTTATAATAGAAGTTCTTGCCAATTTGATTTGCTACATCTGACATAAATTTTTATGCATCTAGGATTTCTTTATAAAATTTTGTAAACTAGGTAGGTACTAGTTTTTTGTAAGAAAAGTTTGATGACAGTAATTGATTTAATGGAATCCACAGAATTCAAAAACTTGATTAAAAAGGAAGAACTGCCTAGGTATATGGAAATTTTCGGTATAACAAAAATGCCTGAGATGCTCTACCACTTTCAATCGATAGAGTACCTATCAGCCAAAACCTTGATCATCAAGTTTTTGATTCATGAGTTTAAATGGCTTCCAAAAATATCCACTTCGAAAACGTGTATTCACGGAAAATTCTGCGACGATTATACGTATCCGAAACTAAACCTGAAGGATAGGTACCTACATGCAATAGCGATGCAACGTTGCCAGCGATCTATCAATTATGTGCCCGTGGTTGGAGACACCAATATTTGGGTAAGAAGTGATCTATGATTTGAAAACATTTTTAGGCAAGATATCAATTTTAGCTTGTTGATAATGTGCTTCAGAGAGTTTCTGGAAGTTCATAATAGAACAAAAGTGAGAACGTTTTCCCTACTATTAAATTAATTTAGTTACTGCTTCGTCCTAAATCTGCTTTAATCGTCCACATTTTTCAGCATAAACCTACAGTAGGTTCAAACACTTTATCTCTATTAGTTTGAATTAAGTAGATATAAATCACTTTTTAATACATTTTAGTACCTGAGAATTTAACTTCTCTGCTCAGCCGTATTAGAGCGATGTCATTAAATCTATTCACACTCTCAGTGTCATAGTCTGGATGTGGAATACTTTCTTCTATTTCCAAATCGACAGGTGGATCGTTGCAATCCTGATATCCATTCTCGTTAACGCAATCTTCATCAGAATCTATGTTCCATTCCCCTAGACGCACACGATGTCTGAAACAAGGATTTATTAAAACGCGCTTAAAATGTTGCCTTAAAAGTTTTATTACATTGTTCCCACTTTTCGTAAAATTGGGCCCGTAACACAGTGGGCTGCTGTCAGAACATATCTAGAAGATATTAGTGTGCCTCCACATGCAAAGTGTTTTTCACCATTCCGCTGGTATTGTATTAGAGCCATCCAAGGAAATTCGTCGATTTGGGTCACCTCTCCATCAAGGATTCTGTTACCTCCCTATACATTAATACATAATGAATGTAATATTGTAAGTAAGACATGAAAAATATAATATAGAAAGATGAGAAGACGAGAAGAAGAAACAGAAATGAGAAACGAGGACTACCAAGGCTAAAACGTTGCTGTCTCTTTGCTTTTATTCTCGGACGTCACTGGTAGTATGACGTATCTTTTTACTCTCGGACGCCACTAGTATAATGACGTATCTTAATCCTCAGCGGTGCTTCTGGATTCGGGCACTTAGATATACAGCTGTATCCCTCGGTATCACGTATTGGGACACAGTGTATATCTACGGGGATCTGGTCGTTCGCTTATGGACAAATTCTTTCGTTGTATCTGGTCGGTATGAGACTTATTCGTTGCTACCCTTAGCTTTCAGTCGCAGAAAGGGCTGGGTTCTTTTACTATTGCTAAACGATGGTTAAAATAACAACACATAAGAAAATTATATCGGGACTCTATTACTTTAGCTATTTACAAGATAAATGAAAAGAATAAACAATATTTACAACCAAATCGGTATTTACATGAAATTAAATCTGTTTTCGGTTTATAAAATTGAATCGGATTTCGCAGTGTCTCCTGAGTGTACGCACCACGGGCTCGTCGTATGATCAGACTGAATTATTATTGGTTTCCCGGAGTTTACGTGGCCGCACCGAGATGCACTCCTTAGCTGGGTTTCGGTAGGTGATTTTCGTGGTAGCACCAGAGGGCCGGACGACCAGGTACTAAATTTCTTCTCGGGATCCTCCACTTTTATAAGCGGAGAGTGGGGCCTAGCTTCGGCGGTTCACTTCCAGATTTATAGCGGGGGGAGTTGTGCTGGATGAAAATATATGACGTCACATTGGTGCCGGGCGCAACTACAATCCATCTCGCTTGACTGTTGTCTCGTATGACGTGCTCTTGCTTCTCCCAACTGTGTTGGCGAACACAGATGACGTACCTAACTTCTGGATCGCGGCGTGGCGTCAGAACGTCCAAAGTAAACACTAATCAATTTTGATTATCCAATGTGTTTACTTTTGCAACGTTACAAGGAAAGACAAATATAAAGGAGATAATGGTACAAAATGTAGAGGTTAAAAAGGAAGAAAGCGTAGGATGTAGAACGAGGCATGGATTTACGCAACGGTGAATGTTCACTGTTCACAGTGGATTACTTAATATAACAAGTAAGATAAGATGAGAGGAGGGGTTCCTGGAGAAATAGAAAGAAGGGGCAATTTATTGTCCCAACACGCAAGAAACAAGATGCAGGGATAATTGGAAAGTAATGTTACTGGATACAGCATATAAAATTTACGCTATGATCCTAGACGCAGTGAAAGAAAAGAAAGTTTTGACTGGCGGGTAAGTATGTTTTAGAAGAGATATAATTGAAGTGCCACAACAGTTGATAGGAAATATTGAGCAAGTATACAGAACAGTAATAGGAAAAGTCCAAATTAATGGGAATACGTCAGGAACATTCCATATGGAAAAAGGAGTGAAGCAAGGAGACTCCTTGAGCCCACTGCTATTTATTATAATAATGGACAGAATTAATAAAAATTCAGACTTAAATACGCCAAGAACGCTAGTGGGATATAGAAAACTGAACCCAGTGTATATCAGAAGTTTAATGTATGCAGATGACAAAGTGCTAGTGGCAGACACACCGGGAAAAATGCAGTAATTAATAGACACATGGACAGTGGAAGTGGAAAAAATGCAAATGGAGATGAATATAAATAAGAGCAGAGTAATGGTAATAAACAGACAATTAGAAAGAATGGTCCAGAATATTAAATGTAAGAATGTACCCCCAGAGGTAGTCACTACGTATGAATATTTAGGGAGTATAATAACGGAGGATGGAGGAATAGACACGGAAATAAATAACAGAAGAAACAAAGCAAATAGAATATATTACTCGTTAAATAATGCAATCTTGGGAAAAAAGGAAATATCAGAGAGCATCAAATTGAAAATATACAATCAAGTGGCTCTGCCATCACTAATGTATGCCAGCGAAACATGGACGACACAGAGGAAACATGAACAACAACTGACAGCATCGGAAATGAAATTTCTCAGGAAGATTAAAAATGTAACAAAGAGAGATCGAATTAGAAATGAAGTTATAAGAGAACAAACAAAGCAGGAGAGTATAGTGACAAAAATAGAAAATAAACAACTACAATGGTATGGACATATAGAAAGAATGAGCCAACAGAGACTAGTAAAAGTGATACATGATGCAGGGGTAGGCAGGGGAAAGAAGAGAGGCAGGCCTAAGAAAACATGGAAGAACAGAATTGAGGAAATTGGAAACAGCAGGGGAAAATCGCTGCCAGAGATGAGTATAATGGCCTTAAACAGGAAGAAGTGGGATAGATGGATAAAAGACAACCAGACCTAAAATCCGACGCCGAAAGGCAAAAGGAGAAGTGTAGAAGAAGAAGAAGAAGAAGAAGTATACTTATTTCAATTACTTGGTTTTGCGGAGAGACTCGAAAAGCTGGAAATTACAAACGAGTTATATTTTAAATGCATGATACGACTAAAGAGACACCCCAGGATATTTTGTGTTAGACAAAACTAAACTGGAAAACGTGAACGGAGTATTTAAAAGCAAAGAAAAAATTTTAAAGGGAACAAGTCAAGCTGGTATCAGAATAGCTCTTCGAAGTGGGAGATAAAAAGGAAAAAAGTGTTATGAAAGAAATTAGTACACTTCAGAGAAAACATGAGGCGATTTATGTTCCACGGTGATGGAAATGATGAGCAGGAATAAAGACTTGCTAATGCAGGAGCAGCGATGAATGCTGAAAATGCAAGGTATAAACCAAAATATAAGGAAATAATGACATAAGAGCTGCCATGATAATTCAAAAAACGGAAAATACGGAAGACAGAAAATATTAGTGGAGTTTTGATTCGGGAATGAGGAAGAGGCAAGAGGATATAATTTGTCCTCTTGCCTCATCCTTATTCTATGATAAAGAATAAGGATGAGACCACAGAGGGAGTAAGCATATGGCAACATTCCAGAAGCAATGAATGCTTCATAATATTTGGTGGGGAGAGAGGAGCAGTACACGTTTTTTTCATGGCATTGTCGTTCGGGCAGCGCGCTTGGCGGGAACCTACTATGCGTCACAAGTTGATTCACAAAACTTTATATTTTTGCAGGGGAAATGGACTATTTCAGTGGGAGCATGTCGTGGTTAATACGAAGCTAGCGATCACATTAAATGGTGCCCACTCACTTACAGGCCGCGGGCCAGCCCCGGACCGTCCGACTTGCCCGAAGGGCTGAACTGATGTAATTCACACATTATACAGTTTTCCTGTCAGTCCCGTGCGGTCGCCAGATGTCGAACAGTACAGAATGAAAATCGGCGTGATGATTCTATACAGGTTGTCCTGTAAGGAATGGGTCATACTTCAAATCTAGCTTCCCTGAATCAAAAGAAACCGATTTGAGCTCATTTTGTTATATTACAATTCCGCTTCCTTAAAAAAGTTATGGGAATTCGAAGAACAATGACCTTTTTAATTTTTTTCCTTATTTCTAGCGCACTGTCTTGTGTTTGGCGCCTACCGTGATTAAAATGTACTTAAAACTGAGGCCGGAACGTGTAACGATGCAAAAGAAAATGCAACAATTATTCAAATAAATGAATAGTCATAGATGTTCGCAACGCACGCAGCAGTCACCCTTCCATACCTCCTACCACTGGCTCCTCGATAACACTGAACGCGCAGGGATCTGGACAGGGACTGACAGGACTTTCCTCGCACTGCTCAAGCATAGCAGTACAATTCGGGGTGACTCCGAAGACGATCACGTTTATTAAATTAAACGATGACTATCGTACCGCCGATATAATTGTTACATACTTGATATTTACCAACCGAAACCGCCGCCAGTGTGTCATCGTAAGACCTAAGGTTTTACAGAAACGACTACTAACTTGGAGGTGGACCTAAACATACGTGAGGGGGCATTTTCCAATAATACGTAAAAGTAGGTAATTGATTAGAGCTAGTCGAAAGGCAAACTTCATTTATTACACTCCTAAAC
Source organism: Xestobium rufovillosum (assembly GCA_963966045.1). Classification (NCBI taxonomy): domain Eukaryota; kingdom Metazoa; phylum Arthropoda; class Insecta; order Coleoptera; family Ptinidae; genus Xestobium; species Xestobium rufovillosum. The sequence continues at coordinate 40,137,777 of OZ014494.1, read as the reverse complement.
TGACAGGCAGTGAAATACCGCCACTCATGGGGTTAATTTCCATGCAGAGTTCTTTAGCACATAAATTAATTGCTCTTACACAAACAAACCTTCATCGCTTACACTGAAGGGGATGGTTTCAGTCGCAAGATGGAATAATTCTCTTCTCCGCCCACTCATTAGGGAAAGTTCGTGTCGGAAGGCTCCGTGAGTCCCTCGCCGTTACATTACACCGAAACAGCATTTACTCCCGACGAATAGCCATAGCAGGTGTTACGATTTACATGCGTCCATAGATTTTGGTTGGTGATTTTCCGAACGTGTTCGCCAAGCGCGAAATACGTTATCTGTAACTGTAAGTCACATGTTCCGTATTTAAAGCGATACCGAATTTGACCGCCAGATACTGCTGGCTGTTGCTGTTTTTATTTAAAATTGTCTATATCTTTTTGCTGCACATAAGTTTTTATTTTAACACCGATTTGATGTAAGTATACAGTTAAATTAATAGAATTTGTTTAAATTCATCGTGAGTATTATTTTAGTTTTGCAATAATTTCAGAGAACCCCATCTCCGACTAGAGTTTCAGGTATTTATCGACGACCAGAAATCCCACCGACCGACCGACTGGCCGAAGCAACACCCTGTATAATCACAGCAGGTGACGGAACAGGACAGGTCGTTGTAAACGTCTTCGGTATATGTACCAAGTAGCATTAACTTCAAATGCGTTTTTCTCGAAAACTGTACGTTTCCATAAAACTAGTATGTAATTGTTTAAAATTTGTAGCCAAGAACAAAATTCGACAAAACCAAAAGAAGACGTAAGGTGAAAGTTGGCGCCTTCTATGTTTTACTCAGAAATAAATGTATATTATTGTTTATCTACTCAGAAAACCTTCGTATACCAAGTTTCGCTGAAACAACTTCAAAAGTTTGTGAGACATAACGAAAAATTGAAATAAAAAATTATTCCTGGAAGGTTCATAACTTTTTAAGGAAGTAGAACTTTATTGGTTTAGATAGGTTTCTTTTGACCCAAAGAAGTTAGATTTGAAGCATAGCCTATTCTTTATTGGACACCCTATATAATTTTAGCAGAGTCTACGTCTGAAGGTCTTTCTTTGATCAGCATAGCAATTAGTTTGTTATTGCCGGAAAATGAAATTTACGAGTCAGAAGTTGCGTCTTTACTGGCAGAAAACAAGTTGATAAAAATATGGCGTTTCTGAATGAAGGAGTGACTTCCATCGAAATCCGTTTAACTTTTTTCAATTCTTTCAGAAAAGACAACCGAATATTATTAACTTCTTCTTTACGGTATCCAAGTTTGTAGATAGATTCGCATTTGTGGGACGCGCTCAAGCGAACGTAACCTTGGTGCACTAGGCAATACTCACCTAGTGACCCAACGTGTTCAGGCTCAAATCTCGCCTCGTGTGATTGGCTTTTTGTTGCGTGTCACTGGTGACCGGTCAGCCATTGTATCACAATAACGCCGAGGAACATCTTGAGATACAGCGACTGACTCTCTTTGTCCTTTCTCTCCACTATGGGTAAGGCAAAGAAGATAGAGAATGTGGGTAAGAGGAGATTATTTTAAGCGAATGTATGCACATAAAGATTTGTTTGTTTAAACAACGCAAGTGCTTGTATCATCAGAATGTACCTATGTACATGTAGGCACATGTTGCACATGTTGTAACTTGGTTTACAGCTTGCGTATGTTGTAAGTACTGTTACAATCATAAGTATATATGGACGAGCAGAAAGGAGGGCGTGTAGGTCGCCGATAGCTCAGTCGGGGAGCGCGAGGGCGTCGGTGCGCGGGGACCGGGTTCGTCTCCCGGTCGGCGGCGGCAAGTTTGTGCCGTCTAACATTTCAGAAGTGGGATAGAGGAGCACGACGGGTGGAGTCCACAAGAGGTGCGTTGTGTGTAGCAGGTTCGCGAAGCGTGCGCTGAAAGTAGCCAGTGACTGGGGTAGCCGAGGACGGCTAGCTTGTCAGGACGGGCCGAACTATTACAATAATAAGTATATATGGACGAGCAGAAAGGAGGGCGTGTAGGTCGCCGATAGCTCAGTCTGGGAGCGCGAGGACGGCTAGCTTGTCAGGACGGGCCGAACTATTACAATAATAAGTATATATGGACGAGCAGAAAGGAGGGCGTGTAGGTCGCCGATAGCTCAGTCTGGGAGCGCGAGGGTTTCGAAGCGCGGGGACCCGGGTTCGAGTCCCTGTCGGCGGCGGCAAGTTTTGCGCCGTCTAACAGTACATTACCAAAAATTTCCGAATTATAGTGAACGTACACTTACGGCATGTCATAGAAAAGCTGGGAGTAGAACCCTAGATAAGAGAATTCATATATTATCCAATTATTTGACACGTTTGTAAAATTATTGCAATCTGCAATGTATATAAAAGTTAGAATAAATCAGTGGGAAGATGTAATCTTGTAAATCGCTGGGCTGACCGTATCGATGAAGTCTCTAGTTTGCTGCGTTTAAGCTCTTCTTGTGAATTTTAGCCAACATTCTCACTTTTTAATGTCTCTCCTGTCCGGCACTCTCAGAAAGTTTTTTATTGCCTAAGGATAACTTGAAAAATTGCGAAAAAAGGTTACTTGTACCATAACAGCGCTAACGAAGCTGTTGGGGCAAAGTTCTGATGTCACATGAAAGACCGTATACGAATGTTTCGCATTTCTCAAACATAATTCAAGATACTCTTAAGAGACTATGACGTCACTGAAATGTAAATCGCTGTTATTTAATGCTGTTACGGATTTAGCCTTCCGAGAAAACTTCATATGTTATGTTTAATGATTGTAATATGGTAATCAATGCAAAGCAGTTCAGGCAATGCAATGTGATGTAAGTTCAGTAATCTCAGTATGCTCTTAAAAAAATCAGCATTTTATCATAAACGCCACTTATACTGTGGGTGAGTAAAATTAGTCTTAAACTTACTACTTACCTATCTATGGGTCATTTAAATGCCGAGTTTAATACGAAGTATAGCATAATACGATATATCAAGGCGAAAGAAATTTTCGGTATGTTCTAGCAAAACCTGAGACGATTTCTGGATGGTTTACAGGTCAAAAATTATATACTAGACTGAACGAATCACGAATCCTGCTATGTATTTATATTATTCTTAGGTGAAGAACTACAGAGTCTGTTAAAAGAGCTAAAAGTTGCAATCTAGTAGTAACCAACTTAAACCTCCTTTCGAATTTTAAAAAATTGCATGGCTTTCTACATATCGCTTTGTCAATAACTTGGTTATTAACAAATTTGGAAGGCGTTCGTACGTAAAAGGACGTTGTGCATCGTACCGTGCCATTTATGGCGATACAGTGCAAGTTTTCGTTCTTGCATAGGGAGAGTAAACTTTTTTATGACAGCCATATTTATTTCTATCGTTGACGTTTATGCGACATTATTGTTTTTTTATTTTTGAAATCGAAACCCAAATAATGAAGTTACACAGAAAAACATCTTTAGCATGTTTAATCTCATCATCCACCAAGCTGTTGCCATTCAAAAAAATATCGAAGTTGCCATCACGCGTCAAACGTCAAATTTGTATTTACTTGTCAAAAAATCTTGTATGTATTATACGTTTCTATAGCAAAGTTCGTTCCAAGGACTACTCCCAGTGTACATTATTTCCTAAATAAACCTGCTATTCCACTCTCGAATTATGGCTATTATTAACTTGGATTAATTAAAACACTCGCAGCTAGCGCTTTAAGCTTTAATCCTAGTTAATAATAGCTACCATAACATACTATTGTAACTGTATTATTAGTTTTATTTGTTTGTAGACGGGACGTAGAAAGAAGCCCTCAGAAGTATTGTTAGGGAATATCCCGAGAGAAGGCGACCTTACATCTCGCAATTTGGAAAATTTGCCCTGCAAGTTCCCAAATATTAACATTTTTCACCGAATGCCAAAAAACCACACGGACTCAATGAGATGACTGAGATTAATATGTTCACACTTTCCGGAACACCATTTATGCTAATAATATTGCGCAAATTTTCTCTAAACACGGACCCACAGACCCACACGATGTTCTCGGATCTTACAGACACGCAGTTCTTCTTCTTCGATTCGAAGTACACCAGCGCCAACTTCAATCACAATCCCGTGCATCTTCAAGCAATCCCGATCTAGTACCACTTCATTCATAACGTCAACTACAAGAACTCTCTGCCGAATAGAGACGCCTTCTATCACCATGTCGATTTCTGCCTCCCCATATACAGGGCCTGTCTCGACGGTAGCAGTAACCAATTGAATCTTCTTTTTGATCCGGCGAATTCTCCATTCAGATACATCTTTTCTAACTATTGTGTCACTGGCTCATCCATCAATGGTAATTTCGATTTTCCTGCCATCAATAATCCCCTCAATCATCAATCTTGACAAATTCACATCTTGTACGGGGGATTGGTAAAATTGGACCAGTTTTCGCCCCCGAAAACTGGTCGACTTTAGTGTCCCTGGTGCCCGGAGGTACTAGCCTCGTGCTCGTTCCGTCTGGATGTATTTCAACACCAGTTAAGGAGATGGCCTTCCTCATTACAATTCAGCATCGTAAGAAGTTCTTCCTTTCTTGTCATCCGCTACGAGTCCCATAGGGCATCTGCGCGTGACGTCACAAATCCCAAGGTCGTTGCTTGGAGGATAAACAGAATCTTAACCTCAATATACTTCTCATGTGCTTCTCATGTTTGCGTTTGGAGTTTTGGTCATTTTTCACTATTTTCAAGCTGAAATGCCAAGCTTTTGCATGGTAGTAGACTGCCGGAGTAACACATTTAAAGGCAAATTAAATTTTTATCGAATACCCTCCATCTGAATTTGATAATCATAAACGAATTAATACTTTTGCTTTAGAGCGGCGAAATGCTTGGATTAATAACCTAAAAAGAGACGATCTAACCGATTCCAAAATAAAATATGAGAGAATGTGTTCAAAACATTTTGTTTCTGGTAGGTATTAATTGATATTTTAAGCAATCCGTTTCTTTAGGAAAGCCTGCGAAATTATCTGATAGAACCAATCCTGACTGGGTTCCTTCAGTACCTACTTATGGGATACAGTTCCACAAAATTTCCGAAAGCCTCAAGTAAAGATAGATATGATAGATTGTCAAGAAAAAAACATCTCTGAATCTTTGGTAGTGAACTATGGCTCGATATCGCATGAAATAATGCTTGCTTTTGCTTTTACCATTGAGCAATGCTTGTGCATTGTTTTTCAGGAGAATCCAATTTTATTTGCAGAGGTCGAGGGCTTTTTGATTTTATTTTGCATGTTATTGCCTTTAATTTTGGTTTATTATTTTAGCAAGTAGATGTATTATCACCACCAATATCATCACAAGTAAAGATACGGGTGAATTAACTGACATCCCTACAGACTTAAATTATCAAATTGAAATTGAAAAATCAAAGAAAGGCATTTTAGAAAGAGACAAAAATGTTGCTTTACAAACTTTAGTCAACAAATTGGAGTTCTATACTTTTTCACCACGATCTTCTTGACCTAACCACGCCTATTTGTATGCTTCCAATCCTTTGAAGGCTTTGAAATCATCATGCGTGTATGCACTTTTCTCCTACACAAAATAATTTACTACATCAGGATACAATGCACATGTGGAAACTTTTCGGTTACCTATTAGTGCTGTACGTCAGATCCGGATCGTTTTCAAATCCGGATTAGATCCGGATCTGATCCGGATTTATCAGACAGCGAAATCCGTATCCGGATCGATCCGGATTTGGGTAAGTGATATCCGGATCTCGGACCCGGATCTTGGAGCCGGATCTCGGATTTGGAATCCTTTTCGCTGGGCTGGTGCTGTTATTTCCTTATTTGAGTTCCAGTGGGTAGCGTCGGCATTAGAAGCTGCATCAAAGAACAAAGGAAAGCCGACTTTTTGGTCGGTGGCTGTATCAGCTTTGTGGCGGCTTTTTCTATCTATCACATAAATGATAGCGGTGAAATTTTGAGTGCGTTTTTTATTGTTGTTTGGCAAATGTTTTGGAAGTTATTTTTTATGAAATAATAACGTCCCGTTTTGTATCAAAATGTAAAAAAAATGCTTCATTGCAATATGTACTAGGTACCGTGAGACACCCTGGTTCCATTTAAAAATTCTTATTCCCAAACTTTCGAAATTTTAAATTTAGTTGATGATTTGAATCCCAAATTGACGTTTTTTGTTTAATCATTGCTATCTAGATACAAAATCCAATTTTCAGTTAAAAATTATTTAAGTTAAATTTTTTGTCTAAAGCACACCAAATTTCAAATTAATAGGTACCTTAAGGAACAAAAATGATATAGGGAAGAGCCTGATTTCTTGGTCACCCGGCATATTGATCGTGTGTAGGCCCCTTTAATATATTTAAGGTACATATATTTTTTAAGACAATATTAGGATATAAGGGCATATTTGTTTTTAGAATGAAATTAATTTTTTGTTGCAAATTTTATCTCTATTACACCTATTTCCCAATGCACTTTCTATTTTCTTCATTTTTATTAAGTAATAACTATACTGTCTTCAGAAAACAACAATTTTTAGAACCAGATAGCGAGATCCGGATCTGACACCAGGATCCGAATCCAAGATCCGGATTCAAGATCCGGATCCAAGATCCTAATCCCGAGATCCGATATCCGGATCTTATAATAAAATCCGGATCCGGATATATCCGGATCCGGGTTTTTTCTAAACGGATCCGGATCCGTCAAAATTTATGGATCCGTACAGCACTATTACCTATGGTACTGCATACTTCCAATTTCACCGTAGAAGGGACCACGCCGATTGTACCAACCTTTTCTCTATACCGATATGCATTCTCAGCGTCTAACGTGTTATTATACACGATAGTAAAATATAAAATACATAAACTCACTAAAAACTGAAATAACAAACTTCATAAAACACAGCGCCAGCAAGGTTATGTCTCCGGTATGTTTTTCCTCCAAGCCCACGCCCATTTTGGTCACGTGCCGCAGATGCTTTATTATTGTTATTTTCCGTCCTTCTGCCCTGTTTCTGCACTGCTCTTCACAATCCTTTCCATTAGGTTTTTGTTTGTTTCTTCCTCCGTATGCAGCTGTCGCACCTTGGAGCGCCCCCTAGATGTTTTTTTCGAAGCATCATACTTCAAGGCGCACTCCAAAGTGTCTGCCAAGGCTTTATGTCTGTCTAGCTAGTTTCAGTGCCATCTTCGCCTCACTGTCACGCAGTCCCTCGATAAAGTTTTCCATAGCTAAGCTCTACAAGAACTCCTCCGTGACTGTTGGGTAAGCCAACCGGACCAAACGGACAACGTCGGCTTCAAACTCTTGCAGGGTCTCGTTGGGACGTTGAGACCTACCCTTAATTTTAAATATTTCTATAAAATAGTCACTGTTAAATAAAATTGTGTTAAAACTGGTGTCAGAAGTGCAATTTGGGAGCCAAGAAGAGTGAAGAACGTCGTGGAAGGCTGCGGAAGTTTGAAGAATTTCCCGGAAGTCTAGTTAAGTGAGAATTTCGACGTTTTTGGACTTCATAGTGACTGAGAGTGATTTGAGACTTGTGTTTGTAATTGTAAGTACTTATGTCGATAACAAGAAGTACAGCAGCGGTGGAGCAGCAACTTCAAGCTTTTATGGAGTTAATGAAGAATAATCTAGACGAAATAAGAAACAGCCAAAAAGCAAGACATATTTTAATTTTTACGTTAGTGGGCATAAATAATGGATCAATTCCTTAGCGAGATAAATGATCTAATACATCGAAATCGATCCCCTGGAAAATTCACTCATGGATGCCAGGCTATTATTATTATTATCATCGGTCCGTCGCATTAGCCGTGCGGTCATTGAAGTTGCTTAGCAATTACTGTATTAGTATTGGAAACATTAGACTAGGCGTTACCTCTAATAGTTTAAAATAGAAAAGCCCTTCTAAGCAAGGTGAAAAGTGAGTCGGTAGCGCGTTATAAAAGAGAGGTATTCTAGCGATACGCATCATAGGTTGTAACGCCAGATAAATAACGTGAGTCGTGCCAGCGGCAACCAATTTGCATGTATAGAGATACATTACTGAGAATTAGAAATTCGTTCTAAAATACATCATCATCATAAGGTTCTCAGTCCGAAGACTGGTTGGACGCGTATCTCCATTCTTTTCTCACCTGAGCTAACCTACGCATTTCCCTAAAAGTAGAACATCGTACATCCCTAACTATTTGAGAGCAGTAGTCTAAAATACATGAATAGAACTTTATTTAGTGAAAATATTGTATTAAAGAAAAATAAATAAATAACACGTCAGGAAATAATATGAAAGATAAATCTATTGGGATTTTTTATACAGTGTTTACCAAAGTTCGCATCATATATAATTTTGTTTTAAATTAATTTAGGAAAGTTCTTAGGTCAGTCGCGTTTTTGTTCCCAAATAAAGACTAGAAACGCGCTACGAAACCACAAGCGTTGTTGAGTAAATTTTATATCTGCCAGGACTAAAATTTTCCTTTCAAAATATTCGGAAATAGAAATTTATAAAAAATTGACAAGTAATGAAATGAAAAGAAGTTATTTCCAAAGCTTTTTTACGATGAAATTTCACTGAAATTTTGTTTCATTCTATTTAGAAAAGTAAGAAAATTCTATGATTCGATTTCATCTTCAGTGCAAGTAAAACGCTTTAAAACAAAACTACTTATCTCAAATACAACAATCAGTATTAATCTGAATAAGCATTGGAGATGAAAATCTTGTAACGCAGTCGAATACGCGCCTGCATGCGCTAATGCATAAAAGCAAAAGGCCGGACACGACTGCTCCTGTCTATTTATGCGCCTCAGCAGAGTAAGTATAGGCAGCTTTGATGGCGTCTATTAATTACCTCTCTTTTATAGCGTGGTAAGTTGCAGGAAAAGTCGACAAAACAAAACCCACTTCGTCACATTGTTTAAATGTCCATTAATGGCCTAAGTTCTGTCTTATTTTTTACGATGTTATTCGCGATTAATTTTTTTGCAATTATAGGTACAAGAACTCGTGTCAAGTGTAGTGGAAAGTCTACTGGTGACAATTAAATTGCGTGAGCACGTCTGATATGACACAGAGTCACTTATCTTAACTTAAAGTAAAACGACACCCTTATGTTCTCACTACATGGTGTTCCTAAAAGGTCTGTATATGTTTTTTTAATAACAAAAGATTAAATTAAACGACGGGCATTAAATTTGGAATGTGAATCCGTACAGGAAAAAGGTGTTTTTTGGCATCATTTTTTGGTAGAGGGTGTAATCTAAATGGTCGAAAGTTGATCATCCACAAGTAAAGAAGCTCATATTTCTTAACGGTTTGGTCAATAGCTTTAAAACTTTTTGTACAGACAGACACTCTTATTTTAAACATTTCTTGTCTCTTTTTAGATTTCGATATCTGGCATAGTTTAGCCAGAAAAGTCATTGTCTCTCTGCCTGCCTGCATGTCTGTCTGTCTGTTTGTCTGTCCGTCCGTCCGTCCGTCCGTACGCCCAACGAGTTTTCAAGTATGGTATTTATGCTTTTTACTCGTAATGATAGTGAATATTAACAAAACTGGAGTAAATTCCTTAGGCGGAGAGCTTAACAGGTACTTTTATGTCATAAAATATGGTTGAACCAACCTGAAAACCACAAGTTTCTCTATTTGGGAGTAAATTACTTTGTCGATTTCCATGTCCTTTATTTGTCGTTCTTCTACGCGTAGGTAGTGTGGTACTGGACATGTATGAAGATGTAGATCCACAACAGACTAATGGGTCTCGTTCATAACCACACTGTGACTCTCGTAAGAAGCGAATTTGATCGGGACTTCTGTTTTGTAGAGCATTAAAGAGAATAGCACAATCATATATAGACTTGCATTGGGCGCTTTCTCCGTTCGGTGTTTTACAACCTCTGGAATATTCTGAAATTACAAATTAATGAGCAGTTTTTATTTTTTTCATAAGTTTCCTACCAACACAAATAAAATAATTGACTTTAACAACACAAATAGAATTGCTTTTGTAGCATAAAGGAGAGGGTAATTTTTTAAAACTATTAACATGCTCAGATTTGCGGATGATATAGCAGTGTTAGCATCTAGCAAAGAAGAATTAGGAGCGGCTTTGAATGAAATGGAAGCAGTTTTGACACGGGGCTACGGCATGAAAATCAATAAAAAGAAAACTAAAATTTTGGTATGTAGATGGAGTGAAAATAGAACTAAAATTGAAATACAAATAGGAAATGAGAAGATAGAGGAGGTCGCAGATTTCTGCTACTTAGGAAGTAAAATAACCCAAGACGGTAGGAGCACTAAAGATATAAAACAAAGAATGGCGCAGGGCCGAGTTGCGTTTAACAAAAAGAAACAACTGTTATGTTCGAGAACGGTTAATATAGAGACTAGGAAGAGACTCTTAAAGTCGTATGTATGGAGTACGGCATTATACGGGTGCGAAACTTGGACAATAGGAGAAGCGGATAGAAAAAGAGTAGAAGCGTTTGAACTGTGGTGTTACAGACGCATGATGAAGATACCGTGGATAGATAAGGTTAGCAATAGGGAAGTATTAGAAAGAGTTGGGGAAAGGCGAAAGGTATGGAAAACAATAAAGAGTAGGAGAGATAGGATGGTAGGACACCTTCTAAGACACGAAGGAATAGTTCGCGACATACTAGAGTCAGAGATAGGAATAAAAAGAGGCAGGGGTAGGCCTAGATTAGACTACTGCTCTCAAATAGTTAGGGATGTAGGATGTTCTACTTTTAGGGAAATGCGTAGGTTAGCTCAGGATAGAAAAGAATGGAGGTACGCGTCCAACCAGTCTTCGGACTGAGAACCTTATGATGATTGGTAGGCACTAAAATCACCCATATCCAACAGTGACAATTTTTCTCTTACACAGCTGATCTAGTCTCAACGCCTCATCATCATCATAAAGTTCCAGTCCTGAGCGATCCTACTCATTTCCATAAAAGTGGAACATCCTACAACCCCAACTATTTGAGAGCAGTAATCCGATCTGGGACTGCCCCTACCTCTTTTTTCCTATCTCCGATTCTAGTATGTAGCTACATGACCCTTCCATGTCTTAATAATCTGTGCTGGCGCCGTGTGAGACGGACAGTGGGAAACGATATACCTACAATCTCAAATATGAGTGCTTAAAGCAACCTGCATGCTGCAATGCACTCACAACTCCATTTTTGCAATTATTAGTTACACTCACGTCCGTGGTTGCTTCTTGATGCAATGCATCAGGACTCAAAGTCAATTCAGTCTTAGTCGGCGAGCAGTCGACCAAGACCGTCGATTCAAATTTCAACGTACGCAGATTTGTAAATAGTAATTATTTATGTAGTTAATACTTGTATGATAGGTTATTAAGTTGTAGGTACGAAAGGACAATCTCCTATGAAGATTAGGAGCAGAAAATTTGATTTTGTATATATAATTTTGTAATTTGTACCTACTACGAAAACATTATTATTTTTTTTTAATATTATCATTCATACATTACGTTATGTACTATTTTTATACTCAAAATAGAGATGTGCGCTCCTCTCTGCATCTTATTAAAATATAATTCAAGAAAATATATGTCAACCACTGACCTTCAAATTTAACAAACTTCTTTTAAATTAATTTTAGAACAAGAAATGTAAACCAATGTACTTTGAATTATCAATAAAATGTTGTTAAACATTTACATGATTAACTTTCTAGGGCATGACGTATTTAAGTAAATTCCCACATTTTGAATTGCAAAGTAAACAAAATAAGTTTTAATTATTATACACATTATTGTTGTTCACTAAAGGAAAAGGCTAAGGTTCAAGGGCAAAACTACATGCAATACATGTTTGTAAAGTCAGATATCTTACGCTGGTAATATTGCCAAATAATATATTTAAATGTGGAAAAATACTCACGAGATTCCGCTACGTGCAAGAGAAAACCACAAATACAAATCGCACTCAACACTTTCGGCAATTTATTTTTTATGCCCATTATTACAACAATCTTCCTTCTCCGAATGATATCGTCTTACTGAGAGAATCTTTACTTAATCACTTACTGACCACGAGCTGTTTGTAAGAATTTCATTAGGCCTTGTCCAGGGGCGGTATTTCCAGTTGATATTTCTTCGAAGCAAACGATTTCCATTAAACAGCAAAACAGGCTTACACTGCACTTGTAGGATTGTAATCTACATATCAGCATTGAAGGTACCAATTTCAATAACTGAATTTACGCCGAATGTATTTTCATAATTAATCATTAATTTAACGTAATAAGTTTGTTTAATACCTAATTAATTTAAATGTGAACGTCTGTGAAATAAGTGATTTCTAACAAATGGGCATTAAATTTTCACCATAACTATTTATTTAAATCCTAAGCCACAATTACTGCACTAATTGTATCGTTTGAAAATTAATGGAAATTCATTTCTTACTGTCGGAGATTTAAATCGTTAATCTGCGTTACCGTACCAATTTAACTCGACAATAAGAATTCCAGTAACGCAGTGGCTCATCGGCGGCTTGAGTCTGAAGACTGAATTCAATGTGTCTCTCGGCGGTAGTATGGGTTCGATTCCCAGTAGGAGGAGAATGAAGGCACTACTTGACTAGAGCGGTCATTGCACAGACAAATATTTCTATAGAAGTAACTGGATTAATAATAAAGCATTTATTCTCTTGAACATACAAATGATATATATAGGTAATGTTGAGTATGTGTGCAGAAAGAGCCAATATTCAAATGCAAGGAAAATTTCCCACATTTGTTCTTCCATATGGCATAACACTATATATTATATATTATATTCGTAAATGAGGAGTATACCGAAACACTATACAATTAGTGATTTATTTTACAATTACAGTGCCCATAGGGCCTGATCCAAAAAGAGAAAAAATACATAACTGCAAAGAAACAAGAAAAATAAAGATTGATGCTCTACTGTTAGAAACTGAATGACACAAAGACGAATGAGAATGAAAATTGAAAGATTTAAATTATATTTTAAATGTAATGCTAATTTTTCCCGCGTGCAGCATGTTCATCAATTGATGTATTTGTTTTGCTGCAATGCACTCACACTTCATCACCAAATTTATTACTTTCGCAGCTGTGTAAGAAAATGATCCCTGAAACTGAGCAGTTCGGTGTAGTAGAAGTATCGTTACCAAACTTTTTGACCTAGTATTAAGTTGATGAACCTCCGCCCTAACCAGAATTTTCTGTGACAGATATATGTAGGAGAACCATTTTCTAATAATAATTATTAAATTATTTAAGGCATATTTTAGAGTAATGGAGAAATCTACGATCCCTAATGGTCAACCACCGAAGCACTCCCAGACGACCCTTCAGCGAGTCGCGCGTTCTCAAATCAAAAATTAAACGTATACATGAATTTTGAACTTTTGCAGCTCGTTAGACACGGTCCAAAAACAGAGTCACAATAATTTAAGTGTGATAAAACTAGAGATTCACAAAGAGTTACTTTCGAACGAATGTAATGACGATTATAATAGATAACTTTCAAATTAGCATAAGCACTTCTTATTATTCGATTCACATGCGTGTTTAATCTCATATTATCTGAATCAATGTACAAATAAAAATTCTTGACCACCCCAACGACTGATAATTTTAAGTTATCCAACTTTTCATCCAATCTCGCCAGGCATCGCTCTCTAGTATACTTACGCCCGAGAAGCATCACCTGCGACTTGGGTTAAACAGTATTTTTGTGATACCTGATGAAGTGAACAGAGATCCCGGTTTATAAACAAATTTGAGTGGTCTATTTGATCTTCAGAACAAGAATAATAAAGCTGACTATCGTCCGCATAGAAATGTCTCTTGCAGTGTGTTAAACAATAAATATGTATAAAATAGCAAGGGGCCAAGAATTGATCACTGCGGCACACCACTAACCGATGTTAAAGGATTCGAACATTTCTATTTATATCTTACTAATTGCTGCCTGTTCTGTAAATAACTCTTCATCAACCTAACTGCGCCGTCAGCAAAACCTACATTATGAAGCATTGCCAGCATTAAATTATTATTAACTAGATGAACCCGTGGGCTACGCTCCACAACTTTTACGTAGTGGTGAATCGGTGTAGTAATTATACTTAAAACGTAGGTGCATCCCAGGTGCACCACAAAATATTCCCATAGAATATTCTTTTCCTCTTATTTTTGCCTGTCTTCCTCCAATTTCGCTTATTTTCTTTCTTGTTTCTTCTGGGATCCACCTCAGTTTCATTCCTAGCTCAATATTTTCTCTCTCCTTTTCCGTCGCCGATTCATCACCATTGTCATCCTCTTTTGTTCCTATTTCTTCTAGTTTTTTGGATGGGATTGTTTCATTTCTAATAGCTTCTGCCTCATCACATAGTTCATTTTCCTTGCCATTCAAACTCCTCACATTCCATGTTCCTAATTTCCAGATATTATATTCTTCCATCATATCTGTACATGTACCTTTTCCGTTCCGTTTCGTTACCGTAAATCCATTCTCATTGTCTCCCACCGCATTTAAATTTTTCCGTTTTTTGACCCTACTCTGTGTTTCAAGTCAGCTTCGTCCATTCGCTTTGTTTTGTTATTCCATACAAACTTTTCTCCATTTATCATCATTCTTTGGTACCCAATCCTCACCGTTTTGTTCTGTCGCCTTTCTTCATTTGCCAAGTCTCTTATTCTTTTCTGTATTTCTCTTTCTTTCACTGTCAGGTCGTTGTCAACATGAACTCTTTCCTGGATGTTTTTCAACTTATTCTTGTTTCTCATTATTTCCAATTTCTTCTCAAAATTATTCAGTTCGACAATGCACATTGTAGCATTTATTCTCTTTGTACTATAACTATCAGCACTTAGCTCAATTTCTAGATTCTCTCTAAGGAACTCTCCTACATAAGGCTTGTTTACTTCATCATTATCTTTCATTTTGAGACCGTTCATTATGACATTGTTCTTCTTTTGTTTTCTTTCCAAATGCTCTATCCTTTCTTCGAGACAATCCTGATCTTCAAGTTTTGTACGTAATTGTATCAATTCTTGTTTCATAGCTTCGTTTTCCCCTTTCAACGCTATAATTTCTTCCCTGTATTCTCTAACATCGCTTCTCATTTCCTTCATTTCAGTCATTAAGTTTAACATCAGCTGTTTTATTTCCTCCATTTCCGAGTCTTTATTTCTTTTTTCTGGTGTTCTATGGATTTTCTTGCTTCGCTTATATACCTCTTCGGTGTTTTGAACTTGCCTCTTACGTTTGCCTTCGTCCGTAGAGAATTCTTCGCTTTCTGTATCTATGCTACTTTCTTTGCGATCCATATGTAGTTTGGGTTGCCTATACAAGCGGCAAGCGAGCTGCCCTCCAAATCGACCGTTCGGAAGCGCGCAGGTACTTCAACCGTTTTTGCAGTTTCTTTTTTCTTGTTATTTTGTTCAGTTTGTTTCTTAATTTTTACTTATTGCTAACTCAATCTAATTCACAATTTCTCACCGTTATACCAATTACTCCGTTCTACACTTATACACAGGTTGGTCACAATTTCTCGTATGGAATTTAGCGACCCAAAATGTGAGAGGACTGAGTGGAAAAGAAATTGAAATATGTGAAGTCATGGAAGAAGCAGATTTGGATATTCTATCAATCACGGAGACAAAAAAGAAAATGAAGGGATGTGAGGAACTAGAAGGAGGACACCTGATGATATATAGTGGAGTTGACACCACACTACGGGCAAAGGAAGGAGTGGCATGTGTCATTAACAGGAGGAATGTGAACGGAATAAGAGATTGGAAGGGAGTATCGGGAAGGCTGGTAAGAGTAGAAATAGAAAAAGATGGGGAATTGTTTACGATAATAAATACGAACATTGCAATCTTGAATATATTTTGTATAATTTTAGTTTACCACTTCTTGCTCTAGCTCATCAAATAGCAGCGGTGGGGGAAGGGGAACATCTGGTTATGGAGATGCTTGTAACTTCGGTTTGATTTAACCGAATTTAGCAAACTTTAGTCTCGTTGAAAAGAGCTATCTTCCTTTAATCAGATACTTTTATAATTTAAGTCATTTTTGTTCTGTAGTGATCGCTAGAGGGCGTTGTTTGAAAGATCAGCAAACTTTTCAGATTTTCTTGAAAATTTATAATGGAACGGTATAATAATTATAAATTTATTAAAAAGAGGACAAAACAACGAGAGAAACAGTGATATAACCGGAGATATGGACAAAAGAGTTTTAGGGGCGGGAGGACGGGTTAATTACTAACCTTTATACGTGCTACCGAATTTAAGAGACAATTTGAAAATATCATAATCATTAAAATTATATGTTCCTTCTTCGTGGGCATTTTAAATGTGGAAATTACCAATTTTTAAAGCGAAAACCTAAAATACCTACCTATGTTTTAGGTATTAAAATATAATCTTGTAAATTGCAATATTTATTATGAATTCTTAAGAAGATAAACCCCACACGCCAAAAGATAGTGACACAGTCATTAAACTCGACACATATTTCGCTGACAAAGTCAGCGTCCTCAGGGGTGTACTGTGTAACTGTCTTTTGGCTTGTGAGGTTAACTTATTAAGAATTCATAGTGAATTTACGCCAAAGTTACTGATCCAACCACTGTGTGCCCAATATATTATTTATAAAATAAGTTGGCGTTGAAACAAAAAAATCAGCACAATGTCAAGTGTTTGATATCTACAAATATCATAAATTTTCAGAAGATGGGAGACTTTCTCCAAACTATAGTAAAAGCTATTTTATTATATTTGTATAATTCATATATTGGCATCAAAGCATACACAAGTTTATCACCACTACACAATAATTGCAAATGTTGAACCGGGTGTTACCAACAATTTTTGCCCCCATCCTCCCAATCCTAACACTAATTTGTTTATATCTCCAGTTAGAAAAAAGATATCAATGCGCAATTTTCACTATTCCTTTCATCATTATATCCTCTTTTTAACTAGGTTATAATTATTATATCATTCCATTTAAAATTTTCAAGAAATTTTGAAAAGTTTGCTGGCCTTTCAAACAGCGCACCCTAGCGATCACTACAGAACCAAAAGAACCTAGCTCATAAAAGCATATAATTAACCGAAGAGAGCTCTTTTCAACGAAGCCAAGTTTGTCAAATTATGTTGAACCAAACCAAAGTTACAAGCATCTTCACGATCAATCGTTCCCCTTCCCCCTCCGCTGCTATTTGATGAGCTAGAGCAAGAAGTGGTAAACCAAAATTATACAAAATATATAGTTAATATTTTCTGATTTTACTATTTGGTAGAAATTCATGATGAATTGAAAAATTACTGCGCGTACTACCAATATAACGATTTATTATTATAACTTGACCGGTTTCAGAATTCACAATGATTCCATCATCAGAAATGTATAAAGAAAATTATTGTAAACAAATTATTATGACAGTTGACAAGGAAACTAAAATTGACAGAACAACACAAATAATAATGATATCCATGAAATAAGACAACTAGATAACTGAATTTCAGTATTTACCTACGGGGTATAAGAAAAACACAAAGGAAAATCGAATACCTCGTAGCTTGAAGGGAAAAAACATTGAATTTAAAGAAAACCATAATAGGAAAAAAACAATAAATTCAATTGAAAAAACCTTCAAGTGAAATATCAGAACTAAATAAACACAATATCCATGGAATCTTGACAACTGCCAACTGCTAATCTTGTAATGAACTGTGTGGTCAAGTCTATGTGTTCTGTCTTGACAACTGCCAACTGCTATTATTAATTGTAATAAACTAAAAAATTCTTTAGAATTAATTAACAATATCAAATATAAAAATATTCCAACAGGGTCTTCTTTGGTTTCTTTTGATGTTACAAATATGTTCCCTAATATTCCTCCTAATGAATGCTTAAAATTAATTGAAAATATTTTAGATAAAACTCATACTAATATTGTTATAAAAAATGATATTATTACTGCTTTCCAACTTTGTATTGAACAAAATTATCTCCAGTTCAATAATAAATATTATACTCAAAACTTAGGTCTTGCTGTGGGTTCACCAATTAATCCTTTATTAGCAGATATTTTCATGTCAGATATTGAAGATAAAATTATAAATTCTGAATTAGGCAAACAACATATTCTATTTTGGTATAGATATGTAGATGATATTATTGCTTGTTTTAAAGGAACAACAAGACAATTAGACAATTTTCAAAATTTTTTGAACAGTATTCATCCAAAAATTAAATTTACTAAAGAAATAGAAACTGAACACAAAATTAATTTCTTAGATTTAACTTTAATAAATGAATGTAATACAATAAATTTCGATATTTTTAGGAAACCAACATATACAGATATTACTCTTTCATCAAATTCATTTCACCCCTTTTGTCAAAAAATTTCTGCTTATAATTCTATGATACACAGGGCCTTTACAGTACCGCTATCTTTGGATAAATTGAATAAAGAACTAAACATAATTAGAACAATTGCAATAAATAACGGATTTAAGATTGAAATTATCAATAGAAACATCAACAATAAAAAATTTAAAATTGCTTGTAACAACATATATCCTAAATTATCTAATGATAAAGTTACCAAATTTAGCACAATTACTTATTTTGGAAATATTTCTGAAAAGATTGCCAGTATTTTAAGAAAAAACAACATACAAGTCACATTTAAACCATCAAATATATTATCACATATTTTATTTAACAGTAAAGACAAAACACATAAACTTGACCACACAGGTGTTTATCAACTAAATTGCTTAGACTGTAACAGCATATATATCGGACAAACTGGCAGATCTATACGTATTAGGTATAATGAACATTTAAGATCATTTCGTTTAAAAAATGATCATTCAAGTTTTGCTAATCATTTCTTTGATAACAATCATCAATTCCCTCCTCCGGAGAATGCTAAATTATTGTTTAATTTTGTAAAGAGTTATCAATTAGATATATTAGAGTCTATAGAAATTTATAAACATAAAAATGATAAAAATTGTAACTTACTTAATGACCAAGTCGATTTAATACAATCTAGTTTATTTAAACTTTTGTAAATGATTCTCATGTGTCTATGGGACAGGTTCTATTATTTCCATTATGACATTAATTCAAGAATCAATTGCAGTTTATTTGCTGCCCATGTAAACCATGGACCTTCGAGGTTATTTGGCAATATGGGATTTACTTACTTTCTTCCTTTTTGTTTTATTTTTAATTTTGACAACATCATTTTCATCATCATCATCATCAATATTACTATTATTATTGTTATTATTATGATTGATTCTTGAATTAATTGTTCAGTCACAGTCTCTAACATCTTAATCCCTGACTTATTTCCTTTTTTTGCCATTATGACATTTATTGACTTATTTCTCTTTTTTAGTTTATTACAATTAATAATAGCAGTTGGCAGTTGTCAAGACAGAACACATAGACTTGACCACACAGTTCATTACAAGATTAGCAGTTGGCAGTTGTCAAGATTCCATGGATATTTTGTTTATTTAGTTCTGATATTTCACTTGAAGGTTTTTTCAATTGAATTTATTGTTTTTTTCCTATTATGGTTTTCTTTAAATTCAATGTTTTTTCCCTTCAAGCTACGAGGTATTCGATTTTCCTTTGAGTTTTTCTTATACCCCGTTGGTAAATACTGAAATTCAGTTATCTAGTTGTCTTATTTCATGGATATCATTATTATTTGTATTGTTCTGTCAATTTTAGTTTCCTTGTCAACTGTCATAATAATTTGTTTACAATAATTTTCTTTATACATTTCTGATGATGGAATCATTGTGAATTCTGAAACCGGTCAAGTTATAATAATAAATCGTTATATTGGTAGTAGGCGTAGTAATTTTTCAATTCATTATACAAAATATATTCAAGATTGCAATGTTCGTATTTTTGATCAACTTTATCTGGGTATATTTTAGAGAAAACCATGTTTTATTTGTAGAATATGACTATTACGCCCTCTAGTAGCAAACTTAGAAACTTGAAAATAATTTCCAGCGATTTCTCTTGGCCACTTTTATTATTATTTTTTCCTTCCCATAGCTGTACTATGAACGGTTCCTTAGATATGGCCGGCATCCTTTCTTATTTGGACACCCGGTACATGTGTCATGAAATGAGGGAAAGTCGAACCCAGGATTGGGTCATCACTTCGAGTAGGTTCTCCATCTGGAAAAGAAAGAAGGCATTTATTGTTAGAACAAGAATAGATAAGTTGTATAGTGAACTGTCGATGTACGAAGAAATACCTGATGTCATGTGCGCAGTTATTTTAGTCGTCTCCGTTTGGTTGTTGGTGGCCCAGGCAATGTCTTTTGGGCACTAGAAGGTACAGGTGAAGGGTCCTGGGCAATGGAAAGTCCAGGGAAAGGGTCAGGGTCAGGGGCTGTGGAAAGTCCAGGCTGAACAGCGAGTTGTTGCTGTTCTTCAACTGAAAAAATTGTAATTGAATGATTAATGATATTACTTTTAGAGAAAAATTGATTAGTAAAGATGCATAATGCAGCAAAATATTACATGAATTAGTACCTTCTGTCGCCTCAACTGCTTCAGACAGTGGTACTGCAAGGGGCTCGTCCACGTCGTCTCCCTCTTCTGAATTTTGCAGCATTATGCATCTTTACTAATCAATTTTTCTCTATAATAACATTAATTATTCAATTACAATTTTTCAATTGAAGAACAGCAATAACTCAACTGTTCAGCCTGGACCTTCCACAGCCCCTGACCCTTTCCCTGGGCCTTTCATTGCCCAAGACCCTTCACCTGGACCTTCTAGTGCCCAAAAACATTGCCTAGGCTACCAACAACCAAACAGTGACGACTAAAATAACTACGCACATGACATCACTTATTTCTTCATACCTACATCGATATTTCACTACACAACTTATCTGTTTTTGCTTTTTGTAACCATGTTCTAAAACTAAATGCCTTATTCTTTTCCAGATGGAGAACCTACTCGAAGTGATGACCCAATCCTGGGTTCGACTTTCCCTCATTTCATGACACATGTACATTAATACATACAGATTTCATATTCAGCTTTATATTCAGTGTCGTGTACTTAATACGAAGTAAATATAATTTGTTAATGTTTTCATCAAACATGCTTTGGGACCAGTTCATTCAAAACAACATCTTTTAAGCGTATTACATCGAAAGTATAGCGCCGATGAGAGATAGACTGGTGGGAGGGACCGTTTTGGCTGTAGAGCGCAGAAGGCATTTTTCGTAATTATGAGAAAATCGAATGTTAGAGACGTCTCTTGTAGGAAATTTAATGTACTTTCGCATGGTATAAGGGTTTTTGTTGATAACATGTGTATTTTTCGAGTTGTAGGGGGTGGGAGTGGGCGTTTTTGACGTTTTCGCAGAATGGCCAAAAAGCGCGGTTCTTCAGCGCGCTCTAGCGCCGATACCTCTCGTCAGAAAATCAAAGTTGACCAATGCAATTTTGCCTACTTCAATTTTGTACAGAATGGTCATCTTCGAAAAACGCATAGTCTTCAAGATATAAGCGAGAAACTGAAAAAGGTGCGATAATTTTGAGGTTTTTTGCGTTTTTCGTTGTGAAACCGACCTCCTGCAAGGCAGCAAACTTGAAATTCGGATTCAGCACCCAAAAAAACATTTAGAAACGTTGAGAAAAAAACTTCCCCAATTTTGTTACGAAAACTGGACTATCTCTAATATCGAATAGTAAATTTCTTGCATCTTGGCAATTACGGCTCTTCCGTATGTATAGCAATAGCGTTATAACGATCTAATTATTAAGTTATTTTATAATTAATTTAGAACTACAAAAAATAAGTAGTTCGCCTTCTAGTGTCATAACAACTTCAAATACTTTTCACAAATTGATTTCATTTACTGATTTTCTTAATTTAGAGATGATTCTCCTTTTATATTCTTGTGGTAGGTAAGTATAACAAAATAGAAAATATTAGGATATCGTAAATCTTTTGTTGGTGTATGCCGGCAAAAAACAAGTCGCTGATCCCTTAATTGCCTTATTTAATTTATGTGGAATTTTTGTAAGGTGACTAGGTTTTCCCCGCAATAAATATATGGAACAGCAGTACTTGGAACTTTTAGCAAGATCATTATAATATTTTTTACATCTAGAAAGATGTTTTTGTGGGCAGATATTTATACAAGGCCCACACCCTGCCTAGATTTTTCTGATTAGTTTTTAAACCAACGCAATGGAAAATTTAAACGAAAATGACGCCGTGTACCTGTTCAACTGTAATAGGTAGGTACCTAGTTAAACCTAGTTAAATTTATTGAGTCAAACCACTACGCACCACGAAATTTGTGGTAAGTATATCATTAATATTATATGTGTACTTACTGCATTTTTAACAGAGGAAATCGATGCCTCCCGCAATTTTTCCCAAAGAATTTACTTACCTTGATTTTTTTTTTACTTTTCACTCAATCTATAGGATATATTGACATCAATATAATAGCTACCATATAAATATTTGTATTTTAACAAAATTAAATTCTTACTGTAAAATTTATATTTGGGATAAAAAGTACAACAAAAATAATGGTAAAACTGCTCATTACTCGTTATTATAATATGAGGCGATTCTACTCGGCAATTATAATTCAGTTCATACAATTTTATTAGAAGATTAAAGATAGTTAGAAGATTGCGTACAACTTTCAGAATAGGTACTTCAGAAATAGCAGGAATGCATTTTTATGTTGTGTGTTCGTCTTACTCGGTTAAAATTATTTAAGTTTTCCGCCTTGATCTGGCATATCTTCTTAGAACGATATCATCTATCCAATCCAAATAACTGGTTACGTTTGTATATATTCCTGGCCATTCTTTCTGTCCACAGCCAACTCCAAAACTGACAATCCCTGCTGCATACCAAGTTTCTCCATCTTGATACATTGCCGGCCCTCCGGAGTCTCCTGAACATGAATCCTTTCCATCAACACCACCTGCACATATTTGTTTATCTGTCAATTGTACAGATATTTCCTGATATATGGAAACGCATTTGGTAAAGTTGAAAATAGGAATTGACACTTTGAACTTCATTGTTGTCGTTTCCCCTGAAATATAAATACAATAATTAATAATCTTGACTTAGGTATTCCCTACATTAAATGGCTCCTTCAGAATAGAATACAAACAATGTGGGATGGTAACAATAGACAGGACGGTCGATATTTGTTACTGTTGATCAAATATGTACTTGTAGATAGATTAGATAGATTTAGATTTATAACCCACATTGGCTATTACAAGTGCTACAGTATAGGTATTGTATAAAAAATTCTAATTAACAGAAATTGTCTTTAAAAAGCAAAACTAGTATGCCAAATCAAAAGTGAAAAGTTCTCTGATGATAACATAATACTGATTACCTAACTACAATTTACCCAAGAGACAATGAACTTATTTTTTGTACACTACCTGCAAACTAAAATATACCACGAAATAGTAAATAGTTATGTATTAATAACTAAATTTAGGTTAAAGTTTTTGTAAATCTATTTGACAACTAATTATGTATTATTTAAATTTTAAGAAATAGGTCGGGTCGGGTCGGATCAGGGTACAAAACTTCAGAGCAGTGGGTGGGTAGATACCGCTCGCAAAGACCCAGGGAAAAAATTAGCATAAACCAGTGTAGCCTTGCAGCTTATTGCAAGCGTAAATTATACCACTTGCTGGACAGGGACTCCTAGACTTAGGCAATCAAGGATGTTCATTAATCGCCTATCCAGCAGGAGAGCTGGAGAATTGTTGCGACTGGATAAAAATCTTGATTGCAGGATGTGTGATGAAGAGGAGGAAACTCTCCTACTATGCGAGGATCCCACTCTTGTATTAGCTAGACGTATAAACTTTGGGGAGCTATGTTTGTAGAATCTAAAGTAATAGATAGAAGATGCACTCATGTTCTTTGAAGGGACAGAGCTTATGAGATAAACACGTAAGCTTGAGCTTCAGTGCTAGGAGCCAAAAACCTACCCTATTTACTTCCACTCTCACCTCCTTTATGCATAGCTACCACTCTCATCAATTCATCATTAGTCAAATGTCTTCATGCGAAAATATCTAACGCTACATTTAATTGTGTATGTAACCAATTAAAATTTCTAGTTTTTAACTAGCTATTATATTTACTAATTTTTTTATTTTTTTACAACATGACAAAATTAAAATATTTCTAGATTTTGCGGATGAGTAATATTCTTCATATGTAATATCACAAGAGTTTAGATTTTGCCAGATAAAATCAGAACTCGAATGATATTAGTCATGACTATTTCACAAAACTCAAATATAAACTTATTCAGTGAGAAAAATTCAATTGAATATTTTAACGCTGATTTGGTTTATGTATGAATTGAGTTGCTAAACAAGCAGCCTCGTAACCCAGGGAACATTTTTTCATATCATAAAGGCCTCGCCACATAGGCCATGCTATGCTATGCCAATGTAAAACATAGAAGTAGAGACAATGGAATTCAAATGGAAGTGTCCACATTGTTCATGTTTAAAGCAATTTACATAGCAACGAAGTCGACTTCTATGCTGTTTCTATGGAAACGTTTCCATGCAAATAATTTGAGTAAAATGAACCCAAAAGCAACATTATGAACATCATCCATTATTTAAATTTAGGAATATTGACAGCTTCCAATTGACAAAAATAGGTTTTCAAACAAATAACTATGGTTACCCAAATTTACATAGGCCATGCCATGCCATGCTAAATTAAATTTAGCATGGCACAGCACAAAGCTGCCCACATAGGACATGCTATGTAAATTTGGGTAACAATAGTTATTTGTTTGAAAACTTATTTTTGTCAATTGGCAGCTGTCAATATTCATAAATTTAAGTAATGGATGATGTTCATAACGTTGCTTTGGGGTTCATTTTACAACTTATTTCCGTGGAAACGTATCCATAGAAACAGCATAGAAGTCGACTTCGTTGCTATGTAAACTACCTACTTTAAACATTAACAATGTGGACACTTCCATATTGAATTCCATTGTCTCTACTTCTGTGTTTTACATTGGCATAGCATAGCATGGCCTATGTGGCGAGGCCTTAAGAGCTTAGATTTTACCGGCAAAATTTTTGGAGTTTACTCCTTAAGAATCGATTTTCAGTTATAGCCCGCGGTACGAAAATTTTATGAGTAGTAAACTCAAGTGGTGTTACATTTCGCGTTAACGGCGTTAACTAAAAGTGAGGCGTTACATTCCTCTGCGCAAAGCACCTTTCACATTGAAATTATGTGTGTATCTACGGATACGTATATTTCTGTACAATAAACAAAATTATCAAGTGATTGAAGTTAAAAAATACTGACAGATATGGAAAAAATCTATTCCAGTGATAATGAAAAAGAATCCGAAAAACACATGGATGCGGTTAATTGGTAAGCGTGTAATTCATGTTAACGAATTATATAAATTGAACATACGAACTTCTATGTCTTTTATTTGGTGTATGTATGTTTGATTAATTGTTTACCGTGTGGCCCGGGAATCCTGAAGCATCCTGTTTAACATGAGAAATTTGAAAATTGCGATTTCTATGTCCCCAAAGTGTTTTAAGGATATTCTGAGTATCAGGACACATACAATGTGCACCAGAGAACGTTTTTCTGCAATATTTTTCAAAGTTTAATAAAAAATATCAAAACTATTTCCAAAAATATATCGCTTGAGAATCAACTTAGTTTAAATACAAGTGTAAAGAACAGGACAGCCATGTCGCAATGGATTAGTGAGTTCGATCGCACGCCGCCGGTATTGAATCCGAAGCATACGGACATACGGAGGTTAAAATCCAATAGCGGTTAGTTTTCTTTTTTTACTTTTATCGTTATTTTGAATAAACGGCGATTGATTTCTATCAGTAAAGATGCATAATTAAACGTTTTATAATTTTTAATTAAACTGGAAATGGACTTACTAGAAAATTATTTATCAAGTGATTGAAGTTAAAATAATCGTTCGTAAGGAGCAAATTCCAGTAGTGCATGGCACAGCACAGAACTGTCCACAAAGGACATGCTATGTAAATTTGGGTAACCATAGTTATTTGTTTGGAAACTTATTTTTGTGATTTGGCAGCTGTCAATATTCATAAATTTAAATAATGTATGATGCTCATAACGTTGCTTTGGGGTTCATATTACAACTTATTTCATGGAAACTTATCCATAGAAACAGCATATAAGTTGACTTCGTTGCTATGTAAATTACTTTAAACATAAACATTTTGGACACTTTCATTTGAATTCCATTGTCTCTACTTCTGTGATTTAAATTGGCATAGCATAGCATGGCCTATGTGGCGAGGCCTTTACTCGACTGAATTTTAAGCGCTCGCCACATAGGCCATGCCATGCCATGTTAAATT
Organism: Xestobium rufovillosum; assembly: GCA_963966045.1. Taxonomy (NCBI): domain Eukaryota; kingdom Metazoa; phylum Arthropoda; class Insecta; order Coleoptera; family Ptinidae; genus Xestobium; species Xestobium rufovillosum. The sequence continues at coordinate 40,111,207 of OZ014494.1, read as the reverse complement.
AAATTTAGCATGACACAGCACAGAGCTGTCCACATAGGACATGCTATGTAAATTTGGGTAAGCATAGTTATTTGTTTGAAAACTTAGTTTTGTCAAATGGCAGCTGTCAATATTCATAAATTTAAATCATGGAGGATGTTCATAACGTTGCTTTGGGGTTCATTTTACTCCAATTACTATTATTTTTCCATGGAAACGTATCCATAGAAACAGCATAGAAGTCGACTTCGTTGCTATGTAAATTACTTTAAAAATGAACAATGTGGGCACTTCCATTTGAATTCCATTGTTTCTTACTTCTGTGTTTTACATTGGCATAGCATGGCCTATGTGGCAAGGCCTTTACCGGCAAAATTTTTCAGTTGTCACGAGAGGTTGCCTAGCAATTTCGTGAGTGACATTTTACATAAAAATTACGAGACGTCACTCGAGTAATTTTTGAAAATGTCACGAAAGAAATTGGGCACCTCGAGTGGACAAATTTTGCCGGGTAAAATATAAGCTCAAATGATATTCATCATGACTATGTCACGAAACAAACCTATGCTTTACTAGTTGAGATAAATGCATTTCATTAATGGTATGATTATAATAATATTTTATTAGTGTGTGAATAAATTGAGTTGCTAGACGACGACCTGGTAGTCCAGGAAACTCTAAAATTTTGTCGCTGTAAAACCATGTAGGTTGGTGAATGCTAACAGTTCATTGGCTTATTACCCCCGGTAAAATTTTTAGCAGGTACTTTTCTGCTGTAATACATCAATAAATATATTCAGAAATGGGGAGTTTGGATTGGTTTAAAATTCGATGAGTGGAATAGTCACTATAAAACCAAAAAACCATGCAGCTTGCTGAATCCTAACAACCCATTAGCTACCCCCGAAAAAATGTTTAGTTGGTACCTTTCAGCTGGAATACATCGACATATTTAGAAATTGCAAAATTTGATTGATTAATGTAGTTAATATTTTCTGATTTTACTATTTGGTAGAAATTCATGATGAATTGAAAAATTACTACGCGTACTACCAATATAACGATTTATTATTATAACTTGACCGGTTTCAGAATTCACAATGATTCCATCATCAGAAATGTATAAAGAAAATTATTGTAAACAAATTATTTGTCAAGTTATAATAATAAATCGTTATATTGGTAGTACGCGTAGTAATTTTTCAATTCATCTTGATTGATTAAAATTCGATGAGTATAATAGCCCTTAGAATACCTAAAGTCGGTTAAGGTTAAAGTTTACTTGGTGAACGAACACTTTATTTTTCAAAAGAGTAAACAATACCTGATGCATTATTAGAGTGTCGGAAATTATTTATTTCATGTTTTAAATGTACTCATAATATTATCAGTATCGAGATCAGTATTATTCTACAAAATGAACCGAAAAGATGAAAGTCTTCAATTTGGCACGTTTATGGTGCACACAGAAAGCAGAGAATGTATAAAATGCATAAAAATTGCATATTTTTTTGTTTTTAGAGTAAAACAGGGACCGATATGCTAGATTTAGATTTTGGGCAACTTTTCAATATGTACATGTTCTTTCAAAACTGCTAGTATGTTCACATAGAATCAAACAAAAATGTTAAATTCAAAATACGTAATTACCTGAAGACACCCCAGGGACGTAGCAACAGGGCGTGCGAGCGGTGCCGTGCACGAGGGCCCGGCCCCGGTGGGCCCCTCGCCCCTCGGCCAAATTGTTTTTTTTTGTTGGCTTCAGCCGTTGATTGACTATAAAACTGTGATTGCAATCTCAAATTGAACTTATTCTTTATGAATAATACAAGTATAAGCATTTGGTACTACCGTTTTTTTGTGAAAGGATAAAGGGAGGGCCCGTTGTGCAGTCTTGCACAAGGGCCCGGTTTCGACATGCTACGTCCCTGAGACACCCGATAAAATAGAACAGCGAACTCTGCAAGATACGAGAAACAAACAGTGATCTTAACGCAAAAACATCGAGGGCTTGGTTTGATAACTACTGTAGAATATTAAAAAGCCTGCCACAAAGGCGGCTAGAATAATTACTACAATATCCAATGTAGTCTTCAGACTGGGAAGCTTATTTAGAAATCAAAACTTGGAATAAGTGAATCCTAAGTGGGTTGCAAATTATCGGGACAAAAGTATTAGAGAAATTTCTTCCAAAAAGACTAAAACAAATACTGTCAGTTTGTGCCGAAAATTTTTACTTCAGGGAACAACTTTCATCGATTGAGTAAGTAAGGGAACAAAAATACAACGCAACAGTACAATTAATGAAAAAGAATGTAAACAAAACAAAAAATACAAACTTGAAATTGCTTACCTATATTTACTAATCCCCACCCCGCTAACATAAGTTGTGTGACTTTCATAATGGACCTTCTTGGCAAACAAATAGGCTGAACGAAATCTGCAAAGCAATGAATTATTAATCAACATGCACATAAATTTAGTCGTTGTGCTTAGTAGATGTCACAAGCAACAATTTTTTGCAATATTTGGTTAGTGGTAACATACTGTTATAAGTAGCGTCCTTCTTCAAAGGTACTAATGCAATATCGTTTTCTCTGTTGGGGGAAGTCTTTACATACTTTGGATGGACGTATATCTTTCCTACTCTTATGAACTGTGCTGGAGGAGCGCATATAGGTTGGCCATCGCTTTGTTCGCAGTCTGGATCAGTTGCTGTATTGTGTTCCCCTAGTTGAATTTCTTTTCTGAAACAAAGAGTTAAATTTTATGTTTCTATACTTCAGTATATTAATTTATTTCTTTATTTCAGCCAAGTTAAAATGCTGAACCTACACCTGAAAGTAGCGTATGTTCATTGACTACACAAGAATTTTTCGTTATCTACCTAATTTGGTTTATTCTTATAAATCCTCCGATTAATATGGATATAATGATAATTGCGGTAGTAAATAGGAGTGATTTTATACAGGTATATCTTATCAGAAGTACTATAGTTGCGATTTCCTGTCGAGGCAATAGGATCAAACCAATTAATTCGATGAAGTAGGTACTTGAATAATTTCCGGAAATTAAAAATGGAAGGGGGCGGTTCCTATTTTTGTTATTGCATATACTTAGGTACTATTAGGTATTATCCTATTCTACCGTGCCCTTCCATGGAATATCTATATCCTGCAGTTAGAGCTATCCCAACGGATTTCTACCTTGACGCAGTTCTAGTAATACTGGAACGGGTGGGATGACTTGCGTGCTTCAATGATCTAAAGAGCCGAACCATAGGTTTAACCATATTGGAGGGGTTTTTATTTGAGAAGACAGACTAAATCAAGTCCTTGAAAGGGGGCAACAGCTCTTTCAGTAATCATAGTGGCTGTAAGGGTCGGTATGGCACTGTGATGCACACTACTGCGATGTGGAAGGCAACGGGAAACCACCACATTATTCTATCCCTAGTACAGCGTACTTTTATTGTATGATGATGGCACCTTCTGGAGTAAAATATTCCGGAGGTAAAATAGCCCCACAGTCGGATCTCCGGGCGGGGACTGCTTCGGGGGGAGTCATCAGCAATGATAAGTGTAACATCTCACGAGTCGGAGCATGGAATGCCATCAGAAGCATGAAACAAGTAGGAAAGTTAGAAAATTTGAAAATTGAGATGGATAGGTTAGCATTAGACGTGGTAGGTATTAGTGAAGTGCGATGGTCAGAAGCTGGAGACTTCTGGAGCGGAGATTTTAGAGTAATACACACAGGATCGGTAGGAGGAAATTCGGGAGTAGGAATTGTTATGCGGAAAAAAGTAGGGCAGAGTGTAGAAAACTTCTTACAGCAAAGTGACAGGGTAGTTATGGTTAGGTTAGATTCGAAACCTGTAAAAACAGTAATAATACAGATATATATGCGCACTTCCAACTACAGTGATGAGGCCGTAGAGGCAGTTTATAGTGATATTGAATAATATTCAATATTCAATGAATATGTGCTAGATTTTGTGAGAGGGCACGAAAATTTAATAATTGCAGGAGATTTCAATGCAGTCGTGGGCATAGGAAGAGAAGGCGGAATAGTTGACACCTTTGGATTAGGCAATAGGAACTATGGGAGAGTTAGACTGATAGAGTTCTGCGATAAACATAACGTAACGGTCGCGAACACTCTATTTCACCATCACGTTAGGAGACGCTATACGTGGAAGATGCCAGGAGACCTAGGGAGATATCAAATAGATTACATTCTCGTGAGGAAAAGATTTAGAAATCAAGTTAGGGACTGTAGAAGTTATTCAGGAGCAGATATAGATAGTGATCACAACATAGTCGTTTTGAAGGCCAATCTTAAATTTAAGATTTTGAAAAACCGAAGCGGAAGAAGGTATCTTGGCCTAGAAAAAATAAAAGATGATGATACGCGCGATAAGTTCTAGAAAAAGACAAACGAAGTACTAAAGGGCGCGGGTGAAAATATTGTTAGGGACATAGAGGCAGAATGGAATTGCATTAAGAATAGTTTAGATTCCGCAGCTAGAGATATTTTGGGTCATAAACAGAATGAAAGTAGAAAACCCTGGATAACAAAACATATGGTGAGTCTAATAGAGGAAAGGCGAAAATATAAAAATAGGTTAAATGAAAGAGGGGAACAAAGATATAAGGCAATCAAGTGGGAAATTATTCGGTAATGTAGGAAAGTGAAAGAGCAATGGATCGATAATAAATGCAAAGAAGTGGAAGATAAGTTCGAAGTAGGAAAGACTGATGAAGCATATAAAATAATTAGGAGAAATTTTAGAGAAATTCGATCTAGTGCCAAAAACATTAGAAATGAGGCAGTAGATATCCTAATCGAAAGCGGGGAGAAGGCAGATAGGTGGAAAGAATATTTGGGAAACTTATATGCGGGACAGGAAGTACCAGATATATTAGAAAGCGAAAGCAGTGTAGAGGGGGACAACCTAGGTTGTCCTATAATGAGAGAAGAGTTTGAGCTAGCACTAAAAAGTTTAAGAAACAAAAAAGCACCAGGTATAGTTGGCTTGCGGGCAGAAATCTTAAAGTGCGCAAGTCAAGAGGTAATAGATAGTTTATTTAAATTAGTTAGTCGCATATACCTGACAGGCGAGATTCCAGAAGATTACAAACGGAACATCATAGTAGGTTTGCCAAATAGGAAAGGCGCGGATAGGTGCGAAAATTTTAGAACTATACCTATATCAGTTTAACTTCTTACGCCTCAAATATGTCAACTAGTATTGTGCAAAGAAGGATGGAGAAAAGGGCGGAGGAAATATTAGGAGATCAGTTCGGATTTAGACGAAATAGTGGAACGCGCTAGGCCATTTTAGCTTTATGTGTAATTATATAAAAACAATAAAAAAGGGAAAGATCGTCTATATAGGATTTGTAGATTTAGAAAAAGCCTTCGACAACGTAAAATGGGGGAAGATGTTCTAAGTGCTCAGAAAGGTAAGGATGAAATATAGGGACACAAGAATAATACATAATCTCTACAAAGGGCAAAAGGCAGTTATAGAATTTGAGCAGGAACGAAGAGAAGTAGATATCCGGAAGGGAGTGAGACAGGGATATGCATTGTCACTTCTAGTTTTTAACTTATAAATCGAAGATGCGATTAATATTGTTAAGGACAGAACAGCCCCAGGGATTAATGTACAGGGTTAAACTATTAACATGCTCAGATTTGCGGTTAATATAGCAGTGTTAGCATCTAGCAAAGAAGAATTAGGAGCTGCTTTGAATGAAATGGAGGCAGTTTTGACACAGGGATACGGCATGAAAATCAATAAAAAGAACACTAAAATTTTGGTATGTAGAGGGAGTGAAAATAGAACTAAAATTGAAATACAAATAGGAAATGAGAAGATAGAGGAGGTCGCGGATTTCTGCTATTTAGGAAATAAAATAGCTCGAGATGGTAGGAGCACTAAAGATATAAAACAAAGAATAGCGCAGGGTCGAGTTGCGTTTAACAAAAAGAAACAACTGTTATGTTCGGGAACGGTTAATGTAGAAACTCGGAAGAGACTCTTAAAGTCGTATGTATGGAGCACGGTATTATACGGGTGCGAAACTTGGACAATAGGAGAAGCGGATCGAAAAAGAGTAGAAGCATTTGAAATGCGGTGCTATACACGCATGATAACGGTACCGTAGATAGATAAGTTTAGCAATAGGGAAGTATTAGAAAGAGTTGGGGAAAAGCGAAAGGTATGGAAGACAATAAAGAATAGGAGAGATAGGATGGTAGGATACCTTCTAAGACACGAAGGAATAAGTCACGACATATACTAGAGTCAGAGATAGGAACAAAAAGAGGTAGGGGTAGACCTAGTTTAGACTACTCTCTCAGATAGTTAGGGATGTGTTATGTTCTACTTTTAGGGAAATGCGTAGGTTAGCTCAGAATAGAAAAGGATGGAGGTACGCGTCCAACCATTCTTCGGACTAAGAACCTTATGATGATGTAGTTACAATTTCGAGTACCTGACTATAGTTTGTAACAGCTCTTGCTTAGTTGGCGACAAACAGGCTTGCCTCGCAAGTGGAGTGGTATCAGTATCCGCCTTTGTATCCGGATCCGGGGCAGTGACTTTTTGCATTTTTCACTTCTCGTTATAAAATATTTACATTTAAAATTCAAATTATTATCCAGTTTTTCCAGCACTTAACAGAATTATAAAATTATCTAAAATTTAAATTAAAAGGTAGGACATAACTAGTTTATTTCTCAATGAATAACTTTCATATTATTCTGTATCTAAGCTAATTCATCATTCGAAGTTCTTAGGATACCTAGTTGTTCATTCTCTACAACAGAAGTCAAAGCTATATTAATTTGAAATAAGATTTATCTCTTGCCGTTTTTATAAAAAAGTTTAAGTGTTATACGGGTGAGGAAATTATCCCACTAGGATATGTAAATGTCGAAATGAAATATAAAAATTAAATTATTGTGTTAAGCTTAGACAAGGTGCTCCTTAATTATTCTGAAAGTTTTTAAGAGGTGGGCCACATTATTTTGAGTTGAATATTTCATATGGCCATATGCCTAATACGGCTTAATTTCAAAGTTGAGGGAAAGAAAATTTTTTGAGAGGGCTATTTTTTTCGAAAAAGTAAAGAGACGGCGCACGAATTTTTCTCTAAAAGAATACTTACCATAGTCACCCATTGGGTCCATCCGTGTTTAATTGAAAAAAGGAATTGTTGCATCAAAAGTCGATCCATTGTGTAGTAATATTGTGCACACAGTTTCATTAAAATATCTCCATTGGTTTTCAAACTCTCTCAAAAAACATTTTCTTTCCCTCAACTTTGGCACCCTATATCTTTGAAATTAAGTCGTTTTAGACATATGGTCATGTGAAATTACACAATATTCGGCTCAAAATAATCTAAAGAACCACCTTTTACAGTACAGTACACCTTTTACAGTACTTAAGGACCACCATGTACTAAGATGAATTGGTTCAGATCGGTTTCTTTTGACTCAAGGAAGCTAGATTTGAAGTATGACCCATTCTTAACCAGACACCCTGTATGCAAAAATCTCTATTAGATACTAAAGACCGATGCAAGACCTGTTTTTTATAGGCCAAGAACGGTACGCATATTTTGAAACACAAGACGTTAGGAGCATGACGTTTATTTACATCACAAGTAGGTTTTGCCAATGCAGAGATATCCAACGTTTTAGCGTGTCATTATTCCACTGTTTTCATTAGAAATCGCAAATTTTGTTTAAAAAAATGTCTTTCCTGACGGACACCGGACACAACACATCGAATGCAAAATTCTGTAAATTACAATAAACATCAGAAAGAAATTGACAGAAGTTGAAATTTCGCAATCGACGTTAAGGCATTGAAAATGAACTTCATACAACAACATAACAATTTGTAAATTGCCGAATTGAATTTAAAAAAAGAAACTACTATTATGCTCGTGAATGATAAATGCAGAGACCCGGAAGAGGCTCTTAAAAACGCATGCATGAAGTACGGCATTGTAAGGGTGCGGAACTTGGACGATAGGAGAAGAGGATAGGAAAAATTAGAAGCATTTGAAATGTGGTGCTTTAGACGCACGATGAAGATACCGTGGATAGACAAGGTTAGCAACAGAGAGGTACTAGAAAGAGTTGGAGAAAAGCGAAATTTATGGAAGACAGTAAGGAATAGGAGAGATAGGATGGCAGGACACCTTCTGAGGCATACTGGAGTCAGAGATAGGAATGAAAAGAGGTAGGGGTAGGGGCAGATTAGACTAATACTCTCAAATAGTTAGGGATGTAGGATGTTCAGCTTTTGGGGAAAGGATGGAGGTACGCGTCCAACCCAGTCTTCGAACTGAAAACTTTTTGATGGTGATGAAAATACTTTGTTTTGGAATCCGGAGTAAAGGGATTTTTTCCAATATGGCCATTGATCAATGCGTAACTTCCTCAATATAGTGTGGCACTTCATCGAAATTATAACTATACAGGGTGTTCCATAACTCGCGCACCTCCTTGAATGAGGGTAGCATTGCGGTTGCACTCCCCGTAAATTAGAATCATTTCGAAGTAATCATTGTTGGAATTCTTATGAAGGACAGAATGTAGGTATTTAAGAGGAAGATCAAGTTCCAGATATTTATAAAATTTAAGTCAAGTTGTCTTTATATTAAACTGTTCTAACTACTGCGCAATTTTTTCATTTATTTAATCGTCTTTTACAAGCGGCAATATGATTTTGAGGTATGACAACTTTTAGTACATTTTTAGTACAAAGTTTTACCTCAAAGTTAGGGTTTCCAGCTTTTAAATTGTCAATTATTCTAAAAGGTAGATACCTATGTGGGTGTTCCGTTTTAAACGGTACATAATAATAATTCAATATTTGCGATTCATAAATTTTATGCCACAACGAATAAAAATGTTAAAAATGTCACAAAAACAAATTTCCATCTCTTTTCACCACTTAATAAATCCCATAAATTCTCAGTTGGACTGGCCAGAGCAAAATATTGTTGTTAAGTTATGTGAATTCCATTGCAACCTCCATTGCAACGCTCGACGTATAAGAATGTGCATTATCTTGCATAAAAATCAACTGCAGTCACAAAGCTTCAGCTTCAGCGGAAGGAAGAACAAGGGACTTATGTATCAAATTAGGACAGGTACAATGTTTAATTCAAAACCTTTACAACAAAAGGAATTGTGTTCTTTCACCATTCTTTTCAGTAAAAATGCTCCCCTTGAACATTTTAAAAACTACTCAAGTTCCCACGCTCTTTCCACAGTGATATGAATTCGAACATACTTAAGCGTTCGCTCATAAAACGTGTCCATTATTACTTTATTTGTATTCAAGCAATCTGCGAACTGCAGTAGGCAATATATCAGATAAAACTTCAACTTAGTGCAATTTAAAGTTTTTAGACAAACTTAACAGTGGTGCCATTGACAATTAGTGCAATGAAATAAGTTTATACCAAACAAATGGTACATAGATGCTACCGTCAGAGAAGACGTTCAGGACATTGAAGAGTTACGGCGTCCGACCTGTGCCGCAAATGACTAAAACGTCGAAAAGGTTCCGGGAATGATTAGAAAATAGAAGTTTAACTCTAAGAAATATTGCTTAGATTGCTTAGAAATTTTGCACAATAATTTAAACATGGCAAAAACATGCACTGAATTTGTTCCTAAGATTTTTGCACTGAATCTTAATGAATCTCGAGTAACAAATTGCACATACATTTTGGATAACATTAAGTAACGAAATCTACGATCGATAGTTACATTTTTTATTAGTGTGATGATGCTTAGATATTCCAATAATATGACCAGGACATTAAACTGCAGTCCATGAAACGGCCATGGATGAGCAAATGCTTACTATTTTTTGTATCACGGGAATTTTGTTTCCTATAACGGCTTCCTGAATACTTGAGTTATGGACAAAAATAATGATTGGAATTTTGCATCAGTATAATGCGCTTTTTCACTATGCACCATGGAAAATAAATTTTTGAACTTCAGTAACTTTACCACCCTCCAACTCCACCGGATACCCCTGATCTAGCACTATGCGATTTCCTTTTATTCCGTAAGATAAAAACAGTGGCGGCTCGTAATAATGGACTCTAGTGCGCCGCCTTCCCAAAGATTTCTAAAAGAAAATTAAAGAAAATCACGGAACGATCTTTCATCTTTTTAATTTTTATCTAATTAAGAATAAAATATAATATTTGTATCTGTTTAAACACCTACGATATTCATATAGCGCACACCCCTAATCGATTATTCAGCCTAATGCTGGAATGATTGGAGCGTTGCCCGTCTAGAGTATACAATACAAGGCCGGTGCGAATCAAAGTTATTATATGGGAAGTTGCCTAATGCGAGGTTCGTTCTTAGTCGGCAGCGATCGGAAATTGACGTCACTGCGGGACCGCAATTTCCTGCCGTACATTAGCCGATAAGCGGAGCGCATAGAACGGTGGAATAAATTAATCATCGTTAGGTATAAAATAATAATTATTTATTATATCAACCCAAAAACTAAATTTCGGTGAACATCTGTTTCAGTAGGTACGTACACTTTCTTCGAAATGATGAGTGATGAATCAATGCATGTAAAAAATTCAGTACCTACGTACCTAATAGACACTTCCAGATTAGTCTCGGGAATGATATTAGGCAAGTAGGTACGTATTTATTCGCGTAGTAGTAGGTATGAAGGTAGGTAGGTATTAGGTAGGTAAATACTTAGTTTTGCTTTCAAAAACACATCGGCGAGTAGAAAGTGTGTAGAAGTAGGTATTTTTTTTTTCAAATAACTGTACATAATGTTATCTATATCTATACTGCCTACTACATTTCACGTTATGCGCATACTTTTTTCAACTTTTCACTTTGGAATTAGTCGGAGTATGGGTATATTTATTTCTGAAAATAAAATACTGGATAGGGATTTTAGTTTTTAGTAGGTATACTGTTATTTTAATCATCTCCAGTTAAAAATTAACGGCATCGAGGGCGATTTCATTTTCAATCTAAATTTAACTTTATTAGGTTAACATTGCTAATTCAAAAATCTAAATTACTCTACAATATTAGAATACGATAATTTTTGCTTTAAATTTTACAAATTACCTATCCATATAGGTAGTTATGTTTCAGTAATAAATCTTAGGTATACCAGAAATAGTCAGGCCCACGCCCAGAAGAAACTATAGAATCCGTGAAAGTCCGTAAGTATCGAAGAATGAAATTCCAATTTGAACCTGACTAGGGTATTTCTCAATGAAATGATCCGCCGTTTTTACAATTACCTACCTACGGAAGTAACAAGTGTCGGAAATTTAGTGCGGGAATTTGAGATAGGTAAGTACCTACCTTTAGGACCTTTACTTACACCCTGCAGAACGATGAAACTTCATAACAACGAAGGTTATACATAAATTTATGCCATCAAAGGCATGCATAAAGCGTGGGAATCGGGAAACACATGCAGACGTCTGTAGAAGTATGCTTGCGGAGCGCGACTGAGGTCCGACACTGACATCACAGATCACATGCTTCCCCCACTCGTACTTTACGGGCATTAGGCAACTTCCTATATGTATAATAACTTTGGATGCGAATCAGCTTGCCGATGGCGCCCAGATTGACTGAACATAATATAGCAGTGCTGGAAAATCCTCAAACTTCCCGGCACACACCGTTCAAATTTCTATTATCGTTCTGTAAATATTTTTGGGGCGGCCCAGTTTCCGCCGGAAAGATATCGAGAAAGTAGTATAATCGAAGTACAGTATAAGACAATAAATACGTGTTCTACTGCAGTAAAGGTGGATGAAGTATTAGCTTAATGAACCAGTTGGCCTGAGTTCAATTCTTGGAACGATTAGTCTTTGCATTTTTCATTGTGTTATTCCATTTATTTCGGCAGCAATGAGATGTTTTAAATCACATTTTTGAAATCTCTTGAGACGCAATATTTTTCACCTTGATTGGTAAGAAATTGAAAAAATCAAGTACTGATAAAAACATTCCCTTTCAAATAGGGGGAGGGGGTTATTAACGGAGCCCTCCCTCTTTAACAAGTCACGAGCCGCCACTGGTAATAAAACATGTAGGTACCTATTACATTTTCCCATTAAACTGGAAGTACCCACCCTTTTACTTAATTCTTAACGGTGCCTGGCTGGGAAGTTTCACATTTATGCCAGTTGTATGGTGGCACGATATACAAATAAACAATAACATAGGTACTTTATTTCTTCAAATAAAAAGAAAAGTATTCAAAAAATGTCCTTACATATCTCCCAAGTATCGTATGGCATCCGATTCTATACAATGTCCAGCAGTGATTACATATCGAGGTAATATTAAAAATCCACCACAACCGAACGATCTTTTTCCATTATCGTCTATGTGCACCATTCTAGCCATCCAAGGGTGCTCCCCAAGTTCAGCTACAGTCCCTCCAAATATCCTACTGGATAGTGACATCTGTCTTCCACATTCTTTTGGGTAGATAACGTCAAACGGTACTGTTTGTACCTGCTCTGGTGCTGATTCGACATCATTTCTACTGGGACCTAAACTTATATAATACATCAGTAAGTTGGTATTTGATAGCATGAATACAAGAAGTAGGTACTCACCTGGATTTATGAAGTTGGCATGTTTCCCACAACAAACTTTCGGCAAATTGGGATTCTCGTTGGCTGGTCCACATCTAGACTGCCTAACAAATTCGTACGTTGAATTATCCTCATTTAAGATATCATTTAATAAAATTGGACATAATGAAATTTCCACGCAAATTCCTTCCTCTCTGTTGGGAGTTGTGCATGGTGTTGCAAATTCTAAAAGTAAATAAAACTGAAATTTATAATAGGAATTATGAAAAAGGAAATCATATTTCTTAAGCTGCTAACACATTCACAGTTTACTTTTTGGTTGTCTTTGCACATTTGTATAGATTTCACCCACTTCTATGCTCTAGCACCTATAGATATTCCGGGTGACCACAAAATCAGGATGACCCCTCTTATTTTCAAGAAATTAATTAAAAATTTGCGGTACTTAAAACTATATTATTTAGACCGATTTAAAATTTTCTTGCACTGCCGGTTTCACGGGAAATGAACCCAAACTTACATCCTGTATATTTTTATACTTTTGGATTCAGTGAGTTATTTTAGATAGATACGAGAATTCCATTTGTAGATAAAAATTTACAGAAGTTGCAATTTACCAACCTTCGTTAAGGCATTAAAAATGAACTTGGCTAAGTTTCAACTATAAACCAGCGAAACGATTTGCAAAAAATGGGAACGATAAAATTTTCTCGAAATCAAAACAATGACAGACGTCCACACACTGCAACAAACAAAACAGTGGGGACGGTGTTTTAAATTTTTTTAAACTTGTACTGGTGTTTACAAATTCATTATTAACATTATTATTAATAATTTATTTTTCTCATCTGAAGATGATACATTTATCTATTCCACATGGATATTTGAAATTTTGTCATTTACTAACATAAATAACAAATCATTAAATAAAGATACCGATATTTCATACACTCGTGTAATTTCTGCACTCGGCTGCGCCTCGTGCATAAATTTATTTATTATTATTTACAAACGTATGCGATGTAACAACACCAAACGCTTAAAATTTGTTAAAAACGTAGCTCGACTTTACACCCCTAAATATCACCCTCGTGCATCTCAGACCCCAAGAACCAACCCATACGATGTTGGCTGGTTTATCTTCTTTCAAACTAACCCAAAATAAAAGTTGGAAGTTTCACAAAGTATGCTATGAAACACCACCGAACGCTTCCATGTCCAAAAAAATCGCTTTAACCCCCACATTTCTGCCCTCTCGAATCTTACGTTTTCTATCCCTCTCACCTAAAGTTCGTATTTGACAATGTCTTCAAAATGACACCAAAAACATTGACCTGGCATACGCAAAAACGGCGAAATTTCCAAGCGTCACAGTAATCGCTACTGGGACCCATATACTGTCACACTTCCAATTCTTCTGCACTCGGTTGCGCTTCCTGCATAAATTTATTATTATTTACAAACGTATGCGATGTAACAGCACAAAACGCTTAAAAAAGCGTAACTCAACTTTACACCCCTAAATATCAGCCCCGTGCATCGCAGACCCCAAAAACAACCCATATGATGTGCTCTGATTCATGCTCTTTTCAGCTAGCCCAAAATGAAATTTGAGTGCTACAGAAATATGCGATATAACAATATCGAACGCTTAAAGTTTTCTAAAAACGTACCTCAACTTTACACCCCTATAATCTCGCTGCGGCTTTAGCAAAGTTTGGCTTGTGCACTGGCGCATTAACCTCCTCCAACCTCGCGCCAATTTTTCGTGTCTTTGAAAATATAAAACTGCCCATTCCAAGAATACAAAAATTATTTCTAGCACCGAGGAATATGGAGGATTTCAAAAATAATAAAAATAAAGCTGTTCTTTATACATATTATTTTTATCGTTCAGAATTGAAAGTTTCTATATCATTTCTTCCCTTGATTCACAAAAAATACGTATTTTCCAACCTTCTACCTCGTACATCAGGTTTATAACAATGACTGGAATACGATAAGAACTACGAAATAAATGTGCTATTTAATACCAAGAAACTAGTTTAAACCACCTGACAAATTGCCGTAAGACAGTTTCCCGGTCATACCGCCGGCGCCGTGGTGACGAGGTGCAGAAATACCCAAAACTGCAAGGTGTGCAAACGTATAGAAGTTAGTATACAGGGTGATTCAGAACGGGCGTGCCAAATTAAAATGGGTGCTAGAGGAACTCCAAATAAGAAGAAAAGTTTATATGAACATTATGTTCTAAAGTGACTACTAACATATGTTCATATAAACTTTTCGTCTTATTTGCAGATCCTCTAGCACCCATTTTAATTTGGCACGCCCGTTCTGAATCACCCTGTATACTAGATGAACCCGTGGGTTACGCTCCACGACTTTTACGTAGTGGTGAATCGGTGTAGTAATTATTATACTTAAAACGTAGGTGCATCCCAGGTGTACCACAGAATATTCCCATAGAATATTCTTAAATAATTAATTGCGTTTAATTTAATACGGCAAAAAAACATTCTACCTACGGGTGCGACGTTGAACTACGACTGCGAACAGCGCTCAGCAGATGCAAGCGTCCATGGAAATGATGCCGATGCAATTTTCTTATTTGCGTTAAAGAAACATCTGATCGAGTGCACGACCTCACCCATACGATCTCCGCCAGTTGAAAAGAGACCGAGCGACCGATATCCCCACCCGTATTTCAAG
The DNA here is from genome assembly GCA_963966045.1 of Xestobium rufovillosum. Classification (NCBI taxonomy): domain Eukaryota; kingdom Metazoa; phylum Arthropoda; class Insecta; order Coleoptera; family Ptinidae; genus Xestobium; species Xestobium rufovillosum. The sequence continues at coordinate 40,095,857 of OZ014494.1, read as the reverse complement.
TGTTGTGCTAGTTCGCTTCTGGTGAGCATCATTTCTGCTTATTGCCTTTTGCCATTTCGAAGTTTCATCTGTCTAGATCGCGCGCAGTAATTGCCTCTGGGAATTATTTGTTAATTTTTCAAACATTACACAAAAAACATTCGGAGTTTCTACCTGATTTTTTTTACACTTGCGTAACGTCCTTGATGTTGTACAAATATCCGCTATGATTTCAGTTTTTTTATAATTTCAGAAAGAAATGGTTCATTTTCAATTGGAAAAAAATTGAAGTACCTACCTAAGCAAAACTATTTATTTTTCTAAAATTACAAAAAACAAATCATAACGCGTATCTGCACAACAAGAAATTTAAGAATGCAAAATTTCAGGTAAAGACTTCGAAAGAAGTGTGGTCTTTGAAAATCGAACACTTATTTCTCAGTGATAATCAGCGAGACCGTTGAAATTTCGTAAAGCCCCCTAACCCTTTCTGACAGATCACATGCTGAAGGTTCCCTTTAAGGGTTCTCATCGTGAAGGTAAAATTAAAGAGGGAAAGAGTACTATATCGACGGAAATGGTATAGTAGTTTTCATTTTAGACAATAATTGGAAATCTTATATGCAGGACAGGAACTAGGGGATATATTAGGAAACGAAATCAGTGTAGAGGGGGATAACCAAGGCTGTCCGATAATAATGGAAAAGTTTGAGCTAGCATTAGAAAGTTTTAAAGCAATAAAGCACCCAGGTGTAAACGGATTGCAGGCAGAAATTTTAAGGTGTGCAGGGCAAGAGGTAAGAGAGCGTTTATGTAGGTATTTAAACCAGACAGATGAGATTCCAGAAGATTACAAACAGAGCATCGCAGTCGCTCTGCCAAAAAGGAAAGGGGCGGATAAGTGCGAAAATTTTAGAACTATCAGTTTAACTTCCCACGCGTCAAAAATTTTAACTAGAATTGGACAAAGAAGGATGAGGAAAAGGGCGGAAGAAATATTAGGAGAAGATCAGTTACGAGTAATTACAGAAAGAAAACAAAAAGGGAAAGAACGTCTGTATATTTAGGAAAAGCCTTGGACAACTTAAAATGGGGAAATATGCTCCAAGTGCCCAGAGCAAAGAGCAAAGAGCAAACGGCAATTATTATAGAATTTGAGCAGGAACGAAGAGAAGTACATATTCTTTTCTTTCCATCGTCAGAAAACATTCTCTGACGATGGAAAGAAAATTTCCGAAGATGCATTTAGAAAGTGACTATATTTTATATAATAAGTAATTATTGGTAGTGCGCATAGTAGTGTTATAAACTCAACAATTTTGTAGGTACCTACTACATTTTTAACGTTTAATTTAAGTTGTCTGAAGACTGTTGTACTAATTGGATGTGATACAAAATAATGGGTAAAATTATTCAAATATTCTGTTAATTTACCTTTATGAACCAGGAACTGTCCTATATATCTTCTTTAGCTTCTTTACAATAAAATTCTCCTTTTTTAAAATCATTTTTTGGTTTTCTAGTAGTAGTATACATATTTCTCAATGTCGAGAAACATGTATTTTTGTCTTATGCTTCTAATAAAGGCATAAAAGCAATACACGAATTTAAATAAATCTAAATCGCGCACAAAAGAAAATAACCATATTCTTCAAAATTTCATTGTCTGGCCTGATGTTTAAAGTTAAACGTTTCATCCTATACAGTTCCGTCACAGTTATAGTAAAGAATATACAGGCTGACCACACGTTCTGCCCTTATTGAATGGGGCCTCTGTTTGCAGTTACGAATAGTATATTATACACGAGCTTATAATGAATGCTATTATTACCGAGGATGAAGTTTACAACACGAGCGAGTGAAACGAGCGAGTTTTGTAATCTTCCGAGGTAATAATAGCATCATTATAACGAGTTGTATACTATACTTTGTCCACGACTATCAAAACAGATTCCCAAAAAGAATTTACCTTCATTTCCCTTCTCCAGTGTAAGAAAGATTCATACATACGCTCTCAGGTATAATTTTCTTGGTTTTTTGGGCAATGAATCTAATGAGGCAAGTTCTGCAGCTTCTTTTATTGCTGGTGCTGTTAAAGAAACCCCGTTTTCACTCTCACTACTCATATCTTCTTTTTTAGAATATGCATTTCAAATTAAAAGCAAACCTTGCTGATTTGACGTTTCAATTTAAACTGACACATCGCGATCGCGGCCTACTAAATAAATGTAAAAAAGGGTCAAAGCGATGTTCCTATTGGTGTAGTGAATAATATTCATTAATCACTGCAGTGATTAATGTATCTAATTATGATTGAAGAAACACAAGTATAAAGAGTATATTATAAGATAATCGTGGACAAAATATGTTTTATACAAATGTTGCTTGGATTTAACTTCTCTATTTCCCAAAATTATTTAAAAGTATACAAAGTGCTCGTGCTCTATGGTACGATATGTAACTTCGTTTTTTTAAATAGAATATGTTACTTTTCATTGCTTTTTGTATTCTCCATGTAAAAATAACCTGATTTTACTAAACATGTAATACCGAATGTTTATGTTGCTTTCACAATATTTGCGTTTTACTGAAAAAAAAATACATTTGCATCTTGACATTATGTATTGACATTATTATTTCTCATACACCGTATTAGCGACGTCTATAAAATTTCACCATTGTTCTACCCAGAGTACCTGCCAACAGTAGAAATGTTGAAACGTTCACTAATGATAGGGTGTAAGATTTTGTATGCCTCTTTTTTACAAGTTATAAAGTCAGAAACTCATTTCTTTTAAATGGCACGCCCTAATTTTTGTTTTATTTTTGAATTACACACAAAAAATTAGATCAAACTTTTCATACAAACTATGCCTGAATCATTCTTCTTTATAAAGGTAACCAATCACAAGCGCTTATAAGCAGATGACGTAGTCAGGGCAAGCAGGAGCTCCTGTTTAATTTTCTGAAGGCGAGCTTGTTTTTAAAATCGTTATCGTTTAACTGAACTGCTAGTAAAAAGACGAACTTGAATAGATTTTCACACTTTATTTTAAATATAAGCAAAACCATAATTGTTTCGCCAACACAGTGGCACGGACTGTACCAACATCTGATGAAGCCACTGTGTTGGCGAAACAATTGTTATGTTTATTTAAAATAAAATGCCAAAACTAAACAAGTTTGCCTTTTTAGTTTTTACTATCAGTTCGTTAATTATGGATTTTCATCAAGTATCTAAATGCAGAAATCATCAACTGTTATCGTTTAAATTTTGGGCATTTGGCGAGTAAGTAAATGTATCTCAGAGGGACATTAAACACCTAACTACCCATTTCTATCAAAATTACATTGATTTTCCATTTAGTGCAATGACCCCATTGCTTAACGCTGAAGTCCGGATAAAAAATCGAAACATTGATTTTCTAAATTAAGGCCCAATATTTTGTGTGGACTGGATTAGTCTTGCACTAAATGTCGGACATTTAGACCCCAATTTTTATTACCATGAACTTTGTCACGAAGCATGAAAGTTAAATGCTGTTAATATATTTTGAGCAAACTGTTAAGTTCATAATATGTCATAAGGCGAATTAAACAAACAACTGAAATATGTAAATAAAGTCGCATTCACTTGATTCGGATTGGTTTTAACAATTTATTAAGGAAATACAAAATTTAATAAATGGAGCTAGTAAATCTTGATTTTTATATAATCCTCCAAGGCCGTCAACTGTCCAGTTAAAAAAATTAAACAGCATAAGTACATAAACATTACTTGAAGAGATATTTTACTCGCGTTAAATAAATATTACGCTTAGGAAAAAATAATATTTGTGGTAAGTTCAAATATCAAAAAGTTATTGAAATGTTTTATTACTTACCTATGATGAAAAATCTGAAAACTGCACGTACATAAATAGTGAATAAGACAGGATTCAAAATAAGAAACTTTTGTTGTCAAATTATTCTGTCCCACAAAAAATATTCAAGCAATAAACAAAAGTAAGAAAAATTTCAGTGCCATGTAATAAATCGCCCCTTATTATTCTAACAAAAGTAGGAACCAAGAAATAAAACTAAGAATACGATAAGCAAAGTATGTCAGCAGTAAATGGCTTTAGCCTTTATTCGCCATTTTAAAAGTGTTCTCTGGAAGGACAGCCTTCATTTTTAGTTTTCCGTAATTTACGCTCTGGGACCAGAGATATTTTTTATCATAAACGAATAATTTAAAGTAGAAAGCCTTAAGTAGTAAGGACAGCCGGGAGGCCAAAATATAAAAATAATCTAGATAGGTAGTATAAGGCGGAAAAGTGAGAAATTGTTCGGAAACGTCAGAGAGCACAAGAATAATGAATTGATTATAAATACAAAAAAGTGGAGGATAAGCTAGGATTAGGACGAAGCATTATGGAATAATTATTTCCATGAAACAATTTCGGAGAAATCTGGCTTAAATAAAATAAACATTGGAAACGAGGCAGAAGACATTCTAATTGGAAACGTGATAAAGGCATACGGGCGTGAAAGGAGTACTCGGGGAACTTATGTGCAGGGCAAGAACCATGAAATGTATGAAAAAGGAAACCAGTATTGAGGGGGTACGACCCCAGTTATCCTATAATGAAAGAAGAGTTTGAGTTGACATTAAACATTTTAAGAAATCTTAAAATGTGTCCCTAGGTCAAGAGGTACCTACCTAATAGATAATTTATATAAATCAGTTGCCCATTACACTTGGCAGTCGATATTTCGAAATATTACAAACGGAACGAGATAATAAATCTGCCGAAATGGAAAGTTGCGAATTGACGGGGAAATTTTAGAACGATCAGTTTAAACTTTAACATTCCCATACGTCAAAAATTGTGAATAGAATTGTACAAATAAAGATGAAATAGAAAATTACTATGCGTACTACCAATAAGTATAATAAATTATTTTATTGACCGGTTTCAAGATTCACAAACGATCTCATCATCAGAAATGGTAAATACAATTGTAAACAAATTATTATGACAGTTGACAAGGAAACTAAAATTGATAAAACAATACAAAAAATAATGATATCCATGAAACATGTTAACTAGATAACTGAATTTCAGTATTTACCTACGGGGCATAAGAAAACACAAAGGAAATTCGAATACCTCGTACCTTGAAGGGAAAAAACAATGAATTTAAAGAAAACCAATTCGGGGAAAAACAATAAATTCAATTGAAAAAACCTTCAAGTGAAATATCAGAACAGAAAAAATAAATCAATCAATATCCAAGAATTCTTGACAACTGCCAACTGCTAAACTTGAAAAAACTGCGAGGTCAAGTCTATGTCGTTCTGTCTTGACAACAGCCAACTGTTAATCTTGTAATAAACTAAAAAAAAACTAAAAAAAGAGAAATAAGTCAATAAATGTCATAATGAGAGAAACTGTAATACCGACACCTGAGAATTATAATTTTGATCAAAAGATAATTCATCATCATAAGGTTCTTAGTCCAAAGACTGGTTGGACGCGTACCTCCATTCTTTTCTATCCTGAGCTAACCTACGCATTTCCCTAAAAGTAGAACATCCTACATCCCTAACTATTTGAGAGCAGTAGTCTAATCTAGGCCTACCCCTACCTCTTTTTATTCCTATCTCTGACTCTAGTATGTCACGAGCTATTCCTTCGTGTCTTAGAAGGTGTCCTACCATCCTATCTCTCCTACTCTTTATTGTTTTCCATACCTTTCGCTTTTCCCCAACTCTTTCTAATACTTCCCTATTGCTAACCTTATCTATCCACGGTATCTTCATCATGCGTCTGTAGCACCACATTTCAAACGCTTCTACTCTTTTTCTATCCGCTTCTCCTATTGTCCAAGTTTCGCACCCGTATAATGCCGTACTCCCTACATACGACGTTAAGAGTCTCTTCCTAGTCTCTATATTAACCGTTCTCGAGCATAACAGTTGTTTCTTTTTGTTAAACGCAACTCGGCCCTGCGCCATTCTTTGTTTTATATCATTAGTGCTCCTACCGTCTTGAGTTATTTTATTTCCTAAGTAGCAGAAATCCGCGACCTCCTCTATCTTCTCATTTCCAATTTGTATTTCCATTTTAGTTCTATTTTCACATCCCCTACATACCAAAATTTTAGTTTTCTTTTTATTGATTTTCATGCCGAAGCCCTGTGTCAAAACTGCTTCCATTTCATTCAAAGCCGCTCCTAATTCTTCTTTGCTAGATGCTAACACTGCTATATCATCCGCAAATCTGAGCATGTTAATAGTTTGGCCCTCTACATTGATCCCTGAGGCTGTTCTTTCCTTAACAATATTAATCGCATCTTCGATATATAAGTTGAAAACTAGAGGTGACAATGCACATCCCTGTCTCACTCCCTTCCGGATATCTACTTCCCTTTGTTCCTGCTCACATTCTATAACTGCCTTTTGCTCTTTGTAGAGATTATGTATTATTCTTCTGTCCCTGTATTTCATCCCTACCTTTCTCAGCACTTCGAACATCTTCCCCCATTTTACGTTGTCGAAGGCTTTTTCTAAATCTACAAATCCTATATAGACGCTCTTTCTCTTTTCTATCGTTTTTTCTATAATTACTCGTAAAGCTAGAATGGCCTCGCGCGTTCCTCTATTTCGTCTAAATCCGAACTGATCTTCTCCTATTATTTCTTCCGCCTTTTTCTCCATCCTTCTTTGCACAATTCTAGTTAAAATTTTTGACGCATGGGAAGTTAAACTGATAGTTCTAAAATTTTCGCATCTATCCGCGCCTTTTCTTTTTGGCAAAGCTACTATGATGTTCCGTTTGTAATCTTCTGGAATCTCGCCTGTCAGGTATATGCGACTAACTAGTTTAAATAAACGATCTATTACCTCTTGACCTGCGCACTTTAAGATTTCTGCCTGCAAGCCATCTATACCTGGTGCTTTATTATTCCTTAAACGTTTTAGTGCTATCTCAAACTCTTCTCTCATTATAGGACTCCCTAGGTTATCCCCCTCTACACTGCTTTCGCTTTCTAATATATCTTGCACTTCCTGTCCCGCATATAAGTTTCCTAAATATTCTTTCCACCTATCTGCCTTCTCCCCACTTCCGATTAGGATATCTCCTGCCTCATTTCTAATGTTTTTGGTACTAGATCCAATTTCTCTAAAATTTCTCCTAATTATTTTATATGCTTCATCAGTTTTTCCTACTTCGAATTTATCTTCCACTTCTTTGCATTTATTATCGATCCATTGCTCTTTCGCTTTCCTACATTCCCGAATAATTTCCCACTTGATCGCCTTATATCTTTGTTTCCCTGTTTCATCTAACCTATTTTTATATTTTCGCCTTTCCTCTATTAGACTCACAATATGTTTTGTTATCCAGGGTTTCCTACTTTCATTCTGTTTATGACCCAAAATATCCCTAGCTGAGGAAACTAAACTATTTTTAATGCACTTCCATTCTGCCTCTATGTCCCTAACAATATTTCCACCCGTGCCCTTTAGTGCTTCGTTTGTCTTTTTCTCGAACTTATTGCGCATATCATCATCTTTTAGTTTCTCTGGGTCAAGATACCTTCTTCCGCTTCTTTTTTTCAAAATCTTAAATTTAAGATTGGCTTTCATAACGACTATGTTGTGATCACTATCTATATCTGCTCCTGGATAACTTCTACAATCCCTAACTTGATTTCTAAATCTTTGCCTAACGAGAATGTAATCTATTTGATATCTCCCTAAGTCTCCTGGCATCTTCCACGTATAGCATCTCCTAACATGATGGTGAAATAGAGTGTTCGCGACCGTTAAGTTATGTTTATCGCAGAACTCTATCAGTCTAACTCCCCTATCGTTCCTATTGCCTAATCCAAAGGGGCCAACTATTCCGCCCTCTCGCCCTGTGCCTACGACTGCATTGAAATCTCCTGTAATTATTAAATTTTCGTGCCCTCTCACAAAATCTAGCACATATTCAATATCACTATAAACTGCCTCTACGGCCTCATCACTGTAGTTAGAAGTGGGCATATATACCTGTATTATTACTGTTTTTACAGGTTTCGAATCTAACCTAACCATAACTACCCTGTCACTTTGCTGTAAGAAATTTTCTACACTCTGTCCTACTTTTTTCCGCATAACAATTCCTACTCCCGCATTTCCTCCTACAGATCCTGTGTGTATTATTCTAAAATCTCCGCTCCAGAAGTCTCCAGCTTCTGGCCATCGCACTTCACTGATACCTACTACGTCTAATGCTAACCTATCCATCTCAATTTTCAAATTCTCTAACTTCCCTACTTGTTTCATGCTTCTAACATTCCACGCTCCGACTCGTGAGATGTTACACTTATCATTTCTGATGACTCCCCCCGAAGCCGTCCCCGCCCGGAGATCCGAATGTGGGACTATTTTACCTCCGGAATATTTTACTCCAGAAGGTGCCATCATCATAAATTAAAGTACGCTGTACTAGGGATAAAATAATGTGGTGGTTTCCCGTTGCCTTCCACATCGCAGTAGTGTGTATCACAGTGCCATACCAACCCTCACGATCTCTGCCACTATGATTACTGAAAGAGCTGCTGCCCCCTTCCAGGGACTTGATTTAGTCTGGCTTCTCAAATAAAAACCCCTCCAATATGGTTAAACCTATGGTTCGGCTCTTTATATCATTGAAGCGCGCAAGCCATCCCACCCGTCCCAGTATTACTAGAACTGCGTCAAGGTACAAGTCCTTTGGGATAGCAAATTACAAAAGTTTAAATAAACTAGATTGTATTAAATCGACCTGGTCATTAAGTAAGTTATAATTTGTATCATTTTTATGTTTATAAATTTCTATAGACTCTAATATATCTAATTGATAACTCTTTACAAAATTTTTTGAACAGTATTCATCCAAAAATTAAGTTTACAAAAGAAATAGAAACTGAACATAAAATTAATTTCTTAGATTTAACTTTAATAAATGAATATAATAAAATTAATTTCGATATTTTTAGGAAACCAACATATACAGATATTATTCTTTCATCAAATTCATTTCACCCCTTTTGTCAAAAAATTTCTGCTTATAATTATTCTATGATACACAGGGCCTTTACAGTACCGCTATCTTTGGATAAATTGAATAAAGAACTAAACATAATTAGAACAATTGCAATAAATAACGGATTTAAGATTGAAATCATCAATAGAATCATTAACAATAAAAAAATTAAAATTGCTTGTAACAACATATATCCTAAATTATCTAATGATAAAGTTACCAAATTTTGCAGGATTACTTATTTTGGAAATATTTCTGAAAAGATTGCCAGTATTTTAAGAAAAAATAACATACAAGTCACATTTAAACCATCAAATATATTATCACATATTTTGTTTAACAGTAAAGACAAAACACATAAACTTGACCACACAGGTGTTTATCAACTAAATTGTTTAGACTGTAACAGTATATATATCGGGCAAACTGGCAGATCTATACGTATTAGGTACAATGAACATTTAAGGTCATTTCGTTTAAAAAATGATCGTTCAAGTTTTGCTAATCATTTCTTTAATAACAATCATCAATTCCCTCCTCCAGAAAATACTAAATTATTGTTTAATTTTGTAAAGAGTTATCAATTAGATATATTAGAGTCTATAGAAATTTATAAACATAAAAATGATACAAATTATAACTTACTTAATGACCAGGTCGATTTAATACAATCTAGTTTATTTAAACTTTTGTAATTATCTTTTGATCAAAATTATAATTCTCAGGTGTCGGTATTACAGTTTCTCTCATTATGACATTTATTGACTTATTTCTCTTTTTTTAGTTTATTACAAGATTAACAGTTGGCTGTTGTCAAGACAGAACGACATAGACTTGACCTCGCAGTTTTTTCAAGTTTAGCAGTTGGCAGTTGTCAAGAATTCTTGGATATTGATTGATTTATTTTTTCTGTTCTGATATTTCACTTGAAGGTTTTTTCAATTGAATTTATTGTTTTTCCCCGAATTGGTTTTCTTTAAATTCATTGTTTTTTCCCTTCAAGGTACGAGGTATTCGAATTTCCTTTGTGTTTTCTTATGCCCCGTAGGTAAATACTGAAATTCAGTTATCTAGTTAACATGTTTCATGGATATCATTATTTTTTGTATTGTTTTATCAATTTTAGTTTCCTTGTCAACTGTCATAATAATTTGTTTACAATTTTATTTACCATTTCTGATGATGAGATCGTTTGTGAATCTTGAAACCGGTCAATAAAATAATTTATTATACTTATTGGTAGTACGCATAGTAATTTTCTATTTCATCATGGATTTCTACCAAATAGTCAAGACAGAAAATATTAACTACGTACAAATAAAGATTTACAAGAAGGTGGAAGAAATATGGAAATGCACGGAGCCATTCTGGCTTCAGTGGTTTACCGAATATTAATAGCTTAGATTCACAAAAAATTATGTAGCGCTATTAGTAGCCACCAAAGAAGAATAACTTGCGGTGGTAGGAATATTAAGCAAAGAATAGCACAGGGGCGACTGGCGATTAACAAAAAGAAGCGCGTATTATGCTAGGGAACTGTTAATTTAGGAACTCTAAAGAAACTCTTAAAAACGTTGTTATGGAGTATGGAATTATACGGTAACGAAACGTGGACTATAGGAGAAGCGGACAGGAAAGAACCAGAAGCGCTTAAAATGTGGTACTGCAGATAAAGGTACCGTGGATAGATAAGATTAGCAATAGAGGGCTAATAGAAAGAGTTAGAGAAAAGATAATTATACAGGGTGTTTAAGGAAGAATGGCACATACTTCAGTATGTTATAGCACCGTTCATTTTGAACAAAAAAGTTCATACGAACAGGTGTCCAGTTCCCAATGGTTACTGAGATACAGCAATTTTAATGTAGAGCGCATTACAGAGCAATTATCCAGTACCAGTACGCTGCTGTAAAAAGTTGTCATTTGACATTTAGCATTATTAGGATAGACTTTGGTAGCCCCATCAATTTTCCAGCTAGGTTTTGGATCATGGGATGAAAAATGATGTTTATAGAGAAAATAGGCACATGTGATGATGTGCTACAATAATAAATAAATAAATAATAAAATAATAAATCCGTTTATGCAGTAATTCAGCTGGCTGTAACTCAGTAATTATCGAAAATTGGTCACGGGTTCATATGAACTTTTTGTTCAGAATGAGCGATACTATAACATACTGAAGTATGTACCACTACTCCTGAAACACCCTGTATAAGAATAATTTAGAAATAGGTCGACACGATTACTTTGCAACACCTACTAAAGGTGAAATTATAAAAAATGGAGGTAGAGGTAGGCTAGAATTATAAGCAGAACTAAATCTAGATTTTTGTATTCTGTGAGACGTTATCACATGCTACCCCGGCTAAGCTGGCATTGAAACAAATCCTGACGTATCTTTGCGTACTCAGTTGCTTACTAGCATGTATTATCGTCACCGCTACGTCGTCAACCACTTAGTCACGCTTCTCGTAGGTATAATAGGCATTCTAGTGTAGCGAGTTAGTGTATTTGAAGGATTAGATTATTAGCATTGGTACGGTTCAGTCGATATTAATTAATCGATATAAATGAACTCTGGTTCTACTTTCGAGCTGATGTCGCTCACATGTTATGCCAAACTAAACAAATGCATACGAAAAACAATAACTAGCTTTGTCCTTGTGAAACACATCAGTGCAGTACCACCATACAAACTTGGATAACGTACGCAGTGTAACCTCGAAAACAGGTTCACCCCTATAACATTTTTGCTTGTTAGAATATGAAATTAAAATGACTGTCTGAACACAAAATTTTATTTGCAGCAAAATACATATTTTCTGCGTTATATTTTCATTTACTCGTGGCCTCATCGTACTCAGAATCACTTACCGAAACAAAAAATCTGTACATAGGTTATCCGATTTTAATTAGTGATTTTGATTTTATTTCCGGTGAACTCGGAATGTCAGAAATAAGGTCAGAAATATTTATTCACAATCGATTAGTAATAAGTCAATTGCCAACTTTTAAAAAGTTGGGAAGTAGGTTATTCCTAACTTCTACTTCCCGACTGGGTTGGGAAATTTCCACCCGGGTGGAAAGTTCAGTGCCTATACAGGGTGATTCAGAACGGGCGTGCCAAATTAATATGGGTGCTAGAAGAACTCCAAATAAGACGAAAAGTTTATATGAACATATGTTCTAAAGTGACTACTAACAAAGATACATGGTGTAAAAGTTTTAATAATTTTGTAATATTTTTTTATTATCTTAGTAACTACGAAAATTATTGAGTTGAAATTTAAGGTGTCGTTTTCATTTGCTAAGTTCTAATTTTCCAAAAAAATTTGCTCTGCTAGCCCCATCAGTAGCGTTGCTACGGGGTAGGTCGTTTATTTATATCCCCAATCCAATGTTACGCCACTGGCGAATGCAGGTGATATTAATGTATTTGATACCTACGTTCAATTTGGGAAGAAATTGGTATCTTCAAAATTTTTCGTAAAATGCTTAGTTTTTGAATGAAATAGCTTTTTGTGAAATCGTGCACATGCACTGAAATTTTCCATAATGCAATAATGGCTTCACCGATACGCAAGGAAAGTGAAAATTGAAAAAAATAGTTTATTAAGAATAACACTAACAAAACTAACAAGAAGAACGAGAAAACACATCAATTATTACATTACGATATTTAAAAAATATATTAAAACTTTTACACCCTGTATCTTTATTAGTAGTCACTTTAGAACATATGTTCATATAAACTTTTCGTCTTATTTGGAGTTCCTCTAGCACCCATTTTAATTTGGCACGCCCGTTCTGAATCACCCTGTATATTTGATTTTATGCTTAAGTATGTATTATGTCATAAACTTGGAATAAAATTTCCTACCGTTTTTTTGCGGTCTAGGGGAGTTCTGCTTGAGTGTTTTGCTTACTCCAACTGACTACCAGACATGCTTTACCACCAGAAAAACTCTTTCATATTCAGTTATTTTATTGTCAAAAAACGATGCTTGTCAGTTTAATAATTGATAAAAATATAAATCTAGAAGCTTGTAGGCAGTGTTTGTGCATAGCGGCGCTGTACTGAAGAGTCCCAATAGGACGAAATCGGTCTGCAGATTGCTGTGCACATTCACACCATGCAAGCTTCTAGCTTGAATAGTGAACCTGGTTCACTGTGGTACGATGGGGCACGTATGGAGGCTTTCAAGCCCAGCTTTGCTGTGGTAGGTCTCCTAATCCTAATGTACATTCTGCCGGCGTAGGTTCGTTCTGTAATTCAATGCCTGGCGGAGTATTTGCTCGAGGTGTAGTTATTTGAGCGGGCCTATTAGTCGACAGCTGTTCAAAAATATAAACGTCAATTTCACTGCCTATATACCAAGAATGACCGAAAATGTAGTATTTAAAAAATAAAATAAATTATTTATTCCTTTATGATTGTGAATAAAATACATAGTATACATACCTCGCTGAAAAATTTCATTCCAGCCTCGTTCTATCTAGCCCTCGGCTGAAATGAAACATTTTCCACCTCGGTAAGTAATATACTATTATTCACAATCGGTTAGTAATAAGTAACTTGCCAACTTTTAAAAAGTTAGGAAGTAGGTTATTCCTAACTTCTACTTCCCGACCGGGTTGGAAAATTTTCCGCCCTGAGAAATCGGTATCTATTTGATTTTATACTTAAGTATGTATTAAGTATGTAATAAACTTGAAATAAAATTTCCTACCGTTTCTTCTGCGGTCTCGGGGAGTTCTGCTTGAGTGTATTGTGTACTACAACTGACTGCCAGACATATTTTACCACCAGAAATGCTCTTTAAAATTCAGTTATTTTATTGTCAAAAAAGGATGCTTGTCAGTTAAATAATTAATAAAAATATAAATGCCAATTTCACTGCCTACCAAGAATTATTGACAGTGCATTGCTTAAATTTACTTCAATATGATGTGTAATAGTATATTACGTACCGAGGTGGAAAATGTTTCTTTACAGCCGAGGGCTAGATAGATGACCAAGGCGCGAAGCACCGCGGTCATTTATAGCGCGAGGCTGTAGGCTGTGAAATTGACAATTATTAATTATGTCAATATTACACATCATATTGAAGTAAATGTAAGCAATGCCCTTTTGATAATTCTTGGTAGGCAGTGAAATTGACATTGACATTTATATTTCTACTAGCTGGTACTCGGCGCGTTGCTGCCTCAGAAGAAATAATTGTGGTAAAATCCTTTGAAATTTGATAAACTGCAAATGACATATGCCGTTTGACGTTTGCTGTGAATTGTCACTTTATTAATTATAGCGACCCGCCCCAGCTTCACATAAACGTATTAGTACGAGAGCCAACGACCAAAATTTTTGTCTCATAGCATCCCGGCCAAAACCGTATAAAATCTATAGATTAGATGACCCTGGACTGAAAACTACAATTTTCAGACATTTTACGCGCAGCGCATTACCTGAGCGCATTTTCAAAAATGTCAACAAATTTGACCACACTGTATCATAGCATCCCGTCTGATTTCTACATAGGAGACCATTTCGAAAAAAAAAAACAATGAGACAAAAAAACAGTATTATAGCATCCCATCTGAAAATCACTTTAACATGTAAATTTGAGTCATTTGATGCGAAAAAATCAATTTTCAGAGCATTTTTAGAGCATTTCGAAAATGTTAACGAATTTCGGTCAACGGTATCATAGCATCTCGTCTGAAAACAGTTGAATATGATAAAATGATTTGCCCAGATGTAGAAAAAATTCATATCAGACAAATTGAGTGCAGCATCTAACAAATCAGACAAATATTCGATACTCAACACACACCCCCCTCCCCAGGAACGCACACATTGCGTATATATATTTTTTCTTACCATGCTCTTGACGTAGATGCACCTTCTTCCAAAAAATTACCGATTTCATTGCTCGAATCCGTCGAAATATCAACAACATTTTCCTGACAAACAGTACAATCCTTTGGTACCTACCTTCACGGCCGGCCGTAAAATTTTTTTAGCATATTGAATGGTACCCTTTGTCAGGGGCGGGTGGGGAAAGTTTTACCGGCCCGGGAAACCATTGACATCGACCGGCCCAATTTTTTTGAGAAACAGAAAATACCCATTTTTTATACTTTTTTATACTTTGGAGTTTACTCCTTAAGAATCGATTTTCAGTTATAGCCCGCGGTACGGAAATTTTATGAGTAGTAAAATCAAGCGGTACATTTCGCGTTAACTAAAAGTAACGCGTTACGTACATTGAAACTATGTATGTACATATCTATGGATACGGCTGTTGATGTCTGACTGCATAGAGCATGGAAATAGTGAAAATAGCGTGGCATAGAGTAGATATTACAGTTGTCGTTGTAAGTCAGCATTTGCAGTGTTTGTTCTTTCCTAAATTTGTTGCATCTTTTGATTTAACATGGAAAAACCTAATATTAAATACTCCAAATATTGCTTAGTGCCGAAATATGAATCAACACCTATTCGAACACAAGGAAAAGTATTTATTTCATTGCCAATGGGATCGACGTTTAGCAGATTGTTACTGAATTTATAAACAATTTATATTTTGATGTAGTTAGACATTTTCGAACATAAACCATCTGATAAATACGCATTTTGGTATAAAACTGACATTCGCGTGTACCCTATGATCAAGTGATTGAAGTTAAAATAATCGTTCGTAAGGAGTAAACTACAGTCGTGGGTCGGAGCTGACACACACAAGTTATTTATTTATTTATTTTTTAATAAAATACAAATCAGATTTTTAAGGTTTTTAATACAAAACATTTCAAAAAGTACGACTAAACTTCAAATATCGAGAATTTAACGACGAACGACCGGGTGAGACTCGAGATGGGGCGACGAAAGCCGAAAAAACAATAAGCACGTACGCTGTGCGGTGCGGGCGATTACCGATTAGACCGGCCGCTTTCAAGTTCCAAAATAATCGCATTTTCGGCTGCCCGCTTTGCACTGGCTACCAATTATTTTATAATGTCATGTTTTTTTCACATCGGTCGGCCCAGACCGGCCCCGATGCAACCGGCCCTTCGGGAAATCTCCAGAAATCTCCGTTGGCCCACCCGCCCCTGCCCTTTGTCCGTATCAATAGTTTTTGGAAAGTCAATTTTTTAATAAATCGATTTTCTCGCAGAATGCTTCTTACTCCGATATTCAGCTACTTCGTTGCACTTATTTAAGGTTTCTTTTGTATATATTTTCACTTTTGCATTAGTTTTTCGAGTGCAAAACACACAAGTTAAGTTTGACATTTTACAAAAATTGAAACAACCGACAGTCAGTATACGCGAGACAGGCACATATGTAGGTACAACTCGTAAGTTATAGGACATGGAAGCGTAACAAGAACTGGGCGACTCCGAAACGTCTTTTTCCTTTTGGGAATTATAGGCGGTATTGAAAATGTCTGAAAACAGTATTTTGACAATCTCGGCAGCCATAAAGAACATTTAAAGAAAAAATTAACCGGGATGCTATGATACAGTGTGGTAAAATTTGTTGACATTTTTGAAAATGCGCTCAGGTCAGACGCTGTGCGGAAAATGTCTGAAAATAAAAATTTTAGTAACCAAATAACTAAATTTATGTACATTTTGAATATCAGACGGGATGTGATAATACAGACAACCAATTTTTTTTGGCATAGCAGAAATGGCCCCTCACGAAGCGGCTGGGTTTCTGATCGTTCTGCCCACTTAAGTCGGGTCTAGGGCCATCTAATCTATCTATTTCATATGATTTTAGCCGGGATGCTATGAGACATGGTTTTGGTCGTGGGCTCTCGTACTATATAAAAAAAATTCTGTTGAACCGATCGCTACCAAATCTGAAGATTGCCTGAAAACTTCATCAACATCGGTCCAGCCGTTTCGGAGCCTATAACGGACATAGGTAGGTAGGTAGGTAGAAACATGTTAAAAGTTTTTTCAATATTGCATGTTTCGAATGTGCATGGAATACCGTAGACCACTAGTTTCGTCCTTTTGGGACTCATCAGTACGGTGCTTTTCCCTACACACTCGAACTACGCAATATTGCTTGCTTTATATATACTTACACGCTTGGTGTAAGTATTAGCAAGAGCTAATTATTTGCCGAATTATGGGGCGGTTATGAGTGGTACTGGACCGATCGAACAACTACTCCTCGGGCAAATACCCCGCCAGGCATTGAATTATAGAACTAAATCCAGATTTTATGTACTACGAGATCCATACTGAACCAAGCGTGTAAGTATATATAAAGCAAGCAATATTGCGTAGTTCGAGTGTGTAGGGAAAAGCACCGTACTGACGAGTCCCAAAAGGACGAAACCAGTGGTCTACGGTTTTCCATGCACATTCGAAACAAGCAATATTGAAAAAACTTTTAACATACATAACCTACTGCTGGGAGCAGGAAGTACGTAGAGATCTAAGGATGTTCCAAGCCCAACGATATGTTTGGGGTAGCATTCAGTATGGATCTCGTAGTACATAAAATCTGGATTTAGTTCTATAATCCAATGCCTGGCGGGGTATTTGCCCGAGGAGTAGTTGTTCGATCGGTCCAGTACCACTCAGGTAGAAACATTTTTTGTGTTTTATAGATATAGATTAATTATTAAACTGACAAGCATCGTTTTTTGACAATAAAATAACTGTATATGAAAGAACATTTCTGATGGTAAAATATATCTGGCAGTCAATTGGAGTATACAATACACTCAAGCAGAACTCCCCGAGACCGCAAAAAACGGTAGGGAATTTTATTCCAAGTTTATTACATGATACTATAAAATCAAATAGGCACCGATTTCTCAGGTTGGAAAAGATAAACTGGAATTAGGGGCTTACTGCATTATCAGCAGGTCAGCGCCCGAAACGGCACTCAAATCAGGTAGAGGTTTGGGACGACGCACGAAACGGCACATATGTATTTCATCGACGCCCGAAACGGGAACGCACGAAATGGGACTAAACCAGTGACATAGCATAACCAAGTATAGCTCGACGACCACTTTACGACAAGGAAAATTGTCCGATAAGGCATTTATTAAAAGCTTTTGGCTAAATACAGAGCTCACCCAGGAGCGTATTGAAATGGTTAGAACCATTAGCGACAGAACTGAACGCTTCGCTTGTGTCTTCCCATATAATTAGGAAGCTGCAATGGTAAATTATTGCTGTATTTTCTACCATGTCAGACGTTATTAATCTTCATTTATGAAACAAGAATGGTTATAAAAGTTGCATATGAGACGCACTGCAAATCGCTCTCTTCAGACTAGTTTGGGGTTGTCTGGCACCCACTCACAACTATGTAATGTGTCTAGCAGTGATATTTTGGCTTAATTATGATACAAAAAGTAAGCAAAAGAAAAATCTGCTGGTAGAAAAACATGTCACGTAACGCTCCCGCTTAAGATAAGTTTGGGGTTGTCTGGCACCCACTCTCGACTATGTAATGTATCTGGCAGTGCTATTCTGGTATTCCTCATGATGTAAAGAGTCAATGATAATCTGTTGGTAGGAAATATGTTAGCAGCTACTGCACTGTGACTCAGATGCAACTTTCTTATAGCCATATTCTTGTTCCTCATGTTTCATACATTAAGATATAAAGTCTTGGATGGTAGAGAATACAGCAACGAGTACAGCAATAATTTACCATTGCGGCTCCCTACCTAATAACTTTTTGGCCCTTTTAAAAGTGAAGTCGCTGGTAAACTTCCCACTTTGTAACTGTGCATTTGACTGCATCTCGGACTGCATAAATTAAATTAACATGTCTTTTTGGATGCCAATTTCCGGAGCTATTCTTTTCTTTGCCATTAGAAATACAAAATGCAGTCGCACGCCAAACAAACACTACCCAAGTTAATGACACTTCAATAATTATTGACAACTAGCGGCCCGGCAGACGTTGTTCTGCCTAAAATTGCTTTTCGTATTGAACTTTTGATTCATTAACCAAATCGTTTATTCAATGTGAAACATTTTTCTGAATACGTTTATGTTCGACCAAATATGTCGTTCCTATCGTCAGTTATGATCGCGAGCGCATACAAAAAATTATGATTTTAACAGTTTGTCCGAATTTCCCGATTTACGCCTATCCATATCATACAAAAATCCAATAGAAAAAAGCACTTTCAGTTTTTCCGAATTTTCCAATTTTCCGGGCAACTTTTCCAATTTTTCGTTGCTTAAAAACCTTATTTTTGAAAAGAATTAGCAAAATCGGTTCAACAGATAAGCACTTTCAGTTTTTCCCGAATTTTCACATTTTCCGGTGGATTCTCCAAAAGTTTTCTTTCATACAAACCTTATCCTGACAATTACGATCACAACAAAAAAAATCAGCCAAATCGATCCAGCCGTTAAGCACTTTTAGTTTTTCCCGAATTTTCAAATTTTCCGATGGATTTTCCAAAATTATGATTTTACAGTTTGTCCGAATTTCCCGATTTACGCCTATACATATACAAAAATCCAATAGAAAAAAGCATTTTCAGTTGTTTCCGAATTTTCCAATTTTCCGGGCAACTTTTCCAATTTTTCGTTCCCTAAAAACCTTATTTTTGAAAAGAATTAACCAAATCGGTTCAACAGTTAAGCACTTTCAGTTTTTCCCGAATTTTCACATTTTCCGGTGGATTCTCCAAAAATTTTCTTTCATACAAACCTTATCCTGAAAATTACGATTACAACAAAAAAAATCAGCCAAATCGGTCCAGCCGTTAAGCACTTTTAGTTTTTCCCGAATTTTCAAATTTTCCCATGGATTTTCCAAAATTATGATTTTTACAGTTTGTCCGAATTTCCCGATTTACGCCTATACATATACAAAAATCCAATAGAAAAAAGCATTTTCAGTTGTTTCCGAATTTTCCAATTTTCCGGGCAACTTTTCCAATTTTTCGATCCCTAAAAACCTTATTTTTGAAAAGAATTAGCCAAATCGGTTCAACAGTTAAGCACTTTCAGTTTTTCCCGAATTTTCACATTTTCCGGTGGATTCTCCAAAAATTTTCTTTCATACAAACCTTATCCTGACAATTACGATCACAACAAAAAAAAATCAGCCAAATCGATCCAGCCGTTAAGCACTTTTAGTTTTTCCCGAATTTTCAAATTTTCCGATGGATTTTCCAAAATTATGATTTTTACAGTTTGTCTGAATTTCCCGATTTACGCCTATACATATACAACAATCCAATAGAAAAAAGCATTTTCAGTTGTTTCCGAATTTTCCAATTTTCCGGGCAACTTTTCCAATTTTTCGTTCCCTAAAAACCTTATTTTTGAAAAGAATTAACCAAATCGGTTCAACCGTTAAGCACTTTCAGTTTTTCCCGAATTTTCACATTTTCCGGTGGATTCTCCAAAAATTTTCTTTCATACAAACCTTATCCTGACAATTACGATCACAACAAAAAAAATCAGCCAAGTCGGTCCAGCCGTTAAGCACTTTTAGTTTTCCCCGAATTTTCAAATTTTCCGATGGATTTTCCAAAATTATGATTTTTACAGTTTGTCCGAATTTCCCGATTTACGCCTATACATATACAACAATCCAATAGAAAAAAGCATTTTCAGTTGTTTCCGAATTTTCCAATTTTCCGGGCAACTTTTCCAATTTTTCGTTCCCTAAAAACCTTATTTTTGAAAAGAATTACCCAAATCGGTTCAACCGTTAAGCACTTTCAGTTTTTCCCGAATTTTCACATTTTCCGGTGGATTCTCCAAAAATTTTCTTTCATACAAACCTTATCCTGACAATTACGATCACAACAAAAAAAAATCAGCCAAGTCGGTCCAGCCGTTAAGCACTTTTAGTTTTTCCCGAATTTTCAAATTTTCCGATGGATTTTCCAAAATTATGATTTTTACAGTTTGTTCGAATTTCCCGACTTACGCATATCCATATCATACAAAAATCCCATAGAAAAAAGCACTTTCAGTTTTTCCCGAATTTTCCAATTTTCCGGGCAACTTTTCCAATTTCTCGTTCCCTAATGCCACGTTCGGCCTCTGTTTTGTCGACGTTCCAAATTATTTTGTGCCTAAGCTCCAACTGAGCGCGTCGAACTCGACTGTATCCGTTGTTCCGGAGTTATAATGGATCGCGCTTGAGGCTTGAGAAATTCTTATTCGACTTGGCTCCAAACGCTGTCTACGCTCTTCGCGTACGCCGACCGATATTTCGACGCCTCACTGGTGGCATTTTTTCCAAAGAACCACCAAATACATGATCACCACCGATAACACACTGACAATTCAATTTTTAGAACTGTCAAACTGAACGTCACATTTTTGTTTGTCAAACAGATTTTCATACAAACTTTTACCATCCAAATTTTCTACTTTCCCGGTGGATTTTCCAAAATTTTCTTTCATACAAACCTTGTCCTGAAAATTACGAACACAACAAAAAAGAAATCAGCCAAATCGGTCGAGCCGTTCTCAAGTGATGAGCTTACATACATGCGGCAATTGATTTTTATTTACATAGATTGATAGAAAAGTAGTGTAGCTTGCAAATTTTTTGGTCAAACTGTTGCCAGGCAACTAAGTCCGGTAGCATTCTCATGCGTTTTACGGATCACACTAATTCGAGAATAATATGAGATACATTTACTAAGAGAACAAGGTATTTATGCTAACTATTTTATCTCTCAACTAGCTGCCCGGTCCCGGTACGACACGCGCGGCACCTACTGTAAGTTAATCTTCAGATTAGCCCAGCGAGTGTTCCTGTGAAGTTTGGTAGCGATCGGATGAACATATTTTTTTTCTTGCTTTTGTGCGAAGTCGGGGCTTGATATGACACATATCAACTGTCAGATTTGACAAATAAAATTTATTTAATACTTTCTGACGGTCTGAATTTTATTTGTCAAATCTGACAGTTGATATGTGTCATATCAAGCTCCGGCTTCGCACAAAACTAAGAAAAAAAGATGTCGATCCGACCGCTACCGAACTTCACAGGAACACCCGCTGGGCTAATCTGAAGATTGCATGAAAATTTCATCAACATCGGTTCAGCCGTTTCGGAGTCCATAACGGACATAGGTAGGTAGGTAGGTAGGTAGGTAGGTAGGCAGGTAGGTAGGTAGGTAGGTAGAAACATTTTTGTGTTTTATAGAGATAGATTGAACATCGAAATATAACCAGGAAATTGAAAGATCTCATTATAGTACAGAGCTCAAGGGTACAAATTTTCACTTTGGTAGGGGGATCGTTGTTACAACCTGCAACTTGTTGCAATCTGAAGTTCATGTCTTGACTATAATATATCCAAAAGCTGTCAAAAATCGTAATGTGCAAAAGGGCATTATATCCGAAAACTGAGTTATGCACACTGGCGTAAAGAGCGTAAAAATTGCTATCGTTTGGCACCAAGATCATTAAATTATTTGTGGCTCATCTACCTCTAAAAAACTGCTGAAGAAACAATTTAGTACAGGCCCTTACGGGAGAAAATTTTTTGAAAGCTGAATATCTCCGTTCGACTGTCGAGAAAATTTGTAGGATTTCGACAATTTTTACATCTACATCGCGATAACTTTTAAGTTACCGCCTAAATCGAAAAATTTTGTTCTTTACAAAATCTTGTACGCTTCTTTCGGAGTCTGATGGTTCGACATGCAGATTTTTATCTGTAATTAAACATAAGATGTAAGAAACCCGACCGGTCGGCTCCCGATACCAATACCCGTCCCCACCTCGCTGCGCTGGTTTGCATCTCACTTTTCGCCGTAGCTCCGTCTCCGTCTTGCTGAAAGATATGAAAATAAAGTTACTTACAATAAATTTACAAACCAATTTTCTTCCGAAGTATCGGACTGACTTTCGTCCTTCGGCGGCAAAACTGACAGTTTTGTGGTATATGTATTCTTGCACAGTTTTTGTGACATACACTTACAAGCAGTTATGCAGGTTTATTTATTTCTCCTGCAAGAACACACTTTGTTTCCACAGTCTGCAATAAATTACGAGATTACGATTAGGAAGTCACACAACTTTGATCACTCATACCTTTCTTTCATCCACATTTACTTAAAATAATAGAATCGGTCGGGAAAGGGGGAAGTGTCATTAAAATTGGTTTGATACTGCCGTCATCTTCTAATTTCCATCCGGACTCTTCCAAACTTGGTAGTTCTTGAATTGGTTGCAGGGCATTTGTCCAGATTTTAACTTGAAAGTATGCTCTCAAACAGTGTTGTTTAAGAGTATCTTCGGTCGGTGGTAATTTAGAAACGGGAACAGATGCAGCCATAATTCTTCTCAACGTGTTTTTTATTGATATACTACCTATCTATGTTCCTTGAATATAATTTCATGACTAACCGCTTCATTCTGGTGAACATTTCCTTTGTTCAAATATTGTATGTTTTGAATGTGCATGGAAAACCGCAGACCAACGGTCCAGTATCACTGATTATTTCCTTGGAAAGCTCATCTATCCCTATGTCATCCAAGTGATGATAATTCTGCTGATAGATTTTCCAGCACGTCTTCTTTCCAATGCCAGGGAAATGGCTTGTTGTATCACAACCGGTTAACGCATGAATAATGAACAATTTCCGATTTGGGAACAGTTGGAATGATTAACGATGATGTATTTGGTTTAGAGCGTTTGATTACTTCGACATTACTGCCAAAGTGTTTTCTCATGTGCTCTACAAATATTCGTCTTGATTTGATTCCGCCTAATGTACAATACCTGTCATATGTAGCAGTTACCGTATACCCTTTACCTCTTTCTATTCCTGCTTCCACCGTTTGCATAATCTTCTCCAATGCTAAGTCTTTGTTTGTGACATCTTCAAATGCTGTTTGAGAGCATACTTTCAAGTTAAAATCTGGACAAATGTCCTGCAATCAATTCAAGAACTACCAAGTTTGGAAGAGTCCGGATGGAAATTAGAAGATGACGGCAGTATCCAACCGATTTTAATGACACTTCCCACATTCCCGACCGATTCTATTATTTTAAGTAAATGTGGATGAAAGAAAGGTATGAGTGATCAAAGTTGTTTGACTTCCAAATCGCAATCTCGTAATTTATTGCAGACTGTGGAAGCAAAGTGTGTTCTTGCAGGATAAATAAACAAACCTGCATAACTGCTTGTAAGTGTATGGCACAAAAACTGTGCAAGAATACATATAAAACAAAACTGTCAGTTTTGCCGCCGAAGGATGAAAGTCAGTCCGATACTTCGGAAGAAAATTAGTTTGTAAATTTATTGTAAGTAACTTTATTTTCATATCTTTTAGCAAGACGGAGACGGAGCTACGGCGAAAAGTGAGATGCAAACCAGCGCAGCGAGGTGGGAACGCGTATTGGTATCGGGAGCCGACCGGACGGGCTTCTAACAACTTCTTATGTTTAATTACACAATTCAATATACGCAAAAGATAAAAATCTGCTTGGCGAACCATCAGACTCTGAAAGAAGCGTACAAGATTTTGTAAAGAACAAAATTTTTCTATTTAGGCGGTAACTTAAAATTTATCGCGATGTAGACGTAAAAATTGTCGAAATCTTGCAAATTTTCTCGGCATTCGAATGGAGATATTCAGCTTTCAAAAAATTTTCTCCCGTAAGGGCCTCGACTAAATTGTTTCTTCAGCAGTTTTTTATAGGTAGAAGAGCCACAAATAATTTAATGATCTTGGTGCCAAACGATAGCAATTTTTACGCTCTTTACGCCCACTGAAAAAAGTATTTTGTAAATTTACTGTAATTATTGTTGGTTATTTGTGTACAGCATTAGTATAGTATATTTACAAGGAGATTGTAAGCCAGTTACAAACCATAATGTAAATTTAAGAAGTTACCTTAAATGTGAATTGTAAATTTAACGCTCGTATGTAAATTTGCGGTGTAAATTAATCAACAGTTGCGTATTTTTCATTACTAAATTTCCATAAATTTTGTAATTACTTGATGTAATTCTACATTTTTTTGTAATAAAGCACTGTGGCATTACCATGTGTTTCGTTACTTTGTAGTTTTACATTTTAATCTGTTTTTATTACTATTGCTGCTTGGTGATAGGTAAATGAATCAAACTCGAAAATTAAAATACGTTATTTATTATATAGTATCTATGTATACATAATTACATTAAAAAACATAATATTTATAATATTTATTCAGACAAGTCGACAATACTGAAATGCTAATTTCAAGAGTAAAATTGTTTGGAAATATGTTTTTCATATTAGGTACTTAAGGGGCCCACTCACACAGAGGGATAACTGAAGACTTGAATGCACACGCCACGGGGTACAGTTAAAACTTACTGTGTATGGGGAAGCGTGTGGCGTGCACAGTCAAGTCGCTGGGAATCAAGCGCTGCTTGATTTTTGGAATGTGCAGTTATAACTGCACGGGGAAGAGTCACCGTGTATGGTGAAAAAGTCCGTGCACGCCTCGGGTCGGGCCAATGGCGTTTGTTTAGCAGCATTGCATCCGCGATTTGACGCATCAACATGTCGGATTTACACAATTTTTCACGCGAATTTTTAACGGAGTTTATTGAATTGTTCACGTGAGAATATTCATAACGTTTCAGCAACCATTCCTTCACCCATTTGGATCTAGGTCTTTTGGTTTTTGTAACACTTTGTTTTTTTTATTATTAAGCACGCCACTGTCATCAACATAAGGTCTTTTCGTGATGCCATCGTACCCAAAACTGACGATATTACTCATTGTGTGTGTGGGGAAAGACAGGCTACAGGTTTAACTGAACGTAAAAGTGTGCAGTCAAACCCGCGCATTCTTCCCTCTGTGTGAGTGGGCGCCTTTACATACATCAGATTGCTTAAGGCGCCCACTCACGCAGAGGGAAGAATGCGCGGGTTTGACTGCACACTTTTACGTCAAGTTAAACCTGTAGTCTGTAATTCCCCACACACACAATGAGTAAAATCGTCAGTTTTGGGTACGATGACAACACGAAAAGACCTTATGTTGATGACAGTGGCGTGCTTAATAATAAAAAACAAAGTGTTACAAAAACCAAAAGACCTAGATCCAAATGGGTGGAGGAATTGTTGCTGAAACGTCATGAATATCCTCACGTGAACAATTCAATAAACTCCGTTAAAAATTCGCGTGAAAAATTGCGTAAATCCGACATGTTGATGCGTCAAATCTCGGATGCAATGCTGCTAAACAAACGCCACTGGCCCGACCCGAGGCGTGCACGGACTTTTTCACCATACACGGTGACTCTTCCCCGTGCAGTTATAACTGCACATTCCAAAAATCAAGCAGCGCTTGGTTCCCAGCGACTTGACTGTGCACGCCACACGCTTCCCCATGCACAGTAAGTTTTAACTGTACCCCGCGGCGTGTGCATTCAAGCCTTCAGTTATCCCTCTGTGTGAGTGGGCCCCTTAAGATACATATACCACTCTGATGAGATTTGGAAAGTGATATAAAGTTGTAATGGTCACAAAATAATTTATTTATTTAGTTTGGTAAAAAAATGTAACTCAATCTAGAAAACTTTGAATTGTAAACAAAATAGATTTTTTTTAATAAAATTAAATTCAACTAATTCAGCGAAGTGTAAGACCCCACATGCACTTTTTCGAAAAAAAATATATTTCTTGCTGGGTGCATCTGTAAAGCAAATTAAAAATTATCTCAGCGGTTTTTTAAAAACAGGAATGAATTGTAACATATTATGTAACAGGTACCGACTAGGTACTTTATTGGAAGCCACTAAATCAAGAAGTACGTAATATTTTCTACAATTTAACAAATTGCTAAAGTATACCTACTCACCTACCACTTCTACCGCGCTGTGCTCCTCAATAGCAATAATTGTATCCTGAAACAATTACGATGATTTGTACCGCGGTAATCGGTAAAAGCATAGAACATTTTCTTATTATCTTAATTTTTAAATAATAAGTTATGATGCAGTTATTCTTTATGAATTTTCAACTGAAATTTGTCATAAAGCAGGAAACTATGGATTTTTTGATTCATTGTTCATTGTCAAAATTTTGATCTAACGTATTACTATCGTTTATCCGAAACTGTTCATACAAATTCAAATGCATACGTATCTTTTGCATGCACCATTACTTGAATTATTTGCATCTGTGTCGGCACCTATGTTGGATGTTACATAGGAGTGTTTCCGCATTATGTGATTTCTCAGGTTATTAACATTGCTAAACGACGGCGACGCGACGTCTCGAATTTACAAAAAACGTTATAAGGGCAAATGACGCCAATGCCATCTTTCAAGTGTTTATAAGTATGTTTATGAAACTCTTTTCTGTCTTTGCACTGAAACCGACAACTTCGAACGTTACAGATAAAATTTTTGCTTGATTTGTGCTAGTTTAAATTTTTAATATTTTTATATACATTTTGTGAATTTCTGGCAATAAATAACTGTATAAGTATATAATATATCGACGTTTCGCCCCCGTTCGGGGGCCTTGTCAAGATTTATTAAAAGAAACATGTAAAAAATATAAAATATTTGACACATTTTTTGTTTCAAACGGGGACGAAACGTCGATATATTATATACTTATACAGTTATTTATTGCTAGAAATTCACAAAATTGATATAAAAATGTTACAAATAAAGTTTGAGGTATAAAAATATCTAGTTTCGCTGAATTTAGGTATGCAATCTATTTAGAAACGTGATTTTTAAATTTACTGTAGGTATTTAAAACTACCTGGAAATTTGGACGTAGGCAATAAAATGGCATTTGCAAATTTCGATGACAGTACTGATGGAGTTCGTAGTTACATTTGTTTTACAAAATTTGCAGGTGATCATTCTTTAATAATGTATACTTATCAATTAATAACTACTTATATTATATATGAATAAGATAACCACTTACCTTAACAAAACATTCAACTGTAGCACTTTATAAAACGTGCACACTAACAAAAATATTGTGTGATTCTGATTTTTGATGCAACAACTGTAATATGCCGCTCGAACGCAAGCGCCACCGTTTCTGTTCACGTGTTTAGCATACTATGAATCCGATTGGCCAGACGTTACAGAGTTTCCGTACTATTATAGTTCTGTCAAAAATTTTACAATTTTATGGTGTTATTACGTTATATCCAACAAAACTACACTTTAGATTTACAACTTTCTAGATTTTCACATACTTTAAAAGGAAATATACATTTATTTGCAAAACATTTACATTATTGTGTATTTTTATGAATAACGCCACTGTAATTATTTTTTACAGTATTTCTTATGTAAATATTACAGAAACTATTATGTAAATTTAATGTGAATTTACATACATTTTTTTCAGTGCAGTGTGCATAACTCAGTTCTTGCATATAATGCCCTTTTGCACATTGCGATTTTTGACAGCTTTTGGATATATTATAGTCAAGACATGAACTTCAGATTGCAACAATTTGCAGGTTGTAACAACGATCCCCCTACCAAACGCATTTTACTGCGTCATTGCAAGCATTGAGCACTCTACTATTAATTATTGATTTTAGAATTATTACAATTTATATATAATGCCCAAATAGCTGTCAACAGTCATCTTTTGAAAAATTTCGTTGTTAAATTTCCAATTTTAAAAACCAGATCACAAATTTTCAGTTTCCTCAGTTTCTATAACACGAATTCAAATGAACTCCTAATGTACACCTTCATGGGTGCTACTTCAATTTTTTCTATAATTTCATTACCCTTTTTGAAGCAAAATATAGCAAAACCGACATTTAATCGGAAAATCTTGCAGAAGTTTGACGGCAAATTCTTCTCCCCCTAATATTAGCTATTTCACAGAAATAGTTTGGTAGAAAACACTACAGAGTTGCACTTGTAGAGGTCCCAGAATTCACCCAAAGTGTGGGCAATGACTAACCACTTTTTACACTAAACCAACACCTATGTATGTAAACCTAGCAAATGCTTATAATTACATCGACTGAAGTAATTAAAAAAATGTGTAGAGCATGAAAATGTGTAACCCTTTTGTAATTTGGAGAACTCAGAGGGTTTCAGAGAACTCAATATTGTACATTGTAACAGTAAGCTCCCTATAAAGGGTAAAAGCCAATCGCATTAAATCTGAAACTTTTTTGAAAATCTTCGTCTCAAACATATTCTCTATACATCAGTAGGCAAAGTTAAAATTTCATTTTTCTCTCATTGCCTTAAAACCTTCGAAACACAAGTTATTGTCTACGCTGTAAAGAAAATAACTTTTGTCCACGACTATCTTATAATATACTCTTTATACTTGTGTTTCTTCAATCATAATTATATACATTAGGTACTCACTGCAGTGATTAATGAATATTATTCACTACACCAATAGGAACATCGCTTTGACCCTTTTTTACATTTATTTAGTAGGCTGCGATCACGATGTGTCAGTTCAAATTGAAACGTCAAATCAGCATGGTTTGCTTTTAATTTGAAATGCATATTCTAAAAAAGAAGATATAATGAGTAGTGAGAGTGAAAACGAGGTTTCTTTAACAGCACCAGCAATAAAAGAAGCTGCAGAACTTGCCTCATTAGATTCATTGCCCAAAAAACCAAGAAAATTATACCTGAGAGTGTATGTATGAATCTTTCTTACACTGGAGAAGGGAAATGAAGGTAAATTCTTTCTGGGAATCTGTTTTGATAGTCGTGGACAAAGTATAGTATACAACTTGTTATAATGATGCTATTATTACCTCGGATGATTACAAAACTCGCTCGTTTTACTCGCTGGTGTTGTAAACTTCATCCTCGGTAATAATAGCATTCATTATAAACTCGTGTATAATATAGGTACTATTTAATATACTATTTGTGGATTGGATTTTAGATTTTGTTATAAATACGAGTGGCTTAGCAGTTTTAAGAGCATAGGTGGAACGTGGTAGTGCAATGTGTTGTGTTGCCGACTGTTATTCAAAAACCACAGACCTCGAGAATCGAGATGTTTCAGAGGTTTGGTTTGTTTAGTTAAGGCAGAAAATGACATTAAATTAGTATTCGAGGCAATAATAATCAATCGCAGGTATTCAGCAACGGAAACGATTTTATTTTTTCATGCAGGTACAAAATTTCGAAATTTACCAATAAGTTCAATACTTTCTATAAAGCATTAAAGCTTTAAAAGAATTGTTCCAGAAAAAGATATAGAAAGAATGTAGTTTAGATATTTTTGGCATTACCTAGTACGTTGTGCATATACCCTTCTAATATCAAAATAATCAATAATCAATATCCTATTAAGACACTAACTTGGCGATTCAAGAAACATTTTTTTCTACACCTATTTAATTATATGACAATTATTCGGATTTTCTTCGTGAAATATCGTACCCATGCCGTGCTACGCTGCCGACCGGAATCCGTCTCGCACTGCGCATGACGTCACATCGAGGCGAAATTATTGGCGCGAAGTCTCCGAAAGATCCGGTTGGCGGATGTGTTTTTGCTTTATCGGCGCGAACAAAGTGACAAGTGTCAAAATGGCAAATTGTGCGATGGCTAAATGCCACAATCATTATAAGAACACAAAAGGCACAAACATAAGGTATTTTTCGTTTCCCAAACACAATGATATGCAGAAAGCATGGATTATCGCATGTAAGCGTGAAGACAAAATCAATGTTAAACATGGTACGCAAAAAAGTGCATTTGCATGGTTCATACCAATTTCGGATGCATAAAGTTTATTAATTACTTTTAGCAAGTATCTGAACTGCGCATCTTGAGGAATAATGTTTCGAAATCCCGTTCCAAGTGCGTCTTCTTGGAAACTATCTATTTATTATTTCGGCCGTGGATATTTTCTGATTACTATGCCATTATGCGTTTAAATTTCTGTCTTTCGCCTGTACTATTACAGTAATAAACGCATTTCTACCTCGGAGTTTCAAGTTCTTAAGCAGTTTCTTATAGGTACCTATAAACGTGTCCAAATTCCTTCAAACCAAGAAAAATTTTCCTGTGAAGTGAAGTGTAATAATTCAGATCTTGCATTTATTTATTTATTTATCAGTTCCATAATCATACATGTACAATATTCAGCGAGCCTGAGGCTCATGTTTTGAACACATTTCTACAATTCTGAGAAAAAAGTCCAAAATTTCCCCTGCCGAAAAATTGTAGCTGTCAAACTCTTCTCAATTAGGTAATTATTTTCTTCAATAAGCTCACCCCCATCCAAAATTACTCATCTTCATCTCCAACAATCCATTTCTTAATTTCCATACAAACACTTTTCTCAATTACTGTAATTTTCCTATTTGAATCAAACATTTTTCACTGACAATTTGAAGTTTTATTTTGACACATATGTAGATCTAAGTAGGTATGTGGTTGGTGTCTCTCGAATCGCCGCGCCGCCTCGATTTTACGTCATCGAAGTGGGAGGAGCAAGGAGCGATATATGCGCTGTAGCTTACCATTGTATTTATATTATGATCGTACCCATAATTCACTGTAGTGAATTATGAAATCATATTTCACGGCATTTCGGCCAATCACAAATATAGATTCAATGATCACTGTTTCCCTGACCCAATGATATTTTATATCGACCGCGATCAACTCTTGCTGGAGCTGACAATCGCTCGGATGACAGCCAAGTGTATCTCGCCATATTACCTACTTGTTTACGTTTTCCAACGTATGCACTTCGGTCGAGTAGGTGCCCATTAATCCGTACAAACTAACAATTCAACAACTAAAACTACCAGAATTTAACAATGGAAGGGACAACTCCAAATTTATATATTACTCACTGCACAAATTTCAATATATATTCCTAGTAAGTATTACTTACATTTATTGACAAATAAAAATTAATGTATTGATAGTGTTCCATTAAAGTTATCAAATTTGAGTCTAATTTATTTGTTTAATAGGTGTAGAAAAAGTATAGTATTATATTCGCGATTATGACCATTATTCACTCAGATGATTTGAGCCACTCGCCTTCGGCTCGTGGGCTCAAACATCATCTTCGTGAATAATGGTTGTCATAATCGCTCATATAATAATATACTATTACGCATTGAAATTACTCGCACTTGATGACTATTCGAGTTTATGGTATTTTCATAAAACTTACAACACGGAATGTAATTTATCTGAAATTAATAATCGAAATCAAAAGTAATAATCATTTTTCATATTTTCATTGCCAAAGACGGCAAAAATAATATAATTCTATAAACGAATATCTGTAGATAACAATAATAAATTACAACAAGGAACGCAATGACCAAATGGTGGAATGAAGAAGTCAAATCGAAAGTGAAAGAAAAGAAACAAGCCTACAAAAAATATATGGAAACAAGAGTTCAAGAAGATATGAATAAATACATAGAAAAGAGAAATCAGGCAAAGCAGACAGTTAAAGAAGCTAAGATAAAAAGCTGGGAAGAATTCGGAGAACAAATAAACGAGAATTATAAAGAGAATAATAGGAAATTCTGGAATACAGTAAAGGCGCTAAAAAGCGAAAAACGCAAAGAAATAAGAGGAGTAAGAGACGCACAGAATGTTCTGAAAACTAGCATAGAAGATATACTGGAAGCATGGAGAGAGCACTACGAAATTAAATTTAAGAACAACGACAATGAGGAAGACAGCATAGAAACGAATCAGGAGTACGTAGAAGAGCACGGAATGGAAATTATAACATACGAAGAGGTAGAAGAAGCAGTTAAAAGATTGAAATTAGGAAAAGCGGGTGGCGAAGATCAAATAGTACCAGAAATGATTAAATGGGGGGAGAAGGGGTAAAGGAATGGTTACTAAATATATACAGGGACGCTTGGTCAAACAAAAGACTCCCAAATGACTGGACAAGTAATATAATACTACCTATATATAAGAAAGGGGAATATTCAAAATGTGAAATTATAGGGCCATATGCTTATCATCAGTATGTTTGAAGATCTACACAAGAATACTTGAAAAACGACTAAGAGGATACATAAAAGAAAAATTAAAGACGAACAGACAGCCTTCAGACCAGACAAAACAACAACGGATAATATTTATAATACTAAGAAATATTATAAAAAGCGCAATAAATGAACAAAAAATACTGTACCTATCTAACATTCATCGATCTAAGATCAGCATTTGACCTAATCAATAGAAAGAAGATTTGGAAATGCCTCAGTCAACCGGAAGTGCCGCAACAGTTGATAGGAAATATTGAGCAAGTATACAGAACAGTAATAGGAAAAGTCCAAATTAATGGGAATACGTCAGGAACATTCCATATGGAAAAAGAAGTGAAGCAAGAAGACTCCTTCAGCCCACTGCTATTTATTATAATAATGGACAGAATTAATAAAAGTTCAGACTTAAGAACGCTTGTGGGTTATAGAAAACTGAACCCAGTGTATATCAGAAGTTTAATGTATGCAGATGACATAGTGCTAATGGCGGACACACCGGGAAAAATGCAAAAATTAATAGACACATGGACAGTGGAAGTGGAAAAAATGCAAATGGAGATAAATATAAATAAGAGCAGAGTAATGGTAATTAACAGACAATTAGAAAGAATAGACCAGAATATTAAATGTAAGAATGTACCCCTAGAGGTGGTCACTACATATGAATATTTAGGGAGTATAATAACGGAGGATAGAGGAATAGAAACGGAAATAAATAATAAAAGAAACAAAGCAAATCGTTAAACAATGCAATCTTGGGAAAAAAGGAAATATCGAACATCAAATTAAAAATATACAATCAAGTAGCTCTGCCATCACTAATGTATGCCAGCGAAACATGGACGACACAGAGGAAACATGAACAATAACTGACAGCATCGGAAATGAAATTTCTCAGGAAGATTAAAAATGTAACAAAGAGAGATCGAATTAGAAATGAAGTTACAAGAGAACAAACAAAACAGGAGAGTATAATGACAAGAATAGAAAATAAACAACTACAATGGTATGGACATATAGAAAGAATGAGCCAACAGAGACTAGTAAAAGTGATACATGATGCAGTGGTAGGCAGGGGAAAGAAGAGAGGCAGGCCTAGGAAAACATGGAAGAACAGAATAGTGGAAATTGGAAACAGCAGGAGAAAATCACTGGCAGAGATGTAGTGGGATAGATGGATAAGAGACAACCAGATCTAAAATCCGACGCCGAAAGGCAAAAGGAGAAGTGTAGAAGAAGAAGAAGAAGAAGATTTCGGCAAATCAAAGGGAATAGTAATAATTTGTATTCCTAAGCTCGCGGTGACAATTTCTGTCTCTCTATTTTTTGAAAACAACACGTCTCTTCCTTACTTGTCAACGATATTTTAACAATAATGTACTATCTTTAGAACTTAGAATTCTTATCGCGAGTAAAAGTTCCTCATGGTTGCAGAAAGTCCTTACTAAGTCCGTGTTTTATGAGGTTGCCCATTTTGTCAAGACCGTCTTCCCTTCGACCAGGAGGCCCCACATGTTTCGTAGTAGAAATAAGTTTCCCCAAAACCAGATATTTGAATATTCGGCCAAAAAATTGAAATCGGTTCAAACTTGAGAAAGTTATTAACAAGAGCCGAAAGGGGTACAATTTCGGCTTGCGATTCTCAAGAAATTGACAATTTCCGAGTTCAGGCACCGCAACAGTTTCCTCTTGAGAGGTGTTTTTCTATCGGTGGAGATGATTTACATTGAGACTTTGCAGAATCGTTATCTGATTTTTCTTAAAACATTCCAAAACGCCGTCAGCGGCGACCAAAATGAACAATGCTTTTCTGAATTTCGCGCGACTTAGGAGTCTAGGAGAAAAATAGGCAGTAACCTATAGAATAAATATTCTTAACATTATAGCATTTATTTAAAATCACAATATAATAATAATTATTGTATAAATGTTTATCAACGATTACTATACTATACAGGTGGGCCAATAGTTCGTAGTTCGTAGTTCGTATCTCTTATTCTATTCAAGATATCAACATGAAATTTTACGTGTAGGTATAGCGAACCCCACGAAGCTTCTAATAAAATTATTTTGATTATACAGGATGTTCACGTACTAAGTATCAAACCAAAGTTAGGTTTTTTTAATAGAATGCCCACATTTGTTTACATATATTTGGATTTCACATAAAATTTCATGATAGTTGGTATGGGTACTGCACGTAGGGGTTTAGAGTAAGTGATGTTAAGATATTGCCATTTTAGTGCCAGTGTGAACCCAAATTTGTGGTGCTAGTGACGTCTGCTGGTCAACTCTAACTGACGTTCGCTGATCAAAGCTATCTAAGGTTTATTTATTGGGACTAGAGGTTCATAAACTATATTTTTTAAAATCCATTAACAATTTTTCAAAAAGTACGGAAAATTTACACATAAATAAAGATTAAACCTTAAAAGTTGAAATTCTTGCAGTACTTTTATGTCAGTTCTGGAAAATTTTCC
Organism: Xestobium rufovillosum; assembly: GCA_963966045.1. Lineage (NCBI taxonomy): Eukaryota > Metazoa > Arthropoda > Insecta > Coleoptera > Ptinidae > Xestobium > Xestobium rufovillosum. The sequence continues at coordinate 40,060,335 of OZ014494.1, read as the reverse complement.
CTATTTTCCTACCAAAATTTAGAAAAATGCTTACACTTCGCTTTTACAAAAAATTTAGCGAACTAAGTTTACACTGGCACAAGAAATCATATTGCAAGATTCCTTCTTGAAAAAACTGCTTTCTTCCATGGCACTCCTTTAAAATTATACCTAGTTTTAATAAGCTATCCACGTATTTAAGAAGTTGACAATTTCGTCCTCCAGTGTGCTATGCTCGCAATTAAAAATCTCACGGGAAAATTCAAATGTTGTACGCAGCGCGTCTCGTCTCTTTTCAAATCCAATAATTTTTACCAAAAAAATCTCTTGAAATGTACGTCAGTTAAACATTTTAATGGCTTCTAAATATTTTAGGTACCTACGAACTGGGCATTTATGAATTATTGGCGGGCATGAGAATAAATCAAAGTGTCATTCATGAGCCGAGCCGGTCAAAATTATTTGAATATACCAGGTTACTTATGTAGAAATTTTGACACTTACTAAACATAGACTACAAATCATTAAAAATAAAGTTACACTTTTGTGAATAAATTTAAGTTTCTTAAAAGGGGTCGTGAGAAAAATAGTATACATAAATCGATGAAAAGTGTGTTTCATATTATACACCCGTACGAAATTTGCCACTTTCCATGTTCGTTTCGTAATACACTATCAAGTATTACATTCCACGTAGAAGCATATCGAACCTTATGTTTATGAAATCAGAAAAATATAGTTTTTAATGAAAGTTTGTGCTGTTTCTCGAAAATCAAGCCGGCCATGAAATTTTATTGACATTTTTGAATCCCCCTTAAAATAACTACGAGTGTACAGTACACTTTAAGCTTCTTATCCTACAAGATCACAAGGATTTCCACTTTTCACAATATTTTAAAATGTTGCCAAATTCGCTCAAGTTTGAATTACTGGTATCAAATTACCCTTACAACTTTGCCCGCAACTATGCTCATTTAATCTTTATTTCGTAAGTAATCAATACCAAGAAAGTTATCCACAGGGAGGTACGTGAATCAAATATTCAATATTCGGAAAGTTCCATTTACAAGTTTACAAATCTTATTTTTTTATGCTAAAGATTTAAAATAAAATAAACAGAAAAGAATCAGTTTCCGAAATCTCTATTAGAGACAAATATTAGGTAGTAAAATCACTGGATTATAGCAAGATTTAAATCAGCGAAGGTAGAAAAAGATTATGCACCCAGATACAAATATATGTTGTATATTCTATAGTCATTTAAGAACTGTCATAAATAATCTGAATCTAACTCGGACAATTATTGAACTAGAGAATGTCGGAATTCAAGTTGACCTTTGACTGAAAAGTGCGTTACTGACTCGGCTTGCTTTTATATAATGATTTAAAGAATTTCAGTCCAACGCACTTGTTAGATTTATTAATTTGACAGTGTGCTCTGGTTGAACTTCGGTAGTTGCATCCGAATATATAAAAAAATTGTGATAGGTACTTGCCGGCTTGTATCCATGCCATAATTGCCTTAACGAGACATCATATATCATGACGACCATAACTTTCGCATAAAAATGAAATTGTTATCCAGTTATAACACATAATATTTCTAAAATATAAGTTTCAACATTTCTCCGTAACGCGATATTGACAATGAAGATAATGTAAAAATAAATTTTATGTACAAATACTTACTTGAAATAGGATTAATTGTAGCTAGAAACGCACTGTTTACACAAATAACTAAGAAAATGCACAAACACGTTGTGCTGGAAGGAACCGAAGGAGAAAACATTGTAAGTAACTCTGCGTTACTTATTTATTATTCATCATCTCGCGCAGTTCTGCCTGCCAATAACAAACAGTAGTCAACGATAATAAAAGTGTACGACCTCCATTTTATCTCTGCTCGGCCCGCTGACCATCCTGACTATTAAATTGCGATATACTTACTACGGTTCCATTATCGATAATGTTGGGGCCAACAGTAAATTACCTTTCACATGAACGAGTTTAGTGGTTACGCCGCATTTTCAAATAAAATACAAATTTTGCACAGCCATAGCGCGGATATTTTAAAACGACTGGAAATCCCTGTTTGGTAAATAATCACAAGCTACTGCGAAATAGATTGATACACCAGAAATAACAGACGAATGAATGAATGAAATCAAAACACGTTAATACTAGGAACTTGAGAATACCTAATAATGGTTTGTTAAAAATACGAAGAAGTTAAAAGCGGATATTTTGCCAAGCTGCCTTTCTCACTTACGTTTTATTAAAATCATTTCATTACGCTACTTCTTGTTTTTACCGCTCCTAATAATTGCGGACAAGGTCATACTGCATTATGCAGATTTAGCATGCGCGCAGAATGTAAATATATAGGTATGTATATATATATTTTTAATTTTCAATCTCCGGAAACAAGGATTAAGGCGTTTGGAAAAGTAAGAATAGATATATTCGCAAATAGGTAAACCTATACGAGCTTTGGACGCTCTTGGTGGAGAAGTGGGAAATGTAAAATTCGATTTTTCACCGCTACTGAAAGGAACAATACAAACGCAGAGCTTACTTCACCGACCGACGGTTTAAAAATTGTCATTCGTTATCACTATCATGATTCTATTCTGGTGACTTACAAGTTTGTATATTTATACATACCTACATACTACATAAATATAATACATAATAATATAATATGTGGCTATAATATGTCTTAAATTTTAAAGAGAAACTTTATTCGCAATAATGTTACTTATGTATACCTACATACAGGGTATCCCACGACGACCTTACACGATCTGTATATGGAAAAGTATGTTTAGTAGAGTTACACAAATTTGCACAAATAGGTAATAGAGGATGCTCAATTCGACTAAAATATTTTTGACTTTCTGCGACTTCCGGTTATACCGGAAATAAACACCAACTTCCGTATTTTAAATGGAATGCCCACATTTTTGTTAAGGATTTAGATTTTTGGTCAAATTTTAAGGTCACCTTATGCAAAACATCACATACATATCTGTGTAAAGTGTACCCTCTTTGAGATATTAGACGTTAAAAATCGTCATTTTTCAAATTTCATCAATTATAGCTTGGAAACGGTACGAGATAAAGAAAAATGACTTACATGTCCCTATCCTAGTTTTTAATTCTCTCTCTATTGAGTGTGGAAAATACTGCCTCCTGATTGGTCAAAAAATGACAAAAAGTTGCCAATCGGGAAGCAGTATTTTCCAGACCCATTAGATAGAGAACTAAAAACTAGAAAAGGGACATGTAAATCATTTTTTTATCTCGTACCGTTTCCAAGTTATAATTGATGAAATTTGGAAAAAGACGATTTTTAACGTCTAATATCTCCAAGAGGGTGCACTTTACACATATTATATTGTTTTGCATAAGGTGACCTTAAAATGCGACCGAAAATCTAAATCCGTACTAAAAATGGGGGCATTCCATTAAAAATAAGGAAGTTGGTGTCTATTTCCGGTATAACCGGAAGTCGCAGAAAGTCAAAAATATTTTAGTCGAATCGAGTATCCTCGATTACCTAATTGCGCAAATTTCTGTAATTCTACTATATATACTTTTCTATATACAGATCGTGTAAGGTCGTCGTGGGATACCATGTATAGAGGAACTCAAATTGGAGGGCCACCACTGGGATCTCGCTTATTTGGAAAGATATAGAGTAGGTTTAAATTCAACGCTTTTGCAGAATTTGGTGCTCATTAATACGTCGGCGCCCTCTAGAAATTTGATCAATCTGAACCGGTATATGTACAAAAAAAGCTTTTTTCGTTTTTAACGTGACGCTTGAGTGCTCGACTATATTTTTTGATATCGTATCGGAAAGATAAGCATACATTATTAGAGTACTTTTTCGTGCTCTGTCGGCGCATTCTCAAGGAATTACTGAAAAACGTTTCGTTTATGTCAAGGCATCATCAACTTTATTACTTTTTCTTACGGGCGCCATTTCTTGTTTTGTTGAAAGAACACATAGTAGTTGGATCAAGAACTTTGATGTAAATTCACTATGAATTCTTAATAAGTTAACCTCACACGCCAAAAGACAGTGACACAGTAATTAGACTCGACACGTGTTTTGCTGACGTTGAAGATTAGATGCGGAGTTGAAGATTAATCTTCAACTCCTGAAGATGTTGACGTTGTCAGCGAAACACGTGTGGAGTTTAATTACTGTGTCACTTACATTAAACATGAACACTGAACAATGTGGACACTTGCATTTGAATTTCATTGTCTCTACTTCTGTGTTTTACATTGGCATAGCATAGCATGACCTATGTGGCGAGGCATTAATAAATATCGCTGAAAACATGCGTGCGACAAGAAAATATTTTCCGTCTTAGTTTGGAGCACGTAAAAATGAATTTTGCATTTATTTTAAGACAAAAAGTCACATCTGACATTAACTAGGTAACTTTGATTTCACAAGTTTCCGAATTGTCAGTGTTGGTTGCCAAATTAGATACGAAAAAACTGAATCTTTTAGAAGAGTGAGCATCGAGTAGGCAAGTGAAAATAATCTAGGAATATTTTAAAATATGTTCGTGTATAGTTTCTTTAGTCAAGTAGCTGTTAAAGTAAATTCTTATTAAGTAACAGAAATTCCTAGGCAAAACTTGAGTAGCCATAATTGATAAGTTTACTCGCGTACGCACTCGCGTTCGCAAAATAAAAATTCAAATGACAAGATGATTTGATGTTTAAATTTAACGAAATTTAATTAACGCACTAGGTACGCCAAAAATACCTTTTGACTTTTTGTCAAAAGAGAGCTGACGTTAACACGACAAAATTAGGTAGAAAAAGTGGGAGAGGAAAAGGCACGTCTTTTATGCTAGAAATAAAGTACATATTATGCCTCAGCTAGGGATATTTTGGGTCATAAACAGAATGAAAGTAGGAAACCCTGGATAACAAAACATATTGTGAGTCTAATAGAGGAAAGGCGAAAATATAAAAATAGGTTAGATGAAACAGGGAAACAAAGATATAAGGCGATCAAGTGGGAAATTATTCGGGAATGTAGGAAAGCGAAAGAGCAATGGATCGATAATAAATGCAAAGAAGTGGAAGATAAATTCGAAGTAGGAAAGACTGATGAAGCATATAAAATAATTAGGAGAAATTTTAGAGAAATTGGATCTAGTACCAAAAACATTAGAAATGAGGCAGGAGATATCCTAATCGGAAGTGGGGAGAAGGCAGATAGGTGGAAAGAATATTTAGGAAACTTATATGCAGGACAGGAAGTGCAAGATATATTAGAAAGCGAAAGCAGTGTAGAGGGGGATAACCTAGGGAGTCCTATAATGAGAGAAGAGTTTGAGATAGCACTAAAAAGTTTAAGGAATAATAAAGCACCAGGTATAGATGGCTTGCAGGCAGAAATCTTAAAGTGCGCAGGTCAAGAGGTAATAGATCGTTTATTTAAACTAGTTAGTCGCATATACCTGACAGGCGAGATTCCAGAAGATTACAAACGGAACATCATAGTAGCTTTGCCAAAAAGAAAAGGCGCGGATAGATGCGAAAATTTTAGAACTATCAGTTTAACTTCCCATGCGTCAAAAATTTTAACTAGAATTGTGCAAAGAAGGATGGAGAAAAAGGCGGAAGAAATATTAGGAGAAGATCAGTTCGGATTTAGACGAAATAGAGGAACGCGCGAGGCCATTCTAGCTTTACGAGTAATTATAGAAAAAACGATAGAAAAGAGAAAGAGCGTCTATATAGGATTTGTAGATTTAGAAAAAGCCTTCGACAACGTAAAATGGGGGAAGATGTTCGAAGTGCTGAGAAAGGTAGGGATGAAATACAGGGACAGAAGAATAATACATAATCTCTACAAAGAGCAAAAGGCAGTTATAGAATGTGAGCAGGAACAAAGGGAAGTAGATATCCGGAAGGGAGTGAGACAGGGATGTGCATTGTCACCTCTAGTTTTCAACTTATATATCGAATATGCGATTAATATTGCTAAGGAAAGAACAGCCTCAGGGATCAATGTACAGGGCCAAACTATTAACATGCTCAGATTTGCGGATGATATAGCAGTGTTAGCATCTAGCAAAGAAGAATTAGGAGCGGCTTTGAATGAAATGGAAGCAGTTTTGACACAGTGCTTCGGCATGAAAATCAATAAAAAGAAAACTAAAATTTTGGTATGTAGGGGATGTGAAAATAGAACTAAAATGGAAATACAAATTGGAAATGAGAAGATAGAGGAGGTCGCGGATTTCTGCTACTTAGGAAGTAAAATAACTCAAGACGGTAGGAGCACTAAAGATATAAAACAAAGAATGGCGCAGGGCCGAGTTGCGTTTAACAAAAAGAAACAACTGTTATGCTCGAGAACGGTTAATATAGAGACTAGGAAGAGACTCTTAACGTCGTATGTATGGAGTACGGCATTATACGGGTGCGAAACTTGGACAATAGGAGAAGCGGATAGAAAAAGAGTAGAAGCGTTTGAAATGTGGTGCTACAGACGCATGATGAAGATACCGTGGATAGATAAGGTTAGCAATAGGGAAGTATTAGAAAGAGTTGGGGAAAGGCGAAAGGTATGGAAAACAATAAAGAGTAGGAGAGATAGGATGGTAGGACACCTTCTAAGACACGAAGGAATAGTTCGCGACATACTAGAGTCAGAGATAGGAATAAAAAGAGGTAGGGGTAGGCCTAGATTAGACTACTGCTCTCAAATAGTTAGGGATGTAGGATGTTCTACTTTTAGGGAAATGTGTAGGTTAGCTCAGGATAGAAAAGAATGGAGGTACGCGTCCAACCAGTCTTCGGACTGAGAACCTTCTGATGACATGGGATCTTGGTGTCTATTAGTATAGAATGTCTTTGGTTACCAGGCTGCTGATTAGCAACCCAATTCATACCAAAACTAAATCATGGTCTCTTTCGTGAACAAACTAGCCATGACGAGTATTATTCAAGTAAAGATTTTACCTGGTAAAATTTGTCGATTATAGACTCTAGGTGACGTTGTTGGAAAATTACTCGACTGATGCAATGTCACTTGTAAAACTGCTAGGAAACCTCTCGTTACAATTGAAAATTTTTGTCGGAAAAATCTAAACTCTTGTGATATTATAACAAGCATACGAAAAGTTATGTACCCTAGGAACCTACTATTCTTCGGAAAAGTGAGTCTCAACAATAGCACCAAGAATATACCTATTTAACATAATTGTTTAAATTACAAGAAACTATTGACTGTTTCCTTTCCGTTTTCTTGCAAGGGCGAATATGCTTCTTTCAGCAAAACATAAGATAAAAATTGTATCCATAAAATATAAAGTTGCCGATGGCTTGATCTAAACGAAACGTTTTTCTCTAAATCCATGAAAATGTGCTGAGAGAGTACGAAAAGGTGCTCTAATAATATTCATATCTTCCCGAAACAAGGTCAATTAGAGTCGAGCTGCACGGCAAAAACAAAAAGATTTTTTTTTTGTTTTCCGACCATAACTCGTAAACCGTCTTCGCGGAATATTAATTAATGAACACCAAATTCTGCAAAACTGACGAATTTAAACCTACCCTAAACCTACCATTTCAAATAAAAGTTCTCAGGCATATTTTTACACTTAGTAAATTTGCGACCAAATAATAGAGCAATATTCAAGTTTGCTTCTCGACCTAAAACCTGTAGTATTCCGCAGAACAAAATTTAATACGCTGAGCACTTTTGCACAGGAATATTGCAAAGAAATTTCCATCGTGCGTGCTGGAACACAATATACAGGATGTTACAAAAAAGTAGGTCAAGCCGTTAGCAACAGATTATCTGGCCGAAAATAATTGGACTTTCCTTATGCTATTTTTTATTTCGTCTGCTTTCTTTGAAGATACAGGGTGTTAAAGTTAAAATTTAAAACACTTTTTTTACGATTTTCAGTTGAAATTTTGAACAACGTTTTTCATATTCCGGTACAATGTTTGTGTAATGTTGATAAAAAAATCGATGCGCGAACGGAGTAAAGGGGGGTTGTAATACCCATTAACCCCCAACTTTCTCTGAGCACGTGTATGGTTCAAAGGTATTGTTTTTTACACCAAGGGTTCATTTCTTTTATTTTTTCACTCTTGTAAAATTTGATTTAGGACTTGGTTGTTTAGATCTCCCAATTTTTCTTGGATGGATATGTTCCTGCATAACGTCTAAGCTTCAGGAAAATACCTTTCGATGGTAACTTTTTTATTAATCATTATTTTGACAAATAAATGCCTACCTGTTTTTGTTTCCGATGCTAATTTCGCTGTTAGACTTTATGCAGGAACATATCCATCCAAGGAAATTTGTCTCGAGCTTAGTTCGTCAGCTAAGAAAAATTATGTGATTTAAACAGCAAATGAATTGCAACATCTCGTAAACCAAGCCCTAAATCAAAATTTTACTAGAGTGAAAAAATAGAAGAAATGAACGCTTGGTATAAAAAAAATACCTTTGAACCACAGACGCGCGCAGGGAAAAGTTGGGGTCAATGGGTATTACAACCCCCTTTCCTTCGTTTGCGCATCGATTTTTTTGATCGATATTACACAAACAATGTGCCGGTATATGAAAAAATGTTGCACAAAATTGCAACTGAATATCGTAAAAAACAAAGGAGTTATTAATAATATTAATTTTTTACATTTTAATTTTAACACTGTATCCTGAAAGAAAAAAGCCCATTTAGGTATTTTCATTTAAAAAATGGCATAAGGAAAGTCCGATTGAATTGTTGCATCTAGGAAGATCGGACGGAAAACTTATTCGTCGATATTCCCTCAGCATCAAGACGGAGAAGGGCTGGGTTCTCTGTTGCTATACGAAAAAAATATAGAACGGAAACATTTTAAAATTATTATATTAATTTAACTATGTGCATTTGACGGGTAAACGGTATAATACAAAAACATTTATAGAAAATTAATATTGAGCTTCTTGCAGTAAAATTTAATCAGTATTTATTCACTGGGTCTTCAACCAGGTTTCGCAAGCAATTCTCCCAGTGACGGTACCCTGAGCAACCGCTGGTCGTCTCGTTGGATGATTTAAACTGTGTACGCAGTGCCTGGATTTGTAGTCGCAACACGGATGTGTAATCCAGCCAAGGTGTAGATCTGGGATGTACGTTTCAGCCCCTGTGTGTTATAAAACTACGTAGTTGTATATTAACTGCTTTTCAACTCAACCGTGCTAGTTGTCGTGCAATAGCTCACTGCAATACATTCAGCTGTACTATTTCATGAATTGAACATCCACTGCACTAATCTGGTTTCAGAACAAGTCTTAATAAGTCTGTTATACCTCTACAACGGATTAACTAAGGTGTGTTTAAATATTGATACCCTTACATTAACAATAATTAACCACCGGCACTTACTTCTGGTAGTCTACCGTTGGTGTTTTTTTACAACGAGAGACATTTACTCATGCACTTTCAACAGTTTTCATCGCTAACACTACATCTACAGCTACAGAAGTTACAGACAACAAACTCACAGGATTAAAATAAATTATTACACAAGACTTCATAATCTCTGTAAAGATTATTGAAATTTGCAAAATCGGACAGTACCACAGGCTCTTATACTGGCTGAAAATAGTCGGAAAAAGCAATACTAATATCAAAACCATTAATCAATTTTCCGCTGCAATAACTCATAAGAGAGGGAACGTTGGAACGACTTCTTTTTTGAGTTAATGAATAATTGTAAAAAACGTTTCGGATCATTGTACATAAATATCACACTCACAACTAAGAACGTATACCTCTTTCCTACGAGTATAGCAGGAATCACTTCACTAGTATACCCCATAAGGTATTTATTGCGTTTTTTCGTTTTCGGTATACATTCATCTAACACACCATAAAGTTTTGTATAAAATGCAGAAACAGCATGAGTTACACTTGTTCTATGATCAATACCCCAATTAGTCGACAACAACTTATTGTCAAACTCAAAATAATCACAATTTCTAATAATACGCCGGATAGTGACATCAATTTTTAAATGATTTTAGCTTGTGGCAGAGGTTGTAAATTTGGTAGTTTGTGTGGTGGCAAACAGGAAAATTGACCTCTGCCTACTCCGCGTCGGACATTTTACAATTGACATATCTTCGAAAATTTTAAAGAAAGAATAAGTTAACGTAAACCTTTTCAGGGCCTCTGCCTTATGATTCAACTTATTAATTAAATCATAAAAAACGAGAAAATACCCGAGGCAGAGGTTCTGAGCAGTCCCTGGGCAGAGGAAGAGGTTCTGAAAAGCTGACCGCACACGATCAATATTATTGACAATAATATTGACAATATCGTGATTTGACCAATAATACCGTGTTTTGATTGGTCAAATAACGATATTGTCAATATTATTGTCAATAATATTGATCGTGTGCGGTCAGCTAAAGTGTTTGGAAAGTAGCCCTACTTAGATTCAAACGAGCTGAAATGACTAAGTAGAGCTACTTTTCTAAACACATTTAAAACGTCTTCCTCTGATCTGAAGCTGTTCAGGATCTCTGCCTCTGGTAATTTATTGTTCTTTATGATTTAATTATTAAATGTTATCAAAAGGCAGGGGCACTGAAAAGATTTAGGTTAACTTTTTTCTTTGAAGACCTGCCAATTGTAAAATGTCCCACGCTGGGGTCTCGCACATGGATATTCCTGATTTCCAACAGACAATTTACAATTTTATATGAATACGAAGGGCGCTGAAATGAGTTCTAAAAATTGTCGCTATCCGGCGTACTATAAAGTTGTATTTTTCCTTCTCCAACCATTGACATCCTTGATCTAGTTTAGCGAGTACGGCCAGAGATTTCTACAGTCGGATGATACGGATCTTCCCGCACGAAAACTACTTTCAGTGACAAATAATAGGTTTCTTCAAAATTAACAACAAGAGGTCAAGAATTGATCCAAGTCTATTTTTCATATTATTTACTAAGAATGCAAATTCAGATTAGCTTCTTTCCTGTTAGCAAAAAATATTAACCGCTAAATTGCCAAGTACGTCAATGGAAATGCCGCTACTAATATGATAAAACAATAAATTAATATGGAAAATAATGGTTACCTACTATTATTGTAAAATTAATCGAAAATATTGAACTTTGGGTAAAAGTCGACAACATGGAGTTGTACTAAAACAATTAGGTACTTACTGATGTGCATAATCGTATAAATAAAAATAAAAAGTACATTTACTGGCCAATGCAAAAATTTCTAATCGAAATGATTGGAGAACGTACCATGTATGACATAAAGAGTGGTTACTAATAAAATTACGTCGAAAATAAACCCTTTTTATCTGACTCCCCATTGTAGTTTAATCCTTGTTTAATTCCCCTCGGACGAATAAATAGGAGGGATTTGCAAAAATGCCATATTTTGCTGTTATCATGGTCATTATCAAAATTACAGCAAATGCAAGCCCTCGGCTTAATTCGTTATCCGTTTCATATTATGTTTTTTATATTTAGTTCAACCCAATTCGTGCGCATAATTTTGAGTTTTGTGTACGTACGTAGGAATATAAAATGTGCACCAATCGAAGGATTTTAAAAATTCGCTAAATAAAACATGAAATACTTTCATTTAAATTTAGTAATTATTGGAACTTTAAGGGCTAAAATAAATCTTGATAATATACATTTTCTTACCAAATGTTGTTCTCTGTTATTTGTTAATTACCCATGATGTTTCCTCCTATTCTTTTATGTCTGGTCAACCAACAACCACATAGGTAGAATAAAATATTTCTTAAAGTGATGTACGCTTCTTTAGGATTCTTGGTTTCCGCTTTACTAATCTGTTGTCTTCCATTGTATTTATGGGTTTTCTTCAATGATTTCTTTTTCTCCTAGTCCACTTAGTCATTTCGATCTCTTATCATTTGCGTGTTCTTGAACATTTTTGCCCCAGCTTTTGCATCATCATAAAGGTTTCAGTCCGAAGACTTCCTATCCTGAGCTAACCTACGCATTTCCCCAAAAGTTGAACATCCTACAACCCTAACTATTTGAGAGCAGTAATCTAATCTAGGCCTACCTCTACCTCTTTTTATTCCCGTCTCTGACCCTAGTATGTCTCGAACTAAGCCTTCGTGCCTCAGGTGTCCTACCATCCTATCACTCCAATTCTTTATTGTTTCGGTTTTCTCTAACTCTTTCTAATACCTCTATGTTGCTAACTTTAACTATTCACGATATCTTCATCCTGCGTCTGTAGCACCAAATTTCAAACGCTCCTAATTTTTTCCTATCCGCTTCTTCTATCGTCCAAGTTTCGCACCCGTGCAATGCCGTATTTCACACATACGTTTTTAAGAACCTCTTCCGAATTTCTACATTTATCATCCCCGAGCATAATAGTTGTTTCCTTTAATTAAATGCAACTCGACTCTGCCCTATTATTTGCTTTATACCTCTAGAGCTCCTACCATCGTGAGTTATTTGACTTATTAAATAGCACAAATCTGAGACTTCCTCTATCTTCTCGTTTCCAATTTGTATTTTCGTTTTAGTCCTATTTTCACGCCCCCTACGCACAAAAATTTTGGTTTCCTTTTTATTGATCTTCATACCACATCGCTACGTCAAAACCGCTTCCATTTCGTTCAGAGCTCTTCCTAATTCTTCTTTGCTGCATGCTAATACTGCTGTATTATCCGCGAATCTGAGCATATTAATAGTTTGGCCCTGTATATTAATTCCAGCGGCAATTCTGTCTTTAACAATATTAATGGCATTTTCGATAATATGTAAATTGAAAATTAAAGGCGATAACGCACATCCCTGCCTAACCCCCTTTCAGATATCTACTTCTCCCTGTTCCTGCTCAAATTCTATAACTGCTGTTTGATCTTTGTATAGATTAGGAATTATTCTTCCATCTCTATACTCCATTCCTACATTTTTAAGCACTTCGAACATCTTTTTCCATTGTACGAGTACATTGTCGAAGGCTTTTTCCAAATCTACAAATCCTATATAGGCGCTCTTTCCCTTTTCTATTGTTTTTTCTATTATTACTGGAAAAGCTAGAATGGCCTCGCGCGTTCCTCTATTTCTTCTAAATTCGAACTGATATTCTCCTAATATTTCGTCCACCCTTTTCTCCATCCTTCCTTACACAATTCTAGTTAAAATTTTTGACGCATGAGAAGTTAAACTACAATTTTCACACCTATCCGCGCCTTTCGTTTTTGGCAAAGCTACTATGATATTCCGTTTGTAATCTTCTGGAGTCCCGCCTGTCTGGTATATGCAGCTAACTAGTTTAAATAAACGATCTATAATTACCTATTGACGTGCGCACTTTAAAATATCTACCTGCAAGCCATCTTTACCTGGTGCTTTATTGTTTCGTAAACTTTTGAGCGCTAGCTCAAACTCTTCTATCATTATAGGGCAGCCTAGGTTGTCCCCCTATACACTGCTTTCCCTTTCTAATATATCTCCTACTTCTTGTCCCGCATATAAGTTTCCCAAATAATATTCTTTCCACCTATCTGCATTGTCCCCGCTTCCGATTAGGATAACTCCTGCCTCGTTTCTAACGTTTTTGCTATAGTATTTTTCAGATTTGTTGGCGTTTGCGCCGCCATATCCGATTATACAAGCAACCGCCAGCAGTTCAGTAGTTTCCAAAATTTTGCTGTTGCTAGGAACCGCGACAAGCGTGTGCGCCGCGACTCTGGACAGGGCACACGGCAATGAGCATTTTGACGTTTTCCCTCAAGAAATGTATTCTTTTACCCACAACATTAGCCCGTTCACACAAAAGTCACCGGTTATTTTTTATTTTGTACTTAAATCTGCTATTGGTTATAAACGCCACAAACTTGTGTCGGAAATATCCAATATTTGTTTTGTTTTTAATTTGTTATTTAAAATTTTTAATGTAATTTGTTATTTCTTTTCTTTCATGGAATAAATAGCATTCCTTACTTCGGTTTTAATGCCGTCAGTTACATCTTCACTTTTTAATTTTGATTTGCTGTGCCTTTTTCCGGGCGTTGCAGCAGACAAACCTCGTTTTTCCTCTCCAACTATGCGCGACACGCTGCGTAGACTTACTTTTGATGCATCGGCCAATCGTTCCTGGTCACAACTTGTGACTCACAAGTTGAAGGCAATAGGGGACCATTATTTTCCTTCTCTCAAGTAAAGTATTCAAAAATATTTCGTAAAACTTCTCGACACTGTTTGGTAAAAACATTTCCAGGCATCTTTACACCTGACAATCGAACTGACAGTTATACTTGAAAGGCAATAATTTTTAATAAATTGCTTGGTGACCACTGGATATTGCAAAATAAGCATATTAATACTGAAACCATTTTGTTTCATACAACTATAGTAAGAAAGAGTGAGATCAAATACTGAAACGTGAGAATATTCTCAAGTCATCTTACGGCAGCAATTAAAATTCAACAAATCCATTTTACAAAAGGGAGAAAGACATACGAACGTAATGCGCAGATTACTGCACACACACGCCAAGATATCTGAAAAGAACTATACTAGATCCTATTTCTCTGAAATTTTTCCTAATTATTTTACATGCTTCATCAGTGTTTGCTACTTAGAACTTATCTTCCACTTTTTTGCATTTAATATCGATTCATTGCTCTTTCGCTTTCCTACATTTCCGAATAATTTCCCACTTGATCCACTTCTATCTTTGTTTCCCTCTTTCATTTAACTTATTTTTATATTTTCGCCTTTCCTCTATTAGACCCACAATATGTTTTGTTATCCAGGGTTTCCTACTTTCATTCTGTTTATAACCCAATATATCTCTAGCTGCGGAATCTAAACTATTTTTAATGCAATTCCTTTCTGCCCCTATGCCCCTAACCATATTTTCACACCCGCCCTTTAGTACTTCGTTTGTCTTTTTCTCGAACTTATCGAGCGTATCATCATCTTTTATTTTCTCTAGCTCAAAATACATTCTTCCGCTTCGTTTTTTCAAAATCTTAAATTTAAGATTACCCTTCATAACCACTATGTTGTGATCATTATCTATATCTGCCCTTGGATAACTTCTACAGTCCCTAACTTGATTTCTAAATCTTTGCCTGACGAGAATGTAATCTATTTGATATCTCCCTAGGTCTCCTGGCATCTTCCACGTATAGCGTCTCCTAACGTGATGGTGAAATAGAGTGTTCGCGACCGTTCGGTTATGTTTATCGCAGAACTCTATCAGTTTAACTCCCCTATCGGACCTATTGCCTAATCCAAAGCGTCCAACTATTCCCTCCTCTCTCCCTGTGCCTACGACTGCATTAAAATCCCCTACAATTATTAAATTTTCGTGGCCTCACAAAATCTAGCACATCTACGGCCTCATCACCAAAGTTAGAAGTGGGTACCTTAATGATAAGTTTCGTATGTGTTGTATCTATGTATGTGAATGAAAATTGTGTTACATGATGTGATTATATACAGGCTGTTCAATTTAAAGAAAATCAAGTTTGGCCTGTAACCTGCAAAATGTAGTTTTCAGTTCTTTTCTAATAACATTATTGAAAACTTAATAAACGAAACTGAAATTTCATGTGTTATGACTGACATGATTGTCTACTAGGTGAATCATAACTTGATTTATGACTAAAATAAATTATGAACTACAAACGCATGCGGCAATTACCTTGGAGAAAGCACAAGATTAGTAATAGCAAAACATTAGTAATTGAAGCGAGGAACGGCAGGTAGCAACCAGAAAAATCAGAGGAAATATTCAAATTGATCTACTCGTAGTAAGTTTGGGGGTTGGGATACATAAAGTTACAGATTATAAAGATAGAGGTGCAATTACTTGTTAAATAATAACAGACAGCCAAACACTGCAAACTAGGTAACCAGTACTGCACGTAAGCTCCCAGGATGCATAGGCCAAGGTTCAAGAGTGCAGGCATAAAAAAGAAACTGACAAGGAAGATCTGGTTGAATTTTTAATAAAGCAGAATAATGAGGTGGACAAGGTAAACATCAAAGTAGAAGTAATTTCTTAAAACAATATCGATATGACACGATGAGCATTATAGAAATAGATGAAGGATAGGAACACTAGAATTTAGGTGGTCGATGTGCAGGGTACTCGGGAACACGAGTGTGGAAGATATACCTATAGCAGAAAAGCATGATGGGGAGTACAAATATTTGAAATGTTTAAATTGTGGATTTGAATTAAATTTAAATTTTGAACAGAAAGAAAATGACAGTACTGGACCAAGATGGTAGTCAAAATTGATTATGTCAGACACCAAGCGCTCTGAGGTTTCGCGCATCCTAACACGCAAGCGCGGCCAAGTAGGACCGAGAGGCTGAGTCATCAGGTTGAGTGCAATGAGAATCGAGGGACGGGGCAAGTGACCAATGAAGATCGAGAAGGAGAAGTGAATTTCCAATCAGAATGTTGGGCAAAGCGCCATCTATTGACAAATACGAATTGCATCGTCGGTAAGGTAGATTTCTAGTATACGTGCGCCATCTATTGTATCGTAGCTGCTGCAAGGATAGAACTCTGCATCAATTCCTACTCATACAGCTGCACGTACCCCACCAAACCTCTCCCAGCAAACGAAACTAAAGATTAATGATGAGTTTGTTTTGCATATGAATTATTGATTTTTAGTATCTAATAGAAAAAATAGATTGTTATGATCACTCGCCTAGTAGCAGACATACGGAATATTTAAATTAGAGTGAACTGGAAGAAGTTCGATGTAGCATTATAATATTGTCCATGATTTTACTGCTGTTACGTAACTAAAGAAACTGTGGCTCATCATAGGTTGTTGGAAAAACTCGAAAGCATAGGACTCGGGTGCACATTATTAAATTGGGTCAAAAGTTATCTATCAGATAGGAAACAAATAGTTGGATAAATGTGAAAATGTCATCAGAATAAGTGAGTATTGGCACGGGTCTTCCCTAACCAATTATACCGTATGTCCCCGGATGGGGTAACAAAGAGGGAAATAATTATTTTTAATTTCTCAGAAAAAATCACTCATCATAAAAAATCCTGCTTGTTCTTGCATATATTATTTTTTATCCAACTGTTCCAGGGTATATTTTATTAATTTTTTATGTTTTCGACTTAAAAAATTTTCATAAATGTTGATACTACAGTAAAAATGTATTTTTTCTATACCTATTTAATTATATGACAATTATTAACATTTTCTTTGTGAAATATCGTACCTATATTTCACTGAAGTGAATTATGGTTTCATAATTCACGGTATTCGGCCAATCACAAATATAGCTTCAATAATCACTGTTTCGCTGATCCAATGATATTTTATATGGACCGCGATCAACTCTTGCTGCAGCTGACAATCGACGTGGGTGACAGCCAAGTATCGCCATATAATTGTTTACGTTTTCCAACGTATGCACTTCGTTCGAGTAGGTACCAATTAATTTGTGCAAACTATAACAATTCCGCCACTAAAACTGCCAGAATTTAACAATGGAAGGGACAACTCCGAATTTATATATTACTAACTGCACAAATTTCAATTTATATTCCTAGTAAGTAGTTCATTTATTGAAAAATAAAAATGTACATCTTAAGCCGGCTACTCACTACGCGATACTTTGCAAGTAAATGGCAAGTACTTGGAAATTAGCAAGTAGTGTGTACGATATGCGAGTACGACTCGGCTAGATTCGGCATGCTACTTGTACTTCCCAATTGAAGTCGGAAAACTGCCCAAAGTCAAAGAGCCCGAGTATTGTACTCGGCAAGTACTTGGCGGCAGATACACACTACGCCGTTACTTACTTATGATTCGGGCTGAAAAATTTAGTTGCAATGGAGTGGTCGAATGGAACGACACTTTCATTTTTAGTTATTTATCAGAGAGAATCGATTATCTGGGACCCCTCGCACAAATTGCATAAAAATAGGGACGAGGTTCATGATGCGTAGAAGCGCATTCAATCAAAAATGGTGGAGGAAATGGAAGTTTCCATTCCCGAATTGGAAAAGAAGAAAGTTTCCTTAATGGCAACATTTAGGAACTGTTTGAGTTTTACAATTATTGAAATTGCTCCTTCCGTTTCAGTATCATCAGCCATGATGAGAATCTTTTTGACAAGTACTTGCACTTCCCGCAAAAGATGAGCATTCACCGTTTTTCCGCGTAGTATGTATGGTAAGTATACACACATACTATTCGCCAAGTACAAGTACTTTAACAAGTGAAAGTACTTGCCAAGTACCGCGTAGTGAGTAGCCGGCTTTACAGTGTAAGATGTGTTTACAAATCGGGCAAGTTACAAGTTGTTTGTGCTAAAACAAATAGTTTTAAAAGTGGCATTATTATTTAAAAACAATGAAGCGAACGCTTTTAGGTTTCTTCAAAGTGAAACTGACCGAAAATAATAGTACAGAAGTAGAACTAGATCGAAGTGCAAACAACAAAAACAAAACATCAAGCACATCATTTTATTGCCCTGTGTCTACCCAAGCCCCACCTTGACCTATTCCTAGATCCGCCACTGGGCTTAACTAATATGACCGGGGTCATCTGTACAAACAACTTGCAGAATATAGAATGGCATGTAGATTACATATGTTTACAGATGACACTACAGTATTATGTAGAAGAAATAAGTAAGTGGCTGAAGGACACAGGGTGTTGTTAAAGTTCCTGGAAAAAGTGAAAATCTTTATTATCCCCGAATCTACTATAGCTTGAATTAATATTTTAAGTGCAAATTGTAATTTTTGTAGACTCCTAAACTTTTGCTTCCCTACTGCAAAAACGTGTTTTTGAATTTTCCATACAACTCCCAGGTTCCGAGTAAAATCGCAATACTTATGTGAAATCGTCCACAATCTGCAATTTTAGTGAAAAAATTAACATTCGGTCTTAAAATTACTTATTGCGATGCTATTTACACGTCAAAAATGAAAAAAAATTAGAACAAAAGATGTCTACAAAGGACAATCAAAAATTTTAGTTCAATGACTTTCGTAAAACTTGGTAACCATATTCTCAATAACGTTCAGCCTCGCGTTCAGCAGACGAAACCAAAGGTATCTCAGAGCAGCAGTTGCTACTAAGAATTCAGTCTGCCAACAAACAATACCTGATATAATGACTGATAGAGAAACGAGTCAAAAATAACTTTACAAATCCGTCAAGAAATACACTGTATGATAAAAAGTACTTGATTTGTTTGTTTTATTTGTAAAAAAACTAAAATTCAAAGAAAGGTGGACGATAATGTTTTTGTTTCACATCACCTCTGAGAATATTATTTATGGTCAGTTTAGTTGTTTGTGTTGAACATAAAACAACAATTTACAATGCAACGACGACACTTAGTCCGCCACGAAATGATACGTGCGGTGGGGATGATTGAATTTGGTGGTTCACAAAGTCAAGTAGCGGCCGAATTTGGAGTATCAAGTTTAATGTGTCGATTGTGGGGACGATACCAGGAGACTGGCGATGGGGCCGAAAGACACGAAGGTCGTAGAAGAGAAGCAACACCTGCCCAAGACCGATTTATTATTCTTCAAGCCAGGCGTAATGCATCAATTACGACACGAGAACTTTCTGCGGATCTCCAAAATGTACATGCCGTACCGGTTTCTGACCAAACCATCAGAAATCGTATCCTCTAAGCTGGTCTTCATTCTCGTCGACCAATTAGAGCACCTGCACTTCGCCACGGCAATCGCGAAGCTCGTCTTGAATGGGCTGAAGAGCATGCTCAATGGGGTGAAGCAAAATGATTCAATGTTCTGTTTACCGACGAATCTCGGTTCAGATTTCAACCTGATAGTAGAAGAACGAGAGTGTGGCGAAGAAGCGGAATCTTGGAGAGGACTAAGCACTTCCAGAAAGTTCACAATTACGGAGAAGGATCTGTGATGCTATGGACTGGATTCGATTTGCACCGTAGAAGGGGTCTCGTTTGTCTGGATAGAGTCATGAACCAGCGGTGTTACATTGAACAAGTTCTTGTACCTGTTGTGCAACCATATTCATATGCTGCTGGTTCAGATTTAGTTTATATGCAGGACATTGCCCATCAGGTACAAAATTGGTTTGAAGAAGTGAAAAATGCCCTTTTGCCATGGCCTCCTCAGTTTCCCGACCTCAACCCCATTGAGGATGTGTGGGACATGCTGCAGAGACAACTCCTTCCAGTTATGGCAAACATTCAAGGTCGTTTTGCATTTGAAAATACTCTGAGATGCAATCGATAGGCTGGATTTTAAGAAGTATGCCTAGGCGGTGCCGGGTAGCCATTAATGCCCGAAGAGGCAATACATCGTATTAAGTACAAATTTAAAAAAGTAGCGTTATCAGAAATACACTTTTATTTTAATACACAATGTATTGTTTTCCTTATAGTTAATATTTTCTTGATTCACTTTTTGGTAGTACTTCAAGTTTATTTACATTATTAAACAAATAGTGCGGAACATTAGAAGTTTATTTTGGGTCGTAATTTACACCCGATAATTTAATGAATTTTGCATACTAAAAAATAATAAATGCTCGATATAAAATAATTATGCTGGATAAAATATAAAAATGCCGAATAAACTAATTCAATTTGCTTTGTATTTTAAAGAAATTCACTCGATAAAGTATCTCATTTGCACTATAAGTTCTGGTCGCTACTTTAATCAAATAAGCGCTCTAAAAAAATGTAAATGCTCGATAAGTCGGGTTCACTATTAAATAAAATTTTGCTTGATATAATTGAATTATCCCGATGGGGTACTAAATAAACGCTCGGGGAGGGGGAGACTTAAACGCTCCGCTCGCTTCGCTCGCTCCGCTTGCCCAAAGACCGGAAATAGTGAGCCGTGGAACCACTTTTTTGGCTGTATTCAGTGACAGGCAAGTATAAAACAAAGCAGTACGTTTTGTATACCTTTATATACCGAACATTTATTATAATAATTGAGAGTTTATAATTTTTTATCGAATATTTATTATTATGGGAGTCATTTGAATTTTGTATCAAACTTTCATTACATTTATCGAGCGTCTATCATATTTATCGAGTATTTATTATATTACCGAGCATGTGAATTATATACCGAGAATTCATTATAATAATCGAGTGTCTGTTATTTATATCGAATTTCTATTTCTTAATCTTGCATTTGTATAAATTAACGGGAAAGTGTACTCTGCAGTATGATTATAATATCGAGCACCTAATTTGATCCCGTTTATTTTTAGCCAATTTTATACTAGACAATCTAATCAAATAAATAGTGTAACCTACTCATTCAGGATAAAAATCATACAATGAAAATTGTGTATATAAAAGCCATAACAATTAAAAATTGCTTAGGTACCTATACTTGGGCCGCCGAACAGACGGAGTGATCGCCCTGCAAGAACGTGCTCTAGGCGGGACCACTATCAATTTAGGACAACCGAACCGCAGTGATGCGCTTTCTTTAGGCCCAACGAAGTCGCATCACTCCAATTCGGCCGTCATAAATTACTATACTTGGGCCGCCCAACAGACGGAGTGATCACCCTGCAAGAACGTGCTCTAGCGGGGCCAATATTTATTTATGACGACCGAATTGGAGTGATGCGACTTCATTAGGTCTAAAGAAAGCGCATCACTGCGGTTCTGTCGTCCTAAATTGATAGTGGTCCCGTCTAGAGCTCGTGATTGCAGGGTGATCACTCCGTCTGTTGGGCGGCCCAAGTATATTAGCCCCGCTAGAGCACTTTCTTATAGGGTGATCACTCCGTCTGTTCGGCGGCCCAAGTATATATGTGTACAATTTTATAAAAAAAAATGGGAAAACATTATATTTGTACCACATCCTGTAACTTTTCGTGCAAAATACAAGATGTTTTGCGTGCGCCTAGTAATTAACACCTGTTCAAATATTTATCTTAACACTTTTTTTCGTTTTTTTTTATTTAAGTCGTGGCGGAATTTTAAATATATTAATAGCTGTAATACTTGCATTTTGCAAGCATGATTTTTATTTCTCTTTACACACGAATTTTAAAGGTTTAATGTCGGTTCGTGAGTTGTGCACGAGGCGCTCTGCCAACTAACACTAATTCTCTGGATTTTGGGATGAATTTCTTCTTCTTTATCAGCCTTAAACATTCACTCGTTGACTGATTATTGGGTAGACACACAAGTATACGGCTGTAAATGATGCCTGCAAGACGTATCGGTCGCTAGGATTTCTCGCGTCGTCCACCTAGCGGTGGTTAAAAGCATTTAATAATATGAATAGTATTGAATAGCGTCGGTAACACGGTAGTTATCTAGAATCATAGCCCAAACAAGATGCCGGGACACTTGCGATCGGCTGCTTTGATGTATGGAAGCCAGTTTGCAGCTGGGCAGACTAGCAAGGATCGTATGTAAAAATTTTGAGGGCACCACGGAATTGAATCAAATTTTATTTTTACTTTGGAAACATCACAAATATAAACAACTATTAAAGGTATTCAGTTATTAATTAATTATTATTAATAAAAACAAATAAAAGTAAAATAAGTAAATAATATCTAACAGAACTCTAGTCAATACAGTTTTGGAATTGTGTATAAAATCTAATATTAAAATTTGTGCTGTTAAAAAATAAAAGTTCTCATACTGCACATGTATTGCACTTAAGGGGGCATGCGACCGTTCTCTCCTGTCTCGCTCGGACTCGTTAATTGTCCCTAAGAACCAGCGCATTTATACATAACAAAAAGAATAAGTAGGTATGCAAAATTTCAGGTAAATTCTTCTAAAGTTGGCTGTTTCATCCTTGAAAAACGAACGCCTAGTTCTCAGGGACAATCAATGCGTCAGAGCGAAACAGAAGAAAATTCGAGGAGCCCCCTTAATATATGAAATTTTCATTTACACATAAAAGTTGCGTATCCACTTATACTTTCTTATAAGTATGTATACGAATAAGATTTGTTTTTCTGAAAAAAAAATTAAGAATGTTTCCAAATTATGAGTTTTCGGTTTCTGGTTGTTTGATTGAAATTATAAAGCGAGTTGTTGCTTGCCCCTCCCTGACCATTAAGATTTCATAAACAGGAGCCCGCCCGCAGAAATTTTATTCAGACGCATCCGCCCGAGTCCCGCATTACACAATATCAGTAAAATGACGTTTAAGTAATTCGTTATTGAAAGACACTGGCAACAATCTCGGTGGGTGTTCGGGTATGGTACAGAGCTGCCATATTGTTCTCCTACGGCTACACGAGTTCTGCGCCCGCAAGGGTCCGCGTTTTTTGCTTGTTTCTACATCATCTTTTTGCCAAAAAATGCGTGTGTCTGGTGCGAAAGGGCAAGAGAAGGGTCTGTTTTAAAAAAGCGTTCTCTCAGCTTTAGTTTTTTTTTACACTTCCAAAACACAAGGATTCTGTCGGGCGTCGGGACTGGGGCGGATGCGTCTGAATAAAATTTCTGCAGCCCGCCCTGGATCTTTGCCATTGATGCAGGCGGTCGGCACCTACCAAAGTAATAATTTATGTTTGAAGCTGTCGGATTACCGCGTTTGGCGGTGTTACAAAAACACCGACTATGCATAACCGCGAACGCGTCTTTGCCAAGTTTTTTTTAAATATCAGTAGACTTGGAACTCAAATCAATATGTTAGAACCAAAATCAGTAGTTCTAATGGCAAATCAGTAGGTCTGGCAACACTGGTGACACCGACCCAGGGAACGTTTCTCAAACTAAAAATTAATATTTGTTTGCCATTACTGACCTAGCGATTGTGTTTCCACGGTATGTCGCTGCTTGTGAGAGCGCTGCATATCGGCTAATCGGACGTTTTGAGACACATGATGGCTAAACAGAGCTCTTGAGAGAGATGAACAGAGTTTTGGTATAAAATATTTTCACGGCTGGATGAGGCGCGCTTTAACCAGTGGAGGTTAGACATCTTCCCAATAGTCAATCAACGATTCACTCCAGCATGCCCTCCTCCTCTAGGAGTGTGTAAGTCTTACAACTAGACTACTCGTCCAGAATAGTTAAAAGTCGGTTAATAAATTAATTGGCTACGTCCAAAAGTCGATTATTAAGTAATCAATAAATTATCTAGACTTAGGCCTTCAATTTTAATAGTTCAACTTAAGCGTATGTGTTTAGATAATAATTGCTTCAACATTAATCTTCGATACATTCAATACGTTCTCTCTTGCTGTGAGTGCTATACCCAGCAGTAGACTGAGTATTAACTCTACAAGTGAGCACACGATAATCACAGACTAAGACTTAAGATAGATAAAAAAATAGCAACAAATATTATATTTTACTATACTTAAATGGATGATGTTTATAGAACAAATATTAAATGTGTAAAAATTCGGTGCGTGATTTTGTTTAATTTTCTTTTAGAAATTTGCGTCCCAGAGCAATCCATTGCGAGTCGCTGCTGTCTGAAGTTGGAAGTATTGACAGAAAACGAAACAATATGCATTTTTTTCAATAAAGCTTAAGTGCTCAGGGTAATATCAATAGCAGAGGGATATTATTTCTGCTACTCTTATTAAATTTTGCTGAAGGAGTGTAACTGCTATATGTTTATTCGCGTATTAGGCACATAATGCATTTCTAAAAAGCCGCTTGAAATCAGGAAATTCCCAAGTTGAAATCTGCAGTTGGCACGTCGTATGCGACAGTTGTTGCGATAAAATACGTGCAGGAACGACATAAAAGATAAGACGGAGAGGAAAAAGGAGACTCGAAAACGGTATAATGTCGTGAAGGGCCGCTCCGAACGGCAATAAATGTTTACATTTGAGAGGCTGAAGTAGAGAATAACATAATAGGTTGTCGAGCGATATGCCCGGACTCAATAGGCTACCCGGAGTGCTCAGACTGCATCGGACAGCAGGAAATATGTTGTGCTTCACGTCATTTTATCCTGATATCGGGGATGATCATGACATGAAATAAACGTAGCCACTCCACGAAGGTTTACAGACAATCAATGTAAAATATTACGAGCTTTCCCTTACATACTTTCATGTTTCATGCAGTAAAAGTAGCCCGCCAAATTTAAGGATAAACGAGAACTCGTATACACAATAGTACTATGAATACGTAATAAGGTATCTAGAAAAAACTAATAAGATTTTAAAGAGAAACTGTCAGAAAAATTTGCACGACTAGACACGCAATTGTATGGGCTCCGTGGCGCATTGTCAATTGGGCCGTGCTTACAGTGTACTGGATTTTCAAGGGAATAATTCAATGTTTTCTTATTATATGATCTGCTACCCTAGCTCCCCAGGAAACACAAGACGGGACAGATTATTTTTGTAAAAGTTTATAACTTGAATTCGTTAAGAGTCCGACACACAGGAATTTTGGGAGCACGGCAGACGTTTGCCTGTTTGTAATTTCAAAAACTATAAATGATATTAAATTGTTTTTGTTTGCAAACAGTTCTTAAAATACAAATTTACTATTGCAGTTTTGAAATTTGTTAAAAAATATGAAAACAATAAACGAAGACGCATGTTGCAAGTGGCGAGAAACTGTTTTTTTTATAGAACCTAATAAAACTTTCCTGAAAAGAAAATCTCAGAATCTGGTTAACGGTACTACTATACTGAACCTCTGGCTTGTAAAAAGTTATGAGTAAACAGCGGTACCGTAGCATTAGGAGCTTTTCATCGTAGATCGTGCTCTCGCCTGTCTTTCGGCTACTGATCAAAGTCTCTCAGCTAAGTCAGCTAATCCCGAAATAGAGAGTGCGCGTAACAAGTTTATTCTCAGTATTAGTTTGGCCAGCTAGTTCCCTGCTTTTCCAGATAATTTTTGCCGTCCGCTGTAGGTCCACAGACAATGTTACTCATCATATGTGCAGGTATATACATTACACTGTACTACGTGAAGTATTTTTCAAGCTGCAATTGCTTCACCGTACCCCTGAACCCCCAGATTCTTAGTAAATTGGTGTGTCGGGCTCTTAACGACAGGCTTTTCTCATATCACTATAGTACCTCCCGTGGTACTCTCAGGACACTTCATTTAGATCAAGTGAATGAAATTATCTCGATTGTTTTTTGACGTTTTCTAGAATTAAATGTTTAATATTGTTACGAGAGCAGCCCTCGTACGGCGTATGTAAACAATACGACAGATATTTCTTTACGGTTTTGTTTATTATGAAACAGTTTTTTGTATAAATTTCAGTGACCAGAAGCTTCGGCGACAATAATTATTGTCAGTGTAAGAAATTCAGAAATTTCTGAAATCTATGTAGGTTACTCAGTAGGTAACTGCCAGATTTTCTTGGAGTTGTATGGGTACCTAGTCGCACTAGAATGCAATTCCTTCGGGGAAGGTCACTAACCAATTGTTATAGATAACTACCTAGCAAAGGTACACCAAAGATCGCCGATTGCGATATGGTGAGGGGTGATCACCAAAGGAAGACACAACATGGCGTATAGCAAACGGCGAAAACTTAAATATGTGGTCTTACCCTCACCAGTAGACATCTCCGATTGCACCAGGCTTATCTATCTCGAATCAGTCAGTTCGAACACCAGATGGTCGGATAATGCTTACCGTAAAGTGGGGCTGCTTTGTGACTGCTGGTGTTACTTTGTGACACTGGGCTCTAAAATGGCAATTAAAATTTTGGTGGGGTTATTAGTAACACAGGGGGAATCAGTACATTAAATATTATATTTGTAACTGTATAGGTAATTTTTAAATAAATTAAAAATAGGGACTTTATTTTGACAGCTAAAACTGTGTTTTCATTTCACCCTAAATAAATTAGAACTTCAACTAAAGTAACTAATGTATTAAATTTTAACTAAAAATTCAGTTACTAATTTCTTAATTAAATACCTTAACAAGAAAAAAAAGTTAAGAAAGTGAAGGTGAAAAACTAGAAGTAAGAGAAATAAAGAGAAAAGTAGACACCAAAGAACAGTTAAGTAAGTACAACATAATGAAACACTGGAGGACCCCGATCGTAAAGAATCGGTACAGACTTGACTTCCGTATTCATTGTACATAACAAAAGAACACTTAAAACAATTATCTGTTTATTATTGGCAATTTTACGAAATGTTGGTTAGTATCAAGTTGACTCCATTGTAGGTTACTGCCAACTATCTATAATAATTATTATAAACCCTACAGTATAAACTATATTGACATATCTAAAAGAAGAAATATTCCTGCAAAATTTCTTTAAAAAATACAAAAATGTTAAAATATTTCAGCGCGTTGACGGATATTTCTCGGTTAGTTATGACTATGTTTGTGTGCACACAGGAATCTCCGAATCACAGCATTTTCCGTTCAATAATGACCTCGAAGAAAAATATTTGCAAAATTTAAGTTTATAACACAATCACTATTATATTATATTACATTATATTATATTATATTATATTATACTTTTTGATAGTCTATGTGAAAACTTAAATTTGCAAAATTTCTTAAAATAGGAAAATATTATAATATGTCGGCGCGCTGGCGGATATTACTCGATTAGTCATGACTATGTTTGTGTTCACCCTTCAGGCACGACACAGGGATCTCCATATCACATCATTTTTTCCGTCCAAAATAATGAACTTATTTGAGCACGCCACTGATTTCACTGGAAAATTACTTATTTTCTTGTATCTGTGTAGATATTTCTTTTCTATGAACGTTTAAGACTACTTAAATGCCTAACTGAATCATCGGGACCACGCATTTTTGCATGAGTTTATTGAGAAATTTCCATTTTTTTATATATCTTTGTTTGTCTGTGATTGTTTCCATTTGATTTGACAATCAAGTGTCAGTGTTGTCATGGGTGAAGGTTATGTATTTGGACAGTTATTTAATTGGTTGAAATCTTAATTTAACATAGAAGGATGGTCAGCTTGAATTTAAAAGAGATACTGGTTTGAACAATTAAAATGATTATAACCAAAAAAAACGCCCAACTTAATTATGAACATCACAATAACTCTAGAGCATAGATAATGAAGGCCTGGAGTTTGACCACAAACCATACAGATAAAAATCTAAAAACAACTTTGCTCAACATTTTGAGGTTAGTTCAATACGAATCTGATCTTATCTCAAACACTTTTCCTTACGGAACATGGAAGTTATAGTAACTCGTATTTATGATACATTATCATAACAGTTCATATTACGACACGAAATGGGAAAATTTCGATTAACCCATCGAGTATCGAAATATGAAGTTACGATAAAAGATATGTGCAACTTATCTTTCCTTTAGAAAAAAGAACTGCCATACTTTTGCTATACAAATAATCGACGTCATTCAGTAAAAAGAAAACTGCAAATCTATTACTCTGCAACAATCAATGCAGCAAAAATATAAAATTTATAGGAATTCTCTTTATTATATTTCTATATAATTACTTTTCAAGACTGGGTTAATTGATGTTGGTCGTAGCATAACATACCTATTTTATTAGATAGAAAATATACCATCCATTCCTCTTTCAATAAAATTGCAATATTTAAGATAATGAATTCTGAATGCTGAACGCTGAACGCGGAAAGAAACACAATAAAAGACTAATGCTAATCGATATTGAATATTTTGGTAATCTTGATAAGAGAGTTCGTGTATCGCATGTTAAGCAGGTATTATACCAACAATCGTCCCTAATGCGGCCGTTCGAAGAATTTAAAATAGCAAAGGGAGAGATAACTACCCATAACTTTTGATGCAGGACCTTATGATATTCATCATAATAATGGAATTCGGCGAACTTTTATATGTTCTTAAGAATTAATAGCTACTCTAGCCTAAATTCAAGGAAATTCAATATTTTTATGATGACCCTTCTGATCTAATTTAGGATCCATTTTGCTAATTCATTTTTTTGAATTAAATGTTGCTCTCTTGTTAAGTTTTCTATTTTAATGAGGGGGTAAAACAGATGCCTATAGTAATTTAATTTTCGACTGTAATTAGACGAGAGTTTTTTATCTTACCGGATAAATTTCTGCTTGGAACGAAAGTTTGTTGTCCATCAATTTGACGAAGAAAACTGTCAGCCAACAAAAACGCTACACATTAAGTGAAGTGTTTTTGGGCTGGCAGTTTTTAAAGTCAAATTACTGACAGGCAAAAAAGGTGACTTTACAAAACAAGAACTTATCCAGATAAAATATAAAATCTCGGGTCTCGCCAAAGGTAAATAACATTTATCGCTGTAAAAGTCAGGGTTTAATTTTTTCCGCTATCAAACTGACAAAAACACCATGGCTTAAGTCTAGCATCTTTAGGCATCCATTTGTGAAACGGGCCCGTTTAATAAGACTGTTTAAGAAGGTGAGAGAAGGTATAACCAACGATCGATTATTTTGACTCTGAACCCATGATGACAAGGTGGCAACAACTTCTGGTATAAAAATGTCGTAGTAAGACAAAATGAACTCACAAAGTCGACCGTGAGTGAAGTCGGCTTGGACACAAAAAAATTAAAATTTTAAATAATCCAGATAAGGTCCTGATACATAATCAGATTTTGTATTTTGTTTTCCCTTCAGTAGCTTCTACCAGTCCCTCCATTCTAGTAAAATTTGCTATTGTACAAGGCAAGATAAACTTTTAAATGAATGTACCTAGTCTGATAGATTGATAGTTATGCAACCAACACGGTAAGTTTCAGTAGAGGTAGTTGCTTCTGGGGTATAATTAATAAAACATATTTTAGTAAAAATTATGTGCTTAAATTAGGATACCAAACGTATAAGTGTGCAGATTAAACGTGAGCATGCTAAACTTTATTGTATTAATCGGGCATCTAATAAGAATTAAGGTCGATAGAAACTGCGAAACGGCAGTAAAGATTGAATTAATCTATAAAATCTATTGGTATTTTTTAAGCATAAAAGTTTGTAAATAATTGATATTTGTATTTTGATGTTCAGTGAAGTATTATAAATAAAACAATATGTGCAGATGGGACAATAAATTTGGAGGTAGATAAAGTGAGAGTGAAGACGGGTAGATATAAAAACTGCATACCTATGCAATCTCGTGTCAGCTTCTAGAGACTAATTCAGTTATGAACATTAATTTTGAATGTATCACGCCGTTTTAGATTTACAAATCAAAGCTGGTTTTAACTAATTTCAAAAAATGTCGCAAATTTTTTATTAGATACTTTTATTAGGTACTGCCATAGAATTGCGATATTTTTTTTAATTTCCAAAATTTCATAGGTCGTTTCTGTTTTTTAGTTTCACAAATAGGAAAAAATACTCATTAAGTAATATCACAAAGAGAGTGAGAATAACTTGAAAATAATTGGACAGATTTTCGAAAACTTGCTGAATGGCAGAATGTGGAGAATGTGATATTCGAAAGATTATTTGTTGACGTTCAAATAAGAAATACAACTTTTCAATATTATTATTTTATTGTAGCAATTTGCGATTTTAAAACATACGACATATGTCAAAACCAGAAACAAGTCGTTTATCAACAAAAACAACATACTAAAGAAAATTCTCGCTGGGAGAAATTAAGTAAAGTAGGTATCCACCCCTCACTATAATAATGATTCAATTGAACAGAATTAAAGACGTGATCAAAAATACTGTTAAATGATTGGAAAATAGAAATGTCAAAAAATAATCTGTAGTAATACAATAAGTGGTCTGGAATTATCGGAAATTTTAAGAAAGCTGTTGCTTTGCTTGGTGACCACGAGTGTAAATTTGACAGTTAAAGATCACGAGCGCTTGCGCGAGTGATCTTCTGTCAAATTTACACGAGTGGTTAGTAAAAGCAACAGCTTGAGTAAAATTACCTAAAAAATGCAGAACACGAATTACTGTATTCGACAAGATTATTTTTTGATTCGAAGCAACGTAGTTCAAAACAAATTTTATTTCAATTAATTCATATACAAAGAAATATGATGGAAATATCTGACGTTTGGCAGGTACTAAAGTAACTAGATTATACATTATAAATGCACCTACAAATTCGCAACTATGGCAACTTATCAACAAGCAAAATTATCGAAATTACCGAAATAATACACGCTACGGAACCCAAATGAAATGTTTCTATTGGCCAATTTGACGATGAAAAAAATAATCTGGTTTATTTTTTCATCAAAGAAATTGACCAATTGAAACATTTCATTTGGGTCTCGTGACTTGTATTATTTCGGTAATTTTTTTTCGATAATTTTACTTGTTGATAAGTTGTCAAAGTTGCGAATTTGTAGGTGCATAATCTAGTTGCTTCAGTACCTGTCAAACATCAAGTATTTCCAACACTTTACTCTCTTGAACTATCAATTAAAAATTATTTCGTTTTAAGCTACATTGCTTCGATTCATAAAATAATCTTTTCAAATACAATTCGTGGTCTGGAATTTTTAGGTACCTATGTAATTTTACTCAAGCTGTTGCGTACTGACTAGTGCTGTACGGATCCATAAATTTTGACGGATCCTGATCTGTTTAAAAAAATCCGGATCCGGATATCGGATATCGGATTTCGGGATTAGGATCTTGGATCCGGATCGTGAATCCGGATCTTGGATTCGGATCGTGGAGTCAGATCCGCTATCCGGTTTTGAAAATTACGTGGTTTTTTGAAGACGGTATAGTTATTACTTAATAAAAATGAAGAAAATAGAAAGTGCATTGGGAAATTGGTATAATAAGTAAGAGATAAAATTTGCAACAAAAAATTTAATTTCATTCTAAAAACAAATATGCACTTATATCCTACTATTGTCTTAATCCGAGATCCGGCTCCAAGATTCGGATCCAGATTTGAGATCCGGGTATCACTTACTTAATCCGGATCGATCCGGATACGGATTTCGCAGTCTGATAAATCCGGATCAGATCCGGATTTAATCCGGATTTGGAAACATTCCGGATCTGACGTACAGCATTATTACTGACCACTCGTGGAAATTTGACAGGAGATCACGAGCGGTTTGTGCGAGTGATCTTTTAACTGTCAAATTTACACTCGTGTTACTAAACAACAGCTCTCGTAAAATTTCCGGCAATTCCAGACCACTTATTGTATTACTACAGAAGATACTCCGCATTTCTGTGATCTCTTTAGCACACATCTAGCGTCATGAACCACAAAATATTCTAATTTGTGTCAATATTACTTGGTAAATAAATATCTCTGTAAATATTCTAAAAGCTAAAGCCCGTGGTTCTTCAGAAAATAAGAAAAAGGTATCTAGGTATAATACTATAAGTACTATAAATCGCAAAGTTTTTGACATTTGAAAATTTATGAATTGGGAAATAAATTATTAATAACACCCTGAAACTTTTTGGGAATTTTAACATTGAAAATGTTATTAGTATCCTAGTATGGGTATGATAATCACCGAAAAGATTGTGTTACATTTACCACATACGTCACGCGTGATACCCGAGCGCTGGGCGCCTGGCCGCCAGGCGCTAGAACGCTTAGTCTGAGTAAGCTTCATTCAGAGTGGGACCGTCTAGCATCGCAAATTTGAGATAATGCCACAACACGAATGCAGTAACTATAAATCGGCGCTATCGCGTATGCGGAAATATCCCAAACGCACAAGGGTTACAGTGTGCTTCGTCATTTTCAATGTCTCCCCCGGTTGCATCTTTGGGAAAACTGTGAATTTTTGAATAGCTTTGTAATAAATAATAAATAAAAAAATAAATCACGCGTGGGTCTTGTTTATTAATCTACTGGATATTGCATGTTTTTCCATCTGTCAAATTTTCCCTAAAAAATTATCATTCAAAAATAATGCTTTTATACAGTGCGTTATTAAAGTCTGGACTAAATTCAATATTGTTAAGTGTGCGCATTATTGAACAATGTCCTCGGACACGTCGATTTTATTTTATTCTTTGGTATATTTTGATGTATAAATTACTAGATGGCACTATTCAAATTTCGGACCCATGATTTTTCAAATAGCAACAATATACTTTTTCGGTAGAATCTTGTAGATGAGCTTTTTCTGATTTTGGAAATATAGCTACTTTTCATTAATTTTGCAAATAAAGTTTAAAAAATTATTACATATTTTTTATGAATTTTGTGTGGGTATAGGTAGGTACACGAAAAATTCTACTAGGTACCTTAAAATTAACAATTTGATTTAGACTTTTCATTATTTACTTCATTTTTGTTAAGATTTCGTAAATGTTGTGTTTCAAACTGTTATTTTCAAATGTAGCAGTATTTTTCGTGTAACCACAGAATTTTCATCGTGAAATATTTATTACTATTTAAACTTTTTTGCAAAATAAATGTAAATTAACATAATATTTCCGCAATCAGAAAAAGCTCGTCTACAAGATTCTCCTGGCAAAATACAGGGTGTTCACAATTAACGGGGCACTATTGCTAACTTTGTTATCTTTGAAGCTACGAATCCGCTCAAATGAGTAAACTAGTAGTATTTTTGGCGTAGATTACGGTGGTGAAAACAGCAAAACAATTGAACATCAAGTTTTTGAGTTATCCACGAAAATGCTTTTTTGTTAAATGGACCCCCTGCATATATTTGCATATTTTGAAAAAGAAAATCATTCTTAACAGAAAAGTCTTAATTAACGACTATCGTAAAATTAAAAATAAAGAAGTTTTGCACCATTAAAACACTGCATCTCTACTGTAACTACTATTTCCGTCGACAGTGTATTTATGAATATGATTAACAAACGCAAAACAGATCGTTAATGACCCCTATTCATGAACGATTTCTATTAATAAACGATTTTAGTACCCTAGGCAACCAAACATAGGTTCACAAAATTAAATATCCAAATCAAGTTCTCGCGCCATCAATATCTGTCACTGTCAAGTTTATAGTTTCTGAAATCGCATCAATTCGTCCAAATTTAATAAATGGATGTTGACGAAGATTTTACGTTAAAAGTCGACGGAAAAATTTTGTAACTAACTCGTATATTAAAAAGCGATTAATACACTTGTTCGTTAAATAACTATTTACGTTGTTCGAAAAAAGTAACACGAATAAGTTACTATGATACAACAACCAGAAGACCAGTATCATAGCAACTGATCCGGTGTCCAAGTTAATCCTATGTTACTTTTTTTGAACAACTGGGCCTTACACTCGGATACCAACGCTAAACCTACGTAATCCAAGTAACAAACAATGGTAAGTGCCAATAATTTTCACATATCTATTATTCATGCTTATTGCCATTTCATGAGTTTTCTTTGAAT
Organism: Xestobium rufovillosum; assembly: GCA_963966045.1. Taxonomy (NCBI): domain Eukaryota; kingdom Metazoa; phylum Arthropoda; class Insecta; order Coleoptera; family Ptinidae; genus Xestobium; species Xestobium rufovillosum. Next base: position 40,026,058 of record OZ014494.1, on the reverse strand, counting down.
TTTAGTGGCAGAATCGACAGCTTAGTGATGTTGTAGATAATGTAGCTTATGAATTTTTTTTGCGAAGAAGAAAAATACAAATACCTGCCATTATTTTGGATGCAAACAGATCCAAATTTTGAAACTAAAAAGTCGCCACAAAAGAAATATGTATAAAGAATGTATTAAATACTCAAATGAAAATTTTATTTTAGAGTAATTTAAAGTACAACATAAACAATGAACAATAACAATAAAAATTAACTAGAACGGCAAAGGTAAAAAATTACAAGATATGTTCGAAAATATTACCATCTTTTTCAATGCATTTTTCTCTCTCTTTCGGACAACATTACTTGCCTTCAAAATTGTTCTACTATAAATTATTCTGCTAATAACTTCGGTTATTTTGTCTCGCAATTCATTAATGGTATTGTACCTTGTTTTATAAATTTCTTCCTTCAAGTAGCGCTTGTTTCTCGACCCGTTTTGGTTTAGCCGCTAAACTTTAGTGTAAAATATGTAGGGTTTAAATGGTTCGAAACTTCTTTATTTTAAATTTTATGATAGTCATTAATTAAGGCTTTTCTGTTAAGAATGATTTTCTCTTTCAAAATTTGCAAGAATATACAGGGGTTCCATTAAAAAAAATACATTTTCATAGATAACTCGAAAACTTGATGTTCAATTGTTTTTCTGTTTGCACCACCGTAATCTACGCCAAAAATACTAATAGTTTATCAATTTCGGAATCGTAACTCCAAAGATAACAAAGTTAGCAATAGTGCCCCGTTAATATTGTTGTTAATTTAAAACATCATCGATGACGTCATGTTCGAAATTTTAATACTGCCATCTATTTAATTTGTACACCAAAATGTGGTCAAGGAAAAATTTAAATCGACGTGTCCGGGGATATTACTCACAATGCGCACATTTAAAAATATTGAATTTATTTCAGACTTTCTAACGCACTGTAAACAAAAGACACTAATAGTAGCTCCCGGTTGCATACAATTCGTTATTGGAAAACGTCGCCAACGATCTCGGTGGGTGTTCGGGCATCGTACAGAACTGCCGTGTTGTTGTCCTACGGCTAGACGAGTTCTGATCCCGTAGGCGTTATATATATTTTGCTTGTTTTTACATCATCTTTTTTCCAAAAAATGCGTGTGTCTAGTGCGAGAGGGCAAGTAAATGGTCTGTTTCAAAAATGCGTTCTCTCAGCTTTAGTTTTTTACACTTACAAAATGCTTGCGCATGCGTATTGTATGCAACCGGGAGCTACTATTAAGGTCTTGTCTGTAAACTGTAACGCACTGTATATGCGGTATAAGAAAGTTGCTTACCGCCCCCACTAACTTAGTGGGCAACATGTATAAGCACAATATTTTCAAAATGAAGGTATCCTTGAAATGAGCAGTATCTGACAAAAAAAATCCAGAATTCTGAGTAATACGGCAACCACAAATTAACAATAAGAACTAGATTTTTATTACGACTATACGATAGTTTCATCCTCTCTTCCATTAAACCAAATGTAAGGGGATTCAAGTAGGCCCATATACTTTTTAACTGCATGCCTATTTTTTCAATTAATTTTAACAATTAATTATGGATTTAGTTGGAAACATACGGTTGCCGTGCAAATCATAAGCCACACTGGTTTTAAACTGAACCGTATGAAAATCATTGCAGTGATAATAAATATGTAATTTCGGAAGATACATTTTGGTGTAGAACAATAATTATTAGAATCCTTCAAAATCTGTTAGTTCCATATTGAAATATGTATCTAAATGAATAACCGTGCATAAATGGAGTCAATGAATCAACAGTTACTTCGCTTAGGCCCCAGCAATATTGCGATAACAGGAGATAGGCACCCTCTTTCCTGTTGCTATTCCAATAAACTTTAATTATTTTCCGTACAAGGCAGGGCATTAAAATACTTTATCTTTTTCGGGCACAATACTTTATGCACAATGTCCAAATTTAATTGAATGTGGGACAACTTCATTGAATTTTTAATAGGTTTGAATGCAAGAATAACTTTATTAATGTCTGAAATTAATTCTGAGGATTAGGTTATTGACAGCTATTTCATACAATGAGTTGCATCTCGCGGAGGTATTAGAAACTGAACCATTTTCAATTCCAATTGTGAAGAAAAAGATGAAAAATAGAACTCCGAGGTTATCTTTTGTTATAAAATGAACATATCAACATATCAACAAAGAGGCAAGGTTTCGAAAATTTATGTTTCCTTGCGCTTACTGTTTCCTCGCATTTAGTGAAGGCATGCTTTGGTTTTCGGTGATTCTCTGGTATTCCATAATTGGAAGAAACCATAGATTATCAACTTCAATATAGATTGAACACCCCATCACTTTTGCGAATTTTAGGGCGTTGGTTGGTGGCGCCCTGAAGTCGCTGTCGTACAAAAATGGCGGGATATTTGAGATTTGGGTTTAATTTTTATTTTACGTTTCCGAGAATAAAACTTGGCTTTGTATTAAATTTCTAACACCTCATTTACATACATATTTTGTAATGGAACAAAGTTTTGCAATACAATTACAATTTAAATTAGGTAATTAATTTTACCACAACGCGCCCGTTTTTATTCGGTATCTCAAATGAAACATTTTCATATTTTTTATTATACCGGGTAATCTTGAAGTTAACTAAAAAGATTTCATGGGATATGCACCCTCAAATTTGCAGCCGATATCGCAAGAAATAAAGGTTCAAGTGTAAAAGCGTTAACTGCACTTACACTTACGAAAACTTTTATTTTAACTGAATACACTGAAACAAAAAGATACTCAATCAAGAAACACATTAGTGCTAGAGAAGAATATCGTTTACACTGGGTAGTTTTAATAACCAACGATAAGGAAGTTAGGAAATACTATACAGGGTATCCCACGACGACCTTACACGATCTGTATATAGAAAAGTATATATAGTAGAATTACACAAATTTGCACAAATAGGTAATCGAGGATGCTCAATTCGATAAAAATATTTTTGACTTTCTGCGACTTCCTGTTATACCGGAAATATACACCAACTTCCTAATTTTAAATGGAATGCCCAAATTTTTATTACGAATTTAGATTTTTGGTCGTATTTTAAGGTCACCTTATTCAAAACATCATATGTGTAAAGTGCACCCTCTTCGAGATATTAGACGTTAAAAATCGTAATTTTTCAAATTTCATCAGTTATAACTTGGAAACGATACGAGATACAGAAAAATGATTTACATGTCCCTATCCTAGTTTGTAATTCTCTATCTAATGGGTCTGGAAAATACTGTTTCCCGATTGGCAACTTTTTGTCATTTTTTGACCAATCAGGAGGCAGTATTTTCCACACTCAATGGATAGAGAATTAAAAACTAGGATAGGGACATGTAAGTCATTTTTCTTTATCTCGTACCGTTTCCAAGCTATAATTGATGAAATTTGAAAAATGACGATTTTTAACGTCTAATATCTCGAAGAGGGTGCACTTTACACATATGTCTTGCATAAGGTGACCTTAAAATTTGACCGAAAATATGAATCTGTAATAAAAATGTGGGCATTCCTTTAAAATAAGGAAGTTGGTGTCTATTTCCGGTATAACCAGTCGCAGAAAGTCAAAAATATTTTTGTCGAATTGAGCATCCTCGATTACCTGTTTGTGCAAATTTGCGTAACTCTACTAAACCCACTTTTCCATATACAGATCGTGTAAGGTCGTCGTGGGATACCCTGTATAGGTACATAAAATGCTGCAGGGATGTGAGAAAATGCAAAGAATGAGATGCGGGTTAAAAGGTTAATGAGTACATAGGAAGCACGGAGAATATTAAAGTCATTATGAAAAATCCCGGTGCAACTAATATAAAAATGGAGAGTTTGTCATGAAGAACTAGTTAAGGAAAACGGCAATATATTTTTAAGTAACAAAAAGGATGAGAGTAACATCTAAAACAATTCTTTTAACGAAAATGTCGTGGTCTCAATGGAACAGATTAAAAAGACTTCCAGTACAAGAAAAATGGACGAGATGCTAGACCGAGGGGACCTAAAATCCTCTTTGAGCTATTGACATGTGTTGTCTACGGTTTTTAACCGCTCTTTTGAATGGAAAGACGCATACATAACAAACATTTACAAGGAAGGCGGCAGAAAAATGTTTCCAAACTATAGAGGTCTGAGTGTGACCAACTCCTTGTCGAGACTGAACGTCAAAATACTGAAGAAAAGAATTGAAGAAGAAATAAATGATGTGGAGATAATATTATTTTCTGCATTAAATAACTGCTTGTAAAGAGAATAGCACAACATTGTAGACACTCGTTTAGTCTTTGTGGACTTGCAAGAATCATACAATAGCGTCACTCTTAGTAAGCTACGGCCAGCGATGAGGAAGAGCAGAGTAAAGGAGATATACACGAATGGGGTTAAAGCACTGTACACGGATATAAACGCATAAGTTATAAAGGGAGATAAATATTCAGGGAATTTTCATGTCACAAAAGGATTGCGCCAAGGCTGCTCTATTGCTCCCATTTTATTTCAAATATATTTTAACACAGCTATGGAACAATGGATAGGGATGGTCGCAATATGGGAATTCCTATTGGTGAGAAGAGACTCTTCACTCTCATCTTCGCAGACGATCAAGTTGTTATGACTAAAGATAAGCGTAATGTACAGTACATGCTAAGGAAGCTAAATGAAAAATATCAGAAATGGGGCCTATCCATCGATATTACAAAAACGGAGTATCTCATGGTGGGTAATATATCAAATGATATACAGATACAAGGGGGAGTGGTCAAAGCGGTATTAACATTTGGACGTCACAATTACAAAAAGCGGCCCAAGTGAGACGGAAGTATAGAACAGACTAGCACCGAGGAAATATAAAACGAGATAGCTTAATTTTTTGTTGTGGAACTGAGATCTGTAAGAATACAAACATTTGTATAAGCAAAACTAGAATTGAAAATATTGGTACTTGGGGTTCAGAGGTGTTAGAAACGACACTGCAGATGAGGGACAAATTGAGCGCGATGGTAATGGGGTTTTGGAGAAAGTGTTGTAACCTAGCCCTGCAAGACAGGGTAAGAAAATTTCTTAAATGTAGAAATTCATGTGAAAATAGGTAAAGGCAAGTCGACTGTATAAGCTGCGGAGGCAAAATTTTGAGGTGGTATACACACGTCAGTAGAATGAAAGAGAAGAAAGAAGGGTAAACCAAGAAAGACCTGGTAGGATTATGTTGAACAGGGAATGAGGGCAAGGACATAATGGTCGGCTTGATATTATAAAGGCTTAAGGAGTATTTGGGTTTAGTGTCGAAAAGAAAACTCTTTATTTGCTCGCCAAGCTTTAGAAAATCATGTTTATTTTCTTCCTCAGGGCTACGGCATAAAAATGGAATATGTTAATTACAATAAATTAATAAGACAAAAATTTACTTACACAATGTGTGAGATGAATAAACACTCTGCAATATCAACAGGTCGGACGCGTACATCCATCCTTTCCTATCCTGAGTTAACTTACTCATTTCCCTAAAAGTAGAACATACTAGATCCTCAACTATTTGAGAGTAGTAGTCTAACCTGGGCCTACCCCTACTTCTTTCTATTCCTGTCTCCGAATCTAGTATCGTATGTCTCGAACTATTCCTTCGTGTCTCAGAAGGTGTCATTTTATCTTTCCTATTCTTTATTGTCTTCCATACCTTTCCCTTTTCCCCAACTCCTTCTAGTACCTCCCTATTGCTAACCTTATCTATCCACAGTATCTTCATCATGCGTCTGTAGCACCACATTTCAAACGCATTCAAGTTCAATGTAGTTCAGCAATGATCAATAATGTAATTGTCCTGAATGAGGCTTCTTTATAAATTTTATTCTCTGCTCTTACTATGAAAACTACACCTGTTTAGAATCAAGTGTGTTCTTTAACTAATTATAAGATTTTCACCAAAATGTGTAACATTTAATTAAAATTAAATGTACACATAAACAGACTAGCACAATAAAACAAAATGACGTGCACGCGTCTAGAGCTAAATTAAATACAGGTTTTTAATTATCCTCCCTCAGTTTGTATTTCGCTGCGACCAGAACCCGAGATTTTTTCGTGTGGCCATAGCAACCGATGACTCCTATGTGGTCCCCATAAATAAACGTTTCTTTCCAAAAAATTAATTTTGTGCATTTCTAGAGAGGCGTTGTGTTTCAATTTTTCCATGGAAAGAATAGCTAGTTTGCACTTGATCGTTAAAATGCTTTAGTGTTTGATAGAAAATAAAATTTTATGTGTTTCTTTTACTAATAAAATTTTAGAGGAATATTATAGCCTTTTTACAAGCACGTCGTTTTCAATATAATGGTTGTTTGATATCAGAATATTGTACTCCGGAAAATCTGTCTGCCCCTAAGGTGTAGTAACGATTGATTTGAAAATAGCTCTAAAAATATATGTGTAATCAATATCACTACTTATACATGAACTAAGATTTCTCAGAATATTATACTAAAAATGTACATAGATAACTCAATGACTTCGTTGAAGATTACACCTTATACTAAAAAAGCGTTGTCAGTTACTATATCAGAATCCGCGCTGTTGGTTTTGATTTTTCCACCTTTGCACTGGCGTCGGGCGTCATCTTGATTGCTCGGTGACGCAGCATTCAAGATGGCGGCTTGGGTGCGCACTCTGGTCACTTCTGCGTCAATGACCTCGAAGGACACCAGAGGCTCCCCTACTTCTTCTGCTCCGTCCACGACCACTTCTTCACCAAAGACCTTGACAGACACCAGAGGCTGCTGAAGAAGTCGTTGCACCAGCTGAAGACATGACCACTTTTTCAGAAATTACCTCAAAAAACGATAGAGGGTGCTGAAGAAGTTGTTGAACCAGCTGAAGAAGTCGATGGCATGTGGAGAGCTGGATGGACTGATCTGAAGCTGTCATATCCTAACTACTTACTGTTCTTGTTATTTGTTTCTTGACCGCCGAATAAGTATGCCACACTGGGACGGATCCGATTAACCCAAGCACACAAGCTTTATGGTGCTTAACCAAAGTTATCGTCTAGCAACTGGATGTCCTAAGGCAATCAATCAGACTCGCCGTTGCAAGTCACGTGGTTGGCAAAATGCGGGGAACAGATCTACAGAATCACAGCACCCGTTTAAAAAATGAATATTCCGCAAATTTCATTTTTCCTTTCGCATTGTAGTAAATAAAGACCAGCCGGATAGGAACAAACCTTCAAATGGGTATCCTCGTTAATATACATCAGGTAAAATGGGCTTCAAATGAGAGCTAATGAGCAGCTCCCATCTAGCGATCTCCGATCTAAAACTAGAACATGCAGAACGATCTTGAATATGCGGGCACAAGTAAAAATCATGACCTACGTGCATAACTGGTCCTGTTGTGTAACACCCTTGTCTAGAATGAGTGGCCTGGGAGCGGGCAATTTCTGGTTTTTGAATCCAGTTCTTTATAATATTTTCTGTGCTACTGTCGTTTTGTTTTGCGTTGAGTCTGTGTTGTTCACGAATAATAACTGAAATATTTCCAAAATATATTGCATTGGAATTTGCAAACAACGAAAAATTAGTAGTTGGGTAAACGGAAAAGAGGTAATACTCACAATAAAAATTGAACCGGATTATATACCACTACCTTGCATCCATAAGTAAGCGCCTAGTTGCCTGGGTTGGTTAGCGTTGCCTTAGCAGACAATCTTCTTCTTCTTCTTCTTCTCTAATATATAAAAATCTCGTGTCACAGTGTTTGTGGTCGCACTCCTCCGAAACGGCTCGACCAATTTTTATGAATTTTTTTTTGTACATTTGGTAGGTATGAGAACAGGTCGTAAAGTATTTTTCACCCTCCTACCCCCACCCCCCATTTTTTAATCGCGATTTTTAGTATTTTTGTACGAACAATATCCAAATAATTGATTTTTTTGTACATTTATTTGGTAGGTATGAGAATAGGTCGTAAAATATTTTTCGCCCTCCTACCCCCACCCCCCATTTTTTAATCGCGATTTTAGTATTTTTGTATGAACAATATCCAAATAATTGAAAATTTTTTGTACATTTGATAGGTATGAGAATAGGTCGTAATAGTATATTATACACGAGTTTATAATGAATGCTATTATTACCGAGGATGAAGTTTACAACACGAGCGAGTGAAACGAGCGAGTTTTGTAATCATCCGAGGTAATAATAGCATCATTATAACTAGTTGTATACTATACTTTGTCCACGACTATCAAAACAGATTCCCAGAAAGAATTTACCTTCATTTCCGTTCTCCAGTGTAAGAAAGATTCATACATACGCTCTCAGGTATAATTTTCTTGGTTTTTGGGGCAATGAGGCAAGTTCTGCAGCTTCTTTTATTGCTGGTGCTGTTAAAGAAACCTCGTTTTCACTCTCACTACTCATTATGTCTTCTTTTTTAGAATATGCATTTCAAATTAAAAGCAAACCATGCTGATTTGACGTTTCAATTTGAACTGACACATCGCGATCGCGGCCTACTAAATAAATGTAAAAACGGGTCAAAGCGTTGTTCCTATTGGTGAAGTGAATAATATTCATTAATCACTGCAGTGATTAATGTATCTAATTATGATTGAAGAAACACAAGTATAAAGAGTATATTATAAGATAGTCGTGGACAAAGTATTTTTCACCCTCCTACCCCCACCCACCATTTTTTATTCGCGATTTTAGTATTTTTGTATGAACAATCTGTATATATAAAAAACGGGTTCTAGGAATTTTTTTGAACGGCTGGACCGATTTTGATAAAAAAAATTGTGTGTGTTGGAGTGGGTCCCTGGATGGTTTACATTCACAATTGGACCCGTGAGGTTGCGTTGCAATCGGGTTCCAGGAGTTTTTTTGAACGGCTGAACCGATTTTTATGAAATTTTTTGTGTTTGTTGGAGTGGGTACCTGGATGGTTTACATTCACAATTGGAGCCGGTAGGTGGCGCTGCAATCGGGTGTTACTGAACTCCTCCTAAACGGATGTACCGATTTTGATGAAATTTTTTGTGTGTTGGAGTGGGTCCCTGGATGGTTTAAAATCACAGTTAGACCCGGTAGGTGGCGCTGCAATCAGGTTCTAGGATTTTTTTTTAAAACGGCTGGACCGATTTTGATGAAATTTTTTGTGTATTTCAGTGGGTCCCTGGATGGTTTACATTCACAATTAGACCCGGTAGGTGGCGCTGCCATCAGGTTCTAGGATTTTTTTATGAAATTTTTTTTAATGCCGGGCAGGACAACGTCTGCCGGGCCCGCTAGTATTATTATATTATTCTCGCATATATTACTTAAGTCGAATTTAGTCAGTTAGAGGTTAGGACTTCCTAATGTCCCATCGATTTGCTGTAAATTATTGAGGCACAGTCTATAATGCAAACGCATAAATAATTCAATGGTCCACTTTCAATAAAAGCCGCATTAATAATGATGTAAAAACAGGAAACCCGTCATAATCCTCTTAAATTTTACTATCCTGCGAACATAAATTTTATTTTCTGCCATCAAGAGGATTTAACGACGTAATTTGTTCAAAACACCTATAATGTTGGACAAACTTAAACCGATACTGGCTAGTGCACTCCTACAAAAAACGGGCGTTAATTTTATAAATGGACTTTTACGTCTGGTTCCAGTCTTAGGAATTTTTATTTTTAAAGTATTTTTATAGTTGTTAGTGCCAATTTCTTAATAATATTTTGTTATTTTCGTGAAATATTGGCAAATAAAAGGAATTGTATAATATTTAATCGACGTTTCGACTCCGTCAGGAGTCTTTGTCAAGATTTTATTGAATAAGTATAAAAAATTACATGTTTTTTCTTAATAAAAATGTAAATAAATGGTAACTATGCTAGAAATAGGAATTATACATAGCAAATTTGATTTTTATAACAATATAAAATGTACATGTATTAAATTAGATCAAGTGGTAGAGAACAGATTTAGGTTATTATGTCACTGTAAATTTGACTTAGATTTTGGATGTCAGATCTGTCATTCAATGAATTTTTGTCTTTTCTGATGTGTATCATTTCTAAGAAGAGTCTAGCTTTTAAATTTTTTTCTTGTTCCAGAATAGTTGTATTATTAAAGTTGAAGTTATGCTTAGTTTCTTTCATATGTTTACTGATAGCTGAATTGCTATCCAAGAAATTTTATTAACAAAATTATAAAAAACAGACTTTATCAATTTTATAATAATAACAATATTAATAAAAAAAAGGAAAAAGAACCAAAAAATTACATTTCCTTACCTTATATAAAAGATATTTCACATAACATTAATAATCTATTATTAAAACATAATTTTGTAATTGCCCACAAAAAATATAACAATCTACAATTTTTATACTCTAGTCTAAAAACTCCAATCCCAAAATTAATGAAAACTCACACCGTATACAAAATTAACTGTAATAACTGTAACAAAACATATATTGGACAAACCAAAAATCATCTTGAAACTAGGTTAAAACAGCATACATACCAAAATAGCAATTCAGCTATCAGTAAACATATGAAAGAAACTAAGCATAACTTCAACTTTAATAATACAACTATTCTGGAACAAGAAAAAAATTTAAAAGCTAGACTCTTCTTAGAAATGATACACATCAGAAAAGACAAAAATTCATTGAATGACAGATCTGACATCCAAAATCTAAGTCAAATTTACAGTGACATAATAACCTAAATCTGTTCTCTACCACTTGATCTAATTTAATACATGTACATTTTATATTGTTATAAAAATCAAATTTGCTATGTATAATTCCTATTTCTAGCATAGTTACCATTTATTTACATTTTTATTAAGAAAAAACATGTCATTTTTTATACTTATTCAATAAAATCTTGACAAAGTCTCCTGACGGAGTCGAAACGTCGATTAAATATTATACAATTCCTTTTATTTGCCAATATTTCACGAAAATAACAAAAAAAAAAAAATTATTTTTAAATGTAATGAAAATAATTATTGTTCTAATGGACTCTCACGTCTTAGCACCTGACTTGCAAAATAACGGACCAATTTTAAGGTTACAGATGTTTTATTATGGTAGAACTATTTGACTTAAGTGTAAGGACAAGGGCACATTCGATTAAAAATTTTACTATCCTCTCCTATGGTTGTATTTTTTGTCAAATTGGATTGGCGATGCAATCTCAGTGAAATAAAAATAATATCTACATTGCTGGTCTGTTACGAATCAACATGTTAGATATAGACTTACCGGTGGGTGGCCCACAAAACAACTTTTGCCAAACTGGCAGTTTATTTAACCTCAGTTACAGGAGTTGTTCGCAAAATTCGTACTTCTGTAACATATTTATTGGAAGTAGATGATGAAAGCTTGGGATTGTGTGCGCGATAAAATATATGTAGGCATAAAGGTTTAGTGTGCCACAGATCGCAACCTACCTACCAATAGGTAGACTATGCACAGATATTACCTCTCTCTTGTCACGTAGATGTTTTAGATCGCCTCCGATCTTCCAATGGGCAATAGCGCACCTAGAATCAGCCACCGACCGACCCTTTGCGCATAACCGGTGGTGTCGGAAGAAAGCCTTAACAGATGATATACGAGCAGCCCTACGTATCTTTTGAACGAAAGCAGTCTCTACTTCGGTTATCTTTGATTTTAATTATGAAACTACAAATTAATACAAATTTGCACGCTGATCCTGATACCGTGAAAACACATAATTATTTAGTTACTTTTTGCTGAGGGGTAAACCGCTGGAAAAAAGTAGTACACCACAATTCCTTTTTATCCAGAAATTCCTCCTTCGAAATTCCCGTAATTCCTTGGAAATTCCCCGCAATTCCTTGAAAATTCCCCGCAATTCCTTGGAAATTCCCCGCAATTCCTTGGAAATTCCCGCAATTCCTTGGAAATTCCCGCAATTCCTTGTAAATTCCCGCAATTCCTTGTAAATTCCCGCAATTCCTTAGAAATTCCCGCAATTCCCCATGTACATTACACACATAAATTTACAACTGCTGCAAATAACACTTCCGATTGCGTACGTACGTACATCCATCGCATGCCTAATACATTCATCATCATAAAGTTCTCAGGCCGAAGACTAGTTGCATGCGTACCTTCGTCCTCTCCTATCCTGAACTAACCTACGCATTTCCGTAAAAGTAAAATATCCTACATCCCCAACTATTTGAGAGCAGTAATCCGATATGGGCCTACCCTTACCTCTTTTTATTCCTATCTCCGACTAGTATGTCGCGAACTATTCCTTCGTGCCTCAGAAGGTGTCCTACCATCCTATCTCTCCTAACCTTTATTGTCTTCCATACATTTCACTTTTCTCCAATTCTTTCTATTACCTTCCTATTGCTAACCTTATCTATCCACGGTATCTTCATCATGCGTCTGTAGCACCACATTTCAAGCGCTTCTATTCTTTTTAGATCCGCTTCTTCTGTTGTCCAAGTTTCACCACCCTCACAATGCCTACAGTTCGAGTAACGGTTCCCGTTACAACAGAATTAAGCAATGCAAATTTGAATGCAACAAAAATAGGTATAATAAAAATTAAAAAAAACAACAACAAAAGTCAATTAAAAAATAAAATTCGATTTTAACAAAACGATAACAAAATGTCAAGATAACATCAGTTCTTACTTAGGAAAAGGTACAAACTAAAAATTAAAATACTGCTTTAAAACAAAAAAATAACACAACTCCTTTGGAAATGGCATTTACTTACTTAGGAACTATACCTACTTTTGAAAGATTTATACTGCTTATCAATATTTATCTCTCGATTTATCTTATCAGATCTCTTGAGTTGGAATAGTCCGCTGCCTATTAATCCAATAGGGCCGTAAAAATCTTATTTTATTTTATAAGGAGCTAAAGTGATATTTTTGTGGCGAATCTGTTTGACGGATGAACGAAGCACTTTAGCTCCCCAATAAATATGCTACTTTTTCGGCAAACATCGATACACTTATCTAAATTCCAATAAACATGATTATTTTGCTTGCAAGAAGAGTAAAAAATATCAATAGTGACATAAATTATTTTTTCTACACCTATTTAATTATATGACAATTATTAGCATTTTCTTTGTGAAATATCGTACCTATAATTAACTGCAGTGAATTATGGATTCATAATTCACGGTATTCGGCCAATCACAAATAGATTCAATAATCACTGTTTCGCTGATCCAATGATATTTTATATCGACCGCGATCAACTCTTGCTGCAGCTGACAATCGACTCGAGTGACAGCCAAGTGTATCGCCATATTACTGTTTACGTTTTCCAACGCATGATTTGAGCCACTCGCCTTCGGCTCGTGGGCTCAAACATCATCTTCGTGAATAATGGCTGTCATAATCCCTCATATAATAATATACTATATTGTATCATAGATTGCTTTAGGTTAGCGTCAGTAAAAATTTTCTTATTCACAATCGGTTAGTAATAAGTCAATTAATTGCCAACTTTTAAAAAGTTTGCAAGAAGGTTATTCCTAACCGAGTTCCTAACTTCTACTCCCCTGACCCGACCGGGTTGGGAAATTTTTCACCCGGGTGAAAATTCAGTGCCTATTTGATTTTATACTTAAGTATGTATTATGTAATAAACTTGGAATAAAATTTCCTACAATTTTTTTTCTGCGGTCTCGGTGAGTTCTGCTTGAGTGTATTGTGTACTCCAACTGACTACCGGACATATTTTACCACCAGAAATACTCTTTCATATTCATTTATTTTATTGACGAAAACAATGATTGTCAGTTTAATAATTAATAAAAATATAAATGTCAATTTCACTGCCTACCAAGCATTATCGAAAATGCAGTATTTAAAAAATTTAATTAATTATCTATTCATTTATTGTTCATTAAAACTAATGATTGTGAATAAAATAGTATACATACTTCGCTGGAAAATTTCATTACAGCCTCGCGCTATAGATGACCCACGGCTGTGATGAAAGATTTTCCACCTCTGTACGTAACATACTATTGCAGACTTGTCAGTAAAAAAACTTTTTTCTGACTCTTGGTTGCTAACCAAATAAAAAGTGACAGTTTAGTGTCGTTCATAGAGTCGCTACAGCCATGTTTTTGACGTTTGCCAAAAAACATATTTTTTTCCACCCAAGCAACATCTTCATTTACAGGCCACAAAAAGAATTTAATAAGAATTTAATAAGAATTTAATTTTAAATTCATTTCCAGAATTTTCTATAATTCGTCCAATGTACCTACCTCTTTCTTCATAATAGACCGCGTAGTACGCGATTAACTGTTATTCAATGCACAACCATTGTCCGCCCAAAGTGAAACATAACCTAAGTATTGGATTCTACTGGTCGACGAGAAACTTAATAGCGGTCCCTAACAAAAACTGGTTAAATATATTTGTCATTATTACCCGGACTAGCTAATTAACTAGGGACCTAGTCAACCTACTTTTCATATTTTATCAAAAAACACGGATTCAAAACTACACTATATGCTGCATACAAACACACTACTTAATTCGCATTCCAACTGATTGTTGCGCAAGCACAAATCTTTCCACAACACGTGTCAATTCCTCCAAATACCCTTCAATTCCTGACAATACCCACAAAATTCCTTGCAATTCCTGCAATTCCTGCGCAATTCCTTGGCAATTCCTCGCAATTCCTCTGCAATTCCCGAAATTCCTCGGCAATTCCTCGCAATTCCTCTGCAATTCCCGAAATTCCTCGGCAATTCCTCGCAATTCCTCTGCAATTCCCGAAAGTCCTCAGCAATTCCTCGTAATTCCTGCGCTTTGTACACCAAAATTCCTCAGCGGTTTACCCCTCGCTTTTTGCTAACCGACTGAATTCACATATGTGTCTAGCTCAAAAACCCGCTTAAAAACTCTTACTGACTTGCGTCGACTCTTTCTGCATTGCACTGACTAACCTACTACTTGCACTTCCTTGTATACTCGTACGGTGCATTTCAATGGCAGGGAAATGAACACGGGAAACTGATAATATTTAAATATTTTGTTTCTGGTGACATACAGTGTGTCCCAGGATTGATGTTACAAGAGGTATGATTGACTGAAAATTTTGGAATTTCAATTTGATATTTTGGAAGTAAGCCCTGCTTAGTTCGAAACTAATTTCTGGTATATTTCGGTTTTTTGTAAATCAGGAGGGCCAGGGCAACTAATGAAAAACTATCTTCGCGTCAGGTAAACGACCTTCTCGGTTCATAATTCGGCAAAATGTTATTAAAAAAAGTTATTCAGAATGTTAAATTATGCCACGGTGCAAACATTCAGGCAGATCCGGCTACTTTGATGTACAGTCTCAGCCGGGGTCTCCGCTCCGAACATTGTTTCAAATTATTTATAAATTTAGAATCATTTAGAAAACTTAATGCCTTTCTTCCCGATTAACAACGAAATAATCTACGCCTTTGCTGTCTAACGATATCTTGATCTAACATTATTTAAAAATTGAGCTCAGGAACCATAATACAAATTAATAATCTGACAAATCTTGACATTTGACCCGAATAGAAATACAAAACTCTTGACTGAAATGAAAAGATCTGTCAGATAAAGTTTGTAATGTTTATGAACTGCGACACACAGTATAGCCACCCGAAATTATAAAATATTGTATAAGTCCTGTACAATTTTAAGCCTTACAAAGTAAGTAGTGTATTTTTGGAAAACGATTTTTTTTCTTTTGACAAATCTAATGTGTCTTTTAAGAGTGCTTGAAATGACTGCAACCAAATTCTGGTTTTGTTCAGTCCGCTTGGTGGAAACCCGGTATAATGAAGATAAATTTTTCCCGCCTTTCGGAGATCGAACCCCGAACTGCCGAAGTGCACACAAATTCAAACCTGCTGATTCAAGCCACAACAATAGAAATTAAACTTAGAAACACTGCTGTAGAAAGATCTGATTGAAAAAACAACAAGGAACAATACCGATAACCGTTTATAAACAAACCCGAAAGTGACGGAAGTAAAATAACAAAGTCAGTTTCTTTTATTTTCATAGTTTAACTGGGCAACTGGACACTAACTGAATTTGTGGGATTTTCTCTTTTAATATCGTAGTAAACACCAACTTAACATATTACGTCTTGATAAAAAGTTGAAAATTTATAAAAATAAGTATATTGTTTAAAATGTTCCCAAAGATCAACTTTTTCAAATCATTTTCTCGCTCTCGCATCATTTAAACTTAATGACGTACTATAACCAGCAAAATTGGTGTTCCACTTTACGGTTCAATTCCGCTTAAAATGCCAAAACCAATTACGTTCTGAGGTAACAAAAAACCTTAGCAACTGTCCGCCAATTAAAGTTTTGAAGGCGGATCTAAACGATTTTATTTGAATAACAACAAATGTGTTAGCCTTGCACTAGTAAACAAAGGGCAGCAAAAAATAGATAAATAATCATGCTCTTTTAACATAGTTGCCGAATTTTTGACTTTTAGAATGAACTTCAAATAATAAATTAGACCGTTATTATTCATTATTCTTCTCTGACCGTTAACTTCACTCAATGATAATAGTTTTAAATGTTATTACAATAAATTCTTATTATTTATTTCAACTAATAAATTCTTAATACTCGTACCTACTTATGCTCGTATGGAAAGAAGTGTTGGACACTTTTCTCCATCCCTGAATACTCAGCACTTCCCACTTCTTTCATTTACATTTCACCGGGAACCCACTTTCTACATTTTTTGTCAGTATCCAGCGTTCAAAGTCATTCTCAATGTCGTTTCCTAGAACACGTTTCTTTCCCACTCGTCCACTAGTTCCCTGTAGATAATAGTTCTTCCTCTAAATTTATCGGGCAGTGTTGTCCTGGGAACTCCAAAATTCCTACTATCTGTTGCTATTGGCATTCCATCTTGTTGAATAGCTTGCAATGCAAAATTAAGTTCTTCTTGCCTGTATTGATGTATAAGACCTTTATTTCTTTGCTTCAACTTTTCGTTGAATTCAACATTTTGCTTTTTTGGTGGTGCCGATACATCCGAGTTCTAAAACGACCTGGCTAAAAATGATAATCAATACTGTCCTATTAGCCATCTCTCTGACTATAAATGCAAAACGTTTCCTTAAGTGTTCCATTTATAGCCTCCTTTAATTATCATATACAGGGTATCCCACGACGACCTTACACGATCTGTATATGGAAAAGTGGGTTTAGTAGAGTTACATACACAAATTTGCACAAACATGTAATCGAGGATGCTCAATTCGACTAAAATATTTTTGACTTTCTGCGACTTCCGGTTATACCGGAAATAGACACCAACTTCCTTATTTTAAATGGAATGCCCACATTTTTATTACGGATTTAGATTTTTGGTCAAATTTTAAGGTCACCTTATGCAAAACATCTATGTGTAAAGTGCACCTTCTTCGAGATATTAGACGTTAAAAATCGTCATTTTTCAAATTTCATCAATTATAGCTTGGAAACGGTACGAGATGAAGAAAAATTACTTATATGTCCCTATCCTAGTTTTTAATTCTCTAACTATTGAGTGTGGGAAATACTGCCTCCTGATTGGTCAACAAATGACAAAAAGTTGCGAATCGGGAAACAGTATTTTCCGGACCCATTAGATAGATTGAGTGTGTAGGGGAGAGCACAGTACTGATGAGTCCAAGAAGGACAAAACCAGTTGGTCTGCGGTTTTCCATACACATTCAAAACATGCAATATCTGAACAAAGACCTGCTTAAAAGCACGTACGTACATGGAGACAAATTAGGATTGTTTCAAAGCCATCTTAGATGGGGTAGCAGTCTGAAACGTCTCGTAGTACAAAAAATCTGGATTTAGTTCTATAATTCAATGCCTGGCGGGGTATTTGCCCGAGGAGTAGTTGTTCGAACGGTCCAGTACCACTAATTAATACTAGATAATTACTCAAAGTAGTTGTCACTTGCTGATATCTGTCCAGAGCGCGGCAGCATATATAGCAAGCTAAATTGCATGGTTTGAGTGTGTAGGGGAGAGCACCGTACTGATGAGTCCCAGAAGGACGAAACCAGTTGGTCTGCGGTTTTCCATACACATTCAAAACATGCAATATTTGAACAAAGACCTGCTTAAAAGCACGTACGTACATGGAGACAAATTAGGATTGTTTCAAAGCCATCTTAGATGGGGTAGCAGTCTGAAACGTCTTGTAGTACAAAAAAATCTGGATTTAGTTCTATAATTCAATGCCTGGCGGGGTATTTGCCCGAGGAGTAGTTGTTCGAACGGTCCAGTACCACTAATTAATACTAGATAATTACTCAAAGTAGTTGTCACGTGCTGATATCTGTCCAGAGCGCGGCAGCATATATAGCAAGCTAAATTGCATGGTTTGAGTGTGTAGGGGAGAGCACCGTACTGATGAGTCCCAGAAGGACGAAACCAGTTGGTCTGCGGTTTTCCATACACATTCAAAACATGCAATATTTGAACGAATTAGATAGAGAATTAAAAACTAGGATAGGGACATGTAAATAATTTTTCTTTATCTCGTACCGTTTCCTAGTTATAATTGATGAAATTTGAAAAATGACGATTTTTAACGTCTAATATCTCGAAGAGAGTGCACTTTACACATATGATGTTTTGCATAAGGTGACCTTAAAATTTGACCAAAAATCTGAATCCGTAATAAAAATGTGGGCATTCCATTTAAAATAAGGAAGTCGGTGTTTATTTCCGGTATAACCGGAAGTCGCAGAAAGACAAAAATATTTTAGTCGAATTGAGCATCCTCGATTACCTATTTGTGCAAATTTGTGTAATGCTACTGTATATACTTTTCTATATACAGATCGTGTAAGATCGTCGTGGGATATCCTGTATAGCGCGATAGAATCACACCAAAAAGTATTTTAAAACAAGCCAGGCATTACCCAGATTCGTTGACAAAATTTTTAGCAGTATTCAACTTGAAATACATTTCAATATAATTAATTTATACTTAAGTTCCTTAACGATAAGAAATCACTATGTCGAGGGTAAGGTGCTATAGTATTTTTCAGATTTGTTGGCGTTTGCGCCGCCATATCTGATTATCCAAGCAACCGCCAGCAGTTCAGTAGTTTCCAAAATTTTGCTGTTGCTAGGAACCGCGACAAGCGTGTGCGCCGCGACTCTGGACACGGCACACGGCAATGAGCATTTTGATGTTCTCCCTCAAGAAATGTATTCTTTTACCCACAACATTAGCCGGTTCACACAAAAGACACCGGTTATTTTCTACTGTATTTAAATCTGCTGTTGGTTATAAACGCCACAAACTTGTGTCAGAAATATCCACTATTTGTTTTGTTTTTAATTTTTAATTTAAAATTTTTAATGGAATGTGTTGTTTATTTTCTTTCATGGAATAAATAGTATTCCTTACTTCGGTTTTAATGCTGTCAGTTACATCTTCACTTTGTAATTTTGATTTGCTGTGCCTTTTTCCGGGTGTTGCAGCAGACAAACTTCGTTTTTCCTCTCCAACTAAGCGCGACACGCTGCGTAGACTTACTTTTGATGCATCGGCCCATCGCTCCTGGTCACAAGTTAAAGGCTATAGGGGACCATTATTTTCCTTCTCTCGAGAAAGTATTCAAAAATATTTCGTAAAACTTCTCGACACTGTTTGGTAAAAACATTTCCAGGCATCTTTAAACCTGACCATCAAACTGACAGTTATACTTGAAAGGCAATAATTTTTAATAAATTGCTTGGTGACCACTGGATATTGCAAAATAAGCATATTAATACTGAAACCATTTTGTTTCACACAACCATACTAAGAAAGAGTGAGATCAAATACGGAAACGTGAGAATATTCTCAAGTCATCTTACGACAGCAATTAAAATTCAACAAATCCATTTTACAAAAGGGAGAAAGACATATGAACGTAATGCGCAGATTACTGCACACACACGCCAAGATATCTGAAAAGAACTATAGTCATAACCGCACAATTTTTAATTTAACCATAAACATACAAGTATGCGCAGGTTCGATAGAAAACTAAACGTCAGTGTCAGTTTCTTAAGCCCTGGTTTCCTCGAACTTACCGTCGCGGAGAACCGACAGTCTGTCGACCGCCGCGATTTGACGATTTTATCCAACTCGAGGATTTAAATGAACCTGCTTTCTTCGAGTCCGCTCAGCTAAACGTTTCCGCAGCGCACAGCGACCTATCGGTTCGAATCTGTTGAGTTTGATTTCAACCGAATCTCTCGGCTGAACTGACAGTCCGCGTTTGCATTTTTACCGTTGTTTTGAACACAAAATTGTGTAAAATGGCTGAAAAATCTTCCTCTACTAACATTAAAAGTGCAACCAATTTTTTGTTGTCCATGCTGTAATCTATTTCGGTGAAGAGAGTATAGACGCACACTACAACGGACTATGGAAGAAACTAGAAAATTTTATATTTCTAGCAAACCATCTCGAACCGAAATCGTCGTCCTGAGCGGTCGACAGACTGTCCGTTCTCCGCAACCGATTGTTCGAGGAAACCAAGCCTTTAGCAAGAGGACAAAAATGTGGAAGATATAACTGGTACAACAGCTATAACCGGTGCACCTACGCACCTACCCTAACTAGTAAGAATATTTTTATTTGAAAACACACAAAAACAAAGTACAATAAGTAACAATAAAATAACAAAAATGATATTAAACATTATGACTTAAGCAGCAACAAAAGAACAAGTGACAAAAAACATTAATATTAATTTGGTGTAACCCCCATTCGCCTCTATCACGGAATGCAGCCGCTGACCCATGGAGACCACTATTTGAGCATAAATTTCTGGCTCTTACTTCCTCCCAGGTTTCAGTGCAGTGCGCCACCAACTCTTCCCTCGTCCTTTTATTTCGATTATCCACTTTTGGGCTATAATACCCCGCAGATATTCTATGGGGTTAAGGTCCGGGGATCTAGCGAGACATGGAATGCAGTTAACGATACCATTCTTGCACAATATGCGCACGGTGTATCGGGGAGCTATATAGTCAACCTAAATGATAACTGGCACTTCATATTATTCAGGATACACCGCGCGCACTGTGGGAAGTATGTCATCGTTTAGCACCTCTACGTAGTTGGCGGCCGGCGGTAGCACGTCCTGGGAGGAAAAAATCTCCCCTGGGCCCCCACATGTTGGCAGCAATGCAACCCGATTTCCTATTCGCAACAACATGATTTTCTTCGTGATTTGTGCCACAAATGCGGAGCCGTCCGTTCTAACTGGACCTGAAGCACTTTCCACTTGCAAAAATTGCATTCGCCTAATCGTACTGTAAGTACTCTTGGGCAAATGCTAAACTTGTTCTTCGATGCGCCTCGGTTAACGCGACCATACGAGCTGGTCGCCGGTGCCCAAACCCCTGACTCAAAACATACAATAAAATTACAATTATAATAAATCAGAACTAAAAATGTTACTGACCGAATTCCTTATCAATTTTAAATGCGTCACACATTCAAAGTATCGAGATCGGATAACGAAAATACACATCGCCTATGGGGGGCGGGGCTAACAAAAACATAGCAACGTCCTTCACAAACGATTCGCGTCGCAAACTGGAATACCTACTACTTTTGCTGATGATAGTACATTGCTCAAACCAATTATTAAAGCGCGGAACATTTTAGCTACAGCATATTTGCCATTTTCGTTTGTCAATTTCTTTCACGCCAGATCCAGATGTCAAAACAGCAAGCAAAGGTTATTATGCAAACGTCATAAGTGGATAGAATCTGATAAAATACGAATAACGTACTTCCCGTCAAAACCGCTGTGTTGTCATATAATTCAGAGCTAAGTTCAAAAGCGTTTTTAGTTCTTCAGTTCCGCTTTCTCGAAATAATTTTAGGTGGTGCAGTCATGGTGTTTTGCAAATGTTTCATTTTCCTGTACACAATTTAAATAATTCCCTATTTATTAGAAAAGTAAAAATAATGATTTCAAGTTACATATGGCAATATCGGATGCACGCGTGACGTCAATAACTGTGCCTGGCAAAATTATTAATTATTTTTTTGAACTCACCGCTCTCAAAATGAAATTTCGCGAACCCGACAGACAAACTCAAACATAGTGTTCGCGCACTAATGCGCGAAATCTAACTAAAAGCACTGGCCCTTTCAGGCTTTCTAGAAATAATTTGACTTGATAGTAATAAAGTTTGGTTAACAAAACGCCATTTCTCCAATTTGGATGTTGAAAATAGTGAAAGAATAAAGATAAATAGCTATGAATTCGATTGACACGTTGACAACTAAATTCAATAAATTAAACCAACTGTCATTTTCTACAATTGTCAAATGGAAATCTGTCAATGTATCTAACCACTTGATTTTTTTGAAATTTTAAATTGGAAACGTATTAGATAGTAATTAATAGTATATTATTCAACGAGCGGTAATGTAGGTAATAACTCACGCAGATGAAATTTGCAGCACGAGCCGCAGGCGAGTGCTGTAATTCATCAAGTGAGTTATTACCATTACCGCGAGTTGAATACTATACTTTATCTACGACTATAACAATAAATATTTATTTACAAATCTTATTAGTTACAAGGATATGAAAATTAAATAATTATTCATTTTGTTTATTAATAAAATTAATTATAGAGTTTGAACAACCAGCAAACTGAATATGTCGGACTGAATTATGCAATTTTATTGCTTCTTTTTGGGTTTGTTGCATAATATGTCGTAGAACTACTAACTGGTTGGGGTACGTTAATGATTCTCAAAAAAATAAGACAGATACCTACTGGGAGTAAAGTTCATACTTCTATCGTACCCAAACAAGTTAGTAAGTACTTTCTATTGTATCATTAGCTACTTGCCCTAATTCTGGCGGTGTACCTAGGTACATAATAATTCATCTTCACTATTGCAATTCACCTTTTTTAGCACAATTATTACTTAACTGTATTTGAAAACGTCAAATTTTTTAGAAATGTCAATTCATCTGCCTCCCCTCAACAATAGTGGACTGTTCCATTTCGCCGAATCGGGAACGAAGGTGTAATAACTCACTTGTGAGTTATTATAACTCACGCTGTTTGTTTATGGATACTATTAATTGCTCAGAAACAGTTGATTAATTAATATATAATCTAATAGGAGTAGATAAAAAATTATAATGTTCGTTTCAAAAAATATTGTACGAACCTCGACGCGCGAAGACGTCTTCGGCGCATTCGCGCAAATGAAGCACTCGCTCCTTCGTCGCTCGTGCTTGCGCGAAAAATGTCTTCTCGCACTCGTTTCGTAAATAACTATACTTGGGCCGCCGAAGAGACGGAGTGATCACCCTGCAATCACGAGCTCTAGACGGGACCACTATCAATTTAGGACGACAGAACTGCAGTGATGCGCTTTCTTTAGACCCAACGCAGTCGCATCACTCCAATTCGGTCGCCATAAATTAATATTGGCCCCGCTAGAGCACGTTCTTGCAGGGTGATCACTCCGTCTGTTGAGCGGCTCAAGTATAGTACGAACCTCGATGCGCGAAGACGTCTTCGGCGCATTCGTGCTCATGCGCGAAAAATGTCTTCTCGCACTCGTTTCGTAAATAACTACTTTTCTGCCTTAAATTGAAGCACAGAGAAAAACTTAACAATAGGGATCGAATATTTTCATCCAAATTTTCAATATTTCAAATAAAAAAAAGCCGTCCAGTTGCTCATTGCAGAATTTATTAAATATCGCATGACGATCTCTAGGACTTAGAAATTTATCGTGGCCGCCATCAGTTAAAGAATTAATTACAGGGAAACTGGTTATCCAAGTATCCTCTCCCTCATATTACTTCTTAATCGAATTTGTGCTCATACTGGTAATAAATTTTAAATAAGATTTCCAATTCGTTCAAGTGAGTGCTCAAGTCAGCACACACAAACAAATGAATCGTCGAATATCAATAAGATTCTGGTTTATTAATTAGTGAGCCGAGCCTCGATTAATCCGGAGTTTAATTAAGGCATTGCCATCAGTCATGTCTGGAAGCGTTAAAATGAGTTAGTCAATTGAGAAAGGGGTGTCTTCAGTCCTCGGTTACGCATTGTCTTGCTGATAAAGCAATCTTTTAATAAGTTCGCCAAGAATTCGGAAAATGCGATTGCACGAACATCCTCAATCCGCAAGGGTAACCCAGCACTGACGTTTCTTATTTATCGCTATGACATTATGATTTACTCACGGATACCATGCATTTTAGAAATGCGTAGCTGGCGATATACAGGGTGAATAAAAATTAACACAGAAAATCGGAGAAAAAAATTAGGATTAATTTCCTTAAAAAAGTCTGGTATTTGACATAAATAACCATATTCTGGAGTATAGAAATGGCACATTTTTCCCATAATAGGCATGGTTTTCCAGATATTTATGTAATTATTAATTTAGAAAAAATGTAGGAGATAAATAGTATTAGCCATGCAAGAGTGCTTTAAAACAATAATGTTAGTGACAATATTTCGCATTACGCGATGTCCTTTACTATCCTCCACATGTTTTCCTTAATTGACGGAAACGTCAGGTTAAATGATAGAGAGCGCATGGCTAACATTATTTATCACCTACGCTTCTTAGAAATTAATAATAACTTATCGGAGAAACCTATTATGGAAAAATACAATTTTTAGACTCAAATCCGCGACAGAAAATAGACACTGCTATTTAACAATTTTAAAAGTAGCGTCATAACTTCGTCAAATATGGTGGGAGAGAATGGTCATTTTTGTCAAACATAGTGTCACACCTGGGTCTACTAGGAGGGTGTTTTCTTGGTACGGGATCGGGAAAAAGGGAATTAAATAAAAGCGAAATGTCCAGTCCTCAATTTACCTTTTAAAAAAATCAAAACTTTTATTTGCAACAAATAACCTTTCTTGCAATTGACGAATGACCTCCACCCGGACACATCAAATATTCACTGTACATAAAAAGAGCAGGAAACGCAATACAACAATTTAAATTCAAAACATCAAAGACAAAATTAATCAGTTACACAATTTAAAATTTACTTAAATTTTATATAGTGTCACTTACACCTTCTATAGAAGGTATGAGGAGTCGCGTTTCGGGTCTCGCATGGCTGAGGTTAAACATTTTTGATAACGCTGCGGTTTACTTCAGCATTGCTTTTTATGAACAGAAATTTTAATTTGGAAGGTACAGAAAAAGAATATAATTTTTGGAATTATGCAATATGACACTTTCCTCCGTCCTGAAAAAGACCTTCTCCTGAATGTCTAAAAAATTCACTAAAACTGGAATAGGTACAGGAATAACCATAAATACATATAAGTTACATACACGGTGTCCCAACGAAAACTTGTATATACCCCCGTAAAACTCGGCAAAATAAACGTTTTGACAAAAATCCAAAAACACGTCGATTTTTATATCAAAGGGGACCAATTTTTTTGCAACTCTAGCCCTGTGCGGGACCCCCCAAAATTTTTAAATGGGACTGGGGTCAAATGATCCCTACTTTGGAAGGGTTTTTCATTACTTACACAACAGTATTTGTTTTATTCAATTCTATCAATTTTTTACCGAGAAATTGCTTCTTGAAGTTTCCAAGTTAAAAAATTAATAAAAGCAAAAAATGTTTAAACTATCGAATGTATTGCTCGAAATGACCTCCACCAATTGTCATACAATAATACATTCTGGATTCAAATCCAGATCTTATATTTCTCAAGACCTCAGGAGTTATTAGCCGGCATTCTTCTTTGGAATATACCATTTTGATTTAGTAAATAAACACGATTTTATACTGTGGCGAATAAGTTTATTTTGACATTTTTTGTTCTGATGTTCTTTTGTTCTTACTTTTTATTCTTATTAGTTTACTTGATTTTGAAACTTTTCCATTCTTATACATACGATAGTTTAAACCTTTTTGTGCTTTATTAATTTTTTAACTTGGACACTTCAAGAAGCAATTTCTCTGTAACAAGTTGATCTAATTGAATACAACAAATACGGTTATGTAAGTAATGAAGAACCCTTCCAAAGTAGGGATCATTTGACTCCCCCCGGTCCCATTTAAAATTCGGGGGGGGGGGGTCGCTACTCTCTACCCCCCCCCCCGCACAGGGCTAGAGTTGCAAGAATGATTATTGCATAAAAATTGGTCCCCTTTGATATAAAAATCGACGTGTTTTTGGATTTTTGTCGAAACGTTTATTTTGCCGAGTTTTACGGGGGTACAAGTTTCCATTGGGACACCGTGTATTTTGGAACTAACAAGTTTCCTAAAATTATACAGGAATTGTTCAGTAAAGTCAGTTTTTTTACAAACACCATTTCCATTTCTTTCAGCACGGCCCAAACAAGAATATTGTGTATTTTGTGTTGGTGATGGTACAAATTTTAAAATGGAACAAACTGAAAGAGTGGAACTTGGCTGATTTAATTGCTGTTTTGAAGGTAATTGCTAATTTTATAATTATTATTATTTCCATTTCTTATTTTGTCAGTTCATTGTAAAACCGATGATTTTTAAACAAACGACAAAACGTATGAATTCATGCACTTTAAACTATTGCATTATCCTTAGCTTCTCACAGCACGATGGCGATACTAAATTAGCGTTGAAGTATTTCCAGAAAATGATAAAAGGGCCGCAATAATTTTAAGGGAGGCTACCTTTCGTACCATGTTACGTTAAAGTTGCAGATTTTCTGCCGATGTTTGGCTAAAAGGTCGCCTTCAACGTTTCAATAAGATAAAATAAAAATAATAATTATTTGTCTTTTAGTACAGGTCACAGGTTCACAAGCGTAAAACCGTTGAGCGTGTATGTTGCCTCTATGGGAATATATTCCGTTTTCTGAAATTTTTGGAAAACATGTAAGTATTATATGCAAATCTCTGTTCGAGATGTCAGTGAAAACTACAGATCTATTTTCGTTTGTTTTTTCGTAAACAATAAAATTTCGCTAAGTACAATAATGTGTGTTAATTACTATCCTACACATCCCAGTGTAATTAATAAATATAATAAATGCATAGTTAGTATAATGCGAACAAACGTAATTGTTTACAAAATTGTAATAATATTAGGTATGGCAAAAATCCTAGCACGAAAATATTTTGTATATTGAATATAAATTTTAGTAGTAAATTTTATATAATTATTGCTGCCAATTTTTTATTAAACTTATAAATTTTGTGAATATATTGGCAAACATTGAAATACTTTTTGTGAAAATCGACGTTTAAAAAAGTATAAGGCATAAAAAATGTGACATTTTTTTTCTTTTTTTATTAAGAAAAAAATTGTCACATTTTTTACACCTTATACTTTTTTAAATAAAATCTTGATAAAGCCTCCGAACGGGGGCAAACGTCGATTTTTACAAAAAATATTTCAAAGTTTGCCAATATATTCACAAAATTTATGAATGTAGTAGTAAACTATACTACTACGATACCAATATTATGTCCAGATTTTAATACTGCTGAATAATAATTCGGTGACTTACGTATTGTATCAAATACTACTCCACTTCGTATGCCAAGAAAATACCAATATACAAATTTGTAGTGGTATTGGTTATAAAA
This sequence comes from Xestobium rufovillosum, assembly GCA_963966045.1. Classification (NCBI taxonomy): domain Eukaryota; kingdom Metazoa; phylum Arthropoda; class Insecta; order Coleoptera; family Ptinidae; genus Xestobium; species Xestobium rufovillosum. The sequence goes on along the minus strand of OZ014494.1, from coordinate 39,998,351 downwards.
TATATGACTTGTCACATATAGAATACATGCTATTTTTATTTTATAAGGTTTTTATTAAATAATCTACGAAATAATTTTTTCATTGTGTATAGTGTGTATGTGTATAGTGTGTATGGCTGATAAATACAAAAATACAAGCCAATCTAAATCAGCTGAAGATATGTCGAAAACTTTTATTACTAGTGTATGTGACTAAATTCTTACAATATTCACGAAAAAGATCGAAGACAAATTTGACGATTTGTTTGATAGATTCACCTCGAAATTTGGGAATGATTTTTTTTTATAATCAATAGAAAATGAGGACCCTGGAAAAAAGGATTTACGACTTGGAACAGTATGGAAGGCGGTATAATCTCAGATCTTTTGGAGTTGCCGAAGAGCTGAACGAAAAAACTAATGCTATAATTCTTGCAATCATAAACAATAAGGTGGGATTAGCTAATATCGCCATAGCAAATTCAGACAGGTACCACAGGGTGGTGATTGAAAATAGTGTACGTCCTATTATAGTGCGATTCTGCTCTGATCGTTCAAGACCGTACGTTTTCAATAACAAAACCAAATTCAAGGGTTCGGGTATGGTTCATTTTCATAACACGCTGTTATTACACATAGCATGCTGCATGCAGAACTTAATGCCGCAAACGAAAGTTCCTATGTTTTTCAAACGAGAGTTATGATCAAAAATACTGTTTAATCATTTATCTCACTGCATTGGTAATTTTAGAAAAATAAAATGTAATGAATAAAGGGAAACGGCAAGAGATTTGGAAATACCTTGGTCTGTTGTGCACGAAATTTTAAGAGATCAACCATACCATGTACAACTGCACCAAAAGTCTTAACACGATTAGATTTTGATCGAAGGTTGGAATACTGCCACCGAATGCTCAACAAGATACAAGAACGCCCCAATTTTATTCACGGTCAAAGCTACCTACTTTTAGTAGTGCGGATGAGGTAAATCTTCATAACATGCATTATTGGGCAGCAAACAATCCTCACTAGATGAATGAAATTGATAATCAGAACAATCTATTTCAGCGGCAGAAGTCGAAGGTGCTGTATCTTCTACGCGTCTGAGAATCATTGTCAAGAAAATATTGGCGATCACTTTGAACATTTACTAAATTTAATAATTAATATTCATTTCATTCATTTATAGTATATTCTTATATGAGCGATTATGACAGTCATTATTCACGAAGATGATGTTTGAGCCCACGAACCGAAGACGAGTGGCTCAAATCATCTGAGTGAAAGCGCTCGTGTAATGTCGCAAACGCGCGAGAAAACTTGGAGAGAGTACAATCAAGTTCGGACTGTAGACGTACGCTGCCGACGTGGTGTAAAGAAAAGTGCGATTTATGCCACGAAACACACCTGCTGTGAGTTAGGGCTGTAATTCAAGGGAGCGGCAAATACCACTTGAATGCAATAATATTCATTTCCAGCATTATCTTGCAACTTACTCATACCTCGCGTTCTGCTTTTTTAATATTTAGCAATCTCCATCACAAAATTGACCCTTTTTAAAAACGGGGTTGGGTCTGTGAGTGCAATTTATTTTTATTATGTATAGTAGGTATAAGTCTTTCCAAAACACGGGGACAATATTGCGAAAATAAGTGATAAAAAATGTGTCTTCTAAATAATGGATAGGAACTCGGATAAAAAGTCTAGAAAATATCCACCTGCTTCTACAAAAAGACAATTTTAAAGAGCGTTTGCCCAAGGTTCGTGAAGCTAGAAAGTATGCATTTTTTATAGTGCGGCACCTAGAGATAGGCGTATCGTTTCTTCTATTGCATCTAATGCATTTTAGAGAAAAAGCATATAACAGGGTGTCTCTAAAATGCCTGTACAAAAAGCTACCACATATTGTTTAGACCAAAATAAGTCTATTTAACCAAATTTACCTATATCCAAAATTCCTTCGTTTAGGCGCTAGAGGGTGTCAAAGTTCTTAAAAAATTTTTAACTTTTCATAATAACAAAAAAAGTCTTTTAGTTATATGAATTAATTTTGGCCTGCGAGTTTGTACTTCAAAAGACTATTTTTGGTACTGATTCTTTGTTCTCTGTTGTTACGTTAATTGTCAATAGTGGGTCATCCACATCTTAAGACGTTCATATTTTTTTTTAAGTTTTGTTAATGTTCACCGAAATTTTGTGGCTTATAGTCACTTTTATTCTGATCATTTTTTGTCTCTTATTCGATTTCGCTATCTATCATAGTTTAGGCAGCAGAAATTGTTTTATTTTCCAATGCGTCGTGTAGCTATGATGCTAAACGTAGTAGGCTCATCTAACGTTATCACAATTTGACTAATAAAAACTAGACAAGTATTGTAATAATTATTGCAACTAAATCTAAAATTTGAAGAAACAAAACATTACAATGAGACAAAACACTACAATAAATGTTCAAAATGTCTACCATTTTCACGCATACAGAGATCAATGCGACGTAAAAAATTAAATTGTACTCTTTGCATAACGTCAATGTCATTTTTCAGTGTATAGTTCTTTTCAGATATCTTGGCGTGTGTGTGCAGCAATCTGCGCATTACGTTCAAATGGCTTTCTCCCTTGTGTAAAATGGATTTGTTGAATTTTAATTACTGCCGTAAGGTGACTTGAGAATATTCTCACGTTTCCGTATTTGATCTCACTCTTTCTTACTATGGTTGTGTGAAACAAAATGGTTTCAGTGTTAATATGCTTATTTTGCAATATCCAGTGGTCACCAAGCAATTTATTAAAAATTATTGCCTTTCAAGTATAACTGTCAGTTTGATTGTCAGGTGTAAAGATGCTTGGAAATGTTTTTACCAAACAGTGTCGAGAAGTTTTACGAAATATTTTTGAATACTTTACTCGGGAGAAGGAAAATAATGGTCCCCTATTGTCTTTAACTTGTGACCAGGAACGATTGGCCGATGCATCAAAAGTAAGTCTACGCAGCGTGTCGCGCATAGTTGGAGAGGAAAAACGAGGTTTGTCTGCTGCAACGCCTGGAAAAAGGCACAGCAAAGCAAAATTAAAAAGTGAAGATGTAACTGACAGCATTAAAACCATAGTTATTTACGTAACCAGTTATGAAAAGACTAATTTGCGAGTTTTGCAAATTATATGAGTCAAATAAAATTAGCCTTTTCATAACGTGTTAAGTACAAAATTTTATCTAACTCCGCTTTAAAATAAAAAAAAATTGTGCTACTCCAAATAATGTAACATCCCTTGTAACCGTACAAATAAATTCAACTTCATCGCTTACCTTGGCGTTGCTATGGATACTATAAATAACTATTGTCAGTGATGAGTTTTTTTATTTCAAATTACGCCAAAAATGGATGATTCTGATGTAGATATGCCTTCTGATATAGAAGAATCAGCGAATTTGGCAATAGATTCAATAATACCCTGTAATAAATTCTTACTTTTGTTTTTGCTTTTAAATATTCAGTTACGTAAAAGTTCATTACATAACTAGTTATGTAAGGAAAGTTCATTACATAACTAGTTACGTAATGAACTAACAGTTATGAAAAATATGACGTTTCGTAATGTCAAAAATGCATTTAAAATGTGACATTTCATAGCGGGGTTAGATAAAAGTAAGGAATGCTATTTATTCCATGAAAGAAAAGAAATAACACATTACATTAAACATTTTAAATAACAAATTAAAAACAAAACAAATAGTGGATATTTCTGACACAAGTTTGTGCCGTTTATAACCAATAGCAGATTTAAGTACAAACTAGAAAATAACCGGTGTCTTTTGTGTGAACGGGCTAATGTTGTGGGTAAAAGAATTAATATATTTCTTGAGGGAAAACGTCAAAATGCTGATTGCCGTGTGCCGTGTCCAGAGTCGCGGCGCAGACGCTTGTCGCGGTTCCTAGCAACAGAAAAATTTTGGAAACTACTGAACTGTTGGCGGTTGCTTGGATAATCGGATATGGCGGCGTAAACGCCAACAAATCTGAAAAATACTATATCTATGGCATTTTGTATGCACCTCCACAATTCTTGTACTGTATTTATAGGCCTGGAGTACACCGTTGTTTTTAGGGCTCCCCATAAAAAATAATCTAATGGCGTTATGTCGGGAGAACGTGGTGGCCAGTTTATCGGAGCATCATTCCCTCTGCCTATCCACCTATTTGGATAATGTGCATTTAAGAAATTGCGAACATTTAAGGTGAAATGTGGTGGTGCCCCATCGTGCATAAACCACATTTCTCGACGAAGTTCCAATGGCAGATCTTCTAATAAATCTGGCAATGTATTCTGAAGATGCTCCAAATAAGTTTCACCATTTAATCGCTCCGGCAACATGACGGGTCCAATAATATGATTGTCGATTATTCCTGTCCAAACATTAATTTTAAATTCGTGCTGGTAATGCGTTACTTTAATGGCATGTGGATTTTCATCTGCGTAGACATGTTCGTTGTGTAAATTAGTTACACCCCTTCTTGTAAAACAAGCCTCGTCTGTGAATAAAATGGTTCTGGTAAAATTAATATTGTGTGCTCTTCGCTCGTTAATGAACTGACAGAATCCGAGCCGTAAATCAGGATCAAGCTCTAAGAGATCTTGCACTGGTTGAAGATGATACGGATGGAGTAGTTGCTCTTTCAGAACTCTGTGGACGACATCCTTGGATACTCCTACTTCAAGACCCAAGCGTCTGGTACTTAATGTTGGATCTTCTGCAACCCTTTCCAAAATCTCGTCTTCAGTATCAGCAGTTCTTACTGTTCGCTCACGTCCGTGGTCCACAGTTGAAGGTGCAAAACTACCTGTTTCCCGAAGACGTCTCTCAATAGCGGCAAAAGTTTGATGGTTCGGCACCCGACGATTTGGAAATTTTTCTCGGTACACTCTGACAGATTCGCGCCCATTCCCTTGACAAAATCCATATACCATTAACATATCCGTAAGTTCTCCATTAGTGTATTTTCCGGCCATAATAAAGAAAACTACAAAATTCAACAACGATTTACACAGCGTCTGCTGTTGGAACTGACAGTTTGATTAGATTTTGAAAGGTGGCAAAGCCCTCTTACTTAATTGCGATTTTTGTGTTGACAATCCAATGCCACTGTGATAACATTGGATGAGCCTACTACGTTTAGCATCATAGCTGCACTGGACGACGCATTGGAAAATAAAACAATTTCTGCTGCCTAAACTATGATCGATAGCGAAATCAAATAAGAGACAAAAAATGATCAGAATAAAAGTGGCTATAGGCCACAAAATTTCGGTGAACATTAACAAAACTTAAAAAAAAATATGAAAAATATGATGTGGATGACCCACCATTGACAATTAACAGAGAACAAAGAATCAGTACCAAAAATAGTCTTTTGAAGTACAAACTCGCATGCCAAAATTTATTCATATAACTAAAATACTTTTTTTGTTATTGTGAAAAGTTGAAAAATTCTTAAGAATTTTGACACCCTCTAGCGCCTAAACGAATGAATTTTGGATATAGGTAAATTTGGTTAAAAAGACTTATTTTAGTCTAAACAATATATGGTAGCTTTTCGTACAGACATTTTAGAGACACCCTGTATATAAGAGACCCCTCCCCACTAAATTTTCTATTCTGTATTATACAGGGTGTTAAAAAATAATGTCGTGTAGTTAGTACTCGTCAAAATATGTCGAAAAATTTGTATTATAAACATTATATTATTATATTGTGCATTAAAATTAGATTAGATTCTGCAGGTAGAGATAGGTACTTTGCGTCACAAACAGAATGAAAGTAGAAAACCCTGGGTAACAAGGGATATTGTGACTCTAATAAACGAGAGCCGAAAATAGAAAAATAGGCTAGATGAAGGAGGGAAATAAAGTTATAAAGCGGTCAAGTGGGAAATTATTCGGAAATGTGCGAATGCGAAATAACACTGGTTTGATAATAAATGCAAAGAAGTGGAAGATAAGTTCGAAGTAGGAGAAACTGACGGAGCGTATAAAATAATAATTAGGATTGCAGGCTGAAATTTTAAAGTGTGCAGGTCAAGAGGTAAGAGAGCGTCTATTTAAATTAGTTAGCCGTATATACGACATAGGTGAGATTTCAGAAGGTTACAAAAGGAACATCATAGTCGCTTTGTCAAAAAGGAAAGACGAGTACAGGTGTGAAAATTTTAGAATGATTAGTTTAACTTCTCACACGCCAAAAATTCTGACTAGAGTTGTGCAAAGAAGGATGGAGAAAAGAGCGGAAGAAATATTAGGAGAAGATCAGTTCATATTTACATTAAGTAGAGGAACGCGCGAGGAAATTCTAGTTTTACGAATAATTATATATTTGGTACATATAGGCAGTATTTGGTAAATACAATATGTAAAAAACATCTGTTGAATATACAATAGAAAAGCGGAAGAGCACCTATACAGGGTGTTTCAGGAGGAATGGTACGTACTTCAGTATGTTATAGAACCGTTCATTTTGAACAAAAAAGCTCATGAACAGGTATCCAATTCTCAATGGTTACTAAGATATACTGACACAGTAATTTTAATGTAGAGCAGTAGAGCGCATTACAGAGCAATTTGTAATTTAGCAATATTAGGATCGGCCATGGTGGCCCCAACAATTGGCCAGCTAGGTCTCCGGACTTAACCCCATTAGATTATGGGTTATGGGGAAGGATGAAAAATGATGTTTATATAGAAAATTAGGCACACGTGATGAATTAATCGCCCATATTATGGCCAGTGCTACAAAAATAAAGGAGCGCCAGGAAGAACTGCACAGTTTGGATGTGGGATTTTTGGGCCATTCCTCTAAAATCTATATGTACTTTACTTTGCATATCAAAAGTTAGTTGCCAAAATTAATGAGGTAATAAAATCGCTTATGCAATAATTCAGCTGGTTGTAACTCAGTAAGCTTATTCCCACTACTTAGTATTAGTAGAGGGGCAGGAGTGGGGGTAGGAGCCTAACCATTGAAAATTGAACACGTGTTCATAATAACTTTTTTGTTCAAAGTGAGCGATACTATTATAACATACTGAAGTATATGACATTCCTCCTGAAACACCCTGTATAGGATTTGCATATTTAGAAAAAAGCCTTCGACAACGTAAAATGGAAGATGTTCGAAGTGGTCAGAAAGGCAGGGATGAAATATAGGAACAGCAGAATAATACATAATCTCTACAAAGAGCAAACGGCAGTTATAGAATGTGAGCAAGAACGAAGAGAAGTAGATATCCGGAAGCATAATTTGAAACAGATGACACTAGGAGCATGATGGAGTTAAAAACTGAGCTGACTGGTCTACTTCCATTTTCACGCGCTTTAATAGACTGCTGAACTTTTTGCAAAGCAAAAACGACCGGCGTGGCTCAATGCCAAAATGCGCAAAGAGTACTTTTTCCAATTCAAGCGGATCCTTTTCCATTTTTTCTTCTAAAGTTTATTGTAATTTACAGAATTTTGCATTCGATGTGTTGTGTCCGGTGTCCCGTCGGGAAAGGTATTTTTTTTAAGAAAATCCGCGATTACTATTGAAAACAAGAGAATAATAGCACGCTAAAACATTGAATATCTCTGCATTGGCAGAACCTACTTGGGATATACATAAACGTCATACTCATAGCGTCCTGTTTTTCAAAATATGCTATCCGGAAGGGAGCGAGACAGGGATGTGCGTTGTCACCTCTAGTTTTCAACTTATATATCGAACATGCGATTAATATTGTTAAGGACAGAACAGGGCCAAACTATTAACATGCTCACATTCGCGGATGATAAAGCAGTGTTAGCATCCAGCAAAGACGAATTAGAAATACATAATATCTTTAAACGATATGGAAGCAGTTTTGATAGAAGGATACGGCAACAATAAAAAGAAAGCAACAATTTTGGTATGCAGAGTGCTTGAAAGTTGAAAATAGAACTAAAACTGAAATAGAAATAGAAAAAGGAAATGAGATAATATAGAGATAGTCGCGGATTTCTGCTAGTTAGGAAATCAAATAGCTCGCGATTGTAGGAGCACTAGAGATATAAAACAAAAATAGCGCAGGGCCGAGTTGCGTTTAACAGAAAGAAACAATAATTGTTGTGCTCGGGAACGGTTAATGTAGAAACTCGGAAGAGGCTCTTAAAGACGTATGTATGGAGTAGGCACTGTACGGGTGCGAAACTTGGACAATAGGAGAAACGGACCAAAAAAGAATAGAAGCATTTGAAATGTGGTGCTGTAGACGCATGATGAAGATACCGCGGATTGATAAGGTTAGAAATAGGGAGGTATTAGAAAGAGTTGGAGAAAAGCGAAAGGTATGGGGAAGAATAAAGAATAGGAATGATAAGATGGTAGGACACCTTCTGACACACGAAAGAATAGTTCGCGACATACTAGAGTCAGAGATAGGAATAAAAAGAGGTAGGGGTAGGCCCAGATTAGACTACAGCTCTCAAATAGTTGGGGATGTAGGATGTCCTACTTTTAGGGAAATGCGTAGGCTAGCTCAGGATAGGAATAGGATGGAGGTACGCGTCCAACCAGTTTTCGGATTGAGAACTTTGTGATGACGAAGATAATAAAAAGTGTGAGAATTTGTCTCCTAACCTTGGGCGAGTATAAAACTTTTCAAATTAGTATTTGTCTTAATAGCCGTAATATGTGGAATGTAAGCTTAAATTTAATGCCACTATATGCATCAGTCCAAATACTTGAATGAAAAAGTATTGTCTTGTATTTTCGTATGATAATTTTATTTTCATTCATTCCCATTACCTACCTAAAAAACTAATTATGTAGCTATTATGTAAAAAGCGTATATCAACTTAAGAACATAAACTTATTTATAATGTTGCTTTTCAAATGCGAGAGCTTACAGCTTACCAAAGACAAAATACAAATTATTCGCTTTTATAGAAGAAGAACAATTTATTATCATATTATTTCGTCCATTTGAAAATACATGTTGACCGCTCTGCTAACTGACTGTGCCGCACATTCGTGCATAAAGTTTTATATGGGCTAGATGCTAGCGACGATCCTAGTAAAACGCATGAATGTAGACAATTGTATTGAAAATTTTACCCAAACACCCCGCCGTATATGACAAATCACTTACATATTAATGCAAATATCAAAAAAATAAAGTGATGGTGTTATAGACAAAGGTTACGTACATGGTGCGACAGGGAGTTTTTTTCCTTTAACTGAAAAGGTAGGGGTATGTTGATGTTGCCTCTCCAATATCGGCATTTTTCAGAACACAAAAAAATGTTCTTTGCATTTTATTTAAAAAAAATTCTCTGTCGCACCAAAGAACTAATCTTTATTTATCATTTAAAACTTATCTGACCAAAATCGAACAACGCGTTTTGTTTCAATTTGTCATCTCGTGAACACTCGTGGCTACCAAGCAACGCAACAGCTTTCGTAAAATTTCCGACAATTCCAGACCACTTATTGTATTACTACAGATAATGCTGCTTCTATTTGATGTAAATGGTGCATTCTTTTTTGCACACCATGAACATTAATGAAAATGTTTCTTTTAAATTTAACAATATTTTGATATGGTATGAGATACGAAGGAATATATTAGAAGTTTTTCGATATTGCATGTCTTGAATGTGCATGGAAAACCGTAGACGACTGGTCTCATCTTGGTTTCATGCCTTTTGCTTGCTGTATATACAAGGTGTTTCTAAATTGAGTACCATAAATTTAGGAGTTTGTAGAGAAAGTTAAAATAACACTAAAACATTTATATAGTTTTGTACAAAAACGCTTCCCTTCCAAAATACAGGGTGTTATAATGCCGACTGGCGTATCAGTTATTTAGCTATATATATAACTAGAGCAGCCTGAGGAATCTAAATTTTTGTGGGCAAGTGCTACTCAAAACTACAGATAATCCAGCAATATTTTAAGTGTAATACGATAATTCAGTGGCGTAGGAAAAGGGGTCGTGTAATACATTTTTGTTAATAAAAAGTTTGAGGTTAGGTTTTTAGAAAATATCGTTTTATTTTTAGATTATCTCATCAAAATACTGCAAAAAAGGTACTCTTTTTAAATATCTCTAGAGTCTTTCGTTTTCGAGATATGCACGATTTTATGTGGCAGTGCTATTAAAATATTGTCTTTGTTTTGCTGTATTCGGGGCTGTATTATTATTAGTTATGTAAAACTTGATAACAAAATCATTTAGAAGTGCTTGCAGGTATAAATTACGAAGGTACCTACAAAAACATGTAGCAATCATATGCGATTTTTTTTTCGCAAATCAACCATAAATAGGTAATGCCCCAGTTCTCATGAGCACTGCTACATAAAACCACAAATATTTCAAAAACAAACGACTTTAGAGATATTTAAAAAGATAATCTTTTTTGTAGTATTTTGATTAGAGAATCTAAAAATAAAACGATATTTCCAAAAAACCTAACCTCAAACTTTTTATTAACAAAAAGGTATTACACGACCCCTTTTCCTACGCCACTGAATTGTCGTATTACACTTAAAATATTACTGGATTATCTGTAGTTTTGAGTAGCACTTGCCCACAAAAATTTAGATTTCTCAGGCTGCTTTAGTTACAGATATAGCTAAATAACTGATACGCCAGCCGACATTATAACACTCTGTATTTTGGAAGGGAACCGTTTTTGTACAAAACTATATAAAGGTTTTAGTATTATTTTAACTTTCTCTACAAACTCCTAAATTTATGGTACTCAATTTAGAAACACCTTGTATACTTACACGCTTGGTGTAAGTATTATCAAGAGCTAATTATTTGTCGAATTATGCGCCGGTTATGAGCGGTACTGGACCGTTCAAATAACTACTCCTCGGGCAAATACCCCACCAGGCATTGAATTATAGAACTATACTTGGGCCGCCCAACAGACGGAGTGATCACCCTGCAAAAAAGTGCTCTAGCGGGCCCAATAGTAATTTATGACGACCGAATTGGAGTGATGTGACTTCGTTGGGTCTAAAGAAAGCGCATCACTGCGGTTCGGTTGTCCTAAATTGATAGTGGTCCAGCCTAGCGCACTTTTTTGCAGGGTGATCACTCCGTCTGTTCGGCGGCCCAAGTATAAATCCAAATTTTGTGCACTACGAGATCTCTTAATATTCAATACCTAGCGGGGTATTTGCCCGAGGAGTAGTTGTTCGAACGGTCCAGTACCACTCCTAACCGCCGCATAATTCGACAAATAATTAGCTATTGCTTATACTTACACCAAGCGTGTAAGTATATATACAGCAAGCAATATTGCATGGTTCGAGTGTATAGGGCAAAGCACTGTAATGATGAATCCCAAGAGGACGAAACCAGTGGTCTACGGTTTTCATGCACATTCGAAACATGCAACATTGAAAAACTTCTAATATACTTACTACTACTGCTAGTTGAGCAAGAAAGTATGTAGAGATCTAACCATGTTCCAAGCCCAACGATATGTTTGGAGTAGCTTACAGTAAGAGATCTCGTGGTACACAAAATCTGGATTTAGTTATATATTTCAATGCCTGGCGGGGTATTTGCCCGAGGAGTAGTTGTTCGAATGGTCCAGTACCACTCCTAACCGACGCATAATATTCGGTAAATAATATTAGCTTTTGCTTATACTTTCACCAAGCGTATTAGTATGCATAATATACAGCAAGCAATATTGCATGGTTCGAGTGTAGGGCAAAGCACCTTACTGATGAGTCCCAAAAGGACGAAACCAGTGGTCTACGGTTTTCCATGCACATTCGAAACATGCAATATTGAAAAACTTACATACTTACTACTGCTGCTAGTTGAGCACGAAAGTACGTAGATGTCTAAGGATGTTCCACGCCCAACGATATGTTTGGGGTAGCATCCCGTATGAGATCTCGTAGTACAGAAAATCTGGATTTAGTTCTATAATTCAATGCCTGGTGGGGTATTTGCCCGAGGAGTAGTTCTTCAAACGGTCCAGTACCACTCATACGAATACGACGGAATAGTTCGCGGTGATAGGAATAAAAAAGGTAGGGTAGACCCAGGTCAGACTACAACTGCTCTAAAATAGTTGGGGATGTAGGATATTCTACTTTTGGGGAAATGCGTAGGTTAGCTCAGGATAGGAAATGATGGAGAACTTTATAATGATGAGACTTTATACCTACTTTATTTCTGTATGGTCACAGAGAGTCGTTAATCGTAATCGTGATAAGGGTAGATACACGAACGAGTTGGATCGTTCCCCTTGGAATGTGCAAAATATGAGCGCCTGAATCGAAAATATTATGTTCAGTTTAAATGCATATACATAAAACATTAAATACCGGCACTTGCACTATAAAACAGTGGCTTTAAAAAGACGTATAGCGCACCCCATTTCGTTCCAGTTCCTCCCCAGACGCCGGATGGAATAGGCACTCGCGTCACATAAAGACTGGTGTAGTACTGCAAAACTAAGTAATTTCGTAACGTAGACACACAACTCGTATAAACGCCCTGCGATAGTAAAACCGTTCCAGAAATTAAAGTAATAAAATCGGATTATATGCCGGTTTTAAAATAAAAACGATATTCCGCGGGAGTTTTGAATAAACGCTCTGTAGATTAGATGGGTTATTATCCATTTTATGACGAGGAATGTATACGTATAAGCTTTGCATTTTATGTTCCTTTATGGTGATTTTTGTATGCGCACAAAGTATCTGGATTTGAATAACATAAAATTTGGGGCCGGCCTTACAATGGGAAGTCGGCGAAGTTTCACTTAACTGAATAATGAAATAGGCCGGGCAAATTAGGATTTGAATCGGAACTAATTAACCTAAAGCTAATTTTCTCCTGAAATGTAGTTAGTGGTATGTAATCTCTTCTGTCAAAAATCCTCTAAAATCCAAAGATCAGAGTGTCGGAAGACCCTGAAAAATGCTTAAAATTATTGTAATAAAGGAAATTTTAGGCTTCATTTTCATAACTATATTTTTGTACACGCCTTGTTTATTTTAGTATAAAGAGTGAGACCCCAGAAATTGATAGAACTCAAGAAAATAGGAATATTCTTAATAAACATATTTTGAAAAATATAGAACTTCTGGGATACGGGGCATTTATCTAATAATTACTCGTATTATTCTACAAAAGTTTGTTTTCGTTAGGTATCACTAAAGAAAGTTTATATTATCTTCTGTTACTATTTGGTAGTAATTCGTGTTGAATTAATAAAATACTTTGGTAGTACGCAAAGTATTTTATTGATTCAAAATATAAAAAATTGACAAAATTGAGTAAGGAATCAAAGGTCCCAATCTATAGTCAATGGCGTGGAATGAAAAAGTGCGGGTGGGGTAAATGGTACGCGCGGACTTAAAAATAACACCCAATAATATGACTCAATGAAATTTCTATAAAATGCTGCTTATTGCCGATCAAATCATGTGTACCAAATATTAAAATGATATCTTAGTTAATTTAGAAAATTGAGGATCTAAATTGAAAAATGTATCTCAGAAATTGTGCATAAGTTTATTAAGAAAACCCCCATTATTTTTTTCGAATTCTGTCGATTTCCGAAGCCTTGTTCATTAAATTTCGATGGTGATAATATTATAATATTATAATAATATTATAATAAATATTCATCTTCCCAAATGCAATCAACATTCTTGTTTGTGCAAGACACCCCATTGCACTGACCACATTGGATTGAGCAGTGTACGACCGCCGGCAGAAACACAGCCTTCCTTGCATTTGCAAAAGAGTATGACATTAGGGACAAATCGGATGCCTTATTCTGTATGTCAGAGCAGGGCTTAAGTTCATCACTCATGTCATAAGATACCATCCTGATTCTGTTGGACATAGATCACAAGATCACTGATCCATTATTGCTGTACCTGGTGAAATATGATGCTTTACAGCACCTGCCGTAGGAGACAATATTTAGATGAAATGCAATGCAAGAGGATAATCGTGGAAATTTTTGCTTACCTACAGCTCGTACCCGCGAATTTTGACACATTAGTTTTATAGCTTTTTCTCTCCAGCACAAACACTTACCTCATATCCTTATTTTTTTTTTAAATTTCACCATTTCCTTAGTTTCAATTTCTTGCCGACTGCAGAGGTCAGTTATTTCCGCACTCTGTTTATACTCATAGAATATACCTACTTGCTTCTTCAACAAAAAAAAATGTTTCTTTTGAAGGTTGCATACCGATCAAATTTTCCCTTCTTGTTAATGGGCGGACGTGGTATCGCACCCAGACAGAGTATAAAATGCAAGTACTGATTTCTTGAAATTTCCAATACCAAGTTGCAGTTTCACAATATTGGTGAATCGATGATCATTTCCCTTTTTTCGTTTACGAAGGAATCAAACAACCATGCTTGAAGATTATGAAGAAAGACAAATATATCAGTGCTAACGCTTACCACAACAATTGTATTCTTAGGCCCGGTAATATTAATTGCAGTTTTCGCTTTTAGCCACAGTTAATGTCGATGTGAATGAGGATATTGGGAGACTTGTTGAGACCTCTGGTGCACATGGACTTGGAATTAATCCGGACAAATCCACGGTTCTGCTATTTGGTAAGACTGGGGTGAGAGATTTTGCTGCTAGAGGGCGTAATAGTCATAGTCCACAAAAAAACATAGTTTTCTCTAAAATATATCCAGATAAAGTAGATCAAAAATTCGAATATTGCAATCTTGAATATATTTTGTATAATTTTGGTTTACCACTTCTTGCTCTAGCTCATCAAATAGCAGCGGAGGGGGAAGGGGAACGATTGATTGTGAAGATGCTTGTAACTTCGGTTTGGTTCAACATAATTTGGCAAACTTGGCCGCGTTGAAAAGAGCTCTCTTCGGTTAATTATATGCTTTTATGGGCTAGGTTCTTTTAGTTCTGTAGTGATCGCTAGGGGGCGCTGTTTGAAAGGCCAGCAAACTTTTCAAAATTTCTTGAAAATTTTAAATGGAATGATATAATAATTATAACCTAGTTGCAAACAGGATAGAATGATGAAAGGAATAGTGAAAACCGAGCATTGATATCGTTTTTCTAACCGGAGAAATAAACAAATTAGTGTTAGGATTGGGAGGATGGGGGCAAAAATTGTTTGTAACACCCGGTTCAACATTTGCAATTATTCTGTAGTAGTGATAAACTTGTGTATGCTTTGATGCCAATATAAAAATTATACAAATATGATAAAATAGCTTTTACTATAGTTTGGAGAGTCTTCCATCTTCCGAAAATTTAAGATATTTTTTGTAGATTTTAAACGCTTGACATTGTGCTATTTTTTTTGTTTCAACGCCAACTTGTTTTATAAATATATTGCGCACACAGTGGTTGGATCAGTAACTTTGGCGTAAATTCACTGTGAATTTCTAATAAGTTAACCTCACGCGTCAAAAGACAGTTACACAGCACACCCCTGAGGACGCTGACTTTGTCAGATAAAAAATATGTGTAGAGTTTAATGACTGTGTCACTGTCTTTTGGCGCGTGGGGTTATCTTCTTAAGAATTCATAATAAATATTGCAATTTACAAGAGTATATTTTAATACCTAAAACATAGGTTTTTGTTTTAAAAAATGGTAATTTCCACATTTAAAACGGCCACGAAGAAGCAACATATAATTTTAATGATTATTATATTTTCAAAATGTCTTTTATATTCGGTGGCACGTATAAAGGTTAGTAATTAACCCGTCCTCTCGCCCCTAAAACCCTTTTGTCCATATCTCCAGTTAGGAAAAAGATATCAGTGTGCGGTTTTCACTGTTTATCTCGTTATTTTGTCCTCTTTTTAATTAATTTGTAATTATTATACCGTTCCATTTAAAATTTTCAAGAAAATCTGAAAAGTTTGCTGATCTTTCAAACAACGCCCTCTAGCGATCACTACAGAACAAAAATGACTTAAATGATAAAAGTATCTTATTAAAGGAAGATAGCTCTTTTCAACGAGACTAAGTTTGCTAAATTTGGTTAAATTAAACTGAAATTACAAGCATCTCCACAACCAGATGCTTCCCTTCTCCCGCCGCTGCTATTTGATGAGTTAGAGCAAGAAGTGGTAAACCAAAATTATACAAAATATATTGAAGATTGCAACATTCGCATTTTTAATCTACTTTATCTGGGTATATTTTACAGAAAACCATGCTTTTTTGTCGACCATGACTATTACACCCTCTAGTTACAAACTTAGAAACTTGAAAATAATTTCCAGCGATTTCTCTTGGCCACTTTTATTATTATTTTTTCTTTCCCATAGCTGTATACCATGAACGGTTCCTTAGATATGGCCGGCATCCTTTCTTATTTAGACACCCGGTACATACGCACCATTTCTTTTTTTAAATCGAATTTATTTTTCACCTTTGCTTCATGTTTTTTTTAAATTTAATTGTGTTTATTTTATAGGGCTAAGTGGAAGAACAGTAGATGTGTTTGACCTCTTGGTGGAACATATCGGCTGAACTTCACTCTTTTGTTCCTCAGTTGTTTTTCTTTAATCCTGTTATATTCTTATAACTATTATACTGTATCTGAGAAACAATAAAGGTCATTTATTATTTACTCTTACTATTATACCTGTGCTTGAATTGCAGCAATGTTACCGTCCTTGAAATGACTAATGACTAATGATTAATATGCGGATAAATATATTTTTATTTGAATTATTCAAGAAAAATTCAGATTGCTCTGGATAGCTGAAGAAGTCATAGTCAATACATCAACAACAGCTACTCTACCAAAACCTCGTCGAATTCTTTCCTGCTATTTTGTAGTTTTTTGTTGATAGTCATCGAACACGACAATAATAATGATATTTTACATAGGTTTCGTACGGAGAGCATACTTCAGAAAACTGGCAGGCTTTCGCCATACAACTATATGCAGCAGATGTCCTCCATATTTCACATATTTTAAATTAATTTTGCGGATAACTTCAGGTATTGGAGTTATAATTTTGTCGAAAGCTTTTAAAAGCTATAGGATTTAATAAGTTTTCATAATTATTCGCCCTGAAAGAGAGCCGTTGGAAACGTTGACATCTCAAATTGGAAACATTCTTTTTATTATACTTACCTGAAAACACCTCGTTTTCATCTGTGTTTACAATAAAATAAAGGTGACGTTTTCAGAACAGCGCACGGAAATTTTTTCCCGTTCCCAGGTTACGTTCAGAAAATAAGGAATGATTAATATTTCTATAGCAACGATATATTTATTATTAACATATTTTATTTTCTGCCAATTTTGGAAGAAAATCCCGATATTTTTTGTTTAAATGTTGTTTTCAGGTAAGTATAATAAAAAATATCGTTAATTACAGGACCATAAATGGATTTTTCCGTTCCTTCATGACTTCCCGTGCTCGGCTGCGCCTCACACGAGAATTTGTCATGTGCGCAAGGAAAAATCCTTATTTCCGGACTGGTAATGAAATATACTATTTTATCCACGACTAATACATAATATAAGTATTATATCTGTAATTTCTGCAATATAATGCCCTATGTTATTCCCTTAGGGAATAATGGTGAGGGAATAACGAACTATTATTCCTTCTCGTAAACCGATTAGAAAATAGTACTTGAATCATGGTTTCTATGAAATTTAAGACAACCACGGCAACGGTGATAAATAAAATAACTGTTTAAACAAATAATTGTGAAAAGTAAGTTGTGTCCGTTTTTTGTTGCGATTTTGTGATGGAAAGTGAAGAAGAAGGTGAATTTTCCTGTACACCACCAGATATTCTTCAATCTGGTCATTCTACTCCTCGTTCTACTCCATGTTGAGAACTGTTTTGATAATAAATAACGACGTGCACGTTGAAAAATATGGTAAACTTCGTTCTTTTTTGAAAAGAAAATTGTGCTACAGATTAGTCGTGGATAAAGTAGGTGTACTATAGTATAGTATAGTATAGTATAGTATAGTATAGTATAGTATAGTATAGTATAGTATAGTATAGTATAGTATAGTATAGTATAGTATAGTATTCCCTCGGATGATTACACCCCTCGCTCGCTTCGCTCGCTCGTGTTGTAACTTTCATCCCAGGTATAATAGCACTCATTATAGCGTCGTTGTATCATATACTGTAATTGCTATTCAAAGGCACACAAAATTGTCAATAGCACTGAGCGAATAGAGCAACCGCAGATACATTGCGCGACATTTTCAGAGCGCAGATTGTCGACCGATTTTCAAGGTCTTCCGACACTCAGATTTGTGCGGGGATTTTTTACGACATGTTTTACTGTAAGTACCTATATCAAACATCGGTTTCCGAAAAAATCAGTTTTACGTTAATTAGTTCCTATTTCGAACTGTTTTTGTCCTATTTTGCCTGGCCCAAAGTGGATAAGACAAGTTTAGTGTACCGACTTGCCGCTAAAAAGCGAGTAGTATTTATCCGAGCTTAATGGCAAGAGAAGTGAAGTGCGAGAGAGGAATCGGGCCGACTTTCCATATTTCGCGCGTAGGAAATGCGGCGCGCTCAAAATGTATCATGCCATAACTCCCTCAAAAATTCTTAGAGTTGCAATTTTTTTTAAATTATTTCTTAAACTTTCACGATGCTCACAAAATCTTTCAAATTACAATTGCATATTTACTTTTCATTCCGCTTTGAGATTTTCGAGACGTTGTCCTTTTAGTCCAGTGGAATTTTCACCTGTCGAGGAACTATGATCATTTTTAGAATTTGGACGAACTTCCGGCGGCAAAGTTATAGAGAAAGGATTGAATTTTATTTTACACCAAGATTCAATTCACTGTCTCGCATAGAAAAAAAGTGTAGGGAGACGCGGGGAAAGTTAGTAAGGCAAGGGACACAGGGTTTTGGTCCTTGAGAGAAGTAGTCATATTTAAAATTGTTTCCACCAATAAAATAGTTATCGATTCATTGTTATTATAAATCTGAGTTCAAAGTGATTATACCAGGTATGTCTGAATACAATTTTATATTTTATTCGTTTATATATTTAATGTAACTACATTATAAAACAAAGGGAATTCTAAACTGGCCAAAGGGCCGCAATAATTATTACTGACTTCAAGTCTCTTAGCTTAACAAAGGCATAATTATACATTATTTGTTAGAGGCATAGAAATAAATGTATTATTTTATTTTATAGAATTTTTATGATTCGTTTTTCTAGCGCAGAGGCCTTCCTGGGTAGTCGGCTTGAGCACGTACTTACTACCGGTGCTGTGATACCTAGCGAGTATTTTTGTATTGAATTTATTTTAAGTTCAATTCTATTAAAATTTATAACTAAATTAAAGTGTTTAGTTTCATTAAGGTAAAGAATTAACAGTGGCGACGAGGATTTTGCGGCAATCGGTGTGGAAAGTGGAAAAACGGTAAAATTGTGCCAACGCGACCACGTGAATTGCAAGAAAAATGCCGAACCCAGCTCCTGGTACAAATGCCGGTGCCAATTCAAATTTAATTGGCCATTTACGTGAATTTGACGCCGATCATAACGATTGGACATTATTTTTGCCAAGATTGAAAAATTTTTTTGATGCCAATGGAATTGGTAATGAAGACAAAAAACGTGCGATTTTCTTAAATTTGCTAACAGAAAATTCATATCGACTGCTCTTCAATTTGTGTTTACCCAACAAGCCGGAAGAAAAGACATTTACCCAATTGTTGGAAGCATTCTCTAAACATTATAAAACTCAGGTATCAGTTTTCTCCGAAAGAAGTAAATTCTACAGTGCTACAAAAATTAGTTCAGAGTCAGTTCAAGAATGGGCTGCCAGAGTTCGCAGTTGAGCAGTACACTGTCAATTCGGAAACGAGCTTCAGGTCTTGTTACGAGATAAATTCATCATGGGATTAAGCAGAGGAAAGGTTTATGATCGACTTTTGGAAGAAAGCAACGATTTGACCTTCGAAGACGCGATTAGAATTGCTACCTGCAAAGAAGTAACCTTGAGGGACTTGGAAGTATCAACCCATATAAAAAAGGAACCTCTATATAAAGTGCGCAGCAGCTGTCAAAGACGTTTAGTGACGTCACATCCGAAATATCCAACTCCGTCAGCAGCGCAGAAGCCATGTGACGTATGTGGAAGAAGAAATCATCTTTCAGCACACTGTCAGTATCGAGAATGTTTTTGTCATATATGCCACATTAAAGGTCATTTAGCACCCATTTGTCCGGATAAACGCAAGAATAAAAATAATAAAATTCATAATCATATCAATAAAAATATCCGAAATTCTCATAATTATATTGAAAATAATGATGATACTTTGTTCCCAATAAGTGAGCCAACCAATTCAGAAATTTCAAATTCTTTCGTAGTCGAAATTTATTTGCAAAATATTAAATTTAAATTCCTCGCAGATACTGGAGCTAGTATATCTTGTTTTTCAGAAATTTTTTATAGAACGCATTTTTCTGTGTGTTCCTTATTGAATACAAATAATGAATTATTTGTTTATACTGGTCAGAAAATAAAGCCAATTGGTTGTGTCAATTTAGAATTGAAGTACAAAAATGTCACTAAAGTAATGACATTTTTTGTAATTGAAAATGGTGGCCCACCTATTTTAGGTAGGGACTTCTTATCTTTGTTTAAATTGGGTTTATCTGAAATAAATTTTTGTTCAGAGAAATTTCAAATTAACAGTATGACAAGTAAATACAAACAATTGTTTGAAGAAGGTTTAGGTACCTTTAATAAAGGTGTTGTTTCACTTTTTTTTTAAATCCGATAATGTAAAACCGAAATTTTGCAGGGCACGTCCTCTACCATATGTTTTGAAGGCCAAGGTTGAAGTGGAATTGAATCGACTTTTGGATATGCAAGTGATAACACCAGTAGAATATTCCGATTGGGCAACACCTATAGTACCTGTCGTTAAACGTAACGGAGATATTCGAATCTGCGGCGATTTTAAAATCACAATTAATAGTCATCTAGATGTTATGCAATATCCTTTACCGTCCAGAAGATTTATTTGCAAAATTGAGAGGTGGAATCGAATTTAGTAAGATAGATTTAAGTAATGCATATCAACAGTTGTTACTAGATGAAAAGTCTCAAGCTTATGTATCCATTTCAACTCATAAAGGACTTTTCCGATACAACCGTTTACCTTTCGGTGTAAACTCAGGTCCAGCTTTATTCCAAAAAACAATGGAAAGTATTTTGCAAGGGTTAGACGGAGTTGTCTGTTTTTTGGATGGCATTTTAATTACCGGTTCTACACGACAAGAGCATTTAAACAGACTTGAGAAAGTTTTAAAAATTTTGCAAGAGTCTGGTTTTAAAATTCGGGAAAACAAGTGTTCATTTTTTCAAAAATCAGTAGAGTACTTAGGTTATACAGTAGATAAGGATGGCCTGCATCCCAGTGAAAGTAAAATTTTGGCTATTAAACATGCGCCTATTCCTAAAAACATTACAGAACAAAGGTCATTTTTGGGTCCAGTTAATTATTATGGAAATTTTTTTAATAATTTAGCTTCTACTAAATCCGTTATATCGGTTGTTAAAAAAAGGAGTTAGATGGCGATGGACAGAAGATTGTAAGAAAGCTATTGAAACAATTAAAAATACGTTGACGTCTAAAGATGTTTTGGTTCATTTACAACCAGAATTACCTGTTAAATTAATAGTAGATGCCTCGAATGTTGGTACTGGCGCTCTTATTTGTCACGTTTACCAAGACAAATTTGAGATGCCCATAGCTTTTGCTTCACACACATTATCTCCTACAGAACGTAAATATTCTCAGATAGAGAAAGAAGGCTTAGCCATTATTTTTGGTTTAAATAAATTTAACCAGTACTTGTGGGGAAATAAATTCACTTTGGTAACTGACCATAAGCCACTGGTTAACATTTTTTCACCAAATAAAGGAATTCCTCAGTTTTCAGCAAATCGATTACGAAAATGGGCAATTATTCTTTCCAATTATAATTATACAATTGAATATGTCAAATCTGGTGAAAATAAAGCAGACTGTCTCTCCCGGTTACCCTTGAATAGCCTTGAATAATTGCAGGAAACTGAAGTAGAATATATGAATTATTATATTAATGCTACTGAAACTACCGTGGATTTCGAAGCTATTCGTTTATATACAAATAAGGATCCTATTTTAAATAAGGTAATCAGATTCGTGGAATCTGGGAAATGGCCGTCTTGCAGTCATAAGGATAAAGAATTATTACCATACGTAAAGAAAAGACATGAACTTACAGTGGAAAACTCATGCTTGATTTGGAATAATAGACTTATCGTACCTTTTGCTCTGCAAAGAAAAATTTTAGTAAGTTTGCATTCTACTCATTTAGGTATAAATAAATTAAAAGGCATCGCCAGAGCTTATTTTTGGTGGCCCCTAATTGATAAAAATATAGAATCATTAGTAAAATCTTGTGAAGCTTGTAAAATATGTAGTAAATCGCCAGAAAAATCTAAATTAAATCCGTGGCCATGGCCTGAAAAATTTTTCGACAGAATACATATAGATTTCTGTGGGCCATTCATGAATAAAATGTATTTTGTGCTAGTAGACGCACATTCCAAATGGCTGGAATCATTTGTTATGACATCCACAACCAGTATGTCTACAATTCGAGTGTTAAGAAGGATTTTTGCTAGGTTTGGTATACCCAAAACTTTAGTTTCTGATAATGCGACTGTTTTCACATCTGAAACATTTAATTCATTTTAACTGAAAACGGCATCGAACATGTTTATTCTCCTCCTTATCACCAACAATCTAACGGGGAAGCAGAAGCTGGAGCTAAAATTGTTAAAGATGCGTTAAAAAAAGCGGTACATGAAAATAAGGACATAGATATAGAGCATACGTTGTGCAGGTTTTTATTTGATTATAACAATTCCATCCATACTACTACAGGTGTTGCTCCATCAGAATTAGTTTTTAGGCACAAAGTTAACAATCGATTCAATTCAATTTTATCTAGGTCAAATACTTGTGTAAAGTCTCATGTTATGAAATCTCAATGTCGACAGAAACGATATTTTAAAGGTAACAGAAATGTTGAATTTGAAGTAGGAAGAGAGGTGTTAGTTAAGGTGTATAGAAACAATAATGAAATGTGGAAAAAAGCAATTGTAGTAAAGAGAGAAGGGAAGGATGTATATATTGTTAAATTTCCTGAATCAGATGCTACTTTTATACGCCACGTAAATCAAATGAAATATTTCATAAATAATCCAATTTTTGTTGAAGCCCCTGGTGGGGTGTCTGAAGGTAGTGAGATTCAAGAAAGGCCGAAAAGAAATGTTAAACTCCCAGAGAGGTTTGGGTACTGAATCAGAAATTAAATTATAGTGACACAATATATAATTTTCTTTAGTTAAATTGAATTGTGATTAAGTTAAATATTTAGGGGGAAGGTGTTAGAGGCATAGAAATAAATGTATTATTTTATTTTATAGAATTTTTATGATTCGTTTTTCTAGCGCAGAGGCCTTCTTGGGTAGTCGGCTTGCGCACGTACTTACTACCGGTGCTGTGATACCTAGCAAGTATTTTTGTATTGAATTAATTTTAAGTTCAATTCTATTAAAATTTATAAATAAATTAAAGTGTTTAGTTTCATTAAGGTAAAGAATTAACATTATTCTATTATATTTAGAACAAGCGTGTATCGTGTCTATTATGTAGTATTCGAGAAGAAGCCCACTGGGTACTTCAGCCAGATAAACCATGCAGTAGGCGGGTTGGTGGGAAAGCCCAGAGCGCCCATCTAAGAATTACCACTACAATAGACATAATACTGAGTAAATCCAACCATATATCTCTGATTCGTTATAAAGGCGGTAACCTTTAAGGAAAACGCCAATAAACAATACAAAACCAAAGCTTTAACACCAGCTGTTTGATTGTTGTCAGTAATAAATTATAATATATACATTTTGCATCTCGATAGAGAATAGTGAACACTTTTTATTTATGATGACTGCAGATGGTAACCAATCTGATTTTGCACCAAAATGATTAACGATAATATGATGCTACTTCCAAAGATAGGAATAAATCTTGATGTCTTAACTTTATTTGTGTCTATTATTAACCTCCTCACCTGTGATTCTTTCTTATCAAAGTAGTAGGGTCTGTGATGGCATACACTGAGAAAAATGCATTGTTACATATACAAGAAAAACACTTTCTTTTACTACTCGTAGCTGTTAAATAGGCGCCAAAAACAACACATAATATCAAATACAACTACAAATTAATATACTCGTTGTTGTATATTACGCTGTAAATAACTATTAATATTACACTTACCAGTTGTTGTATCATCTACAACTACAATGTGGTATACCCACTGGGTGTGTATTTTTTAATTTTACAACTACTTGTTTGTATTGCATAGTTCACAATACATTTTATGTAGTGCCTATTATGATATAAATGATAACATTTCTTCTTGTATAAAGTTACAATAATCTTTATTATAAAATACTCTCAATTGTTCGTATTATAATACTGTGTGTACTATGAATTCTTAATAAGTTAACCCCACACGCCAACAGACAGTGACACAGTAATTAAACTCGACACGAGTTTCGCTGACTACGTCAGCATCCTCAGGAGTTGTCAGCGAAACACGTGTCGACTTTAATTACTGTATCACCGTCTTTTGGCGTGGGGTTAATTTATTAAGAATTTATAGTGAATTTACGTCAAAGTTCTCGATCCATCCGCTGTGTGGAATGCTGGGTGCAAACAAACCCACGTTGCTGCATGCAGGGTGGAAAAGTATAACATATTTAAAAAAAATAAATATTTATTTCGCTGAAATAATAATAAAATATGTCTATTTAATATAAATAATAATGCCGTTTTCCAACGCTGAAGCGCCCCTCGATGCACCCTTACAAGCAATCCATTTTGGGGAATCATTCTTTTTCCAATAGAAGCTTTTCTTCATTAATATAATTATCTAAATAAGAACAAAGAAATTAGAAATACCCGTTACAATCCT
The DNA here is from genome assembly GCA_963966045.1 of Xestobium rufovillosum. Taxonomy (NCBI): domain Eukaryota; kingdom Metazoa; phylum Arthropoda; class Insecta; order Coleoptera; family Ptinidae; genus Xestobium; species Xestobium rufovillosum. The sequence continues at coordinate 39,973,307 of OZ014494.1, read as the reverse complement.
TGCTGCTACAATAATTTTCTGTTGTTGGCAATCATAGGAAAACAATACCAACTCTGTTTACTTGACATCAAATTAATTTAAATCAAAAATGTATTCATCAACGCACCCACACACAACATACAGAGTAATTCAAAAAGCAAAAATGGTGTGGAGAATACTTTTAGTTTAATACAGATAAATTTGATCCATCTGTGGTTTTAGATTTGAAATATTTGAGGTTATGTACAAAATACAAGTGGGTCTCTTGTGCTTTTTGAATTATGATTTCAGAATCAGAACGTCACACGGCAAATACATGCTTTTAATAATTAAATGAATTCCCTGCACCACACTAGCACCTTATCTACCTTTAAAAACCGGAATTAGTTCAGTCAGATTCCAATGTTCTAAATGTTTCTCCATGATGAAGGGCACCGACCCTAATAAAACACCCTGACGAGACCACTTCACATCACGTATCACAAATAAATAATTGTAAATCACGGTAAAACTGTAAACTGGAAGCAAAAAAATGCTGCTCTACAACGATTATTGGCGGTTGGGCTGAACGCGAAGGAGACTCCAGACGGACGACGGTTGAGAATTGCGATTGTATAGTAGAAACTTGAAGAACTCGGTCTGCTCGGCGCATGTGCACTTTTTAAAACTGGTTATTTAAGTCAACCAATCGTATTGCAAACTGCTCCCGTAGTTGTATGATATACAATGTTACCGTTGTTTTATTAGAATATTGGCTTATACAACTACGACATAGTATTACATACAAATGCAGTTGTGTTTTTTACTAATACAGTTTACTAATTTGTATTTGTATAACTTAGAAGGTGTAGTTGGAACAGTTGCGTCTACTAGATACAACCCTTACTATTTGTTATAGTTTTCAGAAAAAGAAAAACAATACTAGACTGGTAGCTTTAAATACCACAAGTACATTTTTCTCAGTGTAGGTAGTTCACAACGTAGGTATTGAGGTAAATTGTAATTAGGTTAATTAATCAGCGCTGAGCAGGTAAATAGACAGGTGAGCAGAAACTTGCAAGGGTGAGGTATGGTCCGTTACACTACTTCGAACTTCTCTTCCACTTCTTTGCATTTGTTATCAATCCAGTGTTCTTTCGCTTTCCTACATTTCCGAATAATTTCCCACGTGACCGCTTTATACCTTTGTTTCTCTCCTTCATCTAGCCTATTTGCGTCTCTCGTCACAATATTACTTGTTATCCAGGGTTTTCTACTTTCACTCTGTTTGTGACCCAATATATCTCTAGCTGCAGAACCTAAACCTCCAATGCAATTCCATTCTGCCTCTACGTCCCTAACAGTATTTTCATCCGCGCAGTTTAGGACTTCATTCGTCTTTTTCTCGAACTCATTGCTAGAATCATATTCTCTTAGTTTCTCGAGGTCAAGGTGTCTCCTACCGTTTCGGTTTTTCAAAATCTTAAATTTAAGATCAGCCTTCATAACCACTATGTTGTGATCACTATCTATATCTGCTCCTGGATAGCTTCTGCAGTCCCTAACTTGATTTCTAAATCTTTGCCTAACAAGAATGTAATCTATTTGATATCTCCCTAGGTGCCCTGGCATTTTTCATGTATAGGGCCTCCTAACGTGATGTTGAAATATAGTATTCGCAATGGTTAGTTATGTTTATCGCAAAAATCTATTAGTTTAATTCCACTGTCGGTCCTATTACCTAATCCAAAGGGACCGATTATTCTATCTTCTCTCCCTGTACCTACAACTGCATTAAAGTCTCCTACAATTATTAAATTTTCATGCCTCTTCACAAACTCTAGCACATACTTATTCAATATTGCTATAAACTGCCTCTATAGCCTCATCACTATAATTAGATGAGGGCATATAACATACCTGTATTATTACCGTCTTTACAGGTTTCAAATTTAACCTAACCATAACTACTCTGTCACTTTTCTGTTAGAAATTTTCTACGCTATGCCCTATTTTCTTCTTCATGATAATTCCTACTCCCGATTTCCACCTATCGACCCTGTCTGTGTGTATTATTCTAAAATTTTCGCTCCAGGAGTCTCCACCTACTATGTCTAATGTTAACTTATCCATCTCTATTTTAAATTTTTTTAACTTTCCTACTTGTTACATCTGTAAAAACTTTAAAAGAAATGCCAATAACATCAAAGATAAGCATTTTAGACAAAAAATATTTTAAACCTCATAGCAAGAATCAATCAAGAAATCCGCAACCAAATAAAGCAATCGGCTCATTCTTTACACGATCCAAAGCAACAGTGCAATATAGCGAATATATAGCGAATATAACAAGAAAGATTATATTTTGCAAGTATTAATATCATAAACTGAATTGTTATTGATTTTGAAGGCAAAACAAAAAGTAAAAAGAACCAACGGGTTGAACTTGTCTAATCTACATACATGCAGATTATTGGGGGTTTAAATCTTCAAAAGTATTTTTAAATTTTTTAATGACAGAAACATCCATCTCTACTAAGAAAACTCGCTCTGTTATAATCATCCAAGCAATAAATATTCCATATTGATGTAAAAATATAAATAGGTTATACGTTTCAGAAGTATTTACCAGCATATTGAATTCCAAAATTATTGCGTCGCAAATGAAAAGTTTTATATAGGCTTATATTTCGAATACATCTGAAACCCCTCCAGCTTAAAATACATACAGTTCTGAATGAACGAATGAATAAAGTCATTTTAACAATGCAGGAAATCCGGCAAAACATGTAACCTGAAATACCTCCGCGAATAACACGAAAAAGAGCTGAGCTCAAAATGAAATTCCCACTATTTATCGAACCATCAACAATTTCCACAATGCAGATTCAGTCATCTGCCAAGAGGACGAGAATATTCGGTGGAAACCCTGGATTACCAGCTGGTGGATTCTAATCAATTAGAATTATGATCTGCTCGCTTATAATGTCTCATTGTTTACTCTCCCCACGTATACTAGTGATCGGAAAACTTCTGGAGTGATATCAACGAAATAAGCCGGTCCATTGTGTACTTTGAGTATGGTGGTCTTTGATCGCGATGGACGCCGCGCGTGCAGGTGACCGTTACCAAGCAGACCAGCTCCCCGTCGAGATATCAATTATGATAGAGCTGGCTTTTGGCCCTACGCATTTTATTGTTAAAGATCTAATTATGAGAGGGCGGATTGGCGGAAACTAGAAAAGGTAATGCGACCGGCATCTAATTGGATCAATTTTTGAAGTAAAAGCGTATTTACACTCGGAAGCTTGCCGGACCTTAACTACGAGTATATTTAATTAAACCATTCTCTTTTGGTGGGCGAAATTATTGTCTAAACCTTTATAAGTACACGCTGGAACTTTCTAATTCATGAAACAGATGAAACTTAAATTTCAAGAGTGATACCACAAGAGGTGAGAATTTTTCGAGACAACTTATACGTTTCATTGATTATTTTTTTCATCGTCAAATTGACCAATAGGAACATTCCATTTGGGTCTAGAAGCGTGTATTATTTCGGAAATTTCACACCTCGCTTTTTTAGCCAATCAGAAGTTTGTTTTTGGTTTCGTTACCACACGGCGACGCAAAAAATTTCCGGAAATTTTCATCCTCCACGGTGCCCTGAGCGAAATTAATAAGCGGAAATTTTTCTGTCAAATAATGGCGTGGGATTCAAAAACTGAAGTTTCATTTTTAATCCTGAACTTCTTCTCTGATACTTTCTTGGTTATCTTTTCCAATACGAGACATGGTAAAAACGACAAACTAACCCCTAAATTATTTAGGGTAATCTTTACTGCTAAAAATGCTCTATAATAGACGATTGCATGTCAACTGACAGCACTTTTCATTGACATACGCAGGCTTCTTTACAATTTTAGTTCCATATTGTGTTTTCGATGACAAAAATGTCAGACTAATTCCATTAGTTTTTTATTTTATTTAGGTGTGAAATTTCCTTACCGAATCCCCCCACGTGCTTGAATTAATATCCGAAAATTTTTTCTCGGTCTCGAATGTTCTTAGAAAATTATCCCTCGTCTTCGACTCTGGATAATTTTCATAACATTCGAGACCTCGAAAAAATTTTCGGAAATAATTCAAGCACTAGGGAGATTTACATTCGGTAATTTTTTCGATAATTTTGCTTGTTGATAAGTTGCCATAGTTGCGAATTTGTAGGTGCATTTATAATGTATAATCTAGTTACTTTAGTACCTGCCAAACGTCAAATATTCCCAACACATTTCTTTGTATGTGAATTAATTGAAATAAAATTTCGTTTTGAACTACCTTGCTTCGATTCAAAACATAATCTTGTCAAATACAATTCGTGGTCTGGAATTCTTAGGTAATTTTACTCAAGCTGTTGCTTTTACTAGCCACTCATGTAAATTTGACAGAAGATCACGCGCGCAAGCGCTCGTGATCTTTTAGCTGTCAAATTTACACTCGTGGCTACCAAGCAACGCAACAGCTTTCGTAAAATTTCCGCAATTCCAGACCACTTATTGTATTACTACAGAAAATTTATTGGTCTAAATTTCTTGAAACAAAAACACAGGCCACGAGACCGCAGGTCAAGTGGTATTATGTGTTTTTGTTGAGTGAAATTTATTTGCATACCTAGATAAATGTACTAAAATGGCATAGATAGTACCTAGCCGGAAGAAAGATCTCACCTCGCATGGTATTTGGACAGATTATTCAACTACATAAACAATTTAACGCAAAATAAATAATGTAAAAAATTGCCGTCTGCTTGTTAGTTTTAAAATCAAATAAGTATTTAGTCGATAATTGAATTCATATTAGGTATGTATAAAATCTCATAAGCCGCCCGAAACTGTCATGGCGTGATCGCGCATGCGCCTCAACAATGCACTAATGCAATTACATGCTATAATTATGTTATTTACCCTTTGCTATCATGAAGACGTTGCTAATTACGTATTTTTCATAGTAAAATGTTTAAAAATCGAGTCCCCATATGCATATTCTAATATTCATTAAATTATCTAGCCCAATTAGATTCGAGATTTTTATTTCGTGTGCATAAATTCCTGTATTGCAAATTCAATTTTGTTGCCTGCCGGCAATTTGACTTCTCGCTTTTAAAGGCTGACAATTTTTGGTCAAATTTCGTTCAAAACAGAAATTCATTCGGCAAAATAAAACCTCTCGTCTAATTACATATTCGATAACAGTGCAGCTTGGCCTTTTATCAGATACAGTTTTCTGTGATTTATCCAATTTAAAGAAATAGTAAATATTGTTATTGACCTAACTAGAATGGCGTTGAATAATCAAGGGTAATGCAAGAGAGAATTTTTCGAGACTACTTTCACGTTTCATTGAAAATTATGCGCTTCTAAATTTGACGAAACAAAGACACGGTGTTAATGCCACGAGACGTGTTTTTGTTGAGTGAAATTTGCGTAATTTGAAATAAAATGGAAAGGAGTCTGAAGAAAAATCTCACTTCACCTGGTATTTGGATAGATTATTTTACTACATAAACAATTTAACGGAAAATAAATAATTTTGTGGAAAGGCCAAAAACTGACGCCTACCTACTTACGAGCCCAGTCGCATATGAATTGGACCAAAGGGATATGGAATAAAATTTTATATTTCTAAACTATTTGTTTTTTTAATTTTTATAATTTCAACAAAGTCAACTACGTCACTTGATACTATGTATTGTTACAAATTAATCAACCGTATAATTATATTTATCTTAATTACAATAACAAAAAAAAATAAAAAAATATGTTGTTATGTCTGGCGCATATTAATTGGACCAAATGGTTTTGAAAACTTAATTACAGTTACCACTGAGTGCAGTCACCTTTTCGCTTTAACACAGCATCCATTCTCTTTGGCATGGTATCCACTAATGTCTTGCAGTACTCTGGTTGAAATCCATTCCAAATTGCCACAAGTTGCTGCTTTAATTCGGGAATGGTGCGGACTGGAGCGGTTCGAAGAGATTTTTTCATTTGGTGCCACAAAGTCTCAATTGGAGACAAGTCCGGGCTATTCGAAGGCCATTTTAAAACGGGAATGTTCATTTCTTGGAACCATGATTTTATAACTTTGGCGGTATGGCATGCTGCGCCGTCCTGCTGAAATATAAATTCCCCTTCTGGCAGTTGAATCTTGTCAATGGAGGGCAACAATTCTTCTTGTAAAATTGTTTTATACCTAGCAGCATTGATGGTACCATCAACGAAGAGAAGACGTCCAACCCCTTGTGAAGACATACATCCCCATACCATTACTGATGCCGGAAACTTAACTTTTCTTTTGAGGCAGTCTGTGTGAGATTCTTCCCCTGGCATTCGAATAATTCTACTTCTTGAATCTCCAACACATACTTCGAACTTAGATTCGTCACTCCAGATAATTGAATCCCATTGCCGCTGTGTCCAGTTTTTATGCTCCAGTGCCCATAAAAGTCGGTTACGTTTTTGTTTTAGAGTGAGAAGTGGTTTTTCCTTTGCCTAGAATGAAAAATGATAAGCTTGATATTTTTATATTTATGACTTAATGAACGAACTTTGTAGAACCCATATCCCATTTTCTTCATTTTTCTCAAACAAGTGTCCTTTGAGACTCGTCCACCAATAGCATCTGACCATTTTACAGCTATTTCCCTGGACGAAGCTCGGCGGTCTTGTTTAATAAGTGCACGAAGAACACGCTCATCTCGTTCCGTAATCTTCGAAAGTCGGCCAGTTTTAGCCTTTGTCTGAATATTCCCTGTCTTTTTAAATTGTGAAATAATATTTCTCACTGTTCCTTGAGGAATGTTTAAATTTTTTGCAATTTTATGCCCAGCAAGTCCATTTTTGTGGGCAGCAACAATAGAATTTCGCGTATCGTGCGATAACGCTTTTCCGCGAACCATTTTGACAACTAACTAACATCAAATGCTCAAGTAATAATGTAATTGTTTGTTACCAACGCCCACTTAATAATATATTCGCCTCAAAAAATTGCGTATGCAATTTTGCTTGGTACATGCATATTTACTTTTTTCGTAAGTTATGGTCCAATTAATATGCGCCAGTCATAACAACATATTTCTTTATTTTTTCTTGTTATTGTAATTAAGATAAATTTAATTAATTATAGGGTTGATTAATTTGTAAAAATACATAATATCAAGTAGCGTAGTTGACTTTGTTGAAATTATAAAAATTAAAAAAATATTTAGTTTAGAAATACAAAATTTTATTCTATATTCCTTTGGTCCAATTCATATGCGACTGGGCTCGTATTTGTTTTAAAACCAAGTAAGTATTTTTAACGACAACACTGAAGCCTGGGGTATAGTTGCGACGCCCACTTAAAATAAAACAAACGAAACAATAAGAACAAATTCAATTTCCCAAAGTTACCAGCACTGACAGATTCTGGCCCAAACCTACTCAGCTGCTGTGCTTCCCAAATAAAATTAATGAATGACAGCCAAGGCACCACGTAATTCACACATCATACAAATATATGCCAGAGATGTTAAATACTTCAAAATACCTAAATTACGAAAGATAAAAAAGCACAAAGAAATGGAACGGCTGAAATAACTGTACGGGAGCATACAATTAATTTAATGGACACAAATCTCGTCGATATCGTACAAATTCGTGCAACAACCAATAAAACCAAAATCAAAATGTGAAAGTACCTAATCGGTATCCACTCAACAATAATCAAAAATACTTAATTTAATATGACATTCTTTATTAAACAAAAGCAAAAATACAAAAGAATAAATAGCTCTAAAACTAAGTATTCGAACCACTATAAGTACCTAATATATTTTTGCTGTAAATTATTTATTCTTAAAAACAAATAATTCAAAATAATCCGTCAGGTGCACCACGGTTCATAAGGTTCATAATAGAAAAAGGATAATGACTGAAGCGAAAGACTGACTATGTTGGTTTATTAAAACCAATGATCATATACGGTACCCGAGACGGTACCTATTGCATCAAAAATCAAATTAATGTAGACTAAAAATATACGAAAACGAAAACGAAAACGAAAACGAAAACGAAAACGAAAACGAAAACGAAAACGAAAACGAAAACGAAAACGAAAACGAAAACGAAAACGAAAACGAAAACGAAAACAAATATGTAGGTAGGTATACTGCTTGACTTCAATTTAAACGCTGATAAAATTATTATTATTAATATACGTATGACTGGCTGCTTTCAAAACAGGTACGACTGTCCACTGAACCCTAAAAGTGTTTTCACCCCATCCAAAATCATGAGTTTTCCTCTTCAAAAATCCTTTTCTTGATGTTTATTCAAATAAATTTTCAAAAGTACTTCAATTTTCACATATAAATCCAACATTTTTCACTGACAATTTTGATCAAGTATGACAGTTAATAATAATATTGTTAATTAGGAGAAATTTTAGAGAAATTGGATCTAGTATCAAAAACATTAGAAATGAGGCAGGAGATATCATAATCGGAAGCGGGTAAAAGGCAGATAGGTGGAAAGAATATTTGGGAAACTTATATGCGGGACAGGAAGTACGAGATATATATTAGAAAGGGAAAGCAGTGTAGAGGGGGACAACCTAGGGTGTCCTATAATGAGAGAAGAGTTTGAGCTAGCACTTAAAGGTTTAAGAAAAAATAAAGCACCAGGTATAGATGGCTTGCAGGCAGAAATCTTAAAGTGCGCAGGTCAAAAGGTAATAGATTGTTTATTTAAACTTGATAGTCGCATATACCTGATAGTGCAAGATCCCGATTAAGGTCGACCTTCACCCATCTGTTTTCCTAATGAAAGGTATTTTTTATCAAACATATTATGTAAACAAATAAAATGCGGATGGGTTGCCTAACTATATCGGGTCAAGACTGCCTTTAATTAAAAATAATGTAATATTTCTTTTTATAATTTATTCTTCTATACGTGTGTATGTCACTGAACTCCTCCTAAACGGCTGAACCGATTTTGATGAAATTTTTTGAGTGGTCCCTGGATGGTTTCCATTCACAATTGGAACCGATAGGTGGCGCTGCAATCGGGCAGGACAACGTCTGCCGGGCCCACTAGTAATATATAAGTAATAGCAGAATAAACTACAAACTACATCCTGAAAATTGCGGTTGGTTCATGGATGGCTATTTAAAACCAACATGGCTCGTTGGGGACCCAACGCCCTTACAAGTTGGCGATGTATTGCACTTTACAAACAGTGATAACGATCCCTCAGAAGTTGAGTATCATCTTGCAACTTCTGATGAATCTGATGCTGAATAACTTTTTGTATTTATATGCATAATAACATCAGAATTTTATAACAAAATACTTCTTCACTACAATAATGTGTTATTTTATTGTCGTTTTCTAAAATTTGTATTAATTTCTTCAAGTAGTATTTACTCTGTTTACTCTGTTATTACTTACACAGGGTGGGCCAATAGTGTGTAGTCGGCCCATATCTCTAGTTCTATTCAAGGTAGCAAAATAAAACTTTGCAAGTATGTTGAGAACCCCACGAAGCATCCGATAAAATTATTTTGGTGTATACAGGGTGTTCATACTCTGAGCACCAAACCAAAGTTATGTTTTTTAAATGGAACGCCCCACATTTGTTTACATATTTGAATTCCCAATAAAATTTTATGAAAGGTGGTGTACTACACGATGGGGTTTAGAGTAAGCGATTTTAAGATATTACGATTTTAGTGCCAGTGTAGACCCAACTTTGAGGAACTGCTGACATCTACTGGTCGAAGCTATTTAAGATTTCTTTATTGGACTAGGTTCACAGACTGCTCTATTTGTAAAATTCTTTAGTACTTTTGTCACAAAACTTAATATCATACAGAGTGGACAGCTTACGCAATATGCATTTTTTCTTAAAAATTTCGAATGGAACACCCCATATATTATTTCCATATTTGATAGACAGTTTACTAAGCTTTTGATTGATGTAGATATCGTTAAACATTTTTCTGAGTTTTGGGTGGCAAAATGTTGGAAATTCCCCAAAGATGGTACAAAATTACGGCAAAGATCTCAGTTCTTAAAGTTCAATCTTTATTTCTGTCTAAATTATTATCAGTCGCAGACCTGCCAATATCTACATCAGTGAAAAGATTAACATACTAGCCACTCTGGCCACTCTGTACAATATGAACTATTTTCAAAAAAGTGTTAATGGAGTTTACAAATAGAGTGTCCTCTGAACCTAGTTCAATAAAAAAATCAGAGTTATCTTTGACCAGCAGGCGTCAGTAGCACCACATATGCGAACAAATGTGGGGCATTCCATTTGAAAAAACATAACTTTAGTTTGGTACGTAGCACGTGAACATCCTGCATACATCAAAATAATTTTAACAGAAATTTCGTGGGGTTCTCCATACACACGTAAAATCTCATGTTTATATCTTGACCTGATATATTTAGGCAACCCATCCGCGATTTGTTTGTTTAAATATTATGCTTGATAAAAAATACCTTTCATTATGAAAACAGATGGGTGAAGGTTGACATTAATCGGGAACTTAGACTATGACAGGCGAGATTTCAGAAGATTACAAACGGAACATCATAGTAGCTTTGCCAAAAAGGAAAGGCGCGGATAGTTGTGAAAATTTTAGAACTATCAATTTAATTTCCCAGGCGTCAAAAATTTTAACTTGAATTGTGCAAAGGAAGATGGAGAAAAGGGCGGAAGAAATATTAGAATTATTAGATCTAGCTTTACGAGTAATAATAGAAAAAACAATAGGAAAAGGAAAGAGCGCCTATATAGGATTTGTAGATTTGGAAAAAGCCTTCGACAATGTAAAATGGAAGATGTTCGAAGTGCTCAAAAATGTACGGACGAAGTATAGGAATAGAAGAATATTTCATAATCTATACAAAGAGCAAACTGCAATTATAGAATTTGAGCAGGAACCTAGAGAAGTAGATATCCGAAAGGGAGTGAGGCGGGGATGTGCGTTATCACCTCTAGTTTTCAATTTATATAATATACAGGGTGTCCCGGTGAAGGTGGGAAATCTCTCGGGGGCGTATAGATTACACGAAAATAAAACCCCAAGTTCATATAAAGTTTTCTCCTACGACCTTCCCCTGCCGAGATATTCTCTCTTAAAATGGAGAAATAAAAATAGTCTTTTCAACATAAAATTTTTATTTTTAATTGTATTTCGATCATTTTCCTGGTGACGTACGTAGTGATTGAATATCGATAAAATAATGCGACCCGTTTTTTGTCAGTGCATCAGGGGAGCAAGGGGTGACCTACCCCTTCTTAACTTCATATTTTATAAGGGGCTGGATATTTTTAATTTTTAACCGCATTTTTTGTTTTCCCGGACATTTTACTAATAAGAAGTTACTCTTGTTAGGTTTAGATAAAATGAAGCGTTTTCGAGAAAATAAATCTCAACGAGCAAGAGGTACCGTGTTTCTGTGATTTTCGTTTTCATTTTTTCTGGCATTCGAAAAACCGAAAGCAATTTTTTAATGTAAATTTTCACTAACTTTCGCAAACTGTTAAGGTTATTTTTGTACGACGTTTCGTCTGTTGTCTACATCGTTAATTTTCTTTGATATCTTTGAAAATAATAATAATAATGCATCTTTATTCTCTTTTGCCACAAACATAGCGTAGAACAAGTCATTAACAGACAAAACAATTAAGTAAAACTACAGACCACAAGAAAAAAAAATCATTTAAGGTGCACCATCAAAAAACGGGCCACATTTCTATAGACATTCAATCACTACGTACGTCTCCAAGAAAATTATCGAAATACAATTAAAAATATAAATTTTATGTAAAAAAAATATTTTTATTTCTCCAATTTAAGGGAGAATATCTCGGCAGGGGAAGGTCGTAGGAGAAAACTTTATATGAACTTGTGGTGTTATTTTCCTGTAATCTATACGCACCCGAGAGATTTCCCACCTTCACCGGGACACCCTGTATATCGAGGATGCGATTAATATTGTTAAAGACAGAATAGCTGCTGAAATTAATATTCAGGGCCAAACTATTAATATTCTCAGATTCGCGGATGGTAGCAGTATTAGCGTCCAGCAAAGACGAATTAGGAAGGTCTCTGAACGAAATGGAAGCGGTTTTGACGGAGGGCTATGGTATGAAGATCAATAAAAAAAAACAAAATTTTGGTGTGTAGGCGGCGTGAAAATAGGACTAAAACGAATATACAAATTGAAAACTAGAAGATGAGGAAGTCTCAGGTTTCTGCTATTTGAATTCAAATAACTCGCGATGGTAGGAGCTCTAGAAATATAGGTAAAACACAGAATAGCGCAGGGCCGAGTTGCATTAAATAAAAAGAAACAACTACTATTATGCTCGGGAATGATAAACGTAGAAACTCGGAAGAGGCTCTTGAAAACGTATGTATGGAGTACGGCATTGTACGAGTGCGAAACTTGGACGATAGGAGAAGCGGATAGGAAAAAATTAGAAGCATTTGAAATGTGGTGGTATAGACGCATGATGAAGATACCGTGGATAGATAAGGTTAGCAAGAGAGAGGTAGTAGAGGTAGGAGAAAAGCGAAATTTATGGAAGACAGTAAGGACCAGGAGAGATAGGATGGTGGGACACCTTCTGAGGCACGAAGGAATAGTTCGCGACATACTAGAGTCGGAGAAAGGAATAAAAAGAGGTAGGGGTAGGCCCAGATTAGACTACTGCTCTCAAATAGTTGGGGATGTAGGATGTTCAGCTTTTGGGGAAATGCGTAGATTAGCTCAGGATAGGAAAGGATGGAGGTACGCGTCCGGCCAGTCTTCGAACTGAAAACTTTATGATGAGTATCTATGAATGAAAAACAGTAGCGCATACGAGCTAATAAAAACGTTTCTAACAACGCAAGCAATCTTATTAAATCAAGCTATCTAATACGCACAAAATTATACAAAAAAGCTAATTAAGAACGCCTGTAATTGATGGCTCTGTTGTAGAACAAAGAACAAAAGAAAGAAGAAAAGAACAGAGAACTTCTATCTAATCCCTATCATATTGTACCACATTATAGCTAATTCATTTTGTGTCTCTATAGTAATGATTTGCTTCATTCACGCTTATAATATGCTGTAAACAGGCCTCTTTTATGAAGAAAGATTGTATTTGTAGCTGCAAAATTAAAAAACGCCCCCCGCCGTTTTAAAATTTAAATAAAAATACAGTTCTGAATCCCTGTTCCGTATACTGTAAACCCATCTAAAGCAGGCAATAATACGAAACATCCGTACCTGCGAACTCCACATCATCCAATTTAATTGAAGAGAATTTGATGGGGTTTTCTTTTGTTTTAAATCTCCTGCCCCGATGGCAGTCGTAAGTCGAAATATTCTTTTTTGCATTAGCACTTTTCACAACATCGCTTGTCGACATAAACTGGGTAGTAGATAAATTACGACCCAGTAGGGTATTTTATGTTTAACATGTATTTTCTTTGTTGCTGGTGGTGTAAGCAGGTGCATGAATGTCATCCAGATCGCTTTATAGCAGAGATAAACACTTTACGACTAGAGGCCTCTGGCGGTTTAACTGCGGCGTAGTGTCACTGTTTGCAATTAAACAGACCCCTATGTTTATTGTGCAACCATGAGCGAATATATGCGTACATTGTTGAGAACAGTGCCATGCCTCTTCCAAATCATCTATTAAATTCAGGCTTATTTAACGATTTCCCAGTAATTGTTTATTCAAATGGATTTTAAAAGTGCGCTCTCTTCCCAAATTCAACTAAATAATATGAAGTGAGAAAGTAAACTTACTAAAGTATTCAGACAACCAATTTATGCTGAAAATAATGTACATAGAGCACTGAGTAACAAACCCCTCAGTAGCAAAATTTGAATTCATAGCATGTACCAAGTCTTTTCATAAAATATACTTAGATATTTGTAAGCATAAATTAATGCTTTATTCAAAATACATTAATTTCAAACACAACAAAATTTAATTTTTTCTCGCTTGACAGATTACCTGATAACTAACTTCAGGGGATACTTTCTTCCGCTGCGGTCGCGGTGCCGGCTACTCTACTAGGAAATGAAAACACTAGCATATTGTTTTTCATAAGTATTTATCTACATACAATACAGTGCGAATCACGAATATGTACCTATTGGTCCTTTTGAAGAACTACAGAGATGGTTATGAGAAAAAAGTGCGTTTCACTGAGCCATCTTAAACTTACTTTAAAATTTTCAAAAAATTGCATGGTTTTCTAGATATCATAAAAAATCTAAAAATCTCAGTTTTTTCTTTTGTTAACAACTCAGTTATGCTTTGTACAAATAACTTGAAATTGGGAATACTTGCGTAAGAGACGTTATGCATCGTATATTGACGATGCAGTGTGAGTCTTGGTCTTGCATAGCCACAGACAACTTTTCTTTATGGCAGCCATGTTCATTTCCATCGCTGACATTCATCCGACATTATTGTGATTACAACAGTTTTTTAATTTTTGAAATCAAAGCACAAATAAAGAAGTTACAGAGAAAATATATTTAGCTCATCTTTTAATCAAGATAGCCATGAAACAAAAGAGCTGATGAGAAGAGAAGGAAACGCTCATCATCATCATAACGTTCTTAGTCTGAAGACTTGTTTGACTACGCATTTCCCTAAAAGTAGAACATCCTACATCCCTAACTATTTGAGAGCAATACTCTGATCTGGTCCTACCCCTACCTCTTTTTATTCCTATATCCAACTATAGTACCTATGGCACGAACTATTCCTTCGTGTCTCAGAAGGTTGTAACGTCACTAAATGACGTCCGTCACAATAAAGGAGGGTCCGGCCAGGAGTTGGCAAAAAAAACTGTAAAAGGGTGCCAAGAAGTTGTTGGCCGATCCTCCAATATACTTCCGCAATCTCAAAAACTACAGCTCCTAAAAACCGCTGGTGCACAATAGTACACACACAAAAAATAAATGTAATAGTGTAGTGAGCACGGTTCTTAATTTAATAATTAAAATAGCAAGATGTCATTCTCACCCTTTATTGTTACATTATTATGACATATTCAAGTGATTATTCGATTAATCTGCTAGCTCCGATATGGAAAATATGAAGAATAGTATATTTAGCGCATCTGTCAGGCTCATGGTAGCATCAACAAGAACAGCAACATGGAAATAAAGAGGTAATACCTGTTAGAGCAAACAAGTGGCAAAGGGTTACACTACTTACGGCGGGTCCTCCACCCGCTAGCATCCCCCTCGGCTGCTGGGCTGGGGTACGTCTACGGAACACCCCTCACACGAAGCCTCCTCCAGGTGTCTACCAGATGCGACACCCGCGGAAAAGGGACGTTACCTATAGCCCTATGGGAAGGTTGCATTGCTCTTATTGAGCTCATATGAGTAGCTGCACATGTACATCTGTATCTACTCTATTCTGATGATTCTACGTCTACGCTACTGAATAACTACATCTACCTACTCTATATACAGGATAACTTTGGGGATAGGATTCATTGTTCCCTTTTAAGAACCTCATTTACCTAGCTCGAGCTCTGGATCTGCCACTGTAGGGGATCTGCGCCCGTCGGGGTAAAACTCTCAATCTCTTAAAACTCTCTATCTGCCCCTGTTGTGGTAAAACTGCCTATCTGCCCCCTCTGAGGTAAAACTCTATATCTGATCTGCCCCTCTGGGGTAAAACTGTACATACCAAACACACACAATCTGCCCTGGTTCGGGTAACTTTCCACACAAGTCCTTGACTTGTTTCAGCACCCTCGTATACGGCACACACTAGCTGCCCATTCACAGAGTACACATATCGGACCACACTGATCCACTTCTTACTCACTGGCTTATTCAAACACCCTCTACCAAGGCACACCGCACACGCTTCAGCCACTACCACCCCAGAACTGTTGACTGCCCTATTACGTAGTTTTGAGACGCATAGCCAAGAACTAACCCCTCCGACCCCCGTCAGACAGGTCACACATTTACTTAAGTATGCAGGATTGCCATTCATCTAAATGAGTGGTTAACTTAAACATGCCATGTTATAATACTTAATCTCAATGACCGGGAAACAGTTTCCAATATTTCAGGGAAAATAAGATATATTAATTTTCCTGTCCTACAATAGTAGACTGAATAACTCAAGACTCTTTATATAAACGGAGTAGCGGTTTTTAATTTCTTAGTAATTGACAAATTTCATAGATGGCGTATACGTACAAAATTAATATTTCCTATAGCTTCAGTTGTGAGAATAAATATTTTATTTCTCCGGCCGGCATGCATATAGGTAAGTAACATCCAGTATCGCCATTCGGCCGCTCGATCGGATTTCTGAATGTAGCACTCGATATCGCCATTCGCGTGGCAATATCGAGTGTTACTTACCTCTTACTGCCTTACCACCATTTGAATGCTAATTATTAATTAAATATTTATGTACTTACCTATAATATTTTTTAAAAGAATCACTTTTTTATTTCATAGTTTATAATGTTGTCAGCATTTTGCTATGCTTAATAATTATTCTTTTGTTCATTAAAAGTTGATTTTACTTTTTCTTTTGATATTTATATTTGATTGGCTTTTAAACTTAATCATTTTCCCCCTGAATGCAGACATGCCAGTGTACTTTGCCCTTTCAACTTCAACTAACTGTTTTCTACTGCATTTAATTAAGGATAGTGGAGTGTTCCAAAAATTATTTCCTGGACAAGTACTATGTATATAAGCATTGAACTATAGAACTAGATCTATCAGACGTCACTGAATGCTACGTCAACTAAGTTGACATTGGAACATTCATAACGTATCTCTATAGTCCAGAAATATGAGGAGACACCTAACTGAGGAGTGCTACTCGTAGATGCAATTAAACCAGTTCTCTATAGTTTTTGCATAGATTTACTTTAGTAGAGTTGTTGGAAAATTTGAGAACTTTTACTTCTGCAGTCTATAACCCATGTCAAAAATAGTAGGAAGGTATGAATAATTAGGTACCGTGAAAGCAAAGTAACGTAATGGCAAATCCTATAATTTTAGGTTACGTATACGGATCCATTCGTTGGTTGGACAACCAGGTCTAACACCTTTAAACTTCATTTTGCGGTGTTTTAAATAGCATCTTTTTCTTTTATTGGAAATGGTATAATTCACATCTTTTGATAACGGCACAAAATATTATAGAGTTACTAACTTGCGATTAAATGATTTTGTTCTCAATGTAATTACATTTTTCGATTAACTCAAAGATGACAGCAAAAGAAAAAACTGATTAGGTCATTGACGGTAAACAAATAATGTGGTTTCCCATAAGAAAAACAAAACTGACATTTTAAAAGCAGCACGGAATCGAAGTAGTAAAATGGCGGCAACGCATTCTGAAATGTATGCCTGGAATAAAAAACGCCAATATGCAAATTTTGCAGAATGAAGTTACACCTGTAGGCCACTTATTTTAAAAGTTTAAAATTATGCCGCCTTCTGCGTTTATTTTGTTATAAAGTAATTCCGATAAATAATTTGTAACTAGAAAGTTGGCGAAGAAAAAAAATAGGTTTTGACACTGTTGTTGAAAAAAAAGCTATTGTATTGTTTTGAAGTGTAAAAGAAGTTTTTTTTTAGAAGAGAGATTTCTTTGAAAGTTGAGATAGTAAAACATCATTGGAATATAATCAGAAGACGTTTTATCTTTCTTTTTATTTATTTTGTGAGCCGCTCGACCTCCTACAGCTTTAGGTGTGGGGTTGCCAAGAGGTACAAGAGGTTGCCAAGAGGTACAAGAGGTTGCCAAGAGGTTGCCAAGAGGTTGCAAAGAGGTTGGACTGAAGGTTGGACGGTGGTCCGTTGGAACACAGATTGGACGTTTTTTGAGCTGGTTATTTGGACAAAGGTGTCAGACGGTGTGTTTTGAAGTTTACTTTTGACAGAAGGTAGAATGAGTTACTCGGAAGAAAGTTTTGAGAATTTCGTTGGTGCTCGTGTGCTAAATGAAGTAGGATCCACTGTTAATGGAAACAGTGATGTTAAAGCAATGTTAAGTACGATTAATTTACTGGTCCAACAGAACGCGCAAATGTTGACCATGTTGCAACAGCAAGAACAAAATTTTAGATCTGCGAGTGTGTTATCATCAGATCGAGTTTCAGATGTACCAAATTTCAATATAATGCCTGATTTATCAAAAGGTATTGATCAGTTCAATGGGGAAGCTGGAGGGCAATCGGCTAGACTGTGTTTGGAACAGCTGGAAACAACAGCAACCCTTCATTCTTGGCCTGAGCCATTCATTTTTGAAACAGCTCGTAGTCATTTCGTGGGTGCTGCCAAGCATTGGTATGTAGGAAGACATGGTGAGCTTACTAATTGGCAGGCATTAAGGAATGCGTTTAAGAAAACTTTTGTTGCGGAAAGAAGCCAAACTGAAAAGTGGAAATTGATGACATCGAAGGTACAACATGCCAAAGAATCGTTAAGCCATTATTTCCACGAGAAAGCAAAATTATGTAGGCAATTAAGTCTAAGTTTTGATGAAACTAAGGAACAAATAGCAGTTGGATTATTTTCAAGAGAATTGAGCAATTTTATTATGAGCAGAAATCACCTAGATGAAGATGACCTTTATCAAGATATAATTGGATTTGAAAGGATAGCTTGTAGTAGGAAGGAGAGGATTTTTGAACGGGAAGACAGAGGAAAATACAATTTTAGCAAGCAAGTCGAAGTGAAGGATGGAAATAGGAAATATGAAAATTCAGTGGGCACTACGCAGTCTACAGGAGCACGTCCTGATGTAAGGAAATGTTTTAATTGCAGCATGATGGGGCACACGTCAGCTTGTTGTCCTGAGCCAACTCGACCATGGGGTTCGTGCTACCAGTGTGGTTCGGTGGGCCATATTCGCAGAAATTGTCCTCAGATTGGTGTAAAATCTGAAAATAGTCCTGCAGATAAGAAGGTTGTTGCCCTAGTGACCGAAGAGGATACACCACCTTATATTGTCACAGCAGATATCGAAACAGATAAGTTTAGTTTTAGTATTAATTGTATTTTAGATCCAGGAAGTGCTATTTCATTAATTTCTCTTAGTTTAGTAGACGAATTAGATTTTGAGCCAATAAACACATCACAAGGTCATTATTTGGGTGTAAACCATTCTGAAGTTAATATTTTGGGAAGTTTGGAAACTTGTGTTACTCTTTCTGATGTTGTTTTGCCCGTAAAATTTTATGTTGTACCTGATTCTACTATTCCCAGTGTGCATAAATGTTTGTTGGGTAGAAGTTTTATTGCTAACCCTGAACTGAGTACCTATCACATTTAGCGGTAACCGGGCAATAATCAAAAAGAAGCTTTGTAAAGATGTTTCTGAAAATAAATTTGAAACTGCAGCTCGAGAAATAATGTTAATAAATTGTGATAACAGTGTGATAACAGTGTGAAATCAAGTATGCCGGACTTGAAAATAAATGATATTTTGTCAGAAAGGGATAAAGAGCATCGGACAAACTCAAGAATGCGCCATGTAGATGCCTTAAGTCGTGTGCAAAGCATACTTATTTTGGAAGGTAATACTTTTGAGCAGACTTTAGCACTGAGACAAACTTGTGATCCTGAAATTGTTACTCTAAGGACGAAGTTAGAAAGCTGTGAAGATCCTTTGTTTGAATTGGGGAATGGGTTGGTATACCGTAAGGTAGATAAAGGAATATTGTTTTATGTACCAAAAGATATGGAGTTTTCTGTGTTGTATACATACCACAATGAAATGGGTCATTGCGGTGTTGATAAAACACTGGAACTTGTGGTACGGACGTATTGGTTTCCACGATTAAAAGAAAAAAATAAGGAACATAAATACGCAACTGTTTGAAATGTGTCGAATATAATCCAAAATCTGGGAATAAGGAAGGTCTCTTACATAGCATCCCGAAGGGATCCAAGCCATTTGAGTGTTTACATGTTGATCACTATGGACCATTGGAGGTTACAAAATCTAAACAGAAATACGTATTTGAAATCATTGACGCTTTCACTAAGTTTACAAAATTTTATTCATGTAAATCAACTAACACTTCTGAAGTTTTGAAACATCTGAAATTATATTTTACATGTTACAGTAGACCGAGAGTGATAGTTTCCGATAGGGGTAGTGCTTTTAAATCTCAATTATTTAAAGATTTCCTGGCTGAAAATGATATTTCACAGATTTTGATCGCAACAGGTGCTCCGTGGGCAAATGGCCAAATTGAAAGGTCAAATAGAACATTAACTCCTCGGTTGGCAAAAATGGCCAATGAAAAAAACATCAGTTGGGACAAATTATTAGAAGACGTCGAATTTTGTTTTAATAACACGGTTAATCGATCTACTGGACAAACTCCAGCCAGATTATTGTTTGGGAGGGATCAAGTAGGGAAAATCCAGGATCACGTGCGATTATTTTTGGAGCAGGAACTAGAGAGGGAGATTGGATCTTTGGATAAAATACGAGAAAAAGCCAGTGAAAAGATAATACAATCACAAGAGAAAAATCAAGATTATTATGACAAGAAACACAAACCTGCCCGTATTTATAAAGAGGGTGAATATGTAATGATCGCAAATGTGGATGCAACAGTAGGGGTTAGTAAAAAATTAATTCCCAAGTACCGTGGACCTTATGTTATTCAGAAAGTTTTGCCTAATGACAGGTATGTTGTCGCAGATATTATCGGATTTCAGTTTACTCAAATCCCTTATGATGGTGTTATTGATGCTTCAAGGTTGAAATCATACCCTAGCATATGATGACAAGATTTGTTGTACATTAGTTGTATTTGTTAGTAAGTTCATTTTTTTAGAATAGCTTTTGTTTATATATAGTAAAATAAATGTTTAGTTTTCTAAATTCTTGTAATGGCCGGGGGCGGCCATAATGTCAGGAAGGCCAAGTTGTAGGCCACTTATTTTAAAAGTTTAAAATTATGCCGCCTTCTGCGTTTATTTTGTTATAAAGTAATTCCGATAAATAATTTGTAACTAGAAAGTTGGCGAAGAAAAAAAATAGGTTTTGACACTGTTGTTGAAAAAAAAGCTATTGTATTGTTTTGAAGCGTAAAAGAAGATTTTTTTTTAGAAGAGAGATTTCTTTGAAAGTTGAGATAATAAAACATCATTGGAATATAATCAGAAGACGTTTTATCTTTCTTTTTATTTATTTTGTGAGCCGCTCGACCTCCTACACACCCAACGTCAAACAAAAAAGTTACAACCAAAGACAATAAAAATGCAATTTCCTAATTTCCAATTTTTTTAATTTTCGACGAGACGGTTAAAGTTATCTCGAGTGGCATCAGGATAAGCAACTCTGCCGAATTGTACTTAGAAAATAATGTGGGATTGGGTGCAAGAAAAATTGCGATATAAAGTGCTTTATTTAAGTATTTTATTCATTTTTGCCGTATGCAAATTAAAATTCGTCATTTAAGTTTTGGCAATATATTTATGTATATTTAGATAATATTTTACATTTACAATAAAATTTACTTTGGAATGACACGTGCTTTCAGCGTGTATGAATAATATCGTAAGATTAATGCAATTAAAGGTCAGGTAAGTGACATATGATAGCGCACATCATGTTGGCGCTATTGCATGTTACATTCTGAAATCCGATCGAGCCACCGAATGGTGATACCGTATGTTACTTTTTCTACGATCCCCTAGGAAAGCGGCACGTTGCATACAGAATAGTAGGCCGGAAACTTGACAATTGCGTTACCTGTACAGTAAACTCAAACCTGTGCTGTAATTTTTGAAAATCGCACAGTTCATTCATATTTTGTAGTCAGCTTTGAAACTTTGACGTTTACTGAATAAATATCCTGTCGCGTCTATTTTTAAATCTAATAATTTTTTATCAGAAAAATCTCTTGAAAGGTGCGGCAGTTGCACATTTTAATGGCTACTCCGTAGAAGATCTAAATATTTTATATAGGTACGAACTGGTCATATTATGAATCGGCGAACAAGAGAACAAATCAACGTGTCATTCATGGGCTGGTCGGAATTATAATATTATGCTCATATAGTTCTTTTCAGATATCTTGGCGTGTGTGTGCAGTAATCTGCGCATTACGTTCATATGTCTTTCTCCCTTTTGTAAAATGGATTTGTTGAATTTTAATTGCTGCCGTAAGATGACTTGAGAATATTATCACGTTTCCGTATTTGATCTCGCTCTTTCTTACTACGGTTGTGTGAAACAAAATGGTTTCAGTATTAATATGCTTATTTTCCAATATCCAGTGGTCACCAAGGAATTTATTAAAAATTATTGTCTTTCAAGTATAACTGTCAGTTTGATTGTCAGGTGTAAAGATGCCTGGAAATGTTTTTACGAAACAGTGTTGAGAAGTTTTACGAAATATTTTTGAATACTTTACTCGAGAGAAGGAAAATAATGGTCCCCTATTAATTGCCTTTAACTTGTGACCAGGAGCGATTGGCCGATGCATTAAAAGTAAGTCTACACAGCGTGTTGCGCTTAGTTGGAGAGGAAAAACGAGATTTGTCTGCTGCAACGCCCGGAAAAAGGCACAGCAAATCAAAATTAAAAAGTGAAGATGTAACTGACGCATTAAAACCGAAGTAAGGAATGCTATTTATTCCATGAAAGAAAAGAAATAACATTACATTAAAAATTTTAACAAATTAAAAACAAAACAAATAGTGGATATTTCTGACCCAAGTTTGTGACGTTTATAACCAATGGCAGATTTAAGTACAAACTAGAAAATAACCGGTGTCTTTTGTGTGAACGGGCTAATGTTGTGGGTAAAATAATACATTTCTTGAGGGAAAACGTCAAAATGCTCATTGCCGTGTGCCGTGTCCAGAGTCGCGGCGCACACGCTTGTCGCGGTTCCTAGCAACAGCAAAATTTTGGAAACTACTGAACTGTTGGCGGTTGCTTGGATAATCGGATATGGTGGCGCAAACGCCAACAAATCTGAAAAATACTATAGTAAGTTAGTAGGCTACTTGGAAATTTTGACATCGGTTAATATCGACAACAAATCTTTAAATAAAGTTACTGTTTTATGAATAAATTATTTGTCTTCTTAAGGGGTCGTAGGAAAAATAGTGTACATAACTCGATGAAAAGTGTATTTCCTATAAACTCGCGTGATTTTCTGCACTCGGCTACGCCTCGTGCATAAAATTTCACGCTCGTATGAAATTTGTCACTTTCAATGCTCATTACGTAAACTATATGCGGCCGGCATCTGCCATCTGGATTTGCACGTGGCAACTCAAACAGCAGTAATTGCCAGTAACTATTGCAAACTAAGCCCAACATTTTTAACATTTTTGTTCTTTGTGGAATATGACTTATGAAAAGCAAATTGAATTATCATTATATACCGTTGAAAGCGGAAAACCCACATAGGTATCTACATACCTTTTATTATTGAAAATTTAAAAGCTGGCAAGATACAACTTTGTACTAAAGATGAAACCTTAAAAGTTGTTATACTTACCTCAAAATCATATTGTCGCCTGTAAAAGAAGATCAAATACATGAAAAAATCGTGCAGTGGTTGGAACAGTTTAGTATATAAAGACAACGACTTAAATTTTATAAATAAAAACAGGTATATCTGAAACTTGATTTTCCTCTTGACTACCTGTCCTTCTTAAGAATTCCAACAATGAATACTTCGAAATGATTCTAATTTATGGGGAGTGCAACCGCAATGCCGCCCCCATTCAAGGAGGTGCGCGAGTTATGGGACACACTGTATAGTTATAATTTCGATGAAGTGCCTCGCTATTGAGAAAGTTAGACATTGATCAATGGCCATGTTGAAAAAATCTGTTTACTCCCGATTCCAAAACAAAAGTACATATTTTCATATTCCAAAAAATTATTTTACCTGAATATAATGCCCATTGTTTATATCTTTCTGTATCTTTCCACGGGAGATTGAACAGTTTTAAACCTGGGTTTTTATATTTACTTTTACGGCAGTTGAAATAACTGCACAAATTACCAGCATCGGACATTTTCACAATGGCAATCACCCAATCACCCAATCAAAAATCACAACTGAATGTAGCTCTGTAAAATACATTGACAGACTTGTAATCGTAAGTCGCATCTTAGATGATGCAATATTGGGGTTAGAATCTGCATGTGGTTACAATTTTTTAGATAAACATGTTTAGCTTTATTTCTGTTTAACTTACGACGTTTAAAAAGGGGCAGTATAACAAATTTTCATGAAAACATCTAAAAATTCTTCAAAAATATCAAAAAGTAAAAATAAAAACCGCAGACCGGTACGACGTTTCTTTTTGAATAGCGAGGCAACAAAGTTACTCATCGACGGCGTGTGACGTCATACCGACATCTCGTAACCAGCAGTTGCCGCCCTGCCATAAGAATACACGCGTGCTGCAGCATTATTAGCTTTCATTTGCGTTCGGTTTTCAATTGTATTTTTGCGGTGATCGCAATTTGTACAAAAATGCCTAACTGTTGTGTTTTCGGCTGCAATAATAGTTTGAAAAATTCCAACGGACGATGCATAATTTCCCAAGAGAAGAAAAGGAGCCGCAGCGATATAAAGCCTGGAAAAATCGGATAAACAGGGATAATCACAATCATGTAGTTTGCAGTGCACATTTTAATGAGGGAATTTGAAACGAAACCTAAAAGGCCCCACACACTATGCAATTTGTTGTACGACAAGTTGTACTACTACAGATTGGACATACAATCGGTGCAACAAGTTGCTTAGTATTTTGCCCACATATTGTTGAATGACAACGCCACAGACTATGCAATTATCGTTTCGACAGACGAATCTACTTGGGTTGTACAACTTGTACAACAAGTTGCATAGTGTGTGGGCCGTTTTAGATTAATTAAGTAAGGAAAAAATAAAACATTGTTCTAACTATATAAAAATAAAATGCACCAATGATTGTGGTCAAATATCATTCTCATCATAATATTCTCTAAATCCGGTGTAATCTTCGTTTATTTCTGGGTACTTTTGTCGAATTGAATTTACCACGCATGGTGGAATTACAATTCTATTATGACGTCCAGTTGATGTCCAACTGTTAATCCAAGATATAAAATTCCTGCAAGCCAGGTGACGCCACAATCTGTTAGGCTCCTCCAAATACCTTTTCAAGGAATAAAAAAATACATGAAGGTGCATTTCAAAATACTGGAACATAATACCTTTGCTTTTCTTCATGTGAAATACACCTTAAAATAATATTATGACGCAACATATTTAAAGAGTCCAAACTTAAAACTACGCTTTCAAATGCATCGTGATATAAAATATATGCGTCTTCATTTCTCACTACATCTACTTGTGTGTTCTCAACACAACGCAAACATTCTTTTGGTGTTGGCATTGCCACACAATTTCCACACCTACACCAAAATGTGTCATTTACTCTTGCAAAGGTTTCGTCGTTACGCAGATTGTCATGCTTCTTCTTCAACTCACTTAATTCGTTTTTGCTGTACCTTGGTTCAAAACCGAACGCCATCGGGATTGAAAGATAACTTAAATCTGCAAAATTTAATGGAATCGAAACTCCCACGTCGAAAATCACAGAACTCAGACGCGACGTGATAAGAAATTAGCGCACTCCTCAGACTCGGCGAGTCGGCGGCATGTCGGTATGACGTCATGGTCAACGGCCTTCACAATTCGGTCAATAATATTGCAAGAACTACTAATCGCAGGAAACTGCGGTTTGCAGATTTGTTCTTAGTTTTCTTGTATATTTTTTTTGCTCTGTAGTATACTACCCCGATGGAGTGCAAAAGATGAATATGAGTCTTGCAAATTCTTCAGAACTACATACCTATATTTGCCTCTAGTGACATCTCAGAAATTTGTCTAAACTAAAGCAGCGTTGACACTAGTAGTGGGCCACGGTCGTGGATCACTTTTAAATTGATTCGTATCTCACGCCCATATACATTCGTGTCGTGAAAAGGTTTACACTGTGCGTTCATGTTCAGTAGTAAAAATGGCTTCGCACGTGCAAGAAGGATGTTTAGTGATGTGCCAATTGTTAGCAAGTGAACTGCTGCAAGATCACAAAGTAGTGAAACAGCAAAAAATAATTTCAAAAAGAAGAAGATGGTGGACACGAGAGTGGATTTTGCGAAGAAACAGTAGTGGAGCTTCAACGTTTATAGAAAACGAGCTGTTTGCAAAATATCCAGAAGATTTTCGAAATTTATTACGTATGTCGGAAGATCATTTCACTTTTCTTCTACAACGTATCTCACCTCGTATTCAAAAATCTGATACTTGTATGAGAGAAGCCATAACCGCAAAAACAAAACTGGAAATAGCACTTCGGTATTTGGGCACAGGCGATTCTTTTAAAACTCTGGAATATTCTTTTAGGGTGCCAAAATCGCCAATTAGTAAATTTCTACCGGAGGTTCTACAGAGCATATATGACTGCCTGCAAGAATTTATAGAGGTAAGTTCAAATTTAATTAATAGCCATGTTTTTATAATAACTCCGTTCATTTAATGTGTGAAAGTATTTATAATAATTCCGTTAGGCTATAGTCGTCTTCTGACAGTTCATGAAGTAATTGTGAATAATCCGAGCTGTCTCCAGTACTTGCATATGTCGAAGGGGGTGGTTGTGCAGAATTCATTTGAGCCTTCATCACAGACGACATTATTGCATGTTGTAGCTGGAAGCATTTTGCTGCTGGAATTGTTCGCAACGCCGATACAATATATCTACCTAAGTGATCTAGTTGGTCTTCTCTAGTAGCTAGGTTTCTTTCAGCTCTTTGAGAGATATCGTCAAGTTTTTGTAATGCTTCGTCGATTTGAATTCTTTTATTTGGCACGCCTGAAAATGACCCATGGGGTATATCTTCAGCTGGCCGCTTTTTCTTTTTTTCCGAATGCTGTTGACGACCTTGCGGTTCTCTTTGTGTAATATTTTGACTGTTCGTGGTCGAAGTTCCAGGTTGTGGTTCATCGCCACCATGAAGTTGAAATTCTGAGTTTTCCTGTAGCTCCTGATTGTCTGTTATCTTTTTCTCTTGCTGCTCCTGCTGTAATAAACATTCCAAATACGAAAATAATTTTTCCAACTTTATAAAATGATTTTAATTTTTATTCATTTAGGTTCCTGGGACAACAGACCAGTGGGAAGAAATAGAAAACGGATTCAAGACCAGATGGAACTTTTGCAGGTTGCATAGGAGCGATAGATGGTAAACATGTGGTCATGAAAGCTCCACCAAACAGTGGATCGGATTATTTTAATTACAAGAAAGATCATAGTATTATTTTACTGGCATTGGTGGATCACGACTATTGTTTCACATATATAGATGTTGGGGCTAAGGGTAGAGCTTCCGATAGTGGAGTGTTCCAGAACAGTTCTTTATTAAACGGTATTGAGAAAAATCTACTGAATCTGCCCCAAGATGCATTGATAGTTGGAGATGATGCTTTCCCTTTAAAAACATACCTTCTAAAGCCCTATAGTAAAAGGAATTTAACACGCAAAGAAAAAATTTTTAATTACAGGCTTTCGAGGGCGCGACGAATATCCGAAAATGCTTTCGGAATTTTGGTAAGCAAATTTCGTATATTTGAAAGACCACTTGCATTAGTTCCGGAAAAGATTGACAAGGTAGTACTCGCTTGTTGTGCCTTACACAATTGGTTGCGAAAGACGGGCACTGCATATGTACCATTCGGCCTATTAGATTATGAAGACGAAAATCATACAATAATATCGGGAACATGGAGAAATGCAAAAAGTGATGGTCTTACAGATGTTCGTGCTTTATCAAACGTTAAAAACCCTACCAGAGCTGCATCAGAAAAAAGAGATAAATACTGTACATATTTTAACGAAGAAGGAGCTGTTCCATGGCAATGGCGGATGATTCCGGAATAAAATAAATTGTATCAACAATATTATCTAATAATGTTTTCTTATAATTACACGAGTTGTTCCGTAGATAATCAAAAATATTTATTTACCAAATTTGAATGAGTATTTCTTCCTTTCACATGCGGTTTTAAAAACCTGTCCATAGTGGAAAACCAAGCAACTTTTGGACTGTAGACATCGTCTGTGGAACAACCTGATTTTGTACTCTGTTTAATTTTCTTTAACTCCTGTAAGTAAGCACTTCGCAAATTTTTAAATTTTTGGACTACATGTATTGAAGTGAAATCTTGGAGATTTAAGACATCAGCTATCCTTTTCACAGCCGCTTCCCGTACATCCTTCTTTTTATAGTCTGGATTTGTTGGATCCCACAACACAGGTTCATTTTCATACAGTTCTAAAAATCGAACACTATCCCGATCCGTCATTTTTAAAATAGATGCAGTCGAAGTAGCCATTTTATCAAATGCGATCCAGATGCAGCTCCACTTGCAAGCTCTTTTCTACGACTGAGCGACTGACCGGAGCGTGAAATATTTAACATGTCAAATATGAATCGTGTCGTGACGTGCGTCGATCGTGGTACAATCGTGGTTAACGAATTAGACGTTTACATTAGGCGTGTCTCACGAAAGCGTGATCCACAACCGTGGCTTACTACTAATGTCAACCCACCTTAACGTTTAAAAACCAATCCATTGGTAAGGCGTCTTTAGTTATTCAGTCTACGATGTAACCCAGAATGAACATACAATAGAAAAAACAGTGGTAAATCAAAACAACTAATAAAGAGTATAATAATATTAAGAGTCCGGCAAACCCCTTTAAAATGAACCCGAAAACTGACTTCGTAGTGCTATGCTCATTTCTAAACGGTGAAAATTGAAGTGTTGAATTTTTGACAGTTTATAAACGAAACTTTATTTTATGTTTTCATTGAAAGGAAATTAAAAAATTTTATCTTAGAAAGTGTCAGTTCACTCATGAAATTGACCAACTTCACGCGTGCATAGCGCCAAGAGATTTACAGTTTTCGAAAAATTGTTTCAATGGTGACATAAAGTAAACCTTCTTCTACCATAATCAGGCTTTCGTGTTGCTAAATTTACTAGGATGAAGATGTAATCATGGTAGAGCGAGAGCGCTGCAAACGCAAAATATGGCTTGGTATGTGCTGCCGCCTCGTAGCGACTGAGCGTAAACTCAGAGCGCCGTTGTCTCATTTACTAGGTACCGAACGCGCGGGCTTTGAATGTGCGTTGTTCCTGTGTCCATAAACGTGTTTAGCGCGACGGTGTTGCAACACAGCTGATAGTTTGCTCCGATTTCTAACGGATTCCTCACCGACCCGATGCCCCGCAGGTGTAACTTTTGATCTGCTTTGCCGGACTCTTAAATAACTAAATAACCTGTGGGAAATGTAGGCACCCGGTACTAGCGTTGCTACAAAAATAATAAATCCTCATATTAGTTCCCCGCTTAGATTTCTTTGTGTTAAGCCATTTTGAGCCGTCTAAAACTATGTACGTACGTCAAACTACCAAACAAAAAAATATTGTTTTTATTGCAAATATAGGTAATTTGCCCGAGGCTAATGCGGGGTTTTACAAATTTAGTTAATAATAATAATAATAAATTTATTGACACCATTATTACTAAAACAAAAATAATCTCAAAAATTGCACTGGTGTCAAATGGCATATATGCCATTGGTCAGCTGTTTCAAAGAGGGCGCATGCGGGAGATTCTTTCGATACATTTCTCTCTGCCTCATATTAATTTCGTATAGAGCTATCTTCCTTCATGGAAACTAGACTTTCTTCCATTTTAACAGCTGGGACATCGTACGTTGTAACGTATACGTTAAAAGTGTGATACCGCATACCTGGTTTTAGACCTTGCCTTATCTGTCATGTTATTTCCAAAGGTAAAAATTATATAACGTGCAAGTGTTAAATATAACGTATGTGATTGATACAGCATAGGGCTGAATATGTCGGTATATAATCTATTACTGAATGGGAAAAACTGGGGACAAGAGAATAACTGGGTGTCAATAGTTGTTCTTCGGACAGGTGATGGTGATACCGGCGGTCCCATATTCGGCACTTTATTGGTCCCCTTTAATAAAACTGTTTGAATTCGACACTATGGCTCAATATCATAAAATTTGGACGTGTCAAATTCGACACTTTATTGATGCCAGGATTCGTACATGAATGCAAACCAAACTAAGAAGTTAGGAATAATTTGAATATACGGAATCGGACGGAAAACAACGCACAGTAACAGCAGTGGTCAGGTCATTATCAAATGTGATCTGGCTGCACCATTAGAGGGTGCAGTGCAAAATTCAAGATTCATTATCATTACAGATCAAGTTGCAAAATTATTAGGGGTCATTTTGGTGCCGAATTCCGATACGCCCGGTGATATACCCAACTATATGCCTGCTCTTCTGAATTGACTTCTATAAGTATAAGTAGAGAATTTAAAATTTTTTCTTCCACTTCTGATTTTCAAATGATGTTTTAGATGAATGTGACTAGTGACTTACGTATTACCTATGTCACTTTGTAACGTGCATCACATCACTCATCGCCTAAAGTGTATTTGCCCTGTATATTTATATTATTATTAATTACTGCATTTTGTCTAACAACCGTCAAATTGTACGTTCATTACTTGTGCGTTTCCTAACACATAATAAGGTTCATTATTCAATGGGCTGTGTCCAATAAAAAATTTCTATTGTGGCACCTCGAGGTTACTCTGGCGTGGAAAACGTCAAATTTATGTTTACTTTGTCAGAAAATTTCAGAAAATCGTATATTATATCTAGTACAAATTGCAATGGCGATATTTGTTCAAAGGTTACCTACTTGTTTTGCACTTGTTTTAGACTACTTTTCAAGTGCATTTTTCCGTTGTGGAGTGTCATTGAATAAAGCATTATTATTATTATTATTATTTGCAGACATTTAAAGTGTGATCTACGTCACAACTGTAGGTATAATATTACTTGCAACAATATGCAAACATTAGGTGGAAAACAAAATTTCATCAGAAAAATCAAGACAGCCGACGCTCCATAAAGTGAATAAGCTGCTAGAGTAAATCGAAATAAGGTTATAGCAAGTTGCTAGAACGCGATAAGGGCACTATTGTTATGGACTCGTTTATGTAACAACCCCGTGTTATTTTTCAATTTATAGCCTGTAAAATGGAAAGGAAAGTGACAATATGCGTTTTTGCTATCGCCCCCATACACAGCCATCATCTTGAAAGTTTTCAATCTCGAGAAACTACTCTGCTATATTGCTCCTAAAACTCTTCAAATAATTAACTTCACTCCTTTTAGGGGCTTCTACCAGCGGAAATGGCTCTAGGTAAACAAGTTATTCGTTTTTTTGAACGATGGTAAAAGTTCTGGGTAGAGTGAATTCATCAAGCGAAATGTACTGGAATGTGTGTAGCTCTATCCTGAAGGTTCTTATTAAAACGTGCTCCTATAAAGCAGTCCCCAGAAGTGTTTGTTCATTTACTAATGGAGATACTTCAACTGCAGAAATTAATCGAAACGGTTGTTTACTTTAATTGTAGCACATTTATGTTTCAGACAATGTAATAGAACGTACTGCCGGTAACCACAGAGTATAACTTTGGTGGATAATTGGTACATTCTAACTATACTTTCCAGTGGCGTAAAGTACACCCCGCACGGCGGGGGGTCCCAGCAATCTGAGGGGCCCATCAAGCGCCCAATCGTCGAAACAAAAACACATAAGTAATTGACATGTAAAAAAATAATAAGGTACTTAATTAAATTAGAATCCACAAAATTGCCAGCTGTATTTTGATACAATGATCATTCTTTGAAATAAGCAGTAATATGGCTGTGCCGAAACCATCATTTTAATTTGGGAATCAAGTGACCCAAACTTGATTTGTGGGGGTCTTGCAGTTTTGCGTTACGCCACTGATACTTTCATACTTATGACTTGATCTGAGTAAGATTCATGAGATTTGTATAGATAAATTATACAGATCTTTCGCTAGAATCGAATGGTACGAATTCATACCGAAGAAAACATTCGTATTTACGTTATTGTAGGTCACTATCGATTTTCGCTGCAGAGTACGTACGATACGACTATACAATGCATTTGATTAACATTGCATCACAGGGATTTACATAGTAAAAATCTGATCTCGTTTTAATGGTTTTTCTACTGCAAATTTCAAAACTATTTTTGGTACACTTTTAATTCATATCCTTTTTTAGACGCCCTATAATTTTTCAAATGTAAAAAAAAAGTTTCTAAACAGAAAGGAAAATAAATAGATGATTTTAAAATTTATTAACATTGAAAATGTTTAACGAATTGGAAGTGTGACGGTATACGGGGGTCCCAGACCCAGTAACGATTTCTGAGACGCCTGGAAATATCGCAGTTTTTTCGAATTTTTGAAAGTTCTACGTATGGCAGGTCAATGCTTTTGGTGCCATTTTGAAGGTCTCGTCCAATGCGAACTTCGGGGAGAGGGGTAGAAAATGTACGGTTCGAGGGTGCGAAAATACGGGGGTTAAAACGGTTTTTTGGACACGGAAGCGTTCGGTGCTGTTACATCGCATACTTTATGAAACATCCAGCTTTGATTTTGGGCCAGTTGGGAAGAGGATGAAAAAGCCAACATCGTCTGGGTTGGTTTTTGGGATATGCGGTGCACGGGGGCGAGATTATGGGGGGGTGTAAATTTGAGGTACGTTTTTAGCAAACTTTAAAGGTTCGATATTATTATATCACATACTTATTTCTGTAACATCCAAATTTAATTTTGGGCTAGTTGGAAAAAGGACGAACTAGAGCACATCGATGGGTTGGATTTTGGGGTCTGTGATGCACGGGGTGTAAAGTTGAGCTACGTTTTAAACAAATTTTAAGCGTTTGGTGCTGTTACATCGCATACGTTTGTAAATAATAATACAAAATAAACGAGGCCTAGTGCAGAAATTACGCGAGTGTATGAAATATACGTTCCATAGAGTTGTGACAGGGATGTGCATTGTCACCTCTAGTTTCAACTTATATATCGAAGATGCGGTTAATATTGTTGGTGACAGAACAGCCTCAGGGATTAATGTACATGGTCAAAATATTAACATGCTCAGATTTGCGGACGATATAGTAGTGTTAGCATCTAGCAAAGAAGAATTTGAATGAAATGGAAGCAGTTTTGAAAATCAATAAAAAGAAAACCAAAATTTTGGTATGTAGAGAATGTGAAAATAGAACTGAAACTGAAACAAAAATAGGAAATGAGAAGATAGAGGAAGTTGTGAATTTCTGCTATTAGGAAGTCAAATAACTCGAGATGGTAGGAGCAGTAAAGATATAAAACAAAGAATAGCGCAGGGTCGAGTTGCAACAACTGTTATGGTCGGGAACGGTTAACGTAGAAACTCTGAAGAGACTCTTAGACGTATGTATGGAGTACGGCATTATACGGGTGCGAAACTTGGACAATAGGAGAAGCGGATCGAAAAAGAGTAGAAGCATTTGAAATGTGGTGCTACAGACGCATGATGAAGATATCGTGGATAGATAAGGTTAGCAATAGGGAGGTATTAGAAAGAGTTGGGGAAAAGCGAAAGGTATGGAAGGCAATAAAGTATAGAAAAGATAGGATGGTAGGACAACTTCTAAGAGACGAAGGAATAGTTCGCGACATACTAGAGTCAGGTATAGGAATAAAAAGAGGTAGGGGTAAGCCTAGATTAGACTACTTCTCTCAAATAGTTAGGGATGTAGGATGTTCAACTTTTACTTTACTTTCTGAAACTGGTTGACTGAACATTTAGTTATAATTTATGGATTTTTTTATTGGATATTAAATAAAAAGAGCTTTTTTACCGAATTATTTTTGCACAAATGAAGGGGTGTTTCATATAAAAAATTACTATATCAAAATACCACCAGGAACCACCGTCGTCATGAGTCAATTTAAAAAAAGGGACTTGTTCCTGAAAATTGCTTTTGAGATTTTAAAATTTAAAATCTAGGTCAAAACATTTTTATTCCATATTTTTGTCTGTCTTATCTAATATGATTCACTGTTGTCCTTAGGCTAGGTTAGCCCGGCTTCCGAAGAGGTTATTTTTTTCTTGCGTTTTTACAATAACTCTTTTTACGAAAAATGTGTGTGGTCTGTATCAAAAATGCGTTCCGTCAATGTGCATTTTAATTACTTGTATGAGCAAAGATCGCGCTACCCATAATGGAATTTAAGTGCATATTTTCATTCAGCAATGACTTTAACTGGTAGACACAAACAATCACGGACATACATAAGTAATCGTAAATTTAAAATTTAAATTAGTTCTAATAGTAAAATTTTTTGTACCATTCAAGTCTTCATAATGTGGAATTAATATTAAACAAATAAAAATGTTGCGGGAGTGAACATTATTTCGCGGTTAATCACTATAGATTATTATTTGTTTCAATAAAAATGAATTTGACAAGTTAATCCTGAGACGTCTGTCGAGTTCAACCCTATATAACCGTTATAAATTGGCGACCCCGATTCTGGGTGGCATCTGTCACCCTGAGCTCTAAAATCCCACATTTCGACGACTTACACATCCACTCTTTCCTATTCTGAGCTAACCTACGAAGTTCCCAAAAAGTAAGTCGTCCTACATTTCGGATTGTTTACGAACAGTACTCTAGTCCGGATGTTCCTCTAACTTCCATTATAGCACGGTATGTAAAAAATTGTACATATACAGAGTGATTCATAACTGATAGAAGTGATCAAAATCAGAAGAAAAGTTTCATCTATGTCTTAAAATTACAAAGTACTAACAAAGATATTTTTAAAAAGATTGATCATTTCTAATATCATCGAAATCAAAATAAAAGATATAGAATTATAATTTTGGGGGCGATTGTCCTCTGTAGTCTGTAGTCCTGTGTTGTTCTTAACATTTCTGCATTTTTACTGGGACTTGAAGCTTTTCTACAAAAATGATAAGGAAGATCCTTATTATTCGAATACCACAGCCTTAAACCAGCTTAGTCGCGGATCTCACCGATTAGGTTGGAATTTCTGGATTTTGCGTTTAGTGACTTATAGTCTAGTTTTGTGCAACTTGTCCCTCGAAATTTACTAATTAAAAAATAGAGGTAAAGTATTAACCTGTTTTTCTCCGGAAAATTTACCAATTAAAAATAGAAGTAATTACCCCGTTTTTCTCCGGACATAGAATTTTTATGGATAATAAGGAGCAATCTAATCAACACGTGAAAACGAATACGTGCTTCGTTCATTCATTTGTTGCTTTACTTGATTTAATGACGTTGCTTTATGATGTTTGCTGAAACTGAGGGTGGGCTATTCTCTGAGGCCATTCGTTTTGATGTCCTGTAAAACAAATCACAAATCTGGCTTCTGGGCGAGAGTATTTTACAGCATGCTATAACAAAGAAATCAATCTAATACCCTCCCTCGGCACATAAAAGGTAACCCCGTTTGTTTAGTAAATTATTTCAATAAATTGCGCCGGAAGTTGACAGTCGCTAACGAAACGTAAATTAAGATTGGAAAGCTGGGAAATGGGGCTTTTCTAAATTTTGAAACTATTGAACATGATAAATAATAATTAACTTCGGGTTCCTCACAGTTTTTTGGAATAAGCGAAACGAAGGGGTCTTGTTTCAAATAACAACTTTAATAAACTATTTGCACACAACTCTACAACCCTTACGATTGTTTTAAAGGACTATAATAGATCCCACTTTGCACCACCGCACCAGCGGATATTCAAGTCAACAGTGCTTTCAACTTACACTTGAAAAAAATCACTAAATGTAAGCCTAAACAATGGTAGTTAAGTTTTTTCGATTAATTATCGGATATTATAATGTTCAAAAATTATAGCATTGACAAATGTTTCAGATGAAAAAACTTGCGTATTTTTTTCATTCACTGCAAATTATTAGAAGACAAGTATAAGAGGTATTGATATTTCCTTATTTGATGCGGATTTCCAAGCACAAAAGAGCAAATTCCGTACCTACAGAGACTATGAAATTTCACTAAAAACAATTAAAGCAATGCTATGTTATAAAATTTAAATGAGAATATTTTGGCCAAAAGTGTGAATCTTGAAACTGGAGTGTCAAGAAACCATAAAATACCTGCATTTAACACTTGAGTACCCAGGCGACTTGGGACAGTAGAAGTAGTGTCGAGGTAGTGTTTGAATTATTGCAGTACAGTAATAACGTGTCAAGTGTCACGGAAAAGTTTAATATAAATAATAAATTTTTGAATCTTTTCTTAGGTTCCATTCATTTGTCAAGTATAAAATTGGAGAGCAAGCAATGATAATTATAAAGCAAGAATAAACAATCTTTTTTATTTTAAAGACCTCCTTTTTGAACAAGTCGAATAGACGCCACATGGGCATTTAGTCTTCAAAGTTTAGGTAGCGTGGATAGGTAAGGCTTCAGTAAGCAGACTTATACCATACTTAATTCACTTCACGTTCATAAGCAACTAATCGTATAAAAGATTCTGGAAAATGCATCCCCAAATACGCAACAATTGAATCAAAGCAACCAAGAATATCGAAGTATCGCATTTTGAAAATGGCGTGGTTTCATGAATCCTGTGATTACCATGAATATAGCTCAGAGGTACATTACTATGAATCCGAAGAAGTCCTAAGAAGTTTTCTGTTCAAAAATCTGCTAGCCGACCATCTGAGTAAGAGTACAACAGTAAGACATCTTGGTTAACGCAATTGCACAGAAGTCACACTGGAATGATTAAAATTCGACATCTTGGATTCGACTTGAACATTCCAATTAATCACCAGCTCTAGTTCCATACGATTATCACCATAGAAAACACTGTTGTGTTATCACCTTTTCCCTCAAATGAAGAAGATTTCTCGATGAAGTAAAGTTTCCACTAACAAAGACGGAAAAGTAGATATGGGAAGCAGAACAGAACTATAAGAAAAACACTCTTTTTCACAAGGTTTATAGGAGTTGCGGAATCGCAGGAATAAGTACCTATATAAGATGGCAATAATTGTCTAATAGAATATTTTAATTTACAAATAGTTCAATAGTTCGTTCCTTTGTCATACATACAAAAAATATTAAATGTGTGGTAGTAAATATATAAATGCCCTGGGGCCTGTTTCATAAAACTTAAAACGCTAGTAATACAAGTTACAAACTTGTATTACTAGTAAATTTCACTAACATTGGTTTCAAAAATCGCTGGTCAGGTTTTATTAGTTACAAGTTATTAACTTACATTTTTACAAACATAATAATTAAATTTATTAGTATCTTGTTTCATAAAATCTCCGAGCTAGTAGAAAATTGCTAAAAATACTGACTACAAGCTACAAAGCTTCATAGTGTTGTAGGGTATCTTTTGCTAGTTCTATTATAAATAAAGTGAGTATGTAGTTCCAAAAATCTAAGTTCTTATACTTTTATTTTTGTACGTAGGTACATAAAATACCTATGTATATGACTGATAGTAGCAATAATGACAGTGAATCTGAAGATGAGGTTTTTGTAAGACATCAAAAAAACTTTAAGGTGAGAACCAACTACGAAATTCAGCATGTTTATAAATTCAATGAAAGGTTTCGACTACGTGCGGAACAATTGGAGTTTCTAGTGACTAACATTGGGCATCTTCTAAACCATAGGACTGCAAGAAATTAGTAATTTCTCCAATACAGCAGATTCAGACAGCTCTTCATTGGTTCGGCACAGGTGCTCAATATCATGCAGTTGGCGATATGCATTGTATCTCAAAAGCAACAGCACAATGAGCAGTACACAATGTGGTAAACGCTGCGACAATTTGTTCATTTTCCTCAAAATATGGGTCGCGCTATTCATCAATTTCACAACATAGCTGGAGTGCCAATGGTAATAGGAACTTTGGATGGAACTTTAATGGACATTGACGCTCCTGTAGACGACGAAGCGTCTTACGTTGACC
Organism: Xestobium rufovillosum; assembly: GCA_963966045.1. Lineage (NCBI taxonomy): Eukaryota > Metazoa > Arthropoda > Insecta > Coleoptera > Ptinidae > Xestobium > Xestobium rufovillosum. The sequence goes on along the minus strand of OZ014494.1, from coordinate 39,935,268 downwards.
GTCATGGAAACCACTCTATGAATGTAATGACAATTTGTGGGCCCAATTCGGAATTTTATTATGTTAATGCAAACTTCCTCGGAAGTGTGAATGATGGAAGGGTATTAAGAAGAAGTGAGTTTGCCAGAAGAATGGATCAAGGCTGGAGGCCTATTCCAAACGGTGTCATCATTGGCGACCGTGCTTATGGATTGAGCGAATGGCTCATACCCCCTGTCATAAGGAATCCGAATGATCCTGCACAAGTGGAAATTGTCAGAAGGCATAAGCAAACTCGCCGTGTTATTGAACAAGCTTTTAGAATTTTGAAAGAGAAATTTCCTTGTCTGAATCATCTTCGTCTTCAACCACATTTTGCTGCTTGTATAATAACTTGCTGTGTTGCTTTATGCAATATAACTCGTGATCTGGATGAAGAAGAAGAAGAATGGATTTTTGATGAAGGTGATAGTGATTCTGATCAAGAGCCAGATGAAGTAGATGGAGCAGGTGGAGACAATCGTCTACAAGCTATGATAAAAAATCACTTCAAATAAAAGCGTATTTGTGTTCCATTTAAGTCGCCCCAAAGAATGGCCAAAATTGATAAAGAAAAAAATGTATATGACATAACCTCAAACAACTAATAAAATATTTTACAAACTTGTAATTTATTTCCAAGTTTTACAAATATGTCAAAATAATTATGAACCGCATAAAGTTGCTACTTGTAACTAGTATGTTACAAGTTAGTAACATACTAGTTACAAGTAGCAACTTTATGCGGTTCATAAATTATTTTGACAATTTGTAAAACTTGGAAATAAATTACAAATTTGTAAAATATTTTATTAGTTGTTTGAGGTTATGTCATATACATTTTTTTCTTTATCAATTTTGGCCATTCTTTGGGGCGACTTAAATGGAACACAAATACGCTTTTATCTGAAGTGATTTATCATAGCTTGTAGACGATTGTCTCCACCTGCTCCATCTACTTCATCTGGCTCTTGATCAGAATCACTATCACCTTCATCAAAAAACCATTCTTCTTCTTCTTCATCCAGATCACGAGTTATATTGCATAAAGCAACACAGCAAGTTATTATACAAGCAGCAAAATGTGGTTGAAGACGAAGATGATTCAGACAAGGAAATTTCTCTTTCAAAATTCCAAAAGCTTGTTCAATAACACGGCAAGTTTGCTTATGCCTTCTGACAATTTCCACTTGTGCAGGATCATTCGGATTCCTTATGACAGGGGGTATGATCCATTCCCTCAATCCATAAGCACGGTCGCCAAGGATGACACCGTTTGGAAAAGGCCTCCAACCTTGATCCATTCTTCTGGCAAACTCACTTCTTCTTAATACCCTTGCATCATGCACACTTCCCGGGGATACAATACATATCACCAACTGCATGATATTGAGCACCTGTGCCGAACCAGTGAAGAGCTGTCTGAATCTGCTGTATTGGAGAAATTGCTAATTTCTTGCAGTCCTATGGTTTAGAAGATGCCCAATGTTAGTCACTACAAACTCCAATTGTTCTGCACGTAGTCGAAACCTTTCATTGAATTTATAAACATGCTGAATTTCGTAGGTGGTTCTAACCTCAAAATTTTTTTAATGTATTACAAAAACCTCATCTTCAGATTCACTGTCATTATTGCTACTATCAGTCATACACATATTTTAATTACCTACGTACAAAAATAAAAGTATAAGAACATAGATTTTTGTAACTACATAGGTACTCACTTTATTTATAATAGAACTAGCAAAAAAGACATTACAACACTATGAAGCTTTGTAGCTTTAGTCAGTATTTTTAGCAATTTTCTATTAGCTCTGAGATTTTGTGAAACAAGATACTAATAAATTTAATAAGTTTGTAACTTGTATTGCTAGCGTTTTAAGTTTTATGAAACGGGCCTCTGGTATCTTTAGTGTAGTGCTTTGGTTAAAGCCTTATCTCCATAAATTGGTTCGTTTGATCTACGATAGTAATGGGCTAAGTTATTACTGAAACTAAAGTAAACGTTATTGAATGTAGTCAGTAATAAGTAATCTCAACATCATAAAGTTTCCAGTCCGAAGACTGGTTGGACGCGTACCTCCATTTTTTCCTATCCTGAGCTAGCCTAGCAATTTTCCTAAAAGTTGAACATCCTACATCTCTTATTATTTGAGGGCAGTAGTCTAATCTGGGCCTACCCCTATCTCTTTTTATTCCTATCTCTGACTAGCATGTCGCAAACTAAGCCTACGTGCCTCAGAAGGTGTTCTACCATCCTGTATCCCTCCTATTCCTTACTTCGCTTTTCGTTTTTCTCAAACTCTTTCTAATACCTCTCTGTTGGTATCCTTATCTATCCACGGTATCTTCATCATACGAATATATCACCACATTTTAAATGCTCCTAATTTTTTCCTATCCGCTTCTCCTATCGTCCAAAGTCGCGCCCGTACAATGCCGTACTCCAACATACGTTTTTAAGAGCCTCTTCCGAGTTTCTACATTTATCATTCCCGACCATAATAGTTCTTGCTTTTTATTAAATGCAACTCGGCCCTGCGTTCTTTGTTTTATATCTCTAGAGCTCCTACCATCACGAGTTAAATAAGCAATCTATGTATCACTTATGGGTTTAATATAAAAATATTAATAATGAACAAAATAACAGCGTATGGAATTTTGAACCGAATGAGAGGTATCTTAACATTCAAACAAAACAGTTGAAGTTCTTTGTATTTCAATTCTCCGTAAATTTCCTCTATTCTGCAAAAATCGCAAAATGTGTAATAAATGCCAATTTTCTGTGTTTTTCAACACCAATCTTTTGTTCTCAAAGAATCAAATCTTTTAAAAAGAACAAAGTGATGATCAGTTCTCGTCTCGCTACCTGTGGATCTCGTCCGGAACTAAAAAAATATGTTAAGCTATTTCTCTATAAGGCTGACCGACTATTAATATAAGACGAGGGTACAGCATAATGTTACCCAACGCTTACAAGGTTGGCCGCGTAACCTACAATGAAAACAAGCTTTAAAGGACCTACGTAAATACCAACGTTTTCAAACAAAGCTTCCCTTCATTTCGTGACAGGTTTGCAACCCCTTCCATTCCTTGAATGGTTCATTATGAACTGTTCAGCACTGCATTATTATTAAACTAGTTAAGAAGTTATTAATCACCCTGTAATACGAGTTTTGTGACCCTACAATTGAGGACAAATTTGAACAGCTTTAGTGGTGATGATACTATCAGCTTAATATGCTAAATTTTTCGTCTGAACAGGCAAAATATTGAGATTGATGTTTTAAGTTTAGGAGCGAATGCAGATGAACAAAATTATGCCTTATTTCCTGCATCCCGCAGTACACGCGGGTTTATTTGCAACGTAGATTCAGGCGTGGATATTACTAACTGGTTTGTATTTAATAAAAAGTCTGCGTTACGAATAGTAAATAGTAAATGACAAATTCCAATGTCGGCTGATCATCTTAAATTTTATAAAAAGTTTGAACTAGGAATACTGAACACAAAATAATTATCATAATAAATTAATAGGACAAAAGTCAAGATAAAAATCATTCATTAAACTTTCTTCAAAATTCACGAAAAGTTATCTGCTTTTGGAATCTAATCTGTCAGAGATGGTAGTCCATAAATATAGTCTGCGAAGCAGTCCATGCACATAAATATGAGATAGGTATCCCAATAAAGAACGCTATTTGATTAAACCTCATAACGGACAAACGAAACAGTCCCTGCCGGTAGAACTAAAATGGAAACACTGAATTTTGATTTGATACACAGTAGGTACACACGAGCTTCCCTACAAAACTAGCGCCTAGACCCCGCCACTCAACAATTATTCCCGATTTTATAGTTATAAGTAAAAAAAAAGTAAAAAAGAAGAAATAATGGAAATCATCAGAAAGAGTAAAAATGGAAAAACGTCTGGAGAAGAAAACATAAATATGGAAATGATAAAATATGGAGGAGAAAAGTTGCAGGAAGAAATACACGATCTGATCAAAAAAGTATGAATTAACGAAAGAATGCCGGATGAATGGGACAATGGTACAATTATAGCAATTCATAAAAAGGGAGATAAAACGTTATGCAAGAATTACAGAGGTATAACACTGTTGAACAATGCGTATAAGATACTGTCAGGAGTAATTCAAAAAAGACTGTACACATACGCTAAGAACTTAATAGGAGAATATCAATGTGGCTTCGTACAGGGAAAGTCAACAGTGGACGCGATACATTCTGTCAAACAAATAGCAGAAAAAGCATATTATGAATACGACCTCAAAGTTGAAATGCTGTTTATAGACTTTAAGCAAGCTTTCGACTCAATAAAAAGAAATCAGCTGATGACAGTTCTGAAAGAGTTGAGCATACCGTGTAAACTTAGAGGACTAATACGAATGACATTCACGACAAACGCTACTGTACAGACTGAGCATGGAAAAACAAGAACTTTTCAAATCAATAGGGGTGTTAGACAGGGTGATGCGCTTTCTGCTACTCTTTTTCAATCTTGTATTGGAGTACGTCCTAAGAAGAGTAGACAAAAGAGGCACACTGAGAACAAGAGGAGGGCAGATCATTGCGTATGCCGATGATTTGGTTGTGATAAGGAAGCAAAGAAAAATAATGGAGGGAATCCTAGAAGAAATAGAAGTGGAAGGAAGAAGAATTGGATTGGAAATAAACATTGACAAGACAAAGATAATGAGAATCGGCAGTCAAAAAACAACAGAAAGAATACGAATCGGTAGATACGAGGTTGAAGAAGTGAACAAGTTCAAGTATCTTGGAGTTACAATTACAAACAATGGAGAAAAACAGGAAGAGATTCGGGAAAAAAATCCAGGCAGCAAATAGGGCTTACTATGCAAATAAAAAGATAATGTGTAGCAAATCCATAAACACAAGCACAAAGATTAAAATGTATAGAACTATAATAAGACCCATACTAACATACGCTGCAGAAACCATGCCGTTTACTCAGAGAGAGCAACAAATGTTAAGTGTAATGGAGAGAAAGATAATGAGGACAATATTGGGACCCGTAAAGGTTGGAGAAAATGAAATAAGAAGGAGAATGAATCATGAAATAACGGAAAAATTGGATGGAGTGGATATAGTAACAAACATCAAATCCATACGGTTAAGATGGTTGGGCATGTCTGGAGATCGGGAGCGGACAGCAAAATACGTTCGATAATGGAATGGCAACCGGGCAACAGAAGACGAAGAGGTAGACCAAAGAGTAGATGGTATGAAGAGGTCGAAGAGGATTTACGAAGGTTGGGAGTACGAAGATGGAAGGAAAAGGCAGAAAATAGAGGGGAGTGGAAAAAGATCACGGAAGACATGAAAGGATGAGTCACATACACACACTATGTAATAACGGGGACTAATCCACCCCAAAAATACTGGATTGTAAGGGCTTCAACTGATGCGGCGAAACTCCTTGAGGAGTGTAGTGCCATATATATATAAGTAAAAAAAACATTTTTAAGTTAAACGGTTTTATTGTTGACACACGCATTTTAAACATGTGTCTCGCACCAGACATACGCATTTTTTGCAAAAGAGATAATGTAAAAACGTGAGAGAAAAATTAACCTCCGCGGGAACCGATCTCACCCGGCTGGAACATACCAAACCATCAGTTCTATGCGATACCTCCCTACCTACCGCCGCTGCAATTTTTGCTAACGAATTACTTAAACGTATAACTATGATAACGTTTCGCGTGGTGAGCAGGAATAATTGTTGAGTAGCGGGGTGTAGGCGCTATTCCCTACAAAGCCTGTGCAGCAGTTATGTCACTAGCAGCGCAGGGTAGCGTAGGCTATGCGAGGTATCCGCATCCGTCTGACTGGATAGGTTAATGTAATTTTTTCGCATATAATAATAAGAATAATATCTCTACTCACTCCTACTAACCCTAAGGTTAGCCCCAGAAGCTATATAGCTTGTGCGGGACGGAGGAGGCCAGTGTTGCCAACTTGGTGAATTTTTCACCAAAACTAGAGAATTTCAGCACGCCAAAGAGAATTTTAAGATGAGTTTGAGGAGTGTCTCAAAGCTGGTGTATTTCTAATTTTGTTCAGAGAATTCTGGAGAATTTAAAAAATTGCCATGTTTGTGTGTTTTATATTTTAAATTCTTTGGTTAACTCTTTACTCATGTGTGACGTATTTGTATTTTGTCCATAACCGATGGTTGTCACTGGCTGGTAAGTATTTTGCTCTTTATACTTGGGCCGCCGAACAGACGGAGTGATCACTCTTCAAGAACGTGCTCTAGGCGGGACCACTACCAATTTAGGACAACCGAACCGCAGTGATGCGCTTTCTTTAGACCCAACGAAGTCGCATCACTCCAATTCGGTCGTCATAAATTACTATTGGCCCCGCTAGAGCACGTTCTTGCAGGGTGATCACTCCGTCTGTAACTCCGTCAATAACTCGTCAGTGCTTAGTTGGTAATGGTTTTGCTAGTTGTCAGTGACACTGACAACTTATTAGCAATACCTAACCTAATAAATTGGTAACTTATTGTTGTCGTTTTCGTTTTTTGACTGCATTCTGCATTGCACATAGCAAAAGTTGTTTTGTTGGGCTTGTGCATAATTATTGAAAAGTAGGTACCCACGTTTTGTTATTTATAATAACTCGATATTTAAAGAATATTTTGTTTAGTGCCTCCACAATACACGCAGAAATATAAAAGCGATTGGGAAAAGTTGTCGGATAGGTACCTATATCATTATATCTAAATGCTAAAGAGAATAACTTCTATTTTGTTCTAAAAATTTTTTTTTGTTCTTCTGTTAAATGTATATTGTTTGTTTTGTTTATTTCAATATATGTATAGTGTTATTATTTTTAATGTTTTTATTAAATTTTTGTTTATTCTGGCAAAAGTTGCTCTTAAACCATTCAAAACAAAAAACAAATCCCTTTCCAACAAAAAATGTCCAAATGTATTTTGGTGTATTTCGGTCTTGGTTTTGGAGAAATCTGGTGAATTTTCAGGTAACGTTTTGAGAATTCTGAATTTTTATAGTTGGCAACACTGGAGGAGGCGGCATATTACTATTGGCCGCAGGTGCGTCACAGGAACGACCTACAGTTGTTAGTACTCTACCCACCATTTAGTGCGAGAATGAGGAAAACCTGTAAAACCTCATTAGGTAAAGCTGGATAGACGATCCAAGGCGCGCCCTAGCCACAGCGCAGAAATGAGTCACCCATCCATAGCCAAACCGCGGGCACTGTTGCTGAGCATTAACGACTACTCACTCGCGCATGCCAGCAAGATCCCACGGCTCTTACGTTATTTATAGTACCTATTTTGAATACGCAGTCATTTAAATTAATGTAAAATAATATCATCATCATAAGGTTCTCAGTCCGAAGACTGGTTGGACGCGTACCTCCATTCTTTTCTATCCTGAGCTAACCTACGCATTTCCCTAAAAGTAGAACATCCTACATCCCTAACTATTTGAGAGCAGTAGTCTAATCTAGGCCTACCCCTACCTCTTTTTATTCCTATCTCTGACTCTAGTATGTCACGAACTATTCCTTCGTGTCTTAGAAGGTGTCCTACCATCCTATCTCTCCTAATAATATCTAATTAAAAAATTCAATTAGACTTGCTGACGAAATTACTATTTACTCGATTTATAAACTTAATGGCGCGTGTATACACGCAAAAGTGCCAAAATATTCTCACTGATATAATAAGAAATTCCATTTGATTTGTTTTAAAATATATCAATCAATTTTGTCCATTAGAGAAAATGAAATTGGCGATGGTTCAAAAGGAAAGATTCGTCTTCAGACAAAACTTGTTATTAGATAAAATGTAATATTTCCTTCATCAAAAATCCTATCAGTAGTGATCTTGTCTAAAAGTCAGTAATTCATTGACTAGTTAGTTAAGTACCCATTTATAGCAAACATAACACTGTTTGGTTTTCATTCCACGTCATTTACCTACATCACAGTTATTAGGTTAAGGGCTGTAACATAATTTAAAAGCAGATTTGATTTCTAAACGGTCTGTTAATAAATAATTAACAAAGGACAATGACTTATGTTGATAAAAATATCTTTTAAGGTTTTTCTAATTTTAATATTAAAAATTTTATTGTAAATTGGATTATGTGTATTATAGTCGAGCGGTACTGGATCATTCGAAAGGGCAACGTGGGGCGTAGAGATGGGGGATTTTCAGAACGGAAATTTTTGAAAACTAATTTGACACCGAAAAATTCAAAACTCTCGATTTGTTTTATTATCTCGACATGCAGACACAAACAAGAACTACGATAAACCATTAGTACAGGTACCTCATAATTTGGTACCGTAATACCTATATACCACAATATAATCGTTTCGTTTGCCTTGTAATGTTTTCTACTGTAAGACGGCACATTTAATTGGGGACAGTAATTGTCCCCTCCTAGGTAATATTATGAAGTTTACTCAAATTTAATATATTCTGAGAACCATAACAAATTAAAACCACTGCTAATGTTTAGTAAAATGAGTATAATGAATGTAATCAAGTAAATATAATAAAATTGCGTCAGGTAATATCAATAATGTACGAGGCCGGATGCTGTGATCGACTGGCGGATCTGTAACAAAAGAAAAGCGATTCTGAGCATCCCAGTGCCTATAAGTGCGTTCTGATCTACTTTAATGTAGATCCTTCCAATGTAAAATATACGCTGTGTCATTTAGATATTTACCAAAAATACATATAAGTTACCATCGGTTTATATTCATTGTAAACATCATCGTTTTATGGTATCTCAAATATAATGATTCTAAGCAGTCATAAAATATATATGTATATGCAATTCTGTCTGTGACACTGAGGGTAGGCTCGCAGCAGTGTCAACTTCAGGTGCGTTCAAAAGATATGTATACTATCTTCCTGAAGCGCTCTCAAAATTATACGTTGTACTGCGGGCAGGCTCACAAACAGTACTCGTACTTAACCGTTACCAGCATTGAACGTGCAATGGTACAAAGGGCAGGCTCCCGATGTACCTATCCAACGTACTGGCACACCAGATACAGCCGCGGACGTGCAATTGACAGCGGGTAGGCTCGCAAAATGTCTGTCCCAAAACTGCTCTAGCACGTCATCACTGAAGGGCAGGCTCGCGACAGTAATGACAGCCAGACAGGACATGCATTTAAATGAATGAAATATTAAGGTATTACTTGCAAACCGATAGTTAACTTAGAAAAACATGTCTTTCAGATAATTCTCAAATATTAGTATCAATAGTATCGTGATGTAAAACACATAAAAATAGGTAAGGTAATGCTCAGTGAAAGATTCACCCTTTATCTTAACACAAAGACACAGATATGGCACAACGCACAAGGTAAACAGTAGGTAACTTGACACATACGAGTCTAAAACAAAACTGAACTCATTCCCCTATTTGTTGGGATATGCTTAAGCATAAGTGTTAAAGAAATGTGTTTATGTCTGGACCCTTGAAATTAGGTGGATTAGTCGGCGGACCAGGAACACATGCGTAACAAATTGTATGTGCCCGTTCCCACGACAATATTGGTAACTAGATACCTTGAAATACGTAGGTTTACAAGAAAAAAATTAAATTGCTCTTACACTACTAATCAGAAAAGAATACACTATGGGTTTAAAACAGAAAAGTAAAAGTACTCAGTATTTTGCCCTCTAAAAGAGTAGGTACCTGTACTCTTTAAAAGAATACGGTTGGTAACCCTACCTTGTATAAAAAAATTTCTTTGCGTACCTAAGTGGATAAGTACATTAGTAGGTATAAAATTGCACGTATACATAGTACATCTATACGTAAAAAGATTATGAATTTATTGCGAATACCCTGCGTTACTTTAAAAAGTCCAGTTCTGATTATCAAGACGTCTATTTGCAGCTTCCTAATTAAGCTTAGGGTGTGCTAATTGCACTTAAATATACATTTTAATCGCTTATGGAAAAGGGTTGTGTAGCAAAAGGGTAAAAGGGTAAAATAATGGTTCAAGCTTAATAACTTTAAATGTAAAACGTACAATCAGGTTCGACTGCGTAGGGCACAATAATTGATCAGTACAATTAGTACGGAGGATTCCGAGCTGCTTCTTTTATTTAAATAATTTCGTAGAGTTTGAAGAACAATGCAGAAAATTAACAACCGTTTCTGACTAGTTAAGTGTTATAATTGTCTGAAAGTCCCACTACCAACTCGTTAAACACTTCCACATAATTTAAGGATCACATTCAGAATAACGCTATGGAGTAACTAATCACTAATGTTGTATTTTTAAAGTCCTTGTTCCAGTACAGGAGTTTCCAAATTTTCATTTCACAAATTGAGACTAACTGTATATTCTTTAGAGGAAGAAGAACCAACAACAAATAATATACCTATGTTGATAGTCGATTTGGGGCTGATTTGTTCAAATAAACTTGAAATAGATTCTTAACAAAACTACTAAAGAAAAATTGACTTTAATGTTTAAATGTTTATCCGTAGCAGATCAGTAAAGTAGATATTATCTTTATTTATATGTGAATACATCGCCAAGCCAAACTGTCAGATACATCCGCAGTTAATTATTACTAGCAGTAAAGCCGTTTAATTCAGGTACTGTCTCTACTCTACACCACGGAACTGGTATGTTTATTTGTGTTACTTATTTTATAATACGTATCCAGTTGCCCCAAAATTGTATTATTTATGGCCATCCAAATTTCCATACCTAACACCTCCGCCTAAAAAAGTGATTTGGACCATGTGCTACGTCATTAAACGATTTGTCCCGACACTGGAAGGATGCGCCAGATTACAAATGGAAGCAACTTAGATGAGGGAAGAGTATGGATATACAACGTCCGATCCTTGCCGTGCACGTGAGTGTTACCAAAATTTGAGCAGATTTGGTGCCAAACAAATTGGTGAAACCAGGTTACTGTTTAGAATTCATGTAATTTAACTCAAAATAATTAAAGCAACGTTTGTAGTAATGACATTAGTCATATCACATTAAGAATTGTCGTCTACGTTTCGGCGTAAAAAGAAGAAATTTAGGTTACGCCATTTTTTTGGTGCCAAATGGTAACACAAACATCTGCTTTGTTACTCCTCCTCTTCTTCCCTCCTCCAAGGGAGGCAACTTCCCATATACTATCTTTGTGTTTTACCGCCGCGAAATCGCGAAATAATGAAATTGCTGCCTTGATAATTTCCTACTTAGCTATATTATAGGGATACAACACTGTCGCTTTATATTTTTAAGTTGACAGCAAACTTCAAAGAGACGACACGATTTTCCTATTATTCAAGACATATACATACTATTGGGTCATTCGAATCACAATGTGTCGCAGACACGTACGGGTTCAATTTAATGTTTAACGAATTTCTCCAATGGTTGAACGTAACCTATCAATGAATTACTGGAATTACTGGTAAATCCGAAAAAGTCTATTTTGATGTTGTTTGGAAGGCCCTCTACGAAGGCTGAAGTTGCTAATTTAATGAACATTCAAATTAATGGTGAAAAATGGTGTGATGAGGCAAGGAACTTGGGTCTAATAGTTGACACTGACTTGCGGTTTGGTAATTTTAAGAAAATTTATTCAAATAAAGACGTATTAAGCCGGGACGTGATTCGACTACTGTGTGATACGCTGGTGTTGTCCCATTTTAATTACTGTGATGTTCTTTATGGTTTCTGCATTGATTCTCATACATCGCGGAGAGTGCAGTTAGTTCAGAACACTTGTCTGAGAATGATGTGTGGCGTTCGACGACGCGATCGCATTTCGGGCAAATGGGCAACATGGCCCATCGACGTCTACTCCATGCTTGTACATTCCTCCATAGTATCGTCCAGAGTGTCCCCTCCCCTCCCTGTATAATAAAATACGGAACCTACCAATCTGATGTACATAACTTAAATATTAGAAGAAAATCCCTTAAATAACTCCTCCGATTCACAGAACAACTCTATTTGAAGGATCTTTTAGTTACAATATTAGTAAATTATACTATAATAACATTCCTCGTGGCATCAGACGGTTACCCCATCAAAAATTTCAAATTCTGTTCAGGGAAGACTTGATGCTTCATCAATTACCTGTAATTTAACGTTAATAATTTATTTTCTCCATACGAAGCGCGCGCTTCCACTACACTTCTTCTTTTTTCCTCTTCCCTTCTATCACACCGCTGTGGTTGTGTACAAGTTGAATTTCGGCGTTTGCTCCTTAATACGAAATAAGTACCTGCTTATAATCTCATTTTTATTTACGCATTTATGTCAGTAATAAAAACCATTATTATTATTATTATTATTATAGATACGTGCTTTTCTGAAAGAAATTTGTCTTGGCCGTTACTTATGATTCGGATATGATTGGTGAATGTATTTTACCACTTGCCATGAATTTTGAAAGAGAGTGGATAAGGCATGATTTGGGTGTGGATATTATAAAGTTTATACAACGTGTCCAACAAAATGGCGTCTAGAAATCCTTGATAAAATTTTCTGTTTTTGAGTTATTTTGAAAAAACTGAATTTATGGATTTTTAACTACATTTTTTTCTGGCTTTAATATTAAAGTTAGAGCGAAACTGACGAAACTTCTTCGTAGCAACTTTTGATGAAATTAAAGATTTCATTGCCAATTTTTTTATTCTACGTTTCGTCTTCGAGCAACCATCATCAACTTAATTTTTTTAAATACGGTCCTGATTTTCTGATGTCAAATTTTATGAGCCCTTTTTATTCTGAAGTCAACAATGTACCACACATTATGGTTTAATTACGTTTCGACCCTTTTTTGGCCATCGTTAAAGAATTTTTAAGATACGGACCTGTATGTCTCATAGTGTTGTAAAAAATATGTACATACAGTAAAAGTTGGGCAATTTTTAAGTGCACCACAAGAGTTTTACGAATCTGTTAGAAGATACTAGCGATAAACACCTACCCTACTCTAAGCATAGCGCATCTTGCAGTTTTGGAAAATCTTGTTCGTTTCTGATATCAGAAGAAAGCCCAACTAACTGTATTTCTCATAATTTTTAGAAAATTAAGAGAAATGCAGGTACGTATCCTAAAAATTTCTTGATGATGGTTAAAAACGGGTCGAAACGTAATTAAAACATAATGTGTGGTACATTGTTGAATTCAGAATAAGAAGGGCTCATAAAATTTGACATCAGAAAATCAGGACCGTATTTAAAAAAATTAAGTTGATGATGGTTGCCCGAAGACGAAACGTAGAATAAAAAAACTGGCAATGAAATCTTCAATTTCATGAAAAGTTGCTACGAAGAAGTTTTGTGAGTTTCGCTCTAATTTTAATATTAAAGTCAGAAAAAAATATAGTTAAAAATCCATAAATTCAGTTTTTTCAAAATAACTCAAAAACGGAAAATTATATCAAGGATTTCTAGGCGCCATTTTATTGATCCTTTAGTTACGCAACTTTTTTCCCATTTAACCAAATCCGTATCTCTTGTCATTTCCAATATCCCCTCCTTATCTTGGACACGTTGTACCTAAAAAGAAGTGCAAATAGTAGGGTAGTCATAGTCAGTCAGTTAGTCATACTTCGTTAATTGGAAAGAGTTAAGTTAGCGAGTCAGTTCTGCGGATTATTGATATTGTGTTAGAATGGTAGTAAGTTGAGTAAAATAAAAAGTAATAAGTGTTTTAGTACTAAAGTTTGTGTATCAGTGTGTTTAATGTTATAATTATTATTGTTGTACGTAATTAAATTCAAGTAAACCAGAAGCTGTGTTTTACTGGATATCATCTTCATACTGACAAATCATCAATTATCTATCATATCATCAAACTTATTCAAGTAGTAGTAGTAAATATTCTCCAACACAATTATTGCTATGCGACCTCTTGGCATAAATTTGTAAATTATAATTATTAATTAATTATATATTCTCTATTTTAAGTCATGAAATTTGAGACAAAACATATAATTTAATGTTTTGGCGGTAAAATTATTTTACTGAAAAATATTCTACTTGGTTATCATGCTATATACATATACAGAAATGAGATAAATAATACCCAACTGTTATTGGCAGAGCACATGACAATATTTACTTTCATGACAGAATGCAATGAGCGTTTGTTACCAAATAAAGATAAACATACTTAAAGCTCTAATTTTAAATGCTCCTTGACCTTGTACCACACTGAGCCTATATCTGTTTCTGTCGTCCTTGAATGTTGTTTTGTAATTTTTATTTGCGCAGCCAGATATCAGGATAAACAGGCCCCGCTTCTCACTCGCTAGCTCGCTTCTTGTAACAGATGTTCGCTTTTTTGCACGTAGTGTTTGTCGTTTACTGTCGCGGTTGTAGTTGTAAATTTATTTACAAACTACAAATTTAATCTGGAGTATTTTTAGAAAATTAACAATTTATTGAATTTAAGTATGTGCGGTATCCAAAAATAGGCTTGTCAATTAAAAGAGCTGTCAAATAGTTTTCGATGAAAGTGGGTTTTAATAAACTACTAAGTACATACCAACAACTTATTCATTATATATTTTAGACTACCTAAGTAGACGAGTAAGTAGGTATTGTTAACAATAAATAAAACGAGAGTTTTAACGACATTATAATTGAAAGTCCATACTTAGTTGTAAATACAAAAAATGCATGAAATTAAACAAAAGAATTAATAGGTACTTCTTAACTGAACGCTGAAGATCGAATGCAACCTCTCCTCAATAGGCCTAGCCAATTCGGTCCTCGCGCGTGCACAAAACCATACAGAAGTATAAACGGACACTGACTCCAATATACTTATAATAAATAAATGTGTGTTAAACGCCGTAAAAATGCCGCCGCCAACCGGGAATCGAACTCGGGTCCCCGCGATCCTAAGCCCGCGCTCCAACCCACTGAGCTAATCGGCGACCTACTCGCTCTCTTCCTACTCGTCTATATATACCTATGATTTTAACAGTTCGGTCCGTCCTGACAAGCTAGCCGTCCCCGGCTACCCCAGCCACTGGTTACTTTCAGCGCATGCGACGCGAACCTGCTGCGCACAACGCACCTCTTGAACTCTCCGCCTGCCGTTCTCTCCTAGCACGCGGGTTGCTTATCCAACTTCTTAAATGTTAAACGCCGTAAAAATACCGCCGAGCAGGAATCGAAGTCGGGTTCCCGGGATCCTAACCCTGCGCTCCAACCCACTGAGCTAATCGGCGACCTACTCGCTCTCTTCCTACTCGACTATAATATACCTATGATTGTAACATGTGGAAATGGTTTTCTAAAATATAAAAAATATGTCCGATTTTTAAAATTGGGTACTTTTCCACTAACATCAAAATTGACCTTACTTGCCAACATCCGGTGGGATACATTGAAGAGGCAGGATTATGTGATCAATAAATTATATCTATAATTATTTAGATATTTGCCAATGATATGTATAAATTTCATATTCATCGTAAACATAAATAAATCTCTCAATTTTACGTTATCTCAAACATAATGATTCATTGAATACAGGGCCGGCGCTAGGATTTTCGGGTCCCGGGCAAGCGTTCCTAGCCCCCCCCCCAAATTTTTACTCCTAAATTTGGTTTTTAGGCATAGTCAGAGAATCTTAATGCACAAAATCAAACAACGCCTTTTCTGTTGGGAAAATGTTTTAATGCTTCCAGTTTTAAACACGGTAGTCAGTCACATACAGTGTGTTTGATTTTATGTGTCACAGCAGATATCTCGACCGTTGAAAGAATTTCAAATAAATGTTATATATGAAAGTTGCGAGATACTTTGTTTTCAATAACTTATGGAAATCAGAAAAACAATTGAGCAACAAATAATTCAGATATAGCAAATACATTCAAAATTTTAAATGGAACGTACCCAGCGTTATTACGTATTCTAAAACTGTATGAAATTTCCTTTACAACGATATATCACACGTCATAGTTATCTAATCAATTAAAGACACAAATCGATAATTAAGTAAGAACTGCACGTCTACATGACAGAGTTTTGAACGAAAGAGTAGGCTTTGACAAGAATTGCTATCGCATGAACTGTCAAATTAATTGAGTAAATTCCTACGCATTCTTAATTTCCATAACAACGGAGGTCACTTTGAACAAAAACTTTAAATTTTATTAACTTATATTTGAAACTTAACTTGCAAATACTAATTTATTGTTACTTTCTTGGTGTTGTTGCTATGTCGTGTTTGTGTAGAATAGTCTTATGTTGTCAAGCTACTCTTAAGTAACATTGTATCATGTAGAAACAGACATCCAAATTTCATTATTTTCACCGCCTACTCTTTCGAATGAAGCTCTAAGTCGCGTAAGCGTGCAGTTTTTGGTAGGTTCTTAATTATCGATTTATGTCTGTAATCGATTAGATAAATATGACATGTGATATATCGTTGTAAAGGAAATTTCATACAGATTTAGAACATGTAATATTACTGGGTACGTTACATTTAAAATTTTGAGTGTATTTGCTGTATCTGAATTATTTGATGCTCAATTGTTTTTCTGGTTTTGATAAATTATTGAAAATAAAGTGTCTAACAACTTTCATACATAACATTTGTTTGAAATTCTTACAATAGCCGAGATATCAAAAGTGACACATGAAATCAAACACACTGTATATAGATAAGCCTACAGTTTAAGGCAAGAACGTCTGCCTGTATTAATTATTTTGTAAACATGTAAAATAAAGATAAACTAGGTAGTTCAAAATATTCTAAGATCATTTTCCACTTAAACATCTTTTATTATATATTTATATGTTTCTTAAATCGATCCCGCGGGCCTCCAGTGCTCAGGCCCTTTGTTCAAAATTGTAGGTGCCGATTTTAAAACTTGCGTTTGATATTTACTTAGGCAACCGGGCGGGCGGGCCCCCTTTGAGGGCCACCGGGCGGGCGGGCCCCCTTTGAGGGCACCGGCCCGGGGTATTTTGCCCCGCTTACCCCCTCCCCATAACGCCGGCCCTGATTGAATATAAAATTATGTCTGTGACACAGACGCACAGCAGTATCAACTTCAGGTTCGTTTAATAGATATTACGTACTATCTTCATGAAGCACTCTCAAAAAACATCTTGCACTGAAAGGTTATCTTGTCAACAGTATCCTTCGAGAAATGAGTTGCCAACAATGAGCACGTAATGGTGCTAAGGGAAGGACTTGTAGAGTACCTTTTCGCTGACAACGCAGTAGGGGATCGTAATAATATGGTGACTACGCGAAGGATGCGTGAAGTGTCCGTCCCTGACACTGTAACAAAATAGTTCCATATTTATACTCTCATTCAATTGCTAGTACTGGACATGTAACGAACACTAACGGAAGGATGTGGAAGGCACTATACTCATAACTAGTTCTCTGGAATAGTCGTTAGTGTTGAACGAAAAGGCTCACAAATTCACAAGAAAGTGTACAACAGAATTCCAAATCCAATAGGTTTAATTCCGATTATTTTACACAATTCCAGTAATTTCATTACTTTAATACAATTAACATATACCAGGTGATTCTTTTAAAGCCCACATTAGAAAATTTTCGACTTCTACTTATGCTAGAGCAATGAAACTTGGAACCTAGCCATAATCGAAAATTCCGAGACGAAATTAAATATTTACAGGATGACGTCACTTTTAAAAATGGCGGAAGTAGACGAGATCTTTGTTTTTTTAAATGGAATGCCCACATTTTAATTACGGATTTCGATATACATATGGTCGAATTTTAAGGTCACCTTATGCAAAACATCATATGTGTAAAGTGCACCATCTTCGAGATATTGGACGTTAAAAATCCTCATTTTTCAAATTTCATCAATTATATCTTGGAAACTGTACGAGATAGAGAAAAATAACTTACATGTCCCTATCCCAGTTTTTAATTCTCTATCTAATGAGTCTGGAAAATACTGCCTCCTGATTGGTCAAAAATGACAAAAAATTGCCAATCAGAAGGCAGTATTTTCCAGGCTCATTAGATAGAGAACTAAAAACTGGGATAGGGACATGTAAGCCATTTTTCTTTATCTCGTACAGTTTCAAAGCTATAATTGATGAAATTTGAAAAATGAGGATTTTTAACGTCCAATACCTCGAAGATGGTGCACTTTACACATATGATGTTTTGCATAAGGTGACCTTAAAATTCGACCATAAATCTAAATCCGTAATAAAAATGTGAGCATTCCATTTAAAAAAACAAAGATGGCGTCTACTTTCGCCATTTTTAAAAGTGGCGTCATCCTGTAAATATTTAATTTCGTCTCGGAATCGTCGATTATGGCTAGGTTCCAAGTTTCATAGCTCTAGCATAAGTAGAAGTGGAAAATTTTCTAATGTGCGCTTTAAAAGAATCACCTTGTATACATAATTATTCCAAACCAATTCCAAATAAGCGTAATGAAGTGAAGAATGCATCAAGTATCTAGGTATCTCAAAACTGTTCTAGTTATAATTATAACTTATAAAAACATTTTTCAAGACATTCCCAAACCATAATCTAATGCCATTCAAAATCGTGATCATCATCATCATAAGGTTCTCAGTCCGAAGACTGGTTGGACGCGTACCTCCATTCTTTTCTATCCTGAGCTAACCTACGCATTTCCCTAAAAGTAGAACATCCTACATCCCTAACTATTTGAGAGCAGTAGTCTAATCTAGGCCTACCCCTACCTCTTTTTATTCCTATCTCTGACTCTAGTATGTCACGAACTATTCCTTCGTGTCTTAGAAGGTGTCCTACCATCCTATCTCTCCTACTCTTTATTGTTTTCCATACCTTTCGCTTTTCCCCAACTCTTTCTAATACTTCCCTATTGCTAACCTTATCTATCCACGGTATCTTCATCATGCGTCTGTAGCACCACATTTCAAACGCTTCTACTCTTTTTCTATCCGCTTCTCCTATTGTCCAAGTTTCGCACCCGTATAATGCCGTACTCCATACATACGACGTTAAGAGTCTCTTCCTAGTCTCTATATTAACCGTTCTCGAGCATAACAGTTGTTTCTTTTTGTTAAACGCAACTCGGCCCTGCGCCATTCTTTGTTTTATATCTTTAGTGCTCCTACCGTCTTGAGTTATTTTACTTCCTAAGTAGCAGAAATCCGCGACCTCCTCTATCTTCTCATTTCCAATTTGTATTTCCATTTTAGTTCTATTTTCACATCCCCTACATACCAAAATTTTAGTTTTCTTTTTATTGATTTTCATGCCGAAGCCCTGTGTCAAAACTGCTTCCATTTCATTCAAAGCCGCTCCTAATTCTTCTTTGCTAGATGCTAACACTGCTATATCATCCGCAAATCTGAGCATGTTAATAGTTTGGCCCTGTACATTGATCCCTGAGGCTGTTCTTTCCTTAACAATATTAATCGCATCTTCGATATATAAGTTGAAAACTAGAGGTGACAATGCGCATCCCTGTCTCACTCCCTTCCGGATATCTACTTCCCTTTGTTCCTGCTCACATTCTATAACTGCCTTTTGCTCTTTGTAGAGATTATGTATTATTCTTCTGTCCCTGTATTTCATCCCTACCTTTCTCAGCACTTCGAACATCTTCCCCCATTTTACGTTGTCGAAGGCTTTTTCTAAATCTACAAATCCTATATAGACGCTCTTTCTCTTTTCTATCGTTTTTTCTATAATTACTCGTAAAGCTAGAATGGCCTCGCGCGTTCCTCTATTTCGTCTAAATCCGAACTGATCTTCTCCTAATATTTCTTCCGCCTTTTTCTCCATCCTTCTTTGCACAATTCTAGTTAAAATTTTTGACGCATGGGAAGTTAAACTGATAGTTCTAAAATTTTCGCATCTATCCGCGCCTTTTCTTTTTGGCAAAGCTACTATGATGTTCCGTTTGTAATCTTCTGGAATCTCGCCTGTCAGGTATATGCGACTAACTAATTTAAATAAGCGATCTATTACCTCTTGACCTGCGCACTTTAAGATTTCTGCCTGCAAGCCATCTATACCTGGTGCTTTATTATTCCTTAAACTTTTTAGTGCTATCTCAAACTCTTCTCTCATTATAGGACTCCCTAGGTTATCCCCCTCTACACTGCTTTCGCTTTCTAATATATCTTGCACTTCCTGTCCCGCATATAAGTTTCCTAAATATTCTTTCCACCTATCTGCCTTCTCCCCACTTCCGATTAGGATATCTCCTGCCTCATTTCTAATGTTTTTGGTACTAGATCCAATTTCTCTAAAATTTCTCCTGATTATTTTATATGCTTCATCAGTCTTTCCTACTTCGAACTTATCTTCCACTTCTTTGCATTTATTATCGATCCATTGCTCTTTCGCTTTCCTACATTTCCGAATAATTTCCCACTTGATCGCCTTATATCTTTGTTTCCCTATTTCATCTAACCTATTTTTATATTTTCGCCTTTCCTCTATTAGACTCACAATATGTTTTGTTATCCAGGGTTTCCTACTTTCATTCTGTTTATGACCCAAAATATCCCTAGCTGAGGAAACTAAACTATTTTTAATGCAATTCCATTCTGCCTCTATGTCCCTAACAATATTTCCACCCGTGCCCTTTAGTGCTTCGTTTGTCTTTTTCTCGAACTTATTGCGCATATCATCATCTTTTAGTTTCTCTGGGTCAAGATACCTTCTTCCGCTTCTTTTTTTCAAAATCTTAAATTTAAGATTGGCTTTCATAACGACTATGTTGTGATCACTATCTATATCTGCTCCTGGATAACTTCTACAATCCCTAACTTGATTTCTAAATCTTTGCCTAACGAGAATGTAATCTATTTGATATCTCCCTAAGTCTCCTGGCATCTTCCACATATAGCATCTCCTAACATGATGGTGAAATAGAGTGTTCGCGACCGTTAAGTTATGTTTATCGCAGAACTCTATCAGTCTAACTCCCCTATCGTTCCTATTGCCTAATCCAAAGGGGCCAACTATTCCGCCCTCTCGCCCTGTGCCTACGACTGCATTGAAATCTCCTGTAATTATTAAATTTTCGTGCCCTCTCACAAAATCTAGCACATATTCAATATCACTATAAACTGCCTCTACGGCCTCATCACTGTAGTTAGAAGTGGGCATATATACCTGTATTATTACTGTTTTTACAGGTTTCGAATCTAACCTAACCATAACTACCCTGTCACTTTGCTGTAAGAAATTTTCTACACTCTGTCCTACTTTTTTCCGCATAACAATTCCCACTCCCGAATTTCCTCCTACAGATCCTGTGTGTATTACTCTAAAATCTCCGCTCCAGAAGTCTCCAGCTTCTGGCCATCGCACTTCACTGATACCTACTACGTCTAATGCTAACCTATCCATCTCAATTTTCAAATTCTCTAACTTCCCTACTTGTTTCATGCTTCTAACATTCCACGCTCCGACTCGTGAGATGTTACACTTATCATTTCTGATGACTCCCCCCGAAGCAGTCCCCGCCCGGAGATCCGAATGTGGGACTATTTTACCTCCGGAATATTTTACTCCAGAAGGTGCCATCATCATAAATTAAAGTACGCTGTACTAGGGATAAAATAATGTGGTGGTTTCCCGTTGCCTTCCACATCGCAGTAGTGTGTATCACAGTGCCATACCGACCCTCACGATCTCTGCCACTATGATTACTGAAAGAGCTGCTGCCCCCTTCCAGGGCTAGACTTACCCCTTTGTTTAAAACGAAAACACAAATATGTTACAACTATTATTATTGTTAGGTACAGAAATCTGGATGGCCATAAATAATACAATTTTGGGGCAATTGGATATGTACTTGAAATAACAAGTTATCAAATAAGCTCTTCTTTTTTGTTGTCCGAGGTTACAGTTACAAATATTGTAACATTAATATTATAGGCCTCTCGGGTGGTTTAGTCCCATTTCGTGCGTTCCCGTTTCGGGCGTCGATTAAAATTTTCCCGTTTCGTGCATCGTCCCGAACCTCTACCTGGCTGGA
Source organism: Xestobium rufovillosum (assembly GCA_963966045.1). Lineage (NCBI taxonomy): Eukaryota > Metazoa > Arthropoda > Insecta > Coleoptera > Ptinidae > Xestobium > Xestobium rufovillosum. The sequence continues at coordinate 39,913,215 of OZ014494.1, read as the reverse complement.
GTGCCGTTTCGTGGGCTGACCTGCTGATAATGCAGTAAACCCCTAATTCGAGTTTATCTTTACAACACAACGCTGTTAATAACTAGACTTCAATGCGGAAGTGTATGTTGATTTCTCTCCTATTGTTTTCAAATGTTAATGTTTTGTTTGGGGACTTAAACGCTCAGCTCGCTTCGCAAGCTAAGCTTGCCTACAGACCAGAAATAGTGGGCTGTGGAACCACTTTTTTGGCCGTATTCAGTGACGGGCAACTATAAAACAAAGCAGTACGTTTTGTATCCCTTTATTGCAACAGGTACCTATAACTTGTTCAAAGTAAAGGATATCGTTGTGCAACGCACGTACTGGCACTATTTAATTGCCCAGTAAATTCTTGACGCTCGAATCGGCACGAAAACAGGTAGAAACCCAATAACGCCCGAAACGGGATCGCACGAAACGGGAAGATACCTCTTGGGTAAGTAACAATGATTTTCTTGATATTTAGTGTACTCGATATTCCGGATGGGAGTATGTTATGGCTAGGAGGGCGCCGACAATATGAAAACATAAAGAAATACACGAATTCTTATTGTTGATAAACAAAATATTCTTGTATATACAAATATTTATATTTATAGGTTTTGCGAACTATAGGAGCGCAAGCATTATTCATTCAATTCATTCGAATGTTCGAGCTAAGAGTAACATGTACTAATACTTTAGTTTAAAACTCTATTAAAATACGTTAATAAATGGTTTACTGAGACTTAAACATTTTTTTAACGAATCAAAAGAGACAATCTAACATTAGATACGATTCTTGCTATTATACTTTTCAAAGGATTAACAGGAAATATGTAGGTACCGACATTTTATTTCTGTACCCTAAATGCCCAACTTCTATAGAATCCTTAAAATTTTATGACGCAATCGCTAAACATATGGATAGTTCTAATTTACTCCAAATGTTCGAACATATATCAACTTTATGTTCCTATAAAATTTTTTAGCCGAGACCAAAAAATAATTAAATTTATGGTATTGTATTTCAAAGCTGTATCGCCATAGATGATCTCATTCCTTAACTACTCTAGTTTTTCACAAACAAAGCACTCCCGTCCACTAAAGTTTAACGCCTTTGCTTGACTATTATTCGAGGAAGCGTTTAAAATTACGAAATTAGTTCGCCAGGTTTAATGAACTGGGTATAATTAATATCGTATGTTAAAACTAAAATTCATGTAAATATTTTCCAACATTTACTTGACATTATCGCTATTTATCATTTTATGAAGAACATTTCCGAAAGTAGGCACCTAATATATTATTCCTCAATAAACACTTTATAATTACGTTTATTGCTATACGGTGTTTAATGTATTTTGTTTAATTTAAGTACATATGGTTTTCATTTCCTTACATGAGTAGTGAACAAGGATTTTATTTTGGATTTTATTGATATAAAACAAAATTAAAAATTTTAAGTAACCCCCGACACAACGCCTGAACAGATCTTCATCTATCTATACCATGTGTAACAAGGGTATGGTACCCCCCTTTTTTTCTTTATTTTTGAAGATAAATTTTTGAAACTTGGCACATCGTATGTACTGAGTAAACGTCAAGTTTTGACACAAACAAGGAAATCTTCACTTTTCCTGTTTTAGCGGAAGTGGTGCCAACTTTTGATTTTCAAATGGGACAACCTGTAAGCTATTGACTTTTTGGACTCTGCATAACTTTCTGAATGCAATGTTACCACATTTGCGACATTTCAAGTCTTAGACTTTTTTTAATTTTAATTTTGTCATTTAAGTGTGCCATGACTGTTCCAATTTATTCTAATAGACCCAGGCAATGCCATAAAAAAACGGAATTGCGTTGGAAATGCTAAATAATGTGATTCGTGCTTAAACAAAGTTCTCTAAATAATTTTTTGGGGAAAACTAATTTTTTTCAAATGGAACCATGTTGGTACCAAGGTACTATTCAAGGCTGCTATTAATAAGGAATCTTCTGATATGACCAGTTTGCATCTGGGACAAGAACAACTGAAATTACAGTCCATCGAAAATTAAAAATAGGCATTTAATTTTGTTTTCATCAAATGCTGCAAGGAGGATTTGAAAATTTAAAAACAAATAAAACATGGTACCAATGCATTCAGAAAATTATGAAGAGTCCAAAAATTCAATAATATACAGGCTGTCCCATTTGAAATTCAAAAGTTGGCACCACTTGTGACGTAACCGCTGACGTCACGTCACGGTAGGAGGATCCGGCCGCGACTAAACCCAAGCCGGAGGTGGGGGTGGGCAAAAAAGAAATAGGGCGCCAAGGAGTTGTTGGCTGATCCTCCAAGAAAAAAAATACTCACCACGACACAGCGGCTACAGCTCCTAAAAGCCGCTGGCAAACAGTAGGGCAAGGTGCAAACAAAACACGTAGTCAAATAATATATGAACATATAATGATAGTGGAGAAAATTGAAACAGAATGAAAATTTATATCAACAAAAACAGTGGTACCTATATAAAAAAAAATACACAGCTAATAATATTTAAGTAGAACAATTTAGGTATATAACAAAACTGACCTAGGTGAAATTTAGACACCCGGTACTAACGTTGCGCCAATAAAAAAAGGAAAACAAATAGGCGCGGATGACGCGGTAAATCCGCAACACGGTTGGAGCTCCAAACGCGCAACGCACCGACGAGCCAATCGCACGCACTCTACCTACAAAACAAATGGGCGCAAACGGCAGTATCGACCGTTACTAAATCCCGACAAATTGATACTATTTGAATCAAAGTTAAATCAAGAAAACAAGCAAAATTTAATGACTATTAACAACTATTAATTATACTAAACTGAAACTGTTAATGAAACCAAAAGTAATAAACTAAGAACGAAAATGTGAAGCAAAACTATTAATATTATTATAACTACGTGCAAAATGACAAATTCAAATTAATGATTAACAAATAATAAAAGTGAATATAAATGTTAAATGTTCAAACGAACAAAACGGGTTGGCCACAACAAGCCGTGGTCAGGCAACTACTTCCAAACCAGCCGAACGGGACGATCTCGAACGGGCAGGCGACACGAAAAATGCGGAGAAAACTCCAAGGGTTTTGGACACGTATATGCCGTGCCAGGCGCTACTTAAAAACCAGCCGATGGACGCGGCGTTCCAATCGGACAGGCGACAAAATCGACATATAGTTATACTTCTGACCTTTCAGGAGATTAAAGGTGTAAAAGCTGTTACCAAACTGCAGGTAGGTCGTAGGTACTCCTGAAACTCAGCACCAGGTGGTATACGGCGCTTCTAAATGGGAAGACGGGAGGCACCAGGATACTGGCACCAAGAAACAAAATCGCTCCCGGGAAAAAACCCTAAAATGCCGAAAGGGCAAATTAGAAGAGAAAATAAGAAAAAGGAAAGGAAACAATAACGATGACTAAAGATTTAAATAAAGGACGAAAAATGACACTCACCTCGTGGGGTTCTTTTCCAACAAAATCTACTGAACCTCTAATGTGAGTCAAATCCCAAAAAGGCACAGACGACGATTACCAAATTCGCACACTGCAACAAAATCGTCGTCTTCGAGAGGAAGGAAACCCAAGAAAATCCCAGAAACTGGCTAGAAATTAAATTTCACAAAACTCGGCGTAACCAACCACTCACACGAAGAACAGAAGCAAAAGAGACGTTTCCCAACGCAAATCGGAATTTCCAAAAAAACCCGCCGACTAGGTAAAATACAAGGTGGCCCCATCCGGAACTACAAATGTACCCAAAAGTACCCTAGATTTCCAAAACTTCCAGAGGCGTCACCGAAAATGGAGAAGTTAACAGAAGAAAGAAAGCTTAAAAGGACTAGCAAACCCAAAAGAAAAGAAGACAGCAATAAGAAAAGTCATAAAGGGGACTCAAGAGGACTCAAGGGACAGAAGAATAGATAATAAAATGCATAAAGAATTGAAAGATGGGACACGGAAAAGCAAATTAGTCAGGCGCGCCACTGAACTAGTGAACAAGCAAACCAAGTGGGTCAATAACCTTCCCAGATGTCAACCACGAAAATAACTATCAGTCGGAATTAACCTCAAAAAAAGTGACAACAAAAGAACAACAAATTGGAAGCGATTAAATGAATAAATATACGACAAAATCGTGAAAATTAAACGACAATCCTCCCAAGGTAGGCTCAGCAAATGGTAAATACGAAAGATAACCAATTTCAAGACTGAAAATGAGCAGAAACAACAACAGACAAGTTACAAGATATAAACAATAAGGGGACTCAAAACCAGCAGGTAAGTGAGATAAACCCTATTAGAATAGAAAAGCTAACTAGAATTAATAATTTTAAGACAGTTCTACCCTCAAACAAATTCATGGAAACTCAAAAAGGCAATGAACGGAGGCATGATCGGAGAGCAGGGACAAGAACTGGAAACAGAGACAATTAAAGCAATAAGAGGCTAAATTTAAGTGTGAGACTTAGAATAGGAATAGAAATATGTTAATATGAGCACGATGTAAGTACTAGTTTATTAATAAATGCGTAAAAAAATAGTTTGAATTGATTTTTAACGCTACAAATCCCCCTCTTACTTCAGGAAAATTACCTGCTAATTTTTCCTAAAACACTCATCTCCCGACTTCAGATCTTTTGCATGCCAAACTCCCTTCGATCGATCATCGCGATCTTTCAATTCATATGTCCATGGCGAAATACGCTTTGAAATGAAAAATGGTCCAATGTATTTTGGGGCAAGTTTCCGGGAAAAGTACTTGCTTGCATCTGACAGGACGTAGTTCCGTTTAAAGACTGGTTGACCCACAATAAATTCCTCATGACGGCAGCGCAAATTGTGGGTGTTTGCTGCTCTCTCATTAGCCTTCTTCAAACGTTTTCGCACATCCTTGAAAATTTCCCTCATAGTGTCGCTTCGATTCACTATTTCCTCCTGAGTTTCTTCGTCCAGTATGTCGTTACTTCGCTTGTGATCTTCACCCGACAAATACATATTTCTTCCAAAATTCACGAAGTACGGAGACTTTCGAATCACCTCATGGCAAGCAGTTCTTATTGCACATGCGAGCTGGGGTAAAGCAGCATCCCATTTCCGATGATTGTCCTTAACATACATCGCCAACATCGTCTTTAATGTTTTGTTTACCCGCTCGGTAGGATTAGCCCTCGGATGGTAATTGGGAGTATATTTGAGGCGTACTGCATACTTTTTGGCAAAATCTTGGAACAGTCGACTTTTGAATTGCGATCCATTATCACAAATAACCGTATACCGAATAACAAGAAACAGTCCTCTTCCATTCTCCGAAGTACAGTAGACGTTGCTGCAGCCTTCATAGCAAACACCAAGGAAAATTTGCTGAGGTAGTCACTGATGACCAAGAGATATGAGTTTCCCTTTGTGGATCTCGGCAAAGGACCCATCAAGTCCGCCGTCACTACTTCCCACGGTCGGTTCGGCTTCGGATGAGAAACCATGGTATCGTTAGGCTTAACATTATCTGCTTTATACTGGGCACATATGGGACACCTCCTAACATGTCTAGTAACATCACTGCGGAGCTGCGGCCAGTAAAACTTCTCTGATATTCGGGAATACGTCTTGTAAACACCCATATGACCTGCTGTAGGCATGTCATGGTACTCATGTAGCAAAGCCTGACGCTGTTCTTTAGGAATAACCAACCTCCACGCTGCAGCAACACCCTCTAACCCTGGCCTATCATTCTTCACATACTTATAAAGACGCGGCCCAACAACTCTCCATTGGCTGTAATGCAAAGGGTTCTCCTTCACCTTCTGCATCATCCCCTGCACCCACTTATCAGACGTCGATCTACCACCATTCCCTTGGATGTTCTCGGAATGTTCTGCAGCTCCCATGGCATCCAAAACCAGCACAGACCTGGACAGCATGTCAGGGACCACATTTTCCCTCCCTTTCCGGTGAATGATCTTGAAATCGTGTTGCTGTAGCCTCACCGCCCATCTCGCCAATCGTCCAGAAGGATCCTTAAGATTTTGAAGCCACAATAAGGAGTGGTGGTCTGTCACCACCGTAAATGGAATGCCTTCTAAATATGGCCGAAGCTTTTCTATTGCATACAGTACCGCTAAACACTCCCTTTCAGTGGTCGAAAAATTTCTCTCATTCTTTGATAGTGAGCGGCTAAGGTAGCAAACAACTTTCTCACCATCTGGATGCGGCTGGGACAAGACAGCACCAATCCCATATCCTGAGGCATCGGTCTGCAATATAAAGGGGAGGCTATAGTCCGGACAGTTAAGTACAGGGGCTGACACAAGACAGGCCTTGACCTTTCGGAATGGTTCTTCGCATTCTGGTGTCCAGCGAAACCGAGTTGTTTTCTTAAGCAGTGCCGTGATAGGAGCCATCATGGTGGAAAATTCAGGGACAAACCTCCGATACCAGGAGAATGTGCCAGCAATTCTTCTAACCTCCGGGACTGTTTTAGGAGATGGGATATCCAACATTGCCTTAATTTTGTCAGGATCCACATGCAGACCAAACTTGTCCACGACGTATCCTAAATACTTCATCTGCTCCCGACAAAACTGGCACTTCTCTACGCTAACTGTTAAGTTAGCATCCCTCAATCTCCTAAACACCTCCTCCAGAACTTCAATATGTTTTTCGAAGCTTTGCGTCACGTCGTCCAGGTAAACGAAAACGTACGGCTTAAGATCTGCTCCAAGAACGCGATCTACCAGTCTCTGCCAAGTACTAGGCGCATTATGGAGTCCAAATGGCATTCTATTGAAATGGAAAAGTCCTCGATTGGGAACAGTAAATGCTGTGTACTGCTTGGAGTTTTCAGCCATCGGGACCTGCCAGTAAGCGGATTTGATGTCAAGGCTCGACAGATATTGAGCATCCTTCAACTTATCAAGAGTGTCCGCCACCATTGGCAAGGGGTAGCTGTCTCGCACCGTCACCGAGTTGAGTTTCCGGAAATCCACACAAGGTCTATAGCTCCCATCCTTCTTCTTAACCATCAAAAGTGGCGAGGCCCAGGGACTATTGGACTTCTCTATTATGCCCTGCTCCAGCATCTTACCAACCTCCTTGTCAATGACAGCCTGCATCACAGGGGACACTCGATAATACCGTTGTTTGATTGGTGGGGAAGCAGTTTCGATGACATGCTCTGCCAAGGTGATGCACCCTAGAGATTTGCCCATCAGGTTGACATTTCTTTCGATTACTTCCAGTAGCTCCTGCCTCTGTTCGGAAGATAAAGCAGTCTGCAGCAGTGTGGGGTCAATCGCACTAATCATGGGCGGCTCTTCTTTGAAGTGCCACTCGTCTACCATCGGAATGATTCCCACACTTCTCCAGAAATCCCATCCCAACACGAGTAAATGCGAAACCTCCGGGACGACCAACACCTCCATCACACACATACGTCCTTTAAAAGTTATCGGCAGCTCACACACACCAAGCACAGAGCACGACTGTCCATTCGCCACCGTCAGTCTGTTTGGTTCTTGATGAGTCAGCTCAATACCCATCGAACTAATCGCCAACCAACCTTCCTTCCCTAAGATTGTCCTCGTAGAACCCGAATCCAGTAAACCAAGAAACTCTCTTCCCAAAATATTCACCGTTAGATATGGTCGTTCATCATTTCGAGCATGTTCAAAAATGTAATCTAAAACCACCTTTATGTTTTCGGTCGAACTCCCTTCAGGGACACTATTAGGCCGACCAGCTAATAGTTCCCTTGACCGTTTCCCGAATGTCGTTTCTGGCAGTCAGGACAATTACGAAGAGTAACCCCAGGTTTCCTGCAACCATAGCACTTCTTGATTTTAGGGGCCAGACACCCTATGGCCCTGTGACCCGGTTGATCACAATTGAAACACTTCGCCTTAGAGCCACTTCCGCCACCGCCACCACCACTATCACTAACAGTGACTGCACTAATAGATGGCGCAGCTTCCACATATGCCAAATCAGGCTCCAGTGCGGGTCTACGAGGGGGAGCAGCAAAATTTTCCACTGCTTCACGGCGTGCCTCCAATCTACGGCACAGGAGCTTCAGTTGCTCAATAGAAGTAATATCCACCAATGCCAGTTGGGTCTGATAGAATGGTGCGATGTTCTTCAAAATAATCTTGAGACGCACCTCCTCGGAGACGGAACATCCCAACCTTCCAAACATGGCGGAAACAACAGCCAAATAGGCCCCAATACTTTCGTCCTGGCCTTGGGTTCTCCTCTTGATTTCCTCCAAAAGCTTTTCATTGTAATCAATGGGCTGGAATTCTTCTTTAAGTTTGCGCACTAATTCGCTCCAAGTTGAAGTGCTTTTCCGTGCATCTCTGTACCACAGAAGAGCTCTACCTGTGAAGAGATCCACGCCGGAGTCGAATAAGTGTTCGCTCGTGCAATGGCGGGCTATCCTCAACTCTTCTGCTCTTTCCAGAAAAGCGTTAACTGACATCCCTTTCTTCTCGCCGCTAAACTGTAGACCCCACTTGCTTACGGGGACGCTCTTCACCTGGAATGATGGGATTAGACTCGAATGCCTGATCATAGATGGTCCTGCCACCGGTTCAGGGGGATCACGCAGACTCGCTTCCAAAATGCTCAATTCGGGAGGAACATCTCCCTCCTCCTTACGGCCAGCAAACAGTACCACCTTATCCTCCACATCAGCCATCAACGAAAGCACTTTTGCCATAAATCTACTTTTGGCTTCCCTTTCATCAGCCTGTGTCGCTACCATTCGGTCTATGCGCCCCAACACATGGGTTAACTTCGGGCCCTCCAGTACTTCTAAGTCTTGGGTTATTTCGTTCAGCTTTTCTGTCACTGCTTCGGAGTCCTGCTTGAAGGTGTAGGGGTGCTCAGGATAAGATATGCTATCACCACTTTTCTCCATTCTACGAGCTCTGGACAACAACTTGCGCATCTCCTCCACGGTTCCAGTGGCAATCCCACGAATGGTCAACTCATACGTCAATTCGTCTTGCACTAGGCGATTAATATTCATATTTCGCAACATTATACCCACAAAGCAAAAAAATAGGGATCTTTATTTCAAAATACAAAAAAAATACAAAATGTCACTGTAATTTGCACAACAATTCCCACCAAAAAGATACCACAAAGCGCTTCACAAAAATACACTAATCCACGCACTAAGCCGCACCTATATTGCGTAGAAATCCCGTGCAAAAAGGTAACAATTTCTTTGTAAGTCAAACAAATGAGCAAAAAAAAAATTCGAAAAAAAATCCGAAAAAAAATAAACAGGCCCCACGTTGGGCGCCAAATTTGTGACGTAACCGCTGACGTCACGTCACGGTAGGAGGATCCGGCCGCGACTAAACCCAAGCCGGAGGTGGGGGTGGGCAAAAAAGTAATAGGGCGCCAAGGAGTTGTTGGCTGATCCTCCAAGAAAAAAAATACTCACCACGACACAGCGGCTACAGCTCCTAAAAGCCGCTGGCATATATGAACATATAATGGTAGTGGAGAAAATTGAAACAGAATGAAAATTTATATCAACAAAAACAGTGGTACCTATATAAAAAAAATACACAGCTAATAATATTTAAGTAGAACAATTTAGGTATATAACAAAACTGACCTAGGTGAAATTTAGACACCCGGTACTAACGTTGCGCCAATAAAAAAAGGAAAACAAATAGGCGCGGATGACGCGGTAAATCCGCAACACGGTTGGAGCTCCAAACGCGCAACGCACCGACGAGCCAATCGCACGCACTCTACCTACAAAACAAATGGGCGCAAACGGCAGTATCGACCGTTACTAAATCCCGACAAATTGATACTATTTGAATCAAAGTTAAATCAAGAAAACAAGCAAAATTTAATGACTATTAACAACTATTAATTATACTAAACTGAAACTGTTAATGAAACCAAAAGTAATAAACTAAGAACGAAAATGTGAAGCAAAACTATTAATATTATTATAACTACGTGCAAAATGACAAATTCAAATTAATGATTAACAAATAATAAAAGTGAATATAAATGTTAAATGTTCAAACGAACAAAACGGGTTGGCCACAACAAGCCGTGGTCAGGCAACTACTTCCAAACCAGCCGAACGGGACGATCTCGAACGGGCAGGCGACACGAAAAATGCGGAGAAAACTCCAAGGGTTTTGGACACGTGTATGCCGTGCCAGGCGCTACTTAAAAACCAGCCGATGGACGCGGCGTTCCAATCGGACAGGCGACAAAATCGACATATAATTATACTTCTGACCTTTCAGGAGATTAAAGGTGTAAAAGCTGTTACCAAACTGCAGGTAGGTCGTAGGTACTCCTGAAACTCAGCACCAGGTGGTATACGGCGCTTCTAAACGGGAAGACGGGAGGCACCAGGATACTGGCACCAAGAAACAAAATCGCTCCCGGGAAAAAACCCTAAAATGCCGAAAGGGCAAATTAGAAGAGAAAATAAGAAAAAGGAAAGGAAACAATAACGATGACTAAAGATTTAAATAAAGGACGAAAAATGACACTCACCTCGTGGGGTTCTTTTCCAACAAAATCTACTGAACCTCTAATGTGAGTCAAATCCCAAAAAGGCACAGACGACGATTACCAAATTCGCACACTGCAACAAAATCGTCGTCTTCGAGAGGAAGGAAACCCAAGAAAATCGGCTATTATTTAAAGGGGCGGTACTATATTACAGTTTTGGTCAGTGTGAAAATACAAATTGTATGTTCAATAACAGATTGAGTGGTAAAATATGAGCAGTAAAAAAAGTGGAAACGAGGAGTAACATATCTTCAAATGAGTAGCTCAATAAATATTTGAATGCGTGAAAATTCAATTGGGCAGTAAAATGAATAAAGGGGCAGTAACGCGTGTGCAGTCATGAAATCAGAATGGGTCTGTTAGAAATCGTGGGACAAGTAGTTTCATAAATACTTGCGCAGTACAAAATATGATCGGCCTGTTAAATGATACTTACGTATAATGTTTATTTAAGTTAGGCAGCGAAATAAAAAATAACAATTAACAATAATGAAGATATTAAGAAATAAATTAAATTGATTGCACCATTAAAATTATTCAATGCCAATGACTGAGACTTACAACGCTCTGCTCGCTTCGCTTCGCTCCGCTTGACCTTAAACTAACAGATTTTTGGACAAAAAGTGTCAGTTGTAAGCGTTTATAATGTTATTCTCTTCAAAGGTGAGCATTTTCATGTGAATAATATTTGAAAAGAATAATATAAACGCTAACGACTGACACTTTTTGATATAAAAGTCTGTCAGGTTAAGGCCAAGTGGAGCGAAGTGAGCGAAGCGTTGTAAGTCTCAGTCGTTAGCATCCAAATGATGCATTATTCGATGCAGCATTACAAAAATGCTTTGTGGTGCAATGCGGTGCAATAGAAGACTCAAAGGGATGAAGCAAAATTAATATTTTTTTTACCTGTGAGGGGCTGAGTTCAGTATTTTAAACATTTCTATGGGAAAATGGGGAGGGGTGCGTTGAATAAATTTAATGGTGCAATGCTAGTGTAATAGATCGAAGCACTCGCACCTCAGTGATAATGTAATGAGAGAAACGACCTAATATGTATAGGCAAATCTCTTCCAATTGGCCGGCCACGGTGCACTGTCGCGTAAGCTGTGCCCGTTTTAAAGGAAGTGTGTCGCTCTTTTCAATGAAAATGACGTTCGATTTTGCCAAACGTTGAGAACTGGCGAACTATTTATCTAATTGCCAATTAATGCATTATACTGCCCATTCAATCATTTTACAGCTCAAATAATAATTGTACTGGACATTTATTTAATCTGCCGCTCGAGTAAATTTTGAACTGCCGTTGTAGGATTAAATAACCGACCAAATTCTTTTATATTGCTGGCCACGTTCTACTGCCACATTAAGTTAATTACCGCCAAAAAAGTTTAATACCGCCCGCGTGAATTTTTAACTGACCGATGAAACTGCCTGGATGTTAAAACAACCGCCCAAATAATTACTTCCCAAGAAAATCCCAGAAACTGGCTAGAAATTAAATTTCACAAAACTCGGCGTAACCAACCACTCACACGAAGAACAGAAGCAAAAGAGACGTTTCCGAACGCAAATCGGAATTTCCAAAAAAACCCGCCGACTAGGTAAAATACAAGGTGGCCCCATCCGGAACTACAAATGTACCCAGAAGTACCCTAGATTTCCAAAACTTCCAGAGGCGTCACCGAAAATGGAGAAGTTAACAGAAGAAAGAAAGCTTAAAAGGACTAGCAAACCCAAAAGAAAAGAAGACAGCAATAAGAAAAGTCATAAAGGGGACTCAAGAGGACTCAAGGGACAGAAGAATAGATAATAAAATGCATAAAGAATTGAAAGATGGGACACGGAAAAGCAAATTAGTCAGGCGCGCCACTGAACTAGTGAACAAGCAAACCAAGTGGGTCAATAACCTTCCCAGATGTCAACCACGAAAATAACTATCAGTCGGAATTAACCTCAAAAAAAGTGACAACAAAAGAACAACAAATTGGAAGCGATTAAATGAATAAATATACGACAAAATCGTGAAAATTAAACGACAATCCTCCCAAGGTAGGCTCAGCAAATGGTAAATACGAAAGATAACCAATTTCAAGACTGAAAATGAGCAGAAACAACAACAGACAAGTTACAAGATATAAACAATAAGGGGACTCAAAACCAGCAGGTAAGTGAGATAAACCCTATTAGAATAGAAAAGTTAACTAGAATTAATAATTTTAAGACAGTTCTACCCTCAAACAAATTCATGGAAACTCAAAAAGGCAATGAACGGAGGCATGATCGGAGAGCAGGGACAAGAACTGGAAACAGAGACAATTAAAGCAATAAGAGGCTAAATTTAAGTGTGAGACTTAGAATAGGAATAGAAACATGTTAATATGAGCACGATGTAAGTACTAGTTTATTAATAAATGCGTAAAAAAATAGTTTGAATTGATTTTTAACGCTACACACTTCCGCTAAAACCGGAAGTGTGGAAATTTCCTTATTTGTGCCAAAACTGAACGTTTACTCAGTACATACGATGTGCCGAGTTGCAAAAATTTATCTTGAAAAATAAAGAAAGAAAAGGGCGTGTACCATGCTTCTGTTACACACGGTATATATAAAACAAAAATTGTTTCTACCCATGTCCGTTATAGACTCCAAAACGGCTGGACCGATGTGCCATGGAAAAGGGTTATCGTAATAGAATAAAAATGGGTTTTACTAAATTTTTTAAAGTGTAACTAATTTCAAAATTAAACTTCATTATTAAAAGCATTCCATTTTTCAAAAATACAATTTCCAAGATAACCTCTGTTTCTTAGTAAACATAAGATTAAGCACATTATACACTGCGTGACGATTACAATTTAATTCTAATGATTTATTCTAGAATGAGTCTAGAACGAGCCATGAGCCACAGGAATCGGGTAAAGCAGTCAAGTAAAAGGAACGAAAAATACGAAATACGAAAAATATGAACAAGCGTCGACTGGGAATAGAATCCATATCTTCCACTTGCCGGACTGCAGCGCAGCTGCTTTAAACCAGGTTATATAGAGGCTTATTTGCCTTCTCTCCCGATAAATTCTGCACAGCATTGGGAGATAATTTATTTTCATAATGTGATAGTTTCATGACTGACGAGCTCCAACAAAGAGAGAAATCATGATATGCGGTTGCTGTGGGCAAGCAAGCCAAAACACTTATTTTCTTCTTGTTATTAAATTTCTAGCCATAGTGGGGCTATATACCACTATTGGTGTACGCTAGGGACACGTGGGTTCATCATCGGAGTAGTAAATAGCAGGTGAGTTCCTAATGCATTGCCACCGTTAACACACACCGTCTTCCAGGACTTGCTCTGTAGTTCAATGCCTGTCGGGGTATTTTCCCGGGGAGTAGCTGTTGGAGCAAGTTCTGGCAGACTGTTATTAAATTCATTTGTCATGAAATTGTGTTACTATGATAAAAAGTTTGATAATATTTGCTCTGTTTTATTAGCAATGAAATCGGCTTCCTATAATTTATTTAAATCTCTCTACGACAAATCTTAACTAGAAATAAGCTTAAAAGCTCGACAAAGCATGAGGAGATACCCGCTGTAACTATTCCTTTATTTGTGAGAAAGTTTGAAACTTTTTATATATGCTTCTGCTTTCATCCCTCAGTTTCCTTTATTTCTTGTGAGGGGACGTAGTGCCTAAGGAAAAGTATCATAGATATTTACTTGATTATGCGTCTTTTGATACACATGCAAGAACTCATATTATTCTGAGACCTACCGCCGCGCCGGCATCGGCAGCGCGGGTGACTGTCATCACTTACGAAAAAGCAACAAGCCTACTGTGACAATGCACATCAAAGGAAGTGGGCACATACGAATTCATCTCGAGCAAGCAAAAAGCGGACGGTATTTACGCTTTTAAAGGACTGCCTATATTTTATTTATTTTTACAGGACCGGGCTTAAGCGCCAATTTATTGAGCTGGCTGATATTTTTATTGACACTTATTATCGCTCTTGGGCGATAATAGTTATTTACGAACCGAGTGCAAGAAGACATTTTTCGCGCATGAGCGCATTTTTTGAAGCACAAGCGACAAAGGAGCGAGGCCTTCATTTGCTTCGGCTAGGCATCAGTCGAAGACGGGTAGTGGGTCAAACGACGAGAGACAAAAGAGGTTCTCAAAACGAAGTCTAGTCCTGGAAATTATTAGGGCGCCACCTATCAAAGTCTCTGAATTACTTACCAACGATGGTGCTAGGGCCAATGTAGGAAACTATTCGCAAAGCGAGATCTTACGATTGGTATAGGTAAATGTCAAACGAGGGATTAAAAAAAATATTACTGTATTATATACAAATATGATATAAAATATCGTACTGTCAAAGTCTGTATCAGCTTAAAGTATCCAAATAATCTATAAATAGTAAAATAATGAAAAAACTATAATAATAATAATAATAATAATAATAATATTTATTCTGAAAGGTATTACATGTTCTATTACATAAACATGAAAAGTTTAAACACCTTACAGAATAGATGATAGTCAGATCCGAATGATACAATCACTCGGCGCTGTTCTTCCCTACCACCCTTTAACATAACATATTTGACTCTTAGGTATGTACAGCAAATGACCGCAAAACGAAACCGCTGTCCCTCGCAACATACGGAAATGCATAAAATATACATGTATATTCTGGATGACAACAAGAAACAATAATAACGACATCAATAATAATAGCACATAAACAATAAATCAACAAGTTCAGATCATCCACATTGAACAGAACAGTGAACCTGCGTGTGTAAAAGTTCAAATAAAGAAAGAGTAACACAGACACCAAAAAAAACAGTGCTCAAATCCTGAAAGCAAAACTCACTTCGATAAACAAAATCAAAAGTGGGTATGGCGAACCATACATGACTTCCATGTTCATTGTATATAACAAAAGAACACTTAAAACAATTATCTGTTTATTATCGGCAATTTTACGAAAGATTGGTTTACTAATCACGAGTACCTATCAAATTAATACTATTGTATTATAAACCCTAGAGTATAAACTAAATATATCGACATATCTAAAAGAAGAAACATTTTTGCAAAATTTCTTAAAATACGAATATACTTAAATAAATTTTATTTGCTTCCGTCAAATAACATCTTCGTTACATGCGCGTCCTGCTTTTCCTGGAGCCTGAATGTTCATTATTCAAAGGTAAATCAGAAAATGTCGGTTATAGCATCAAGGTTGCTATGACACAGAAGTGTCAAATTTATATTTTACTTGTCCCAGAAATTTAAGAGAGCGTATTTATGTGTATTATATGTTTCTATGACAACGTTTATAACTCGCTCGTTGGATAATATACTGTAATGGTTAATGACTTGATAAATAACTTAATAAATAATTAAGTTAGGGCAAAATTGATAGTAACAAAATTTTTTGGTCTTAAAATATGCAACATTTCTTATTCAAACTTTTTTTTCATATCTCTAATATTTTAGCCACAATATTTTTTTAAGAATTAAAATTTTAATAACAAATGAACGCCTTATTTAATTATCACCAAAATCAATAGGTCTGGAGTCCTCGCCGAGACGCATTTTCAAAAAAAATCATTAAAATCGGTCAGTTTTTACGGCAGTTATCGAACGCCAAAGAAATCCGGACCCACACACACACACACACACACACACACACCCGCACACACACCCCCAAACACACAGACGCACGCACAGACACGAAGCTAAAAAAACTTTTTCTCGAAGTTTTGAAGTAAGTACAATACTAATCTGACCTTATCTCGGACACGAATTTTTGTCGGTAATACAATACTTCCATTTCCTTATACGGAACATGGAAGTAAAAACGCACTGAAGTACGTATCGGCAGCTGTAGATCTACGTTAACTCACAGTTTCTTACAAAATTTATTGAAATTTGCTAGATATAAAACACAAGATCTACTTTGAAAAACAACTTAAGAAATAAACTTGTAAATCAAAATTTTGGTGCAGCTGAATACTCAAAAAGTCCAATGTCACTGTCGGGTGTCCACTTCAGATTTCACGGTAAAATTCTGTTCTAAAACTCGCCCAATCGGTCAAATTAAGGTGATTTCAAAACTAACTGAGTTGTGTCGCAGGTAGGAGTAAACTACTAGATTTTAAACTTGATTTGAATAACCAGGTACTACAAAACCCTGTTCTTAAAACCCTAGATAAAGAGAAAAACCACCAATAAAACATTAATCTAATAAGCTAAAGTTTAACAAGCTGAGGACTCTTGAAGACTATTACAACGAGTGGGTGTTGAATGAAATCCCATCAGTCTCACTGGTTTAGCTCAGTTTCACTATCAAACAATGCATCTATCTATTTTTCCACTAAGAGAGTAGCCGCTAGTTGGCCCTGAGCCCTGATATAAATCCGAACTACCTTCGAAGCTATGCTAGGCTATTACCAGGTACCAACAATTCAACACCACTCTATCCAAGTTACTATTTTGTCTAATCTTCGATAATTAATTCTCAGAGGCAGAATTTTCCCTATATATATAGGCTTAGACGGCGAACATTCGAGTACAAAATATCAAGCTTCACAAGAAAATTAAACACTAAATTTTACCTATATTCCTAAACTTAACTATTAAAACAATAAACCTTATTTCAATAAGAAATAAACAATTTACAAGAACGAAAAGCCTTACTCCCTAATTCTACACCTATGGACGAAAAAATCACTAACTTTGAATTTAATACACTTATAGGAAGTCAAGGGGGCATCTACCAACAAAGCAGAGGTGCAAAAAGGGTTGCTTATCAACCGGGCGGCAAAATATAATAAAAATCGCTATTCCGAACCAAAATCAGGCAATGTTAATTTCTACCGTAAAACATGCTCCTAGTATGCCCTGAATTAAAGCAACCTATTTAAAAGCAGCAGGTGATTGGATAACTCAAATTTAACTGCTTCTAAATTGGTACCATAATCATTAGGTATGTCTTATCCGGTGCAGTTCCAATAAATTTTAGTACTTCTTCTCTAGAATTTTAGGTTCTTGTCTTTAAAATCACCAGAATTTCTTTTCCAAAATATGCCATGACTTTTGCAAATTTGCCGATATTAATACTCTTCTCAAAATCAAGAGTTGCCCTGATCATAGAATAATGTGGCCAAATGCTGGAAAGCTTATAAGCTTTTGATCTCTCAGTGAAGTAGACCAGAAACAAGCTTTCAGGATAATTTGTTGGATTGTGGTCGCACCATTTCAAAAATTCTGCGTACACTTTTTGTACCAGATCCCAAATTTCTGTGAAAGCAGGCTTTGCCCAGCTCTATTCAATGCGATTTCGATTTCTTCTGGTACACCACTTCCACTACTTTTTCCATTCACTTTGGTAATTATTTCTGAAACATCTTTTGAAATTTATTCGTAACCATAACAACTCTCGTAGACAGGATGGATTTTGCAGCTGCAACTTCTATAAAGAAACAAATACTATATTTGTTTGCAATTCACTTGGTGCGAATATCTAATCAGGTTTCAACGTATATTCATTTCCATGAATACACATTCCACCATTTATAAAAACTATTAGACGTTTATTTCTTGGCGCTTGGATTTATCGAGAACAAACTTGACCGTTATAATAACTTATAACATTCGTTGCCACCTACTTAAGTTGCGGTAACAGATGTTATATATCTTCTGTTGGGTTGTATAAAAGTAACGCTGCTAGTTTTATAACGGTGTTTATAAGGTTTTAACATTGGAAATGTGAATGTTCGTATATGGGGCCAGAGTTACGATTTTTGTCCAAGGCCAGATGACATATACTGAGATAACGCAGTGCTCGAGTGGTGAGGGCCGGGAGCCTACCATAGTGTGAAGTGTGCACAATATGAGTATGCCCGAGGAACATGAAATAAAAGAGTATATTACGTAACGAGCATGGAAAGTTACAAATTTCATACGAGCGTGAAATCACGCGATTTTCAAATATTACAGCACAGTTTTGAGTTTAGCGCAAGGGTAAAGCTAGGGACACATTTCTCTGACGTGTTGTGTTGTGTTGTGACGCAACGTTGTATGGATCATACAGCATAAATCGCATGTAATTAAACGGGGCGCGTGCACATTCCTCTGACGCTACGCCCTGTGTTGTGTCGTGTTGTGTTGTAACACAACGCGATCCCTTCTTTCCAGATTTTCGTTGCATCGCGACACAACACATCAGAGCGTCAGAGAAGTGTGCACGGGTCAGTTCGCTTAAAAAATATGGATGAAGCTGTCTTAATTGAAAAAGTTAGAAATTACGAATGTTTATTCAACTTGAATTCGAAGAATTACCGCAATGAGTGTATGCGGCAAGAAGCGTGGGAGGAAATACGCAGGGAAATGAATTCTACAGGTAAAGCAACGGCATTTTTACTTCACTTGTACTTACATACAGTGTGGAAAAAAGTATAGAAACAGTTCTATAAAACGTTCCCGGTTAATCGGGGACGAAAACGCTCGGTGTGTACACATTGGAGCTTTTGAGAGATGGGGTAGCACCGGTTTATCAAACGTTGCGTCACAACACGACAGAAACATGTGCACATGGCGAGTCACAACACAACACGACACGACACAACACATCAGAGAAATGTGTTCCCAGCTTCACGCAATTGTCAAGTTTCCGGCCGACTATAAAGGGCCCCACACACACGCAATTTAGAATTAATTCAAAACTGTACATTCAAAAGTTTTGAACGGAATGTTGCGCGACGGCCCTCCACACACACACAATTTTCACTTCGCAGTTTTATAAAACATGGTCTCGAGAGAAGAATTAAATTTGTTATCAGTGGCGTGCCTAATTATTTTGAAAAAGAAAAATAAACAAAGATTCAGTCGGAGCAGGTGAGAGACACATTGGTTGCTGAAACGTGATCACATTTCACATATTAACCTCTTAGAAGATTTGCACTCGTCGGGGCGGTCTGTGAAAGTCACCCCGAACATAATAAAATGCGCAATTTTGACGAAAATTTGACAGACGGGTGTCTGATCTTGGAAGATTTCGCGATCGCCGGAAATTTTTGTTGGCCATTTTCTAATGCATTTTTCTGCCCTTAAACGTTGACCTATCCAAAATTCCGCCTAAATTAACACTCTTTGAACTTTCCCCTTTGAACTGTACCCCGCTGGATTTCCCCCTTCGACCTCCAGGGACGAATTTGGCCACCGTTTTGCATGCTTTTTGCCCTAAAATTTTGCATTGCGAGGGAGATGATTTTTGAATATTTTTGGCCCGATCTACTGGGCTATCGGAATTCACCTTCAAATTTACCCGGCGACGCGACCCCCAGCTTGGCCGTTATAAAAAACTACCCTTATTTTGAGGGCGCCGTATCTCGCTGGCGGTTCGACTCCCGCGTTAGGGATCGACTTATGGCCTACAACTTTTGTCGCCGGAAGAGCGGACGACGCCAGTTTGTTCGCATGGCTCGTTCTTCTGGGTGCGATGGAACATTTTCGGCCCCTTCCGGTACGCCGAGTTCGTTACCGCTTGGAAACAGGGTGTTTTACCGAAGTTGGAAAAATCGCGATGGTCACTGCGGATCAGGGACAAATTCGCCTATGAACTTCTCAAATTTCATCCCGATCGAAGGTGTTTTCGCCCGTGTTTTGGTTCTTTAAAAAATATTTTCGATTTTTCAAGTTTTCGCAGCTATTCGGGGCGAGGTTGACGATTGTGGGACGGGTGGTTTTATCTGGTGAAATTATAGTCGAATTGTTTGTTTTTGTTCAAAAAAAATACGTTTAGTATAAATATATATAAAAAATTACTTATCTACTATTATATTAACTACTCAAAATCAAATAAATCCGTTAAAACTATGTCACCTGCTGCGCGCCACTGTATTAAACAAAACTTGAGGTTTTGACCACACACGCACAATTTTGAATGCGCAATCGTCGGTGTACAGTTAAAATTTCAAGACAGATTTGAAATGAACCATTCAACTGCGCAGTTCAAGAAAGTCTTAAGGCTTGCACCACACATGCACAATTTTGAATGCGCGTTTTTGCCTGTTCATTCAAAACTTAACGCAAGTACGTGTGTGAGTGGGCGCCTTAATGTATGCAACGTGCCGCTTTCCTAGGGATTCGTGGGAAAATCAAATTATATATTTATTATTTCTTTGTAGCAGGTATGTTTTGTGGTTGTAATAAAAAGTTAATTATGCTTTATGTACGGTGTTATCATTTCCAATGTCCCGATGGTTGCAAGAACTGCGAAATCTGTGAATTTTTGATACTATTGATGACGAACCATAGGTAATACAATTAATAGGGGAGCAGTAATAAATTCCGCCGTTTAATAATCTCGCCTATAATAATAATTATTAAATAACTGTCACAGAAAATTTACTGATACTGTTTTATGTATCTAATAGCTACATAATCTGGTAGGTACCATGAATTCTTAATAAGTTAACCATACACGCCAAAAGACAGTGACACAGTAATTAAACTCGACACGTGTTTCGCTGACAACGTCAGCATCTTCAGGAGTTGAAGATTAATCTAACTCTAAACTTAAATTCCATTGCTATAAATACGCAACCCCCACTAGTAAAGTGAAAAGGATCGATAAACCTATAGGGTTTCTTCATCAACCCCTACCACTCAAGAAACAAACTCCATCTCTCCCCCATGTTCAAAATAATTCCATGAAATTCTAGAACCATGCCATGCTAGACTTATCAGGACGGCCGTATTTGTAATGGGCTTGATGCTCCTTGAAGCGGGTTAAAATAGACAGAGTTGACTGCCCAATATATTTTTTCTAGCAATTTCCGCATGCTATTTCGTAAATTCCCGCTTTATGAATCTGGTGTTAGTTACTTTGCTGATGAAACTCTTATAAAATAAATAATGTTTATCGGGTGCTCCCTGGGATTCTTGTCCAGAACTAAAACAAATATGTTAAGATTATTTCCCATCAGGTTGGCCGACTATTAAAATATATGTATAGACAAGGGTAGTTTGTAGGTGGGTTTCCATTAGTTAAACAATTGCTATACTATTATTTTATTTTAAAATTAAAGAGATTCGCAAAACTAAACACATTGAAACAATTAACTTGACTAACTTCTTTGCCTTTTATCCTACAGCTCAGAGCCAACCTAGAAATATGAGAGCGTCACTCCACTATTCGGTGGTTCGTTCGTTAGTTTATTAGAAATTATAGTAAAAGAGGAATTGGTGTGCGCCCCCCGTATTTCTCTCCATTTGGTATTTCTATCAGTGTCCCGTTTGTACCGTGAAGATTCTCACATTGTTATATCCTACGCACGGTGGAGTTCAGTTCGGTAAGTGGTCCATTGTCGACGACGCCCTGGAAACAAACTACATTAGGTTGTCTCGTCGGGCAAGAAAAACGCCACTTCACCTAACAAATGAAAATTTACTGCAACTGGCAACCTTTTCTATTTCATCGTGTAATGTTAGGTGTTGATAAGGAAAACCATGTGATTTATTTTGACAGTTTCTTTAAACTAAAGTAACCGCAAAAGTGACGTGAACGTATGTTTATTTTAATCCAATTATTATTCTCTTGGTGTCTTTTACTTTGCACTTTACTCGACGGGTTGACAACACCAAATTTGAATACGACAAATGAATATATCTACCTACCTAAAACGGCGCATATAGCATATTGTTTTTAAGTCTCCCCTCAACTTTCTTTAATAAACCAATGTTCTCAGTTGCAGCCCGTGCTTTTTAGTCATTACATGGGACTCGCAATTTCTTTTCTCGAGTATGCGATACACGGCCCTTAAATGATAACACGCCGGCACCGCTTTGAAAAAGTTGACGAAAACTTATGCAGAGTGTCCCAGAAAGTTTTACACAGGTTATAGCTCCAAAACTATAACAGATGACGAAATGGAACAAAAACCACTTTATAGTGTAATCACCCCCGGGATTGCCGCCTCCGACAAACCGCCCCTAGTTATTTCTTTTTAAGTAGCATCCTGTATATTCTGTAAAGGAACGTGACGAAGAATCAAATTTTCTGCCTAACATTTTTTTCGAAATTTAAAATTAACCCATCAGTGGTGGAGAAAACAGATTTTTTATATGTTTAAGTCGGCCATGGAATTATTAACACTTATAAACGGATAAACAAATGACTACCGGCGTAAATGTCAAAGTTAATTTGAGTAAACTGAAAAATAATTTTGTGTTGTGTTCTGAAATTCCTGCTTTATTTACGTCATATGAGTATGTGGACAAGCAGCATGTAGAAGAAATTTATTGCGGAGGTTAGAAATGTGTGTTGCTGCAGAAGGACTCCAATTTGAACATTTGATGGACTGATGATAGAAGGAGGGATGGAGGTGCGCGTCCAAGCAAAACAATTTCAGACAAAGCGCGTTTCTATCGTGCTATTGAAACCGAATTCGAACATCATGTTTGGAATGAGTAGTCGTCTCCCATCCACACATTGTTGGAACACGTTGTATATTTAATAATTATATCCTCCAAGATTTGTTGTACACGTAATATTTAGGTACATACTTATGTATTTGTTATAAGATTATAATTATCACCCGTTTTCAACTACACCTTGTATATTCAAATAACATAAAAGTGATTGCAGCCGCCGTATAGCCTACTAAAATTTCCAAATTAAATCGGCGGATTTTACTGGGCAACACCAGTAATGCAAACACAATTCCAATACTGTGAGGACGAGAAGAATAAATTGTAATAAATAAAATGGCCGCATGGATGGGCAGCAGAACTGGAGGGTGGCGAGCGAGCCAATCAGAACGAAGCAATCAACAATGAGAGTTGATTCATGCACTTCAATCAGGACTAAAGGGTTACAAACTGATGAGGTCATTTGGATATGGGATGGTACACGTATAGCAAAAGAGCGTAAAATATTGGGTTTCAAAAACAGTATTATCAGTGCTAGTGGTTAAGTAGAATAAAATACGTACTTGAACGTATTTTCCGACTTTATTTATATTAGAACTGATTCAATTAATTTTATTTTTTACTGTCTGTATGTAGATATTAAATACTGAAATCGATAAAACCTGAAAATATCCGATAGCGCTTTGTGCATTATTAGCTATCAGATCCACACCCACTTGCGTATTAAACACGAACTTATGAAATACATAAAAAATATCTACTATTTAAATTCCCTCTATGATAGGCTCCCGTATCTCAGTAGATAGTTTATTTGTAACTGTTCCAGCCGCTCTCTCTTGCTTGCCGATTCGCTGAAGAAATGCATTTCTTAAAATGTTCTGGTTCTTTGCTTTATTGGTGATCGACAACATAGCCAACTTGGCTGTATGTTGTTTCTTATGTTACTTGCTGGGCCTACATAAATGAGAGATCACGAATATTACATAATCCAATCTTTACTTAATATACCCGGAGTTTTAAAGTGTTAGTCTACAAGGGAGTTCATACCGCTGGAACAGCTCTCTGATGGTTCATTCAAACACACAAACTCTCTCACAACGCAACGGTAAGGGGAGGCACTCCAGGTGTTGCATTTCAGAGATATACCAACTCATTTATTTTTAAGAAAAGAAATGTCAATATGCAGAGTTCCAGCAATTATTTTAATACACTGCTCAATATTGTCTAAGGAACACAAATAATTTTCATTGTATGATATTTATCCTAAAAGTCAAAGTGAGTAGGTTACACTATTTATTTGATTAGCTTGTATGGTACCTACAAAATTGGCTAAAAAAATTGTAATGTTTTGCATTATTTATTTAATAATGAAAATAAACATTTAATTGAAAAACAATACATGGTATATTAAAACAAAAGTGGATTTCTGATAACGTTAATTTTTTGAAATTTGTTCATAATACGATGTATTGCCTCCTCGGGCAATAATGACTGCCCGGCACCGCCTAGGCGTAGTTAAAATCAGCCTATCGATCGCATCTTGTGGCAAAAGGGTCCACTGCTCTCTCAGTGCTTTTTCAAATGCAAAATGGCCTTGAATGTTTGCCATAACTGGAAGAAATTGTCTCTGCAGCATGTCCCACACATGATCATTGGGTTGAGATCGGAAGACTGAGAGGGCCATGGCAAAAGGGCAATGTTCTCTTCTTCAAAGCAATTTTGTACCTGATGTGCAATGGGAGGACGAGCATTGTCCTGCATATAAACCAAATCTGGACCAGCAGCATATGAATATGGTTGCACAACAGTTACAAGAACTTGTTCAATATAACGCCGCTGGTTCATGGCTCCATCCAGATAAACGAAGTTCGTTCTATGGTGCAAATCAATTCCGCCCATACCATCACAGACCCTCCTCGGGAACTGCGAACTTCCTGTAAGTGCCTGGTCCTCTCCAAGGCTCCGCGTCGTCGTCACACTATCGTTCTTCGGCTATCAGGTTGAAATTCGAACCGAGATTCGTCGGTAAACAGAACATTGGATCATTCTGCTTCACCCCATTGAGCATGCTCTTCAGCCCATTCAAGAAGGGCTTTGCGATTGCCGTGGCGAAGTGCAGGTACTCTAATTGGTCGACGAGAATGAAGACCAACTTCACGGATACGATTTCTGATGGTTTGGTCAGAAACCGTTACGGCATGTACATTTTGGAGATCCGCAGAAAGTTCTCGTGCCATAATTGATGCATTACGCCTGGCTTGAAGAATAATAAATCAGTCTTGGGCAGGTGCTTTTTCTCTTCTACGGCCTTCGTGTCTTTCGGCCACATCGACAGTTGCCTGGTATCGTCCCCACAATCGGCACATTACACTTCGCGATACTCCAAATTCGGCGGCTACCTGACTTTGTGAACCACCAAATTCAATCATCCCCACCGCAAGTAACATTTCATCGCAGGTTAAGTGCGTCGCTGCATTGTAAATTGTTGTCTTATGTTCAACACAAACAACTAACCTGACCTCGAACCTGACCATGTATGCTCAGAGATGCTGCGAAACAAAAACATTATAAAAAGCGAAATTTTTTATCGAGCAAATCAAGTCTTTTTTTATCATGCTATGGTATGATATCCAGCGAACGTACATGGCGCATTTTCAATTTGCTACGAATTGTTGGAGAAAATTTATTGAAATAATAGTTCTGTTCCTTAGACAATTTAGAGCAGTGTATTTTCGAAGCCATCTTCGATAAATTCATGAAATTTACTCACACACAACTATTCACAATTAGTTAAGTAGATATGTAAAGGTTTTTGCCAAAACAGTTACAGGGTATGTGCAAATTATTGTTAAATTTCGGAAAATTAATTCCAGAACTAACGCAACGACATATTTTTATTATAATTTGTAGTTCTGCGAAATGCAGCAACCCATTATAATATTATATTTTCCTATTGTATAATCGTAGTTTATAACTTTTACAGCCTTTACTAACACCGTTGACTGATTATTCAGTCAATCAACGCTAACACGTTTCAATAACGCAAGTCACAACAATACAGCAAGGCACAAATGAGAGTTTATTATCTTTCCACACGACCCGCTAGGAAAGTATTGCATAGAGCAGCGGTTCCCAAAGTGTGTTCCGCGGAACCTAGGGGTTCCGTGGGAAGATTCCAAGGGTTCCACGTACTTTACAGGATTTACCAAATTATTTTAAAAAACCAAGGCGGCAACACTGTCAGCCACCTTTGCACTCACTCACGAGCATTTGTCGGCAACACACGGACTGGACGCGTCAGGCAGACCACATTCCCCGGATTTATTCTATTGCTATCTCACATTAATTGGAACGACATTATCCGCACTCACGGAATATTAAATAATTTTTCTACGACCACTGCCGTAATTGACCAAAATCACACAACTTGCACACTCTGTATGAACGCTGTTTCATACATGTGCGTAATAAGCGAAAAACACAGTTTTCCATTTTATTTGATCGAATGCAACCGGTAGCTGAAACAGCTGAAAACAATCAAATTTTCATTTGACAATCAAAATTTGCTTGTTGACATCCACAAATAAATAGTTGCTGCAGGTCAAGAAAAAGGCAATTTAATTCTCTGACATAATATCATTTAAATTTGCTAATGTCCAGTGGCAGCGAAACTGATATGTGCATTCCTCCTGAAGTTGCCGAGCAGGCGAAACATGCCACAGAAAATTTGTTGCCCTCGAAGTCTCGAGAAAGATATGGAGATGTTTACAATAAAATTTAATACATATTTGGAGAAATAAAAATAAAATCAGACCTTTTTCGGAAATAGTATTAATGGCTTATGTTATATGCATAACAACATTTACGTGTAAACGTGTTAAAATAAACTTATTTGACAAATAAAATTGAATTTAAATTTCAGCGGTCGTAGAAAAAGTATAGTAGGAACGTTACCCGAGTAAAGTAATTACGCACAATTGGAATTACACACCCGCCGCTGCGCGGCTTGTGCGTAAGTTTTTCCAAATTGTGCCTAATATGCTACTTACAAATGTTGTTACGTAATATACTATTACGATACAGTTTCCAATATGGGTTCATCAGACAACGAACTGTTTCTCGTGCTTGAAATAGAAGAAGCATACAAACGAAAACGTGCTTAGAAGCGATAATGGGTTCACATTATTTGCCAAAAACAGAATACATCCTGGTGAATATCCCCACTTGCTCTTAGATTTATTAAAGGGCGGACGATTTTTTTAAATATTATTTTCGAATGATAGAACTACTTCCAACTCTTGGAGATGATAATAATTGCTGACGCTCAAGAAAATGCCCATGCATACAAAATGTCAATATTCCCGATTAATCGTTCCGACAAGGTGGAATCGGCACACGCTAAACGCATTTTGATTCTAGTTACAAAATACTCGCAGGATTCTAAAAATTCGTTGACTTCGGTCCGCACAAGTGTGCGTTAGCTAATTTAAGTGTATTTTAAGATTATTTTTCCGATGCGTGCCATTCGTCCGATGCCGACAAATGTGCACAAAGCTTTATGCGACCGACTTCAGGTTCGATTCATCTTGCCGGAAGCGATTACATCATCCAGATATTAAATACAAATTTATGTGTTTAAAACTGAAAGTTAAACATTTAGGAAGGGGTTAGGGTTCCATCAAACAAAAGCGATTGGTTAAGGGAACCGCTGGCATAGAGCATAGTAGGCCGGAAACTTGACAATTGCGTTGCCCGTGCGCTAAACTGGAAACTGTGCTGTAATATTTGAAAATCGCACAGGTTCATTCAACTTTTGTAGGCAGCTTTGAGATTTTGACGTTTACTGAGTAAATATTCTGTCGCGTCTCTTTTTAAATCTAATAATTTTTTATCAGAAAAATCTCTTAAAGGTACGGCAGTTGAACATTTTAGTGGCTACTCCGTGGAAGACCTAAATATTTTAGGTACGAACTGGTCATTTATGAATTGGCGGGCAAGAGAACAAATCAACGTGTCATTCATGAGCCGGTCGGAATTATTAGAATATTAAGCTCATAGTAAGTTAGTAGGCTACTTGGAAATTTTCGTATCTGTTAACATAGACAACAAATCTTTAAAAATAAAGTTACTGTTTTATGAATAAATTTGTCTTCTTAAGGGGTCGTGGGAAAAATAGTCCACATAACTCGATGGAAAGTGTATTTCCTATAAATTTCACGCTCGTATGAAATTTGTCACGTTCCATGCTCGTTACGTAATATACTATTATCTAACCCCGCTATGAAATGTCACATTTTACATAACTAGTTATGAAATGAACTTTTACGTAACTGAATATTTAAAAGCAAAAACAAAAGTAAGAATTCATTACAGGGTATTATTGAATCTATTGCCAAATTCGCTGATTCTTCTATATTAGAAGGCATATCTACATCAGAATCATCCATTTTTGGCGTAATTTGAAATAAAAAACTCATCACTGACAATAGTTATTTATAGTATCCATAGCAGCCAAGGTAAAGCGATGAAGTTGAATTTATTTGTACTCATATAATTTGCAAAACTCGCTCACTTCGTTCGCTCGTTTTGGCAAATATTATATTCGTCAAATAAAATTAGTCTTTTCATAACTGGTTACATAAATAACTATTACAGTTAGCGAATGGAAACTTATGTTTGTCTGTTATGTCACATTTCAGAATTTTGTGTATAAATTGCGATCATTTACAGTAGTATCCATTTAGATGCATTATACTTACAAAAGGGCCTCAAAGAATTAAATACTTAGTCAACTAATTTATCTGTTAGAGCGGTCTTGAAATCTCAGAAGCAGTTTTTCAAGAATAAGTGCGTTTTTTAAATGGAATCATGATGACTCGTGGAGATATTTCAATAGAGCAATTTTTCGTGAAAATTTTTACACCAAACACGACATTATTATTTATACCTATCTATAGTTGCATGATATGGTGGATTTATTCTAAGGGACTTTGTAATTTTTTTCATGAATGTGGCTAACGTACGAGTATAATTTTAAAAGTTTGAATTTAAAATTGTTTCCGAATGATGGTAAAATTTATGACAAACATGCAACCGTTTCACTTTGTTCACGAAAATATGATCCAGGCGCTCTCTTGGCACGCAATGTCGGGTTACTCAAAAACCAGAAATATTTATTACAACACGAAAGCATACACTTGGAATGACGAATTTCAAAATCTTTTCCTTTGTCCGTACACGCTATTTTTAAAATTCTACCAGCGTCGTCTTCGGAGCATTATTTTTACGCAACGTTTACATGACTAAATAAAAATGTCCACTATTTTTAAATATGTAGTAACAAAGGCATAAAGCTGTCAGTGCTGGAAATTAAGGAGCGTTCGTTTTACAAGAAATTAGTTTTGAAGTGAATTTGGAGCATTTTCTTTTCTTTTCTACTTAATCGCGTTGCCCCTAGAAAAATTCTGAGAGTTGTGTTAAAATTTAGTCAAGTGTAAAACAGGGTAACTGGGTACTGCAATATCATTAATATTGTAGTGCAACTAACCGTGGTCTGATTAAAAAGTTATCGAAATAAGGAAAGGTGGACCACCGTCCATTTTTTTACTAATTTTATTATTTAATTGATTACATTCATATTTTTATGTTTTGTTTTATGTAAAATGATAATTACCTTGGTATACTGGTTACTCGCGGAATAGGAAGTGTTGACACTTGCCGTATATTCAACAAACGTATGAACTGAAACAGATACACAACACGTCAGTTTTTAATAAATCTCAGATAATGCAGTTTCCAAGAATCTCAGACGATATAAAACTGATTTCCCCGGAAATATTAGAAACTGTTTCCCTGTCATTCATATATAAACTGCTAAAACACGGCTTATTTAAGTTAACCATTTGAATATATGGCAACCCTACATGATTAAATAAATGTGTGGCCTGTTTGACGGGGGCCGGAGGGGTTGATTCTTAGCTACGCGTCCCAGGGCAATGAACAATCGACTGAGAAGTGCCTTATGTGTTTGCAGTGCCCCTCAGTGAAGAAGCGTAGATACACAGTATACGAGGGAGTACCTAACTGTGGAAGTTTGTGCTATTAGGAAGGCAATACATCGTATGAAGTCCAAATTTCAAAGAATTAACGTTATCAGAAATACACTTTTATTTTAATACACAGTGTACTGTTTTCCAATTAAATGTTTATTTTCATTACTAAACAAATAATGCAAAATATTACAAGTTTATTTTTAGCCAATTTTGTACTAGACAAGCCAATCAAATAAATAGTGCAACCTACTCACTTTTAAGTACTTGTAGGATAAAAATCATACAATGAAAGTTATTTGTGTTCCTTAGAAAATTTTTAGCAGTGTATTTCGCTGCCTCTAAAATTAATAGTTTTTGACACACTCATCCTGATATATTTAGCCGCCTAGCATTAATATCTTATTTTGAGTACAAATTTTCAAAATGAAAAGAATATTCTAAAACAAAAATCGCCCTTGAAGATCTAGTCTATCTGATTCATAATTGAAATATTTGCGGCTGGCATCGCATACCGTGGCTTTTCCTACTAAGAAATTAAAGTTACTTTTACTTCTAGTTAAAAAAACTAAAACTTTCTGTAAATTATCTTTTCCAGCTTTAGCAGCTTCATTTTCTAAGTTTCCATCAAAGAGTATAATTTACATTTAAATTGAAATGCTACAAAACTGCAGTGGGTACATACTTTTAATGTCGAGGTGTTTTTGCAACATTTCAAAGCTGGGATCCATAGTCTTTATGCATATAACTTCAAGTTTGGTCCTTGATTTGGTTTGACATAAAATTTATTATAAGATAATTGCAAAATAAATTTTATTAACACTTTGCACATCACGTTCGACATATCCAGGTCCACTGTTTGCATAATTTATTGATGGAGTGTATCATATTTTCTAAGCCGCACCTAAGTTGAACGTACCGTAACTTATTGGCGTAATTTCAATTGCGGCAGCACCGTCGTTTATCAACAGCTGATTGATTGTGATATGTTTACAGTTACTGATGCATTTCTATTCCATAAACTTATTGGCTGTATGTTACACTACAGTCCATACCCTTAATCTGTTACGCTGCCCTGAAGAAATATGTATGCACCCAAGCACTTCGTTAAAATTGTTATAGTTTTGTTTTAATATTTTCCGAATAAATTCTAGCCTTGAGCAATTACATTCGGCTTAATCAACAGATTATTTAGTTGTGATACCAAATAATGGTACATCAAGACCTACTAGTATTATAAGTAATAGAAAATTTTACAGACACTCCAGCTGTTGGAGTGAGGTTCAAAATTATTCTATAAGGTGAATTAACAACATGACTGGGATATTAGGCCATCTAGTTCCCTAAGGCAAGCATGGCAAACCCGTGACACGCGTGCTAGAGGTGACATGTAGGTATGAAAATTTTGTTGGCACATGAAAAATTTACAGGTGACATTATTTTACATGCCAATAAATCAATAAATCAATAAATCAATAATAACATAATTTAAAATAAAAAAACATATACAAAGAAACGATAAAATAATTAAATTTAATAATATTCAGAAAAAAGAAATGATTCAAAATAGATACTCGCAATGTGCAGCAATATTAGAGAAATGGACGAGTTTAAATTAGTTCAAGTTGAAGTTTTTTCGCAATATCCCTTATAAGTATCGTAAATTCCCTTTTTCTGGATGACTTAAATAATTTATCTTTGTCATTTCCAAGATCTTTTTGTAGTGTGAACTAATAAACATAACAGCATATTAACTGAAAATCAAAAACTACCCACTTTGTGATATCACAGAGGTTAGAATCTGCTGTTGTATTCGAGCTGAACAGGTTGCTTCTCTACAGATGTCAAATTCTAACTTTCTACCTTTTCTAATAACAAGAGTGTGCAAAGAGGGAAGCTGTCCTTCTCTTTCTATTTCGTGCCTAAATTTGATAAGGTTGAATCTACTTTTAAAATCGTTCGAGAAATCTGCGATTCTACATATTTTACTAGAGTAAAGTGCGGAAAATATAATCATCTACATACGTAGGTACCTACCTCAATCACACCTTTGGAAAATATGGGAGCTGATCTCTCAGCTGAGTTTCAAATTTACTCATGATAATTTCCACCATGAAATAAGAGAGGCAATTTCCCATCCGCACACCTGTTGACAAAGTAATCCATTTATCGCATCAAAGTTTCGTTCAGACAGAAATAATTCTTGTAAAACGCTCTCCTTGAAAACCCAATCTAATTCATTCGATCTTATACGAGGAGTGTTCAATATGAAAAAAAACTGTTTAGGTTCAATGGAAAGTGGTCTTATTCTACGCCGAATCGGAGAAATTCATTAAGAAAACTTGATCAGAATTTGGCAGTTAGTTACTTTTTGTGACAATTTTACCAGAAAATAAACACCTTTTTAGACACGAAGGAATAGTTCGCGACATACTAGAATCGGAGATAGCGATAAAAAGAGGTAGGGGTAGGCCCTACTTTTAGGAAAATGCGTAGGTTAGCTCAGGATAGGAAAGGATGGGGGTACACGTCCAACCAGTCTTCGGACTGAGAACTTCATGATGAAGAAGTAATAAAAAAATATTTGGCTGTTACTTACTTTTTGAGGTTATCAATAGGGAATTATTAGAAAGGGTTAGGGAAAAGCGAGAGGTATGAAAGACAATAAAGAATAGAAGAGATGATTTACAGTCAAAGACATTTTTTGGGGGTCAGTACGAAGAGGCTGCTCTGTGACTCACTCGTGTTGTCGCATTTTAGCTTTTGTGACAGTGTTTATGGGCCGTGTCTCCTTAGCTGTGATTCTTGTAGGATTCAAAAGGTGCAGAATTCTTGTCTTCGGCTAATATTCGGCATCAGAGCGAGTGAACACGTTTCTCATAAGTTGAGGGACGCCGGATGATTGAATATGTATAACCGCCGACGTTTCCACATGACGTGTTTCTTCCTTAAGATCACTAAGACCGGACTGCCGCCATACTTGTACGCCAGGCTGATATTTCGTGCTGAAGCTCACCACCATGATACCCGCCGAAAATCTATGATGTTGACGATACCGAGGCATCGGAAAGAAATCTATAAAAGGTCTTTTTCTTACAATATTGCAAGTTGTCTCAATGATTTTCGAGATTCGGATTTTCTGATGTCTTGGTATGCGTTCAGGAAAAAACTCTATAACGAGCTACTTTCGCGGCAGTAGTTTTGAAGGCTGCACAAAACTAGTTTTAGTTTTCTTTAGCGTCGCTGCGGTCCCTCACTGTGCCCTTTTCCTTCTTTTTCTACTTCTTCTTCTTCTTCTGCTTTCCCTTTTTTTTTCTTTTGGCAGTTATTTGCATATTCTCTTCTTTTATTTTCTCCTATTCGTTCCTAGTGTTCTCTTACCCCTTTGCTCTCGCTTTTTTCTTTTCGAGCCGGTGTGGAAGATCAGGACCTTGGGGGACCTGTTTAATTCCCCTTGGAACTGAATACCGACCCATTGCCACTCATAATGGAATAGTTTTATTGGTAATTGTAATATTCGTGTTAATTTGATTTGATATGGCAATAAATTTATTATTATTATTATTATTATTATATGATGGTAGGACACATTCTAAGACACGAAGGAATAGTACGCGACACGAGTACGAGTCAGAAATAGAAATAAAAAGAGGTAGGGGTAGGCCTAGATTAGATTACTGCTCTCAAATAGTTAGGGATGTAGGATGTTCTACTTTTAGGAGAATGCGTAGGTTAGCTCAGGATAGAAAAGGACGGAGGTACACGTCCAACCAGTCTTCGGACTGAAAACCTTACGATGATGACTTACTTTTTGGGACAGCTTGTCCAGGAAAATAAACAATTGAATGTCGTGGCAATTTTTTGCGTGTGCCCATATTTTAGGACTTTGGGTAAACTTTCTTAATGAATTTCTTTCATTCGTCGTAGAATAAGACCGCTTTCCATTTAACCGAAACAGTTTTTTTTTGTATTCAGCACTCCTCGTATATGATACCTAGAATATGCTAGACGGATATTTCAAGGAGAGCTTTTCACAAAAAAAAATTGTCTGAACGAACATTTAATGCGATAAGTACCTAATAAAAGAGATATTTGACTGTTACTTACTTTTTGCTTTTGTTCATGAAAATAAACAAATGAATATCGTTGCAGTGTTTTACGTGCGCCCACATTTTGGGATTCTGAGCAAGTTTTCTTAATGAAATTCTCCGATTCGGCGTAGAATAAGACCACTTTCCATTTAACCGAAACCGTTTTTTTCGTCTTGAACACTCCTCGTATAAGATGGATTGTATTAGACTGGGTTTTAAAGGAGAGCTTTTTACAGGAATTTTTTTTTGTCTGAAAGAAAATTTGATGTGATAAGTATAATAAAATAAATATTTGGCTTTGAAGTAGGTACTGTTTGGGACACACTGTATATGAGCCGATTTCTATTAAATTATTTACTCTTTCGTAATAGACATATTTGTTCACTATAATACTTTTATTCCCTCTATCTGCTTTATGATAAAAACAATCTTTCTCTCTCAATCCTTTGATATTTTTATAGTGGTACGTACGGCGAGGGACAGGTTATGATTTTTAATATTTTAATATTTTTTGTCCACGACTATCTTATAATATACTCTTTATACTTGTGTTTCTTCAATCATAATTAGATACATTAATCACTGCAGTGATTAATGAATATTATTCACTACACCAATAGGAACATCGCTTTGACCCTTTTTTACATTTATTTAGTAGGCGGCGATCGCGATGTGTCAGTTCAAAATGAAACCTCAAATCAGCATGGTTTGCTTTTAATTTGAAATGCATATTCTAAAAAAGAAGATATAATGAGTAGTGAGAGTGAAAACGAGGTTTCTTTAACAGCACCAGCAATAAAAGAAGCTGCAGAACTTGCCTCGTTAGATTCATTGCCCAAAAAACCAAGAAAATTAGACCTGAGAGCGTATGTATGAATCTTTCTTACACTGCAGAAGGGAAATGAAGGTAAATTCTTTCTGGGAATCGGTTTTGATAGTCGTAGACAAAGTATAGTATACAACTCGTTATAATGATGCTATTATTACCTCGGATGATTACAAAACTCGCTCGTTTCACTCGCTCGTGCTGTAAACTTCATCCTCGGTAATAATAGCATTCATTATAAACTCGTGTATAATATACTATTTCATTCCTAAGATTCATTTAATACTGAATAACTGAATGGAAGATTCAATACTAGCTGTGCCTCTACACGTCTAAATACAGGCAAAAAAACTTTAAGTCTATTTAATAAGTTTAGCTCGGCTTTTTCAAAGGTTTCAAAAGATTTTTTATGAAGCCGATCTTTTTCTGAGGAAACTTAGTCGTATCTAATATCTGACAGTGGTTTATCCCTCCCTTTATTAAGTTTTTCTGATTAACCGTTACGTTTTCAGATATTTGACACTGTTGCTGTCACGCATTCTCATCGAAAAAGTAGCTAATTCTATATTTCCTAAAATATCTAACCTACATGTAAGCTTTTGGTACAAATTAGTTTAGGTACTGCAAAACACTGCAGTGTTCCACCTTAAGACGTCACGCATTTCGGTACCAGTGGTCCCCAAAACGTTCACAACGACTAACTACGTTTTACAGTAAACCAAGATTTACTCCCATTATTTATAAAATATTAATATCTGTAATCATGAAGTGCTTGAAATTAATGTGTTATCGTGTTGCATTTTAAGCTGCATGATGTAACTACCCTATCCGTATGCCCAGGGCCAGGTATGCGATTAGGACGAGAAAAAGTAGTTCGACTTAGTTAAGAAAGCAAGACGATTATTAATTATTAAATTGTATGTTCGGATAGTAATAAAAGTGTTTTGGGTGATTCGTTTTGTTTTCTAAATTCATCTTTTATGTTAAAAGAAGCAGCGGCGAGATTGGCCTTCGTGCTTTTGTAAAAGACCGATAGTGAAGTTGATTATCTTTCCACTAGTACTGACGTAAGTACCTAGTACCTAAATTATATTTTGGTTCCTAATTATTATACGGTACCTATTTAACGTAAAACTAGTCATTTTTACGCTAAGTGAGGAACATATTTATCAAGTCATTTAAAGATACCTAAATAAAGATATTCGCATACGTTGTTTTTGTGTGACTCAAAATTTAAAGCTTGATTAACGTATAAATTGAGTTTGAAAAGATCTAGCAGTAATTTTACGTAATTTGTACATTCTTGTTGAACACATCCGTTACGTATTAATTTGGGTTTTTGTCATACATTTTTGAATTAGTCAGTAGTTGTGCAATGGGTCGTACTAGATACTCGTCTACGTCAAGTACGAGTAGTTCAGATTCAAGTTTTTATAATTACAAGCGCGATAAAAGACACTCGTCAAAAAGGAAGACTAAGTGCAATTCAGAACCTAAATCGTTCCAAACGTCTGGGGCAGAGAAAGCTTCCTCAAGTCGTGATTGTTATACACCACCACCTAGTTCGCAGGATAAAGTAACGCGGTTGGAAAAATTAGTGGAAAAATTAATCGAGGTACAGGCGGAATCTAAACCACACGACCGCAAAGTTTTCATAAAACCAGAATGTATCCCTGAATTCAGTCCGGGAAATCCGTACCTCAGTTCCTCCAAATGGATCGAGAAAATTAAGCAGCTGGCTTCAATAAATCACTGGGATGAGTCGGCAACCATTTTTCATATGCAAAGTCGTTTAGTTGGATTACACGGAAATGGTACGACAGTCTCCAATCATATCAACTCAGTTGGGGTGAATGGAAGGAATTGCTGTTAAAAACATTTCCGGAACATCAAGATTTCGCAGCAACTCTTCGAAATTTAATTAACCGCTACAAGTTACCAAATGAGTCTTGGGAAAAATATTACTTTGAAAAAATGGAACTTGTGGGAGCGTGCGAGATCGACGAGAAGAAGGCAGTGTCTTGCCTTATTGACGGGATAAGAGATCCGAGCATCCAAGCTGGTGCACGCGCTGGAAGATATTCTACACCCAACTCGCTATATGCTGAATATCTTTCCGCATTGGTGCCCGATGTTGTTCCTTTAGTTATTAAAGAGCGCATTGTCCAAACGATTCCATCCCATGGTAGTCGCCGTGAAGATCGTGCGAACGAACCTAATGTAAAAAGGATGAAATATACGGGCAGACAAGGGCAACGTTGTTACAACTGCAAAGAAAAAGGACATTTTTCCAACAAATGCCCAAAACCTCGAATTGAGTGCACGAACTGTAGACGCTTAGGACATTTAACAAAAGATTGTCGTAGAAATCCAGTAAAGAATCACGTCGTGGAGTCATCAGCTACCGTTCATAATGAGAAATATTTCTTTGAATGCTGGGTAAACGGAGAGCAGTCTCGTGCGTATGTGGACTCGGGATGCGGGGCTGTGTTGCTTAAGCAGTCACTAGCTGTACAGTTGAAACTTGATCACGAACCAAGTTCTTTATCAGTAAGCGGATATGGTGGCTCCGTTGTTAACATCATCGGAGAAACAGAAGTGGAATTGAAGGTTGACCAAGTGAAAGGCAACGTGAAGGCCCTAATCGTTCCAGATGACATTCAAGATGTTCCTATTATGGTCGGCCAAACTTTCCTAAATCGGCCGGATGTTTTAATGGTCATTTCGGGGGAAAATGTCCGATTACTGCCTTCCGATTTTAATTTGAGGGATGTTCGCGAAGAAAATACCACTATGGGCGAAAGCTAAAACAGTGATTCCTCCTAGAACTGTGATGTTGGTCAAGGTCACCTCCTCAGGTTCCACCCAGGATGCCGTATATATCCAAGGCGGATTTAGGGCACTTCCAGGAAAGGAACATTATATCGATAAGTGCATCACGAATGGTCAAGATAGGTTCGTCTCCATCGTAAATGTATCTTCCAGTGAAATCGAGGTGAGTGAAAAGCAAATTCTAGCACGCGGTGTTCATTGTTTTCAGGATATGTCCTTAGAGCACATAAGTCTTGCTTCCGTCAAAGTATCAAAAATAAAGCCAGTCACGGTAGAAGATTTACGTTATAACCACCGCCTACCATCGGGAGAAATTAAAAAGTTGGTGAATGACGAGGAAAGGTGGAACGAGATGGTGGCGAAAGTTAAGTGGGGACTGAATTCTACGATGAATTCGTCTACAGGAAAATCCCCTTACGATTTACTTTTTGGTTACGTACCTAGAGGTGTCGCCAAAACAGTTCTTGCTAACGAAATTGCTATAGAACCAACTTGGGATGAACACCTACAGTCGACTAGAGATAACGTCGAAAGGATCATTCATCAAAAGCAGGCTAAACGGAAAGCCCAAGTTGATGCCCATCGATGTGCTGGAAGAAAGTATCAGCTAGGGCAACAGGTACTAATGTGTGCCTCGGCAACAAGCAGTCAGGGTCAGAGTAGGAAATTGCTGCCTAGGTATACTGGCCCGTACGTGATTGCCAAAGTATTGGATCACGATCGGTATGTGATTCACGATGCGAAAGGCTCGTCTCGGTCGAAGAGACGTTACAAGGGGATCGTTGCCCTTGACAAGTTGAAGCCTTACAATAATGAGGTGACTTCGGATTCCGAAGAGGAGTCCGAAGTTGATGACGTCTTATGAGAGCTCTTTACGAACGGAAATCGCCCTGGCAGACGCTGCCTTTGTGATTTCAAATTCTTTAATTTAGTTTTAGTACTAAGGGTTTACTAACGTTTTAGGCAATTTTGAATCCAAAACTTAGGTGGATCGCCCAGAGAGTCTTCACCACGGCTGACTAACCAAATCTATAAAACACTAGTTTTTATTTTGATGATCTGATGATTTTGTTTAAATTTCCCTAGATTGTTGGGAAATACATACACCACGAGGGCGTGGATGTCGATAGCGTGGCCGACTGTTATCGTGTTGCATTTTAAGCTGCACCCTACCCGCATGCCCAGGGCCAGGTATGCGATTAGGACGAGAAAAAGTAGTTCGACTTAGTTAAGAAAGCAAGACGGTTATTAATTATTAAATTGTATGTTCGGATAGTAATAAAAGTGTTTTGGGTGATTCGTTTTGTTTTCTAAATTCATCCTTTATGTTAAAAAATGCTAGAATAAAATTTTTATTCTTACACTCAAACTTGTCGCTGAACGGAGATTCTTCTCAATCAAATGATGTTAGGAAAATCCACTGGCACAAGTTTTCTTGTCAAAATAAAATTTATTCTGCTTAATTGCAATCACTATCTTGGGGTTTGCGGCATACTGAATAAACCGCACACACTTCCAAAAAGCAGGTAAACTGTCTACGGTACATAGATATATAAAAACACAATGGGAACGTGGTATAAGAAGCATGAAACATTTTTATAACTTCGAAATGTCTTAAATTCTTAAGCAAGCTTAATAAATTTCCTGACGTGTAGACTGGGGCAGGTTTTAAGATCTCTTCTGTTTCTAGATATTATCACCGCTTAACAAAGATTTACCGTTGCTGGACGCCTACAGGACAACAATCTTTATGCAGAAATAGGTCCAAAACATATAAACAAGTTGTTAAGTCAGTTACGATGATTATCTTACAAGAACTTAGTCACGTTACTGCATTTCTACTTATCCGGCTACCAACTCGTTACACTAAATACAAAATTTGTTTTATCATTAATCTTCTGTGAATGTATATGCCGCTATATTTACAGTACTACAGTGTTAATTATCAAACTTAGTACCTATAACAAATTTCATCCTAATATTTTACTCCAAAAAATATACAGTTTGCATTTTTAGAATTTATTTAAATAATTATGGAGTACCAACATTTTCAAAATATTGTCCGAACGGTTTTAACATTTTTTGAACTCTAGGTGGAGAGATGAGCTTTTGTGAGGCACTAATCCATACTGACATTTTTACTTTCTGGAATACAAAAAATATGCAGCCAGGTCTCATCAGTCGTAATACGATTCAAGAAGTTACCATCTTCATTGTCATGCCGGAGTTTGGAGTTCTCTACAAATACCAATTTGTCTCTTTTGTTCTTTTGTTATTCCAGTGCAGGCCAAATATGAACTCCCTGCTCAAAAATTAATGATTTTCCAGTTACGTATTTGCATAGTTCTTAAAAACACAGCTAATAAGCCAGAAATGCTAGTAATTTTACGTCAAGCATCGAGATACCTTCAGATGGAGGTACAAAGCGAGCCCCCCATCTAGAGGTTTCTTCCAACAAGTAGTTGTAAGAGTAATTTAGTGACATTTCCCAATTTGAGATATCTCTACAACTTTTTAAGATATTACGAGAAAGTGGTAACCGATTTTGATGACTATTCCACTCGTCGAATTTTAAACCAATCAAATGTCGTCATTTCTGAATATATTGGTGTATTCCAGAGGAAAAAGTACCTACCTGCTAAAAATTTTATTGGGGGTAATAAGCCAATAGGCTGTTAGGATTCAGCAAACTACTTGGTTTTCCAGCGAGAATATAATAATTCATAAGCCACTTGACACGATCTGCACTAATAGAAATTAAAAATTTACTTGGTTACATAGCTATCACAGCGGTAGTAAAAAAACAAAAATTCTATCACCTTATTGTGGTACGTTGTTAGGAATAGGATATTATTCAGATCATCAGAAAGTATTAAATAAATTTTATTTATCAAATCTGACAGTTAACTTGTGCCATATTTTCAATGTACATTAAGTTTCATTCTTTAAATGTTTCTTATTCATTATATTCTCTCGTTAACTATAACTCGTGCTATGATTAATAATAGAGGATATCACTCGTGAAACCGGAACAGCACATTCAACTCGTCCTTCCAACTCGTTGAATCTGCAGTTCGGTTTCAGCTCGTAGATATCATCGATGATATATAATTCATAAGTCACGTGACACGATTTGCACCAATAGAAATTACAAATTTACTAGGTTTCATAATATTATCTATCACAGCGGTGACAAAAAACAAAAACTCTGTCACCTTATTGAGCTCCGTTGTTAATATTAGGATATTCAGACCATCAGAAAGCATTTATTTGTCAAATCTGACAGTTTGTTTTTGTCATATTTCAAATGTAAATTAAGTTTCATTCTTTAAATGTTTCTTATTCACTATACAGGATGTCCCATAACTCGCGCAACTCCTTGAATGAGAGTATTCTTCATGAAAAAGTAAGTATATAAAGTGGCAATGAAGAAGTCCTAATGTCAATAGCAATGGAGCTAGAGGCTGTTAAAGATGACCAATAGGGAAACGGCTCTGATCATTAATGTTTTACAAAAACTAAGTAAGCTTTGCTTTCAAATGTAAGGCATTTTCTAGGGAGTGTACTTAGTTATCATTACTTGATGGAAGAAAAAATCTAAAATTACATTTTTTGTATCAGGATATTGCCTGTTAGGGAACCTTGGTGCATACTCGAGTACTGAAGCTGCAGCATTGCGGTTACACTCCCCGTAAACTAGAATCATTTCGCAGTAATCATTGTTGAAATACATTTTAACAGACAATGATTGACAACCATGACAATAGAGTCCATTATTTAGGTTATGTTACTAGTTTATTTAAATTCAGTGCATTTCTTAACAGGGATTCTGCAAGTGACATATAGACTGCTCTTTCTAGCTGTTACATTTTCAAAAACAACTTAAAATACAACTTATGTAATTTCAGAAATATTTTAAGACGGAGCACAATACCTATTAGAAAAGAACGTATGTCCTGTTTAGACCAGGCCATCAACATTGGAGATTATTTTGACGTTTGCTGCACAGGGTTTGAGGTTAAGTTGTTTATTTCTGCGGCTTATTTATTGTTTAAACTTTATTTAATAGGTGGTTTAAGAATTTATTTATATCTAAAAAGTGTAAAATGGAAAGTGTTAAAAATTCGTGCTGTTAACGACTTCTTTATGGACGATTTAAACCATCTACTGTGCCCTTGCTTTATAGTAAACCAAGTACTGTGCCGGTTCTAGCGCAGACACACACCGTCAATTGCAGAAGCTTGTTGAATTTCAGTTTTA
Organism: Xestobium rufovillosum; assembly: GCA_963966045.1. Classification (NCBI taxonomy): domain Eukaryota; kingdom Metazoa; phylum Arthropoda; class Insecta; order Coleoptera; family Ptinidae; genus Xestobium; species Xestobium rufovillosum. Next base: position 39,871,124 of record OZ014494.1, on the reverse strand, counting down.
AACAAAATGACTGCGTAAATAATGTTTTTATAAGATAAACACTGAAAAAAGCTCCATAGTAATCGCTATATATTGATTTAATGTTAAGAAATCAGGATGAAAGATAAAAATATAATGTGAAGTTCAAGGTCATCTAAACTCAATTTAAAATGCATTAAAAAATTTTATCGAACTATTCTCTTAAGCCTTGGTTTTTAACAACTTTCCGTCGACGGAATTGCGTCGACGGAATTTCGTTTGCTGTATTTTAAGTCTGTCGCTGTTTTAACGGCAGAAAATTTTCAGCTTTTTATTGGTGTATCTTAGCAACAACCAAATTATGCAGGTTTGATTTCAGCAAAGTCCCCCAGCGCCAGTGCGTCGACGGAGTCCGTCAGCGCAATTGCGTCGGCGGAAAGTTCTTAAAAACCAGGGCTTTAAGAACTTTCCGCCGACGCAATTGCGCTGACGGACTCCGTCGACGCACTGGCGCTGGGGGACTTTGCTGAAATCAAACCTGCATAATTTGGTTGTTGCTAAGATACACCAATAAAAAGCTGAAAATTTTCTGCCGTTAAAACAGCGACAGACTTAAAATACAGCAAACGAAATTCCGTCGACGCAATTCCGTCGACGGAAAGTTGTTAAAAACCAAGGCTTTAGGATAGCGTTTTAAATTTCGCGCTCTGATTTTGCCGTTTCACTAAAGGGACTCCATTATTTTCTGTTATCACGTTGACAACTAAGTACACTCCCGAGAAAATGCCTCACATTCGAAAGCAAAGATTACTTAGCCTTTATAAAACATCGATCGACAGAGCCGCTTCCCTATTGCTCATTTTTAACAGCCTCTAGTTCCTTTGCTATTTACGCGAGGACTTTTTCATAGCCACTGTGTACACTTACTGTTTCATGAAGAACACTCTCATTCAAGGAGGTGAGCGAATTATGGGGCACCCTTCAAATATGTATAACAGCACATTCAACTCGTCCGTCGGACTCGTTGAATCTGCAATTCGGTTTCAACTCGTAGATATCATCAATGATAATCACAGCACTTGTTATTATTACCTACAATTTTTTTTATCTCCCTATGTTACTAGGCTCCTGCTTAGCAACTCAATTATTCATGTACGAGTATAACATTGTTAATAAAAACGTAATTTGCATTTTCGTCACTTACTAAGTTTATGTTTGAGTTTTGTGGTCTCTTTCGTGAAATAGTCATGACGAATGTCATTCGAGTTTAGATTTTACCTGGAAATGTTTGTCAATTGTGCATGATCGAGGTGCCCAATGTTGATCGTGACATTGTTGAAAAATTTTTATACAATGGCACTCATAAAATTGCTAAACAACCTTTCGCTACAATCTAAAAATTTTGCGGGCAAATCTAAACTCTTGTGATATTGAGCCGGCTCCAAACGATATGGTCATTCGTCAAATGTTAGTCAAGTAAAAATGCGTCAAATATTTGTAGACTGTTTGTCGAAAATTTATAGCGCCAAGTCGTTCATACACACGATGTGTTAACGTGGCAATGTGAACACATGACAAATATGCCTCGAAGTATTCGTTACGTTATCCACACTATATGCTCACTTGGCAATTTTTGGCTTGTCTACATGTCTACCCGCTTGTTTAAGTTCGCTAAATTTGCAGCGAATATGAGAAGATAATCAATTTCATTAAGTCATCAATCTGGTAGAATGTAAAAATGAAAGTGAATGAAGCAGTTGCTGTAGTAAGTGCCGCGTAATCGTTTTTGCGGGTGCAAATCTAATCAAACAGAAAAGGAAATCTCGAAAAAGGAGATGGTGGATGCTATCTTTAAATAAAGGTAGACAACTTGTTAGACCATTCCATAGTTTTCGAAAACACTAGGTCGTATAGGTAGGCAGTTCAAAAATCAAAACTTATAAATTAAAATACGTCCTACGAAAAGGAAAACTGTGAATGATTGCACGTGCTCGGGTTCGATGCACGGAGATTCGTCTGCTTTGATGTGTGCTTATTTACCGCCTTCGGAGCGAACCATTAACACATCAAGTAAAATACATTCGTCCATGGTCCAAACGATGTGTCGTGTGTATTGCTTTGGCGAATATTTGACGAGTGCACACATCCTCTCGAATGCACATGCATGCATCATCCACACGATGCGGCATTTGTTTGCGCTTGTCAAACATTTGGCGTTTGGACAAATCTACGCACATGACCACATTGGTATACGTCGTCTCGTCCACACGATGCTTACACATGGCGAATATCTGTCGAGTGACCACATCGTTTGGAGCCGGCTTTACAGTATTAAAAAATCAAAAATGTCGATACAAATTTCACCGCAGGGCAAACTTTATTTTCGAGATTGGAAATACAGCATCATGTAAACCTTACATACCAACCACAGTTGGTCACGACTTCATTAAAAAGACTTTTTTTAATTTGTATCGATATAGGTTTACATGCTCCTTTCCTATCCTGCTGGATTTACATCTTGCTGCAATTATTATAAAGCCGGCTCCAAACGATATGGTCATTCGTCAAATGTTAGTCAAGTAAAAATGCGTCAAACATTTTTTGTAGACTGTTTGCCGAAAATTTATAGCGCCAAGTCGTTCATACACACGATGTGTTAACGTGGCAACGTGAACACATGACAAATAATATGCCTCAAAATATTCGTTACTTTATCCACACTACCTATATGCTCACTTGGCAATTTTTGGCTTGTCTACCCGCTTGTTTAAGTTCGCTAAATTTGTAGCGAATATGAGAAGATAATCAATTTCATCAGGTCATCAATCTCATAAAATGTAAAAATGAAAGTGAACGAATCAGTTGCTGTAGTAAGTGCCCCGTAATCGTTTTTGCGGGTGGAAATCTAATCAAACAGAAAAGGAAATCTCGAAGAAGGAGATGGTGGATGCTATCTTTAAATAAAAGTAGACAACTTTTTCGACCATTCCATAATTTTCGAAAACACTACATCGTGTAGGTAGGCAGTTCAAAAATCGAAACTTATAAATTAAAATACGTCCTACAAAAAGGCAAACTATGAATGTATGCACGTGCTCGGGTTCGATTCGCGGAGATCCGTCTGCTTTGATGTGTGCCTATTTACCGCCCTCGGAGAGAACCTTCAACACATCAAGTAAAATACATTCGTCCATGGTCCAAACGATGTGTCGTGTGTATTACTTTGGCGAATATTTGACGAGTGCACATGCACATGCACATGCATATGCACATTCACATGCATGCATCATCCACACGATGCGGCATTTGTTTGCGCTTGTCAAACATTTGGCGTTTGGACAAATCTATGCACATGACCACATTGCCATACGTCGTATCGTCCACACGATGCTGCATTTGCTTGCACATGGCGAATATCTGTCGAGTGACCACATCGTTTGGAGCCGGCTTAATACTAAAACGAATAAGATTGGGTATCTAAATAACGATCTGAAGAGCAGTACCATAGATTCAGTCATATTTAGGGAGGGTTAGTGAGAAATGCGTCGAGAAATCCATGGAAGAGGTCAGCAGCTCTTTCAGCAGTACACACTATTCCGATGTGGAATGCAATGGGAAACGATCACATTATTTTATCCCTCCTTCACAGCAGTAGGAAATGGTGGAAGTATGTGTGTATGTAGAACATGTCTAGCCAGTCTTCGAACGGAAAACTTTATGATGACCGCGGACGCTCATTTACTTTTGTTGGGGGGGCACTTTCAATTTGGATCTGGACCGAGTTTTGTCTTATTAACTATAGCCAATTACCCTATCAATAAAACTGTTCCCCAAAAAATTTAACCTCGAACTCCCGCGTAAGGAAGAACGACAGGCAATATGTCAAGCCTACTGTCACAGCAAGAAGCCTCCACCAATGGCGGCTCGCCATTTCCACCTTCAAGAAACACATACATAAAAGCGAGAACATCCAGAGCTCCGCAGTTCATCATTCATTCATTGACGGGCTCGCGTCGCATATATTGCACCACTACACGATTGCTTTAGTGGTGCAATACCAACTAATGTGTAATCTTAGAGACAAAATAGACTTAATTTAACCGAGTGCATAGTTAATTCCGAGACAAGCCTACGGGCCAGACTTGATTTTTGTGAAAGATGCCAAAATTAAAAAGACAATTAAAATTAAAATGGAAGTTGAAAGCCTCAGCCTCCCCGAACTGGAAGTGATGCTCAAGAAGCTCCTCTCCATAATTGCAATCAAAAAGAAGGACGTCCAAAGATAACCCGAAGCTGATACAGAAAACCCTCCCAAAAACAGAGAAAAGCCACAAATAAACTAAACCACACTAAAGAAAGTAACATACTACAAACAGAAAACCGATTCGTAGTACTCTCTCAAGGCTCCAGCAATGATATTATATCATGGAGCAATTTCATACATATGAATTAAAATCTGAAAAAAAAACTAAAAGTAGTACTAAGAGGAGTCTTAATCGAACTAACTGAGGAAGACATAGTCGAAAACCTACTCGAACAAGGGTACCCAACCTCAAAAGTCACTAGAATGAAAGGCAAGAACGGACCCGCCCCACTAGTTCTGGTAGAAATTTCAAGAGTATAAATAAATATAAGGCATCCGCCAATGCTGCGGTCTTCATGGAAACATTAAAAACCAAGTCGGCCACAATCCAGTGCCATCATTGTCAGTTATTTGGGCATGCACAAAAAAACTGTCATGCTCAATTTAAATGTGTGAAATGTGGCCAAGAACATTCAACTCAAGAGTGTCAAAAACCAAAAACCACACCGCCAAAATGCGCCAACTGCGAGGGAGAATACCTTTCAATCTCTCTCAGATGCCCGAAGAAGAAGTCTGAAAAAAATGCCACCGAAAGAACCCATAAATGTCTGGAAAAAGAAACCAGAAGAGCCTAAAAATACCAGCAACGAAAGCCACAAAGAGCTTCTCCTAACCCTCGGGGAAATGCTCGAAGACTGATCAGAAACCAGTGCAACCCACGACCAACAAGTTAAATTTCCAGAACGAACAAAAAAAATAAATCTTCAAAAATGCCAGGAATTAAAATACAAAAAACATAAAAATCGGATTCTGGAATGCAAACAGCATCAGATATAAGAAAGAAGAACTCACAGTTTTCCCTAGAAGAAGGAAAAGTGGATGTCATGCTAATTAATGAAACCCACTTGAAGGCAAGTCACATTCTCAAAATCAGAAACTACGACTGCTACAGGAATGACCGACAAAATCGCCCCGGTGGAGACACATCGGTGCTAATCAAGAGAGGCATCGGATATTTGGAACAACCTACCCAAAACTACACAAACTTAGATCACACGGGTGTACAATTATTACAAACAGAATGTGGAAAATTGAATTTGTACTCTGTCTACTTAGCACCAAGCGAAACGTTGATAGAAAACGAAAAAAAAAGCCTGCTGCCTCAAAAAATTCCAACAATAAAAGCAGGTGATGTCAACTCCATAGCGACTGGAATAGCCATAGCACTAACGAAAAAGGTGAAAAGCTGAGACGACTAGTAGACAATCAAAGGCTAAAATTGGTGGACCAGACGAACCAACCCATTTACATGCAGCCACAAATACGGTAGATGTCCTAGACATAACAATTCTAAAAAACGTCAACTGGCAGTGGGAAATGACAGTACTTCCCAAGCTCTCATCTGACCATCTTTCAGTAATTATGGTACTAAATGAAGGTAACTATCATAAAGAAGACACAATAGCGCGAATAAGCTGGTCACAATTCAAAAATGAAATCCAAATGCAAAGTACATCGATAATCACCGAAGCAGATATTCAAGAAAAAGTACAGGACCTAGAAGAAAATATATTAACAGCTTTAGAAAAATCCACGAAACATTTATATCAACCACTCAAGCAAACCGCCTACCCCAAGAGACAGCCACACTAATAAAAAGGAAGAACAAATCTAAGAAGTACTTCCGCACGTTTGACCCGGAAGCTAAAACGGAACTCAACAGACTAACGAATGAGGTGAAACAGCAGCTCCTGCAACATAAAAATGAAGAATGGGATCGACAACTTGAGATGATTTCCACGGATAACATTCTATTATGGAGACTTACGAGAGCGCTGACGCAGAAAACAAGGACGCGTCACAGCAAAGGCACAAACAAAGCAAGAGCAGACAAAGAGAAGGCAGAAGTTTTCTCAAAAGTATTTGAGCACAATATACCCCAAACCCGACAATAAACCAAAAGCTGAAAAATACGGTCAACCAGATCCTAAGAACTCTCGATGAAAATAACATGGAAGAAGACATCGCGCTCGGCCCAGGGAGGGAACGAGGCACAAACTTAGCGCTCAAGAACCTACCAGAAAACTGCAATAGAATAATAGCCGACATCTCAAACGCTAGAACAGCCTATTTTTCTCAACACTGGAAAATAGCAAGAACCATCATGATACGAAAACCTGACAAACCTTCAAATGAACCTACAAGCTACAGACCAATTAGCTTACGACCGAGCCTTAGCAAAATCGTGGAAAAAACCATACATGCAAGGCTCAAACAAATAGCACAGGAAAAAAACGCAATACCCAACTACCAATTTGGATTTCGTGAGCAACACTCCACTGTACACCAGGTTATCAGAATAACGGAGAATATAATCGACAAGTTCAACCTTACCATAGCAACCAGAGCCGTCTTCTTCTCTCCTTGGACATTGAAAAGGCGTTCGACAAAGTTTTTGGCACCCCGGACTTCTATAGAAGATGATCAAATTGGAATTCCCACGGTGGCTCGTCAAAAACATCAGAGCATACCTATCAAATCGTAGTTTTGAAATGAAAGTAAAGCAAGACACATCAAAACAGAGAAGAGTTCAGTCCGGGGTGCCGCAGGGTTCAATTCTCGGACCAACCCTTTAAAACTTATACATCTCTGCCATACCAACTTTCGAAAAATGCCACATCGCTCAGTTCACTGATGACACGGCCATCTACGCATAGTCGCAACCCTAAATTAATACATAAATACCTGCAAGAGGACCTCGACACAATCATCAAATGGACAGAAACGTGGGAAATTAAAATTAACCCAAATAAATTCAACAAAAAGAAAAATAAACCAAATTCAAGCCACTAACGATAAACGGAGAAATTATTAAATGGCAAAGCGATGCAGTGTTGCCAATCCCAGTCGTAAAAATTTCGGAACTTTGGTTGCCAAATTTCGGTAGATTTCGGTAGATTCGGTTTTAAACAGGAAACAATGAGTATGAATTTTATATAATGCCATCGCCGCAAAGGTGCCACCGAATCGCGGCGCACGGTGGCTTCGTATTGTTTTGGTTCTAGGTTTTTTTGCATAACTATCATGTACCTCTGCACTAAAATGATACCATACGAGTTCCCAAAGAAGAAAGGAAAAACGCAAAGGCGTTACGAATTATGATCTGTGCGCAATTTCAGGTTATTTCTTAATTGTATAATTAAAATATGAAATTTCAGTAGAATTAGTAGATCGGTAGATAACATATAAAATCTGTAGATCTACCGAAATTTCGGTAGCGTTGGCAACACTGAAGCGAAGCAAAATATTGGTATTCATCTGGACAAACAGATGACTTTCAACAAGCACATTCAGGAAACACAAAATTCTAGGTAGAGTCTACCCACTGATAAACAGAACGAGCAAACTAAACCTCAACAACAAAATGAAAATACATAATAAAAACAATAAAAACAATAATTATACCGACACTTACGTACGGCAGCGAAACCTGGACCATAGCCTCTCAAGCTAAAAGGAACAGCCTACAAACGGTCATAAATATAGCAGTGCGTATGGCAACCAATGCCCACTGGTATGTTAGTAACACTCAACTTCGTACAGAACTCAACATATAAACCTTACAAGAAATAAGATGGAACAACAAGTACCAAACCATACAGAACATGAAGAAACATGAAAACCCGCTAATTCACCGAGCATCAACACTTAAAAGGAAAAGAAAGACAAATACGCACACAGGAATAGTCAGCTTGGCGGAAATGGAAGGAGGAACACCAAAAAAGAAAAGAACCAGAACGGCTACATAATTAAACAAAACCAACAGAAAAGTAGGTGGAATGAGATCAAAAGGTAAAAGGAGTCAACTTCGTACCTTGTTAAAGCAAAAGATCTAGAAACTCCGCAGTTAGTCGACATCTAGACACCACGCTAGAAAGATCTAGCCGCCGCCAACCCAATCATCATCCAGGTGAACAGAGATGTTCATGACTCTAGCCGGGTGCGTTTAGGCCTACACAACTGAATAGGTGTTTACAACCGCCGACCCTTCTGAGAGCTCAGAAGAAGGCGAGAAGCACCAAGTCTTAAGACCAAGAATTTACCGCTCCAAAACACTCCCCTTGTGGCTTCGGCGAGTAATTGGGTTTTTCCATCAACCAAACGTGTTTCTTTTCGCCCGTCATCCACCACCGATCCCTGAGAGCTGCACGCTTGTTGCCGGGTACTCGCACCATTTTCCCGGCCCGCTCCGTCGACCGGTAACATTACAATGCTAGATTATAAAATTAAAATAGATGGCAAACACGATTACTTCTGTTACTTTTTCTTCGGTAGTACCGGACAACTGAATGCAACAAAATGTTTTGACTTTTAACCTAATTAATCACAGTATATCAGAATAGGGAGGTTCGGAGAAAAATGAGATATATATTTTTGGCATGAAAATGACAGAAAATTGTTATTGTAATTGATTTACGGCGAATTTTTTTTCTAAAAAAATTTTTTGCGACATAATAAGCGAAAGAAATTAGCTTATCACGCCCACATGCTAGTTCGCTTTGTTATTGGTTTGACGTCACAGATTCGTAAGGCGCTCCTCCCACTTCGCTTGAAGTGCCCGTGAAGCGGTACCTATCTCATAACATACTTATTGGGACTATTTCGAGCGTGAATTTTTAGAGTAAGGTGTCAAGGAAACATAAAACAAAGCCAACATAACAGATATAATGATGCAACAAGGGTATCAAAAGTCCGATTCACATAATTTGCCATATTTATGTAGTAGGTAGGTAAATGTCCCGGTAAATGTGGAAATGGTGTGTGATTCTTGCATCTAACCCCAATTTCATTCAACCTCAAAACAGTAGTGTAAAGGCAGACCGGTATAAGTAAAACAAAGTCAACAATTTATTAACTGTACATGCCTTTTATAATTCAATATAAGTAGGTATGTAGATTGTAGATACCTGCTTACTTCTGTTTGTAAAATAGGTACCTACCTATATTCTCTAATACAATACAATACATACCTACTCATTTATGTAGGTATGTATACCTAAGTGATTGACAAGTTATCAAGTTAACAGTTTTATAACGGATTGGAATTTTTTTAAAAAAACGGAAACAAATACAACTCACGCGAATCAAAAAACTACGCTACGTAGGTACTAGGTACTTGTTTAACAAAAAGAAACAACTGCTATATTCTGAAACGGTTAATGTAGAAACTCTGAAGAGACTCTTAAAGACGCATGTATGGAGTACGAAATTATACCTATGGGTGCGAAACTTGGACAATGGGAGAAGCGGACTGAAAAAGAGTAGAAGCGTTTGGAATGTGATGCTACAGACGGGTGTTGAAGATACCGTGGATAGACAAGTTAGCAATAAGGAGGAATTAGAAAGAGTTGGGGAAAAGAGAAAAGTATGGAAGACAATAAAGAATAGGGGATAGGATCGTAGGATGGTAGGACACCTTCTGAGACACAAAGGAATAGTTCGCGACATACTAGAGTCAGAGATAGGAATAAAGAGGTAGAGGTTGGAGCAGATTAGACTACTGCTATCAAATAGTTGGGGATGTAGAATGTTCCACTTTTACGGAAATGCGTAGGCTAGCTCAGGGAAAGGATGGAGGTACGCATCCTACCAGTCTTCAAAAGAGAACTTTATGATGACGTACTATTTAATTATTATTGTAAAATAATAATCAGGCGATTCAGTATATGGCTCCGTCATGCTCCTAGCATCCTGTTTCAAATTATGCTAACCGTAACACGTTACCAAGTACCAAGGGGTCCCAGAAAACTGTCGATAAATTACATTATGTTCGATTTTATTTAGAGTGGCTGCAATGACAGCCGATAGTTTTGTAAATTTTTTGCAATGATAAACTAACTCGCGAAAATATCGATAATGCTGACCGATTTTCCTTCTGGCTCCAACGAACCACTTTTTCCGTTTTATTGGTGTGCTGTACGATGTATTAGTCTGGGTACAAAACAGAAAACACCAGTTACAACCAGTTAATAATATTTAACAATTTAACTACACATGCATATGCATAATACTTATGGGACTGCTGCGCGCTGAAGTTGGAACTTGTACGTTATACTAAGTTCTGACGTCACGCGGCCTACTCTCGCTGCAAGGTACGATTTCTAGCCTCGCACCGACGGAAAACTTTGCAACGGCGTCACAGGCGAAGGAATTTTTTTTAACAACAATTAACAACATAACTGCCTTCAGTATAATAAACTCTATCAATTTTAATGAAATTTGAAAATTACCGAACCTGCCTATTAACTTCGACATACACGTATTAGGTTAATATATCAAAAATTTAAAACTTTTGATACTGAAGCTCGGCAGAATCGTAGAGTCCATAACAAATACATAGTAGGTAAATATATTTGCGTGTTCCAGAAAAAAGTTGGCAGTCCTTGGTTACAGTGTTATCTATATTCAATATTTACGTTATTACAAGGTCCGTTCTACTACCAACGCTGGTCTTCTCATCCTTGATACGAATGGACCTCCGAGACATTTTGAGCAAGTGCTTTAAATTTGAAAGAGTACCCCTATGCCTTGCAGATAATTTAATTGTATATAAATTGCTTCTGTGATATTAAAATGGGTCGTAATTTACACCCGATAATTTAATGAATTTTGCATACTAAAAAATAATAAATGCTCGATATAAAATAATTAATGCTCGATAAAATATAAAAATGCCGAATAAACTAATTAATTTGCTTTGTATTTTAAAGAAATTCACCCGATAAAGTATCTCATTTGCACTATAAGTTCTGGTCGCTACTTTAATCAAATAAGCGCTCTAAAAAAATGTAAATGCTCGATAAGTCGGGTTCACTATTAAATCAAATTTTGCTTGATATAATTGAATTATCCCGATGGGGTACTAAATAAACGCTCGGGGGAAGACTTAAACGCTCCACTCGCTTCGCTCGCTCCGCTTGCCCAAAGACCGGAAATAGTGGGCCGTGGAACCACTTGTTTGGCTGTATTTAGTGACAGGCAAGTATAAAACAAAGCAGTACGTTTTGTATACCTTTATATACCGAACATTCATTATAATAATTGAGAGTTTATAATTTTTTATCGAATATTTATTATTATGGGAGGCATTTGAATTTTGTATCTAACTTTCATTACATTTATCGAGCGTCTATCATATTTATCGAGTATTTATTATATTACCGAGCATGTGAATTATATACCGAGCATTCATTATAATAATCGAGTGTCTGTTATTTATATCGAATTTCTATTTCTTAATCATGCATTTGTATAAATTAACGGGAAAGTGTACTCTGCAGTATTATTATAATATCGAGCACCTAATTTGTTCCCTATTAAAATTATTGTTAAAATATCATGATGGCAGAATTTCTGCTGAAGTTAAAATTAGTAGAACGCAGAAGCAATATCAAATATACACTTTTTATACTACGTAACCCTAAACTAAAGGAGTCATATTTTACAGGGGCAAGAAAAAGAGATAAGGCTATAAGATTGTAAGGAATTATTATGAAAAATTTTTCGCAGAAAACTTGAACTTATTTTGAAAAAAAGTTCTTGTAACTGGCCCATTAACACATTAAGCGCACGAAATATAATTTTCTCACCATTCTAAAATACAGCTTTTTTGTGAGAAGGCCGTGTCCCTGCTGATTTACTGATACGTCAGTGCGTAGATAATAACACACTTTAGGAAAGCAATCACTTAAACTCGGCCAAACAAAAGACTAAAAACAATAAAATGTATGCAAATAACAAAGCAACGGCCACATTAGACTAATAAAAGCTCTATACCTAGTGTTTATATTATTATGCATGATAACCACTTACAGACATCTAGATATAATTACAGGAAAAGGTGTTAGACTCGTTTTAATAGAATAACAATCAGTTATACTGGCACTGGATCAAACTGCGTGCAAACATCAGCTTGGCTTCCTTAACGGCTTCGAAAATCCCCACCCACAGCCCACCTAGTGCCCCATTTCCCTACTCTTTATTTCACCCCTGTCAGTCACCCCATGCAAACCCTTCCTCGCGTCCTTTCACGACTTTTTTTAATCCGCTGCAACCCTCTCACTCTTTTCTATTTCTTTCAGCTTTATTTGCATTCACCCTAAAATGGCTGCTAGATATTGTGCCGAAATGATCAAATTGAATTAAAATACGAACTGAACTAATGTGAACCTACATATTAACTTGTTAATGCTTTTAAGTTAATTAAAATACGTCGGAATTTCTAAGGCGTACATATAAAATGCCACAGCAAATCATGAACAGATTAAAGTAGAAATGAGATCAACGAAATATTTTAAAATGTTTTGTGACATTTTCCTTGTTCAAATATTGCATGTTTTGATTGTGTATGGAAAACCGCAGACCAACTGGTTTCGTCCTTCTGGGACTCATCAGTACGGTGCTTTCCCCTACATTTTCCTATAATTTCTCACTCCCAACAACAATTTATTTCTTTATGAAAACAGCTTAAGAACTTGAATTTACGTTGGGCCTTTTAACAACAACGCCTTAGAATCTGAAACAATAAAAGGTTTTACGCAGTACAGCGTTAATCGCCCACAAAATAGAATAAAAAGGCAAGTCTGAAAATTGTGCCGTACAAAATATTAAATTTTATACTTTGTTCTTCAAAATCTTCTCCTTAAATTCTACGCATTTCTGCATACGTCGAAACCAGTCGTTGAAGTATCTCTAAAACTAAGTCGTGTTTCAAGAGTCTGCCACAGCTTCATTGATGATTCTCCAATCTCATTTGATTTTTAATATTCTGGAAAGAGAGAAAGTCGTCATGGTGAACTGAAATCTCGTTTCCGGGCCGCTTTTCTCGGAAATGTTTGGCAATCAAATACCAATCAGCATTAACAGGTTTTCTGGCCTTCCAATAGAATCGTGAAAATATGATCTGATGTGCAGAAAAATAATAATAATAATAATATTGTATCACAGTTACAGTTGCATTTTGAAAATTAACCTGTGTAAATGAACATTAATTAGAATGTATGCAATACCTACAGAAAACTTTAAAAAATATACCGTTAGCTTAGGGCGAAGTTCAGATGGATGCCAAAGCACCCCCTGCTCTACTACTTAACCCTACATTCAATTGAACATTTGTTGAGAAACTGGAGGCATGGCGAAGAGCAGATCTAATAGCATCGCGGATTGTCGTTTCCGAACTTCCACATCTACTTTTAAGTTCATTCCATAATTTTTAGGGGAATTTCATATTTTAGAGCAATTTATTAACAGTGCCTAAATTAAACCTATTCGATTTTCTCCTTTATTTTGCTCCTGATTGCTTGCATACTTTAATTGTCCGTACACCGCGGCATCGGGCCAGCTATAAACAGGCTCATTCATTATTTACCTTTTTCTGTCGAAACTATCGGAAATACAAGCAATATCTTTTGTTTAAGATATTTTTTGTCCCTGCCTACTAAAACTTTATAAAATAATACGTACATAATATCTGCACGAAAATTGTTGAATATTATGGGTGGAGAAAATATTTTTTCTCCCTGAACTACAGAAGATACAGTTTTTATGGAAGATACAAAAAATGTATCAAATGAATGAACCTTTTTTACGAAAAAAATTGAGACGATCAAGCGACCCTCAAAATAATTACGATAACATTTGATTAGGGGTAGTGGTAGTTTTCATCCTTCTAGAATCTTAATTAATTTGCTTTGCACAAAAAATAGTACTTCCAAGCGAATATCTACATATAGTACGCCGGATAGCGACAATTTTTATAGCTCATTTCAGCGCCCTTCGTATTCATATAAAATTGTAAATTGTCTGTTGGAAATCAGGAATATCCATGTGCGAGACCCCAGCGTGGGACATTTTACAATTGGCAGGTCTTCAAAAATGCCAAAGAAAAAAGTTAACCTAAATCTTTTCAGTGCCCCTGCCTTTTGATAACATTTAATAATTAAATCATTAAAGAACAATAAATTACCCGAGGCAGAGATCCTGAACAGCTTCAGATCAGAGGAAGACGTTTTAAATGTGTTTAGAAAAGTAGCTCTACTTAGTCATTTCAGCTCGTTTGAATCTAAGTAGGCCTATTTTCCAAGCACTTTCAGAACCTCTTCCTCTGCCCAGGGACTGCTCAGAACCTCTGCCTCGGGTATTTTCCCGTTTTTTATGATTTAATTAATAAGTTGAATCATGAGGCAGAGGCGCTGAAAAGATTTACGTTAACTTATTCTTTCTTTAAAATTTTTGAAGACATGTTAATTGTACAATGTCCGATGCGGAGTAGGCAGAGGTCAATTTTCCTGTTTGCCATCACACAAACTACCAAATTTACAACCTCTGCCACACGCTAAAATCATTTAAACATTAATGTCACTATCCGGCGTACCAATACCAAATTTCATTAAAATCGAACGAAGTTTTTCCGAATTAGGTAGCTACTTGAAGAAAAAGATTTTAAAAAAACTGAAGTTTCGTCGCGTTCAAACGAAGCCCTTTGGTATATAGATAAGTGTGACCTAATCGACTTATTCTGACCCCAAAAACCTGTGGTAGCTCTATGTCCACGGAATTTTGGGACACCTGTATATGATTTATTGTTCAATGCTAGATAAACACTGCTCTTACTCTCTGCCTCCTGATTACCGAATCGCAAGATCAACCTATGCACATAAATTGTATAATTATTTGTGCCATTTTTTTTAATGCACATAAGTTTAACCCGCCGCACAGTGGTCAATATTCAACTTTTAGGGGGACAAAAATCTGAAATTCTCTAAATGAAGTCAAAATTATCATTACAACACAAAAAATAATAAAAAAAAATATATGTGCGTAGGGGGTTATTTTTAGGGGATGAAAATAAATTTACCTTCAAATAAAATTTTTGCAATTTTGTAGTTTTATTAAGAAATATGCCTGACTCGGAGAAAAATTAAAAAATAATTTCTGCATGCGAGGGTAGTTTTCGGCTCCCTCAAAAACTCGAAAAATTCCCTGTGTCTCGCTCTGCTGGTAGGTTTCGGTAAGACAGTTATTTATGTATCTTCTAAACTTGCAACTTGTTGCAAATGAATGATACATAAATTTGTTCCTACATGTATAAATAATGTAAATAACTCAAAATCACAGTGAAACTCGGTGAAACTTTTTACTTGTACATGCATGTTTAATTCATAATTTATAATATGTCAAAAAACGGTACACAAGTTAGTATTTAACTCATTTTGTTTGAATAGTCTTAAAATATGTACATTGATAAACATTATCCATGTCTAAGTTATAACTTTATCTCAAAAATAACAACAATATAACAAAGTCAGGCGCTGCAGCGCGCTGGTTGGACTGAAACTGGTTCAATACATGGGGCTAGACCAATGTAAAAGGTGTTTAAAATTCTCTTTTATGGTACGACGTGCCGGTTTGGTTCATAACAAAACTAATTATACCCACATAGGGCAAAAAAAATTGTTCGAAATTCCATTTTTGTCCCTCTAATATGGACAAATTGACTACTGTGCGCCGACTGAAGTCTTAAGCCAAGTACAGGTCATGTAAAACTTTATTAAGTGGCATTGTCAAACTATTAGTCAAACGCACACCGTTGCAACGCGTTGCAAGTCAAGCGGAATACAAGAAACCCCACTTCTAGCTCTTGCTTCTAAATTAACATACCTTAATCGCTTAGAAGGGCTAGTTTTATGTTTTGTTTTGTTTAGTTGTTCTTTTCAGGGTTTTTAGTTTGACGTTGACATGTTTTCAACATCCCGATTGCTGAGGACCGCTGCCGTTCAGCTAGCATTCCTCAATGACTTGTGAAAATCGGCGATTACGTACAGTTTAACCCGGGTTTAACATTTTAACAATAGAGCCTCCCCTAAAATGGCTTAATTTTTTGAAAGTAAATTTGTATTTCGTTCAAAGTAACTAGTAAAATTAATAGTTTAATAATTTATATTGCCGAATTCATATTGTTCATGAGTGTTAGATGTCTGTGAGCTAAAGGTAGATATGCTGCTGACGTTCTATTCATACTTGACGTGGGAAGTTTGATGTTCAATATTTCAAGATATTTTGGGGCTTATCAATTTTTAACAACAGATTTTGTAATACTTGTTTGTCCTAATTAGAGTCTGTATTCTGAAAATGTAATTTAACCTTTAAATAAAAAAATTAAACAATGTTCTGTTTTCCAGCATATGGCGATACTTTGATGGTCTTGAAATCTCGTTTAGTAATAGCAACCTAGCACCTTCGCAGGTAAATGCTCTTTTGGACAGTGCTAAATGGTGTCCATTTAATTCCTGATTTGTTCATATACTTGGGCCGCCGAACAGACGGAGTGATCACCGTGCAAGCATGAGCTCTAAGCGGGATCGCTATCAATTTAGGACGACCGAATCGCATCACTCCAATTCGGTCGTCATAAATTAATATTGGCCCCGCTAGAGCACGTTCTTGCAGGGAGATCACTCCGTCTGTTCGGCGGCCCAAGTATAGTATACAGGGTGTTAAAAAATTACTGTCGAAAATTTCTGCAGTGTGTAGTTCTCACCAAAATAACCAAAATAAGCTAAAAAGTTTATATAAACATATGGCCCCAAATAAAAAAAAGCTATGGGGTGGCACCCTTGCGCCTTCTCCTACATAGGATGCCAATGATTTTAATAACCAAGAATGAACCCGCGCATCTTATTTAGCTTGGAAAACTAAGTAAATACCCAAAATTGTGTCTGTTTATCTTTTACCGTTGTTCAACCAATAGAAGAAATTCAATTTTATATGTACCACTTTAAGGGATTGTAACTCACTAGGGCTACGTTTTAGGCCAAATGTTTATAAGAACTTTTTAGCTTATTTTGAGTACTACATTCTACAAAAATTTTCGACAGTAATTTTTTAACACCCTGTATAGTCGAATTCATAATTTTGAAATGCCGAGGCCAGAGAGTAGACTGGGCTCATGATTCATGAAATATTACGTTACGCTCCGAAACTGTACAGGGTGACCCAAATTGGGTGCAAGTATGGTGTATCTCGGTAAATATTAGTGATAGAAAAAAACTGATAGAGCACTTGCGATCTCTTTTTTTATGTTCAAGTCAGTGGTGAAGAGAAACTTTTGAAATTGTTTTTCATTTCCGAGCTATGGAGGAAAATTGAGTTTTTTGACATTTCGAGGAATGCTTGTATCTCGCTTGTTATAAGAGATGGTGAGATGTAATGTAGACATTCTTAATGCACTTTTTTGAGTAAAATACAGTGGCGTAGTCAGATTTTTATTGACATGAAGGGTTTATGATCTGCGTGCCAAACTTTTGTAATTTTAAACGGCGGCCATATTTGATTTTCACACAGCTGAATGGAGGATTATTTTCTGATTTCAGAAATATATAGTTTGATAAATCTAACTTCAATATTAACGGAGCTATATCGAATTTTCTGTTTCATTAATTAATTCCGATAGTAATGGTATCATTTTGTATGTCTATTTGTGAGAAAAATTTGATATATAGGTATTTATTCATTCATTACATGCATAATTTAATTCGATGTTATAAATAAATATTCATGCCAATTTAAAAAGTAGTGACGATGTGGACAATAATTATTATATCTGTCGAAAACATAAGATGGCTATGACTGTGAAATAAGCCTATACTTATAGCAGGTAAAGCTTAAGACATTTTTGAAAGCAGAAAAAATTCCTCTATTCAACGAAATGAAAATCAAATATGGCCGCCATTTAAAATTTCAAAGTTTGGCCTGCAGTTGCCAAACCCTTTATAATATAAAAATTTTGACTACGCCACTGTAATTTATTTAAAAAAGTGCATTAAGAATGTCTGCATTGCATCCCACCAACTCCTATAATAAGCGAGATACAAAAAACTCAATCTTCGTCCATAGCTCTAAATAAAAAACAATTTCAAAAGTTTCTCTGCACCATTGACTTGAACGTAAAAAAAGAGCTCGCAAGTGCTTTATCAGTTTTTCTCTATCACTAATATTTACCAAGATACCCCATACTTGCACCCAATTTGGGTCACCCTGTACATGGATAAGGGACCGTCTCCCTGATCACTATATTTCTTTTCTAATTCAGCTCCTAATTCTTTCTTAATATAAAAATTCCCTAAAAATCCTTCCACATGCCTGTCTTTTCCTCATTTCCGATTAGGATTTCATAAAAATGCATATTTTTGGTAAAAAATCAAATCAGAACACATGGATCAATTAAGTAAGGAAACATGAAACGGGCTAAGTAGAAGGTAGTGTGATAGGTTGGATATAGAGTGAGGGATGAAAAATCGGAGAGCTAGCAGTGGACGTATTATAAAAAATAGGAAGCTGGAAGCTTTTTGTTTTATAATCTACTCGAATACCAATAAAACGTTTGATTATATTAATTGCGTTCTTTATCTTTCGCAAATTACAATATTTTTTCCAATTTCTGAGAAATGAAATGAAATGAAATTTGCAAACGGAAGTACATTTAATAAAAAAAGCCGCAGTTATTAATAAGTTGCCACAAAGTCACACTGATAATAATAATTATATGCTTTCGATATTAATTATTTATAATTAAGCTGAGTAAGTGAATACGAGGCTTTACTAAATATAGAAATAATTGAAAACCAAGTTAATTGAATATATTTTATATTCATGTTTCATTTAAAAATATATCTGAACAACACCATTCAGACGTTTATCAACAAAATAATAATAGAGGCTCATCTTGTTATTTATAATTTCGTTATTGTTACTTGCACAAACATCGCCCCTTAACTATTAAGTTATGAAACAAATATTTTTAATTAGGATCTTATTTGGCAAATCTTGTCCCAAAATAGCAGAAATGTTAAACTTTATGGACTAAACGAAAAAGGAAATACTGCTAGTCCTTCTAAATGAAATTATAAATGTGAAAAGGAATATAAAAATAGAACATGTGAGTTGTATACTAATATAGGTATATAAAAGTACTGTTGGACATGGCACGAAAATAAAAACGCAACATGGTTTTATGAAAAATACCTTCTTGAGCAAAAGAGACAAGGGCAAGAAATATGAAAGCAGAAGTATTGTGTACTGTACTTACTCACATACAGATTACGCACCACCTAGGAAATAAATGGGCAGACAATATACTACATCGATTAAATTAAGTGAAGTAGGATTTGTGTCTAGGAAAAAATAAAAATTACGAATTTTGTTGCAATTTAATTTTTTATAATAAGTAGAACAAATATTTAAATTTTAAGTCATTAAGTATTCAAGCAAACGCAATTAAAATCTCATTCTTCTAAATTACCTAGAAACAATAATTTTCTAATAATTGTGCAATTTATTTTTCAGAAAAGAAAATTGTCAAATTTTATATATAGGTACAACGTGAAAGCTGGTTTTATGTGTGGATAAATTTCAAATTTTAAAAAGATTGCAAGAAGGCTCAAATGTATCTTTGCTGTGAGTCACGCATAGATTTCTTAATTATAATATAGTATTATATCCATAGATACATACATAATTTCAATGTAGTACGCAACGCGTTACTTTTAGTTAACGCGAAATGTAACGCTTGATTTTACTACTCATAAAATTTGCGTACCGCGGGCTATAACTGATGAAAATCGATTCTTAAGGAGTAAACTCCAATTAAGAAGTTATAAATAAATTTAAATGTGAAACCATAGTGAGAACAATAAACAACCCAAGATAGACAACTAGGATTATTGCGGCACTTATACATACTTATACTTATGTACAAGAAGTGAAAAACTCAAACTTCTAAAGGTTTGCACTTCACAGGAGAAAGGCCTTGCTTTTAGTATAGGTATTCAGTAAAGCTGAAAACTGAGCATGTGAATCGCTTTGGATGACCACACTGCGTCTTTCTCACAACAATCAACGTACTTATGGTAGTCAACCTTGCCAATACTCTCTTTCAAACAGTATGTCTTGTTATCACAGTTCAATGTGTTATCCAGACTAACGCAAGGGCTCAAGGGCAGCTACCAAACCTAACTAACTTCAGAAATTAGCGTACGGCAACTAGAAAGTAAGTTTACACACTCTGCGCTCCACTGTTGTTGCTCTGTCGAATACTCCGCACCGGTCTGGAAACGATCAGCCCATGCACGCATGCTCGGCCACGGGCTTAATCAAACTTTACTGTAGCCAGCTTATTTAAACATCTCCTTTTGTGATATGCAGTTTTGATTTTGTCTTGTTTTTGATTATGTGTGGGCTGAACATGTTCTGCACGAACACGAATAATTAATAATAAGAAATCCTTAATTTTAAGCTTCAGTTCAAATATATTAACTGTTATTAAATTTCTATAATTTTCTACCTTTTCAAAAATGTTCCCAAGCAAGAGAAACTAATGTGTTTGTTTCGGTTGCCTAGAGAAATTTGAATATTGCGACCCTTGAATCCTGCTCATACTTACGAGTGTTTCCATCGACGACCCCTAGAACTGCCGCTTTAAATCGCGTTAAAGTGGTCAAATTAAATTAAACCTAACGAAACTTGCGCGCTGCTAGCCATTAGTTTAATTGCTTGTCCATATTTCTTTTGTCGTCAACTGGTAAATGTATTCCGGGCGCTGTTGTTGCGTGTAAATCATCAGAGGGCTGAGGAGTCGTTAATCATGCAAAATTAAAAAGCTATAAAACTTCATGTGTGTTGCGAGAGCAAGATATTTTTTGATTAAGAGTCCGTAAAAGTTCGTTTTCCGAATATTAATCATGGTCCGGGACAATACATTTTAATTAAGTTATTTAGCGATGAAGGGACATTTGGGGTTTTAACGTTCTAAAATTTTACAAAGAGCGTTTCATTTTTTACTGATCGTTAAATTTTAGTATTTGGTTAAGTATAATTCAGTCTTTAATCTTTCAAATGGAATGGCGACTTTTCAAGAACGATTCTGAACAGTTAATGATGTTAAAAACTGTTGGATGATTGATCCGATAACTGAAGAATTCATTTCTAACCTAATATATTTCAAAACACCATCACAAGGTGACAGATAATCAGTTTTGGAATACCTAATATGTTGGCATAAATCAAAATTTACTACCCGCTATTTTAAAATTGCATAAATTTCTCCTATAACTTGTTCTGGAGCAATGTATTGAACTGTGATAGTACATTCGGATACGGTGTGTGCTGTACGGTACCTACAGATGCGAAGGGTTCTTAAAATTTTTAATAATAATGGCGAAAGAAATCAAAATATAATTTTGTTTAAATTTATTCAATTATTCTATCTAAATTAATGCAAGAGATTCTATGCACAATACACATGTGAATTTTGTTTTATTTTAATCGTCATAAAACTTCTTGGTTAGTTTGTGACCTGATTATTTTTTTCATCGTCAAATCGACCAATAGGAACATTTCATTTGGGTCTAGAAGCGTGTATTATTTCGGTTAATACACGCCTATTCTAAGAGCCAATGATATTTCTTCAATTTCTTAAAATCGACCAATCAACTGTCATTGTAAACGATAAAAACCTACCTAGCTTTCCCAATAACTGATAAATATGCGCCTTGCTTTTAATCAACTATGCTGTTGATTAAACTGTCACTGTCATATTATTTTCGAGTTTTTTTGCAACATCGTCGTTTTGAAATGGCAAGATTTGGCCAAGAATCTTTGGAAGATACTCAAAAAACTGTACAGAGTGTTACTCCGAAGAGTACAGGTTAAAATCAAAAGTCAATATGGACACAGTTCGAAATATTTTTAAGAGAAGCATTATGAACTTCTAGAAATTACTTCAAATCAAGAGCTTGGACTGATAATGAATGATTGGGCTTTTAATATGAAGAGAGCTGATGGTGAAGATTATAAGGAATGCGTTTTAAAGACCATGTGAAATGTTACTGCAAAACTCCTTCAAGAAAAATACTACAAAGAGTACGCCCGAAAATTTAATCCATTTGCAGACATTGAATTCAAACAAGCAAGGGATGCAAAAAATGCGAAACGAAAGCAGCTTCAGTCTATTCTCGGAAAGAGGAAGCAAAGTTCGACTGCTCTGAGTAAGAATGAAATATATACAATAATGAATCTGTGGAACGAAGATTGTCCAGAAGGACTTCAAAAAAAACTGTGTCATATAATAGCATTCGAACTAGCCTGGAGAGGGGGAGAGGCAGCAAAATGCAAAGTGCATTTTTTTAAAGAGGAAAAGAAATCAAATGGTAACGTAACCGGAAGAATTGAATACAACCCGATTTTTTCCAAAACATGCCAGGGTGGAGCTCAAAAATTATCAGACAGTAAGTGGTTAGTGCCTAATTACAATAATCTCGATATGTGCCCGGTAAGGTTATTTAAAAAGCTTATTCCTAAACGCACTAATAGAATTACGTCAGATCGACTATTTCTGACTGTAAATCCTTACTGGAATAAAAGCAATTCTGAATGGTACAAAAATATGCCTTATGGAGTAAATGAGATTGGAAAATGGACCAAACAATCTGCTGAAAGAATAGGGCTTGATATTCTGACAAACAAAATCACGAATCATTCAAATCGATCAAGTGCTGTATCAAATCTTGCTAAATCAGGTGTCCCGGAAAAACAGCTCATCAAAATGACTGGACATGCAAATGCTAAGTCATTAGGCCCTTATTTAAATCAGTTAGACGAGGAACATCATGCTAGTTTAATAAACAACCTGCGACCTGGACCTTCTGGAATCCAAACTACAAGAGATATAAACATAAGGCAACAAAATTTGACCACTGAAAACATTAATAATAATAATATTCCAAAAAAATCTGGTCATAGCATAACATATAACCATTGCACTTTCAATGTTCTAAATATGTATGTAATTAAAAATCAGTCAAACTCTACACAATATATTTTAATATTTTAATATGTTCTGTTAATTTAAAATGTTTATTGTTTCATTAAATCTTCTATTTCCAATTAAATTGTCCGTATAATGTAGTTGTGTATTAACCTCCCTAAAATACATTCGAGATCATTTTTTATAAGATAAATACATTTCAAATTGTATTCAAATTTTATTGTCATTCGGTAAAAAATCTCGAATCAATGGAAGTAGAAAAAATCGCTCGAGCAAGCCCTCGCGATTTTTTCACTACCTTGATTCTCGATTATTTGCCATGACAACAAAACTTTCATACAATTAAACACGTATTTATCGATAAGAAAATGATCTCTTATGTATTTACCCCCGGTAATTTTTTCGATGATTTTGCTTGTTGATAATAAGTTGCCGTTGCGAATTTGTGGGGGCATTTATAATATATAACCTAGTTACTTTAGTACCTGCTAAACGTCAAATATTCCCAACACATTTCTTTGTATGTGAATTAATCGAAATAAAATTTCGTCTTGAACTACCTTGCTTCGATTCAAAAAATAATCTTGTTAAATACAATAATTAGTGGTCTGGAATTTTTAGGTAATTTTACTCAAGCTGTTGCTTTTACTAACCACTCGTGTAAATTTGACAGAAGATCACTCGCGCAAGCGCTTGTGATCTTTTAACTGTCAAATTTACACTCGTGGCTACCAAGCAACGCAACAGCTTTCGTAAAATTTCCAACAATTCCAGACCACTTATTTGTATTACTACAGAAAATTCCGTAAGTTTAAAAGATAATAAAGAAATTACTCCGCCTGTGAAAAAAATATTGTACCTTGTATATCATGGGCAAAATATAGTTTTTGGCCCTCCATGCAACTGTAAGCCTTGGCTGCGCGTCCGGCTTCAAGCTTGCACATCGGGCTAAAAACTATAATATTTCGCCTTTGGTATATCAGCTATGAAGGATGAAAGACACGTTTCTAAAGGAATTTCGTCAGAGTAAAATACAGCAGTCTGTTTGCAAAAATTACTCTGAACAAACTTGTAGTTCAAGGTATTTGTCAGATGACTAGAAATATTTAGAAACGGTACAGATTTGAGATTCAGATGAAAATAAATAATTATGTACTGTGTATGTACTCACCTTCAAGTAAAGACAAAGCACCTACCTCTACAATCTCTACATCCTTTAGAATTAGTACAAGTTTTCCTTCCATTACTGAGTAAACATGAAACACAATCAAACAAAATGTTTAATTGTGAAGCACGACATAGTTGCATTCCATAATTTAAGCAACTGACTAACTTACTTTCTGATGAAATCTATGAATTTTAGGGTTCCAACGACCTCCATACATCTCACTAAGAAAAACCTGCCATATTATGCAAACATCAAGTCACTGTCATTGGGCGTCAAATCACCCCTCCCTTCCTCCGTAACCTTGACGGCTTTAATAATCGCCTTTTGCTTGTTGCCAACTGAAAACGACAAATGTGCCTTGTTTGCCCATAATGAACTATTATTTATTGAAAATGTGTATTAAATAGCAGTAAGTTCACAGAGATAATTTATTACC
Source organism: Xestobium rufovillosum (assembly GCA_963966045.1). Taxonomy (NCBI): domain Eukaryota; kingdom Metazoa; phylum Arthropoda; class Insecta; order Coleoptera; family Ptinidae; genus Xestobium; species Xestobium rufovillosum. The sequence goes on along the minus strand of OZ014494.1, from coordinate 39,846,379 downwards.
TAGGGATGTATATCCAGTTTCTTATAAATACATTCACGGAATATGCCTATTCACATTTTAATTTTCATAAAGTGCAAATATACCATATTTCTGACAAATAAACTTACCAGTAAAGAATTGTTTATTACTGTATTCTTGCATTTATTTTTACTACCTATTCTAGACGAATTTATCTTGTTCGTGATTAAATTCCATTATTACATGTTAATAAATCTATGGCAAATAAGTGATTTATTCGTTATAACTATGATATTTTTCTGGGTGCACATTGACACCGAAGTTACGTCATTTTAACAATCTATTGCATAACTTGCACTTATCCAGCGCCTTTTATGCCGAACATTCATTATATTTATTTGTTTTTGTCAAATTATGCATTTAGTACTTAGGTACAGGTGCACCTCCTAAAGTATAATAAGGTTCGTTATTTAATGGCCGTTAAAATTGGTTGTGGACACTTAAAAAATTACTATTGTGGCATATAGAGGTTGTCGTGGCGCGAAAAACGCCAAATTAATATTTATTTGCCACAAAAATCCAATTATGTGTGTATTATACATTTCAATGATAACTTTCATTCAAGGGCAACTGTCTGTGCACACATACGAGGATAAGTAGTTTAATCTAGTCTTTAAAAGTGCAACTACCCGTGAATTCTTGCAGATAAAGTACAGTAACCAACTTTCATCTTCGTTAATAACACCCATTATAACTCCCTCGGCGGATGCTATCATCGAGCGTTTACTACTTATAGGTATCTAATACTATTTTCTATTCACGCATACAGCAAGAATATAATATCGAGCATTTAATTTACTGTCTCAACCTGTATAAATTTTTTAGCTAGTTTTTCGCAACAAAATGTGACAGTTGCGCAATATAATTTCCATTATTTGTAGTGCCCTACAGCATAATGTTTGCATTAATCAAAGTTTTAATACATATTATCAACAAATGGTGCATGCATGTTTTTGTCACAAGTTTACTGCAGGGAATTTTTGCAGAATAATAAAGCAAAACGATATGAGCTGAATGTGAATGCAGTAACCACACCCATGTGTATAATTGAACAATGTGAACAATACTGCAGCTTGGCGGGGGAGAAACTGCCCCTCCCTGGTTTTCATCCTCTTCGTCTGCGTATGAGTCTAAAAATTTTAATGTGTTGTAGCCATTGTTACGTTTACAACAAAAACCATGTTCAATTATTTAATATTTTTAAATACGAATTTTACTGGACAGGCAGGATCAACATTTTTTCCAATTTCTAAATTGAAAATAAAGTAGGTATTTCGCTCTGAAATTACAGAGACTAAGATCATAGCGCATAAATCATTATCATCATAAAGTTTCAAGTCCTAAAACTGGTCGGACGTGTACCACCAACCTTTCCTATCCTGAGCTAACCTACGCATTTCTCCGAAAGTTGGACATCCTACATCCCTATAACTATTTCAGAGCAGTAGTCTAATCTGGGCCTACCCCTACCTCTTTTTATTCCTATCCCTGACTATAGTATGTCACGAACTAAGCTTTCGTGCTGCAGAAGGTGTCCTACCACTACCATCCTATCTCTCCTATTTCTTACTGTCTTCCATAAATTTCGCCTTTCTCCAACTGTTTCCAATACCTCTCTGTTGCTAATCTATCACGGTATCTGCATCATGCGTCTATAGCACCAAGTTTCAAATGCTTCTGATTTTTTTCTATCCGCTTCTCCAAGTTTCGCACCCGTACAATGCCGTACTTCATACATACGTTTTTAAGAGCCTCTTCCTAGTTTCTACATTTATCATTCCCAGGCATGATAGTGTTGTTTCTTTTTATTAAGTGTAATTCGGCCCTGCGCTATTTTTTGTTTTATATCTCTATTCTATTATTACTCGTACATCTAGAATAGCCTCGCGCGTTCCGCTATTTCTTCTGACTGACCTTCTTGTAATATTTCTTCCGCCCTTTTCTCCATCCTTTTTTGCACAATTCTAATTAAAATTTTTAACGCGTGGAATGTTAAACTGATGGTTCTAAAATTTTCGCTCCTACCCTCGCCTTTCCTTTTTGACAAAGCTACTATGATGTTCCGTTTATAATCTTCTGGAATCTCGCCTGCGACTAACTAGTTTAAATAAACGATCTATTACCTCTTGACCTGCGCACTTTAAGATTTCTGCCTGGTGCATTATTGTGCTTTATTGTTTCTTAAACTTTTTAGTGCTAGCTCAAACTCTTCCCTCATTATAGGACACTCTACACTGCTTTCCCTTTTTAATATATTTCGTACTTCCTGTCCCGCATATAAGTTTCCCAAATATTTTTTCCACCTATCTGATGCCTTCACCCCGCTTCCGACTAGGATATCTCCTGCCTCATTTCTAACGCTTTTGATTCTAGATCCAATTTCTCTAAAATTTCTCCTAATTATTTTATATGCTTCATCAGTCTTCCACTTCTTTGCATTTATTATCAATCCATTTCTCTTTCGCTTTCCTACATTTCTGAATAATTTCCCACTTGATCGTCTTATATCTTTGTTTCCCTCTTTAATATAACCTATTTTTATATTTTCGCCTTTCCTCTATTAGACTCACAATATGTTTTGTTATCCAGGGTTTTCTACTTTCATTCTGTTTATGTCCCAAAATATCTCTAGCTGCGAAATCTAAACTATTTTTAATGCAATTACATTCTGCCTCTATGTCCCTAGCCGTATTTTCACCCGCGCCCTTTAGTACTTCGTTTGTTCTTTTTCCCGAATTTATCGCGCGTATCATCATTTTTTAGTTTCTCTAGATGAAGATACCTTCTTCCGATTCGCTTTTTTCAAAATCTTAAATTTAAGATTGACCTTCATAACCACTATGTTGTGATCACTATCTATATTTGCTCCTGGATAACTTCTACAGTCCCTAACTTGATTTCTAAATCTTTGCCTAACGAGAATGTAATCTATTTGATATCTCCCTAGGTCTCCAGGCATCTTCCTCGAATAGCGTCACTTAACGTGATGGTGACATAGAGTGTTCGCGACCGATAGGTTTATCTCAGAACTCTATTAGTCTAACTCCCCTATCGTTCCTATTGCCTAATTCAAAGAGACCAACTATTCTTTCTTCTCTCCCTGTGCCAACGACTGCATTGAAATCTCCTACAATTATTAAATTTTCGTGCCCTCTCACAAAATCTGCCACATAGTCAATATCACTATAAACTGCCTCTACGGCCTCATTACTACACGTTTCGAATCTAACCTAACCATAACTACCCTGTCGCTTTGCTGCACTCTGTCCTACATTTTCCCGCATAACAATTCCAGAATTTCCTCCTACAGATCCTGTGTGTATTGCACATATTGCACATATTGCTCATATCTGCAAAACAAGAATTTTAAGTGTACAAACTTTACGGTAGAAACTCCAGAAGTTGTTTGTATAATCTTTGAAAAACAAGCACCTAGGTGCACGAGCGAGCCTGACGAAACTTCGACGATACCCCTTGCTTAAGGTGAGGGATTTTTCGTAAAATCAGTGATCCATACAATACAATTCTATTTTAAATGTTACGTCCCATAGTTTTAAATTTCACTTAATTTGCAACGAGCGGCCGTATAGCAAATGTAAAATTCAATACTCTTTCGAGGATACAAATACAAACCCTAACCGGTTCTCAACCAGAGCGATTAAGAAAAATGACTCCACATGTAAATTCGCGGTCAATAAGCATAAGTAATAGAATTATTGTACGTGTGTGATTTGAAATACACGCTTCTATGGCGTACATTGAGATTAAGAATAATAGCAGTGAACACCTGGTTGTACCCGTGAGATGAATGGATGCGATTGTGGAGGAAGTGAAGCTCTCAATGCCCTCCGCAAAGAATGTCATGTCCTGTAATATTACGCACAGCTTCTGATGTCAAGGACATTGCCTTTATTCGAATGTGGGTTAAAAGCGTGCTGTGATTTCTTATTTAAAAGGCACAACGCATTTAGAGGACGTTCACGAACAATATGAATGATGAATTACAAAAATTCGTGGAAAATTTGAAAAATTCTTCAATCTGACAAGTACGTTAATATATTAGATTATAGTCCCCATATAGGGTGGGGGGAAACGCTCATAAGGTTATAAGAAAAGAAAGATATTAATTAAATTAAATTAATTTTGGTAAATGATGCTGAAGGCCTGAAGGGCCCGCCGATACGTCGAAAAACATGTATGAGTGACCGAGGGTGTGGCTTAGGTATGATGTATTCAGGGTAACAAATTATTTCGAAAAAATGCTATTATAATTAGGTCCGTATACAGGGTGTCCGACGGTGGCGGCCTGTTAGAAGTTTATGGAGAAGGAAAAATGGGATAAATTTGAAACTTTACATGGAATTATAGTTGGTACTGATCTACTTTTCTAAAATATTTTCAGACTTCTGGCACTTCCGATTATCCGGAAGTTGACATAAAGTTCAGTTTTTTTAATTGGACCACCCCCAAATACACCAATATTTGGTTTTTTCAGATGAGTTTGAATTATTTTTACTCGGAAAGTTTTTTGTTATCTCTTCCCTTTTTTGAGATAAAAATTATTTTTCGAAATTGTCACACATTTCCTCCACTTGAAAAATCGCTAATAACTTTTGATTCAAAACACTCACTAGCTTAAAATTAGGATCAATTAGTTGCTAATGAATGTTGCTCTCCGAGGAATCGATTAAATAGGCCACTTTATGAACAGGAAATGTAATAAAGTCTTCTAAATGAACACAAACTTCAAACGCTTAAAAGTCCGTTTTCTTAAATGGAACCCTATGTTCTTAATCCTGCGAATAGCCGAGAAAGTTTTCTAAATAACCATATTAGGTATCCCTATACCCAAATTCGACGGCTTTCGAGATATTTACAAAAATTCTTAAAAATCCTCATTTTTGTCATTTCTGTGTAAGTGTCAAACGATTGCTAAATTAAATGAATTTTCCTAGATTTCCCAAATTTATTCTAAATAAATTTCAAGAACTCATTTTGCTAGTTCATTTAAAATTGAAATACATTTACCTAGTATTATTAATTTAAAATACTGTGAAATATTGCCATTATTTTAATCGACTTCAAGTTGACAGGGAAATTACTTTTTCTACGATTATAAAGAAACGTACAAGTTTCATATGCGCCATTAATTAAGAAAGTTACATCTTTGTGTACGGATTTTCATTTCCTACGGCCAAATTGTACGGAAATATTCATTTCCTACGGGTTTCATAGGCTACTAAACTGTCATTGAGTCAATATAATTCAATGATTAGCGAATCATATCCAATCATACCTACAGAATCATCCGCCTCTAGGAGGCTTTGTCAGTTTGACAAAACATCACTGTCACTTTGCAAGTCGCCATAAATTCAGTCAATTTGTACATGAAAACACTATTCTTAAGTAGAAGTAAATATGAATAGCGATAGTGACAATGAAAAAATATTAAATTTAACACCGCCACGTATCACAGAAATGGCGAAGGTAAACTGTTTAAATTTAGGTAGCATGAATAGTTTGTAGCACTCGCTTCGCTCGTGCTACAAACTATTCATGTGCCTGCTCGTGGGAAATGAGTATCATTTCGCGCTTGTTATACAATATACTATTACAAAACTGTCCCTGGTTGCTAAGAATCTAAGCATGTTTTTACTATACAGTAAATACTAACTTATCATAGTCTTCTTATGCAGAAATGACAAAAATTATGATTTTTAAGAATTTTTGTAAATATCTCAAAAGCCGTCGAGTTTGGGTACAGGGATACCTAATATGGTTAATTAGGAAACTATCTCCGCTATTCACAGGTGTGATTAAGGACATATGGTACTATTTAAGAAAACGGGCTTTTAAGTGTTTGAAGTTTGTGTCCATTTAGAAGACTTTTTAGACTTCCTAATTGTAAGGAAGCCAATTTAAACGATTCCTCGGAGAGCAACATTCATTAGCAACGAATTGATTCTAATTTTAAGCTAGTGAATGTTTTGGATCAAAAGTTATTAGCGATTTTTAAAGCGGAGGAAATGTGTCAAAATTTCGAAAAATAATTTTTATCTCAAAAAAGGGAAGAGATAACAAGAAACTTTCCGAGCAAAAATAATTCAAACTCGCGTGATAAAACAAAATATTGGTATATTCGGGGGTTGTCCTATTTAAAAAACTGAACTTCATGTCAACTTCCGGTATAATAGGAAGTGCTAGAAGTCTGAAAATATTTTAGAAATGTAGATTACTACCAACTATAATTCCATGCAAAGTTTCAAATTTATCCCATTTTTCGTTCTCCATAAACTTCTAACAGGCCACCACCGGCGTGGGACACCCTGTATAAAAAAGAAGGTGATGGTGGCCGGCAGAAAAAAACCCAAATCTAAAATTTAACCGCTCTCGGGGGAAAGAAACGTTTATTTTGTCTTTCGATATCTTTATAAATAACGACACAAAAGATGTAGAATAAATATTGTGCAAACAGTTTTTCTTAATCTCGGCAACACGTATTAGGTCATATTGCTACAACAATTCTATGGAACTGGAAGTCCATAAGAATTTCCCTCCATTTTCCAAGTTAGGAGGAATTCTCATAATTCCAATCAAATCAACTTCGTTCTCTTAGCTGCGTCTTAATTAAACGAAATTTCAAATAAATTTGAACAGTTTGATGCTGCTTAATTCGCATCCCCTTCAGTTTCAAGAAACGCTTACAAATTCAAGTTAAAAGAGTTAAAGTTAATGGAATTTTCAATCATGCGAACAATCGCCCCGTTTTTTTAATTACCGGTGATGATATCACGGGAGGATGGAAGTTTGTTCAAATACATAATTTATACGATGTTTTAAGCAGTTTTAATGTACAGGGTCCTTTCGTGTGGCTACCTCGTTAGAAGTTCCTTATGTCCTGATACATAAAATTCCGAAACTCTTGAAGCATAGTAGTGGGTGTCAATACTAGTTTCATTATCAGATAGTTTTCAGCAAAGACTGACAAAACACGCTCCTCAACCCTTCCGTATCCTGAACTTTACCTATTTACCTTAAAGTAGAGCATCCTACTTTCCTAACTATATGCGAGCAATAGTTTAATCAGGGACTACCTCCACTTCTTCTTATTCCTATCTCTGCCTCCAGTCAGTGCCGTATTACTCTATACGAAAAATAGCACGTGCGTGTAACGGCAGATTTCTAGAGACGACAAAATTTGACATTAATTTGAATAAAATATAAAACGACAGGGCGGCTAAATTTTCTTCCTGCTATTATTTCCGAGATCGAACGAAATGCTTATGATCGGCAAATAATAAAATATTGACGTCGTGTTTCACTTGTAACATCAATAAAAAAGGCGGAAAATTGTCTTTAAAGGATAGGCGCGCTCGTACGATTTTTGCCGACGTACCGACGTTTCTATAAGCTTCATCAACATGAAGTTCTCAGTCCGAAGACTGGTTGGATGCGTACCTCCATCCTTTCCTATCCTGAGCTAACCTACGCATTTCACTAAAAGTAGAACATCTTACATCCCGAACTATTTGAGAGCAGTAGTCTAATCTGGGCCTACCCCTCCTCTCTTTATCTATATCTCCGACTCTAGTATGTCGCATACTATTCCTTCGTGTCTCAGAAGGTGTCCTACCATCCTACCTCTTATATTCTTTATTGTCTTCCATACCTTTCGCCTTTTAAGCATAGACAAAACAAAATAAAATCATAATATTAAAAGCGAAAAGGCACAACACTTGCAACGGGTGGGGATATCGGTCGCTCGGTCTCTTTTCAACTGGCGGAAATCGTATGGGTGAGGTCGTGCACTCGACCAGGTGTTTCTTTAACGCAAATAAGAAAATTGCATCGGCATCTGCTGAGCGCTGTTATCGCAGTCGGAGTTCAACGTTACACGGGTAAGCATAGGTAGAATGGTTTTTTGTCGTATGCATTAAATTAAACGCAATTAATTATGGACAAAATGACATACAGGGCAGCGTACATGCGATATGAAAACCGCAGGAAAAAACCTAGGCAACTATCACCACTACGTAAAAGTCGTGGAGCGTAGCCCACGGGTCATCTAGTAGGTATATAATTTCTTACATCCACAAATCACGGCGGAACTATCAGGACAAGATAAGTTTCAATTTTAGTGTTTTCGTTTTCGGGCCACAATTTTAGTGTGCGTAAAGCGGCAAATTCTTTAATATGGCACTGCCTCCAGTATGGCGCGAATGAACTAATCCTTCGTTCCTAAGAAGGCATCCTATCGTCCTGCCATCCTATGGCTCCTATTCTTTATTGCCTTCCCTATACTTCTCTTTTACCTAACTCTTTCCAATATCTACCTATTGACGTTAACTAAGTATACCTAAGTATCCACTGTATCTTTAACATACATCTAAAGAAGGCTTCTAATTTTTCATATCCGTCCATGTTTCGCAACCGTATAATGCCATGCTCAATATGTATCTACACTTTCAAGAGTCTCTTCTGAGACGATCGTTGTTATACGTTATACCATGTTGGTTAGTGATGAACACTGTCAGTTGTTTTCCTGAAAAGGCAGCTATTGCATAGAGTTGGTAATTTGATGTCCTTGGGTGGGGCAGGATCTGGTCCCGTAGAAGTTTTTTCTTACGTTTTTATATAATCTTTTTTGCAAAAAAAATGCGTGGTTCTGGTCTCCGTCAGTTAAGTGCTCTGTTTCAAAAAAACGTTCTGTCAGGTTTCCCGTCAGTAAATGGGTCTATTTCGTTTTAGCGTGCGCCCGTACGCCCGGTGTGCCGTCCGTCGTCCGCCGTCTTTCAGTAATGTTGTAGCTAAAGAGTCTTGTCGCATTAACCATCCGAACATGGAGGGAGCTGACCAACACAATCGAATTAACGTAGAAATAGTTAACAACACGTGTTGCGGTCTTGCAGTGGAACAACGTCAGTACGATCTGGGCGGAATAGCCTCTCTCCTCATTGTGGATTGATAGGAATTACTTAAGAAAACAGACTTATAAATCAACAAAAAACTCAAATGACTGAAAGTCTGCCTCTCTGGCGTGATGGGGATACCCCCTCTGACCATAACCTGACGGACTTTTTTCAAAAGAACAAAACGAAATCACCATAACAGATTTAGCTGGGGGTGTACGTAGACAACTAAAACCAGAAGGCGAAAAATTATCTGAGTTCGGTGTTTGGGTGTTTAGCACCGTCCAGAACAACGCGTAGAGGCTTCTTTTTTCGCTCAATGAACATTTTAGATTTTTGAACGTAACATACCTAATACATAATATGCAAATTAATGAATGATGATTAGATATTCGAACCAAGAGGTCTCAGGTAAGTATGAATTCTCATGCAACCTTTTCTACGCTGTCTAAAATCGGATCCTACTCTCAGAAAATACGGGGGTCAAGTAAATAGGTGAAATAATTATATTCATTGTTAAAATAATTATTAACTGGACTCTGCACTCTTTTTTAGAACGGACGTAAAGATATGCAGTATCCTGCAATAGTTCATCAGTGGAATCTTGCGCCCATATTACCTATGCATTGTAGAGAAATAAATTATATGGACGGCCCCTTCTTATTTTTAATTTTCCATATTTTAAAATTATTTTCATTTATACAAATGAGGGGTGTGCTCATTGGGACCCTGTATTTATAGTGTTCGAGGGGCGCCGTAACCTGAGGAGGCTAAAGAACTTAGCGCGGTGGTGTGCGACTGGCCGCGTTCGAAGTGGGTTTACCATATATATTTGTATTAGAAGAGAAAACCTAAAATATTTTGGCTATCATCGGTTCTTCCCGTGGTATATGCATATATAATTATGCCACCACAAATTCCTGGATCCTGTAGGCCCATCCTGGTTCGTGATTTGTATTCCCCCACAAATAAGTTCAGGTATTATAAACTTTATGTTATGTTTAAATAATAATTTCTGCATGCTGGAATAGATTCTTTTAAAATTGATAGTCGATAAGTAGGTACATGAAAAGTGCGGTGTTGCGTTCTTTTGCTTGCTGCTGTTTTTGCGGGCGCTTGTAGTTTTTGCCTCTTTCTCTAAAAAGTTATATGTAATTGTTTGCTTGTTTAATTGAATATTATGTTTGACTGTTGTTCTTTTTCTTGTGCATGATTAAATAAAATATCGGAAACCAAGAGTGAAATAATATTGTTTAATTGTTTATTTGCGTTTTGCGTATGAACCCCGAAATAAAATGAGAAAAACTCCAGAAAATTACACAGATTGTCCCATATCTTCTGCACAGCACCCAACTCTGTTGGAACACCCTTATTTTGATTGATTTTTTTGATCCGCTGGCGGACTGTTGCAGGACCGCGTATTAATCTAAACCTATATGATTCCATCTTATCAAGTTAACAAGAAATGCGCAAATTATTGACTATGGTTAGTTATTTTTATGAAATATATTTGTGGATGTGTGATGTAGTAACTAACCTCAAATCAATTGTAGGGAGTTTGAAAACATTGTTCTACTGAAGGAAAAATATCCTTTAAACTAGTGAAAAAATGACACAATAATTTTTTTGAAATCGGGCAATAATCAATTTTCACTTGTAAGCCAAAAATGACGCGATAAATTCAAAATTCATGTTCGTCTTTGATTTTTTCTCGAAAAACTGGTAGAGTAAACTTCCCAGTTATTGACAATGTCCCAGTAACAGACACAAATTGGCGGTTTATAGAAAAATAGGAAAATGTGTGATCAAAAGCGTTAAGTTTTATAGTTTGCTGACTCTTTAATATGTTAGGTGTCTATAGCAACAACATAGGCATGTAAAAGTTTGCGGGGAGTAATAAAAATATTGAGAGTTGAAGTTCTTTCCACATGTAAGTTGAAAATACAATTACTCTAGATTTGTAGGTTAATGGGTACCTCATAGAAAGAAGTGTAATTTATCTATTGTTTGCATAATTATGATCAGTGTATTTGTATTATAATTGTTGTTGAATATACTATCAGCTTACTATTCAGTTGCAAATAATTAATATTTTCTTAATGTTTAATTAAAAATTCAATGTGTCAATAACTCGGACAGTAAAACCCTTGACTGAACCAGTCATTGACAAACATGTCAATTACTAGTGCAGTGTGCTGCAAGGTTGAATACTCTCTTATTTTCTACTGAAACTTCAACAAAATTGTTTCTTCTTGGTCCCAAATTATTAATACTCCTTCGTACCAGTTATTGACACTATAAATTGAGGAGAGTTTTTACATAAAATGCAGATGTTTGTAGGTGTCTAACACTAGTACATGTAGGTGTCAATTATCTGAAGAGGAGGGTTATTATTAAGAAAAATGTCTAAACTTGTGTTAGTAATTTGGGTCAGATGCGATGTGGTGGAGGTTCAGGCAGTGTGGTACTTGGGCACGTGCAGACTGCACCAGATGCATCCTCTGCTGCAGATTACTTTTGTAAAGCTTGTTTGATGCAATAGCTTGTTCCTCTATTAAACAAATATTGTAAGCAAATACTTAGTACTTACTTGTTTTTATCTTTTAACATTAGTGACAATATCTGGGTCTACCATGTCTATTACTAGGAACACGCAAATTTTGACGTGTCGGTTACTGGACAACACCACCTTTGGCAGAATTTTTATTTATTACCAATAATGTACGATGTGAGGACAGTTCTTTAATTTTTCCACATATTCTAAACAAATGTAGCTATAAGTATTAGTAGTACATGTCCAATTCGAATTCACTATGAAAAGTACTTCATTTAAGAAATCCGAAAAGTTACTTAAGGTGTCGATAACTCGGACATTTACCGTACATGTACAGTTTTTATGTATCTATTCGCTCCTTCGTTCTCATAGCTATAATGTACGTCCAAATTGACTCACCCTGTACATGATATCTCATTCTTATTTTGCACACAGCACACTGAGAAAAATGTTCCAAATGGAATGTCTATTTAGCTTTAACTGATTTGTCACAAATAGAAATATACATCGTGATAATAATCCAAAGTTTTGTGACAAATAAAGCTAAAGTTTTGGGTTGTTCTATTTGTGATAAATAAGTTGATATTTAGTCGTTACAATTTATATATTTGCCACCAATATTTGCATTATCCCGCCTGTTCTATTTGTCCCTAATAATGTTTCTATTAAGCACAATTAAGGTAAACATTTAGGAGTAATGTTTAAATATCTGTAGTAAGTAAGAAACTATGGAATCGGAAATAATCGATAAAAATCGTGCATATGCAACCCCGGCCGAGAGGTTGCTGTGAATGTTTTTAGCGTTAGTTCGGAACTAGCATTTTTGTGTGGTGGAGTTACAGTTACAGTTGACTTGTTCATATTACATAGCTAATTTTCTGAGTTACGGGGTGTTAAATTTGAAAATAAAATACCTAATGGTGTTCTTTAATTACTAAATAACTGCTCACAATAAACTCCGCTGAAAAACTGAAATTTCCCGAATTATGTTAAAAGTCGCGAGAGTATTTAATTTTATCCAAAAGAGGCCTTCTTGTTGGAACTCAGTAGATTTGACCGTCGCCGTCGATCAACAATTATTTCGTTTTCTCTTGGAAGCAGTGCGTTCTATTAAGTTCTAACTACAGGGTCTTTCTTAGATAAAATGGAATACTCTCAAGATTTATAATAAAATTTCAATCCTGCGATACTTTTCTTGATGAAAACATTCATAGGTACCTCCTCCCAGTCTCCGCAACTGTATATAATAAACAATAATTTTCTGTTCAAATAATTTGCTCTAAGATAACAAGTAATCATGAATTTGTTGGGAGCAGTTATTTAATGTAATTAAAGAAAGATACGAGTATTATTTTACTTTTAAATTCAACACTCTGAATCCGAGAAATGACCTATGTTTATATAACATTTTATTCATAAAATGATGCCCTCTAATGATTGTTGATGTCCTGCTAATAAAAACTCTGAAAAACTGTATATAAAAGGGTTAAATATGAAAAACCCAAATAAAAACATATTTGTGACTATAAAGTCACGTTTTAGCCACAAATAAAAATAATATTAGTGCCTAATGTTTTTTCTCATTTGGGATGAAAACTAACAATTCTGTCATTAATGAAAAAGTATTACCAGTAAATGTTTTCTCTATTTAGGATAAAAAGTTAATGAACTGTCACAAATACTGTTACCTATTCAACACAAATACGAATACATTGGTGACAAATATTGCAAAATTTAGTGACAAATCAGAAAATGTGTTGCAATCAATAAGAACTTCTATTATTCACAATAATGTGTAATTATTTACGGCTATAAAACATCTACTTGTCCCCTATTTAAATAAGAATTCTATTTACTGCAAATGTTATTTTATTTAGGAGTAATAAAATTTTTTCTCAGTGCACAGTGAACTCCAAGAAGGTCAGATCTACTAAGGGCAACGATTGATTTTGACAAAATAATTTTAGAAACCAAGATTAAAATTGGAAGAATCAGAAAATTATTATGTTTATTTTTATCTGTCTACCCTAGTATGTTCATTGAAGAAGTGAAGGATGTGACGCAAGCTGTTGTACCCACCCTCACTCTTTTGAGCACTTCACAATAGATATTACTGATAGACTGACAGAATTCTTGCTGCAGAAACTTTCACAGCACTAAAAATCACAGGCTATAATTGCCTCTTTATCAAATGAACACAAATTTGATTCATGTTTCAGTGGTAATTATTATTGTATCGTGCAAAGAACTTTTGATATAAGACAATAAAATCCAATAGGCAGGTTCGGTAATTTTCAAATTTCATTAAAATTGATAGAGTTTATTATACTGAAGGCAGTTATGTTGTTAATTTTTGTTAAAAAAAAATTCCTTCGCCTGTGAAGCCGTTGCAAAGTTTTCCGTCGGTGCGAGGCTAGAAATCGTACCTTGCAGCGAGAGTAGGCCGCGTGACGTCAGAACTTAGTATAACATACAAGTCCCAGCTTCAGCGCGCAGCAGTCCCATAAGTATTATGCATATGCATGTGTAGTTAAATTGTTAAATATTATTAACTGGTTCTAACTGGTGTTTTATGTTTTGTACCCAGACTAATACATCGTGCAGCACACCAATAAAACGGAAAAAGTGGTTCGTTGGAGCCAGAAGGAAAATCGGTCAGCATTATCGATATTTTCGCGAGTTAGTTCATCATTGCAAAAGTTTATAAAATTATCGGATGCCCCATTGCAGTCACTCTAAATAAAATCGAACATAATGTAATTTATTAACAGTTTTCTGGGACTCCTTGGTACTTAGTAACGTGTTACGGTTAGCATAATTTGAAACAGGATGCTAGGAGCATGACGGAGCCAAATACTGAATCGCCGTAGCGTTCCCTCCCTGAACTAAAAAAGGAAATTTTATTAACTATTTTACAATAATAATTAAATAGTACGTCATCATAAAGTTCTCTTTTGAAGACTGGTAGGACGCGTACCTCCACCCTTTCCCTGAGCTAGCCTACGCATTTCCGTAAAAGTAGAACATTCTACATCCCCAACTATTTGAGAGCAGTAGTCTAATCTGCTCCAACCTCTACATCTTTATTCCTATCTCTGACTCTACTATGTCGCGAACTATTCCTTTGTGTATCAGAAGGTGTCCTACCATCCTACGATCCTACCCCCTATTCTTTATTGTCTTCCATACTTTTCTCTTTTCCCCAACTCTTTCTAATTCCTCCTTATTGCTAACTTGTCTATCCACGGTATCTTCAACACCCGTCTGTAGCATCACATTTCAAACGCTTCTACTCTTTTTCAATCCGCTTCTCCCATTGTCCAAGTTTCGCACCCATAGGTATAATTTCGTACTCTATACATGCGTCTTTAAGAGTCTCTTCCGAGTTTCTACATTAACCGTTCCAGAATATAGCAGTTGTTTCTTTTTGTTAAACAAGTACCTAGTACCTACGTAGCGTAGTTTTTTGATTCGCGTGAGTTGTATTTGTTTCTGTTTTTTAAAAAAAATCCAATCCGTTATAAAACTGTTAACTTGATAACTTGTCTGTTCGGTTTATTCAAAATTTATTTGATACGACTTGCCTAATTCCTTTCCCACACTCCTCGTAAGTGTCCGGCTTACGCGATAAAAGAGTCGAGAGAGTTCCGCTCGCGGTGTTGGACGCGACAGAACAAAAGTAGTGTTGGATTTAGCCAATGGTATGGAATTAATTAGAATTACTGGAGAAATTCTGGAAGATGGTTAGAAACAGTCCACATATAGACTAGAATATTCATAGGGATTGGACAAGTGAAAAGTAGTTGTGAGCCCTATTCATCCCGTCCTAGAGCTAGAGGGTAAGTCGTTCATAATTACATTTTTTCACTCATTTTGGACAAAAAAGGTACGCAATTTTGACTTGTGGAAAACATTTTGGTCCTATCGACACGGATTTTGGATTTTGAAATTGTGTTATATTACGTACCTACCTGGATTGCTTGCATTTTCTTTGGTTAGTTTAGTTAGTCATAGGTCTTATCGTAGATGCTGGCTAATTAAAATTTGGAATTTGTTTTGGATTAGGTATCTTTTAAAATCACTTTGGAAAGTGACGTAAATTTACCCTTTTTTAAAAATTTGGATTGGAAATAATAAGTTGTAATCAATTTAATTTCGAGAAACAATGGACAGAGCAATAATAGAGGGTCAACAGTATCTTGCTCGTTTGAAATATTTGTTAGAGGCCATTAGAAAATAGAATTGATGAAATTGAGACACGTTTTGAACTTGCAAAAGACATTCATACTAATTTTGCGCGTGTTTGTTCTAAATGTTCTAAATGTGTAGAAGATTGATAGAATATCTCTATGTGTGTAAGTACTCGATGATGATGTTGATGAGATGATCGTCAGGATGATTTTCAAGAAACAAACACAACTTCTGAATTACTGGAATTTAATAATTATGAACTCTTGAATACAATAGAAGCACCGATACACGCACAATTCAACTTAATACACTTATTTTCAACTAAATTATATTACTACCGACTACCCGTCTAACACACACTTGACTTTTACACTTATTACTTAACTACGAATACTGAATGCAGACTACCGAATAATCTCCCTACTACTTACACTACCTTATATTAACTTTCCAAAATTCACACCCCCCAACATGGTGTGACCAATACCTTTTAAAAATAACCCAAACGGCTAGAATACAGAAGCCAATCATATTCGAATCGAATGCCAACCGACGAGATAGATTTCCTTGTGTAAGGCACGTATTATGTGTTCTAATAATTCCTTAATAGCTAAACGGTCAGCGCCCGTTAAACATTAAACTGAAATAGTACGTGATGGTGACATTCGATCCGAGCGACCGTTGCAAATATTATAACAGTTTCGGCCATTTCCTGACCCATATTGACGTCCTCGTCAATGACACCATTACCTATACCACTGTAATAAAACTAACCTGCACTACCAAGTTCAAAAATAGTCTAATTCTACAACAACAACTACTAAGTATAACGTTAAAAAGACAAAACACAATAGATACACGACACACAGTAAAATACCTAAGTAGACCTAATTAATCCTATCGTAACATAACACTAAATATCCTAAACCTATATCCTACTTCTATTACTAGGAATCATCTCTGCCTTCTCTTACTAATTTCAATCTGTCTGCGGAGATAATTCCTTTGTAAATTTTTCCACTTTGCATTTCGCCTTCAATATCTTGGATTAAATACCGATCATTACCTATTAGCTTAACTACCTCATATGGACCTCGATACTTGGGGTACAATTTGCGGCTTTGGCCTGTTGACGGCACCTCCGCTCGTACTAAGACTATTTCGCCCGGTTGATAAACTCTGGCTTCCCGTCTACGTTTATTAAACTGCTCGCACATTTTCTGTTTGTTTTTCTCCAGTAGTGTGTCGATACAAACTTCTTGTTCGACATTGCCTACTTCTTCATTTACCTGTTTTATTTCCCTAGCCAAAGGATCGCAAATGAAACCCTCACGTTCGTAAGTACGTATTATACTAAACGGTGTTCGTTTTGTAACGCTATGCACCGCGTTATTAATCGCCCATTGCACTTCGCAGATTTTTGAATCCCAATCGCTGCCCTCTACGTCCTCACAACTAGTAGCTATACAAGGAAGTATCATATCATTTAACTTTTCAACTTGCCCGTTTGCCCTCGGTACGGATGTACTTATCTTTGTGTGTACAATGTTGTACGTTTCACAAAAATCTTCAAATGATTTTGCAGTGAACGCTGTTCCTCTGTCAGTGATAATTTTGTCTGGTCTCCCGTAATGCATAATAAATTCTTTTAAAAAGATTAAGGTTGATTCGGTACTGACATCCGGAACTGCCTTCAATACAGAATACTTACTATAGCCGTCTATAATTGCCGCCACGTGCTTATTACCGTTCTTTGTTGTTATAAATGGGCCTAAATGATCGATATGTACCACCTGAAAAGGCACATTTCCTTTGTCTAAGGGATGCAGAAACCCAGGCTGCTTCCCTCTAGGTAATTTGTAGTACATGCAATTTATGCATCTTCTGATGTATGATGCAACAAACTCTCTCATTCTAGGAAAATAATAAGTTTGCTTTATGCCCGCTAATGTTTTATCTACTCCTAGATGTGCCAACCCCTTATGCATTTCGCTTGTAATGTCATACCTTAAATCAACAGGAACGTATAATCTCCATACTCCGCTCTTAGAAATTTTGTATACTCGTCCCTTATACAGTGTGAATTTTCGATGAGTAGCTTCATCGCCCGCTTCTAATTTTAAGACGATTGACTTAACTTCCCCGCACGACCTCTGTAACGCTGCTACCCAATCAACGTTTATAGTTATCCCTAAAATCGGTAAGCCAGTAATTGGTACTTCTTTACCCTCTTCCACCGGATTCCTGCTTAACGCGTCTGCAACTCGGTTGTCTTCACCTTTATGATATTCTACGGTATAATCAAACTCCGATAATTTCACGAACCATCTGCCAATTCGTGGATTGAGGTCTCTCTTATTCGCTAACAACTTTAAACTATTACAATCTGTTTTGATTACGAATGGTATATCCAATAAATACACACGATACTTATCTAACGCCGCGATAATTGCTAAACATTCTAACTCATAAGAGTGGTACTTGGACTCCTCAGGAGTAGTTTTCCGACTATAATAAGAAATTGGTCGCAATGACCCATCATTCTGCCGTTGCAGCAACACTGCTCCTAAACCAAGCGAACAAGCGTCAGTATGCAGTTCTGTGTATGCCATAGGATTATATACACTCAGAACTGGCCGACTCATTAATTTATATTTAATTGACTCAAAAGCATTTTGCTGCGCATCCTTCCAGATAAACGTAGCCCTTTTTTTTAATAAATCGCTAATAGGTCTCGCCAACGTAGCAAACCCTTGTATAAAACGCCGAAAATAACTAGCTAGCCCTAAAAATGAGCGCACCTTATGTACGTCGGTAGGTACCGGAAACTCGGCCAAAGCTTTCAATTTTCCTTCTCCCGGCGAGATACCACTAGATGAAACAGTGAACCCCAAATAATCAATACGTTTCTTAAAAAAATGACATTTGGTTAATTTTAGAGTTAAATTGGCATATCTAAATCTATCAAACAACTCACGTAACTTATTCAACCCTTCTTCAACGGTTTCTGAGGGTACAATAATATCATCTAAATAGGCTAACGCAGTATCATAACGCAAATTATTTAAAACTAAATTGATTAATCTTTGAAAAACACTTGGCGCATTACATAAACCAAAACTCATGCGCTTAAAACAATAAACTCCATCAGGGGTTATAAAAGCAGTTTTACCTTTTGCATCCTTTGACATTGGCACCTGATAATATCCGCTACTGAGATCCAGTGTGGTGTAAAAGCGTTTCCCACGAAGACGGTCCAGTTGATCATCGATGTTCGGTAAAGGGTAATGCTGCTTTTTTGTCACTTTATTCAGCGCACGATAATCCACGCACATTCTCACTTCACCCGTTTTCTTACGCACTAACAACACAGGGCTCGCAAAAGGCGAATCACTTTCTTCAATGATGTCAGCATCTTCCAACTCGTTCACTATATCTCGTACCTGCTGGCGCTCATTGTAAGACATTCGGTAAGGCCTATAGAAAATCGGTTTTTCTTCTGTCAATTCTATATCCATCTCCACCAAATTGGTACAACCTATTTCTCTCATATTCCTTGCGATTATGTCTTTATATTCGTTTAACAGCTCAACAACTTGATTGGCATCATCACTCTCAAGGTCAGTATCCACTTCATCTCTACGAATTTCTTCTACGTTAACTTCTCTTGCATATTTGGATTCGGTGCAAGTTTCTGCCCGAGTTACGTTACCGTCTTTCTTTAATGTAACGTCCTTGCCACTAATATTTAAAACTGGCACTACTGCTTCTCCATTATCGTTAGTTTTTATAATGCATCTTGGAATAAATCCACCCACTTCACGCATACCACCCTCTATACACAAGTCCGTGTTTTTAACTGTCGTTTTAACGGAAATATGTCCTAAGAAATTATTAGGAATAACAGTGGCATCTTTCGCCCACAGCGGAACTTTTACCGACGACGGTTCTTCAAATTCATCCCCTATAACTTCACTTAGAACCAATTCATTTGCCGTTTTTACAACTCGAACATGGCTCTGCTCCGTGAACGGGTGTCCAACAAGAAGAGGAATTTCTTGTATTTCCGAAGGCACAATATAAACCTTTACTCGCGCATTAACTCCTTCAACTTCTAACAAAACGTCTGCGGAACCCAGTGTCTTTGTTTGAGCTCCACCGTAACCTGTTATTTCACTTTCATCAGTCCAGTCACAATTCAATTTCAATTTAGATACATAATCCTTCCTTAACGCGCAAACTTGACTCCCTAAATCTACATATCCCGGTACGACCTTGCCATTAACCTTCACGTCTTTATAATACTTTAGGTTCGGTAATTTATTGTCCACATGTGAAACGGATTCTGGATGACGTGAACGACCGTTATTTTGTGAAGTGTTAGGAGCCGGATTGTCTGCCGTACACGTACGTGCCAAATGCCCATTATTTCCGCACCGAAAACACGTCACCGTCGTAATTCTTTTAGGACAAATTCTGGCATAATGACCCCGATCATTGCACTTGAAACATACAATGTCTTTGGAAACATATGAACCACGTTCACCTCGGCGTTCACTATTTTCCGCGCGTGCGACGTTCCGCGTCAGGGGTGGTCTTCGCACAAATTCACCCTTACCGCCCCTGTCACCACTAAACCGTTCGTTAGTTTTCACGCCCGTTCCCATTTGTTTCGCTAGCCGTTCATCTTCGCGAATGTCATCGAGCAATTGTTGCTCATCATTATGACGCACTGGAAGTAAAGCTCTTGCTGCTTCCTTGCTGCATAAACCTGTTATCACTAGCTGCTTGCTCTCACTAAACGGTAACTTTAAAGCCTTGCACATCCTCATCTTGTCATAAAAATAATTTTCTGCTGATTCTCCCGACCTCTGAACTCTTGCGGACATTTCCTGGAACCTCTCAGTTAATGTTCGCCTGTCTTCGTAATTTCTTCTAAATTTTTATTCGAAATCTTGCCAGGTGTATATCTCAGTCTGATGATAACGATACCAACTCAACGCGCTCCCTTTTAAATGTTGGCGTGCCATTTCAAGCAATATAGCTTCGCCCCAAAACTGCCTTCCAGCCATAGTTTTTACATCGGTTAGCCAGTTTATCGCTTCCGAATAACCTCCACTGCCATCAAACGTGCTCAAACTCCGCGTAAGATCCGGCATTACGCTGAAGTTTCTTTGTCCCACTGTGTTCACCTGAGGTGCACACAGGACCTCTTGCAATCTAATCTGCTCATCGTTAGACGGTGTAGCGGCCTCCATATTCATTATATTGCTTCCGCCAGTAGCTTCAGCGAAACCCAAAAACGGAGAACTCCTCCCAGACATTGAACTCGACAACTTTCCCAAAGTTATCCTTCAACTTGGAACTTGGTAGCTGCCACGAATTCCTCCCAGAAATTCCCAGCAACAATCAGCACTACGCGACGAATTCCTCCCTGGAACCTCGCTGCCACGTAACTTCCCCGAAGTCACGAACCAAGAACAACTTGAATTCTTCACTTGAATTCTTCCGGATTGACGAAAATTACTGTCAATCTGGTATCCCACTTCTGATAAAACTGATAGAATATCTCTATGTGTGTAAGTACTCGATGATGATGTTGATGAGATGATCGTCAGGATGATTTTCAAGAAACAAACACAACTTTTGAATTACTGGAATTTAATAATTATGAACTCTTGAATACAATAGAAGCACCGATACACGCACAATTCAACTTAATACACTTATTTTCAACTAAATTATATTACTACCGACTACCCGTCTAACACACACTTGACTTTTACACTTATTACTTAACTACGAATACTGAATGCAGACTACCGAATAATCTCCCTACTACTTACACTACCTTATATTAACTTTCCAAAATTCACACCCCCCAACATGGTGTGACCAATACCTTTTAAAAATAACCCAAACGGCTAGAATACAGAAGCCAATCATATTCGAATCGAATGCCAACCGACGAGATAGATTTCCTTGTGTAAGGCACGTATTATGTGTTCTAATAATTCCTTAATAGCTAAACGGTCAGCGCCCGTTAAACATTAAACTGAAATAGTACGTGATGGTGACATTCGATCCGAGCGACCGTTGCAAATATTATAACAAGATGAAGAAGGTAAAGATAAGCTATTGCAGTTATCAAAACTACAAATGGAAGTTGATGATGCCTTTTGTACTATAAAGGCGGTTAATTTAAAATGGGGAAAAGTAAAAGTTGTAGATGAAAGTTTGGATGATTCTCATGTGGTATCTAATGTAAAGCTATCACGGATTCAGATTCCGCAATTTAGCGGAAATTGTAAAGCTTGGCAATCATTTTTTGATTTGTTTAATACGTTAGTACATAAAAGTTCTGCTTTGTCTTCGATTGAAAAGTTCCAGTATTTGATTACGTCATTAGTAAAGGAACCGCTTCAAATAGTTAAACATTTGCCACTCAGTTCGGAGAACTATGAAATTGCTTACAAGGCGTTGGTGACAAGGTACGATAATAAGAGAATTATTGCTTCCTCGCATTGCCAAACGCTTTTTAACGCCGCCAAAGCTTCAGATTCAAGTCAATCTCTTAGGTCATTATTAAATTTGTTTACAGAAAATCTCGCCGCGCTGCAACAACTAAAAATAGATGTAAAAGATTTCTTGATATTTCAACTGTAGGTCGTTCCTGTGACGCATCTGCGGCCAATAGTAATATGCCGCCTCCTCCGTCCCGCACAAGCTATATAGTTAGCTTCTAGGGCTAACCTTAGGGTTAGTAGGAGTGAGTAGAGATATTATTATTATTATTATTATTTATTGCTACAAAAATTGGACGCTCAAACAAGAAAACGTTTTGAATTGGAATATAGTGAAAAAGATATTCCTACTTTTGAAAATTTACATGAATTTGTGGAAAGTCAGTGTCGTGCTTTAGAAACGATGGTTATGGGTCAATCTTCTTTCCATCAATATTCAAATAAAATGAATTCTGGCCCTCAGTTAGGTAGCAAACCCCATTCGCATTCTTTAGTAGTAAATGATGTGTCGGATAATGAATGTTTAATTTGTTCATCTTCGCATCGTTTGTTTTCGTGCAAGGAGTTTCTTGCAAAATCTCCCAAAATTAGATACGATTTCGTTAGACAAAATAATTTGTGTTTGAATTGTTTCAAGGACTCTCATATTGCTAGAAAATGTCCTTCTAGATGGGTGTGTAAGACTTGTGGTGCTAAGCACAATAGTTTGGTGCATTTCTCTGAGAAAGTGGTTACTCAGACAGGTGCAGGGTTAAAAAATGGTACAAATAGCGCTTCTGTCACATTGGAAAATTCACCTATCCAATCTGAGAATTCTTGCCTTGTTACTTCAAGTTTTACGATCAGTAACCAACAATCATTTGAAAATATGGAATCAACTATATTGTTGGCAACTGCTCAGGTGTCTGTTAAAGGTATAGATGGGAAATCGCATATTTTGCGTTGTCTTATTGATAGTGGAAGTCAAGCTTGTCTTGTAACTAAACGAGCTGTGGATCGTTTAGGCATTCGTTACTCATCTGCAAGAGGAACTTTGGGTGGCGTGGGTGAAAATGCTGATTCTTCCTTTGGAATTGCGAGGTTGGAAATTCAACCAAGGGATAATCCGCAATTGAATTTTGTTGCGCCATTTGTTGTTTTATCAAAAATCTGTCCGAATATGCCAAGTTGTCAAGTAAATTCTCAGCGTATTGGAATTGTTGAAAATTTAAAATTGGCTGATCCTGATTTTGCAAAGCCGGGAAGGGTAGATTTGCTGTTAGGCGCTGAATTATTTCTAAAAATTATATTGGATGGAAAAATTATGGGTGAATATGGGCAACCCAATGCTATGAATACTGTCTTTGGATGGGTGTTAGTTGGTCGTGTTAATAATTATTATAACGAGGTTGATGTTAACTCATTTTGTGTTTTTTTGGAATCTTCGTTAGAATCGACTATTAGATCATTTTGGGAATTGGAAGAATTACCTAGTATTTCGAGGGTTTCTGTGGAGGAGAATAACTGTGAATTACTATATTCCAATTCGGTTCATAGACTTGAAGGTCGCTATGTGGTAGCACTACCATTCAAGGAAGAACATCCTTCGTTTCCTTTATCTAGGGAGATAGCGTTACACAGGTACAACCTTTTGGAGAAGCGTCTGGATAAAAATGAATCATTCAAGATGCAATACCATCAGTTCATGAAGGATTATTTGGAAGCTGGCCATATGTCGTTAGCAAATGATAATTTTCCAACGGCTAAGTCTTATTTTATTCCACATCACTGTATTCTTCGTCCTGATAGTAGTTCAACCAAGCTTCGGGTAGTCTTTGATGCTTCTGCAAGTGCAGGCAATGGAAAATCTTTGAATGACGTCTTATATGTTGGTCCCAAATTGTTAAATGATTTGCTATTTATTTTGTTGAGATTTCGTACTCATGCCGTGGTTTTGATAGCGGATGTTAAGCAAATGTATAGGCAGATATTGGTCGAGGATAGTCATCGCGATTATCAAAGAATTTTGTGGAGATTTAGTAAGGAAGATCCAATAATGGAATTTCGTTTAAATACTGTTACGTACGGAGTGTCATCGGCTCCATTTTTAGCAATTCGTACGGTACGTCAATTGGTAAATGATGAAGGTGGTTCGTTCCCATTGGCTGCTACGGTTGCAAAAGATGACATTTATATGGATGATGTCATAACTGGTTGTAGATCATTAGATGAAGCTAAAACACTTCAAATACAATTGCAAAATTTCTTTCGTGCTGGGAAATTTGAATTACGAAAATGGGCAAGTAATAGGCCTGAATTGTTGACTCATTTGGACGAGGCACATCGAATGGATGGAATTATTTTCGATGGTGAAGGTGGATCGGCAGTTAAGGTTTTAGGTCTTCAGTGGATACCAAAGTTGGATTGTTTTTCATTTAATGTTTATCCGCTGAATAGAGAGTGTACTAAGAGAACGATCTTATCAGAAATAGCTAGAATTTTTGATCCGGTTGGTTTTTTAGGCCCCCTACTGATGTTTTCAAAACATCTTGTTCAACATTTGTGGTTTTTAAAGTTGGACTGGGACGATATTCCGCCGACACAAGTTGTAGATACTTGGAAAAATTACTCTTCACAGTTACATCTTTTGTCTCAAATTCAAATACCTAGACATATTTTTAATGGAATTTCGTATGAATTGCACGGGTTTTCGGACGCATCATTATTAGGTTATGGTGCAGCAGTATACCTTAGAGTTTGTGTGGCATCTGGAAAATATACAACTTCCTTGGTAATGGCCAAATCTAAGGTAGCTCCTTTAAAACAAATTTCGATACCTAAATTAGAACTGTGTGGAGCAGTCTTACTCGCTAAATTGTTAGATTTTGTTGTCAAGGCTTATTCAGATTCAGTGGAAATATCATCTGTAGCCGCTTGGTGTGATTCTAAAGTAGTTTTATCTTGGATACATTCATCGCTTCATCAGTGGAAGGTTTTTGTTGCAAACCGAGTGAGCGTTATTCAAGATTTAATACTTCCTAATTGTTGGAATTACGTTCCGTCTCAAGACAATCCAAGTGATTGTCTATCGCGGGGATTGTTGCCAGAGACACTTGTGTCACATGCCTTATGGTGGGCGGGCCCCTCGTGGTTACGTTTAGAAAAATCATTGTGGCCCATTGAGGTAGTTAGACCTTCATTTGAGGAAAATAACTTAATGCAAGCAGAAGAAAGACTTGTAAATTTGATTGATACTCAGTCTGTGAAATGGTTTGATCAATTTTTGAAAAGGTTCTCGTCGTTGAGTCGTTTATTGCGAGTCCTTAGTTATTGTTTTAGATTGGGTGGTCGTTCCATCATTCCAGCGAGGATGTCTGGTATTAGTAATCAAGAGTTGGACCATACATTGATGAAAATTGTTCATTTAGTACAAGAACAATGTTTTCAAGAACAAATAGTTAAAATCAGGTCTGGTCAACCTTTAGAAAAGAAACTTCAAAAACTCAGTCCTTTTCTAGATGAACAGTCAATACTTAGAGTTGGTGGTCGTCTAGCGCAATCTTCTTTATCTTTCAATAGGAAACATCCAGCGTTATTACCAGGAAATCATGCGTTAACTCGTTTAATAATTTGTTCGTTTCATAAAAAATATTTGCACCCTGGAACTCATACACTTCATTACCTGTTATTACAACAATTTTGGATTTTGGATGCTAAACGTGTTATTCGTCGTTGTATTAGAAATTGTTCATCATGTTTTCGCGTAAATCCTATTCCTGTCCAGCCAATAATGGGAAACCTTCCCAAGTGTAGAGTGAGTCAACTTAAAGCGTTTCAATGTGTTGGAATTGATTTCGCTGGTCCATTTCACGTAACTTTTGGTAAACGTCGTGGAGTCAAGAGTAATAAGGTCTACGTTTGTCTATTTGTTTGTTTTTGCACAAAAGCCGTTCATTTGGAATTGGTAACGGATTTGTCAACTCCAGCATTTTTAGCGGCTCTCCGTAGATTTGTTGCTCGTCGCGGAAAATGCTCTAAAATTTATTCTGATTGCGGTACCAACTTTAAAGGTGCTGCCAGAACATTGGCACAGTTGTTGAAATTGGCAGTTGAGGACGAGGGTATTGTTTGGTCCTTTAATCCGCCTGCCTCGCCACATTTTGGAGGATTGTGGGAGGCTGGAGTCAAGGCTTGTAAAACTCATTTGAAAAGAGTGGTTGGAAATCAAGTTCTTACATACGAAGAGTTTTTAACTCTTTTAACTCAAATCGAGGCGGTCCTCAACTCGAGACCATTATGTCCAATTAGCTCGGATACCAATGATCTTCAAGCTTTAACGCCAGGTCATTTTTTGACGCTCGCTCCATTGTCATCAGTTCCGGATTATGATTTGACGAATTGTAGATTGAATACCCTCAATAGATGGCAATTAGTCCAGCGTATGCAACAAGATTTTTGGAAACGGTGGCATCGTGAATACTTGACAACTCTCCAAAACCGCCAGAAATGGAACACTCATGGTTCAAAGATGTTAAAAGTTGGAGATTTGGTACTTCTAAAGGATGAATTGATACCGCCGTTGCAGTGGAAAATGGGTCGTGTGGAAGCATTACATCCTGGTAAAGATAATATTGTTCGTGTGGCTTCAGTTGTCACTTCCCAAGGGCATCTTCGACGACCTCTTGTGAAATTATGTCCTCTTCCACTAGAAGAGACTGCATAGCCTCATATTTCCTTGTAATTAGCGATAGAATTTAGATTAAGTTTAGTTTAGTTTTGTTCGTAGCAATAGTGGAAAATGCAAGCATTTTGGTGGGCGGAATGTTCGGTTTATTCAAAATTTATTTGATACGACTTGCCTAATTCCTTTCCCACACTCCTCGTAAGTGTCCGGCTTACGCGATAAAAGAGTCGAGAGAGTTCCGCTCGCGGTGTTGGACGCGACAGAACAAAAGTAGTGTTGGATTTAGCCAATGGTATGGAATTAATTAGAATTACTGGAGAAATTCTGGAAGATGGTTAGATACAGTCCACATATAGACTAGAATATTCATAGGGATTGGACAAGTGAAAAGTAGTTGTGAGCCCTATTCATCCCGTCCTAGAGCTAGAGGGTAAGTCGTTCATAATTACATTTTTTCACTCATTTTGGACAAAAAAGGTACGCAATTTTGACTTGTGGAAAACATTGTCAATCACTTAAGTATACATACCTACATAAGTGAGTAGGTATGTATTGTATTGTATTAGAGAATATAGGTAGGTACCTATTTTACAAACAGAAGTAAGCAGGTATCTACAATCTACATAACTACTTATACTGAATTATAAAAGGCGTGCACAGTTAATAAATTGTTGACTTTGTTTTACTTATATCGGTCTGCCTTTACACTACTGTTTTGAGGTTGAATGAAATTGGGGTTAGATGCAAGAATCACACACCATTTCCACATTTACCGGGACATTTACCTACCTACTACATAAATATGGCAAATTATGTGAATCGGACTTTTGATACCCTTGTTGCATCATTATATCGATTATGTTGTCTTTGTTTCATGTTTCCTTGACACCTTACTTTAAAAATTCACGCTCGAAATAGTCCCAATAAGTATGTTATGAGATAGGTACCGCTTCACGGGCCCTTCAAGAAAAGTGGGAGGAGCGCCTTACGAATCTCTGACGTCAAATCAATAACAAAGCGAACTAGCATGTGGGCGTGATAAGCTAATTTCTTTCGCTTATTACGCCGCAAAAAAAATTTGTAGAAAAGAAATTTCGCCGTAAATCAATTACAATAACAATTTTCTGTCATTTTCATGCCAAAAATAGATATCTTATTTTTCTCCGAACCTCCCTATTCTTGAAATAAAAACTTGCGATAAATTCACAACATTCAAAGGAATGATTCGTGAGACTAGAGATAAATTTCATTGCAGGTAATTTAAAACCGAGTGGAAACAATGGCTTCAAGTACTTGAAATCCTGTCCGAGTACCTGCCTATTACCGTTTCTTGCACTACACAACACGGCAAATATTATTTCATCAGAATAAAGTTCTTTGTTGTGAGTAAAAATATAATGAACCCTTGCACACAATGACGGACCGGGCCTACTTCCGGAGCGAGCGGAGCACTCTTGACCTTCTTTCAACCCTTCATCAGCTAACAATCTATATCCTGTGCGTATCCGATTCTGTGAAAATTCTTCCCCTTCTTCATGTTTGCTTTTGGGGTAACGTTACACGAATTATAAATATTTCACAGTGGGTGACTGAAGAATAAAATATCAGAGGGCTTACTCGGGTATGTCAAAGAGACAAAGTAACCACGCCATGAAAGTAATGCCTCTCAAGATTCTCCAGTTCGCTTGAACGAAGCGATGTAACGGCAGCTGTATTTTCTTTCTTTCAATGTCTGATGAAATATTTCCAGCTGTATATCTCTTTTCGCTGCAACAGCTATCGATGTTTTATATTAAACCGGATTTTCTGAAATTTTGCATTTTAAAATTATAAATATATTTCAGTGCATATAAACGGCATATAAAACGTATCTAAGTGCTAAAAAGATGAGCCAATTAATACGTTTTCCTTGTTTTAAACCTTTTTCAGCATTTTTAAAAAATATGAATATCTGTCAATGATTTGACCGGCATTTCATTTATTTCAGACTGATTCAGAACTTGAGTAAATTTTATGTACACTATAATAAATTATTATTTTTCTATACAGGGTGAATCAGGAATCCTTCTATGTATTGGTACTTTTGTTATTTGAAGAGCTACAAAGTCGGTTAAATGAGAGAAAAGTTGCACTATTTTGGGGCCATCTTAAACCTACTTTCAAACTTTCAAAAATTTTCACAGCTTTCTAGATATAATTAAAAAATTTAAATTTCCGATTTTTTTCTTTTGTTGATAACTCAACTGTGGTTTGTGCAAATGACTTGAAATTTCGAATGCTTACATAAAAGAACGTTGTGCATCGTTTGGTGACATTGGCAGTGCAGTGCGATCTGTCATTTTTGCAGAGCGACAGTCAACTTTTTTTTTCTTCATGGCAGCCATATTCATTTCTGCCGCTGACATTAAGACAGCATTATTATGATTACAATGGTTTTTTAATTTTTTAAATCGAACTTCAAATAAAGAAGTTACAGAGAGAAACATGTTAGCCATGTAAGAGCCGCGGTAAGTAAAAATTTTTGTCAATAAACAATTTACTTTTTAGTGGAAGCCCACGTATTCCCACCTTTTCTATTTGAAGAGATAGAGATTCGGTTAAATCAGCGAAAACTTGCCCAATTACTAGCGATAAACGGTGGTTCCAGAAGAGTTTAAGAAATCGGCTGTGGTCAAAATATTTATGGATATTTTGAAAAGGGTAAATTAGTACTTGGATTAAAATAAAAACCTACATTTCTTTTATTTTTTTATAAACTATGGAACTTTAAAGAACAATAAAACAAATTAACTAAAACGAATAAACAATGTAACAAAATGCCATGAAGCAACAATGTAGGATTTTATTTTAATCCAAGTACTAATTGACCCGTTTCAAAATTTCCATAAATATTTTGACCACGGCCGATTTTTTAAAGTCTTCGGGAACCACCGTTTATTGCTAGTAATTACGCAAGTATTCGCTGATTTAACCGAATCTCCATCTCTTCAAATAGAAACGGTGGGAATACGCGGGCTTCCACTAAAAAGTAAATTGTTTATTGATAAAGACTTTTACTTACCGCAGCTCTTTTGTTGCATGGCTACCTTGATTACATGTGCTAACATGTTTCTCTCTGTAACTTCTTTATTTGAGGTTCGATTTAAAAAATTAAAAAACCGTTGTAATCATAATAATGTTGTCTTAATGTCAGCGGCAGAAATGAATATGGCTGCCATAAAGAAAAAAAAAAGTTGACTGTCGCTCTTCAAAAATGACAGGTCGCACTGCACTGTCAATCACCAAACGATGAACAACGTTCAAGTCATTTGCACAAACCACAGTTGAGTTATCAACAAAAGAAAAAAATCGGAAATTTTAATTTTTTAATTATATCTAGAAAGCTGTGAAAATTTTTGCATGTTTGAAAGTAGGTTTAAGATGGCCCCAAAATAGTGCAACTTTTCTCTCATTTAACCGACTTCGTAGCTCTTCAAATAACAAAAATACCAATACATAGAAGGATTCCTGATTCACCATGTATAATAGCCCCATAATGCAACACAGTTGTCCCATCGTTACAGCAGAATAAAAATCTTTTGGTTGATGACACAGCCAGTTTTACAGCATATCCATTATTTCCTTAATCGACCCAATTGCTTAGACCCCTAAAAATCCCCTTTTTGGTCAAAAAATAAGAGTCATTAAGAGGAGCCAAGTCTGGGCTATTGGGAGAGTAAGATGGTACGGCTAGTGTGTTGTCTGTTAACTGTTCTGTACAGATATAACCGCTGCCGTGCAAAATAATAGCGCCATTGCAAGAGAGATCGCGTCTTCTGGTGCGTGTGCCCACTTTAACTTTCCTGAGGTAATAATAATAATAATAATAAACGGCTTTATTTCCATTGCAAAGCTAAACAAACAAAATGCATAAAATTATGAAAAATATGAAAAATATAAAAAAAAAGGACTGTGCAAAAAGAAATATATATCATATTCATGACTATAATAATGATTATAATAGTAACTACATCGAAATTAACATATATTCACAACATAAACATAATATAAACATAATATTTTCGGTAAGGATGGGCGAAGTTTAGCCAATGGCTATTCTTACACTTAACCCACCGTACCGAAAAGTAGTAGAAAAAATGGAAGAAGAAAAATATATAAGAAGTCAGAATAAGAAAACAACAGCAGAATGAAGAGAAAGAGAGGAGGAAGAGGAGGAATAGGAGGGGACGACGACAACTTGAAACAGACGAACACATCGGCGATGTGATAACAATAAATTAATGCTGACCGATGAATAGGTGCGCTCGAACACGTGCACGAAACTCTCTCAAACTTCTACTCTCGCCAAAATCTTCACAAAATGCGTTAAAAGCCCTAACCGCGACAAATGTGAAACTTCGTTGAAATAAGGCAGAGGAATGGTATTCACAGGTATTCACAGTAAAATCTACATTAACGGTTATTTTTATTTTAGAGAACCTATAAAAATTGGTATGAGATTATCCCAAAATACTATTGCCGTAACTTTCCCAGCATGAATGAAGTGCTTTGGGATTTTGAACTTTTTGACTGGAGCGGGACTATACCGCTAACTTAATATCAAACATTCCTGATAAATTTCGGCAGTTTTTATATACCATCTTTAGGTAAAAAATGCAATTAAATTTTGACACACATAAATCGTTAATACCACTGGCAGCGGTGATGCAATGAAGTTGGAGTTGTGAAATAAACAGTCATTTTCACTACGAGTAAAGTAACCGGTGGAAGATAGTTTTCCAACTGTGGGGGTGTTGCGGTTACAATTTGATTTATTTCAGGATATGTCAGGATGATTCAAAATCCAAAAAACTGTCGAAAAAGGAATGTCCAGAAGGGCCCAAAAATTAAAGGAAGAGTTATGTACGGGTCGTATAGATGGGAGCATCGGTATTTTTTTAGTGTAGATCCCACAAACTTTGTTATAGTGTACTTCTTTTAGAACTTTTGAAAAATAGCAATATTATGTTGCCACTTACCGGGTTAGTTTAAGAGTCCGACAAACCCCTTTAAAATGGACGTGAAAACTGACTTCGTACCTAGTACTACGCTCAATTCTAAACGGTGAAAATTGAATTGTTGAATTTTGGACAGTATATAAACGAAACATTATTTTAGGCTTGTATAGAAAGAAAAAGTAAAAATTGTATCTTAGAAACTGTCAGTTCACTCATGAAATTGACCATCTTCACGCGTGCCTAGCGCCATAAGATTTAAAGTTTTCGAAAAATTGTTTCTATAGAGGCATAAAATATACCTTCTTCTACCATAATCAGGCGTCCGTGTTGCTAAATTTACTAGGATGAAGGTTTAATCGTAGTATAGTGAAAGCACTACAAACGCAAAATATGCCTTGGTATGTACTGCCACCCAGTACCGAGTGAGTATAAACTCAGAGCGGCGTTGTCACATTTACTAGGAACCAAAAGCGGGGGCTTTGAATGTGTGTTGTTCTTGTATCCATAAATGTGATTAGGAATCATGTCATCATCGGTGATGCAACACAGCTGACAGTTCGCTCCGTCTTCCAATAGATACCTCACCGACCCTCTACCTCGCAGGTGTAACTTTTGATCTGCTTTGTCGGACTCTTAAGACAACCTTGAATATCTCTGTTTTAACCATGGTTTTAACCATAGTTTTAACGCAGTCAAAAATTAGTTCGGGGTAATCGGAAACGCCTAAATCGAAAAAAAATTCTTTGCAAAAGTTTTTCTGGCAGGTACCTTCCTTTGGTTTACAACCGAGAAGAAATTGTATCTTTAAAGATAATTAGAAATTAATTACGATGCAAAAATTGAAACTGATGTTTGACGGGCGTTCTTCGTTATGCATCTTTAATCCCTCCCAGCTTTTTTGCACTCGCACTTATTATTACTATATAGATGTCACACTACAGGCCACATCCAGATTTTCTTTGATATTTTTATTATTCTAAATGTGGAAATCATGAACAAAATTATTTTCTTAAAAATTCCGATATGTCCACGGATGGGATTGCCAAGAGGAAAAAATTTTTATTATTCATTCTAAGCAACAAATTTATATCCAACAGTAATTTGACGAGTACTTTTTATTTTGCCAGATAAATTTCTGTTTTGAACGAAATTTTGTTTCCAGGCAATTTGACGAATAATTCTGACAGCCAGTAAGAGCGCGAAGGCCAAGCCTGAGCGCTCTTGGTTGTCAGTTTTATGAGTCGAATTGCCGTCTGGCAACAAAATTGAGTATGGATTTACGGCGCCGCACGGATGTACAATCCAGGCGGGGTGAAGATCGGGAATATACGTTACAGCCACTCACAGCGATCCCTTAATAGGATGGACATTAATTTCTACGTAAGCAGTTGTATAATCGCTTTGAAACTCGGCCGGACGAGATGTACTATTCGCACCGCAACAAAATTCATTCAACTTGCGCTAGTTCTTTGTTTGAACAACCACGGCCCCCGTAGAATCTCAGAACAAGCCTTATCCCGCCTATTATACCTCTACAACGGACCAATTAACGTATATTTAATTATTGACAGCCTCTTAGCAACGATAATATTAAATACCGGCACTTACTTAGTGTACAACAGTAAATCTATTATTTCTTCCGTCATCGTTCGTGAACGGCCGTAGACTCGACACCTCCCATCTGTCAGCGCGCCATCTCTGTACCCTCTCTCAGCTTTCTTCGGTTCCTAGACGCGTGACATATTTTCATATATGCTTCTTTTTTCT
Source organism: Xestobium rufovillosum (assembly GCA_963966045.1). Classification (NCBI taxonomy): domain Eukaryota; kingdom Metazoa; phylum Arthropoda; class Insecta; order Coleoptera; family Ptinidae; genus Xestobium; species Xestobium rufovillosum. Next base: position 39,812,756 of record OZ014494.1, on the reverse strand, counting down.
AAAGCGCCGCGATCTTTTATTTGATTCATTCGAACAAAATAATTAACTCCTAATCTAAGTTTGTTGGATCCATATGCGTTTAATTATGCTTTGTTACACCATGTTTACTACTGAGTTACCTACCTGTTTCGGGGTTACGGACTTCAATATTGAGTTCCAACTTTGCTATTTAATTTACGTTCAGATATTTAACATTTTATTGGAAAATACTTAATTATTTCCAGCTCGAATTATAATTTCAGTGACGGCGCGTGCCATTAAGGGACACTTGTTGTCGAGCTCGACAAATAATAAGTCTTTCATTATCTGTTAGCTGTTTCATTTTAAAGAGCCCTAGGTACATATATGTTTGTTTGACTTCCCATTTCATTTATTTTAATCCAAGAAAATTTACTGGATATTAGGATGTAGTTAATATCTTCTTGTTTTACTTTTTGGTAGAATTTCATGATTTAACAAATCAATTTTTCGTACATTTCTGATGATGGGATCTTTGTGAATCCTGAAACCGGTAAAATATTTAAATAAAACGTTATATATTGGATATTAGGACAATAATCCTGATTTTTCTAAGTTCTTTGCAGTTTAACAACACCACGAACTCCGAATATATCATATTTTATTTCATCACTTAATGCCATCCAATTTTATTCAAAATTATATTCATGTCAGTTCTTATGAATGTTTTATGGATGAACCACAGGGACGTAGCATGTCGAAACCGGGCCCTGGTGCAAGACCACAACGGGCCCCTCTTTATCCTTTCTCAAAAATTTGTATGTTACTTAGTTTTTGACTCTTTATCTTGAAAAATGTAATTTAAAATTCAGTAAGTTCAAATATTTTTAATTTGCTCAGCTGAAGCCAACAAAAAAACAATTTGGTCGAGGGGCGAGGGGCCCGCCGGGGCCGGGCCCTCGTGCACGGCACCACTTGCACGCCCTGTTGCTACGTCCCTGATGAACCATCTAATTTTCGTTAACGTAATTATGTTTGTATTGGAAATTTGGAAGCAACTATTTCCCTTAATGAAATCAACCCAAGGCATTAAATTTGTTACAGAAATAACACTTACCAGGGTATTCACAATTCTTACCGCCCCAAATTGTGTTACCTTCTATCTGCCTTATTGAAATTAATTTCCTGATAGTGATAATTTATTGTCTTCCCCGGGATCACGCTGCGCCTTGAACATCTTGAATTATGCCACTAGCGATTTCAACGTTCCTTACTCGAAGACCTTCATCGGACAGCTAAAAGGGTTGGGTTTCAGCTACCACATTCCAGGATCAGAAACGACTATTGCCTTTCAGAACTCTCAGAACTCTTCCTGCACGAATTGGTCTTTTAATATCACATTAAAATTTTGGTATCGTACTTTCACCATTTCAGAACAAGGTACCTAACTTTAATAAATTCGAAAATACACCATTTCCGCAAATTACAACTATTGCGACACGTTGATTCTTTATCCAAACTTCTGATGGAAAGAACTAAAAGAACAAAACGCTAGATTTGAATAAACTATATTGATGAAGCCATATACAAAGTAAACGTCATCACTTTACCAAAGGCTAAGTAAGAATGCCCACTCTGTCCCTATTACCCAGTGTTCTAGCTTAGAGCTTATGCTTAAAAGCAATACATAAATCAAAAACATAAAAAAATAAACAGCGATACCGATCCAGACGACATCACTGGTTCAAAAGACATTTCTATGATGCATAATTTTACCTTAAGCATGATTACCTTACAGGCATCTTATTTATGAAAAATATTTTTGAAGTGAAACTTCTTTTGTCTCAGTAGAGTAAGTTCCTATGTTGGCAAATGCGAGCGTCACGAAGAGTGAAACGAATGGAAGGGAGCAGTCTGAGAAGACCGGCAGAGGAGAAAGGGAATATTGAACGCCCCACTCTTTAGCCACGCTCTCTCTCATGCTTCGTACTCTTTCTCTCAGGCAAGCGTCAGTGAAGCGAGACCACAGCGTTTCATTTCTCGTGACGCCGTCCGCCCCACTATTTAGCCACGCTCTGTCTCATGCTTCGGGCTGTTTCTCTCAGGCAAGCGTCAGTTCATTCCTCTAATGACATTGAAGTTTCACTTCTACCGCGTGTGGCGACAACGCACCCAGTTTTTTTCTACAACATGACGAATGACTTGGGAGTTAATGGCTTAAAACCATTCGACTCAAAACAATTATTAGATACTACTCCATAGGGGAGTTCTGCTAAAATCTTAAAATACCCCAAATTAAATGTATTTTTTATAGGTACAAACTTTTTCGTCGATTCTTATGTTTGAGATCGGATATTATCCAACAAGTCTCAATAAAATAAAGCCGCATAACCCTATACCCTAGTTCAAGTTGTTTAAAATAAAAAGTGTATAATGAGAAATGTGAGTCTGCATTGATTCGAAGAGGGAAGAAGGCGTACGGTTCCCATTTTCGCTGCCATTTCCTATTCGCGGCAATAATTGATACGGAAACGCGGAATAGAGGGACGGCTTAATGATTGAAAGAAATAAAAGGTGCGTTTTCTTTGGGGATTTTGATAAATCGCCAGCTTTATGCGCCTTATTTCTTTACCCCTAAATCTATAAAATTGATAAATCTGTACGAATAAACATTTCCTGATGTGCATACTAGCTATATTTTATACAAATAAGCTGTCAAAATTTATTCTTGCAATTTTTCTTGTATTTTCATAAAGTTCGCTGTTGCGTATATCTCGTATTTATCATTTTTAAAGCTGGCAATAAATATGATATACTTCACCAATGTTTGTACAAGCTGCACAAATTCGGAAACGTCAATAATTCGGTAAAGTCACGTTCGAGTCGGTTACATGACCGAATATTCTTGGAAGTGAACAACAGCCATTTCTGTACGATACAGGATAATGTAATTCGATTCATATACACAGTAAAAAATATTTAGTCAAACCAACAAGGAATTTTAGTTCCCACAGGTCCACTACGAAATTTAGTAACATTAACTAACCTTGTAGGAGTTACTTTTTACAACCGCAACATGACTAAATGTAACTCAAATTACTGGTTGTTTAGATGTAAAAATAAGTCCAGCGAGTAGTCAGCTTTTACTTTAAATATGCGTCAGACTAACTAGGGTTCAGTGCAACTTTAACATAATGGAATGTACATTTGACAAAATTGGTTTATTAAACATAAGCTTGAATAAAGTATATTTAACCAGTAATTTTTGTTATTATTATTTGCCCAAATATATTTCTCACGTCGCTTTTAATCATTTTTAACTAAAAATAAATGCTACCTTTACTATTTTATTTTTGTTATTTTAACACTAGGTTTTTTTGTTAATGTCACTATTACAGTTGTTATTTTGACAACTTGTTTTATAAAAAATAAAAAATAATAATAATAATACTGAAACAGAAATATTATTAAATGTTCCGGGCTGGCTGCCACGTCGACTAATAGATACACTAAAAGGCATACTTGACGTTTCGACACTCATCTCGGTGTCTTCTTCAGAAGATGCTCTGAAACTGGTAAAAGCTAGCTCCATGTCCTTATTTATACATCCTCCTGATGGAGGACATGGGCCACCACTTACCAGTTTCAGAGCATCTTCTGAAGAAGACACCGAGATGAGTGTCGAAACGTCAAGTATGCCTTTTAGTGTATCTATTAGACGACGTGGCAGCCAGCCCGGAACATGTAATAATATGTCTGTTTCAGACATCGGCCACGGAAGCCTACAAACCAAAATAATAGTATCGTTAATATGTACATATTTAGGTATATCATTAATGCCATTTAAAGTATACTTACCTTTTTTGTTATAACGTTAGGTAGTAGCAACTTAACTAAATCACACAAAATTTGTGTTTCTTATTTTAAATTCTTGAGTGTGCAATTAGTACACCTCTAATGGTGCTTCAAGGGTCAGGGAGGTAATAAAAATCAATAAAATTATGTAATAAATGCTTTATTCAAACTTTAATTGAAACATAAAAATATATCCTCACATAATTTGAAAATGGAACAAAACAGGGTGTGTTAAAAATATAACTGAAAAACTTTAGATGATTCGTTGTTGAAAGATAAGGGGTCTTTCATATAAACATATGCGCCTAAATCCAGCTCCGCCAAAGGGGGAGGTGAAGAGTAGGTCATCATGGGACACCCTACATATCAGACTATAAAATAAAATGTGCCTAATAATAACTAAGTATATGATATTGATATTATTATTTTACAGTTATTATGACAAGAGAAATTAAACACTGGCCCCAAAAGCCGCGCTACGCCACTGTTTCTGATACAGCTGTCCCGCATTTTTTTCTTGATACAGTCATAAAGTTTGGGACTAAATTAAATGTAGATATTGCTGAAGTGGGTAATAGGAATGATAAAACAACCTTTGCTCATGTCTATGTATCGCAATAGAAAAGTACCTATGGTCTACTAACTGATAGTTTCTTATCCCTAATACCCATTTCGTTCCTTTGTATGCATGTTAGTAAAAAAATAGAAGCGATTTCATTAGATGGTTAAATAACAAATGCGTGTTAATATAGGTATAGGAAGCAACACAGAAGAAGAGAAAAATATGGAAATTCTGTAAAACTCACCATTTGTGGTGTTTCTTCCTTGATAAACTTATAACGTTATAACTTCGCACAACCGCTATGCACCCGCGATCGACGATCATCGAAGAATAAGATGTTTCCGGCTTCCCGATTTGCACACGGCCCAATAAAATGAAAACGAGAGAAAACTTTGGGGGAGAATTGACCACTATATCGAATATTTTTGTAAATCTTACAAAGATTCTCAGTTAACTTTGAAGCAGTTGTCAAATTGATATACAATATTGTAATACATGCTTTCATTGCCGTTAGTATTACTCAAAAATTTAATTAATTTTATAGATTAATATGTCATATATTGCCATGTATTTCAGTAAAAAATACAATTACGTATACTTAATTTTTCTGAATTTACAGAAAGATTTAGTGACGTAATACAAATAAATGTTGTTAAAATAAGTTATTTGGCGGTTGAATTAACAACGAAGTTTATTGATATGTACAGTGGTAAAGTTTACAAAAAATATTCTAAATATGACAAAAGTTTATTTTAACAATTTCAGGTAAAATCTAATTAAGTTAAAGTAACTAAGAATCCCTGTTAATAATAACAAAAAACTATTAACATTTAGTGAGTTAGTAAATTTTGACAAAATATTTTTTACTGTGTAAGTATATACCGAGTTGAACTCTTAGGTCACGAAGCAACTTTTCTGAAATAGTTCTAATACTGCCACAGTTTGTTTCTGCATGTGCATTTCTTGTTGTTTATTGAGAGGTTTTTGTAATAATATACAATACAAAATGAGCGCAGCTTTTAAACAAATAAAAGAACTAAAAAACGTTTTGATAAACCTTATTTAAAATGTGGAACAAAATAGTAAAGAATACATTGATTATTTCCGAAATGCTGAAGTTTTATGAAAATTTCTCAGACATGTCGATTTTTAATTTTTAAAAAGACACATTTGCATGTACCTGGACCTTTTCTATGCTCATTTTTTCCGTGTGATGACGTCATCCGATATTTTTTTAAGCCGAACCACTATATTTTATTGCCGAATTCTAATAATACTTTTCTGGTGGACGCGTTTGATAACCATGCCCCATTTGTTACAAGGGTTTTTACCAGGAGGAAGCCTCCTTGGTTGACTGATACAATTAAGCAAATGATAAAAATATTAAAAGACGTGCATTATTGCGTTATCGGTTATCGGGGAGCCCTGCTGTGCATGAATATTATAAACAAATCAGAACTTACTTGACATCTGCAATTAAACATGAAAAGAAGACTTACATAAAGAATAAAATTGAAACTGGAGATCGCGGTAGCATGTGGAAAACGTTAAAGAATTTAGGTATTTATGGTATACAAACAAGAAAACTATGGATATTATCCAGGCTATCGCGGATCCTGATGATATTAATAATTATTTTCTAAATTCAGCACCGACTAATAATTTTCCTAAATTGAACGAAATTCTTCAATTTTATTATGATAACAACAAATGTAATTTTCAAAATAAATTTAATTTTTCAACCATAACTCAAACTCAAACTGTTTCGGCTATTAACAGCATGTTGGATGTGATGGAATATCACTCAAAATGATCAAATATGCTTTGTTTCCCCGGTGGAGGCAGGCAGTCACTTGTCACTGCTTGTTGAAATTCCAAGCAAACAGGGTGCATTATTATTCAATAAGAAAAATGTATGCTTTTAAGTAGGGCAACGACTTATTAATACAGAAGCTTAGAATGTTATCCGTATGAAGTTTTGAATGTTGCCATCAGTGATATGCCCTGATAATAAGTCATCTTGCTTCATGGAGTTTAAAAGCTGCAACCTGCCATATTGATTCCTATCTTGAAGACTGGGGCGCACCCAATATTTGTGTTTCCTTTTCTTCTTCTTACTCAAAATAATATAAAATATGCTGCTGTTAGTGCAAGACGCTCTTCATCAGTCGACATATTGTCACTTTAATGGAGACACTATGTTCCTTCTATTGCCGCAACAGGAACAAAACTGGATAACGGTTACATTTTCGTTGCTCTAGTGGAGACAAAATGTTTATCTATGTTGCTTCCTGTTTCTACACTTTGGAACAAGCTGCAACATATGGCAACACAAAAGTTGCTCTTGCTTTGGTGGATACGTACCTTAAGATTTTTCATGTCGGTACAGAAATTAATCAAAAATTAAGGTAATACTGTTTCTATATTTGATGTAAAAAATTATGCACAATTTGAACACTTAAACATTCATAAAATTGTTTTTTTAATTTAACTCTATATAATTTAATTCATAAAAATTACTAACATATTTCGTGTAACAGTTGGATAAAATATAATAAGTGCTATGGGAGTTTGGTAACAAGTATATCGGATTTTTTATGCAGAGTGATTTTTTAAGAAATTCGGAAGAGACTCTTAAAAACGTATGTATAGAGTACGACATTGTACAGGTGCGAAACTTGGACGATAAGAGAAGCGGGTAGGAAGAAATTTGAAGCATTTGAAATGGTGCTATAGACGCATGATGAAGATACCGTGCATAGATAAGGTTAGCAACAGAGAGGTATTAGAAAGAGTTGGAGAAAAGCGAAATTTATGGAAGACAGTAAGGAATTAATAGGAGGTCGGACACCTTCTCAGACACGAAGGAATAGTTCGCGACATACTAGAGTCAGAGAAAGGAATAAAAAGAGGTAGCGGTAGGCCCAGATTAGACTACTGCTCTCAAATACATACGAGTAGTTAGGGATGTAGGATGTTCAACTTTTGGAGAAATGCATAGGTTAGCTCAGAATAGGAAAGGATGGAGATACGCGTCTAACCAGTCTTCGGACTGAAAACTTTATGATGATGATTGTAATCCAAACATACTGTATAGTTGTTCGTTCTAGCGTACGATAAGTCCAGACTGTGGCAACATTGCAGTACCCTCTGGAAAAATAATTCTTGTAAAATGTCAGGAAGAACTTTAAGTTTATTTTATAATGTCATGTATCTCAAAAATCTCAAAAATTTAGGCAAGATGCATGATTAATAAGTAGGTACTCAACTTTTGGCTTGAAAAGCATCCCAATTTATCCGAAAGTGGCAGTAACTTTCTTATTTTAAACGGCACCCTGTACATACTTTGAAACAATTTGAATACACTAAGAATTTTGTTTCTACTGATATTATGTATATCATAACGTAGTATTTTAATTGAAAATGGCGTCGAAATTACAGATTTTCCTATAAACGAAGTTTGTCATGTTGCTTATAGCGATTGTTTGGGACTGTATTTACGTTTACTTCAAGGGAGTGCCTCCGTAGCCGGCGCCGGCTACAGTTTTCTAGCTGTATTGTTGCCGGAGCCGGTTTCGATAACTTCGGCCGGCCGCGGCCGGTCTACGTATTGTTGCCGGCCGATTGTCAAAACCAAACTTAACCTAACTTATTCAATTCACGTTGCATTCATTCACTGATTTTTGCGTTTATTATTTATGTGCAACAGGTCGAAGGTATGTTGTTGATATTGTACATGTTATATTATTATTTCTTGCGTCTGATGTTCTGCTTTTGCAGCTACTAGTGGGCGTAGGAAATTAGTATTATTGAAACTTGGAAATGCTTCATTATGCAGACATATTTAACATAAAATCCTAATGCATCCACATTCCCCACCGTACGCCGACCGCTTTAGATTTATTACGAGTAATAGCCAATAGGTATCGAACATTTCAAAGGTATTTTCTTTTCATATCAGTTGCAAGAATATAAAAATGAAGTATTCAATGATTTTTGGATTAGAGATAGCAGCAAGGGCGTAGCCAGAATTTTGAGTAGGGGGGGGGCAAAGTAACTTGCAAGCAATCCATTTTTAATAAAAACGATTTTTTTGGTTTATTTTTTAAATTTTTATAGGCGATTTGCCCTGGCCAGGGGGGGGGGGGCACGTGCCCCCCCCTGCCCTCCCCTGGCTACGCCCTTGGATAGCAGAACCATTGAGACACAGGCTAAAAGATATCCTGAAAGTATATCAGCCAAAGGAAATAAACAGTTAGTTTATTATTATTTAAGAATTGCTTGCATCAAAGGTGGCCGAACGTCATCATCATCATCATCATCATAAGGTTCTCAGTCCGAAGACTGGTTGGACGCGTACCTCCATTCTTTTCTATCCTGGGCTAACCTACGCATTTCCCTAAAAGTAGAACATCCTACATCCCTAACTATTTGAGAGCAGTAGTCTAATCTAGGCCTACCCCTACCTCTTTTTATTCCTATCTCTGACTCTAGTATGTCACGAACTATTCCTTCGTGTCTTAGAAGGTGTCCTACCATCCTATCTCTCCTACTCTTTATTGTTTTCCATACCTTTCGCTTTTCCCCAACTCTTTCTAATACTTCCCTATTGCTAACCTTATCTATCCACGGTATCTTCATCATGCGTCTGTAGCACCACATTTCAAACGCTTCTACTCTTTTTCTATCCGCTTCTCCTATTGTCCAAGTTTCGCACCCGTATAATGCCGTACTCCATACATACGACGTTAAGAGTCTCTTCCTAGTCTCTATATTAACCGTTCTCGAGCATAACAGTTGTTTCTTTTTGTTAAACGCAACTCGGCCCTGCGCCATTCTTTGTTTTATATCTTTAGTGCTCCTACCGTCTTGAGTTATTTTACTTCCTAAGTAGCAGAAATCCGCGACCTCCTCTATCTTCTCATTTCCAATTTGTATTTCCATTTTAGTTCTATTTTCACATCCCCTACATACCAAAATTTTAGTTTTCTTTTTATTGATTTTCATGCCGAAGCCCTGTGTCAAAACTGCTTCCATTTCATTCAAAGCCGCTCCTAATTCTTCTTTGCTAGATGCTAACACTGCTATATCATCCGCAAATCTGAGCATGTTAATAGTTTGGCCCTGTACATTGATCCCTGAGGCTGTTCTTTCCTTAACAATATTAATCGCATCTTCGATATATAAGTTGAAAACTAGAGGTGACAATGCACATCCCTGTCTCACTCCCTTCCGGATATCTACTTCCCTTTGTTCCTGCTCACATTCTATAACTGCCTTTTGCTCTTTGTAGAGATTATGTATTATTCTTCTGTCCCTGTATTTCATCCCTACCTTTCTCAGCACTTCGAACATCTTCCCCCATTTTACGTTGTCGAAGGCTTTTTCTAAATCTACAAATCCTATATAGACGCTCTTTCTCTTTTCTATCGTTTTTTCTATAATTACTCGTAAAGCTAGAATGGCCTCGCGCGTTCCTCTATTTCGTCTAAATCCGAACTGATCTTCTCCTAATATTTCTTCCGCCTTTTTCTCCATCCTTCTTTGCACAATTCTAGTTAAAATTTTTGACGCATGGGAAGTTAAACTGATAGTTCTAAAATTTTCGCATCTATCCGCGCCTTTTCTTTTTGGCAAAGCTACTATGATGTTCCGTTTGTAATCTTCTGGAATCTCGCCTGTCAGGTATATGCGACTAACTAGTTTAAATAAACGATCTATTACCTCTTGACCTGCGCACTTTAAGATTTCTGCCTGCAAGCCATCTATACCTGGTGCTTTATTATTCCTTAAACTTTTTAGTGCTATCTCAAACTCTTCTCTCATTATAGGACTTCCTAGATTATCCCCCTCTACACTGCTTTCGCTTTCTAATATATCTTGCACTTCCTGTCCCGCATATAAGTTTCCTAAATATTCTTTCCACCTATCTGCCTTCTCCCCACTTCCGATTAGGATATCTCCTGCCTCATTTCTAATGTTTTTGGTACTAGATCCAATTTCTCTAAAATTTCTCCTAATTATTTTATATGCTTCATCAGTCTTTCCTGCTTCGAATTTATCTTCCACTTCTTTGCATTTATTATCGATCCATTGCTCTTTCGCTTTCCTACATTCCCGAATAATTTCCCACTTGATCGCCTTATATCTTTGTTTCCCTGTTTCATCTAACCTATTTTTATATTTTCGCCTTTCCTCTATTAGACTCACAATATGTTTTGTTATCCAGGGTTTCCTACTTTCATTCTGTTTATGACCCAAAATATCCCTAGCTGAGGAAACTAAACTATTTTTAATGCAATTCCATTCTGCCTCTATGTCCCTAACAATATTTCCACCCGTGCCCTTTAGTGCTTCGTTTGTCTTTTTCTCGAACTTATTGCGCATATCATCATCTTTTAGTTTCTCTGGGTCAAGATACCTTCTTCCGCTTCTTTTTTTCAAAATCTTAAATTTAAGATTGGCTTTCATAACGACTATGTTGTGATCACTATCTATATCTGCTCCTGGATAACTTCTACAATCCCTAACTTGATTTCTAAATCTTTGCCTAACGAGAATGTAATCTATTTGATATCTCCCTAAGTCTCCTGGCATCTTCCACGTATAGCATCTCCTAACATGATGGTGAAATAGAGTGTTCGCGACCGTTAAGTTATGTTTATCGCAGAACTCTATCAGTCTAACTCCCCTATCGTTCCTATTGCCTAATCCAAAGGGGCCAACTATTCCGCCCTCTCGCCCTGTGCCTACGACTGCATTGAAATCTCCTGTAATTATTAAATTTTCGTGCCCTCTCACAAAATCTAGCACATATTCAATATCACTATAAACTGCCTCTACGGCCTCATCACTGTAGTTAGAAGTGGGCATATATACCTGTATTATTACTGTTTTTACAGGTTTCGAATCTAACCTAACCATAACTACCCTGTCACTTTGCTGTAAGAAATTTTCTACACTCTGTCCTACTTTTTTCCGCATAACAATTCCTACTCCCGAATTTCCTCCTACAGATCCTGTGTGTATTACTCTAAAATCTCCGCTCCAGAAGTCTCCAGCTTCTGGCCATCGCACTTCACTGATACCTACTACGTCTAATGCTAACCTATCCATCTCAATTTTCAAATTCTCTAACTTCCCTACTTGTTTCATGCTTCTAACATTCCACGCTCCGACTCGTGAGATGTTACACTTATCATTTCTGATGACTCCCCCTGAAGCAGTCCCCGCCCGGAGATCCGAATGTGGGACTATTTTACCTCCGGAATATTTTACTCCAGAAGGTGCCATCATCATAAATTAAAGTACGCTGTACTAGGGATAAAATAATGTGGTGGTTTCCCGTTGCCTTCCACATCGCAGTAGTGTGTATCACAGTGCCATACCAACCCTCACGATCTCTGCCACTATGATTACTGAAAGAGCTGCTGCCCCCTTCCAGGGACTTGATTTAGTCTGGCTTCTCAAATAAAAACCCCTCCAATATGGTTAAACCTATGGTTCGGCTCTTTATATCATTGAAGCGCGCAAGCCATCCCACCCGTCCCAGTATTACTAGAACTGCGTCAAGGTACAAGTCCTTTGGGATAGTGGCCGAACGTACATTGAAAGTGTTTTTTGATTTATTTCTTGGAATGTACGTGTGTGTGTGTGTGTGGCCGAACGTACATTCCAAGAAATAAATCAAAAAACACTTTCACCTTTAGGCAAAAGTGTCCGGCTGGTATGTTTCTAAAATTAACCTCTTGCGGGAAATTTTTGGAGATAAAGGAATTAAACGAAAATCATACTCACCCTGTAACACCATCTTTATTTAAAAGTTTACCCCAACAACGACTGAAGATTTCGGATCAACTTAAGATGAACTCAACGGCAGCACTACATGCTCGCGCTAATAAAAAAATTGTACAAAATAATATCATAAGTGAATCCGGTTGCCTTGTGACTTTGAAAGACCTAACAAATCTTAACAGGAAACCACAACAAAAAATACAGTTTGAGGAATGTGTTTCAATTTTGCGAAATACTTACAAATGTGACGTTCAAATTTTCGTGGATGGGGATGCAAATTTGAAATGTCTTTATTTCCAAGATTTCGAAATGAAACATATGTTTGAGTCTTATCCAGAAATAATATTTGTAGACGGCACGTATTGTCTACACAACAGTAGAGCGGCCACGTATTTAATTATGGTGGAGGATGCAGAGGGAGGTGGGGAAATAGTGGCATGCGGTATATTAATGAATGAAACTGAAGAAAATATCGAGTGGTTTATAAAAACATTCAAAAACGAGAATCCTAAAGCGTCAGATGTAACAGTGGTGATGTCTGATAAAGACAACAAGGAAAGGAGTGTTTTTAAAGACAATTTCCCTGGTGCTTCTTTGCAGATATGTTTATTTCATACGCTTCAAATTTTTAACAGAGAAGTGAGCGCGAAGAAAATGGGTTTGTCAAGCAAAGAATGTGAAGTGGCCAGAAATTATTTGCAGAAATTGGCATATTCTTCATCTGAGGAGTGTTATCGAAAAGTATATTTGGAAATGAAGGAGAATGTTCCCCAAGTCGTTACGGATTACTATGAGAAAAATTGGGAAACAATTAAAGATGAGTGGGTATTGTATCTTACTTTTGGAAATATGTCTTTTTTGAATAAAACGAACAATAGAATTGAAAATGTGAACGCCAAATTGAAATCGGTCATTTCAAAATTCTCTGATCTGGAGGATTTTATAAAAAAAATTTTTGTTATTCTAAACTCTTTAAGAGTCGATAGGAATATTAAAAATTCAAAAGAGTATCATAAAGTTACTACGAGAGCGTTTAAGTCAGATTCAGTTGAAGATCTATATTCTAAATTATTAACGAATTTCGCATTTAAAAAGGTTCAACAGCAACTTGAAGGCATGAATTCGTGCAAAGACTTTCGATTTATAGAAGAAGAAAAATGCCTTGCACCTAGTAACGAAGGTCTCCTAGAAGTAACACCTTACAGTTGTCAGTGCATGTTTTGGACATCCATAAAATTACCTTGCCGGCACGTCTTCAAACTTCGTTCTACATGTCATCCGGCATTATTTGATGAAAACCTTTGCTTAAAACGATGGAAAAGGGCTTATTTCGAATCACGTCAGCCATTCTTTTCATCGTTCACAACAAACCAAACTGACGACACAAATCTACATTCAGAGACAAACATTCACTTAGACGTCACTAATAACCCGAAAAACCGTAGACCATTAACAAATCACCAAAAGTTCAAAATGATGAATGATGAATGTTTGAGATTGTCTCAGATATGCAGTGAGGTCTCTTCTGAAATATTTTACAATAGATTGGAATTCATTAAAAATCTTACAACAAAATGGTCTAACAATTATGGAACTTTTGAAAGTCAAACTGAAAAAGAACATGAATTTGAAAACTTGAGTAGCCTCCCACATAATGAAATTGAGACTGAAAACCGAAATAACCCCAGAATGTGTTCTGACAACGACGCTGAAAACAAGAAAGAAATAGCCACCTTGGTACCACTGGATAACCCAAGTTGTGACAATAGTTCGATTGTGCAATTGAACCAAATTCAATGTACTCCTACCAATTCAGAATACCGGGACGGAGAGCGAAGCTGTGCAATCGAGATGACACATGTAGACAGTAACATGACGCCACAAGTCGAAGATCGCGAAAATGATCTAAATGTGCAATTAAACACGTGTCAAAACGTAAATTTCGAGTACTGGGATATGAAGAGAAATTGTGCTGTTAATAATGTAAAAGTAACCAATGTCCAGTCTGATGAAGGTTGTCCTAAGGCCATAACAATTTCTGATATTAAAGTACCTACCGTAAAAATGAGAGGCCGTCCCAAGGGGTGCGGGAACACAGTTATTGGTTTGAAAAGAAAGAAAATAAAATGAAAATTATCATAAAATAGCAGTCCAGAGGAAATTTTAATATAATTTCAGTTGTATTTGATTTTATTTCATATATTTTTATGTACACGTTGTAGGTATTCAATAAATGAATAAGTATTTAATTTCCACAATATGTTTTTTATCGCCATTCCATTTGGAAGTGAACCTACATAAGGTAATTGTGATTACAATACGCCGTACTTCAATCCCAAATTTTTGTTTTTTTGACTAATTTCAAAACGTGCGTATAACCAATAATTAAATTCCAAATAATAGATACGGCAAAAACAGCAAGACCAGCGCCGGCATGTATACGCAAGACCGGCGCCGGCAACTATAGCCAAGGCCGGCGCCGGCTACGGAGGCACTCCCTTACTTCAAATCAGACAATTGTCAAAAATAAACACTTTATTAAACACTTGAACATTTAACACTACAACTACTAATTGCTTAAAACAGTACAATTTATTTCTTAGATATAATATTTATTGTTCAGCTTTCCCAATGTCGACTGACTCCGATCTCCGTTACCCTAGTTTTTATACAGTTTGCGAATATTCTAGTAAAGAAGGCTCCAGATGTTTCCAGCTTCAAAGTTCTAGACGCTTCCCGCTCTAGTAAACTCCAGAACGCGAGCGTGATTAATCCTTAATGCGTGGCGCGCCCGCCGATGTCGCCTCATCGTCGATCGAAAACAAAATCAATTTCTTGATCAGTCAGCCACCTGCGGGCGCCAGGGACGTTGCATCAGCGAACGAAATTATTGTCCGTAACATTCCACCCCCCGGTGCAATGCTGAATGCTGCACTTTCACTATCACTTATGTCCAAAACAATAATTTTCGTCGACGGCCTTCTTAGTGTTCCTGTAGCTGTCCTCACTATCACCGTTCGCACTTGCCCATCTTTTCCCGGCATTGTGTCTTCAATGATCCCTCTTGAGCACACATTTCTGGGCATGGTACTGTCTGCGATAATTACAACATCTCCGTTCTGAATTGGACGAGTCCTAGTGTACCATTTTGTTCTCTTAATGAGCGTTGGTAGGTATTCTCTTAGCCATCCTTTCCAGAAACAATCGGCTAAACGTTGCGCAACTTTCCACTGTTTTCGGGAACAGAGGTCTGCTTCGGAAAATGCTCCAGGTGCTGACTCTCCAGACGAACTTCCCAACCAGAAGTGATTTGGGGTTAATGCCTCTGGATCTAAATGACTAACAGAGACATGTGTTAATGGCCGACTGTTCATTATATGCTCCGCTTCAGCCAACAATGTTGCTAACACTTCTTCTTTAGGCGCTCGTTCTTTTAACACAGCTCTTAATGCCACCTTTATGGATCGTACCAACCTTTCCCATGAACCAACCATGTGTGGTGCAGCCGTGGTTATGAAGCGCCACTCAATTCCTCTCGTAACCAATTCATCCTTAATTTTTGGTTCCATTTCTTGAATAGCCCTCCTCAGCTCATTATCAGCCCCATGAAAGTTCGTTCCGTTGTCTGAAATAATACATTTTGGTTTACCTCTTCGAGCCATCATTCTGCGAATAGCATTTATAGCTGAACTTGCGTCTGACGACGCGGCCAGTTCTACGTGAACTGCTCTTGTAGTCAAACATGTAAACAGTGCACCGTAGCGTTTTTCTCGGCGCCTACCGATTGTAACTTCCATGGGTCCGAAAAAATTCAATTCTGTATATGTAAACGGTCGTTGACCATAAGCAAGCCTTGCTTCCGGCAAACTACCCATCAGTGGTGGCTGCGGCTGTTTCTTTTTAATGCGACAGACTTTACATTCAAAGGCTGCACGGCGAACTGTCGGACGTAATTTCAAAATCCAGAATTTTTGGCGGAGTTCGTTTACTACGTATTCATTGCCACAATGACCTGCCTTAACGTGGTAGTGTTGTACCAACAACTTCGTGTATAGATGCTTTCCGTCCAAAATTATTGGATTTACTTGATTCATATTCATAGTGACTTGTGAGCTAACTTTTATTCTTCCCTGGACTCTCATCACTCCCTCTTTATCTAATATTGGTGACAAAGATTCTAGGCGGTTATTGGCGGGCAATTCTTTCTCGTTTTGCAACTCAGCGACTTCCCCGGGAAAACTCTCTTGTTGTGCTCTCTTTACCCACAGTTTCTCAGCCGCCTTAGTGTCTTCTACAGATAATTCATACGGCTCCTTGCGCTGACAGATACGCACAAACTGTAGTACTCTCCCAGTGCTCCGGATGAGTCTAATCCAGGAAGAAAATCGTTCAATTTTTGGGAGCGGGAATTCCGGTGTACGAACTATACTCGCACAGAATTTTGGTCGAATTTCCTTCTCATCCGGCACAAATCGCTCTTGGGTTTCTTTGGGCCAACTGTCTTCAGACGACCATAAAAATTTTGGTCCTCTAAGCCACATACTGTCCGCACCCAGGTCTGACTTACTGATGTCTCGCGTTGCCGAATCCGCAATATTTTTATCGGACGGAACCCATCTCCATTCTTGTACTTTAGAATTATCATCAATTTCAGCCAGTCTGTGAGACACAAAGGTTTTGTAGCGCTGGTGATCTGAACGTAACCAGATTAGCGCATTTTTCGAATCGGTCCACAGGTATGTAGCATCACATTTTATTGTATGGTTTTCTTTGATAGTTCGAGCCAACCGACTGCCTATCACCATGGCTTGTAGTTCTAGTCTCGGTATAGACAAATGTTTGAGAGGGGCGACTTTACTTTTACTACATACGAAAGATACTTCAATATTCTCGTCTTCATCTTGCACCCTGAAGTAGGCAGCTGCTGTGTAAGCTTGCTCACTTGCATCACAAAATATATGCAACTGGACTTGACACTTGAGTAATTTTGCTCGTTCCCGTGACATAGCAGCGTTCTGTTCTAAACTCTTTCAGTTCTCGCAGTTCTTCAAGCCACTGTTTCCATTTTAAATATACATCGTCAGGAAGTTTTTCGTCCCAACCCAATTTACAGCGCCACAGTTGTTGAATCAAAATTCCCAAGAGATTGCCAAGAGATACTGTTTTAAAGCAATAAAGATAACATATTATTATCGTCCTATGAAATGTTGCAGAGAGAATGGTGTTCTCAAAAATGTTTTTTATGATATGGAACGGCCAACTTGTTTCGCAAGAAAATGTGTAATGTCCACGCCATATTTAGCAGAAACTTTAAATTATGACACATTATAGCAGAGTCAAGGTGAAAGTTTATCTTGATGTTCGCTGTACATTGAAAGGTAAAAATGTATCGAGTACGTTTTCGGATGCTATTTGGGGTGTATAACGACCCCCTAAATTCGTCTGGCGACATCGATGTCCAACACACCCCCAGGAGGTAAAAACTGAAAAAACGAGGAATTTAGAATATTTGATTTGCTATCCGGCAGTAAAAAAGTTTTTCTGTTCCGTCAAGTAATAAGGGAGTAATAACTAATTTCCGTCCAAAGTTTAACATTAGACGAACGGAAGAATATTTACTAAAATCGCTTGTAGCTCCATTATTATTCGTGTTTCGATTTCTGACAAAATTGAGAAATGCCTACACCGCGATAACTTTTTAATGACACAAGATATCGAAAAAATTCAAAAAGTAAATGTTGTAGTCTGATGCTTTTGCAAGGCAAGGGTTTTTGAAATTTTGAAATCGAACAATAAATAAGGAAGATATTGCCAATTTACTCCAGGGATGTAAAAGCCGCCGCCGCGAAGCGCGCACTCTGTCTCTACTTTCGCCCGTTTCCCATATCATTCTGACGGACTCCTCCGTGCCCCACCATGGCCCGCAAGCCTCATAGTTAGTGTTGGGAATAATCGAGATGCAATAATCGAATTAGATTATTAAATTATCTCAAGATAATCGATTATTCATTTGGAAATTAGTAGTACTAATATTAGTAGTTGCCGTTGCCGATTATGATCGCAATTGCCAGCAACCAACTTCATATAATAATCGAGCACGGAAAATAATCGAACGACATCACGAGAGTAGGTGTCTCGTTCTCGTTAGTAGTCAACTTCGATGAGACAAAAGACAATTCATAATCGAGCAGTTTTCTGATTCATTCAGGGACTGTTAGACGTTTAAAAGGATGGTCTTTGTTTTGTAGGTGGGCGAGCGGATTTGAACTTTAGGTATAGTGCCATAGTAGGAAAATTACAAAATAGGTACATGCTATTTACCAACGCTTCATGCATTATCTACTGGATTGTCCATAATAAAACAGTATATACTTATTTACAATTTTAATAATATTCAATAGACGCCGACGCCGGCAAATAATAAAGCCCTGATTTATAGCGTTTTTTTCTGTATCAATATAAAGAACACTATAGATATAGCAAATGCCCGAGCAAATGTGAACATACATTTTATTGGTAAATAAACAAGAAATAGAAAGTCGGAACCCTCAATCAGTGATTAGACTTAAAAACTACTCCTACTAATATTAGTAGTTACTAATATCTCGATTATTAAATTCTCTCGATTACTGATATCTCGATTATTAAAATATCTCGATTATTCCCATCACTGCTCATAGTATCGTACTCGCCCATACCCGGCGTCTGCATTGCTTGTATTGGGGAATGGTGATTAATTAATTATCAATTAATTTCGTGCTATTTTCATTTTCGTGAATTTGGCATCTTCAAGTGTTACAACAGACGATGAACTATTACATAAATTTAAGTTAAAAACAAAACAATTAACGCGTGATGATAACAAATGAGTAATATGCAAAAAGGCGGGAGGAATCTACTCTAAAAACTGAAAATCATTAAAAGGCTGGTGAAAATGAGACTTGATGTGTAAACTTACAATAAAGACCTGAGAGTGCTTAGTGATAAAATAAATAATTCGTGTAAGTTAAGTTGCGGCACAGGAACTGTTACTCCTCGTTTACAAGCCTGAAAAACATTTCCACGGCAATGAAATTAAAAGCACAAAGTAGTCAATGTATAGGAAATAAAGATGTAGGTAACCGAATCAACGACAGACAGAAAGCCAATAAATTGCGATTCCACAAGCCGAATTTTAATATTAATTTATGTGTTTCCTGTAAAAAATTGAAGAAGGGTAAATCTTTGAGCCAGGTGTCGACAGCGAATTTCAGTAATAAACGTTAATTATAACCTTTTTAAAAAAATAACACATTAGATTTAATTGCTGCTGAAGTCAAATTCCATAGTAATTGTTTCGCGGTAGAGTGGAAAATATATAGTAGCAAATCTGAATCTAAGGTAGCTTCAGTGGATGACTGTGCAAGTCAAAACGATAAAGGGAGTGAGACATCCCAAAAATTGTTGGGGAAATAAAGGAAGAGGACCTACTTATATAATTCCGCTGCAGTTTACGACCGATATGCGCTAATGTGTTAGCTTGAATCCGCAGTATTTCCTGAGGAAACTGAAAATGATTATGTCGTCTTTGTCAAATCTTATAAAAGTAATGAAGCTACTGTACCAAAAATTACAAAATATTGATACGAACTTTTGCCCCGTCAGCGACGCCCCTGGTGGTGACACATAATTTGTTTACGGCGAGCAGGCTTTGATTTATGACGGCGCGACCTTGTCGCTGTTTATGATTCCCGAAAAGAATAGCCTATCTCGAAGATTCTTTTTCTGGAACAATGTTCGATCGATAATTTTCGAGAATCTTCTAAGACCATTATAAAATGGAAAGCAAGAAGCCGAGTGGACAGTCTTAGTCTGACAGTTTGAAGTCTGAAGTTTGGAAGCGAATGTTGAATGCGATAAGAGAACCGGGCGTTTAATAGTTCCGTGCGAGTATAAGTCTTGATACGCGTTTAGTGTCGGTACGGTACGCGAGTGCGAATTCTTTGGTGGCGTTTTAAGTGTACCGGGGCGTCTTCGTATGTGATTAACCGTCGGTTGAAGACGAGTGTTTTATAGAGTTTGAACTGTTGATTTGTTTACTGTGGACTGTTTAGGTTAGGTAATTAATTGTTTAATTGTTCGCTTAATTGTTTAATTTTCATCTACTGCTTGTATATATTTCACTGCTTATTGTTCAATTTGTTAATTTTAAGTTCTCAAATCACTGTTAATCATTGTAAATATTTGTACATTTACATAAAGTCACTGTAAATAAAAAGTGTAAAATCGAAATACGTTACAACTGGTGTCAGAAGTGCGATTTGCGGAGCCAAGAAGAGCGAAGAACGTCGTGGAAGCCGGTGGAAAATTGAAGAATTTTCTAGAAGTTGGCCGAGCTGAGTGAAAATTTCGACGTTTTTGGACTCCATAGTGACTGGTAGTGGTTTGAGACTTGTGTTTGTGTTTTAAGAGTTTATGCCAGTAACAAGAAGAGCCGCCGCGATGGAGCAGCAACTTCAAGCGTTTATGGAGTTAATGAAGAATAATATGGACGAAATAAGGAGCAGCCAAGAAGCAATGAAGACCGGACAAGAGGAAATGAAGAGCAGTCAAGAAGAAATGAAGAGCCATCTTGAAGAAACAGTGAAGAGCAGTCAAGAAGAAACGAAGAGAAATCTAGAAGAAGCAATGAAGACAAATCAAGAAGAAATGAAGAATAATTTGGAAGAAATAAGGAACAGCCAAGAAGCAATGAAGACCGGGCAAGAAGAAATGAAGAACCACCTCGAAGAAACAGTGAAGAGAAGTCAAGAAGAAATGAAGAATCATCTAGAAGAAGCAATGAAGACCAGCCAAGAAGAAATGAAGTTATCTTTAGAAAGAAGTCAAGAGCAGGTAGCTGAGAGAATTAATGGAATAGAGACCAAACTGGAGAATCGAATTACAGAAGAAACACAAGAAATAAGAAAGGTGATGGATGAAGAAATATCGAAGATAACTGAGAGAGTGGCAGAACTAGAGAAGAAGAAGACCTTGAATACAGAAGATACTGGATTGGACGAAGAAAGAAGAGCTCCTGTAGTTAAGGTGAAGCCGCCTACATTTGATGGGAAGACCTCGTGGCACACCTACATCAAGCAGTTCGAGGCAGCGGCAGTGGCGAACCAGTGGGCCAGTACCGAGAAGGCGGTGAATTTGGTGGTGGCACTCCGAGGAGACGCCTTGAAAATCCTGGATACAGTGACAGCCGAACAACAGGGTGATTATAAGGAGATAGTTAAGCGCCTGGAGATGAGGTATGGCCATCAACACCTCCAGCAAGTCCACCAGGCTCAGTTAAAAGGTAGGTCTCAACGCTCCAACGAGACCTTGCAAGAGTTTGAGGCTGACATCGCCCGACTGGTCCGGTTGGCATACCCAACAGCCCCGGAGGAGTTCTTGGAAAGCCTGGCTGTGGAAAATTTCATTGAGGGGCTGCGTGACAGTGAAACAAAGATGACGCTGAAGCTAGCAAGACATAAAGCTTTGGCAGACGCTTTGGCCCACGCCTTGGAGTTTGAGGCAGCAAAGCAAACATCCCGAGGATACTCCAAGGTGCGACAGCTGCATACCAATGAGGAGCCAGACGAAGAACTGGTGGAAAAAGTTTTAGAGAAAGTTGTACAGAAACTGGACAGAAGAACTGAGATCAGTAACAATAATGGGACTCGAAGGGGATGGAAAGAGAGGAAGAATTTCTTACGATGCTGGAATTGCGGTGAGAAAGGCCATCTCCGCAACCGGTGCCAAAATACATCCAGACGGCACGAGGACGAAGCTGGTACCTCCGGGTACCAGGGAAACTAAAGTCGACCAGTTTTGAGGGGCGAAAGCTGGTCCAATCCTACCAAGCCCCAGTACAAGATGTGAATGTGTCAAGATTGGCTCGAGTTGGGGATAGTTTGATGATTGATGGGATTATTGATGGCAGGAAGACCGAAATTACCATCGATACAGGAGCCAGTGACACCATAGTCAGAAAAGATGTTGTGGCTGAGTGGAGAATTAGGCCGACCAATAAGAATATCCGATTGGTTACTGCTACCGGCGAGACAGCACCTATATATGGAGAGGCAGAAATCGACATAGGGATGGAAGATGCCGTCATTCCGCAGAGAGTTCTTGTAGCCGACATTGTGGATGAAGTTATACTGGGCCTGGATTGTATGAAGAAGCACGGGATTGTGCTTGATGTTGGCGCCGGTGTACTTCGAATTGGAGAAGAAGAACTAGTAATGAGTTCTCCTGGGCAGAAGAACTGTGTATACCGAGTGAAGGTCGAAGAAGATGTCGTGCTGCCTGCCAGATCCGAATCGTACGGGTCCGTGTGGATGGTGCTCCAAGTTGCTTGGTGGGATTGGTCGTGCCGATGTACGAAGAGGTGAAGAAAGGATTACTTATTGGAAAGACTTTGTTAAGACCTGGTCAACGTCCAGTGTTCGTAAGAATAGCGAACATTGCCGAATTTGACCAGAAGATTTGCAAGGGTACGTTAATTGGTATGTGTGAGCCAGTATCTAGGATTGCCGTGGTAAAGAAGAATGAGAAGAAGGGAGAGGATCAGAAGATGTCCACGAAGAGTTTACCGACTCCCCTGGAAACGATGGTAGAAGAATGTTCCCAACATCTGGACCAGATACAGGGTGAGAAGCTGACTCAACTCCTGATGAAATACCAAGATGTCTTCTCATTGCGAGATGGTGACCTAGGGCGGACGGGAGTAATTCAACACACCGTTAACACCGGTGATCATACTCCCATTAAGCAAGCTCCTAGAAGAGTACCCTTGGCAAAACAAACCGAAATGGACAACCTGATTAAAGACATGAGTAAACAAGGGGTAATTGAGCCTTCGCAGAGCCCGTGGACTTCCCCTGTAGTGCTGGTGAGCAAGAAAGATGGCTCCACTCGTTTTTGTGTAGACTACAGGCGGTTGAATGATGTCACCAAGAAGGATAGTTACCCCTTACCCCGGATTGACGATACCCTAGACACAGTGGCGGGTTCCAGATGGTTTTCCACCCTCGACTTGAAGAGTGGTTATTGGCAAGTCGAGTTGCATCCCAAAGACAAGGAGAAAACGGCGTTCTCTGCTGGAACTGGTTTGTGGCAATTTACGGTAATGCCGTTTGGGCTCTGCAATGCACCCGCCACCTTTGAGAGACTGATGGAGACAGTACTGCGAGGATTACATTGGAAGACTTGCCTGGTATATCTCGACGATATCATCGTGATGGGGAAGACTTTCGATCAGCACTTGAAGAACTTGTGCGATGTCTTCGAGAAATTGAGGCAAGCTAACCTGAAATTGAGTTCGCAGAAGTGCCAACTGTTTAAGAAACAGGTCAAGTTTTTGGGGCACATAATTTCCACCAAAGGAGTTGCAACAGATCCAGAGAAGACAGACGCAGTGAGGAATTGGCCTGTCCCGAAAGATAAACATCAACTTCGAAGCTTTCTGGGATTATGCACCTACTACCGCCGTTTCGTGAAAGGGTTTGCAGACATTGCGAAGCCCCTGCATCGGTTAACCGAGGATGGTAGGCCATATGAATGGACGAAGGAGTGCCGAGGAGCATTTGAAGAGTTGAAGAGGTCTCTGTGTTCTGCTCCTGTTCTGACGTATCCGAGGCCTGGAAGCAAGTTTGTTGTGGATACCGATGCAAGCAATGTGGGTATAGGCGGTGTATTATCCCAAGAAGAGAATGGGGAAGAAAAGGTTGTGGCCTATTTCAGTAAGGCCTTGTCGAAACCTGAACGTAATTACTGCGTCACTAGGAGGGAGCTGTTAGCAATTGTGCAGACCATCGAGCACTTCCATAAATATCTGTGCGGGCAAGATTTTCTTATCAGAACTGACCATGCTTCCTTGAAGTGGTTGCTGCAATTTAAGAACCCAGAAGGTCAGTTAGCCCGTTGGATTGAGAGGCTGCAGCAGTACAACTTCGTCATTCAACATCGGATTGGGAGAAAACATGGCAATGCTGATGCACTTTCGAGAAGACCTTGCCCGGAAGATTGCAAGTACTGTGTGAGGCAAGAGTTGAAAGAGCATGTACACCCCATCAAATGCCATCAAACCCGGATCCAAGTAGAAGAAGAGCATCTACAATCCTGGAGAGACGCCCAGCAGAAGGATAAGGCCTTGGAACCTCTGCTAAGATGGAAAGGAGCTGGTAGAAGACCGGAGTGGATGGAAGTCTCTGACAAGAGTGTGGCCCTGAAGTCGTACTGGGCGCAATGGGATTCTCTTGTGATCGAAGACGGTCTTCTGAAGAGAATGTGGGAGAGCACCGACGGAAGAGAGAGAAAGCCCCAGGTCGTGGTGCCGAAGGACAAGGTTCCGGAAGTCCTAGCAGAGGCTCACAGTGGAGTGAGTGGGGGACACTTAGGTGTTAATAAAACCACGATGAAGGTCCGAGAGAGATACTATTGGCTGGGCTACAGGACAGACATAATGAACTGGTGCCGGAGATGTGATGACTGCGCGTCAAGCAAGGGACCCAAGACAAGGAGCCGTGGCGGAATGCGCCAATATAATGTGGGAGCTCCGTTTGAAAGGATTGCAATTGACGTCGCAGGTCCGTTTCCTACATCAACTGATGGAAATAAGTACATCCTGGTTGCGACGGACTACTTCAGTAAATGGCCTGAGGTATATGCGATACCGAATCAGGAAGCCACTACTGTGGCTGAAGTACTGGTGAATAATTTCTTTAGCCGATTCGGTATACCCATGGAGCTTCATTCTGATCAGGGACGGAACTTTGAGTCTGCGGTGTTCCAAAATGTTTGTAAGTTGATGGGAATACGGAAGACCAGGACCATTCCATTACATCCCCAGTCCGATGGAATGGTTGAGAGATTCAACAGGACCATAGAAAACCATCTGAGGATAATGGTGGACGAACACCAGACAGACTGGGACCGACATATTCCACTGTTCCTGATGGCATATCGATCGGCTGTGCACGAGTCAACTGGAAGAACGCCTGCCAGTGTGCTATTCGGAAGGGAATTGAGGCTGCCAATGGATGTGTTGTTTGGGCATCCTGAAGATAGGCCAGTGCCTGTAGATGAGTATTCCCGAGAATTGGCGGAACGACTCGATGCGATTCATGAGGCTGTTCAGGATCGCATGCGCCTAGAGAGTGACCGAATGAAGACGCGGTATGATGCCCGAGCGAATTCTGTGGGTTTCCAAGCTGGCGATCTGGTGTGGCTTTATAATCCAGCCCGGAGGAAAGGACGATCGCCGAAATTACAGAAGAACTGGGAAGGGCCATACCGAGTACTGACCAGGATCAACGACGTTGTTTACCGGATTCAACGTTCTCCACGATCGAAGATGAAGGTAGTCCATCTGTACCGGCTTGCTCCGTACAATGGGAAAGAAGGAGATAATTTCTGATCGGGGCGATCAGTCTCTTAAGGAGGGGGCAGTGATACGAACTTTTGCCCCGTCAGCGACGCCCCTGGTGGTGACACATAATTTGTTTACGGCGAGCAGGCTTTGATTTATGACGGCGCGACCTTGTCGCTGTTTATGATTCCCGAAAAGAATAGCCTATCTCGAAGATTCTTTTTCTGGAACAATGTTCGATCGATAATTTTCGAGAATCTTCTAAGACCATTATAAAATGGAAAGCAAGAAGCCGAGTGGACAGTCTTAGTCTGACAGTTTGAAGTCTGAAGTTTGGAAGCGAATGTTGAATGCGATAAGAGAACCGGGCGTTTAATAGTTCCGTGCGAGTATAAGTCTTGATACGCGTTTAGTGTCGGTACGGTACGCGAGTGCGAATTCTTTGGTGGCGTTTTAAGTGTACCGGGGCGTCTTCGTATGTGATTAACCGTCGGTTGAAGACGAGTGTTTTATAGAGTTTGAACTGTTGATTTGTTTACTGTGGACTGTTTAGGTTAGGTAATTAATTGTTTAATTGTTCGCTTAATTGTTTAATTTTCATCTACTGCTTGTATATATTTCACTGCTTATTGTTCAATTTGTTAATTTTAAGTTCTCAAATCACTGTTAATCATTGTAAATATTTGTACATTTACATAAAGTCACTGTAAATAAAAAGTGTAAAATCGAAATACGTTACAATATGTAATATTTATAACGAAGTTGAAATGCTTAATGAATCAGAGGAATTCTATTATATACTTTTCCTTTGGATATGCTTTGCTTTATTTCCCCAACAGTTTTTTGCCAGGTCTCACGCCCTTTATCGTTTGACTTGCACAGTCATCCATAGAAGCTAATTTAGATTCAGATTTGCTACTATATTTTTCCACTCTACCGCGAAACAATTACTAGATATGGTATTTGACTTCAGCAGCGATTAAATCTAATGTGTTAGGTACTTTTTTAAAAAGGCTATAATTAACGGTAGCTATATCAAGAAGTTTATTACTGAAATTCGTTGTCGACACCTGGCTCACAGATTTACCCTTCTTCAATTTTTGGCAGGAAACACATAAATTGATATTAAAATTCGGCTTGTGGTATCGCAATTTATTGGCTTTCTGTCTGTCATTGTTTCGGATACCTACCTACATCTTTATTTCCTATACTCTTTGCTTTTAATTTTTCATTGCCGTGGAAATGTTTTTCACGCTTGTAAACGAGGAGTAACAGTTCCTGTGGAGCACCTTAACTTAACGAATTATTTATTTTATCACTAAGCACTCTCAGGTCTTTATTGTAAGTTAGCACATCAAGTCTCATTTTCACCGGCCTTTTAATGGTTTTCAGTTTTTAGAGTAGATTCCTCCCGCCTTTTTGCATATTACTCATTTGTTATCATCACGCGTTAATTGTTTTGTTTTTAACTTAAATTTATGTAATAGTTCATCGTCTGTTGTAACACTTGAAGATGCCAAATTCACGAGAATGAAAATAGCACGAAATTAATTGATAATTAATTAATCACCATTCCCCAATACAAGCAATGCAGACGCCGGGTATGGGCGAGTCCGATACTACGAGGCTTGCGGGCCATGGTGGGGCACGGAGGAGTCCGTCAGAATGAGATGGGAAACGGGCGAAAGTAGAGACAGAGTGCGCGCTTCGCGGCGGCGGCTTTTACATCCCTGGAGTAAAGTGGCAATATCTTCCTTATTTATTGCTCGATTTCAAAATTTCAAAAACCCTTGCCTTGCAAAAGCATCAGACTACAACATTTACTTGTTGAATTTTTTCGATATCTCGTGTCGTTAAAAAGTTATCGCGGTGTAGGCCTTTCTCAATTTTGTCAGAAATCGAAACACGAATAATAATGGAGCTACAAGCGATTTTAGTAAATATTCTTCCGTTCGTCTAATGTTAAACTTTGGACGGAAATTAGTTATTACTCCCTTATTACTTGACGGAACAGAAAAACTTTTTTACTGCCGGATAGCAAATCAAATATTCTAAATTCCTTGTTTTTTCAGTTTTTACCCCCTGGGGGTGTGTTGGACATCGATATCGCCAGACGAATTTAGGGGGTCGTTATACACCCCAAATAGCATCCGAAAACGTACTCGATACATTTTTACCTTTCAATGTACAGCGAACATGATTTCTAGACGAGTTTTTCAAGCGCGCAAACTCTACAGCTAATTCGTGGTAGAATCGAATTGCTCTGAAATATATACAGGGTGCTATTTAAAATAAGAAAGTGAATGGATGGGTGACCCATTTCTGCGCTGTGGCTAGGGCGCGCCTTGGATCGCCTATCCAACTTTACCTAATGAGGTTTTCCAGGTTTTCCTCATTCTCGCACTAAATGGTGGGTAGAGTACTAACAACTGTAGGTCGCTCCTGTGACGCACCTGCGGCCAATAGTAATATGCCGCCTCCTCCGTCCCGCACAAGCTATATAGTTAGCTTCTGGGGCTAACCTTAGGGTTAGTAGGAGTGAGTAGAGATATTATTATTATTATGTAACTTCTGGTTATATAGTAAAAAAATTTGTGGGGCTTTTATACCAAAAGTATAATGTATTTACCAACCATGCACCTTGTCCAAATTTCAAGTCTCTATGTTAAATAACTAAGCATTCTCGGACTGCACAACGATTGCCTAAGCACCTGGTATGTATAAAACCCTTGTTTATATACATTATAGTTAGCCAATGAAGTCTATTAACCTTGACGCCTTTTAAAGAAGTACTCACATTTCCGCTAGATGGCAGACAAAGCGCGATCTGGAATTGTTTTGAGTTTCAAAAGTATATAATTTTATATAATTATTCGTGCCAATTTTTTTCTTTAAGTTTATAACTTTTGTGAATTTTTTGGCAAAATTGAAACTTCTTTTTGTAAAACACCAACGTTTCGCCTCCGTTAGGGAGCTTTATCAAGGTTTTATTCAAAATTGTATAAAGTATAAAAAAGTGACATTTTTTTTCTTAATAAAATTTGTAAATAACAGTAACTATGTTAAACTTAATAATAGAAATTATATCTAGCACATTTGATTTTGATAATTATGAATAAGGAAATAAATAATGTACATGAGTTAATTTAGAATCAAGTGGTAGAGAACAAATTACGTTATTATGTCACGGTATATTTGACTTAAATTTTGAATGTCAGATCTGTCATTTAAAGAATTTTTGTCTTTTTGGATGTGTATCATTTCTAAAATAAGTCTAGCTTTTAAATTTCTCTCTTGTTCAAGAATAGTAGTGTTATTAAAATCGAAATTATGTTTAGTATTTTTTATGTGTTTACTGATAGCTGAATTGCTATTTTGGTATGTATGTTGTTTTAACCTAGTCTCGAGATGATTTTTGGTTTGTCCAATGTATGTTTTATTACAGTTATTACAATTAATTTTGTATACGGTGTGAGTTTTCATCAATTTTGGAATGGGGGTTTTCAGATGAGAATATAAAAATTGTAAATTATTATGCTTTTTGTGAGCAATTACAAAATTATGTTTTCTTAATAAGTTACTAATATTGTGTGATATTTCTTTTATATAGGGTAAGGAAATGTAGTTTTTAGATTCTTTTTGGTTCTGATTAATATTGTTGTTATTATAAAATTGATGTAGTCTGTTTTTTATAATTTTGTCAATAAAATATCTTGGGTAGTTATTTTTTATTAAACAATTTATGGCTTTGTCAACTGCAGATTTTCTGAATTGTGGACTAGAAAGTTTGATTGCTCGATCGGCTAAACACATAACAATACTTCTTTTGTGACAAATTGGTTGTTTAGAATTAAAGTAAATGTAACGGCCAGACCAAGTGGGTTTAGTGTGCCATTCTGTTTCTATAGAATTATTAATTTTGTAAAGAGTTAAGTCTAAGAAGTTAATTTGGTTATTTTTTGAAATTTCTATAGTAAACTGTAATTTGGGATGATAGTTATTAAATTGATATAGTATTTCATTTTCTTTGCCAGGAGGAATAGCAGTGAGACAATCGTCCACATATCTTACAAAAAATGGTAAATTAAAAGATAATTTGGGAATAACAGTGCTTTCTAAATCTTCTAAGACTAATTGGGCAATAGTGCTTGAAATTGGAGAACCCATAGCACAGCCATCAGTTTGTTTGTAAATTTTATCTTTAAATTTGAAGTATGTAGTAGTTAAAGTAAGTTCAATTGCAGTAATAAAATTGTTTAAAGTAAGTGATGTGAAGGGTTCGATTTTATTCCAGTTTTTTTTGATAGTGGTAATTGCTAGATTTATTGGAATGTTTGTATAGAGTGATACAACATCCAGTGAAATTAAAGTAAAATTTTCCGGAATATAAAACGTTTTGCTTTTTTCTTTAAATGACCATGAATCTTTAATATAAAATTCATTTTGACCTGTAATATTAGATAAAATGTTGGATAAAAATTTCGATAATTTGTAGAAAGGACTTTGTATACATGATACTATTGGTCTAAGTGGAATATTAGTTTTATGTAATTTAGGGAGGCCATATATACGTGGGGGGAGAGAATTTTGTATTTTAAGTTTAAAGCTAAGATTAGGTGAAATGTTATTTTCATTTAATAATTTAGAAATAAAATTGTTATTTTTAGTTTGTAAACTTATTGTGGGATCTTTAGGAAGAGTTGTATATATTAGTTTGTCATTTAATAGATTAAACATTTTGTTTTCGTAATCAATGGAGTTCATAATTACAGTTTTATTACTTTCATCGGGTTTTAGGACGATAATTTGTGGGTTGTTTTTAAGGAAAGTTTTGGTAATTTTAATGTTATTCAAAAGATCTTTTTCATTTTTGTTAATTTTTGTAGATGAATAGCTAAATTTTTTAATGATTTGACAAATTTTATTTCTAATATTATTTTTTTCTTCGGAAGGAAGCCTTGTTATAGAACTTTCAATTGTGGCGATAATATTATTAATTGGAATTTCTGTATTACGTGTATTTATGGTAAAGTTGGGGCCTAATTGTAAAATTTTTTTTACATTGGTTGGGATGTTGGTGGTAGAAATGTTATGTATCCAATTAGTATTAATAGAAAAGTTGTAATCATTGTTATTTGTATGTTTATTAGTAAGATTTGTTAATTTGTGTTGTTGTTTATTTTTTATCTTAAGAAATTTAGTGTGAAATTTTCGGTTTTGTGATTGTTTGAAAAAATTGTTATATGTTTGTGGTAATATTTTATCGATTTGAACTTCTAGATACTGAAGAGTTTTAGTTATTTTTGTATGCTTGTATAGTGATCAGAAATAAGAATATTTATACAAGATTTTTGACATTTTACAATAGTATCATGTATTTTATGCGAGTATACAATTTTGAATAAAACCTTGATAAAGCTCCCTAACGGAGGCGAAACGTTGGTGTTTTACAAAAAGAAGTTTCAATTTTGCCAAAAAATTCACAAAAGTTATAAACTTAAAGAAAAAAATTGGCACGAATAATTATATAAAATTATATACAACTTGAAGAAACAGTGCATAACTCTACATTGAAGATTTTAATAAATAAAAAAAAGTGAAATACCCAAGAAAATTGGTAAGAAATAGCAAAATTTAAGAAAATTTAGTGAGAAAAATCAATATTTAAGAATATATCCCAAACAAGAACATTTCTCAGTATTTTGAAGATGAACAAACAAAATTTTTATGAAGACATAACACGAAATTTTGGTAAATACACTACAAATATCCTTAAAGAATACTCCAAATTAAATATTAAAATCGCGCAACTTAAAAACAATAGAATATTTTTGTTAAAGTGTAGAGAACAAAATATAATCCCAAATTTTCTAAATTACCTCAACCCAAAAAATATACATATTGAAAATCCAAATTACTCGCATAAAATACATGATACTATTGTAAAATGTCAAAAATCTTGTATAAATATTCTTATTTCTGATCACTATACAAGCATACAAAAAATAACTAAAACTCTTCAGTATCTAGAAGTTCAAATCGATAAAATATTACCACAAACATATAACAATTTTTTCAAACAATCACAAAACCGAAAATTTCACACTAAATTTCTTAAGATAAAAAATAAACAACAACACAAATTAACAAATCTTACTAATAAACATACAAATAACAATGATTACAACTTTTCTATTAATACTAATTGGATACATAACATTTCTACCACCAACATCCCAACCAATGTAAAAAAAATTTTACAATTAGGCCCCAACTTTACCATAAATACACGTAATACAGAAATTCCAATTAATAATATTATCGCCACAATTGAAAGTTCTATAACAAGGCTTCCTTCCGAAGAAAAAAATAATATTAGAAATAAAATTTGTCAAATCATTAAAAAATTTAGCTATTCATCTACAAAAATTAACAAAAATGAAAAAGATCTTTTGAATAACATTAAAATTACCAAAACTTTCCTTAAAAACAACCCACAAATTATCGTCCTAAAACCCGATAAAAGTAATAAAACTGTAATTATGAACTCCATTGATTACGAAAACAAAATGTTTAATCTATTAAATGACAAACTAATATATACAACTCTTCCTAAAGATCCCACAATAAGTTTACAAACTAAAAATAACAATTTTATTTCTAAATTATTAAATGAAAATAACATTTCACCTAATCTTAGCTTTAAACTTAAAATACAAAATTCTCTCCCCCCACGTATATATGGCCTCCCTAAATTACATAAAACTAATATTCCACTTAGACCAATAGTATCATGTATACAAAGTCCTTTCTACAAATTATCGAAATTTTTATCCAACATTTTATCTAATATTACAGGTCAAAATGAATTTTATATTAAAGATTCATGGTCATTTAAAGAAAAAAGCAAAACGTTTTATATTCCGGAAAATTTTACTTTAATTTCACTGGATGTTGTATCACTCTATACAAACATTCCAATAAATCTAGCAATTACCACTATCAAAAAAAACTGGAATAAAATCGAACCCTTCACATCACTTACTTTAAACAATTTTATTACTGCAATTGAACTTACTTTAACTACTACATACTTCAAATTTAAAGATAAAATTTACAAACAAACTGATGGCTGTGCTATGGGTTCTCCAATTTCAAGCACTATTGCCCAATTAGTCTTAGAAGATTTAGAAAGCACTGTTATTCCCAAATTATCTTTTAATTTACCATTTTTTGTAAGATATGTGGACGATTGTCTCACTGCTATTCCTCCTGGCAAAGAAAATGAAATACTATATCAATTTAATAACTATCATCCCAAATTACAGTTTACTATAGAAATTTCAAAAAATAACCAAATTAACTTCTTAGACTTAACTCTTTACAAAATTAATAATTCTATAGAAACAGAATGGCACACTAAACCCACTTGGTCTGGCCGTTACATTTACTTTAATTCTAAACAACCAATTTGTCACAAAAGAAGTATTGTTATGTGTTTAGCCGATCGAGCAATCAAACTTTCTAGTCCACAATTCAGAAAATCTGCAGTTGACAAAGCCATAAATTGTTTAATAAAAAATAACTACCCAAGATATTTTATTGACAAAATTATAAAAAACAGACTACATCAATTTTATAATAACAACAATATTAATCAGAACCAAAAAGAATCTAAAAACTACATTTCCTTACCCTATATAAAAGAAATATCACACAATATTAGTAACTTATTAAGAAAACATAATTTTGTAATTGCTCACAAAAAGCATAATAATTTACAATTTTTATATTCTCATCTGAAAACCCCCATTCCAAAATTGATGAAAACTCACACCGTATACAAAATTAATTGTAATAACTGTAATAAAACATACATTGGACAAACCAAAAATCATCTCGAGACTAGGTTAAAACAACATACATACCAAAATAGCAATTCAGCTATCAGTAAACACATAAAAAATACTAAACATAATTTCGATTTTAATAACACTACTATTCTTGAACAAGAGAGAAATTTAAAAGCTAGACTTATTTTAGAAATGATACACATCCAAAAAGACAAAAATTCTTTAAATGACAGATCTGACATTCAAAATTTAAGTCAAATATACCGTGACATAATAACGTAATTTGTTCTCTACCACTTGATTCTAAATTAACTCATGTACATTATTTATTTCCTTATTCATAATTATCAAAATCAAATGTGCTAGATATAATTTCTATTATTAAGTTTAACATAGTTACTGTTATTTACAAATTTTATTAAGAAAAAAAATGTCACTTTTTTATACTTTATACAATTTTGAATAAAACCTTGATAAAGCTCCCTAACGGAGGCGAAACGTTGGTGTTTTACAAAAAGAAGTTTCAATTTTGCCAAAAAATTCACAAAAGTTATAAACTTAAAGAAAAAAATTGGCACGAATAATTATATAAAATTATATACAACTTGAAGAAACAGTGCATAACTCTACATTGAAGATTTTAATAAATAAAAAAAAGTGAAATACCCAAGAAAATTGGTAAGAAATAGCAAAATTTAAGAAAATTTAGTGAGAAAAATCAATATTTAAGAAGATATCCCAAACAAGAACATTTCTCAGTATTTTGAAGATGAACAAACAAAATTTTTATGAAGACATAACACGAAATTTTGGTAAATACACTACAAATATCCTTAAAGAATACTCCAAATTAAATATTAAAATCGCGCAACTTAAAAACAATAGAATATTTTTGTTAAAGTGTAGAGAACAAAATATAATCCCAAATTTTCTAAATTACCTCAACCCAAAAAATATACATATTGAAAATCCAAATTACTCGCATAAAATACATGATACTATTGTAAAATGTCAAAAATCTTGTATAAATATTCTTATTTCTGATCACTATACAAGCATACAAAAAATAACTAAAACTCTTCAGTATCTAGAAGTTCAAATCGATAAAATATTACCACAAACATATAACAATTTTTTCAAACAATCACAAAACCGAAAATTTCACACTAAATTTCTTAAGATAAAAAATAAACAACAACACAAATTAACAAATCTTACTAATAAACATACAAATAACAATGATTACAACTTTTCTATTAATACTAATTGGATACATAACATTTCTACCACCAACATCCCAACCAATGTAAAAAAAATTTTACAATTAGGCCCCAACTTTACCATAAATACACGTAATACAGAAATTCCAATTAATAATATTATCGCCACAATTGAAAGTTCTATAACAAGGCTTCCTTCCGAAGAAAAAAATAATATTAGAAATAAAATTTGTCAAATCATTAAAAAATTTAGCTATTCATCTACAAAAATTAACAAAAATGAAAAAGATCTTTTGAATAACATTAAAATTACCAAAACTTTCCTTAAAAACAACCCACAAATTATCGTCCTAAAACCCGATAAAAGTAATAAAACTGTAATTATGAACTCCATTGATTACGAAAACAAAATGTTTAATCTATTAAATGACAAACTAATATATACAACTCTTCCTAAAGATCCCACAATAAGTTTACAAACTAAAAATAACAATTTTATTTCTAAATTATTAAATGAAAATAACATTTCACCTAATCTTAGCTTTAAACTTAAAATACAAAATTCTCTCCCCCCACGTATATATGGCCTCCCTAAATTACATAAAACTAATATTCCACTTAGACCAATAGTATCATGTATACAAAGTCCTTTCTACAAATTATCGAAATTTTTATCCAACATTTTATCTAATATTACAGGTCAAAATGAATTTTATATTAAAGATTCATGGTCATTTAAAGAAAAAAGCAAAACGTTTTATATTCCGGAAAATTTTACTTTAATTTCACTGGATGTTGTATCACTCTATACAAACATTCCAATAAATCTAGCAATTACCACTATCAAAAAAAACTGGAATAAAATCGAACCCTTCACATCACTTACTTTAAACAATTTTATTACTGCAATTGAACTTACTTTAACTACTACATACTTCAAATTTAAAGATAAAATTTACAAACAAACTGATGGCTGTGCTATGGGTTCTCCAATTTCAAGCACTATTGCCCAATTAGTCTTAGAAGATTTAGAAAGCACTGTTATTCCCAAATTATCTTTTAATTTACCATTTTTTGTAAGATATGTGGACGATTGTCTCACTGCTATTCCTCCTGGCAAAGAAAATGAAATACTATATCAATTTAATAACTATCATCCCAAATTACAGTTTACTATAGAAATTTCAAAAAATAACCAAATTAACTTCTTAGACTTAACTCTTTACAAAATTAATAATTCTATAGAAACAGAATGGCACACTAAACCCACTTGGTCTGGCCGTTACATTTACTTTAATTCTAAACAACCAATTTGTCACAAAAGAAGTATTGTTATGTGTTTAGCCGATCGAGCAATCAAACTTTCTAGTCCACAATTCAGAAAATCTGCAGTTGACAAAGCCATAAATTGTTTAATAAAAAATAACTACCCAAGATATTTTATTGACAAAATTATAAAAAACAGACTACATCAATTTTATAATAACAACAATATTAATCAGAACCAAAAAGAATCTAAAAACTACATTTCCTTACCCTATATAAAAGAAATATCACACAATATTAGTAACTTATTAAGAAAACATAATTTTGTAATTGCTCACAAAAAGCATAATAATTTACAATTTTTATATTCTCATCTGAAAACCCCCATTCCAAAATTGATGAAAACTCACACCGTATACAAAATTAATTGTAATAACTGTAATAAAACATACATTGGACAAACCAAAAATCATCTCGAGACTAGGTTAAAACAACATACATACCAAAATAGCAATTCAGCTATCAGTAAACACATAAAAAATACTAAACATAATTTCGATTTTAATAACACTACTATTCTTGAACAAGAGAGAAATTTAAAAGCTAGACTTATTTTAGAAATGATACACATCCAAAAAGACAAAAATTCTTTAAATGACAGATCTGACATTCAAAATTTAAGTCAAATATACCGTGACATAATAACGTAATTTGTTCTCTACCACTTGATTCTAAATTAACTCATGTACATTATTTATTTCCTTATTCATAATTATCAAAATCAAATGTGCTAGATATAATTTCTATTATTAAGTTTAACATAGTTACTGTTATTTACAAATTTTATTAAGAAAAAAAATGTCACTTTTTTATACTTTATACAATTTTGAATAAAACCTTGATAAAGCTCCCTAACGGAGGCGAAACGTTGGTGTTTTACAAAAAGAAGTTTCAATTTTGCCAAAAAATTCACAAAAGTTATAAACTTAAAGAAAAAAATTGGCACGAATAATTATATAAAATTATATACAACTTGAAGAAACAGTGCATAACTCTACATTGAAGATTTTAATAAATAAAAAAAAGTGAAATACCCAAGAAAATTGGTAAGAAATAGCAAAATTTAAGAAAATTTAGTGAGAAAAATCAATATTTAAGAAGATATCCCAAACAAGAACATTTCTCAGTATTTTGAAGATGAACAAACAAAATTTTTATGAAGACATAACACGAAATTTTGGTAAATACACTACAAATATCCTTAAAGAATACTCCAAATTAAATATTAAAATCGCGCAACTTAAAAACAATAGAATATTTTTGTTAAAGTGTAGAGAACAAAATATAATCCCAAATTTTCTAAATTACCTCAACCCAAAAAATATACATATTGAAAATCCAAATTACTCGCATAAAATACATGATACTATTGTAAAATGTCAAAAATCTTGTATAAATATTCTTATTTCTGATCACTATACAAGCATACAAAAAATAACTAAAACTCTTCAGTATCTAGAAGTTCAAATCGATAAAATATTACCACAAACATATAACAATTTTTTCAAACAATCACAAAACCGAAAATTTCACACTAAATTTCTTAAGATAAAAAATAAACAACAACACAAATTAACAAATCTTACTAATAAACATACAAATAACAATGATTACAACTTTTCTATTAATACTAATTGGATACATAACATTTCTACCACCAACATCCCAACCAATGTAAAAAAAATTTTACAATTAGGCCCCAACTTTACCATAAATACACGTAATACAGAAATTCCAATTAATAATATTATCGCCACAATTGAAAGTTCTATAACAAGGCTTCCTTCCGAAGAAAAAAATAATATTAGAAATAAAATTTGTCAAATCATTAAAAAATTTAGCTATTCATCTACAAAAATTAACAAAAATGAAAAAGATCTTTTGAATAACATTAAAATTACCAAAACTTTCCTTAAAAACAACCCACAAATTATCGTCCTAAAACCCGATAAAAGTAATAAAACTGTAATTATGAACTCCATTGATTACGAAAACAAAATGTTTAATCTATTAAATGACAAACTAATATATACAACTCTTCCTAAAGATCCCACAATAAGTTTACAAACTAAAAATAACAATTTTATTTCTAAATTATTAAATGAAAATAACATTTCACCTAATCTTAGCTTTAAACTTAAAATACAAAATTCTCTCCCCCCACGTATATATGGCCTCCCTAAATTACATAAAACTAATATTCCACTTAGACCAATAGTATCATGTATACAAAGTCCTTTCTACAAATTATCGAAATTTTTATCCAACATTTTATCTAATATTACAGGTCAAAATGAATTTTATATTAAAGATTCATGGTCATTTAAAGAAAAAAGCAAAACGTTTTATATTCCGGAAAATTTTACTTTAATTTCACTGGATGTTGTATCACTCTATACAAACATTCCAATAAATCTAGCAATTACCACTATCAAAAAAAACTGGAATAAAATCGAACCCTTCACATCACTTACTTTAAACAATTTTATTACTGCAATTGAACTTACTTTAACTACTACATACTTCAAATTTAAAGATAAAATTTACAAACAAACTGATGGCTGTGCTATGGGTTCTCCAATTTCAAGCACTATTGCCCAATTAGTCTTAGAAGATTTAGAAAGCACTGTTATTCCCAAATTATCTTTTAATTTACCATTTTTTGTAAGATATGTGGACGATTGTCTCACTGCTATTCCTCCTGGCAAAGAAAATGAAATACTATATCAATTTAATAACTATCATCCCAAATTACAGTTTACTATAGAAATTTCAAAAAATAACCAAATTAACTTCTTAGACTTAACTCTTTACAAAATTAATAATTCTATAGAAACAGAATGGCACACTAAACCCACTTGGTCTGGCCGTTACATTTACTTTAATTCTAAACAACCAATTTGTCACAAAAGAAGTATTGTTATGTGTTTAGCCGATCGAGCAATCAAACTTTCTAGTCCACAATTCAGAAAATCTGCAGTTGACAAAGCCATAAATTGTTTAATAAAAAATAACTACCCAAGATATTTTATTGACAAAATTATAAAAAACAGACTACATCAATTTTATAATAACAACAATATTAATCAGAACCAAAAAGAATCTAAAAACTACATTTCCTTACCCTATATAAAAGAAATATCACACAATATTAGTAACTTATTAAGAAAACATAATTTTGTAATTGCTCACAAAAAGCATAATAATTTACAATTTTTATATTCTCATCTGAAAACCCCCATTCCAAAATTGATGAAAACTCACACCGTATACAAAATTAATTGTAATAACTGTAATAAAACATACATTGGACAAACCAAAAATCATCTCGAGACTAGGTTAAAACAACATACATACCAAAATAGCAATTCAGCTATCAGTAAACACATAAAAAATACTAAACATAATTTCGATTTTAATAACACTACTATTCTTGAACAAGAGAGAAATTTAAAAGCTAGACTTATTTTAGAAATGATACACATCCAAAAAGACAAAAATTCTTTAAATGACAGATCTGACATTCAAAATTTAAGTCAAATATACCGTGACATAATAACGTAATTTGTTCTCTACCACTTGATTCTAAATTAACTCATGTACATTATTTATTTCCTTATTCATAATTATCAAAATCAAATGTGCTAGATATAATTTCTATTATTAAGTTTAACATAGTTACTGTTATTTACAAATTTTATTAAGAAAAAAAATGTCACTTTTTTATACTTTATACAATTTTGAATAAAACCTTGATAAAGCTCCCTAACGGAGGCGAAACGTTGGTGTTTTACAAAAAGAAGTTTCAATTTTGCCAAAAAATTCACAAAAGTTATAAACTTAAAGAAAAAAATTGGCACGAATAATTATATAAAATTATATACAACTTGAAGAAACAGTGCATAACTCTACATTGAAGATTTTAATAAATAAAAAAAAGTGAAATACCCAAGAAAATTGGTAAGAAATAGCAAAATTTAAGAAAATTTAGTGAGAAAAATCAATATTTAAGAAGATATCCCAAACAAGAACATTTCTCAGTATTTTGAAGATGAACAAACAAAATTTTTATGAAGACATAACACGAAATTTTGGTAAATACACTACAAATATCCTTAAAGAATACTCCAAATTAAATATTAAAATCGCGCAACTTAAAAACAATAGAATATTTTTGTTAAAGTGTAGAGAACAAAATATAATCCCAAATTTTCTAAATTACCTCAACCCAAAAAATATACATATTGAAAATCCAAATTACTCGCATAAAATACATGATACTATTGTAAAATGTCAAAAATCTTGTATAAATATTCTTATTTCTGATCACTATACAAGCATACAAAAAATAACTAAAACTCTTCAGTATCTAGAAGTTCAAATCGATAAAATATTACCACAAACATATAACAATTTTTTCAAACAATCACAAAACCGAAAATTTCACACTAAATTTCTTAAGATAAAAAATAAACAACAACACAAATTAACAAATCTTACTAATAAACATACAAATAACAATGATTACAACTTTTCTATTAATACTAATTGGATACATAACATTTCTACCACCAACATCCCAACCAATGTAAAAAAAATTTTACAATTAGGCCCCAACTTTACCATAAATACACGTAATACAGAAATTCCAATTAATAATATTATCGCCACAATTGAAAGTTCTATAACAAGGCTTCCTTCCGAAGAAAAAAATAATATTAGAAATAAAATTTGTCAAATCATTAAAAAATTTAGCTATTCATCTACAAAAATTAACAAAAATGAAAAAGATCTTTTGAATAACATTAAAATTACCAAAACTTTCCTTAAAAACAACCCACAAATTATCGTCCTAAAACCCGATAAAAGTAATAAAACTGTAATTATGAACTCCATTGATTACGAAAACAAAATGTTTAATCTATTAAATGACAAACTAATATATACAACTCTTCCTAAAGATCCCACAATAAGTTTACAAACTAAAAATAACAATTTTATTTCTAAATTATTAAATGAAAATAACATTTCACCTAATCTTAGCTTTAAACTTAAAATACAAAATTCTCTCCCCCCACGTATATATGGCCTCCCTAAATTACATAAAACTAATATTCCACTTAGACCAATAGTATCATGTATACAAAGTCCTTTCTACAAATTATCGAAATTTTTATCCAACATTTTATCTAATATTACAGGTCAAAATGAATTTTATATTAAAGATTCATGGTCATTTAAAGAAAAAAGCAAAACGTTTTATATTCCGGAAAATTTTACTTTAATTTCACTGGATGTTGTATCACTCTATACAAACATTCCAATAAATCTAGCAATTACCACTATCAAAAAAAACTGGAATAAAATCGAACCCTTCACATCACTTACTTTAAACAATTTTATTACTGCAATTGAACTTACTTTAACTACTACATACTTCAAATTTAAAGATAAAATTTACAAACAAACTGATGGCTGTGCTATGGGTTCTCCAATTTCAAGCACTATTGCCCAATTAGTCTTAGAAGATTTAGAAAGCACTGTTATTCCCAAATTATCTTTTAATTTACCATTTTTTGTAAGATATGTGGACGATTGTCTCACTGCTATTCCTCCTGGCAAAGAAAATGAAATACTATATCAATTTAATAACTATCATCCCAAATTACAGTTTACTATAGAAATTTCAAAAAATAACCAAATTAACTTCTTAGACTTAACTCTTTACAAAATTAATAATTCTATAGAAACAGAATGGCACACTAAACCCACTTGGTCTGGCCGTTACATTTACTTTAATTCTAAACAACCAATTTGTCACAAAAGAAGTATTGTTATGTGTTTAGCCGATCGAGCAATCAAACTTTCTAGTCCACAATTCAGAAAATCTGCAGTTGACAAAGCCATAAATTGTTTAATAAAAAATAACTACCCAAGATATTTTATTGACAAAATTATAAAAAACAGACTACATCAATTTTATAATAACAACAATATTAATCAGAACCAAAAAGAATCTAAAAACTACATTTCCTTACCCTATATAAAAGAAATATCACACAATATTAGTAACTTATTAAGAAAACATAATTTTGTAATTGCTCACAAAAAGCATAATAATTTACAATTTTTATATTCTCATCTGAAAACCCCCATTCCAAAATTGATGAAAACTCACACCGTATACAAAATTAATTGTAATAACTGTAATAAAACATACATTGGACAAACCAAAAATCATCTCGAGACTAGGTTAAAACAACATACATACCAAAATAGCAATTCAGCTATCAGTAAACACATAAAAAATACTAAACATAATTTCGATTTTAATAACACTACTATTCTTGAACAAGAGAGAAATTTAAAAGCTAGACTTATTTTAGAAATGATACACTTCCAAAAAGACAAAAATTCTTTAAATGACAGATCTGACATTCAAAATTTAAGTCAAATATACCGTGACATAATAACGTAATTTGTTCTCTACCACTTGATTCTAAATTAACTCATGTACATTATTTATTTCCTTATTCATAATTATCAAAATCAAATGTGCTAGATATAATTTCTATTATTAAGTTTAACATAGTTACTGTTATTTACAAATTTTATTAAGAAAAAAAATGTCACTTTTTTATACTTTATACAATTTTGAATAAAACCTTGATAAAGCTCCCTAACGGAGGCGAAACGTTGGTGTTTTACAAAAAGAAGTTTCAATTTTGCCAAAAAATTCACAAAAGTTATAAACTTCAAAAGTATAGATACGCACCTTCTTTGGCAGTTTGAGAAGAGATGTTTTAAATCTATTCATTGCAGATGGCGAACAAGAGTTTCGCATTAGCAGGTGGTCGTCGGTTTTTTGCACTTCGGTGATCAAAACACACCGCCAACTAAT
This sequence comes from Xestobium rufovillosum, assembly GCA_963966045.1. NCBI lineage: Eukaryota > Metazoa > Arthropoda > Insecta > Coleoptera > Ptinidae > Xestobium > Xestobium rufovillosum. Next base: position 39,769,906 of record OZ014494.1, on the reverse strand, counting down.
AAATTATGTACATAGTTGACAGCCGGCAAGCAATGTGATTTAAATGTCATTTTTATTACTTTATAATAGATATTTTATATCTTTCCGAACTTCAAAAACCGGGTGCTGGCAGATATCGGCCTCCTGTTCCACAAATAAATAGGTACATACAAAATGAACAAAAATGAAAATTAATTGATTTGAGAGGAGCGGCACGGTTTTGGTTGAATACGGAGCCGCTCAAATAAATGGCTGGGTTAATTCTTACTTTTACATATTCGAAAAGCATTTCAAGGGACATTTTTGTTAACACCAAACAAAAGCAATATGTGGAAAGGAATGCCCAAAAGGGATCAAGGCAAGAATGAGAACATGATTGTTTATTTCCAGGAAAAAAGTAAGTTTAAATAGAGACAAAAAACGTTGATATGGAAAAAGTGCCCCGAAAATTTAATGACAGTCGAAATAGGAAACTGCAATAATAATTATTCTAGATTTCATATACATGGTGTTCACAATTAACGGGGCACTATTACTAGGTAACTTTGTTATCTTTGCAGCTATACGATTCCGGTTAAATGGACAAACTAGTAGTATTTTTGCTTAATTTTTTACGTAGATTCAGGTCGTGAAATCAGAAAAGTAATTGAACTTGGGGTTTTCGCGTTGTCAACAAAAATACCATTTCTTAATTGAACAACCTGTATATTTTTATATACATATTTTGAAAGCGAAAGAAATTCTTAACAAATAAACCTTAATAATTATAATAATTTTCGTGAAATGTGGAATAAAGGAGATCTGAGCCATTTAAAACACTACATATTCAGGGTGTCCCAGAACAACGGGGCAATATTTCTGGAGCATAATAACACTTAAATCATATAAAAAATATATCTAGGACGCCTCCCTTCGAAGCTATTCGCCCTTAAAGGTCAAGTCCCGAAAAGAAGGTTTCTTGCTGGTATAAGTGGTAACTTTCAAACTACTGCATCGAATGTTATAAAATTTGGACTGTAGACATAGTATGCAAGTACCTGTGATCGAGTGACATGACATCTTCCATATCTTGCCTAGGAAGCCGGGGGCGGAACACCCCTAATGCTTTTCACCCCTTAACTTTTACGTTGATGCTTTTAACGAATTTGTAATGACATTTTTAAATTCCTCAAACAATTTTATCCAAAAAAGGTACTCTTTCTTGAAACCGTTAAAACGACCCGTTCCCGAGAAAAAAAATGATACAAAGACATGCTTTATCATTTTTACTACACAAAAACGTATGCGTTTGCGTATGCGTATGCTCACTTCAAACATTTATTGTAGCTGCTATTATGTTTGCAGAACCGATTGTTGATACATTTTCACTTCATTTTCATTTTTTCACATGTTTCATGAAGCAGTTCATATTTCATATTTCATATAGTAAAAATCGGTAAAAATGATAACCATGTCTTTGTATACATTTTTCTCGGAAACGGGCCGTTTTAACGGTTTCAAAAAAGAGTACCTTTTTTGAGAAAATTGTTTGAGGAATTTAAAAATCTCATTGCAAATTCGTTAAAAGCACCAACGTAAAAGTTAAGGGATGAAAAGCATTAGGGGTGTTCCACCCCCGGCTTCCTAGACAAGATACGGAAGATGTCATGTCACTTGATCACAGACACTTGCTTACTATGACTACAGTCCAAATTTTAAAACATTCGATACAGTAGTTTGAAAGTTACCTACCAGCAAAAAACCTTCTTCGGGACTTTACTTTTAAGGGCGAATAGCTTCGAAGGGAGGCGTCCTAGAATTTTTTTAATATGATTTAAGTGTTATTTTGACCCAAACTATATGCTCCAGAAATATTGACCCGTTGTTTTGGGACACCCTGTATACAGCTATGTAGGTAGGCTCGTTTGTGCATCCCAAATTAAATCTTTTCTCCTCCTCTTCTGTACAAAAATATCTGTTTTGTTCCTTAATTTCCTGTATAATTTTAGGACGCACGTCCGGTTCGGCTATTCTTATCATCATCATAAGGTTCTCAGTCCGAAGACTGGTTGGACGCGTACCTCCACTCTTTTCTATCTTGAGCTAACCTACGCATTTCCCTAAAAGTAGAACATCCTACATCTCTAACTATTTGAGAGCAGTAGTCTAATCTAGGCCTACCCCTACCTCTTTTTATTCCTATCTTTGACTCTTATGTCGCGAACTATTATCCTTCGTGTCTTAGAAGGTGTCCTACCATCCTATCTCTCCTACTCTTTATTGTCTTCCATACCTTCGCTTTTCCCCAACTCTTTCTAATACTTCCCTATACCTTATTGCTAACCTTATCTATCTATGGTATCTTCATCATGGCGTCTGTAGCACCACATTTCAAACGCTTCTATTCTTTTTCGATCCGCTTCTCCTATTGTCCAAGTTTCGCACCCGTATAATGCCGTACTCCATACATACGACTTTAAGAGTGTCTTTCTAGTCTCTATATTAACCATTCTCGAACATAACAGTTGTTTCTATTTGTAAAACGCAACTCGACCCTGCGCGTTATTCTTTGTTTTATATCTTTTGTGCTCCTACCGTCTTGAGTTATTTTACTTCCTAAATAGCAGAAATCCGCGACCTCCTCTATCTTCTCATTTCCTATTTGTATGTCAACTTTAGTTCTATTTTCACATCCCCTACATACCAAAATTTTAGTTTTCTTTTTATTGACTTTCATGCGGTAGCCCTGTGTCAAAACTGCTTCCATTTAGGTAATTCAAAGCCGCTCCTAATTCTTCTTTGCTAGATGCTAACACTGCTATATCATCCGCAAATATGAGCAAGTTAATAGTTTGACCCTGTACATCCATTCCTGAGGCTGTTCTGTCCTTAACAATATTAATCGCATCTTCGATATATAAGTTGAAAACTAGAGGTGACAATACACATCCCTGATGTCTCACTTCCTTCCGGATATCTACTTCCCTTCGTTCCTGCTCACATTCTATAACTGCCTTTTGCTCCTTCTAGAGATTATGTATTATTCTTCTGTCCCTATATTTCATCCCTACCTTTCTGAGCACTTCGAACATCTTCCCCCATTTTACGTTGTCGAAGGCTTTTTCTGAATCTACAAAGCCTATATAGACGCTCTTTCTCTTTTCTATCGTTTTTTCTATAATTACTCGTAAAGCTAGAATGGCCTCGTGCGTTCCTCTATTTCGTCTAAATCCGAACTGATCTTCTCCTAATATTTCTTCCGCCTTTTTCTCCATCCTTCTTTGCATCGGCTATTCCCGTCCAAGAAATAATTCGGCGTAGCATGCGATAGATCGAAATTCATTTTTTATAAGCTTACCAAATCACACGTGTCCCAGTTTTCTACAAGAGTAAACGGCATGGTGAAGATGTCGATATAGTCACGAAAATAATACGAAAACTCACTAAACAGCAATAAGTACCTACTAATAAAAATTTACAAAGAATATTTATTGATTTCGACACTTGCCTTGTTCCTCGGCCTGTTTTGGTTTATAGTGTAAAAGATGTATTTAGTGTTTTACTTTTAAATGGCTTAAAACGTCTTTATTTTAAAGTTTAGGGTAGCCATTAATTAAGACTTTCTGTTAAGAATTTTTCTCTCTCCCAATATACCTATGCAAAAATATATAGAGCGTTCCATTTAAAAAAAGTTATTTTTGCACATAACTCGAAAACCTGATGTTCAATAATTGCTTTTCTGTTTTCGCGACCGTAATCTATTAAGAAATACTACTAGTATGGTCATTTAACAGGAATTGTGGCTCCAAAAATAACAAAGCTGTCAATACTGCCCCGCACACCGCTAATTGTTAACACCCTGTATAGTTGTATTTTGTTTCATTGTAAGAAGTGAAGATTTTAGTTTATTGTGAAGTTCTACTGAATAGTTTTTTCATTCTTCGTTGTTCAATTTTTTACAAGAATTAGTCCTATTTATGTACTGTTTAAGTGTTTATTGCATCCATATCCTCAAACTAGGTATATAGGTATTTATCAATTTATCTAGTTTAGTAAAGTATTATAATTTCCAATTTTTAGAATAATTTTAATCGCATATTCCAAGAGACATCCTACCAAATATTTTGTTTAGGCCCCCTCAAAAAATTCATAAGCCCCCCCTAAGTTTTGACCCTGGCTACGGCGCTGCATATAGATCCTCAAAATGTTTTCAAACACGAAAGTTACTGGAAAAAACAAGTGCGCTTTTTGTTTTTCGAATAATACGTTAAAACGTCGAGAGTAAAACATCTTTTTGGGCTGTCTCTTAATTTTTATTTTTGGGATCTAGGAAGTAAGGCCATTCAAATAATTGGGGCTGGTATATGTGAACAAATTCGGAAAGACAAAATTGGACATAAAAAGTATTGTAAATGCATAAATTTCATGCAGGTGTTACCCCGACAAGCGACAAAGCGTGCCGCCGTACCCTGCGGGAACATAAAAGCTTATTTGATATCTTATTCCGCAACGTCCCGTCGCGTCGTGCCGGCCGGCGCCGTCTCGCCTTTCGCATCACCCCAGAATTAAAATCGCCGTGCCTGCCATCTGTTAAACAATAAAATCAACTAAAGTGCCACGATAGCAGATTGAAAACTGCAAGTTTACTAAGCGTATCGAGCCCCATCTAACCAGCTGCGTCCAGAACTAAAATACGTGGCGTCCAAAAACCGGCTTCCAATAAATTGCATTGGATTAGCAGACTAGTATATATGATAGACAAGGATAAAACATATAAAGTGACTTTCTTTAATGCATTTTCGGGAAATTACTTCCCATCTTCAGAAAAAATTGTTTAAAGTCTTGAAAAATATAAATAAACATAATTCCAATTTCAAAAACCAAGGCACGCTGCAACAAAGAAATTATGAGTGAATTTGACTCTATATGTGTATACAGGGTGGCCCATTAGTGCGGGGACGGTCTATATCTCTTGAACCATTCAAGGCATCAAAATGAAATTTTGCAAGTGCTTAGGAAATCCCATGCTGCATCTTATAAAATTATTTTGGTGTATACAGGGTCTTCACATTTTGCGTAACAAACCAAAGTTACATTTTTTTAAATGGAAACCCTCAATTTTTTTTAATATTCACACTCCCCACAAAATTTCATAGAAAACGACATACCACATTAATGGGTTTAGAACAACGTATGTTTTAATAGATAGCAGTGAGCGTAATACTTTCCATGATTCCATAAGTTCATAATCATAACTGTTATGGTAAGTGTTCTGTGGCTCCTAAGTTGTGTAGTTTTGTATAACTAAGTTTGTGTTGTTTCTATTTCCGTTAATATGCCTTAAAGTAATAATAAAACCAATTTTTTTTACAAAATAAATAAAAAAATTATCAAATTTACCAGCTTTTGTGTAGATAGCTCTTTGTCAAAAAATGCAAATTGTGCACCAGGTACTTTATAATAGGTATAAATATATTCCGTTGGAGAATTTTACAAGCAAATGACGGAAAGAAAATTTTTACTGACACAGGTATGAAACTAACCAATTATAGTGCGACCACGTTATCTTGGCGCGCCAAAAGAATGTAACAACTGACACTATCTTAAAAAGGCGGCACAAGTTAAAACACTAGTTTCCTCGCTCGCTGCGAGGAGTTCATTATGTTCCACTCGATACTTCGGTTGGCCATTACGAACTGTGATCGTGTGCCACTGATTTAATTTGCAATTATTGAATGGTCCGATGTACGCTTACGTTTTTGTTAGCTAATTTATGTAAACAGTCAGTGGTGGCGTGGAGAATTTCGACTATTCATAGCTAAGTCGCAGAAATGTTCTCTTAGAATTTGAACTTTTTATTTACTAGCCATTATTATTTAGTATGAAATGCTATTTATTTATCTTAGTTAAAATTTTCTTGACAATCTAAATAAGTAAATATTAATGTACTTAAAACTAGGAAAAATAGTTCACCGGTTACAGTAATTAAATCTCTTTTACATTTATGTCCCCGTTATATTTTTAATAAGAACATTGGTAACTGTATGTGTAGGAACCTATATTCAAAATAAATTACTTAATCCTCGTCTAGGTTCGTAGCGAGGGAAGGTAAAATTTATACCTAACATTACGTCGACGCTTGACGTATTCGCAGTAAATCAATTTTCTGCATAACTGATAAAGTAATCCACTTTCCTCTTGCACACGCTTTGCAATTGGAGACCTCTAGAGTGACTACATTCTGCTGTTCTGCGCTTCTTTTCTGACATCCGACACGGTGTATAACTCGTCGACTGAATCTAATTCTGTAGCAAAATCAATGAAATTTCTGATTTGTTATCTACCTACTTATTTGCAACAGTTTCAGAGAACAAAACAGTTTATATTGCTCTTTCAGCCGACCGGTTAACTTCACGTTCTTGATCTGTTGCGGTAGACACCTATTTGCTGCTATTCGATAAAGTGCTTGTTTGCTTCTCGTCTACGCCAATATAATTGGCAACTTAATTATTTTATGCAAAGGCAATTAACTGCAAATATACATAGGTATGGCAAACATTTCCGCTAGATCGCAGGAAGCACCTTTGCACCTTGGCACTTGATATTAATATTTCCGAATACATTTTTGCACGTCAAACGTGGCTTGTGGCTTTTGACCAAATTGTTAAACTCCCTGGACAATGTTAAAAGCGATTGTATTTACATTTACACATTTTCCTTCATATTTGTCTTACTCTCTGAGAAATGTAATTAAGTAACAAAGAATCTTTCTGGGTGTCACATAATTCGGGGTTGGTTGATGCAACTTTCAGCAATTTCTATGGTCGAATTCTGAGGCACCCTGCATACACTAATTTAAAGATTCACTTTTCTGCCGCCGTGAACCAGCGGCAGGAAAAGCGCCGCCGGCAGTAAAAGTAATTAAAATTATGGGAAGTTACTGCATAGTATACGGTATAGATTCATCGTATACGAAACCCACCGGTTTTTTACAATGTGTATGCTCAAAACGATATCACTTATGGGTACGGGTACTGGAGGCATACAGGGAAAATCACCTTACTTTTTATGCACGTCACCGGCTTCATATCAGCACTGTTGCCACAAGAGTTTATGGTACTCAATTTCAAAATATTAAAATTCAATTTACCTCTCTAATTGAATTCAATGGTAATATGGGTCCATTATTTTCCAATTCTCTTTCAAAATAGTTGATAAGGGACGCTAACAAGCTCCTTACACCGACTGTTTAAGAACTTGGGCATTATACCAACAATAACAATAACAACACCGATAATGAATCACTAGGAGCACTATTTTAGTTCTCAAAAGAACAGATTTTTACCGCAAAAGTTGATGAACAAAGAAAACAAGGGTTTAAAACACCAAAAACAACAAAAGTTAACGAAACTTGACGCTTTCAGAATAATAGCTGTCAAGTCAACCGGGAAACGTCAACAAATTAAGCGGCAATCATGCAACAAAATAGTGTTGTGTTTAGACATTCAAATATTTCTTTATTCTTTTTTAGCACATTCAATTTATATGACTTGTCATTTTACGTAAGGCGACTCTCAATCGTAAAAATTTGTGACGTGCATAAAAAGTAAGGTGATTTTACCTGTATATAGGTAAGTAACATAACGGACGTCTACAGCTCAAGCGGTCACAATGTCATAAATGCATTCTATTAGCGGATTAGAGCACTTCTCGTTTAAGTAATTCGTAATTCGTGACTTGTAAATGTTACGAGCAAAGCCCGAAATTGTACAATGTTGACATTGTACAGAAATTTTCGTACCAGCATTGCACACTTCATTTGTACAACGTCCGAAATTTGTTTACTGTGATGCACTTTGCACGGCGTTATTTGTACAATGTCAGCATTGTACAGATTCATCTGTACAAAGTTGTTCCTCTTAAAAAAAATGCGTTAATCAGTTTTCCTCAAATTATGTAAAATCATGCCCTAAGGTTAACTATTTTTATGACGAAAACAAAAAGTTCTTGTCAGGTAAGTTGATAACATTTGAGTCGTCCAGTTCCAAAACCCCCTAAACACACTTTTAACGAATTTTCTACTTTCACTGGAATATATAGCATTTTTGCCCGTAGAATCCACCTGTGCAATTATTTAGTTCCAAAACCCTCTACAAACAGTATAAAATCGATGTTGAAATACGGCTTCTGATTCAAAACCCCCTATCTAACATACAAATTCTGTTCCAAAACGCTCCATCTGCTGTAAAATAGTTGTAAATCAAACCCCCCTATGTCTAATATAAAAATCCGTATAATCTATTTCATTTGCTTTCAAAACCCCCTATGTGATCGTTTATATTTTTAGGCATTTTAGTTTAATTATGTTTGTAACACTCTTGTAACAGGCAAAAGGATATTTTAGTTGCCGAAGAAGGCTCCGAAAATGATTTAGTCCCATTTCGTGCGTTCCCTTTTCGTGCGTTCCCTTTTCGTGCGTCGATGAAAATTTTCCCGTTTCGTGCGTCGTCGCACAGTGCAGTGAATGTATGGAGGCGCCGGACAAAATTAATAACTCGTGTTTTACTGAATGGATTTTAAAGAAACAACATTTATACGGTAGAGCTTCATATAAACTAAGTGTGAGGAAAGTTCCACGACGCTACGTGCACAATGACTATACAGGGTGCGCTAACGATGCAGGGGCGGAAGATTACATCTCTATTTAAAATGTATTTGAGTGTTTAGAGAATTATTGAATGGGATGTTGCTATAGACTAAAAAGCGTACGTTTTAGAAATACTTTCATTTATACAGGGTTATTCAAGAAATCGACACGAACCAAAGGTATATTATTTCATTTTTCATCGGTCATTATCTCGGAAACAGTTGAAGATACGTAAAAATTTAAAATACAAAAAACATAGTTCTCCAAGTAGAATCCAAATATGTAATGATATACAGGGTGATCCTTTAAAAATACATAACGTTGGTTCGTCACTACTTTTTGAGAAACCTTGTATAAATGAAGGTATTTATAAAACGTACGCTTTTTAGTCCCAAGCAACATCCCATTCTGGAATTCTCTAAAACATTTCAAATAGAAACGTATCTCCGGCCCAGTATCATTGACGCACCCTATATAATTATTGTGTCTGTCATCTGTCAATTCTTCTTGAACGTCATTGTTGTAGTCGGTTAGGTTCAGGCGTGAACAAATTTCATTAAATACAGCGACTTTCCGGTTTGATTTGTCGACCTCAAACAAAACGTTCATGAGATCACCATTTTTGATGGAGTAACCTCGCTCTGAAAAAATGTTTTTTAAAAATTTGGTCGCAAGTGGACGCAGCAAAACTGAACGGAATTTGAGAGTCTATAATCATAACTATGAGAAAATCTTGAAACTACGAAATGTTATTTGATGTTTTTTTTAAAACCTTCCTCAAAGTGAAAATTGAACCTAATTTTCGATTGGCAACTTTGACATTAGGCGCAGGTGCAAGTACAACAAACAATCGAACAAGATAAATGTTTTTATAAAGTACATGCCTTGGTTAGTAACCTCCATAGTTAATAGGAATATCTACTCGCTATTTCTGTCAGTATGACACTGCTTCACTATGGCACAGACAGACAATTTAGTTTCGCGTAACACGAAAGCCGCAGGAAAGGAGCTAGAATTCAAAAATGTGAAACTTTCAGATAGCATTGACTTTTGCATAGTGTTTAGTGAATAGTAATCTTCAAAATGTCAAGTTGAACTGCCATCAAATGATAACTTCATTTGTTCAGTATTGTCCAAGGCTCACTGCACTGTGCGTCGTCCCAAACCTCTACCTGGTTTGAGTGCCGTTTCGGGCGCTGACCTGCTGATAATGCAGTAAAGCCCCTAATTCGAGTTTATCTTTACAACACAACGCTGTTAATAACTAGACTTCAATGCGGAATTGTAAGTTGATTTCTCTCCTATTGTTTTCAAATGTTAATGTTTTTGTTTTGGGGGAGGGGGCGGGGGGAGACTTAAACGCTCCGCTCGCTAAGCTTGCCCACAGACCGGAAATAGTGGGCCGTGGAACCACTTTTTTGGCCATATTGAGTGACGGGCAACTATAAAACAAAGCAGTACGTTTTGTATGCCTTTATTGCACAAGTACCTATAACGCACGAACTGGCACTATTTAATTACCCAGTAAATTCTTGACGCTCGAATCGGCACGAATACAGGTAGAAACCCCAAAACGCACGAAACGGGAACGCACGAAACGGGAAGAAACCCCGAAAATGATGACTTCAATACCTGACGACGAAACATTATTTCCCTAAATATTCGAAATTTTCATTGTAGTTTAAAATTTTTTATTAATAATCCCAAAAGGACGCTATTTAAGTAAAAGGAAATGAAAAAATAAGGCTGACTTTTTGTGTTTACGTTTTCAAAACCTAATAAAAGGCATTTACAGTTCCAAAACCCACCATGTACAACTGTTTTTGTATTTTTTTTTGTTTACTATAAATTATTGATTTATAGGTGTTGGTAGACATAATATCTTTTATTTTTTTCAAAATTTAGAAAAAAATTAAATTGTCATAGCACTAATGCAAACCATCATACAGGTTTTTCGCAATTTCCTCAAATTTGTCTATGGTGTACATGGTGGCTTTTGGAACTGGACGACTCATTTATTCTTCATTTTACTTATTTGTACAATCCAACGATTTGTGACATTTTGAATTACATTTCAGTTATTTTCTTCGGCATATGCACTTTCCCCCGGTACATTTCCTGCTACAGTTACACCGTACGAACCCTTGCCCTGCGAATTTAGATTGTTTGTTACTGGCAGTTCTCAACGTGCAACTTTCTTTTGGAACTTCCTCAATGGAGAGATGATTTGACTTGCATGCTGCAATTTGATTTCTGCTATATAACTGGGGTAAGGCTCCACTTCTTGTACCAATTTTGTAATAATTATCCGCAGTGACTTCTGCCAAATGTTGCTTCAAATGGTGTTTGTTTAATGCCAGAATGAAAACTATTATTTTTTTGAAATTGGCAAAACCGTAAACCTTCACTCCATTTTTTGCTCTTATTGTCTTCCATCCAAGCTACGATCATATATTCTACGTCACGATTAGCCCTCTCCACACTTCCTTGGCTTTGAGACTGCCTAGGTTTACTGTGTACCATTTTCAGCTCCGGCCACATACTTTTTAGTTCTTCTATAACGCTGTTGACTAATTCTCGCCCATTATCAGACTGTAGAACTGCGGGTGCACCGAAAATACAAAATATATACGTATCTACAAGATGATATGCTACTCAATTTGCTCAAATGGTCCTGATATCTATATAAATAAAAATCAATTGCCGCATGTATGTAAGATCATCACTTGAGAACGGGTCGACCGATTTGGCTGATTTCTTTTTTGTTGTGTTCGTAATTGTCAGGACAAGGTTTGTATGAAAGAAAATTTTGGAAAATCCACCGAGAAAGTCGAAAATTTGGATGGTATGTTTGTATGAAAATCTGTTTGACAAACAAAAATGTGACGTTCAATTTGACAGTTCTACAAATTGAATTGTCAGTGTGTTATCGGTGGTGATCATGTATTTGGTGTTTCTTTGGAAAAAATGCCACCAGTGAGGCGGCGAAATATCGGTCGGCGTACGCGCAATGCAAGCCAACTACATGATCGTCGAGTCAATGAGACTGAAGAAGAGCGTAGACAGCGTTTGGAGCCAAATCGAATAAGAATTTCTCAAGCCTCAAGCGCGATCCATTATGACTCCGGGACAACGGATACAGTCGAGTTCGACGCGCTCAGTTGGAGCTTACGCACAAAATAATTTGGAACGTCGACAAAACAGAGGCCGAACGTGGCATTAGGGAACGAAAAATTTGAAAAGTTGCCCGGAAAATTGGAAAATTTGGGAAAAACTGAAAGTGCTTTTTTCTATGGGATTTTTGTATGATATGGATATGCGTAAGTCGGAAAATTCGGACAAACTCTAAAAACCATAATTTTGGAAAATCCACCGGAAAATTTGAAAATTCGAGAAAAACTAAAAGTGCTTAACGGCTGGACCGATTTGGCTGATTTTTTTTGTTGTGATCGTAATTGTCAGGACAAGGTTTGTATGAAAGAAAATTTTTGGAGAATCCACCGGAAAATGTGAAAATTTGGGAAAAACTGAAAGTGCTTAACGGTTGGACCGATTTGGCTAATTCTTTTCAAAAATAAGGTTTTTAGGGAACGAAAAATTGGAAAAGTTGCCCGGAAAATTGGAAATTTCGGAAAAACTGGAAGTTCTTTTTTCTATTGGATTTTTGTATGATATGGATAGGCGTAGGTAAGTCGGGAAATTCGGACAAACTGTCAAAATCATAATTTTTTGTATGCACTCGCGATCATAACTGGACGATAGGAACGACATATTTGGTTGAACATAAACGTAATCAGAAAAATGTGTCACATTGAATAAACGATTTGGTTAATGAATCAAAAGTTCAATACGAAAAGTAATTTTAGGCAGGACAACGTCTGCCGGGCCCGCTAGTTTAATATAAACTTGTAGTCTCCATCACAACATGTCTGAAAATCTATTAAATCAACTTGTGCTCATATGTTGACTTCATTAAAAGCCATAGGTTTCACAACAACCCCCTTTTTAGGATGTACCCGCTTCTTTAAGAACATCGTATCGTTTAAGTCGCCTATAATCTATTGGAGTTTTAACTTGACGATTTTTAGCGTCTAACACTTCATTTATATTTTCTCTATAAAGTTCCTCTGTCTTAATAGAGAAACTGTTAACACTAAATAATTTAAAAGCATGAAGAATTAAAAATAAGAAGGTATCTCTAATATATTTTTTAAATAAAATTTTAAAATGCCTTATAAATTGGCAAACTCCGCTGAGGCACTGTTACAGGACCCTGTCTTACGTCAAAAAGAAAACTGACGTAGGTATTTGCAGAAGATTGCATATTTCCACATATTCTCCAGTATTTCCATTACGTACCTTCTTTTACTTCATGTAGGCATCGCATTTTATACCTAAATAAAAACATGTTTAAGTATGAAATATTTACATGTTAATTAATTATTTTTTCCTGTTAGCTACCTTTGTAGGTATGTTAGTTCATGAATTGTTTTGTACTTTGATATTATAATAATTAAGTAAAATTGCACTTTACATGTTATAAATTTAATTTGTAGAGATTTTATTGCTTTAAAGAACGAGCTTTTTTTGACAACCGGACGGTCATTTGAAGATCTAAAATTTTCCGCAATAATTTATGACTACATATAATTTCTCATATCACTCATGCTTACCTTTGACTACTCTACAACATGAAACGAACTGGAACTTCAATATGCAAAATGGATGTACCGAATACCCATAGGGGTGTATTGCAGGCAGCGATCTCCATCGATTCATCCCGAAGTCGTGCATATCCAACAAAATATCAAATATACTCACATTTGTATGAACATACGTCACAGCAGACAAAGATTGGTCACATACTGTCATTCTAGTAGGTTTTGCTTGCGCGAACTATGCGCTTTCATACAAATTTTTCTTCATGTGTGAACAATGCTTGTATGCCATACAGATTTCCGAAAGCAAATAATGTAATGAGCATGTCAGTAGGTGTATGTAGTATGTGTTTGCTAATAGTACTACATACTTGTATGCACATACAATTTCTACATACAAAACAGTAAGTGAGTAGGGCGGTTAAGGGTAATCGGTTATTCCTAATACATAGAAAGACATACTTTTAATAGTAAGTTATACTCGTATTATTTTCAACTGGTGAAGCACTTGTTAGAAATAAATCGGAGAACGAACACCTTCCTGGGGCCTCGAGATGTTATGGGTTAGAGGCACGTTCGCGATAAGAACCAGGCAACGGCACACGCGGCGGGAAGACGGGAAAGGACTTGCTTTTGAGATATCGAAGCAATGAGATGTAATATTTGCCACGGAGAATAAAGTTTATAATTTGTGTTTTGTACTTTTCGCGTAAAACTATAATAATTAACATCAGAAGTGGGATAAAGTACCCAGTATTAGTTCGTGGTGGTAGTGTTGCTCTTGGTTGTGAGTGAAAAAAAAACCTGTGAAAAAGGACCCCAGTGCGAAATGCCCAGGTCTAGTGATCGCAGGGGTGAGAGTCGACGATCTCATCGATCACAGGATGAGATGGTATGGGGGTACTGAGTGGTGTGCGTGGTAGAAGTAGAAAATCAGAGACTTCAGGGAGTAGTGGAAAAAAGCGGAGATCAGAGAAGGCAAGAGGAGAATGTCAGGCAAAAAGGGTTGTTCGACGTTCTGATCGCACTTCGGAACGAAGAGAGAGAAGCCGGAGTCGATGGTACTCCAGGTCCGGGTCGGAAAGGCGATAGCGGAGTCGGACTCGAGAGCGCTCCAGGTCTAAGAGAAGCGATCTCAGCGAAACAGTTATCTACCCATATCGGGGAGGCGATTGCTGAAAGTATGGGTAAGGTAGTGAAGGAACTTATGGTAAGGGAAGGTGACCATCAGGTAAGAGTTATTTCACTCACAAGTAATATTATCGCAGATCAGAGGTTGGGCGGTGTTTTAACTGTAAACAGACAGGGCATTACAAAAGAAATTGACCGGTAATGCGTCAACTCGCACTCCAATAAAATGTTAATTTAATTAGTAAGGGTAACGAAAAATGTTTCAAAACCATTATGTTCAATAATAAGAAAGTCGGATGTTATTTTGACCTTGGTAGTGAGTGTTCGCTTATTACTAAAATTGTTGCAGATAAATAAATATTCGGTGGAACTGAAACTACTTGAGTCACCAATAGTTTTGTCTACGGGCGAGCTTGTGTCGAAAATGTTTATACATGTAAAGAAATTACGGTAGATACTGTTGAAAGAGTAGTTAATTTTTATGTTATTGAATTAAGTATTATGGAAGGTGATCTATTTATAAATTGGTCAGAATTTTTCGGAATTACCTATACGATGTTCATTACAGCAAGGATGGAAATTATTTGAAATTTAGTAGTAATGTCGATTGTACAACTGTGAACATAAACAACTTAGAAAAGAGAAACATAAATATCGGCTCGAATGAACCGGATATTAACAAACTTTTAAGTGTGCTTAATAATAATTATGCAGACTGTGCAGCCCAAATCTTACAACAATAAACTTATGTTCAGATTTTCAGATTGCGAACGAGCACAAATAAGGGAAATTACTTAGAAAACGTAATTATACCCGAATCACAGTCAACCTATGTAAATCGTGTTTTACTTGTAGCTAAGAAAAATGAAAAAAAATTATGCGTAGACTATAAAGTCCTCAATAAAATTACTGATAACGGTTTGCGTTGGTTCGCACCGAAATTAGCACGATTCCAGGTTGTCCGTACGTGTCATGATGATGTGGGACACTTTGCCTTTTTAAAGACATACGAAATTTTGACAAGTAAATACTGGTTCAAACGAATGCGTCGTTTTGTTTCGAAATATGTAAAAAAATTGTTTTAACTGTATCTATTTTAAGTCCCCTGCCGGAAGGAAGCCCGAACCCTTCCATACAATTCACATTGATCATCTCGGTCCCTTTAATAAAACTCAACAGGGTAATACTCAAGTATTAGCTATAGTTGACGAGTTTACTAAATTTGTAGTTCTATACCCGGTGAAAGACACAAAGAGTAAACATGTTATTGATTACTTACTAAAAACTTTTGGTGTTCCTAATCGTATTATTTCTGATAAAGGTGGAGCATTTGATTCAAAGAAATTTAAGAATTTCTTGCGTGAGAAGGGCACGACTCATCATTTGAACGCCGTTGGCTTGCCCCAGGGAAATGGGCAGGTCGAGAGACACAATCGCACCATACTGAGTCCCTAGCAACCATGGGGGCTGATTTGGATGATGATCATGGATGAAAGCCTGGATATATTTTGTAAATGACGATTAGGCAGATAAAAAAAGCAGGAAATGCAGATAAAAAAAAGCAGGAAATGCAGATAAAAAAAAACAGGAAATGCAGATAAAAAAAGCAGGAAATGCAGATTAAAAAAACAGGAAATGCAGAGGAAAAAAAAAACAGGAAATGCAGAGAGAGAAAAAAAAACAGGAAATGCATATAAAAAAAAACAGGAAATGCAGAGAGAGAGAAAAAAACAGGAAATGCAGATAAAAAAACAGGAAATGCAGATAAAGAGAAAGCAGGAAATGCAGAGGAAAAAAAAACAGGAAATGCAGAGAGAGGAAAAAAAAAACAGGAAATGCAAATTTTAAAAAAAAAAAGCAGGAAATGCAGATAATAAAAAAAAAGCAGGAAATGCAGATACAAAAAAAGCATGAAACGCAGACTAAAAAAAAAACAGAGAGAAAGGTAAAAAAAAAAATTGGAATCTTGCCTGAATTGATCTCTCAGGCAGAGACATCCATAGTTCTAAGGGGTTTGACGAACTGATCATTCGGGCCCGAGGACACAATGAATCAGGGATCAGCTAACCCAGTATCTAAGCAGATCCGTGTGTTGATTCATTGGTCCATAGTTAAGTTAGCATAAGTTATACTATAGAATTTCAATCCATGAGTATGTCGGAAGTGCACTTCGCCGATATGTTCATAAAAACAACAACAATGTCGTAGTTTACTCATGTGACATGTTTGGTTTCCAGGGAGAATTTCCCCTAGTGGCAGTATTGGTCAAGCGCGGACGCTTGGAACGTCAGGAAAGGCCGTGTTAGAAATAAATCGGAGAACGAACACCTTCCTGGGGCCTCGAGATGTTATGGGTTAGAGGCACGTTCGCGATAAGAACCAGGCAACGGCACACGCGGCGGGAAGACGGGAAAGGACTTGCTTTTGAGATATCGAAGCAATGAGATGTAATATTTGCCACGGAAAATAAAGTTTATAATTTGTGTTTTGTACTTTTCGCGTAAAACTATAATAATTAACACACTTTAAAATCCTCTTTAGAATCTAGCGTGTTCATACAAACTGCGTAATGCACGATGACGAAAGAGGAAGCCAGGTGCCTTCCTAAATTTTAAATTCAAAAATTGCTCTAATCAGCTCACTCGTTCATGGCCAACCCATACAACTACAACAAAAGGAATTGCGAATCGTGAAGCCCGCATAGTCGACCGACCCAAGGCCAAGGTCAACACCGAAAAACAATCGTTGCAACTGACAGAATTAGGTTTGCGTTCTATTATAGTTTCTTCATAATATATAATTTGGGCCATTTTTTGCGGTGTCACAAAAACCTAATTCGGTCAAATTGTTTTCATAGGTAGGTAACAAAATGTTCCATAAGGCATTATGTAATATGGCTTTAAAAGCACTAAACAATATTTCGTGTAGATATTTATGTAAACTTTACCATTATCACATATTTCAAAATTAGTTTTTTTAATATACCTAATGCCTGTAATATAAGTGTTTCTTGAATTCTTTAATGATTGGTTTTACAATTAGATTACATAAATTGAGTCTGCATTTAAGCATTTTTTGAAGAGTTTGGCATACCTCAGTTGCAGCAATAAAAAGCGGAAAATATTGTACAGGGCATGAGCAATTACACGACCAAATTAGAGATTTTTAAAAATCCATAACTTAAATTACCTACTAAATAGGTAGATGGATATAATTTTTATGTCAGTGGTTTTCTATAAGATACCAAATGCCCATTTTGATTATAAATTTGCTTATCGTTAAAGCTGATAGTTAGCCAGTTGTCTTATAATTGCTTTTGCCATTTTTGTCATTGGCTTAGTCATGCTCAAAATAGTCAAATAGGTATTTTTGTTTTTGTACACTTTTATGCTCCCGTGTCTTGTTAGTGCTTACTGCAACCAGGCACGAAACCAACGGTAATCAAATGAAAAATGTCTATAAAACATAATCATGAAAAGTGAGCCAAAGGGGGACCGATAAGATAGGTTTCACGTAAGCGATGGAACTCAATATTTTGTGGTAAAAGATGCTTCTCCCGTAAGTAGCGTTACAATTGCAATAACATACCTATATTACTGTTAGCTTTGTATAATTTAATGGTCTATTACAATTAATTTAGCGATAGTTCATTGTCCTAGTAAACCAACTACGCAGCAATTTGGCGATGAGAGCTCAAGGACTGTTTATTTAAGCGGGTCGGGCCCGTACAGGATTTGACTAACCAAACTAGAACATAAAGGCTGCCGAGCTGGCTTTTAAGGCACAGGCGCTGCAGCACAAGCTACTGTAAACACGAATCATATTAATATTTACAGTAGCTATTAATCAAATTCGCCAGCGCAATCAAGAGATTCGGGGTGATTCATTTGCTTCTGGAATTGGCACTAATTTGAAAATAGACATGAGAGACTATAACTGAGTTTTTACATTTCTATGCCTTGTATTAATAGTATACAGGGTGGCCCATTAGTGCGGGGACCATTCAAGGCATCAGAATGAAATTTTGCAAGTGCTTAGGAAACCCCATGCCGCATCTTGTAAAATTACTTTGGTGTATACAGGGTCTTCACATTTTGCGTAACAAACCAAAGTTATATTTTTTTAAATGGGAATCCCCAATTTTGTTTCCATATTCACGTTCCCCACAAAATCTCATGGAAAACGCTATACCACATTATGGGGTTTCCAGCAGGGGATGTTAAGATATTGCCATTTTAGTGCCAACCTGGACCCATTTTTGTAGCACTACTGACTCCTACTTACCGAAGCTGTCTACGATTTCTTTATCGAACTAGATTCACAGACTATTCTATTTGCAAATTCTGTTAATACCTTTGCTACAATACTTTGTATTATACAGGGTGGTCAACATACGCGTAATTGAATTTTTCTCAAGAATTTCAAATGGAACACCCTGTATATTAATTGCACAGTTAATAGCCAGTTTACTAAGCTCTTAATTGATGCAGGCATTGTCAGGTCTGCGGCTGACAGTTTCTACGGAAATTAAAATTAAAACTTAAAAATTTTCAATTTCAGTTATTTTTTACAATTTTATTCGGATTTCCCCATTTAACTTAAATTCGGACCTGTCCCGTTTTAAGTCGATTTAGTTAGGTAACTTTGTTGCGTATTTTGAATTCCTTGTTTTGAAATTTCGAGTTACTTCAGGACAGATAAATGGTTAAAAGTAGATACAAATTATTAATAAGCTAAATATGATTTTGTAGAGGAAATGTAATTTAAACGAAAAGCTGGACGAAGAACAAATTTTTTATAATGTAAATAATGTTTATTAACAGTGCCATTTTTAGGAAAACTAATTCGAAAGCATTGCTTTCCCGAAATAACTGTTTTATTCTCACTTTTTGTAGAAGAATCATATTTTCTAGTCAAAATGCAAATCGCGTTGAAATCATGTTACCTGTGATAAACAAAACAGCTCCAACTCGCATCTGTCATAGTTTGAAGGATTTTCTGCATTTTCTTAATTTTTTTATTTAATTTTAATTTATTTATTTAATTTCAATAAACTTGTTCTCCCTGCAGTTTTTTGTTTAAATTACAACATTTTCCACTAATGATAAAAGCCAAATTTATCTCATTAATAATTTCTACTGGCTTTAAAATATTTATCTGTTCTGACTTCTGCAACAACTCCAAATTTGAGAAGAAGAAATTGAAAACACACAACAAAAGTACGTAACTAAATTGATTTAGAGAGTTAGTGGCTCAAATTTAAGTTTTCTTGGTTCTGGTAGACATTGCGAATTCGAGCTATTTTTATTATTTTTGCTATATTGGTTCACAATAATACTAATTCTAGGTAAGAATATCTTGAAAACTACCCGTTTTAGGCATGCGCGGGTAGACTTAATAAAAATTAAATCGATTTTACCTTCAAGAAGTAATTTTGCCATGGGACTTTTTGTGTCAGTGTTAATTCTATTGGCTTAGTTTTGCGCAGAAACCAAATTTAAACATTTTTGGGTGAAAAAATAAGTGAAATCGGAATAAAATTGTAAAAAAAAACAGTGAAATTGAAAATTTGTAAGTTTCAATCTTAATTTCTGTAGAAACTGTCAGTCGCAGACCTGGCAACGCCCGTATCAATCAGAAGCTTAGTAAACTGGCTATTAAATGTGCAATTAATATACAGAGTATTCCATTTGAAATTCTTGAGAAAAATTCAATTATGCGTATGTTTACCACCCTGTATAATGTGAAGCACTGTGAGAAAGGTATTATCAGAATTTTCAGATAAAATAGTCTGTGAATCTAGTTCGATAAAGAAATCATAGACAGCTTCGGTAAGTAGGCGTCAGTAGTGCCACTAATATGGATCCAGATCGACCCTAAAATGGCAATATCTTAATAAGGAGCAAAGGGTATTTATATAACTTCTAAATATTAATCTTATTAAAGCCTTGATATTTCACATTTTGATGTCAAAAACTGAAAAAAATAGCACATACCCTACTAAGAATTGTATGGTTAGCAAAGAACACGACTCCACTAAATTTAGCGCTTTCTAAGGGATGGACGCTAAAATAATAATTCGCCATTTACTTATACAAGAATTGTAGGAATCTTTCCCACAAAAATATAAATTATTATGAACATGGCGGATTTTAGCTGAAATTTCGGTTTATACATATTCGTGTTTATAAAGAATAGAAGGGAAGTGAATGTTAATGTTTTTGACGGAAAATTGTGGTAAATGGTGTACCGATCGGAATGAAGTAAAATTTATGTAGCTACTGCTGTTCTGCATCAGTATAAATAAAATACGAATGCAAAAGTATAAGGTACATTTTAATAATTTATTGTGGAGTTGTTAAACATTTCAGTAACTTGAAAATACTTCTTTACCATCTCTGATGTATGGTGGTTCCAAACCGAATTTGTATATGTCTCTAATATAAACCAGTTTTCCTTAAAACGTAGCGAAAGAACTCCATGTTCGACCTATTTTAAAGCAGGGGTTAAATCCAGACCTTCAACACTGCATGAAACCCGCAAACACATTGTTTCAAAATATTATCATGCGTACTAACTCTACTGCCCTCTACTGTAACACATGAAGAAAGTATGTTAGAAACAATTTTGTTTACGTTTATTGCATTTGCTAAATAAAAAAAATTTACAACCAGTATAAGGGAAAGGCTGGAAATTGAGAGTTGCGAAAAATATATACAGAGAGCGCAGTTGAGATGGTGAGGGCATCTGAATAGACTGAGCCAAGACAGACAAGTTAAGATGGTATGGGATGCGAAGAAAATAGGTAAAAGGCGAAGAGGGAGACCTAGGATGACCTGGGACAGTGATGTAGCTGAAATGTTGAAGGAGAGGGGTTTAACATGGAGAGAAGCGGAAACACTGGCGAAGGACAGGAATAAATGGAAGAAAATGGTAAATGGAACATGAAGAGAACACATCCTCTACACTTAACGGTAGAAGAGGAATAGATTATATACAGGGTGATTTTTTTTGACCGTCTATTAGAAGTATCTGGAGAACTAAAAGAGATATTGATTTGAAATTTTGGCTGTGGCCGAAACCGGGCCGGATCTATTTAATGAAAATACTTTCAAAATGGTGGCATTTCCGGGAATACCGGAAGTTGACACCAACTTTGTTATCTTAAATGGAATGCTACCATTTTCTATTTTTTTTTAGATTCCACGGAAAATTTTAATGTCAATTCAATAAAGGTTCGCTATGTCTAAAATTAATATTTTCGGAGATATAAATTTTTTTCTCAATATTTTGACAGTTGTGGTAGATTATGTAAAAATTAATATCTCGATAACGTCTAGCAGTAAGATGTTCGATTTTTTATGGTGGCAAGACGAGGTGTTGGAGTTACTAATCAGGCAAACAAATTTCCAAAATCTATTACATCAAATTTTCTAATCAACGACATATATTGATCGCACGAAAGTAGCAAAAAGTCATTTTTCTTAAATAGAATGATACCATTTTCAATTGTTTTTTAGATTCCACGGAAAATTTTAATGTTAATTCTATAAAGGTTCGCTATGTCTAAAATTAATATTTTCGGAGATATGAATTTTTTTCCAATACCTATTTTGAAAGTTGTGGTAGATTATGTAAAAATTAATATCTCGATAACGTCTAGCAGTAAGATGTTCCATTTTCGATGGTGGCAAGACGAGGTGTTGGAATTACTAATCAGGCAAACAAATTTTCAAAATCTATTACATAAAATTTTCTAATCAACGACATATGTTGATCACACAAAAGTAGCAAAAAGTCATTTTTCTTAAATAGAATGATACCTATTTAAAGAAACCAATTAGAAAGAGTGAAAAAATGCGCATTTAACAATGTATGGTGTTTCTCTACCTAAAATGCATAGTATTTTAGATATTTGCTGTTTTCTTATTTCATCGATCAAAATTGAAGAGCGCCGCCTTCTAGTAAGTAGACCTTGGCTTGTAGACAAAACAAAATATTCACAAATTTCACAAATAATGTCTAATAAAAGCAATTGGTATTTTTTAGTAATTTAGTATGGTTGGTGTTTAACGAATAGGATATGGCAAATGATAATTATTCTTACTCGGATATTATGCATTTATTCAACATTCATGGAAAATGCGATAAAATAATTAACAGGACATACAGAACATTTAATGGAACATATCCTGAATTACCACCACTGAACTTATTTTAACTAAATAAAAAATAAAGTAGGTACGTGATAGTAAAACAATGTTAAAGAAACTGTTTAAAATGTAGTCCATTAACTTCTACACATTTAATAATTCGCTTATTTACGGCGTGTGTAGTAGCGCTACGAGTTTCATGTGGATCTAAGCCTGCAAATGCTGTAGCAATTCTTTCCACCAATTCATCCCTGTTGTTGAGTGGATATTGATACACTTTATCCTTTATACGGCCCCAAAGATAAAAATCCAACGGTGTAATGTCTGGAGACCTGGCAGGCCAACTCCATGGACCCAAACGTCATATCCATCTATCTTCAAACATCCGGTATTCGTTAGTAACTGCTGCAGAACAATGACCTGGCGCCCCATCTAGTAGGTATCTAAAATACTATTCATTTTGGGTAGAGAAACATCATTCATTGTTAAACGCGTATTTTTTCACGTTTTTTAATTGGTTTCTTTAAATAGGTATCATTCAATTTAAGAAAAATGACTCTTTGCTACTTTTGTGTGATCAACATATGTCGTTGATTAGAAAATTTTATGTAATAGATTTTGAAAATTTGTTTGCTTGATTAGTAATTCCAACACCTCGTCTTGCCACCATAGGAAATCGAACATCTTACTACTAGTCGTTATCGAGATATTAATTTTTACATAATCTACCACAACTGTCAAAATAGGTATTGGAAAAAAAATCATATCTCCGAAAATATTAATTTTAGACATAGCGAACCTTTATTGAATTAACATTAAAATTTTCCGTGGAATCTAAAAAACAATTGAAAATGGTATCATTCTATTTAAGAAAAATGACTTTTTGCTACTTTTGTGCGATCAACATATGCCGTTGATTAGAAAATTTTATGTAATAGATTTTGAAAATTTGTTTGCCTGATTAGTAACTCCAACACCGTGTCTTGCCACCATAAAAAATCGAACATCTTACTGCTAGACGTTATCGAGATATTAATTTTTACATAATCTACCACAACTGTCAAAATATTGAGAAAAAAATTTATATCTCCGAAAATATTAATTTTAGGCATAGCGAACCTGTATTGAATTGACATTAAAATTTTCCGTGGAATCTAAAAAAAAATAGAAAATGGTAGCATTCCATTTAAGATAACAAAGTTGGTGTCAACTTCCGGTATTCCCGGAAATGCCACCATTTTGAAAATATTTTCATTAAATTGATCCGACCCGGTTTCGGTCACAGCCAAAATTTCAAATCAATATCTCTTTTAGTTCTCCATCATCCATCCATCATCCTGTATATATACAACCAGGGGTTTTTAGATGTTTTTCTTGTCACTTTGAACTTTTGGGTTTCTTTGTCAAAATGATTTCTGTTTTAATTTTGGCGTTTTTTTTTGGTTTTGTGTTCTTGGCAGTTAAAATCTTTTGCGGTAAAAAATTAAAAACATGCCTTTCGAATTTAAGGTATACATATAATTATTTATCTTTCTGAAATGCTTAAATTCTTATTGCGACGCTAACAACGCATTTATCTTATATGTACCTGTAGTAATACGATCATTGTTGTAAACTTCTGGAACAT
Source organism: Xestobium rufovillosum (assembly GCA_963966045.1). Lineage (NCBI taxonomy): Eukaryota > Metazoa > Arthropoda > Insecta > Coleoptera > Ptinidae > Xestobium > Xestobium rufovillosum. Next base: position 39,745,732 of record OZ014494.1, on the reverse strand, counting down.
ATTAAATGCAGCTTACAAGTAAATTTTTCGTGCGATTTATATTCATCAGAGCACACGGGTTTATAGAGGTAATATATTCAAGAGGCACTGTGAGCAAATTAAAAACTGCAATGCTTATATTTTAATTCTATGAGTCGTCAGTTGTACTATGCCAACATAAATACACACGTCCACAAGTGAGGGAGTATTTTAAAACTTTGCGATCATATAAATTTGAAACAGATTTTATGAATTTTGCCACTATGAAATTTTTAATTGAAAAACTACGGCCACTCTAAGGTACCTGAAGTAGGCTCCTTCTAAAATTTACTAAATTCCTGTAAAACTAACTTGACCTTCGAGAATAGGTTACAGATAAAATATTTGGACCAATCGGAAATTTGATGACAATTTCTTTCCTTACTAATTGTACCTATTATTTTTTTATTATATCGTGTCAGTCCAAATTATGTAGTAAGTTTCAATTTAATTGAGACATTGCAAATCACAACGTTGACCATTATTTCATACTAACCATTATATGGAATTACGCAATTAGAATCTACACTACAGATTTACTAATAACCCTATACCCTATAAGCGGGATCCTTCTATAGCATCTTTATTATACATTTTAAAGGAAAAATTCACAGCCTTCCCAAAGACGCAACCGGGGGAGACATTGAAAAATGACGAAGCAGACTGTAACCCTTGTGCATTTGAGATATTTCCGCATACGTTATAGCGTGTTAAATAACCTGCGCGGATTGCAATCTCTCACACTAGTGTATGCCCGTTGCTAGCCAGAGAAGAGAACAGAGAAGAATGAGCGTTGAGCGCTCCGCGGTCCGCGCTGCCAGCCGCTTGGCTTTGAACCGCTGCGCTTGCGCTCGGGGTCTCAACGCGTCACGTGGTGTGGGAAATGCAGCATTCACGCTTTTCATGTTTTTTATCCCTAAATTAGGATACTAATAACATTTTCAATGTTAATATTATAGGAGAGACTCATATCCATTATTGATTATCTCTTTTATAAAATTATTTTCACTTATACAAGCCGTTCTATTTCTTCTACACGGCACCCAACTTTGCATCTGATTACATTTTTGAATTCCTTGTTGAATTTAAGGGATACCTTCCTAACCGTCTCGTAGAACAAAAAATCTGGATTTAGTTGTATGATTCAATGTCTGGCGGGGTATTTGCCCGAGGAGTAGTTGTTCGAACGCTCCAGTACCACTGATTACATACATAGGGTTTAACTCCCATAATTTCTTTGTTATTTGACGTTAAATATATAGTCATTTTTCAAATGTTATCAATAACTTGGAAACTGTGCGAGATACTAAAGACGGCTTACATGTCTCTACCCTAGTTTTTAATTCTCTGTCCAACGGGGATGGAAAATACTGCTTCCCGATTGGTCATTTTTTTGATATTTTTTGACCAATTCCGAAGCAGTATTTTCTGGTACCGCCGAAACGGTGAGATTTAGACCAAATGTAGGGTTAACAAACTGGCCCTTATACGACAAGGAATTCCAAAATGCGATAATATGAGGGTGTTCCATTATTTGAAATAAGAAAGTTTGGTTGCGTCTATGCTGAACGAAACTCCCTGTGTACTTAATAATATTTTTACGCGCTAGACCGCTTAACTTCGAACAAATTTTGTCTAAAACACTCTCCTCCATCTCTAATAACTGAGCCACCATCCACCAAATACAGCGATGGTGCGGAATAGAATGATAATTTGTAACAGAAAACAACTGCAATGAAAAAATTTTGCAGTCCCTTTTAAAAAACTTGGGCTATGTGGTTTTGAATTTATTAATTTGGCCATGTAACTTCTCATACTCTGTATAATGTTTCCATTTCTTAATTATTATAGTGATTACTCCTAGATATTGTTTTCATCTTACCAACATATCGCTACTTAAACTATGCATCATTCGAGGTTATTTTCAAAATTCCTATATATGTATTTTTCAGGGAAATGTCGATTACATTATAAAACGCATTTTAGGAAAGAAATATCTTATACACCCAGGTAGTAAAATTAATTAAGGTACTCAAAATGGTCTACTTAAAAAGACAAAGTTAAGTGCTGAGTAGAACAAATGTGACTGCCTGAACAGATGAAAATAATTTTAAAACATATAAAACTAGAAATAAGGAGTCTCACATATTTCATTTTATTCTAAACTGCATAATAAAGGCACAAAACTCTGCTGCCGCGCTACTGGGACACCGTAAAATTGTTTTCGGAATTAGGCCATCTCCATTCCCTTCCATCAGGTATAATCTTTTTGTATCCCACTCTCACTGTTTTCCCTTTCTGTCCTTCCTCTTCCTCTCGTTGCTTTAGGTTCTTCTCTATTTCCAATTCCTCCTTTACCATTTCATTGTTTATATAAATCCTTTTTTGGAGCTGTCTTAACTTATTCTTGTTCTTCATTACCCTTTCTTGCTTATCATTCGCTTCTTCTTCTTCTCCCTCTTGTTCTTGTATATTTCATCTGTCCACAACTGGGTTTTCATCGTGCTGTTCCGTCTTATCATAGCTCTCCTCAGCTGCGTTCACTATATCGTTTTTGAGGTATTCAATACTTGCGACTTTTTCCTTGCCTCCTCTTAGTTCATTGTGTAGTATCTCTTGATATTTCTTTTGATACTTTTCCTCTCGTAATTTAAAACTTTATTTTTTCATTTACCTTTCTCCTTCTTGTATCCATTTTTCCTTCCTTCACTCTTTTCAACCTGATTAGTAACAAATAGTGGTCACTCCCAATCTCTGATTCTCTTTAGACTTTTACATTTTTCACTCTTTTCCACTTGTTTCTACTCAAAAGAAATTAGTTGAAAATTGATTTCTCGTTCCTATTCTTATTCTTCCTATTCTTGTATTTTTGTGTATGTTTCTATGTTTAAATTTTATGTTAGTTATAGTTAGGTTGTTCTCGATACATGCTTCTATTATTCTTTCCCGATTGCTGCTTAAAGTCTCTTCTCCTTCGTTACCCATACACTCTTCTAGTCCATTATTCCTCCTTAGAACTCGACCATTTGAATCTCCCATTATTATTATTATGTTCCCCTCTCCGTTATCTATCTGCATTCGTAATTCATAGAAGAATTTGCCTTTTTCTTCTTTTCTTGCGTTCTCATTTTTACCATATGCTGTTATTACTGTCCATATTTCTTCGTCCACTAAACATATTTTAATGGTCGATAGTCATTCGTCTACATATTCTTCTTGTATCACATCACTTAGTCCATTCGGTGCGCTTATTAGTCCCACTCCTTCCTTTGCCCTTTCTTTCTCATCTGCTCCCTACAAAAAAGGCCAGTGTCCTTTCTTAAGCTCCTTTCCTTTCTTAAGCCCCTTTCTTTTTCGTTTCTGTGCTCCCAAGGTCACAAGTATTTCTGTTTTGCTGTACCATCTCCTCTACTAGTTCTTCTTCTTTTCTCAAACTACTTCTTACGTTTCATACCCCTATTTTGATCTCATTTAGTTCTTTCCTTAATTCATAATTTCTTATTTCCTTCTTTCATTTCTCCATTTTCCCCTGTTCCCTTGTTTATTACCTTTCTCATGCCCTTTCTCTTAGCCTGGGTCGTCATTCCTTCATGTTCGTCTTCTCTTTTCATCAGTTTTCTGACGGTTCATATTATTGTTTTATTTTCCCTCAGCCCTTCCTGTTCCCTGTCCCATCTCCATTCCCTTCCATCAGTTATATTCTTTTGGTATCCCACTCTCACTGTTCTCCCTTTCTGCCCTTCCTCGTCCTCTCTTTGCTTTAACTTCTTCTGAATTTCCAATTCCTACTTTGCCATTTAATTGTTTATATAAATCATTTCTTGGAGCTGTGTTAACTTCTTCTTGTTCTTCATTACCCCTTCTTTGCCCAGCGAATTATCCAGTTTTAATTTTCACACTTTTATTCCCGTCTTTATGACATTTTTAATCTGTACCTTTGCGCCCATTCCTTTTTCAATAAAGTGTTCAAATTCACGTATAAATTCTGCTTTGTTGTCAGTCTATATTTCCAAGCCTGTCGCAACGATGTTACTTTTAGTTCTATCTTTTTCTAATCTTCCTACTCTATTTTCCACTGATTCCATCTTTTCTCTTATAATATTGTTTTCTTCTCCTGTTTTCATTCTCCTTTTTCAGTTCCCTCAGTTCCTGTTTGTATTATCCATAATTTTGTTTTATCTTTTATGTCCTTCATCAATTATTTCATCATGTTCGTGAGCACATCTATTATAATATCCTTTTTCTCTCCTTGTGGTTACCTGCTATCTTTTAACATCTTCTAAATAAGTCTTCTGGACCCGGTTCTATCTATCTTTTCGTTCCCTCTAATGTTTAGTCGGCGCTATCAATTTCTGATTTTACCTTGTATACTACCCAAACCACTTAAACGTTTATTTGCACCGCGATTTTTAAAAATCTTACTTGGTTTCTAAAAACAAATTCAAACTCATTTTTTTTATTTACATATTCGACCGTCCCGGTTTTTGTAATAAGCCTCAACTCTATCCAGCATTGTGCAATATTAGTGGCAAAGCCTCCTGATTGTGCTACAGAGAAAAGAGAGGCGGAAATTGTAACTCTGAATTTTTTTTATCAGGCTTACGTTCCGGTGTATGAGTGCAATTTGCGTCGCTAAAAGACAAACATCAGGGAAAAATTTGAGAGCGATGATGCGTTGTCGGCAGTGCAAGAATTCTTCTGTGAACAGGACGCCGAATTTTCAAGAATTCTTGGACGTGAATGGAATAAATATCTTCAAGGTCAAGTAGATTATGTTGAAACTTGAAAAATAATGTATTCTTTGTTATAGGAACAATAAATGACTGAAGACTGTGTAGCAAGTATGGAACATCCTGTAAATGAACCATCCCTTTTCCACGTTCCGTCACCATTTCAACGTACCCTGTGCGTACATAATGTACATATTATGTACATATTATGTACGTGCCTATAGATTATCACCTTTAGTTAGGAAACACAAATATTGCTAGTCAGCGCACACTTATTTAAAGAGTTGAGAAACGCTGGAGAAAAATAAAAATAATACGTACCCTAAAGCCTTCTTCTGTAAAAGCGAAGTAACAGTTCACTCAGTTTTACAATTTACCTAAAATGAATGTAGAAAATTTCAGCTTTCCTATTACCTCTCTCAAATCTGATAAATCATGCTTGGAAGGAGCAGTGTTTAAATTGATTTCCTGCAAGCGATATCTTCTGACAGCTACATATATTTACTTGTGAAATGACATGACATGAAAAAACTAAATTTTGATCACGCTTAGGAGTTACAAATTCTGCAAACAAATAAGACCAGTCTATAACGCAAAGCATTACTTACGATTAAATAAACAGCGTAGCTGTGGTAAAAAGTTGAGTGAATATTAAGTTTCTCATATAAATTGCTTAACTTTTAATGCTGTGTGTATTTCTTGTGCATAAACCACCTACTCATGTTATAAAAAGCGACACTAGAATAATACCTACTTGTAACAACACTAGACTGTTTCTCATTCCTCCAATTAAATAATAAATTGTTGCATATTAATAACTGTTCGCGCCGCATAAAAAAGTTTGCTATTTCGTGAAGGGCTCTGTATAAAGCCAAAATGTGAATTTGGTTTTCACCCGACTTGAAAGGGCCACTAATTCGCTACCATACTCCCAATCCTTGGAATTACATCCTTACCCACCTCTCCAACTTGAACAAAGAATTGCAATGCGCTATAAGAGAAACGCAACAGTGACTGGGTGGAACTAGAAAATCTGCATTTTGATAAACGCTTAGAATTACAGTTCATTTCGCAGAACCATCGTACTAGCAAAGTCAGGTGAGTTAATTCCCCAATTATGGTGGCCTTTCCCTCTAAAAAGCCTTATCATCACCATAAAGTTTTCAGTTCGGAGACCGGTTGGACGCTTACTTTCATCCTTTCCCACGTCTCCAACTTCTTACGAGCAAATTTCTTTGTCTCAATGAAAATTTTGTAATAATGAAAGGAGACATTTGGCTGTTACATACTTTTTGTGACAATTCCTTCAGGAAAACAAGCAATTTTGTGTGTGTGCCCATATTTTGCAGTTCAGAATAAATTTTCTATGATATTTTTAAATACCATAAGACGGCTTTCCATATAACCGGGAGAGTTTTTTCGGCTTGCATACTCTTATAAGATAGAATTTATTACCTAGACTAGGATTTCGAGAACTTTTTGCAAGATTTTTTTTAAACAAAAACTTAATGTTGCAAGTAATAAAAGAGATATTTGGATGATCTGTACCTTTTTGGGACACCCTGTATGCAATTAATATACATCTTTATACAGAGTGTAAAGTTTTATTGGCCCAATATAACTTCTATCTCAGTTGTTATAAAAGATATAGGAGCGCTTAAATTGAGAGAAAGTATGTCATGTGACTGTCAACACGATTTTATGAAATCTTGTCTGCTTCAAATAATTTCTGAAATATCCATTGAAAAACAAATCAATAACGATGTTCAGTGCTTAGAAACGTTTTTACTAAGCAATATTTTATTATTTATTCTAACAATGTGAGTATGTGTTTTTGAATACAAGACAAAAACTTGAAAGTTGAAAAATTAAATGTGGCACCAATAATAAATAAAAACTTAACTATACTTGGGCCGCCCAACAGACGGAGTGATCTCCCTACAAGAACGTGCTCTAGCGGGGCCAATATTAATTTATGACGACCGAATTGGAGTGATGCGACTTCGTTGGGTCTAAAGAAAGCGCATCACTGCGGTTCTGTCGTCCTAAATTGATAGTGGTCCCGTCTAGAGCTCATGCTTGCAGGGTGATCACTCCGTCTGTTCGGCGGCCCAAGTATATCATTAATCTCATGTTTTTCACCGCAGAGCACTCCATTGAATGGAAAATGTTCCTTTATTCATGAAAACAATTAAAAACAATATTTATAAAAGTACATACCTATTGAAAGAAAGGAAATAAGAAAAATTGTAAGAGTTTAAGAGGGAAATCATAACTATGGGGCAAAATGTTTATGCTAAAGAATGGAAACATTATGAAACCAAAATGGGCAATATCCACGGTTATAAAAATTAAAGGTAAAACTGTCTATTTAGTAAAGTCCATGCCGTGCTAAGCTGCCGACCGGAATCCGTCTCGCACTGCGCATGACGTCACATCGAGGCGAAAGATCCGGTTGGCGGATGTATTTTTGCTTTATCGGCGCGAACGTTAAGTGACAAGCGTCAAAATGTCAAATTGTGCGGTGACTTAAAAAGGGAACAAGTCTGACTTAATATAGAAATTGTCAGTGAAAAATGTTTGAGTCAAATAGGAAAATTACAGTATTTGACAAAAGTTTTTGTATGGAAATTAAGAAATGGTTTGTTGGAGATGAAGACGAGTAATTTTGGATGAGGGTGAGCTTATTCAAGAAAATGATTACCTAATTGAGAAGAGTTTGACAGCTACAATTTTTTGAAGTGTGAAGTAGCATTTACATTGCATTCAAAATTTCATTGCTTTTATACCTAATCATTTACATTCAAAATTCAACTTGAAATTTTCTCAATTTGACCTTAAAGTCGTGCAAGCGAAAGCTGCTGCTTGGAAAAGGCAAGCAAATACGCCAATTCGGTCTGAAATTGTCATGCGCAGTTGATATTTCATGCAATGCGCACAATCCAAATAAAAGGTTTTCAAAATTTTCTTGAATTCTTGGTAGTTGATGCAAGACTTGAGTGCATTTAAGTTTCCTTTCAATATATTTCAATTCTTTTTGTTAATACAAATTATTATCTTCCATGGAACATCTTGTAAAAAATACGAACATAACCTACAAATTTGACATAACCAACTGACAATGTAAATGCTTCTTCACTTCCATCACAAATTTAAGCCGATGTGAAATTGAAAGTAAATGAAGCTTGAAAACCATTGATTAAATGTGCTTCTACGCATCGTTGACCTCGTTCCTATTTTTATGCAATTTGCGCAGATAATCACAGATAATCATCCCTGATAAATATCCAAAAAGAAAAGTGTCGTATTATTGGATCACTTCATTGCAAATAAATTTTTCAGCCCCAATTGTAAGTAAAGTAACGGCGTGGTGTGTCTACCGCCAAGTACTTGCCGAGTACTTTTGGCTTTGGACAGTGCCTTAATTCTGTAGTATATTAAAATAAATAAAAAAACATTTTTTGGTTCCACGTTTAGTCTTGGTTTTATGTTGCAAGTGCAAGTGCAAGGTGTTTTCCCAGTTTTATCTTTATTATCTATACAGGATGGTCCTTAAGTATTCCAAAAGTTTTTAAGAGCTGGTTCTTTACATTATTTTGAGTCGAATATTTCACATGACCATATGTCTAAAACGGCTTAATTTCAAAGATGCAGGGTGCCAAAGTTGGGGGAAAGAAAAAGTTTTTTTGATAGAGCTTGAAAACCAATGGAGATATTTTACTGAAACTTCGTGCACAATATTACTACACAATTCAACAATTCCTTTTTTCAATTAAACAGGCGTGGGGTCAAGGGGTGACTATGGTATTCCTTTAGAGAATAATTCGTGCGCCACTGAGTTTTTAAAAATGTGAAATGGTTTTTTTTATAAATGGTATTAAATAGCACAAAAGACGTCTCTTTACTTTTTGAAAAAAAAAATTAGTTACCGAAATTTTAATTGGGAAGTACGAAAATTTACAACTTTCGATCTAAATGATGAAGAAAGTAAAGAGACCTTTTTTATGTTATTTAATACCATTTATAAAAGAACCATTTCACATTTTTAAAAATTCCGTGCTGCACGAATTTTTCTCTAAAAGGATACCATAATCACCCCTTGGGCCTGCCCCTGTTTAATTGAAAAAACGAATTGCGTAGTAATGGTGTGCACAAAATTTCACAAAAATATCCCATTGGTTTTAAAGTTCCAAAAGAAAAAAATCCTTCTCTCAAATTTGGCACCCTGCATCTACTTATGAAATTAAGCCGTTTTAGACATAGGGTCATATGAAATATTCGACTCAAAATAATGTAAAGAAACACATCTTAAAAACTTTTAGAATACTTAACTTTGTGACGTCACCCAAATGGCGAACGCCACAAAGGAGGATTCCGCCGCAGCTAAGCTCGAGCCGAAGATGGGGGTGGGCAAAACTGAAAAAGGGCGCCAAGGAGTTGTTGGCTGATCCTCCAATGAACACGCAAACACAGCGGTCACAGCTCCTAAAAACCGCTGGTACACAATAGGGCAAATGAATGAAAAAATAATAAAACAAATATAGTTCAATAATAAAGCCAGCATATAATAATGAAAAATAAATATAGCCCAGAATGAATATACAATAAAAAAAAATAGTGGTATAAATCAAAATAGCTATTAATATGAAAAAAAATAGTACAACAAAACTGCGGGAAACTTAGACGCCCGGTACTCACGTTGCGCCAAAAAAGAAAAACCAAAATAGGCGCCGATGACACGGTAAATACCCTACACGGTTGGAGCTCCGCACGCGCAGCGCACCGACGGGTCAATCGCACGCACTCTACCCAAACGCAAATAGACGCAAACGGCAGTATCGACCGTTTCTAAATCCCGTTACAAAAAAATATATCTAAGTATAAAATTGAATTGAAAATTGAATAAACGGCAAAAAAACTAATCAAAATTTATCAAAGCAAACAACTCTTATCTAACTTAACACTGGCAAAATGATTAAACTATGTATGAAAGAAAAAAAACTACCGGAATTATTTATACCAAAATGACAAATTAAATTTAACAAAATAACGTGACAAAATTATGTCAAAAAACAAACAGATGACCACAACAAGCCGTGGCCAGGCATCTACATTAAAACTAGCCGAACGGGACGATTCCTGAACGGACTAGCGGCGCGCAAACACGAAAAGTACAAATACAAAGTGGTCACAAAAAGCTGTGACGGGCGCTACACAAAACCAGCCGCTGGACGCGATGTTCCAGACAGACAGGCGACGAAATAATCAAAATTGATATCTGACCTTCCAGATGATAAAATGCAGGTCAGCTGCTACAGCAAATCACTTTCTTGTAGCTCAGCACCAGGTGATCGGCGCTTCTCTTAACGTGGGGAAAAGTGCAGCAAAATCGAAATTTGCACCCACGGAAAAATTGCTCCCAGAAAAAAACCCACGTGGGGTTTTTTCTCCAACAAAACCGACTGGACTCCAAATGCGAGTTAAAATCCCAAAAGGCATAGACGACGATCTCTAAACTTGCACAATACAACCAAATCGACGTCTTGAAACGGTCGGGACCCAAGAAAATCCCAGAAACTGGCAAGAAAATCTATTTCCCAAAACTTGGCGTCACCAACCACTCGCAAGAAGAATACAGCCGGAAGTGCCGTTTCAGAAAGCAAATCGGAATTTCCAAAAAAACCGCCGACTAAAATACAAGGTGGCCCCATCCGAAACTACAAATGTACCCAGAAGCACCCTAGATTTCCAAATCTTCCAGAGGCGTCACCGGTAATGAAATAGGTAACTAAAGGAAAGAAAGCTTAAAATGACTTGCAAACCCAAAGGAAAAGAAGATAGCAATAAGAAAAGTCATAAAGAGGTCTCAAGAGACAGAAGAATAGATAAGACAATGCATAAAGAACCGAAAGATGAGACAGGGAAAATGAAAATGAGAAGGCGCGCCACTGAGCATCTAAATGGGAAAATGTTCTGCACAAGTTGGCAGAACCGAAAGTAACCAAATTAACCTCAACAATCTGACAGCAGACTAACAACAAGTTGGAGGCTATTAAATGAATAATTATACGACCAAATCGTGAAAAGGGAACGACATTCCTCCCCAAGGTAGGCTCAGCAAATTATAAATACGAAAGTTGAACAATTCCAAGACTGAAAATGACAGAAACATGAACAGAAAGCTACAAAGTACAGAGGCAATAAAGGGACTCAAAAATAGCAGGTAAGTGAGACAAAACCCATAAGACTAGCGAACCTAACAAGAAATAATAATTTTAAGACAGTTCTACCCTCAAACAAATCGATAGAAACTCAACAAGACAAGGAACGGAGGCATGATCGGAGAACAGATGCAAGAACCGAGAACAGGGGCAATCAAAGCAATAATAGACTAAATATAAGTGAGAGACCTAAAATAGGAATACAAGTACGGTAATCAGAGCACGATGTAAGTACTAGTCTATAATAAAATGTTGAAAAAATACAATTGTTGTTTTAATACCAAATTAAAACGTAACAACTTATGTCATAATTGCAAAAAAATGCATTCCTTTTATTGTGCATTATTTATTTACCTACAGATTATGCACCACCTAGGAAACAAATAGACAGACATATTGTATAGATTAAATTAAGGGAAGTAGAATTTTGGGCCTAGGAAAAAAGAAAAATCCCAAATTTTGTTATAATTTAATTTTTAGAATATTTAAAAGAAATATTGCAATAATTTTAAGTCATTTACGTATTCAAAACACATCATTGAAATCTCGTTCTACGAAAGTAGGCACCTACCTATAGGAGTATTCTTAATAATATAATCAATTATGCAATCTACTCTTTAGAAAAGAAAATTATCAAACTTCATATACAAATGCAGCGTGAACATGAAAGCTGGTTTTATAAATAGAAAAAATAAAATTTGAAAACGATTACAAAAATGCTCTTTACTGTGAGTCATGCATGGATTTTTTTACTAAAAATATGGTATTAATTTCGTAAAGAATGGGTGATAGCAAAAGTACCTTCCTAAAACAACTTTGTAGAAGACTGCAATACTGATCCTCAACAAAATTTCTAAAAATTTTAGTGCATATTGTTATTATTCATAAAGTCAAATAATAAGAAGCAACAAATTAGAACCCTTATCATTCCAATAATATTATATCAGTCGTATTAAATAAAACGTTATTAACGTTATTTATCAAACAAAGAAATTATAAAATAGTTATTCCGCAAGATGTGCCACTATTAAATCAATTTTTGATACAGCTATCGGGAAGAAATTTGTGAATTTCTATATTTTAAGAATATGTACTTGAAAACAGAAATATTCAATTTTTGTGAAAATTAGCATGTACGCATAGGTAAACTGTAACACAAGTGAGGAAATGGCTTCATTACAAAAATAATGATATACCTAATAAAAAAAAACTTGTGTGTGTCAGCTCCGACGCACGACTGGAGTTTACTCCTTACGAACGATTATTTTAACTCAATCACTTGATAGTAGGGTACACGCGAATGTCAGTTTTATACCCAAATGTATATTTATCAGATGGTTTATGTTCGAAAATGTCCAGAGACATCAAAATATAAATTGTCTATAAATTCAGTAATTCAGTGACAATCTGCTAAACGTCGATCCCACTGGCAATGAAATAAATACGTTTCCTGGTGTTCGAATAGGCGTTGAACACATTTCGGCACTAAGCAATATTTGGAGTATTTAATATTAGATTTTTCCATATTAAATCAAAAGATTCAACAAATTTAGGAACGAACAAACACTGCAAATGCTGACTTTACAACGCCAACTGTCATATCTACTCTATGCCACTCTATTTAGAAAGGGATAAATCGCCACCCATGCGAAACGATAGTAATCTAATAGTAGCTCCCGGTTGCATACAATACGCATGACGTTTAAGTAATTCGTTATTGGAAAACATCACCAACGATCTCGGTGGGTGTTCGGATATCGTACAGAACTGCCGTGTTGTTCTCCTACGGCTGGACGAGTTCTGATCCCGTAGGGGTTTGATATATTTTGCTTGTTTTTACATCATCTTTTTTTCCAAAAAATGCGTGTGTCTGGTGCGAGAGGGCAAGTAAATGTTGTGTTTCAAAAATGCTTTCTCTCAGCTTTAATTTGTTGTGGCGATTTATCCCTTCCTCTCTATTTTCACTATTTCCATGCTCTATGCAGTCAGACATAAACGGCCGTATCCATAGACACATACATAATTTCGATGTACGTAACGCGTTAATTTTAGTTAACGCGAAATGTAACGCTTGATTTTACTACTAATAAAATTTCCGTACCCCGGGCTATAACTGAAAATCGATTCTTAAGGAGTAAACTCCAATAATTAATGATTTCAAATCTTAAGTATTTAAGTTGGACACAGCTTTTATATTTTAGATAACTTAATAAGTATAACTTTATCTACACATGTAATGAACATATAATTTGACAAAAGTAGATATATTAGATAAATATGTATTATTCACCACTTACTATTAGAATATCTACTGAAGCGTCATCGTCAGAACTCATTCTACTGATGTAAGTTTAGTTTGTTGCAAAACTATTATAGACCGGTGCTCATAATATCCCTTACAGACCCACGGCAACGGGCGATGGACTTGTAAACAAGTGGGACTTATATATCAACAGTAAAAGTGAAAATGTCCAGGCGTTGATGGTGATGACCTTTCTGGCCTTTTGGACCAGAGACCGATTTTTTGTTCATGAGAAAAAAGCTGAATCACTAGAACAAAACAAACCCACCGCAGCAAGACGCGCAAGACCCCCAGAGTCGCAATTTCGTTGCGGACGAATTTCCCAGTGAGGCACAATTGACACAAACGAGTTGCTATTTAAGCACTTACTTTTGTGCTGTAGGTCTGTAAGGAATGTTAATATGCGACCGGTGCATATTTAGTTGCATAACCATTTTGGTCAGCGGTCTTTTAATCGAATATAAGTATAGCCTAACAACTTACAACTCTCTGGTATATAACTAAATTGCCAGAGTATTTAGTTTTCTATTGAATCAGTAGACGTACAAGTGCGATTTCACATTAGACATCGTCGGATCGTCGCGTCGCGTCGCGTCGGGTCGTCGTGATTTACTGTCTGTACCCTATTGGAAAACATTCATACTACAAAATAAAAATTTGGATTGCTTATTTCAACAGCTGCTACCACTATTATAGTGGTACTGTAATAGTACCTACCGAGGTACCTGCATTAATTCTTAGAAATACCTGCCTGTGTCGAATTTAATATGTTGCCTAGTTTTATTTACCATATTCACATCTCGTTCAAGGTAAATCTGTTTTTTTGCCAAAAGATTTATGGAGGCGGCTTTTCTAGATCAAAGCAAATAATATGTGATACAGAAATTTAAGTTAATTTTCAGGACTGTGACCAACGCGGTTTTTAAATTTTAAAGAACAAATGCCAATTCTTTTGCCGAAGAATGCCTGAATTTATCGTTGTTTTCCTGTTTAGCTTTAAAGATGTGAAGATTACCTTGAAAAAATTGATTATCTAACGAGTTAATAAAATTTAAAATAACTGCATTATTTCTGATCTCACACGAACTAATGTACAAGATATTCGGATTCAATCGGCTTGGTACTGGTAAATCAAGAAGTGACAATTTCATGCACTGTAAATAATAATTTATTATAGGTTCGGTCAAATTAATTTTACGAATAGTTTAGAAAACACTTTCAGAAAATATTTTAAATGGCTTTCTGTCTCATTTATGAGTGTTTTGTGTTTAGAAAACTGAAAAGGATTTCAAGAAACTTTTTCTGTCATTAAATATTTTTTATGGGACGTATTTTTCGTTCTGGTGTCACATACAGGTGTACCAACAGTGTGGTGGGAGGGGGCTACGCCTTCATTATGTATTTAAGAGAAAACAGTTTATGACAGGCCCGTCTTTAATAAGAGTTCTCCATATTTAAAATTACACCTTTTCTTCTGCATGTCACCTGTCTTATTAATGTAGTTTTAATTTTATTATCAAGTGTAATTAGGCGAGACGTTTTTATATTTTTCAAAATAAATTTCTGTTTTGAACGAAATTTTGCTGCCTAACAATTTGACGAAAAACTGTCAGCCAACAAAAACGCGGCACCGCCAGATTGAGCGCTTTCGTAATGAAAGTTTTATAAGCCAAATTGCTGACCGGCAACAAAATTGAGTTTACAAAATAAAAATCGTGAATCTAATTCGGCAAGATAATTGAGTGACCTCTGCTTAAAAAGACCTTGCCTTATTATCCATTTGCTGCTCACTTTAAATTATTTCGAATATCTACAGGATGTCCAAAAAATAGCGGATAAACTCGTCAGTACGTTGTCAGGAATAGTCACCTCAGTAAGGGAAAAATGCTAAAAAAATCCAAGGGCCGTAGTTTTCAACAGAAAAAGGTCCAAAGTCTGCCTACTCAACTCCTGCTACAGCCATTATGTTAACTAACATCTGATCTGAAACTATTGTGACACATTGTTGTTATCATTTCAAAACACAAGGGAACAAGGGAACTTGAGTGTAACTGGAAAATTACAAAATACCAATTTTGCATTTTTTAGGCAGTGGAGAATTGCTGCAAAACATGACAACAATGCATCCATTAATGAATTATTGCTGCAGTAATAGTAGGTGGCCAAAACGAATTTGTCTTAATGTCAGAATTGAAAATAATAAGTGATTTAGACTGTCAGTTCAAAAGTGGCACATGTCAAATTGTACCTAATTTGGATACTTTGTAGTGTTTGGGACTTAAATATGTAAGACTAATAATTGCCTTGTTAATTAAATTCTTTGTTCTCTTAATGTGTTTAATTCTTTTACTTTCTCTGGCCTTCATTTGATGAAATAATTCGGAATTATGATGAAGTTACCTACATTCATGACAGATTTACGTGACAAGCAATCAATCTCCCATAGGTAACTAGGATGGTAACTAAGATTAAATAAATTTCAGGCACTGTGATACTTGATATTTTCTTTAAATCGTACATTGATATGTTGCAAGATTTCTTGCTTTTAAAATCGAAGTAAACGAGTCACGGAGGCACAGAGATTTTTTAAAATATTTTTTTTTGTCATCCAGAAGCATGAAACAAGTAGGAAAGTTAGAGAATTTGAAAATTGAGATGGATAGGTTAGCATTAGACGTAGTAGGTATTAGTGAAGTGCGATGGCCAGAAGCCGGAGACTTCTGGAGCGGAGATTTTAGAGTAATACACACAGGATCTGTAGGAGGAAATTCGGGAGTAGGAATTGTTATGCGGAAAAAAGTAGGGCAGAGTGTAGAAAATTTCTTACAGCAAAGTGACAGGGTAGTTATGGTTAGGTTAGATTCGAAACCTGTAAAAACGGTAATAATACAGGTATATATGCCCACTTCTAACTACAGTGATGAGGTCGTAGAGGCTGTTTATAGTGATATTGAACATGTGCTAAATTTTGTGAGAGGACACGAAAATTTAATAATTATAGGAGATTTCAATGCAGTCGTAGGCACAGGGCAAGAGGGCGGAATAGTTGGTCCCTTTGGATTAGGCAATAGGAACGATAGGGGAGTTAGACTGATAGAGTTCTGCGATAAACATAACTTAACGGTCGCGAACACTCTATTTCACCATCATGTTAGGAGACGCTACACGTGGAAGATGCCAGGAGACCTAGGGAGATATCAAATAGATTACATTCTTGTTAGGCAAAGATTTAGAAATCAAGTTAGGGATTGTAGAAGTTATCCAGGAGCAGATATAGATAGTGATCACAATATAGTCGTTATGAACGTCAATCTTAAATTTAAGATTTTGAAAAAACGAAGCGGAAGAAGGTATCTTGACCCAGAGAAACTAAAAGATGATGATACGCGCGATAAGTTTGAGAAAAAGACAAACGAAGTACTAAAGGGCGCGGGCGAAAATATTGTTAAGGACATAGAGGAAGAATGGAATTGCATTAAAAATAGTTTAGTTTCCTCAGCTAGGGATATTTTGGGTCATAAACAGAATGAAAGTAGGAAACCCTGGATAACAAAACATATTGTGAGTCTAATAGAGGAAAGGCGAAAATATAAAAATAGGTTAGATGAAATAGGGAAACAAAGATATAAGGCGATCAAGTGGGAAATTATTCGGAAATGTAGGAAAGCGAAAGAGCAATGGATCGATAATAAGTGCAAAGAAGTGGAAAATAAGTTCGAAGTAGGAAAGACTGATGAAGCATATAAAATAATTAGGAGAAATTTTAGAGAAATTGGATCTAGTACCAAAAGCATTAGGAATGAGGCAGGAGATATCCTAATCGAAAGCGGGGAGAAGGCAGATAGGTGGAAAGAATATTTAGGAAACTTATATGCGGGACAGGAAGTGCAAGATATATTAGAAAGCGAAAGCAGTGTAGAGGGGGATAACCTAGGGAATCCTATAATGAGAGAAGAGTTTGAGCTAGCACTAAAAAGTTTAAGGAATAATAAAGCGCCAGGTATAGATGGCTTGCAGGCAGAAATCTTAAAGTGCGCAGGTCAAGAGGTAATAGATCGTTTATTTAAATTAGTTAGTCGCATATACCTGACAGGCGAGATTCCAGAGGATTATAAACGGAACATCATGGTAGCTTTGCCAAAAAGGAAAGGCGCGGATAGGTGCGAAAATTTCAGAACCATCAGTTTAACTTCCCATGCGTTAAAAATTTTAATTAGAATTGTGCAAAGAAGGATGGAGAAAAAGGCGGAGGAAATATTAGGAGAAGATCAGTTCGGATTTAGACGAAATAGAGGAACGCGCGAGGCCATCCTAGCTTTACGAGTAATTATAGAAAAAACGATAGAAAAGAGAAAGAGCGTCTATATAGGATTTGTAGATTTAGAAAAGGCCTTCGACAACGTAAAATGGAGGAAGATGTTCGAAGTGCTGAGAAAGGTAGGGATGAAATATAGGGACAGAAGAATAATACATAATCTCTACGAAGAGCAAAAGGCAGTTATAGAATGTGAGCAGGAACGAAGGGAAGTAGATATCCGGAAGGGAGTGAGACAGGGATGTGCATTGTCACCTCTAGTTTTCAACTTATATATCGAAGATGCTATTAATATTGTTAAGGACAGAACAGCCTCAGGGATTAATGTACAGGGTCAAACTATTAACATGCTCAGATTTGCGGATGATATAGCAGTGTTAGCATCTAGCAAAGAAGAACTAGGAGCGGCTTTGAATGAAATGGAAGCAGTTTTGACACAGGGCTATGGCATGAAAGTCAATAAAAAGAAAACTAAAATTTTGGTATGTAGGGGATGTGAAAATAGAATTAAAGTTGACATACAAATAGGAAATGAGAAGATAGAGGAGGTCACGGATTTCTGCTATTTAGGAAGTAAAATAACTCAAGACGGTAGGAGCACTAAAGATATAAAACAAAGAGTAGCGCAGGGCCGAGTTGCGTTTAACAGAAAGAAACAACTGTTATGTTCGAGAACGGTTAATATTGAGACTAGGAAGAGACTCTTAAAGTCGTATGTATGGAGTACGGCATTATACGGGTGCGAAACTTGGACAATAGGGGAAGCGGATCGAAAAAGAGTAGAAGCGTTTGAAATGTGGTGCTACAGGCGCATGATGAAGATACCGTGGATAGATAAGGTTAGCAATAGGGAAGTATTAGAAAGAGTTGGGGAAAAGCGAAAGCTATGGAAGACAATAAAGAGCAGGAGAGATAGGATGGTAGGACACCTTCTAAGACACGAAGGAATAGTTCGCGACATACTAGAGTCAGAGATAGGAATGAAAAGAGGTAGGGGTAGGCCTAGATTAGACTACTGCTCTCAAATAGTTAGGGATGTAGGATGTTCTACTTTTAGGGAAATGCGCAGGTTAGCTCAGGATAGAAAAGAGTGGAGTTACGCATCCAACCAGTCTTCGGACTGAGAACCTTATGATGATGTCATCCAGATAAAAATTGTTTCAATGTACCGTTGAGTTTATCCGCTATTTTTTGGACACCCTTTATGTGTATTGTCTAATATCCTTATTTTTAAACTGAACAGAGTAGTAAAAAAATGTTTTTCTGCGAATATAATGAAAGTGGCACTTATGAATGTTTAATTGGTTAGTGAATTTAGTACATTGTATACGACTTTTTATTCCCCACTAGCTGCTACAGCAACTAGTGCACAATAGGCCCATTGAACACTTATTTAATAAATAATCGAAGTAGCTGTGAATCCGTCTCTATAGCAATGAGTCCAAGTACAAACAAATAATAACTGTTGCTAGGTATATCTCAAATAAACTACGGTTAGGGTCTTTTCATAAGAAACGCGTTTTGATAATTACTTAAAAAGTTGTAGAGAGTAGTAACGGAATTGAATTAGAATTAACACCCCCCAATATTGTGGAAGCTGCGAATATTACCTGCTCAAATTTAATACCCGACAGAGGAAAAATATACAAGTGCATACAATTTCTTCATGGATTGGCGTAAAGAGCAAAAACGGACTCCTACTCCGAAAATGTTCTTTTGACCTACTTTGGTGAGCTCTCAAATAAATTTAAACCTTCAGCTTTATCGGCACAATAAATTCAATGTTGAGAAGGACTCTCAACATTAATGACAATGTGGATGTGGCAAAACTAAGAGCCTTTTTAAAACGAAAATCAGATGGATATCGGCCAAAAAAATTTAAAATTTTCACCTCTGAAGAAATTAACAAATTTATTAAAAATCTTCAGACGCTGATTACCTTCTGGCAGAGGTATGTTATATACGTTATAAATAAAACAGAAATCAGACATAAATAAATAATTTTTGTAGATTGTGTTAATTACGGGAATTATGGGCGCTTGCCGCAGGGATGAGCTATATAAAACAAAAATAACTCATTTCAAAGATTTAGGTTCGGCAGTTTTAGTTGAAGTACCTAACACAAAAACAAAAGTTGCTAGAAAATTCACAATAACAGGACATTTTTATGGGATTTTTAAAAAATATGCAGATCTTCGCCCGCAAAATACTAATCAATCCTGTTTTATACAAGAAAGGAAAATGTACGTCTCAGCGAATTGGTATAAATAAATTCGGAAATTTGGGAAAACAGGTTGCTACATACTTAAAACTTCCAAATCCGGAATTGTATACTGGCCACTGTTTCCGCAGATCTTCTGCAACAATTCTTGTAGACAGTGGTGAAGACATAACATCCTTAAAGAGACATGGTGGGTGGAAATTTACAGCAGTCGCCGAAGGATACATCGGCGAGTCATTACAAAATAAATCCGACGTAGCCAATAAACTTGTAAGTTAAATTGAAAACTCGGAAGATATTCCGTCTACTTCTAGAATTGGACATTTAAATTTCGCACAGCAGTTAAAGTATAGTAATGACATAATGAATCCCTTACTGTCTTAATTTTTGAAGTGAAACTTCTTTTGACTCGGTAGAGTAAGTTCCTGTGTTGCGAGCGTCACGAAAAGTGAAACGAATGGAGGGGAGCAGGAGCAGTCTGAGAAGACGGGCAGAGGAGAAAGGGAATATCGAACGCCCCACTCTTTAGCCACGCGCTCTAACGCATGCTTCGTGCTCTTTCTCTCAGGCAAGCGTCAGTAAAGCGAGACCACAGCGTTTCATTTCTCGTGACGCCGCCCCACTCTTTGGCCTCGCTCTGTCTCATGCTTCGCGCTGTTTCTCTCAGATATTGTGATATTTAGATAGACTTCAATCTCGCAATTTGGTATCCTATTTTAGCTATCAAAGACCTATTATTTCAGTTTTAGATTTGAGTGAAAACTCAATCATCTGTTTACCCTACAAATTTTTCATTCCTCTAATAACGTTGAAGTTTCACCCAATTCTTTTTCAGTGACAGAGATTTTGTGTATCCCACAGTACTTCTTCAATAAATTAAAACGGTTTTTCCCTGAACCATTGCATTTTCTCGTGAACAATTGCGAGCTGAATAAATATAAGTAAATAAGACGACTATAGATCGCGGTGAACCTCGAATGCGAACATCCAAGAGTTCGCGAAGACGTTACTGGTTCACGTTCGGGTAGCAATCCACGTTTTTGCGAACATGATACGTGACGACGTTCTGTTACGATGTTCGGTTCATAATGTAAACGCGGCTTAAGATGGCGCTCAGTAAGCCGTCAAAGGTGCGCATACTACACGACACGAACCAGCCCTACTGCTGTACGACAATAATGCCACTTGCTTTATAAATCGTTACAGCACTTTTCGTACGCTGCAAAACGACATTTCTTTCATGTATTTTTCATAAACAGCAGATCGTACTACGAGTACTGATATAATCTTGATCTTTAAAACAACATCATTTGTGCTATCCATAAGTTTCGGAAATGGTATAAAAATGAGAAGTGGTTCGATTGCGCAAAAGGCATTATACCGGGTGTTCCTTTAAAGCTGGCGACAGACCATATCTCTGAAACTACTCGTCCTATAGCTTTCAGAAAAAAACTTTTGGTAAGAGTGACCAAGAAAATTATAGGACCAGAATTGTGGTTAATGAGTATCTCAGGGGGTATAAGAAAAGTAAAAAGAGCAGTTTGCCATGAAATTCATTTCATACCTCTCTAAGTTTTGGTTTTCTTTTGTGCTATACTTTGAAAATAAGTAAATAGATGTTATCCGGAGATATTATTAAAATTATTAAAATGAATTTTAATAAAGATGAACTTGTGAAAATTATTTTGATGCCTTTTATCCAGTAAAAATAATTATTATTATGCTATACGAAAAGAAGACATCCGGAAGAAAAACGCTTAAGAAAATTGCTTAATAGATTCGTTGAAACAGGAAGCGTGCAGAACAAAGAACAAAGAACAAAAAACAAAAGACAAAGAACAAAGAAAAAAGAACAAAGAACAAAGAACAAAGAACAAAGAACAAAGAACAAAGAACAAAGAACAAAGAACAAAGAACAAAGAACAAAGAACAAAGAACAAATAACAAAGAACAAAGAACAAGGAACAAGGAACAAGGGACAAGGGACAAGGAACAAGGAACAAGGAACAAGGAACAAAGAACAAAGAACAAGGAACAAAACCTATCACCAACGAGAAAAACTAATTTTTAGTACTATACTTGGGCCGCCGAACAGACGGAGTGATCAACCTGTAAGAACGTGCTCTAGGCGGGACCACTATCAATTTAGGACAACCGAACTGCAGTGATGTGCTTTCTTTAGACCCAACGAAGTCGCATCACTCCAATTCGGTCGTCATAAATTACTATTGGCCCCGCTAGAGCACGTTTCTGCAGGGTGATCACTCCGTCTGTTGGGCGGCCCAAGTATAATTAACGGTGACTGCGAACATCCACGCATGAGCCAAAATGAGTTCGGCGACGTACCCAGAATAAGTGAGAGATCTGTTAATACAACTCATTCACGTCTACCACATCCAGTTACATCAAGAGCTCAGCAATGGTGATTTTTAAATACGTGCTGTATTTTGCACATTGGCAATGTTTTTAACTCGGGTGTTATTTACAGATAAAGCGATCTTCCAAAAGAATGGATGTGTGAATAAGCATATTATTTCGTTATTATTCCGTCGAAGATGCTCTATTTATAGGACAAATATTGATCAACAGCATCGCTAGTCTTTGAACGTCTGGGGAGAAATTGTTGGGGATAATAATATGTTAGATCCACATTCTTTCAATCGTCATTTTAACTGGCCCATATATTTAGATTTTCTTCAAAATGCTTTGCCGGGGTTATTAGGAGATTTACCCTAACATGTACACTAGAAACAGGATGTAGTTGTAACATTTTTCGCGAGATTTATCTTGATTGTATCTTTCCAAGCAAATGCATTGGCAGAAACGCACCCACTAGGTGGCCCGACGGATCTTCATATCAGACAAAATTTGACCTTAATGTGGGAATAGGTACATGAAAGGAATTGTATATAAGGATCTACCTACAACTGCAATAAATATTCAGCAAAGGGTAAATTGATGCTTTTCCCAGTATTTCACCTGAGATGGTAACAAGAGTTCATTTGTGCCAATATTAAAATGGAAGACACTTTGAACATTTTGTGTAGTTTTTAATTTTTATAGTTTTTCAAATGGGTTTATTTTTATAATTTATGAATAAAAGCTATTTCCAAATTACCTGTTTTTTGTCAGGTCTGCTTTTTTCTTACAATATTTAGAGAATGGCTAGGAATAGCTATGGGGTCACTGATATAAAAAATAGCCATCTTTTAATTCTACGTTGTATTATCCATTTGAAAAAAGAATAACTGAAGTTCATAAGACTTTAAAATTAATTTTCGACACCCTGTATATTTTCACTAAATCTGACCTCTGAAATTATGGCAGCGAAAGTGATGAATGTTTTAGTTGTGAATAAAGCTAATTGCGTAGGCTCCAAATATGCAAAATATACACAACATCTCATTTGAAAAAAGTCACCTTAGGCGTGCCACTATTTTTGGGGCAACCTGTATATTTGAAAATAATTTCTATGAGTACACATTTACCCGTGGAAGTTGCTGGTCGAGCATTTTCTATACACTAATAATGTATTGTATCACAAAACACGAAGGTTTATTCAAATTACAATAGCAAAAACAAACTTATCAAAAGATTACAAAAATCTTTGGTGGCCCGTTTATTTTTCACCTGAGTGTAGATCTATATAATATTCAGTAGATTATTGTCTATTACGAATCACAATACATTTGCAGGCATTTTTTAAAAACGTAGTAATTGAGACGTCCCCCAACTTCAGATTGCTAACACAGAACTCACTTCTGCAATCACTCTCGTATATAATCGAACAGCATGCAGCATATTTGACAGCTGCTACGTTGTTGAATTTGTCAGTATATATAGAACGCACGGACCACCCCCGATATATGTCCATCCTACCCTCTCGCAGCAAGCACAGTTGAGGTTTGTTAACACCCCAATAGACAGATAATTTCCATTGTTATTGCAAATGCCCCAAAATATATTTTTAATATTTATTTTCAGCAGGCATAGATTGGAACCCTTGTGAAACCCTTTCAATCCAAAAAAAAATGTTACAGCGCTTTTCCAGAAACTTAGATATATATTACGTGGGACAAACTGGACGACCATTTGCAAAACGAATCACAGAGCACTTACAGAGTTCAAAAACAAGAAGACGGATTCCACATATGCAGCTCATTTAATTGCAGAAAATCATACTTTTAACGAAAATTACAAAATTTTACATTTAGAAAACAAAGGCACAAAATTAAACTTATTAGGAGCATTAGAAATTAATAAACTTAAAAAATCAAATACCATATTAAACGACCAATTAGATTTATATTTTTCACCATTATTAAACATGTTCCTAAAATAGCATACTGTAACGTATTTCGTTTTTACACAATTTATTTACAATGACTTATGAACAAATATTTACAGATAAAAGTGATTTGAGAACAAGCAATTTTAGAATAAACAATAACAGCGAAATATACAAGCAGTAAACAAACAACAAGCAAACCTATTGTTATAGACATAATGTGTGACAGTACCACCGTTCGAACAACTACTCCTCGGGTAAATACCCCGCCAGGCATTGAATTATAGAACTAAATCCAGATTTTGTGTACTATGAGATCTTATACGGGATCCCAAACATATCGTTGAGCTTGGAACATCCTTAGATCTCTACGTACTTTCCTGCTCTAACAAACATACTGTGTGTACATTATTACGCTCTAAATAATGTATTCGTGATTTACAGCATACAGGGTGTGCAGAAATTGGCAAATGAACTACACGTGACGATGTCACTCGAAAATCTTAATATCAAAATGTTGGACCGTGCTTCCTCCCTTTGCCGCTCAGAAACCATTTTAAAGAAACGTACATTTGATCAACTAAGGATGCCCTGTAATTATAATGTTGCAATTATCTACTAAATTGAGCGAACCTAAAGTTGGAAAGTCTACACTTCTACACAGAGTTAAATTTTATTTGGAAGGAAATGGAGCTCTCAGAAGCGGGTCATGAAAGAGACGAATGTAAAATTAACTAATAAGTGTAGGAATTATTTATTATTAAGCAACGACGATACAAAATTAGAAAAAGGACGTCAACTTGAAAATTTTGATACTTGTCAAACTTTGACGGTCTAAAGACGAGTAATTTGAGTCCCAGCAATCTAGAATAATTTATGATAACCTAATGAAGAAATGTTTAAAACACTCGTTTGAGGCTGAAAATCAACATTTACGGAAAAATTATCTTTACAATTCTTCTTTGTTCTAATTTGTAGCTATTTCTGTCAACATAATTAATAGTGAATCAAAACACTTATTAAAATATGTAGTTAATTTTCAAACTTTGGAGACTTCGTGCATAATTCAGGAAGCATGGTACAACATTTTGCTATTAAGATTTTTGACTCAGAATTTTATGACCAACATTGCCACGTGTAGTTCTTTCGCCAATTTATACACACCCTGTATTATTTTATGAGCGAATTATGATGGCTATTAGCACGGGGGATGAAACTATGACTTCTCTGTAAGTTAACTCCACGCGCCAAAAACAGTGACACGATAATTAAACTCGACACACGTTTCGCTGACAACGTCAGCATCCCAACTTATCAGTAATTCACAGTAAATTCACGTCAAAGTTCCAGATCCAACTACTGTGTGTAAGAAGGATGAAAGTTTAAAGCGCCAGTCATAATTAGAAATGATGCACTTTATCTGCAAAAACTCGCAGGAAGTTGCACTTTTACGGCTAGACCCTCCTTAGTCAAATAAGTATACTCATGATGCCCAGAAATCGCGAGCACGACGAACACAACTAAACTAGGTACATATTTATATTATGTTATAGTTACAATTTCCATTATTAGCATTTGAGTGACATCTCTAAGCAAATGTGGGCAGTTATGAACTGTCTGAAATAAACAAGAACTTTCGGTAGAAGAACTTTCGGTAGAACTTTCGGCAGTCTGTTATCTCCTTCTGCTGTTGCTTACAGTACAACAGTTTGTATCTGCAGAACGAACACAAAGCTGTTACTGATTTTGTCACTACGGAATTCGTTCGCGTCTCCAATTTCCGTAAAGTCCTGACATTTTGGTTATCATTCGTTTTTATGATGGTAAATAGTAAAACGCAAATAAAAATATATCCCGAAATTAATGTATTGTGCGTATTCTGGGGTATTAAGACCTAAGAAAAGAATCACGTCCGGACCTGGGTCATACTTCAAATTTATAGTTCTTAGGTCAGAAGAATCCGATCTAAATCAATAAATTTATCTTAGTACAAACTGCTTCCTTAAAAAGCTATAGGCCTTCAAAGAATTATTTCTTATTTCACTTTTTTCATTAATTCCTGCGCACCGTCTCGCATTTTTGTATTTTTGGTGCCTACCATGATTAATGTGATTAAATCGGAGGTCGGTATACCAAAGTATAGCATCAACTCTAAATGCATTTTTCTCTAAAACGGTACGTTTTAGCGATTCCCAATAAGTATACCTGTTTACAGTTAATAGAGTGCTCTTTCCATAAAACTAGTAATTGTTTTAAAATTTGTACCCACGAAAAAAAATCGACAAAAGCAAAAAAAATGCATAGGGTGAAAGTTGGTGTCTTCTATGTTTTACTCAAGAGTAGTTACATGTTATTGCTCAGCTTAGCTACCCAATAAACCTATACATATACAAAATTTCACTAAAATAACTTAAAAAGTGCGCGAGAAGTACCTACCTATGTAATGAAAAAATTAAATACCTAAAAATTTTATGTCAAAGGCCCATAACATAAGGAAACAGAATATTATACTAAGATAAATTGGATCAGGTCGGTTTTCTTTGACTCAAAGAAACTATAGATTTGTGGTTTGGCCCATTCTCTACTGGATACCCTGTGTACTGCTAATCTTGTCGTGTTACGTAATTTTCAAAATCGATTTTCAAACCGAATTTTAAAGTCGATTTTCATCGGCTATAAAAACTGATTCTAAAATCGCCTTTAAAAATCGATTCCAAAATCGACTTTAAAAATCGATTCCGAAATCGACTTTAAAAATAGATTCTGTAGTCGACTTTAAAATCTATTCTGAAATCGATTTTGAAAATCGATTCTAAAATCGACTTTCAAAATCGATTGTTCTCTTCGATTTTTCAAAATAGATTTTCTCAATAATCGATTTTACATTTATGTCGATTTTGCCAGCACTAGAAATTTTGAGTTGTGTCGAGTGAAATTTACATAAAGTATAATGAAATGGCAGAGTAGGAAAATCTCGCCTCGCGTGGTATTTGGACAGATTATTCAACTAAATAAACAATTTAAGGCGAAATAAACAATGTTTCGTAAATGGTAAAAATTGCTTCCCACTTGTTTGTTTTAAAATCAAACATTTTTAGCGATAAAACTGCAGCCTGGGGTATTATCAGATACAGTTTTCTGTAATTTTGTCCAATTTACGGAAATAGCTTCATTAGAACGGCGTTGAATAATCAAGTCTTACCACAAGAGGTGAGAATTTTTCGAGCGAGACTGCTTTAACGTTTTATTGGAAATTACGAATCAAATTTTCAAGAAACAAGAACGCAGTATTATAATGTTACGATATTACCGCTGGTCGTGGCATTATTCGTTTTTGTTGAGTGAAATTTGCATAATTTGGAATGAAATGGAAAAGTAATCTGAAGAAAAATGTCACGATTTTGAAGAAATTTATGTCCAGGAATTTCTGAAAATTATTATTCAAATATTCACCTCTCACAACAAAGAAATATAGAATAATAATAAATAGTTATCGCGAACCACCCAATCACTTTTGAACTAATTTAAAGTTCGTTTTTATTTTAATGACGCAGTTAATTATATTTCATTCATATAAATAACATAAATTATGACTAACTTGTTATTGTGGTCTTTTAATTATTTATAATACCGCCGGCACAATTTATGCCAAAACAGCTTCGCAAACTTCGAAATTGGCAGAATAACCTTGAAATTCTTGCATAATATGCCGTTTGAATAAAAATAATACAGTAATTTTGGGGTAACCAATCACAAAACACAATAATAATAGTAAAAAATGTCATACTCGATTGATGTACATTTGCATTATACAACCTGCCGAACTGGCCTGTTTTCAACAACGGGGGGCTTAAAAGTTAAGTACAGGTAAGTACTTAATAATTATCAACAAAAAGATAAAAAGATAAGTAGATATTTTTCGGTATTTATGGTTTGTTGGTTATTACATTTCTGTGCGTTGATAATTCTGATAACATGAACATATTTTTGTTATTGACAATTTATTACAAGGTACGAATGCTTGACTAAAATTGCACTTATGATATGCAGTAATTTTTAAGTATTTATGAGTGGATTTTAAAAACTCTTATATAACAACCAAATAACCCTTAAACTCAAAATCCGGCCTACTACGATGAAAGAAGTAGGTTAAAAATTGCAAAAAGTGTTTAATAAGCATAATTTTATCAAATGACTATCAGAATTCTTTATATCGAAAACTTGACACAAAGTAATATTATTTGAAAATCATGCTCAGTTAAATAAAGCATTGAATACCCAAGTTTTCACTAGAGTGCTATACTTGGGCCGCCCAACAGACGGAGTGATCACCCTGCAAAAACGTGTTCTAGCGGGGCCAATATTAATTTATGACGACCGAATTGGAGTGATGCGACTTCGTTGGGTCTAAAGAAAGCGCATCACTGCGGTTCTGTCGTCCTAAATTGATAGTGGTCCCGTGTAGAGCTCATGCTTGCAGGGCGATCACTCCGTCTGTTGGGCGGCCCAAGTATAGTCCTTAAATAGTTATTTGTGTATCAAGACTGCGTATATCGCCGAGGCCGTGGTATACACACATTATTTTTTGTGCAACCGTGAAAATTATGTAATTACAATTATTAATACACGCCTATTCTAAGAGCCAATGAGATTTCTTCAATTTCTCAAAATCGACCAATCAACTGTCATTTTAAACGATAAAAACCTATCTAGCTTTCCCAATAACTGATAAATATGCGCCTTGCTTTGAATCAACTATGCTGTGAATGGTAGTTTTGAAATTTCTACCGTGGCAACTGTCACTGTCATATTATTTTCGAGTTTTCTTGCAACGTCGCGTCGTTTTAAATTGTCCGTATAATGTAGTTGTGTATTAATCTCCCTAAAATACATTCAAGATCATTTTTTATGAGATAAATACATTTCAAATTGTATTCAAATTTTATTGCCATTCGGCAAAAAATCTCGAATCAAGGGAAGTAGAAAAAATCGCTCGAGCAAGCTCCCGCGATTTTTTCACTACCTTGATTCTCGATAATTTGCCATGACAATACAACTTTCATACAATTAAACATGTATTTATCGATAAAAAAATGATCTCTTATGTATTTACCACCGAAAAATGTTATTGCTTTGAAGCAAAATGACAGGTCCATTTAAATGGTAAAGTAGCCTGGTAGTCTTAATGCCACAGTGTTTCTTTGAAAATCAAATATTTTATTGTCCAACCGTACAGGGCGTTAGTATTTCGCGACCTCGAAAGTGTACCTACCATTTCGCGGCCTGCGAATTCGTACGCGAAATATTAACTTGTGAAACAGTTATCAAGTCATGACACTCTTCCTACAGAAAATCATAGTATTTAATGGAACTTTTCAAGATTTTCATTAGAAGACTGAATCCGCTTGTCTTCTGTCTCGGCTCCGTCGGTTGGCCGTTTTTGTTCTGAATAAAAGGAGTTCGGGGTTTCATAGGAGAAAATGAGATGGTTTTATTTGGTATTGGGTTTCTACCTGTTTTCGTGCCGATTCGAGCGTCAAGAATTTACTGGGTAATTAAATAGTGCCAGTTCGTGCGTTATAGGTACTTGTTGCAATAAAGGCATACAAAACGTACTGCTTTATTTTATAGTTGCCCGTCACTGAATACGGCCAAAAAAGTGGTTCCACGGCCCACTATTCCTGGTATGTGGGCAAGCTCGATCTGAGCGTTTAAGTCTCCCCCCGCCCCCCAAAAACAAAAACATTATTTGAAAACAATAGGAGCGAAATCAACATAAATTCCGCATTCAAGTCTAGTTATTAACATCATTGTTTTGTAAAGATAAACTGGAATTAGGGGTTTATTGCATTATCAGCAGGTCAACGCCCGAAACGGCACTCAAACCAGGTAGAGGTTTGGGACGACGCACGAAACTGCACAAATTTCCGACGCCCGAAACGGGAACGCACGAAATGGGACTAAACCGTTTTATTTAGTTCGGTAATATAAATCTTTTGTGAATTTGTGGGTATAGGATAGGTACATCCCTAAGGGCCGGTTGTTAGAACGTGGATCAAAATGTAACGCGAGGCCAACAGACGGAGATCACCCTGCAAGAACGTGCTCTAGGCGGGACCACTATCAGTTTAGGACAACCGAACCGCAGTGATGCGTTTTCTTTAGACCCAACGAAGTCCCATCACTCCAATTCGGTTGTCATAAATTACTATTGGCCGCGCTAGAGCATGTTCTTGCAGGGTGATCACTCAGTCTGTTCGGCGGCCCAAGCATACATTTAATTCGACTTTCGTTGCTAAGGTACTGACTTCGTGATTACACCCAACCAAAAAGTGACGTAAATACAATAAAAAAGTTTATTGTAACAATGAAAAAATTTATTAAAATTGGTCCGATGATGAAATACATTGTCGCAATGAATACCATTAATCGGTTAATAAACACATTCATTGGCCAATGTAAGGTTCATTGTATTTATGAATTTAATTAATTGGTTTTTGTTCTCATATTTTCGTTAAGACAATAACGTTATACATTGCAGTCTTGTAGATCATACATTGAGCTAACGTACTACTTTTATAGTATTAATGTCGCGTATACATTCTACCAATTAACTTTGTACATTCATTGTATGCGCAGTATACCTTGGTTGAATTAACTAATTCATTGGCCCAATGTAAGGCTTACATTAATTTCATAAATATCATTTATTGTCTCAACGAAATGATTTATTGTACCAATGAATTGGTACAGTGAATCAATGTCCAACTTACATTAATTTCATGAATTATCGGGTTTATACATGCTGTCCATTTAGTATGCAAAAGGAAGATATCTCTAGCTCTATAAGAAATAAAAAATATTTTGTTTATAAAATGTTCTAGAGATTTCAAGATAACACAACCTTATATTTTTAGGTTGTGTCAGCTTGAGATCTCTAGAACACTTATAGACAACATATTTTTTTATTTCTTTGAGAACTACACAGAGAGGGTACTTATCTTGTTATCTTCGTTTTGAGCAGTAAACGGAAAATATTTATTAACGACCAGTTTTTCCTCGTGTTGAAGGATTCTTAAGTAAATTCTGAGTTTAGAATTGACAACTCACTTTAGAAATATCAGTCTTGTACTTGTCTTCTATAGTTGGTTTTAAGTTGCTGTAATCTCTTGCAAGAAGAGTAGAAACTGCTGCTAAGGATTAAAGAGATACCTACATAGGGAAGATGAAGTAAGATACAAGGCAAAATAAGACAAAATCAATTTTAAACACTTTTTATTCTATGTTCGAGGTTACAGAAAAACTTAAAATAAAAACTTAATAATTAAAATACCATTTGAAGTTGAAATCTAGAGAACTGTTTGCTTTTTAATTTTTTTAATTATCTTGTTTCTATAGATATATCTGACTTACATATGTAACCAGCTACATTTTACAATAAAAGAGACGCCCAACGGCCAACTAACTAATATTATGTTTAGTACCTACGAACATAATTATTTTCGGACCTCTTCTAAACTAAAATAATATAATAAATATAAAGATGTCTTTGGATAAATACAACTAAATAAGAATTAACAAAAGTAAATTTTAGAAAACAACTATGAATACATACTAAATTATCGGTCGCAATCATTTAATAATTATTGAATAATCTTAGAGATGTTTAAGGTGATAGTGTACCCGTACATTTTCAGCGACTTAGTTCCGGTCTGGCAAAACATCAAATTTAAATAAGCTCGGATGTCAAGAAATTCTGCAAGCTACATATTACCTAAATTAATAGGAATAGGAGAGAGGGTGTAGTGGACTTACCGAATTTATTGAACACACACATCAAATTCACCCCCTTGAGATAGACTTTGAAATCAAAAATCACAGCGAACACGCCGAACACTAACGGAAACTGACGCTCTTTAAGCTGTCTTAACGGAAACGACGGAAACCAACGAAAACCAAACAGAAAACTTCGAAGAGAGCTAAGTTCTTATCGGAACACATCGGCATTGCTCGACTACCTGTTCGTTCATTGCGACAATGTATAACTGCATTGGCTCAAGGAACGGTCATATTAGCAAAATATTTGGGACATTGGGACAATGTGCCCGTTTATTGACCAATAAAAGTGTGCATTGAGACAATGTACCCGTTTGTTGACTAATAAACTTATACATCAATATTATGAAGTTGTGTTATTAATTCTATTCATTGATTTAATAAATAAACTTATTAATATAATGAATATGTACGTTGGACCAATTTAAAATTTCATTGTAACAATGATTTGCCACATCAACTTTTAATAAACGGAATTTATAATATCAATGATCACGGTTATCAACTTATCAAAAAGGGACAGAGCGATTTTCGTAATATTAATGAAAAATTAATTGAGCCAATGAACTTTGAGTTAATAAACGACGTTTATTAATATTATGAACGGAATTTTTTTCAGTGTAGTTGTATCATAGCAACGAAAGTCGAATTAAAAATGTAGCATCGCGTTACATTTTGATCCGCTTTCTAACAACCGGCCCTTAATGTTATAAACCGTATTCTATCTATCTAACAATTGGGAAAGTCAAGTTTGTTTACTTAGAAAAAGTTTAAATTTATTGGCACAAAAGACTAGTAGATAATACAAGTTCTTGTCGCAAAATGTGTTCGTTATTAAGTTCCACCATCTTACCCTAACTTGAATAACTACAATTACTACGCATCGTAATTTAATAAACAATCATGCGATTGCATTTATACAAACAGCCCTGTGTGTGTGAATTGAAATGTTTATGTAAACTATGCTTTTGTGTAATAGGGTATTTATTGGACGGGGTGCGGCAGTAATAGTCGTAAATAGAGACTAATGTATAGTGTATTCCGGAGCTTTTTGTTACCAGCAGAGATTGAGACGAGATGCCGCTACGCTATCTTGTAATTACTGAGCTTTGCCATGAATAACAGTCCAACCTCTTGCTGTGTAGTTTAACGGGGAATCTCTTTTAATAGATAACGAGACGTGTAAAGAGTTTGGAGATACTAGCAGTTGTGCAAATAAGATAAGTAAGATAAAGCAATTACACAAATATTATGAAGTGCCAAAATCTTTGTTTATACGTATTTCATGTCTTATCCATGGCTCATCGTGCGATGTTAAAAATTTCAAATCTAAGCGATACAACAATTTTAAACGGGTTGCAGTGGTTTAGAAATACAAAAAATAAAACGTAGGTTATCTGTATGGTCATAGACCGAACATAATTTCCTAGTTTTACGCTGATTTCTTATAGATTTGGAAATAATGTAGGTAATTCCTGATTCAACCCACAATTCCTTTTTACTACCTATTTGTCAAAATCTATTACAAGAAAATGCTAGAAACTTAAAAAGTGTCGGAACAATTTAGACAAATAATAATTATTATTCTAATACTAAGTATGTAATAGTTTAGGGAATTCAAAAGAACTGGAAGGGCCTATATAAATGAAAATAATTATACACTGTAGGTCATTAAAAAGGAATAAAACCTTTTGTACGAAGCCTGATACTGATGATATGAGGAAGAGGAAAGCTCTTCAAAGTGAACACACTGTATATTCGGCTTTAAATAGCTTATGACGCTCTCGCGAATGGCAATGTTTTTGAAACAGACTCTATTTTATAAACTATTATAGGAAGGAATTCTATAGATACTCCAGAATAACTTGTGTATTAATTTCATCCATTTCCTTTCAGGTCAGCTGTTTAATGTCAGAATCCAAGGAAATTTTCTCATATTTCATAATATGAAATCGGAGAATGAACTTCTTTTTAAAAAAATATCGATTGACAAAGTTTTTAGGTAGATTTTAAAATATTTGCTGTTACAGAAATGCTTTAGTTTAATGGCAAGTTGAAACATGTTTTAATCACCTACTTCCGTCGCTCGTTATCACGTTATCTATGTACGAAATAGATGTAATATTTCAATATTTGCTTTATGCGAATTCGGATGTATATCCGGCGATGATTCTTTCCACTGCAATTACCGATTTTTTGTTTTTCTGTCGAACAGGTTTACGGCTTGTTGAAAACAAAAAATCAATCAAATAATAGCTACTTCTTTTTTTTGTTACTTACCCAATAATTGTGTATGTACACAGTCATATACATATTTACGATTTTAATAATATGTATAGTGTATGAGCAAAATGGCAATGATAGTCCGTTGCAGTTTAATGCTTTTGTGTATTTGCGTACGATAAACTACAACAGAAAACGTTATTGTTGCATAACCTAGTACGAGACCTGGCCGTCAGATTCACATAATTTCCATCATATTTGCACATGCGATAACGACGCCGGCGACCGGTCAGGGCTGCCGAGAGTGAAACCGGCGCTTGCGTCGCTCGCAGAAACCGAAAGTGAAAAGCGAAATCTCCCCACTATCCCCCTACCTTTCGCTTTCGGCCCTCCCCTCTCGACAACTTTCCCCGGCAGTGCATGCACTGATGCAAGCTTGCAGTAGGCTGCCGTTAAAGCCAGTCGTGAGACGTATTCCAAAGACAGCATCGATAAAACTGCGTCTACGCACTGTTAAAACTCGTTCGCGCGAACTAATTTTCGTTGTGTTTGAAGGGACTCTTTCTGCGGAAAACTGTTACGCGGTTTAGCTATGGCCCCGCGCCGTCACCACGGCCAAGTTCAAGGCCTCCTGGGTATCGATCCCGATGAAGCCGGTGTGACACGCTGCTGTGTGCCCACCGGCGAATGCTTGAGGGTCCAGCAGCAGCTAAGCCCCAATAACAATGACCCCATGCTTATTTCTCTGGATGACCTCCGTGACACGGTGCGCGTCACCTGTAACAACGACGCTTGCACCCAGGGTCGGTACATGCACCGCGAATGTTTCGACCAGTGGGAGCAAACCGTCCTTGCTTATCTTAAGACATGCGGAAGAGCCCGCTCTTGGTCCGAACGCCAGCGTCATCAAAATCTTTGGACCAAAAAGGGGTACGATCTGGCCTTTAAAGCTTGTGGTTGCAAATGCGGCCGTGGGCATCTGAAAAAAGACCTAGATTGGATGCCGCCGCCACCGACGAGTAACATCTTTGGGCGCGTAGAGGAAGTAGATACCGGAAAAAAGAAAAAACGTCGCAATCGTAATCCTCGACCGTCCTTGGCCATTTCCGCACACCATAATGCACCAACTGAAACCAGGGGCAGAACGGGAAGTTTAAGTTCCAGCACCGGCTCTTCTTCGCCTCCGGCGACAGCCAGTGAACCCAGTGTTTCTCCGGTTCATGGTCATTCAAAGAAGAAATCCAAATTTGAGTTTGCAGAAAAAGTCCGGTAAGTGTTTTTTGAAGTTTTATCCAAATCGAATTGTTTATTTTCATGTAGGTATTTAAATAATTGAGTTAGTAGGCCCAAAAAATTTCAGTGCTTGATGCTGAATGGCTAGTGCTTAAAAACGGTAAAAATAAAAATTAGACTCTTGCCATAGTTAGGCAAGTAGTTGATAGAAATAAAAGTAGCCGTTGATTAAATTTTTTCGAAGTAAAAGTTGTCAAATGTGCATTAATTTATAGTGACCAGTAACTGAATACGAATTATAATCTTCAGTAAAACTACGTTTTGACTTCCGTGTCTCGTACTTTAGTTGATTTCTTTAGTAACGGGAAAATTTAAACTACTGGTATGTTACCAACGACAAGTAATTTATAGGGTGGGTACTAAGTTTTTTCTTTAGTAAAATTTTGAAAAACAAGGACGCCAGTAATTTACTCCATATGAAAAATAAATTTTGGATTAGGAAACGAAACTCGGTGCAATCCTAGGTCAAGGTGAAAAGCTGTGATAAAAGCGCAAATATCGATTTGTTGAGACGACTGCGGTGCTGGTAAAAGTGCGTAATACGAACTGTGTGCCTAACCCTCACTAACAAGTGTTGAGTTTGGTTCGGCCCGCCAAATCGTTTAATATCTTTCATCCTTTTCGTCCAGTGTGTGCGTAATTTTAGTAAAATGTTAGTTGATTAGTTAGTAAATCTCGTTGAAATTCGTTAGAGGCGAACAAAAAATCGCAAAAAACAATTAATCGAGGTATTAATAAAGTTAGTTAGAAAATTCCGAACCTATAGTCTAACCATGTGGTTCAACCTTTCTAGTACGCCGGATAGTGACATCAATTTTTAAATGATTTTAGCGTGTGGCAGAGGTTGTAAATTTGGTAGTTTGTGTGATGACAAACAGGAAAATTGACCTCTGCCTACTCCGCGTCGGACATTTTACAATTGACATGTCTTGAAAAATTTTAAAGAAAGAATAAGTTAACGTAAACCTTTTCAGCGCCTCTGCCTTATGATTCAACTTATTAATTAAATCATAAAAAACGAGAAAATACCCGAGGCAGAGGTTCTGAGCAGTCCCTGGGCAGAGGAAGAGGTTCTGAACGTGCTTGAAAAGTAGGCCTACTTAGATTCAAACGAGCTGAAATGACTAAGTAGAGCTACTTTTCTAAACCCATTTAAAACGTCTTCCTCTGATCTGATGCTGTTCAGGATCTCTGCCTCGGGTAATTTATTGTTCTTTATGATTTAATTATTAAATGTTATCAAAAGGCAGGGGGCACTGAAAAGATTTAGGTTAACTTTTTTCTTTGGCATTTTTGAAGACCTGCCAATTGTAAAATGTCCCACGCTGGGGTCTCGCACATGGATATTTCTGATTTCCAACAGACAACAATTTACAATTTTATATGAATACGAAGGGCGCTGAAATGAGTTATAAAAATTGTCGCTATCCGGCGTACTATTCGTTTAGATTGATTTATACAGAAGGCCTCTGAGATACCTATAGGTACTACGAGTATAAATAAATAAATACCTATAGGCTGTAAAATACCTACCTACAGAGCCAAAATGTATTGTTTCACAACAAAAGCAACTACCTATTACCTATGCCAATATTTTTTAAACTTTCTATTTTCATAATTTTGCAACTAAAAGATAATCTCAGGAATTTTATAAAAATAAATGTATGTACCTCTAGGTACTATATAAAACCACACAGTAGCTAACGCACAAAAAAATGTGCAGGCTATCTAATGTGAGACTCTGGTCTTCTTTTCTTTAGTCAATTTCTGGCAATGTGGTATAGGTAGGTACTTACCTACATAATTTGACAAACCCGGTTTCAGACAAAGAGAAAACTTTCCATGCTATACATTTCTTAGGGCAGGATATAAGGTACTATTCACAATTCACATGCATCCAGAAATTTTGATTATCGCTCCCAAAATTCGCTTTTTGGTCACAATTTTAAACGGGTTGCAGTGGTTTAGAAATACAAAAAATAAAACGTAGGTTATCTGTATGGTCATAGACCGAACATAATTTCCTAGTTTTACGCTGATTTCTTATAGATTTGGTAACCCAAGTAATCACTAATTTGTTTAATTTGCCGTACGATATCTACGAGCGACGAAAACTGGTTGAGTAAAAAACATTGGTCCAAGCTTCCTAAAATCTTTAACTCGAGCTTTAAATTCGCAATTAATTTTATCCAAATATGAAGCATATTCATCACAAGGTTTTTGATTCAATTTTTTGCTTTTGCAATTCTGTTAAATTAAGAAAACGCTTAAAATTAGAATTTTTCGATCGTGACTGACGATAAACGCGAGAGTGCGTCTGTCTACCCTACGCCAAATAGCACTACGACGGGGGTTGCAAACTTCATTGGGAATTATTTATTTTCTGTAGTAATTTATTGCCGCAAATATTTTAAATTTTATTTAATGTAAATTGGTATAGCATGTTTACACATTAAGGTGTCTATCGATGATAACCTCAAAGTTACTAGTAATTGCTTCTTTGCAGTCTTCCTGGTTTGCAAGTGTGCCTTGGTTTGTTTTTGAAGTTGTCTGGGTTCTGCTGGAATTATGTTATTTATTTTCTGTAGTAATACAATAAGTGGTCTGGAATTGTCGGAAATTTTACGAAAGTTGTTGCTCTGCTTGGTAACCAAGAGTGTAAATTTGACAGTTAAAAGATTGCGCTCGTGATCTTCTGTCAAATTTACACGAACACTAAAGACTTAACATAAAGTAAAAACCGAGGTAAAAACGTTTCCCAAATTTTCAATACTTCAAAAAATTTCGGATTGAATCAGTAACAAACTTATATTTTGCTAAACCTTGAAGTTTACCGTATACCTAGGTATACCAATTAAAAGTGTTTGAGTAACGTTGGGTAAAGAAATCGATAAACTTTATTGCGGAACACTATCTTCCATAATTAAAGAGTTGTTTTATTCCAACCGTTGTAATTCATTGTTAGAATATCTATACTGACGAAGAGCCGCGTGGGATCACGTTGTAGAGTAAATTTTTGCATCAAATTTTAGCCAGTCATCACGCATTAGTTTTTTTTTCGTTTCACTGGTTTCATTCAACATGCGGGAAATAATATATTTATGACATAATGGAGCTGTTTATTTTTTGTAACTCGTAATATAAGTGGGTTATTTAGATCCCGAGTAACCTTGAAATCAACCAGCGAAGGTATTTTTTATCTTCAAAGTTTTTTATTTACTTAGGTATCGTATAGTTACTCTGTGGAGAGATACCGCCGGGCCGGGGATTCTTGCCAAGTTAGTAAAATTTGTTTATTTTACGTATATCTCAAGGTAATTTGAGATGTCCTGTGGGTTGGATAATGTTAAGTAGGCGGAATAATTCTGTGTTTGACACTGTTCAGTTTTAATTTTAAGTTAACACTTGAGTTAGCATGTAGCGGGTAACGAAATGAATTTTGTGCTCTGCAACTTTTGATTCTGCTTAAATAATCACATTCCTACGAAAGCCGAACGTGTAGTTTAATTTAATTACTAATTACTCCTTGGTTGTATCTCTGAGGTCTCATTTGTTAGCGACTGGAAGTTAGTGATAATTATTGTGTCGTTACGGAGAGAATTTACAGACCTAATCAGCAGATTCGGTTTGTAGTTCATTAACAGTTGGCTGATGGGGATTTGCAGTTATTCTAACAGGTAAATAAAAACATTCCATAGTGAGAAGAAACAAGAAAGAAATCAGTCATGACTGACAAAAAGGTACCTGCAATCTCGACAAAACTTATATACTGAAATACTAATGAATAACATATAAACAGTTGCACAAAGTAGCAGAGGAATAAACAGAAGAAAGCCTTAATAATAACACTATTGCGAGCACTATTGTATTCTTGTGTCATAGAAAGAACCGTGCAACATTTATGTTGTTTGGAGATCGCCAGGAAAATCTGATAGGTACTTACATACGTATAGGTATTAGTTTTGAAATATATTTTTGCAAATTCATTTTCCTTTTAGTACCTAGGTATTTTCAGCCATTTCTCTTAGACAAACCAATTTATAATAAGGTTATAATTCAATTATTGTTTTTAGATTCGTTGTTTTTCTTATTTTTCAGAAATACCGTAGTAGGTAATTATAATTATTATTAAACAACAACATAATAGCTGCACGCCCACATTTGTTACAATAAAAACGACATCACTGTATCACATGACGGAAGTGAGGCACTGTGCCATATAATAAAAGACTCCGAAATATTTTTTCCCAGTTGTGAATTTACGAAAGTTGTTAATATTTTAATTACTCTAGAATTAGAACAAATACACCATACAAAATGATAGCGTAGGTCATGTTGTTTACGTTCAAATTAAATAATATATTACGCGATAATTTTAGACGATTTATCTATTTAGTTTGCCAGCACCGAGTCGACCTTGGCTGAAATCGCGTAAACAATTATTTATATCGCAATATACCTACTCGTACAAGTAGTGATCGAGCTGAACTGAACGAATTCAATCATTCGCTATCTCGTTCGCTATTAATGAATAATAATTCATATTTTTTTAAAAATTTATTTATACACTTAGGGGTGTTTCATTTCGACCTCCTATAGTGTCGTTATCAGATTTAGTAACGCTAATGCTTAAGACTTTAGACTCAAGTATCAATATTTTCAAGTTTCTCCAAAATATTTATAAGTAGGCAGGTACTCGTATTTTTCAAAGCAAAAATTTTTTATAAACTGTTTTTGAAAAATTAATTGTTGGGCAGCCATTTATTTTATGATTTAAATCGTACTTTATTCAGTTCTTTATAACTGTATCGACTGTAAAGTTGGTTGCACATTAGCGGGCTGATAGCGCGGGAGGAGAATACTCTGCCAGAAAATGGTGCTCTCATATTGAGCGGTTTATCTGCGAAAATAGCAAACAAAGACAGACTAGTTTTTAAATTTAAGTTGCTATACACTGTGTCCCACTTAACTTGTTTAGTATGGGGAACTTTTAAACCGCGGTAGTTACAAGGGTGCTCAAATGGGGAAAAATGTTTCTTATTATAATTGTAATTGAGCAGTACCAAGAGAACTTCGGAAACTATTTCTGTTTCTGATAACATCGGGAAAAAGTGAAAATGGCCGAAATATTGTTTTTGTTCTAGAGCCCTTATTTGTTGATATTTGGATACGAAATTTTAAAGCAAGTTATACTTGAAAATTCTCAATAGGCCGGTGGTATCAATTTTAATACAGGGTGTTTAATTTAGGCCTACCAGAGGCTAAGTTTGTTTTTTCTTATGGCCGCCATATTGGTATTAGTCATATTCGAGTAGACGGTTTCAAGAGCTTTTCAACCATGTATAATAATCCGCATAAAAACCTTTAGTTAACAATGAAAATCGAAAAATTTGCCTTTAAGATTAACAGTCCATTAAGAATGCCACATTTCTCTTCTCTAGCAAGCTATGGAAAACAAAGCATTATGTTTATTATGACAACAATTAAATAAGACAACTTAATTATCGCAGGTAAATGTAGTTTAGAACGTTTGGTTGCAGCAGAATGGTGCACCTTCTCACAATACACATAGGGTTCGTCAGTATCTAAACAATTTATTTGGTGAGAAATGGATAAGTATGTTTCACATTTTTATGATAGTAATAAGTTACACCCTACGTATTTTTAATGTACAGGGAATACAGGATCAATACACTGGCCAGCGCGCTTCCCGGACTTAACACCCCTAGATTCTTTCTTGTGGGTTTGCATAAAAATCACGTATACAGCCAAGAATATGAAAATCAGCATGCTCTTCGGGCATCTGTAGTGGCCGCTCTTAGAGAACTTCCTCGTCAATTCTTGATGAATGCGGTCAACTCGGTGAAAATTCGATGTAGAAACTGTTTAAAAGCTGACGGAGGACTTTTGGAACAATTATTGAACTAGATAAGAGAAACTGTGGCATTCTTAATGGACTGTTACATCTTAGGAACAAATTTTTCGATTTCCATTGTTAACTAAAGGTTTTTGTGCTGACTATTATACATGCTTGAAGAGCTCTTGAAACCGTCTACTCGAATATGACCAGTACCAATATGGCGGCCGTAAGAAAAAACAAACTTAACCTCTGGTACGCTTGAATTAAACACCCTGTATAAAAATTGATTCCACCGGCCTGTTGAGAATTTTCAACCATAACTTGCTTTAAAATTTCATATCAAAATATCAACAAATAAGGGCTCTAGAACAGAAACAATATTTCGGCCATTTTCACTTTTTCCCGATTTTCTCAGAAACAGAAATAGTTTCCGAAGTTCTCTTGGTACTGCTAAATTACAATTATAATAAGCAACATTTTTTCCCATTTGAGCACCCTTGTAACTACCGCGGTTGAAAAGTTCCCCATACTAAACAAGTTAAGTGGGACACTGTGTATAACTTAAATAAGTATGTATTTTTCAATGTAAGAAATTTTGTTTCTTTACGGGCGAACCGCTCAATGTGGGAATTTTCTGATTGGTATCTCAGCGCGACTCGACTCGACTCGACTAAATCCGACCCGCCGCGCCGCGCCGCTGACTTCGCTGTCTACCTGCTAATGTACGACCAGCCCAAAAGTAATGTCTGAATTGATAGCGAACAATATATGCGAGGATATATGTATCTATTATATCGTTATATATTAATAGACGGAACCAAAATGTCTGATAAAACATGAAATTCTTCCTGAAATTCTTGTTACTAATCATTAAATGAACATGGACGTTGCCTTCTTTTTACATATGTAAAAATTGGTTTCTGAAGAGATTTGAGAAACTATGGTGTTGGCTCATTTCAATCTTTTCGCGACTTTAATCTGAGCAAAGGCGACTAATTAATAAAATTAGAAAATGGCGGAGCAAAGTTGCCAGCAGCAACAGTAGGTTGTGCATTTAAATTCCAATATGTGCTGCAAATGTGCAGCTCAAAATATTGTAGGTATCACAAAATTTTATATCACAACTGAATTGACGAAATTATAAGATTATGGCAAAAGCCGAGATCATCTGTCGCTTCTATTGTCGATAGCTGAACCCGTTTCCCTTCATCTGTTCCAGTAGCCCAACACCAAGCACTGTTAAATCCGTCTTGCTTACTACCGCTCTGTTTCATCTGATAAAATTTGTACCAGGGTTAGCATGATTTACTTAATTCACGATTTGAATCAAATTATTTTTTACTTAAATGTAAATCATTGGCTTTATTTTTGTTAAAAAGGGACAGAGTAAATATTTGCAATGCTACTGCGTTCCCGCCGAGGTTCCCGCATTCTGCTAGCGGTATCTTCCCGTTTCGTGAGTTTTTGGGTTTCTACCTGTTTTCGTGCCGATTCGAGCGTCAAGAATTTACTGGGTAATTAAGTAGTGCTAGTTCGTGCGTTTCACAACCATATCCTTTACTTTGAACATGTTGTACCAGTTGCAATAAAGGCATACAAAACGTACTGCTTTGTTTTATAGTTGCCCGTCACTGAATACGGCCAAAAAAGTGGTGTTGCCCGTCACTGAATACGGCCAAAAAAGGGGTTCCACGGCCCACTATTTACGGTCTGTAAGCAAGCGGAGCGAGCGAAGCGAGCGGAGCGTTTAAGTCTCCCCCCCAAAACAAAAACATTAACATTTAAAAACAATAGGAGAGAAATCAACATACACTTCCACATTGAAGTCTAGTTATTAACAGCGTTGTGTTGTAAAGATAAACTCGAACTAGTGGCTTACTGCATTATCAGCAGGTCAGCGCACGAAACGGCACTCAAACCAGATTTGGGACGACGCACGAAACGGGAAAATTTTCATCGACGCACGAAACGGGAACGCACGAAATGGGACTAAACCCTGCTAGCAAGCCCCTGAATTTATTTTTTAGATTTCTTGCAGATTGCTTTGTACCCCGTTCTTCCTTGAAATTTATTCTTTCTGTGAAATATTTTCAAACGGGGTCCCTCTTTCTCCCAGACATTCTTAATTTTGTTTTTCAGTTATAGTAAAAAGACACAAAAAACTAGTGCAATGCTGACACAGTACTTTGTCACGTACAAGATACAACTGTTTAGGTTCTAATTAGGGTATTTTTGGGGCAATATTTCTTCGACGCCTATAAATGAGTGATATTGGATCGGTGGAACAACAACTATTCCTCGAGCAAATACACCGCTAGACATAGAATTAAAGAAAAAAATCCAGATTTTTGTACTACGAGATACCACAGAATGCTCTGCTCCTATAAATCACCTTTTTGAACTCGCCGCTCACAAAATGACATTTCGCGAACCCGACAGACAAACTCAAACATAGTGTTCGCGCACTAGTGCGCGAAATCTATCAAAAAGCACTGGCCCTTTCAGGCTTTAGAAATAATTTGACTTGATAGTAATAAAGTTTGGTTAACAAAACGCCATTTCTCCAATTTGGATGTTGAAAATAGTGAAAGAATAAAGATAAATCGCTATTAATTCGATTGACACGTTGACAACTCGATTCAATAAATTAAACCAAATGTCATTTTCTACAATTCATCATCATAAGGTTCTCAG
Organism: Xestobium rufovillosum; assembly: GCA_963966045.1. Classification (NCBI taxonomy): domain Eukaryota; kingdom Metazoa; phylum Arthropoda; class Insecta; order Coleoptera; family Ptinidae; genus Xestobium; species Xestobium rufovillosum. The sequence continues at coordinate 39,701,731 of OZ014494.1, read as the reverse complement.
TCCGAAGACTGGTTGGACGCGTACCTCCATTCTTTTCTATCCTGAGCTAACCTACGCATTTCCCTAAAAGTAGAACATCCTACATCCCTAACTATTTGAGAGCAGTAGTCTAATCTAGGCCTACCCCTACTTCTTTTTATTCCTATCTCTGACTCTAGTATGTCGCGAACTATTCCTTCGTGTCTTAGAAGGTGTCCTACCATCCTATCTCTCCTACTCTTTATTGTTTTCCATACCTTTCGCCTTTCCCCAACTCTTTCTAATACTTCCCTATTGCTAACCTTATCTATCCACGGTATCTTCATCATGCGTCTGTAACACCACAGTTCAAACGCTTCTACTCTTTTTCTATCCGCTTCTCCTATTGTCCAAGTTTCGCACCCGTATAATGCCGTACTCCATACATACGACTTTAAGAGTCTCTTCCTAGTCTCTATATTAACCGTTCTCGAACATAACAGTTGTTTCTTTTTGTTAAACGCAACTCGTCCCTGCGCCATTCTTTGTTTTATATCTTTAGTGCTCCTACCGTCTTGGGTTATTTTACTTCCTAAGTAGCAGAAATCCGCGACCTCCTCTATCTTCTCATTTCCTATTCGTATTTCAATTTTAGTTCTATTTTCACTCCATCTACATACCAAAATTTTAGTTTTCTTTTTATTGATTTTCATGCCGTAGCCCTGTGTCAAAACTGCTTCCATTTCATTCAAAGCCGCTCCTAATTCTTCTTTGCTAGATGCTAACACTGCTATATCATCCGCAAATCTGAGCATGTTAATAGTTTGGCCCTGTACATTGATCCCTGGAGGCTGTTCTTTCCTTAACAATATTAATCGCATCTTCGATATATAAGTTGAAAACTAGAGGTGACAATGCACATCCCTGTCTCACTCCCTTCCGGATATCTACTTCCCTTCGTTCCTGCTCACATTCTATAACTGCCTTTTGCTCTTTGTAGAGATTATGTATTATTCTTCTGTCCCTGTATTTCATCCCTACCTTTCTCAGCACTTCGAACATCTTCCCCCATTTTACGTTGTCGAAGGCTTTTTCTAAATCTACAAATCCTATATATACGCTCTTTCTCTTTTCTATCGTTTTTTCTATAATTACTCGTAAAGCTAGAATGGCCTCGCGCGTTCCTCTATTTCGTCTAAATCCGAACTGATCTTCTCCTAATATTTCTTCCGCCTTTTTCTCCATCCTTCTTTGCACAATTCTAGTTAAAATTTTTGACGCATGGGAAGTTAAACTGATAGTTCTAAAATTTTCGCATCTATCCGCGCCTTTCCTTTTTGGCAAAGCTACCATGATGTTCAGTTTGTAATCCTCTGGAATCTCGCCTGTCAGGTATATGCGACTAACCAATTTAAATAAACGATCTATTACCTCTTGACCTGCGCACTTTAAGATTTCTGCCTGCAAGCCATCTATACCTGGTGCTTTATTATTCCTTAAACTTTTTAGTGCTAGCTCAAACTCTTCTCTCATTATAGGACTCCCTAGGTTATCTCCTTCTACACTGCTTTCACTTTCTAATATATCTTGCACTTCCTGTCCCGCATATAAGTTTCCTAAATATTCTTTCTACCTATCTGCCTTCTCCCCGCTTTCGATTAGGATATCTCCTGCCTCATTCCTAATGCTTTTGGTACTAGATCCAATTTCTCTAAAATTTCTCCTAATTATTTTATATGCTTCATCAGTCTTTCCTATTTCGAACTTATTTTCCACTTCTTTGCACTTATCATCGATCCATTGCTCTTTCGCTTTCCTACATTTCCGAATAATTTCCCACTTGATCGCCTTATATCTTTGTTTCCCTATTTCATCTAACCTATTTTTATATTTGCGCCTTTCCTCTATTAGACTCACAATATGTTTTGTTATCCAGGGTTTCCTACTTTCATTCTGTTTATGACCCAAAATATCCCTAGCTGAGGAAACTAAACTATTTTTAATGCAATTCCATTCTTCCTCTATGTCCCTAACAATATTTTCGCCCGCGCCCTTTAGTACTTCGTTTGTCTTTTTCTCGAACTTATCGCGCGAATCATCATCTTTTAGTTTCTCTGGGTCTACAATTGTCAAATGGAAATATGTCAATGTAACTACTTGATTTTTTGGAATTTTAAATTGGAAACGTATTAGATAATAATTAAAAAATTATAATGTTCGCTTCAAAACGAGCTTCAAAATAGTATATTTTACAACAAGAGATGAAAATACTGTTTTCTTCGTGAGGTGAGAATTAGCCCACGAGCGAAGCGAGTGGGGCATCTCACGAACGAAAAAAACTTATTTCATCTCGAGTATGAAATGCTATTTTTTCTACACATAATTATTTGGGAGTCTGCTGGATTCACAGAATTCACTTTCCGAGTCGATTTAAAATGCTATTAAATTATAAGCGAACCCTCACAATGTAAATTATTAATTGATTATTTAGTCGTTGCTAGGTAACATAGATACGCAGACTACTAATGAGTGTTTCTTTTATCCATCATTAAAGCTATAAATTTGACATTTTCATTTTCACTTCTAGAAATGAAAATATTTTCATCTCTAGAGTAAAAAAATGTCACTTTCATACAGAGTAGACAGTTGAAAAATTGCTATTTTCAGATATACGTGTAGAAAAAATATTATACGAACCTCTATGCGCGAAGACGTCTTCGGCGCATTCGCGCAAATGAAGCACTCGCTCCTTCGTCGCTCGTGCTTCAGACATTGCGCTCATGCGCGAAAAATGTCTTCTCGCACTCGTTTCGTAAATAACTATTTCCCGGCAGAATAACTAGGTACTGAATTGCAGCATAGCACATCTTATAATATGTATGCAAACTACGAGGCAAACTAAATGGGTGTGAGCAACGCTGTACGAGCGCCTGGAATTCGATACCCACGGCGAAGGTCAGACGTTTCTGCGTTTATGCGAATTATTGTTTATGGTTATGGCACGTTCGGCGGAATCATCGGGGTCCAGTGGGTGAATTGGAACACATTCTTTAGACTACTGTCGTATAATCACGTTGTATTCAGTATCATATTAATATATACCCTGTTTTAAGTTTAAAGTATTTTTCATTGACTTTCTTTATATTTTTCCCTACATGGGTGTACATGTGGGTAGGTTCAGATCTCTGCATTGTAAAGTTTGAGTTTCTAATTTCGATAAAAGTTTATTAGTATCTTTCTCATTTGGGACCTCCCTCCAAGTAAATTCTAATTATAAAATTGGAAAGAATCAAAAATTTTTGTTTTTTATAAAATCCGAGATAAAATCACTGATTTTGATTTTTTTAATTATCATGGTTTTTGGCAACCCTGATTTGTACCTTTACAAACCGAATGACCTCTTAAGTTTAAGACTTTAATTTGGCTGAGGTATTTTTTCATACACGTATAATATTATATCTACTAATAAATGGATAAGTAATTACATATTATGTAGGCGCTAATACTGTTATGTCTGATCTTAATTGTAAATTGTTTGCCATAAGAATACTGTGAGTGAAGTAGGTGGGTTGCAGAAAATGCCTTCTAATTATACGTACTCTTAAAGCTTATTTTCACTTTGCGAATATATAACTTCGGGCAACTAATTTTGTAGATTTCGGTCGTGCTTGATTTTTGTGTATACCACGGTCACGTACCTACTGCAATAACTCATATTAAGAATTAAAAATCTGGCACAGCATTACCAGGCAACGTTTGAAGAAATATATACTCTCCGAAACTTAAACAATCGCTGCCAAGGAAAATATTTAAGAACGTAGGCGGCAGGTTCTTGCTCTTGGACAAAACAAACTAAAATGCTCAATTAGCATTCCCATAATTTTAATGTTAAACATAGGGTATACTTACAGAGTTGGATGCAATTAGATTAAGTATTACACCTTTGGTCGCCTTTGGTTTATTTTTGCGGAAACAGTTTTATTGACGTTTTTAATTTGACTTTACTGCCGAGTTGTTTACAGCAATAGTTGTTTACGACAATTGGTGTGAAAATTGAATATTCAAATAGTATGTTGTTTTCTATTGTACTCTATACTTACCTTAATTTACTTCGCAAAATATTTAATTCAGCAAAAGTTGGGAGCGAGGTTGGGAGCGTGAATGAAGAATGACTTCTTTTATCCAATTTTTTAAGCATCCGCAGTAGTTCTTTTTGTTTTTACAAATACGCACAATAGTAAGTACCTAAATCAAGGTTTTTTTTTTATTTAAAATAAAAGGTAATTCAAAGTGAGGAGCTTCATTTTGATAGTAGTTGATATTGCATTCATACCTGTAATATCAACCCAAAGCTGTTATATTATATTATAATGGTTTTGATATCGACCAGCAATTTAATTTGCATTTTTTAAATCAATTTGGCGAACGAAGGAAATGCCTTAATATTAGGTACAACGTTGCGTTTACCTACTTAAACATCTGTGAGTAGGTACGCAATCCATGACTTGGACTAAATATAAACAACCAAAATGATATTGTCAATATAAAGTTCTTATCAAAAGTCTCCCTCCCTATATAATCTTTTTTGGGAGGCGTGACATACAGCAACCAAATTCGGCGAACTTTCATGGCAGTTATGATAGATAATGTCCGCCACCCCCTATTTCCATTAAATTTTTAGCCCTATCCGTTCCTTAAAAAAGTAAATTCTTAACAGTAGGAGTCAAGTCAAGCTCTTCCTTCGTATATGAATAACAATAATACTCGCGAAGTATTGAATCCGCCGCCATTTTGAGGTTCCATTTGGGTTTCAGCAATTTCAAAACACCGAAACTAATTATCTTCATTGGTTTTTTAGTTTTTCTTTTGAGCAAAAAACAATTTTAAGTACGTACCTACATATTTTATGCACTTGTTAGATTTAGACATTTCCCCTCATAGAGTCGAATATTATATAGAGCAGCCATCTCAAAAAGCGCTTATTTAAAGAGTTAGTCCGAAGTCGAGGACACACTTGTTTTGAAGACCGTTTTCTATGTAAAATCACCCGCTGAATCCGAATCCGGAGGGCGCCCGTTCATTTGGGACGGCCTTGACCTTGAAAAATGCATTTTTAGGTAAAATTTCGAAAAATTGAAAACTCCGAACATTTCAGTTTACATCGTCATATCTTCGTTCTGGAGACAGCTATTAAGCTAAATTTTTTTTGAAATGTTCTCCAGGCATTTTTGATTGCAAACCTCTATACACAATTAATTTCCGAAAAATAACTACGTCAGAAATTTGTAATTTTGTACACCGCGTCATTTTTGTGCACCTTAATTTTCACCACGCGACAAATTTTTTTATTGTAAAAGATAGATGCCTATTCAATCGAAACAATATGTCGTGAAAAGTATGCAGAAGTTTTTAGTGAAAAAATCATCTCGATATCTGCAATACTGACCGAGTTACAGCAATTAACAAAATATTGCTTTCTCCGCTGCGGCATAGTGTTCTATCTCTACTCTACGCATCTACCTAATCCGTGCATCTGCGCCTGCGGGTAGCTAATCTCCGTCATAAATATGCGGGAAACTCGTGTAAATACCTATTACTTTTCTTTGACAAAGTGATAAAACAGTTTCCGATGTAATGAAGTTTATGTTTAATTGTTTACAAATAACAATAACTATGTACGAGTAGTATGTATATGTGGAATTGTTTTGGAATCACTGTTTGTGCAATTTTGATTGAAGTCTGAGGTTAAGTTATAAACATTACTATTAGTGAAAATGGAAATCAATTACAATTTGTGCATAATTTGTCAGATGAATGATTCAGCAGAAACAGTTCAAGCTGTAACTGAAAATGGATACAACGCATTGTTCAGGGCGGCAGGCAGGGCCGTTTCTGACCCCTTGGCTGCCTCAAAGACTAGAAGTCTGGGCTGCCTGCGTGTCAAATTACGTATTGCCGGATTACCGCCCTCAACCTAACCTAAGCTAACGAACGCTGTTTATGTACACCCCTATACCGTTCCTCATACGAAGAAAAAGATTCATTTTTTAAAAAGTTTTTATATTTGTTCTCAAAATAGGAATACATAAAAATTGGAACTCCATACATGGGCGTAACATAAATTAATTTGATATAAGATCTGCATCGAAATGCATAAAAACTACAATGTAAGTAAGAAGTAACTGCATAATATGAAGTTCTCCCTTCTCCGCACGTGCCGCCTTAAAGTGAATGCCACCTTTAACTTTTAAAGGAGGCATTCGGTAATCCGATTTCGTTTTTTCGGCGGGTGTATACTGTATACCGCCCGCCGCCTCAAAAATTGGCTGGTATGTCTGTCGCAGAATTTGAAAAATTAAGAACAGTTTTATAGTTATGACATGTTATTTGTAAACAATTAAACTTAAACATACACTTCATTACATCGGAAACTGTTTTATCACTTTGCTAAAGAAGAGTAATAGGTATTTGCACGAGTTTCCCGCATATGACGGAGATTAGCCGCCCGCAGGCGCAGATGCACGGAGTAGGTAGATGCGTAGAGTAGAGATAGAACACTATATGCCGCAGCGCAAAAAGCAATATTTTGTTAATCGCTGTAACTCGGTCAGTATTGCAGATATCGAGATGATTTTTTCACTAAAAACTTCTGCATACTTTTCACGACATATTATTTCCATTGAATAGGTATCTATCTTTTACAATAAAAATTTTTCTCGCGTGGTGAAAATTAAGGTGCACAAAAATGACGCGGTGTACAAAATTACAAATTTCTGACATAATTATTTTTCGGCAGTTAATTGTGTATAGAGGTTTGCAATCAAAAATGCCTGGAGAACATTTCAAAAAAAAATTTAGCTTCCTAGCTATCTCCAGAACGAAGATATGACGATGTAAACTGAAATGTTCGGAATTTTCAATTTTTCCAAATAATACTTAAAAATGCATTTTTCAAGGTCAAGGCCGTCCCAAATGAACGGGCGCCCTCCAGATTCGGATTCAGCGGGTGATTTTACATAGAAAACAGTCTTCAAAACAAGTGTGTCCTCGACTTCGGACGACCACTTTGAATTTAAGCAAGCTACACCCCGACTAGATGCCAAGATTGCGATAGAGCTAGCTGTTTATCTGGACAATTTTAACTTGAACACTGTAGATGTTCAAATTGCTGATGACACAACTAAAAATTTTAATTCAAGAAATTTGCTAGTAAATTTTCACATACTTCAGTGAAATGTGTAATTATGTATTTGATTCCGCTAGATGGACAAATATGTATGCCCCAAAAATTTGTTTGTATTTCAATTAGTTTTGCTCGAGGTTTTGCTACTGCAACAAAGTATGTTAATTTAAAACAGGTTAATGAACCATCGCGAATGGTATCGAGAAATAATTTGTTAGTTATGGGCACAGTGGTTTGGGCTCGGGTTTGGGGTAATGATAAGATCCGTAGGTACGTGAAAAAGATGTTGTTTCTTCAGGAAAATATAGAATACTTTTAAGGATTACCTACCAGTATAAATTGAAGTAGGTACCTGTTTTCTTTGCCCAACCTTTGTTTCCAACAAAAATTTTTAGTAGTAAATTGTTTCTAAAACTCCCTGCAGACGAATTTATCGAACCTAGACGGCCCGTTAAGTCGCCCCTTACAATTTATTAGAAAGCGGCATTTGATGACGTACCTACGCGGTGGCGCTTACTTGTAAAACGTCAAGAGAAAAGTTGGAATTCCGCAATGCAATTTTACAGATTTTATTAAAATATTGTGGTCTGCTACTGAAAGAAAGGTCTATTAACTACGAACATATCAGTTGTTTGGTGGCACCTTGTTTACAATAATTTTATATCAAAAGTCGAACATCCTACATCCCTGACTATTTGAGAGCAGTAGTCATAGTCTAATCTGGGCCTACCCCTACCTCAGACCCTAGCATGTCGCGAACTAAGCTTTCGTGCCTCAGAAGGTGTCCTACCATCCTATCTCTTCTATTACTTATATATAGTCTTCCATAAATTTCGCTTTTCTCAAACTCATTCTAATACTTCTCTGTTGCTAACCTCCGAGGGTATTAATTTTAGTTGGTATAAATTTGATTTACTTATCAATCCAAATATATTTTCTTTTCCTCAATATATCCGTTTTAACAATAAAGTTCTTGCTATTAATAGTAACTACATATTATGAAGTAAATAGTATTTACACCTAAAATGGAATTTGTTACACATTATTTCAGTTTGCTTGTTACTATAAAACAATTCATTCCAGCAAAGTCATAATATCGGTACCGTAAATAGCATTGGTTATAATTACGGTAACATTGTTAAAACCACGAATCAAAGAATTAGCGTATAACAACCCCTGCGTTTTGTTCCCTGCATTCTAGTCTACCATTTGTTTAATATAACCAAATTTTTGTTATAGTAACTAAAAATTTCTTTCAGTGTTATTTGAATTTTTGAACTTCCAAATTTCATTCGGCATCGAATTCGAAACATCGGTCTTCAATCTCAAAGAAAAATAAATTGAAGGTGATATAAAATTTTAATTAATTTTATGTTTATAACAGATTACTTAATTGCACTAAATGGGTTGGGTAGATTTAATGCAGTAAATATCATATATTTTTTTATTTTTTGATTTATGCGCGTTGTTCTCTTGTGTCCAAATTTATAATCGATCCAAGTTGGAAAAGTAAACAACACCAGATGAACAAGGTATCTGCATAAATTTTACTATGTAGATTCTAAAAATAGACAATTTTGCACACTCGATTACCTTGTAGTTGTTTTCGAGCATATATTTATTTGCGAAATACAAATAATTACCACTGTTCAACTTTCGTAACTATATACTTACAACAGTTTTTTCACTCTTCAGGAGAGGATAAAGTAAACTTGCGGGTAAATGAATGTTCCGTATTAATTTTTCTCTCGAAATTGTAAGAAATTGATAATGTCATAACAATTAAACATTTTCTTTCTTAACCTAGTATTTTTCAATTTTGAATCTACAGTCTTATAGTTTTATTTCCTGCCTTTGTAGGTATATGATGTTTATCACGACATAAGGTGAAGGTCGAACGTACACCTTCTGAAGAAATTGTTGTCATACTACTACGAGTCGAGCTAGAGACATAAACTGTAATCGTTACATGATTTTTATGACCTTTTCCGTAGCCTCTACCATAAAGATGTAAATAAACTTCAGCGACAAGAAAGAATGAGTTTCGAGATCCCGCAACCAATGTTGGCAAATTTCTTTCAGCCTGCTTTACTGAATGGCAAGGAAGATTTGTAGAAAAATAGTTTACCTTAAATTCTAACTATACTCGCCCTTGCGAGTAATTAATTGTAATTATTTAAGTATAGTTTGATGGATTTGCCTTCTGTATTTTATTCTAAGTCGGCACAGCATGCAAATAATCCACTTTGTCCTTGTTGGCGGGTTGGCGCAAAACAATAATCAATAGCGGTCGCATTAAAATTTTCACCCAAGATGTAGGTCATTTGCATCCCAGAATTGGTAAATCTTTATTTTATTTATTTATTTATTTATTTATTTATTTACTATGAAGGTAAATGTATTAAACGGCTTACTTTACAAACATGCAGAAGATAAAATTTGGTAGAAGATTGTTTTTGCATAACCCAAATTCTTTGATCAGATTCAGTCCGAAATTTCTGTTAATTAAAAGTTATTTCCGTCAAAAACTTGGAGAGCGGACTTAGCTATTTAAAATTTCGACTGAAGCATCCGGGAGATTCACAGTCTAAGCGCTTGTTTGTGGAAAAGGCAAAAGAATGCAGCCGATCAGTTGTGTAGTAAACAGGTACCGCTGCTGAAACGGAATATCGCGGAACATTTGTCTGGTCGGTTGTTTTGTTGGCTGTTATATTTGTGTTGTTTGTTTTTATGCTGGGTAGGACAAAAGCTGTGTTAATAGTTTTTTGGCATTATATCGAGCATTTTGTATTATACAAGAACGTGTAGATAAGTGTTTTAGTAAGCCTGTAGTAAGTTGTATTTGCGGTCGTCCAACATCTCGTTTCAATTGAGGTTAAGTCAGGGGGTTGACCCACTAAAATAAATTAAAATGAAAAAGCAGAACAATATTAGAAAATTGCGGCAACACGCACTTCGCGCAGCGGGAATACGGAGTTTGCGCAGTACAACGCTCCTTAGATTTAAAATAAGGCGGTATAATTTACGTCCAATACTACTTTGAGAAATTGCTTTTTTTATTTTTGATCGGTACATAGAGAATTGCATGAGTTTTTTTGCACAATTACAACGTTTAAACTGCAATTTTCAATATCTTTTGGACAAATACCAGAGAACGTAATTCATTTATGAATGTGTCATAACAAAAAAAGGAAACTGCTAGTTTGAACTATGTAGGTACACAAGCCTTTTCTCTCCATGATAAGATATTTGCTTCTGATTAAAAATAATAAATAATGAGTTACTGTAGTCTTCGTTGGATGAGTCGATATCTACAAACTTAGATTGAAACAAATAAAACACGTATTTTTGTCTGAAATACTGTATTCCTGGCATAACCATTATTTATACAAAACATCAGCACTAATAGTATATTATACACGAGTTTATAATGAATGCTATTATTACCGAGGATGAAGTTTACAACACGAGCGAGCGAAGCGAGCGAGTTTTGTAATCATCCGAGGTAATAATAGCATCATTATAACGAGTTGTATACTATACTTTGTCCACGACTATCAAAACAGATTCCCAGAAAGAATTTACCTTCATTTCCCTTCTCCAGTGTAAGAAAGATTCATACATATGCTCTCAGGTATAATTTTCTTGGTTTTTTGGGCAATGAATCTAATGAGGCAAGTTCTGCAGCTTCTTTTATTGCTGGTGCTGTTAAAGAAATCTCGTTTTCACTCTCACTTCTCATTATATCTTCTTTTTTAGAATATGCATTTCAAACTAAAAGCAAACCATGCTGATTTGACGTTTCAATTTGAACTGACATCGCGATCGCGGCCTACTAAAAAATAAATGTAAAAAAGGGTCAAAGCGATGTTGCTATTGGTTTAGTGAATAATATTCATTATTCACTGCAGTGATTAATGTATCTAATTATGATTGAAGAGCTGGAGGGCAAACATTTGTTTGTTTAAAGCTTAGAGGAGGGAAGAAGAGGAGGAATAACAAAGCAGATGTTTGTGTTAACCATTTGGCGCCAAAAAAGCGGTGTAACTTAAACTCCCTAGTCTCTTTACGCCGAGAATTGAACGAAAATTCTTGAGGGGTAAATATCCCAAAAAATTTGTGTACACTTATTTGGAATTCCAATGGAATTCCTTGGAAGTCCTTGGAATTCCTTGGAAGTCCTTGGAATTCCTTGGAATTCTCTGGGAATTCCCTGGAATTCCCCCAAACCGTTAATTTTGTATTTGGTCCTTATGAGGTAAAACAGTCAATTCCAAATGTTTCTAAGGCAACTTTGATTCGTTTTAATTATCGTTTTTTCCGGAAAAAAGAAGCACGAAGCAGTAGATTCCTAATGGTTTTTCAGCAAACAATGTTGAATAGCAAATTTTATGGAAGGACAATCTTTTCCAAGAACTTCGTCGTTAAATATTAATTTCTCCACACGTTCCTTAAGAATATTTGAAATACATTTTAATATTCTATTCATTATCTGTATGAAAATAAAATTTTAGTGGTGTCATGAGTAATAGGAGGGGTATCTGAGTTTCTGCAATCTGCAGGCATCCACTGCATTCGCATCCACCGGCTAATAATTTTCAATTTGAGGGTGGGGTGCTGTCACAATTCTGTATTAGTTTCAAAAGTTTAGTCTCTAATCTGTGAATTTAGTTGGGTAACTGTCCATTGTAGGTATTATTGGGTTCTAAATTATACATAGTACTTTTTTGATAATTTCGAGAATATTTGATTTACGAAATTGCGAAAGGGTTCCAAGACGCGGTGGCAATAATACTGATAATAATAAATTATTTTGTTTTCTTCTATTTTCTGTTCCAATTATTAAGGCATGGAGCTGTAGTAGTACTAGGGTGGGCGTCAAGGTACTTGCGTAGGTAACATTTGCGTATATAAGGAAAGATGTCCATCAGGAAAAGCGGGCAGCTCGAAACAAGTGTCATTTGCGTACAGCATAAAAATCTGCCAGGTTAAGGTCAAGCGGAGCGGAGCGAAGCGAGCGGGGCGTTGTAAGTCTCAGTCGTTAGCGTTTATAATATGATTCTCCTCAAAGATCATTCAACAAATATTTTACAAAAGAAATCACCGGGGGAATCAAGTTAACTTACCTCAATATTTAACATAGTAGGTGTTCGAAATAAATATTTAAATTAGGAATCCAAATTTTATGTTGCACGCAATTGCCACTAGATCAGAGTTGTTTAATTTACCTGCTGAGCCTTATTTTGCTTTATGGACGCTAATGTCATAAAATTTGCCTTGTATACATTCCAAGGGTGAACTCCGTACAGGCGTTGATTGAGAAGTCCTCAATCAACGGTACAGGGCAGGTCGGTTATATCTAACGTAATTTATTACATTTGCCATACTTGGTTGGTGATTTTATATATCGTCCGGTTAATTTAAAAAATCGAATATTTTAAAGGCTTTTATTACATTTACCATTAAGTTGTGGTATCAAATATAAAAACCAGCCAATTAAATTAATTTCGTACTGCAAATATTAAAGAATTTATTATATTCGCCAAACTTCATGGTGATTAAGTATGTATAATTGCCGATATTTATACAAAATAGCCGGATTAATCACAATTACCGTAACATTTATGTAAAGTTACCTATATTAGAGGTTATACGTTCTATGTTCCTTTTTAATGATATTCATTCGTTACACAATATATCTCACTTTTCATGACTTCCATTTTAATAACAGAGCAATAAGTCGTAAAAAGTGAGGCACACTGTATTAGTACCTATTTACGTTTATTTTCAATCTACCATTTTGTTATTTTTAGTTTAAAGAGCTGTCTTTTTATATACATACCTATATATTTTGCTTTCTTTAATAAAATAATATTTGTTTTAAATAATCAAAAATTAGTTTATTTTGTTTCTTTAAGCACTCTATTATGTAAGAAATTTAAGCATAAAAGTAAAAAGGTTTATGCCAGTATTGGGATAATTGGGAGGAGATTACCTTCCTCGAAGATGTTCGGCATTCCATAAAATTATTTTGGAAGGCCTCAGAATTCGTTGGAATTCCTTGGAAATCTTTGGAATTCCTAGGAAATCTTTGGAATTCCTTGAAGTTCTTTGGAATTCCCTGGAAATCTTTGGAATTCCTAGGAAATCTTTGGAATTCCTAGGAAATCTTTGGAATTCCTTGGAAGTCTTTGGAATTCCGAGTCCTGTGTACAAAAATTTTTCGGGATATTTACCCCTCAAAAATTCTTAAAATGATATGACTAGTTGCACTATTTCAAACGTTTCTTTCGTTATTTTGAGTTAAATTGCATGAACTCTAAACAATAACCTGGCTTCACCACATTGTTTGACACCAAATCTGTTCAAATTTTGGTAACACATGTGCATAGCAAAGATCGGGCGTTGTGTATCCATACTCTGCCCTCCAACAAAAAATGGCGGCATGTCAAAATCAGGCATTCTAAAATAGTCTATGTTAATGTGGCTACTACAAAACGTCACACAAAAATCAACTCCAAAAGCAACCAGGCGAACGTCAATCCAAATGCACACAACAATACATAATCCAAGAAACATAAGCAGGAACCGAGGCAGGAACTTATTGGGTCCAGAAACGAACAGCAACAAGAACAAAACCCCGAAAATAACAATGGTACCTATATATTTGTTTAGTTTTTTAGTTATAATTTTTGATGTTTCACTTTGACAGCTGAGTCCTTGAGACTTGAGTGGAATTTGTCTGTTTTGAACTCCCCTCTCTACCGTAAGTATGTTCTGCGCATGATTTCTAGTAACGCAGAGTTGAGATGGTCACTGGTCAGGGTACAGTTCGGCGTAAAAATATCTCTATTCTTCCATTTAATTTATTTCTGTGGTTTGACCACTTGCAGAAATTGTGTCCACCAATTTGACATTTGAAAGATTTACCGGACATATTTGCCAGAAATTTAACACATTTGCCGGACATTTTTTTGGAACATTTGACGGACAGTTGACATATTTGACACATTTGATGGACATTTGAAACATTTGACGGGCATTTGAAAGATTTGCCAGACATTTGACACATCTGTAAGACATTCGACGGTTTTTGTGCACCAAATTTGTCAAGTGGTCAACCCTCGGGAGTTAATAGAGTTCTCAATAGTTCTCAATTTGCATTATCAGATAACTGCATTAATTTTTGTATACTATTTCCATTATGTGCTCCCCAATTTGCATCAATGTGCAAATAATGGAAGTAGTATTTATAGTGGATGAATATTTTTTTCTGTAACTATAACTATTGTATAATTTGGATTTGGATTTACAAGTATACAGTGTTGTAACTCTGTATTTTAAAAACCAAGCCGTTGTGAACTTCTTGTCGTTTGATAATCACAGGAAAGTGTCTACTAATTTTTTACCGTGCTATAGGAGGGCCACCTTGCGTTATGAGGAGGGAAAGTAGCGCTTTGTGATCCAAGACTCACGAGCCGTCACTTGTAGACACGAGTTGATTTCTTCCATTTTCATTGTTTCGTGCATAATGAATTAAGTAAATGTGAATCATGTGCCTTGCAATGAGGCACCACCCTAAAAAAATGTATCCTTGAAAGATTGCAATCATTGGTTCGATAAATATTTGTACAAGTGTTTATTTCCCCTTATCTAAAAACAGACACATACCAGCGGATACCAAACAATTGCACCTGGATTGTACCTAAATATAGGGTACTTTTGTTATGTTGTAATCCATTAGATAAACCAATTACATATAGATATACGTATAATATTTGCGCAAACATAGTAGGGATTTAAAAAACAGTATTTCGATATGAAAGCTTACGTGTTAAGGAACCGTGTCAGTGATTTTGTACTGAACTTGCGCCAAAGGAGTCCACAAATATTCCTAAAACATATTTTAGTATTTTTAAGTTCATTGAGATTTTTGTACTAGCTTTCTGGTAATCTTTTTTTACTGCCTACCGTTCTGTAATGAACCACCTCACCTACACAATTATTTGGCAATTTAATCGATCTATTTTCGCTACCGATTAATACGGCAAATAAACTGTTATCTTGTAAAACATTTTTGTTGTAAACAACGGTTGTATGTTCCAAACAACCAAAATAGCTCTCTCAAAATAAAAATGCTTGAGGTTGGATTATTTTTTATGATGTATTGTAGAAGTAAACATAGTACCTAAGTACGTATTATTGGTATACAACGTAACAAATATTTAAATCCTTATCCCTCCGTACTGATAAAGTATTTACTTCCCGACTTACTCTTATTTCCCGGATTAAAAAGCCGGCGTAAGGTGTTCGTTCCTAATGGTTAGATTCTGAATTGTCTCCAAAAAGCTAAGTGTCTGTATGAAACGAGGTATGAACACAGTAGGTAAATTTCATTTTCCGATTTGCGTAAGCCTTTACTTGCCAAGATTCATGCATGGCCGAAATCGACCAGTGGACGAAATGCGTACCCAAAACGCGTTGTGGAAGTATAAAAATGTCAACCACTCGTTTTGGGTAAATTCATTTGTCTTTTTTACCATTGTCTGATATAAACCTGCATGGTCCGGGCTGGCCCATTCGGAACCTTCCACGCGTTTGGCTCAGGTCCTGAATTGAGTTTTAATTTAAGATGGCCCCAGATCAGGAAGATCGGTTGAATCAAGAACTGGAGAAACCATCAGCCTTGTTGCAGATTTGCTGCTTACACCAGAGCAGAAAATCGCGAGGAAAGACACTTCCCAAGAACATTTGGCCGTTTTAGAGAACGATGAGAGTTATTTTTCGCGAATAGTCTTAGGTGACGAGACTTGGGTGTTCTACCCAACGGAGCAGGAGGCGATGCAGTAGGTGCATAATGGGCTTTCCACCTCCAAAAAGGCGAGATCTCGGCCGTCTTCTGGAATGTTGATGGCGACCATGTTTTGGCAGGGCGAAGAAATTTTCCTTATTGAATATATGAAAAGAGGGCACACAATTAATAGAGGTTGACGGATAGACTATCCAAAGCCTTAATAAGCAGGACATTTGGGAAAAACACCCGAATTCATGAAGAACCAAAACTTTGATGTTGCACAAGGCTCGCACAGCTCAAGCCGTTATCGAAAGCTGGATTAATCGAGTTATAACATCCATCCTACAGCCCCGATTTAGCACCCCGAGACTTTTTTATTCAAACATCTGAAGACAGACCTTAGGGGCCGAAAGTTTTCCTCAGATGAAGAATTGAAAATCGCTGTAGCGTCGTTTTATGAGGCACAAACGAAACAACTCGAGAAAGGCTGTATAATGTAGTCGGCGGTTATGTTTTTTTTTTGAAGCTCTGCGAGTTTTCTTTTATGGCTACACTATAGCACCATCTCAATTCACCATCAGCACAAACCCCCTGACTCTTAATTACTTGTGCATCATTTGTTAACGTCATTCAGAATTTTGTCAGTCAAAACTGCGTCCTCCTCATCGGACTTGCCAACATAAAAGTTGTGAAGCTACCACAAGCCTTGTGTTGCGAATCTGTGATTATGCATTTGTCGTGAAAAAATGAAAGCAGCCTATATATAGATATATATATATATAGCACTTTCGTTATCGAAGGAAGGAGTGATATCGGCTTGTAATTATTCATTTACGATCGCAATATTTCTTAAACAGAGGAATACTTAACCGGGGGAATAACTAACGCTCTTTTCAGTACTTTCGACAAGATTCATTCTTCCAATAAAGAATTAAATTAAATTAAACGGAGGACACACTATGACATTTTTTTCAGAAGTGATGTAGATATCTCATCGATGCTGTCAGATGTTTACTTCTTAATCCAATAATCACGCCAACAACATTCTGTTCAACCACCGGACTTGAAAATATGAATTTAGGATTGAACAATGAACATAGTTCAGTCAGCCTGTGTCATAGCAGAGACAATCTACCAGCGTCATCAAAGCCCAAGAAAAAATCATTGAACAAACTTTCCACTGCAAAACTACTATAGTTATATTACAAAAGTTGGGTTAATTTTAACATAGCGATAGTGGTTAAAGTCGAGCGCTGGGCGCCTGGCCGCCAGGCGCTAGACCGCTCAGTCTGAGTAAGCTTGATTCAGAGTGGGACCCGTCTAGCGTCGCAAATGTAAGAGATTGCCACAACCAGGAATGCAGTTATTATAAATCGGCGCAAGGTTACAGTCTGCTTCATCATTTTCAATGTCTCCCCCGGTTGCATCTTTGCGAAGGCTATGAATTTATTTTGTAAGTGACACTGACAGATGTCAAGAGCACCTGACATTTGTTTTGTTCTCGGTTTTATTCGAACGTTTAGGACGAGACACTTGTGGCATCAATCGCGTTAAATCTTAATTTCATCCACATTTTCGCACAGGAGCACACCAATGAACCATCTGCAACTACTATGACATTTTTGTTGATTATTTGAAATTTCGCATTCCTATCAGCTTCAACTGCTACATTCTGGTTCTCGTTCTAGGTAAGTACATGAAATTCCAGATTAAAGTATGTAAGAACATTAGATATTTATGTGTATGTATTACGTATCACGGCATTACCTACCACCAGTATACATACAGAAAACCTGTAATATTAATTATCAATTATTATTGTCATCACGTTCCATGTTCAAATGCGAATTAGGTAGCTAAGTAAGTTTTTACACTAAGCTCGCGGTATTCAAGTTTTTCTATTCCTTTGGTCGGTATATTGTGTAATTTTGTTACAACCCTTATTAAAAACTTCAAGAGAAATGTTTGTGTACAATACCTAGGTATGTAAGGAGTTAAGTAGTTGCTGTTTTCTGAATACTGCTAACGGCTTTTACAAAGTGTAGTGTTCTAGTAGGTAAATAAGTTTATTATATATCCACACATGCTGGTGAGGAAATGAAGGCCTGCTTTCTTTCATTTGCTCGGCCGCGTTTATTTCTGGTTTGCCGCAGCAATGCGAGTATTTTTAGTCTGAATCCCGTCTTGTTAACTGGTTTATACACTAACGATAAATATAAATGCCGACATTTGAAATAGTTGGCGATAAACAGCAATCTAGGCCCTGACCAGGCCAATACGCGCGATATTGAACACATTAAATCGTATTTTGTCGCCGCTTTTATTGCATTTTTGCTGTTAATAGCGCTTTTTATCGCTTAGACAGGGACGGACCAAAAATGTCTTGAAGTTTAGCCAATAAAAATGCATATTTTTTGTGTTATCTCAGTCACGGTAATAGCTAGAAATCTTTATGAAATATACAATAATGTGTAGATGGTTTTTACGGTCCTTTATGGTCTGAGCATAGTTTATGAAAAATATATTTTCATACTGTATCACAAATTTCTAGAAATTTAGAATGTGACGGGAATAAGTAAACTTTATTCCCTTTAAAAATGCAGTGGGGTGCGTTTACCTCTGTTAACACCAGTCGACTTAGACCTACGCTTAGACGTTACACTGTGCATTATTGAATGATAATCGAGATGATAATGCACAGTGATGGAGTGGCACCGTTCCTTGATTGAGAATAAAATTTACCAATCCCACCAGTTTTTAAAAATTTCATTGTAACTTTTCATATAAGTCATTTTTGATAAACAAAATAATTGTGTTCACTAGAGTGGAGACTGGCTTAGAAGCGAATCATTACCAGTTCTGCAGAAGTGGTAATTTTGACAGGTATAGTATCTATACCCCCTATATCAGGGGATGTACGGACAAGATTGGATGCGAGATTGGACGCCTTCTGAAGAAGCATGGAGTACGTACCAATGGTACGGTACCATCTTCAGCGCACCAAATAAGATAGCAGCGGAATTTCCAAAATATCGGAGAGCGCACAAGAATCTAGAAGGGCCTGGAGTGTAGGTACAGCATACCATGCACCTGTGGGAAGGTGTATATTGGACAGACAGGACGACATATCAGCACGAGGCTAAAGGAACACATCAGCCATACCAAGCACCACCACTGGGACAAGTCGGCCGCCGCAAAACATCGAGACGGGTCATGAGATCAAGTTACAGGAAACCAGGATTTTGAGGAAGGAGGCGGGCAACTTCAACAGGGACCGAGGAATCGAAATACCGCAGATATGGAAACCGCTCATACGTGAAAAAGCAGCCAACCGTTCATCGCACATGACTGATCAGGAGGATGTATAAATAAGGACATGGAGCCAGCACTTACCAGTTTCAGAACATCTTCTGAAGAAGACACCGAGATAAGTGTCGAAACGTCAAGTATGCCTTTTAGTGTATCTATCAGACGACGTGTCAGCCAGCCCGGAACATATAATAATATTTCTGTTTCAGACATCCGTTTTAGACGAAATTTTGTTGTCAAGCAATTTGACGAAAAAAGCTATCAGCCCATAAGAGTGTGACGCAGGAGGCGGAGCGCTCTTGGATGACAGCTTTTTAAGTCAAATTGCTGAAAGGCAACAAAATTGATTAGTTCTAGAGAACGTCAAAAAATAGGTAATTGAAAAAATTACCGACATAATTTCAGTCATTTGACCTCAACGAAGTGTGTTGATTGGTCCATTTGTAAAAAAACATGTTTTCGCAATTCCAAATCAAGTTGCGGCAACTAAATTTGTTTGCCTTTCGCTTAAGAATTTATATTTTTTTTTGTTCTATGAAACATGCGCGCCGATTACAAACGTCTTTTGGAATAAGTAATAAGTAATTATTATTCAAGTTTAGACTTAACAACAATTTTTTAAAGATTAAGATTTAATGAAACCAATCAGTTCTTCTTTTTCATAGATAACAAGTACCTATATAAATCATATATTCTTGTCTAAACTTGCACACAGGAAGTAGCAGCAGATGCGGAATATTCACATCGATGGAACTGAATGGGGGAGTATCTGAGCTATACTCATTCCAGTTTTCTTGATTGATCGTGTGTGCAAAAATACATTTCAAACAAGGGAAATCGGCCTATGATGTGAATTATAAATAAGGGATTGTCTGGCAGCTTTATTCCATCGAAAAAAAATGTTCTACATATTCATAGCTTCTCAGCCATCTAATATGCTGCATAGAGGCTTATCTGCAGTGATCCATGTTCAACAAGGAGTCGAAATAAGTCGAGCGCAAAATTAAAACATTTCCTCTATACTTTGGAGAATAATACCTTTATCTGACTTGTGGAAGTCAATGCACTATAAATTCGTTATTCTTATCAGTTTCGATAAATTGCGACTGTAAACAACACTCGAAATTGCTTACCAAGTCTTTGCTTGAGTGTTTTTCAAACGCCAAACTTGATATCAGAAACGCTACGTTTGACGTTTTCGTTGATAAGATTTATAATAATGCATAATGCCACTTCATATTTGGGAATTCAGTCAGCTGCATAATTGAACATATTCAGTATTTCTATTCTTTAAGCTAGCCACCAGAAATACGAGATATCTGATTCCAGCTATATGTGAGGTTTAAAATACCGACGTAACCGGAAAAAGCTTCTGAAAGAATGGGCAAAAAATTCAGTTGTAAAATCCCGTTGATCGAGTTAAAACATAATATGCGAAACCATCGACATTTTGAAACAAAATTTTTTCTAATTTAATTTTTTTACTTTAGCCCTAGACCTCCGTATAACCCTCAAAAACTTAAAACGTTCAGTTCTTTTAATTTTGTGTCCGAAAAAAGGCGTTGGGTAGGTATTAACTTTTTTGTTGAACACTGCATCGTCCTCGTCCATATTATGTTTAACTCTTCCCCAAGCCTTTGAATATTTCCGTATTGCAGACGAGTAACTACCTAAACTGTAGTATATGTCGCATAATTTCCCTCGATTGGATTGCCTTGAGGTTATGTGATTTTGATCTATCACATCTATATTCATCATATGTCTATAGCTTCATATTACAAATGCTTCTATTTTTTTCCTATCCGTGCACGTTTCGCAAATAGGTATAATGTTCTTAATGTTCCAGGCCTACGTTTTAAGAGTTTTCTCAGAGTTTCTAAAATTCTGTCCCCGAACACAATTTGATCGTTTCTTTTTGTTAAACACTACCGATCCCTGACCCACGCTTTCGTTTATGTACCTAGCGCTTCTATGATCGCGAGCTATTCGACTTCTCAATTAGCAGAAATTTTGAGCTTCTTCCAACTTGTATTTTAGGTTCTTAGTGGTAATTACAAATTGCTAAGGTGTGGTTAGCTAGCAACCTCATTCTATTTTGAAGTCATGCAGGCATCCAACTAATTGATATTTGAAGGCATCGCGACGAGGCGCCTTATGTTGGCGCAAGTAACGGACTTATTGCCGAATGAAAATTATGTTTTTACTTCATGAGCAAGTTAAATATTGAATATACTACAAAGTTCTTTAATCATTAATATAATTCAGGATAGGTAAACCCTAAAAACTGATATTTTTTTAATTATTGTATTTTTATCATTTAATAATATTTCTGTCTGTGGCTTGCCATCTGGCAAACATGTTTTGGCATGGTTATTGGGAAGTTATAAGGTTTCTAGTACAAATTTTCAACGTTGTAGTACATGACAAACTTGATTAATATAAGTACTCGCGCTTTTTCAATGACTTAGTTTAAGAGCGACGCCGACGTTGGGGTAACTCCGAGGGTAACTCGATAGTTGGAAAATTTAGATAAGTATATTACGTTCTATTGTTTTTGTGAGTAACAGAAGACTTTTTAAATTTTTCAGTTTCAGTTGGCAAAACCAATTTATGTGTCTTAAAAATAATATAATGACGCTTGTTTGTTTTAATCTATATTTTGCATACTTAATTACCTGTGTACACGTTTATGCTTTATAGAGTAATTTAAATTGTTTATCAAAGATTTCGTATTTCCTGCAATTAATATTAACGGAATAATCTACGAGAAGTTCTTTGCAAAGGCAAGGTGATTAAGGCAATTTTTTAATTCAATAGTTATTACTTATAGTATTACCTATACTTATTGCAAATCGCTGCAAATACATCAAAGTCGAGCATAAAGTAATTATAGGTATTATTTCCGTGGTAGGTAATAAAAAATGACGTTAATTTTTATTTATATTTCTCAAGAATTTAAAACTCAAATCGTAGAGGTACTAAATGTTCATTTTATCGAATCTCAGTTTGACGTTATACGCGAAACTTTTGAAATATAGCGCTAAGAAAACTGACAAACATTTCTCTCATGGTTGCTGATGCTGATACTGAATTTTTCAGGGGGCGTGATTAATGCTAAAAAGTTTTAAATATAAATTTTAAATCCTGAAAGGTACCTGAATGTAGGGAAAAATATAAAGAAAGTCAATGAAAAATACTTTAAACTTAAAACAGAGTATATATTAATATGATACTGAATACAACGTGATTATACGACAGTAGTCTAAAGAATGTGTTCCAATTCACCCACTGGACCCCGATGATTCCGCCGAACGTGCCATAACCATAAACAATAATTCGCATAAACGCAGAAACGTCTGACCTTCGCCGTGGGTATCGAATTCCAGGCGCTCGTACAGCGTTGCTCACATTCGGCCATCCTGACATACGTCGTGTCCCCACGACGACAATACGGTTGTGGTTTGTGAAACCTGCGAATTTACAGAACATGTAATTATACATTTTATGTAGGATTATGTCGACACGTTCATACGTTGAGCAGGAATACACCACACATAACAAGGCGTCCCCTATCATATGTGGCGCATGCCAACACAACGACCATCTCATTGTTGTCACTCCTCATTCAATCATCTTTCAATCTACTCAGGAACAAGGGACCCAAACACAATGCCACGATCTCCCACCAGACCCACGCCTGTGCCAGTCAGAAAGATAAGAATGCGAATCTTTATTCGCCCATAATCCCCACAATACTAGCACAGTAGAAATCTGTAAGTAGTACCTTGTTCGAGATTCGTGCATTGGCGAAATCCCATTCCATCTAGTGTACTTACGTACTATTATTGGAAAACTAATTTAATCTACAGCAAAATTAATCCATTTTTTCATATTCTCAGCACCTGCCACCCCTTCGTATGAAATTTGGGATCTCTCCATTCCAGGAATGTCTCGTATTTCATAACGATCATTCCCTAGGACCTTAGTTACCCGAAAAGGACCACGCCACCTCGGTAACAACTTCTTACTACTACCAGTGCTCGGCAAAGAGGTAATCTTTATTAGTACCAAGTCCCCAGCAATATATTCGGGTGCAGGACACCGTTTCGCGTCAAAATTTTTCTTTTGTTGAATTTGGTGCCTTTCTGTATTTTGCCGAATTTGCTTCCGAATTTCCGTAAGGTCTAGGTCTCGATCATCATCAGTTTCCATGGCTGCATTCGGGACTACACGGTAACCCATCAACGCTTCACTTGGTGATATACCAATAGTTTTATTTATGGTACCATTTAATCCTAACTGAATATTTGTAACATTTTCATCCCACCGGTCATCTTCTAGGTCGGCTCCCATCGTCGATAAAGAGTCAAGCAATGTCCGATTGTATCGTTCATTTTGTCCATTACCACGTGGAAGTGCAACTGCATTGAAATAGTGTCGCGTTCCAATCTCAGTACAAAATTTCTCAAAAGATTTCGATTTAAATGCTGTTCCGCGATCGCTTATTATGCGACGAGGAACTCCAAAAGTTTTGATAAGATTCTGTAGAGCCTTAATTGCAAATCTCGATCTGGTATTTTTAACAGGGAAAAGTAAGATAAATTTAGTGAAAGCATCAATGACCGTAAATAATTGTGTGTTGCCGTTTTCGGTTTTAATAAAAGGACCAAGATGATCGATATGAATTGTGTGGAAGGGTCGCCCAATTTTCGGAATTGGATTTAAAAATCCGGGTTTCTTTCCAGACACAGATTTATAATATAAACAATGTAAGCAATTCTTAATATATTTCTTTATAAAGCGGCGCATATGCGCGAACCAATATTTGGACGCTACTAACTCGTAAGTTTTATCAAAAGCAAAGTGGCCGATGTCATCATGGCATAACCGCAAAATTTGGAAACGAGCCAAATTAGGTACCAACCATCGCATTCCCCTGGTCGTATTCTTGTACACTTTTCCTCCTTGCAAGGAATAATCGTTAAAGAAGTCTTTATGTTTATAACTTTCACCTGACAACAAAATTTTCCGTATATTTTGAATTTTTTTATCGTGTTGTTGTGCTGCCAACAGCCAGTCTCCTTCAGTAATCGTAATAGTATTTACTTCCTTTGTTGCACCTATAGGATTACGGCTCAAAGAATCGACATGACGCATTTGTGCATTAGATCTATGTTTGATGTCATAATTATGTTCACTTAATTGTAACACCCAACGTCCCACTCGAGCGTTTAACTCCTTTTTCTTAAAGGTATGGGCTACCGCTGCGCAATCAGTGATTATTGTAAATTTCTTCCCAGCCAAATAGTGACGAAAACGTTTAACGGACTCTACAATTGCCAACATTTCTAATTCGAATGAATGATACAATTGCTCGGCAGACGTTGTTTGTTTGCTGAAATAGGCCACTGGTTGTTCTGTTTTATCCATATTTACCTGAACAAGGACTCCTGCTATTCCTATACGGCACGCATCAGTATACAATAAACACTCTAAATTCGGATCATATAATCTCAAAACGGGTTTGGTAATTAAACTCTCCTTTAATGATTCAAATGCTTTCACTTGCGCACTCCCCCACTGCCATGGGACATTTTTATGCAGCAAAAGAGATAAAGGTTTAGATACTCGAGCATAGTTTTGGATAAATTTACGAAAATATGACGTGAGGCCCAAATATTGCCTAACATTATGAACAGTTTGAGGTACCGGGAAATTCTGAACAGCTGTTATTTTTCCATCAGTTGGTGTAATGCATGAATTAGAAATTTCAAACCCTAAAAATTCGATTTTGGTTTGAAGAAAGGAGCATTTGGATAGTTTGAGTGTCAATCCGTGGAATTTGAGAATTTTAAGAACCTCTTCAAAAATAGCAAGGGCTTCTTCAGGAGTTTTGGCAAGAATTAAGATGTCATCCAAGTATACCAATACTTTAGTAAATCGGAGTTTCCCTAAAATATCGTTAATCATTCGTTGAAACACCGCGGGAGCATTGGTTAGACCAAAAGGCATCCGTAGAAACTCATAATGCCCGTCTTGGGTAATAAATGCTGTAGCACTGATTGATTCGGGTGCCATTTTAATTTGATAATACCCGGAAGCTAAATCTAAACTAATGAAATAACTAAATCCTGTCAAACGATCGAACTGGTCTTCGATTAATGGTATCGGATATTTATTTTTAATTGTTACAGCATTTAATGGTCTATAATCAATACACAAACGATTCTCGCCGTTTTTCTTTTTCACCAACAGAACTTGACTCGCATACGGAGAATTTGACTCACGGATAATTTGATGTTTTAATAGTTCATCGATAATGTCTCTAATAACTTGCCTCTCTGTTTCGCTATAGCGTCTCGGTCGTCGTGCAATCGGCGTATTATTATTTAATTCCAATGTCATTTCCGCCGCTTGTGTTTCCCCGACGTCAAAAGTAGTGCGCGCGATACACATGTGATAATCATTTAAAAGTTTCATTAACGATCGCACACTTGTCACGTCCGATACTCCAACATTTATTTTCATTCCGTCAAACATTTTAGCTTCAGTAGAATTACAGGAAAATGATAACGCTTTACCACTCTTCGAATATTTTACATCGTCAATTTCAGTAAAATTTTGCCCAATAAGTACGTTTACCTCCGTTCTAATTTTAGGTATAACGTACAATAAAATATCTTTCGCAACACCATCAATATTAACAGAAACTTGAACATATTCGTTCGTTTGTAAACTTCCCGCTACGGTCGTTATTTGTACAGACGGATAGACGTGTTCCAGTTCAAGGTTTAGACGCTGTATGACATCATGAGTGATTAAAGAAATTTCGCTGCCCAAATCAATAAACGCTTGCATTGTGTTATTATTAATTAGTATATTTTTATAAAATTTGTGGCTTGAATCTTCATTCACAGAATTCATATATACGGTGTATGGAACTATTTCCCTATTTTGCTGATGTCCCTGAAAACATTGTTTTCGAATATGACCTCTTTGTTTACATAGATAACAAAATAGGTGAGACCTAGATGAATGTGCTTTTGGATACGAATGAGACGGCCCCCCCTTGTTTGTATCTTTTATTATCCTCGCATTTGAAGCGGTTTCTAATGTTTTGAGATGTTGGGCCAAAATTGCTGGATCAGTTATTTGGGAAGTTTCTACTGAAAATTTAATATTGGTATCATCTATTCCGCCCATAATTAAATTTACCTGATCTGCCCCCACCAAAGGAAGTTTTAATTTATGGATAAGAGCCAGTTTTTCAAAGACATATTCATATAATGTTTGATTCGGTTTTGGCTTACAATGCAACATGTCTAGAAGCAATTTGTTTAAATCGCGCTTTTGACGAAAATTTGTTTTTAACAGCTCTTTCCATTCTGACCAGGAAAATAAACGAGTTGGCAACCCACGGTACCAAGTTTCAGCTGGTCCCCGCAACTTACTTAATGCCAAATGACTAATGACTGTATCTGACCAACAATAAATTTCAGAATACTCATCCACAGCATTCAACCAATCAGTGATATCAGAATAAAGAGGGTTAAATTCCTGAATAATATTATTTGAAACGGACATACCAATTTGAGGACAAACTTGACCCACCGTATTACTCCGGGAGTCCGACCTATGCTTTCTCCGAGCAGAACCATGTCTTCGGGTTACCCTCCTGTTTCCCGAATGCCGTCTCATACTATCGGGTGTTAATCTATCACGGTTGGGACGGCGCCTGCTCCTTCCTCGAGAACGAGACCTAGCCTCCGGCATCACCCGCTCCTCGTCCGAGGACATAATTGCACAATTTCAACACCACACCGAGCAAACTGATATAGTAATATTGCGAGGGTTGCTTATCCCACTTCTGATGTAGGGAAAAATATAAAGAAAGTCAATGAAAAATACTTTAAACTTAAAACAGGGTATATATTAATATGATACTGAATACAACGTGATTATACGACAGTAGTCTAAAGAATGTGTTCCAATTCACCCACTGGACCCCGATGATTCCGCCGAACGTGCCATAACCATAAACAATAATTCGCATAAACGCAGAAACGTCTGACCTTCGCCGTGGGTATCGAATTCCAGGCGCTCGTACAGCGTTGCTCACATGAAGTGAAATCATGGATGACTAAAAAAAGCGTTAGAATTTCCGTACTTCTATTATGTTCGCTGGTGAAACTTGTGGAACTGGTATATGGTAAAGAAACTAAATAAGCACCCTGATCAATCTGTTTAAGAAATGTTGGACGGCAAAGAAGAATATGAAGACGTTCCACAACGAATTAAGTAATACTGCTGAAATTATTTAGTGATGAAAATACACTGCTCAAAATTGTCTAAGCAACAAAAAAAGGATTTGACTTGTTCGTTTTATTTATCAAAAAAAGAAATGTAGGGAAAAAATATAAAGAAAGTCAATGAAAAATACTTTAAACTTAAAACAGGGTATATATTAATATGATACTGAATACAACGTGATTATACGACAGTAGTCTAAAGAATGTGTTCCAATTCACCCACTGGACCCCGATGATTCCGCCGAACGTGCCATAACCATAAACAATAATTCGCATAAACGCAGAAACGTCTGACCTTCGCCGTGGGTATCGAATTCCAGGCGCTCGTACAGCGTTGCTCACAGAAAGGTGGGTGATAAAAAAATTCGCTTTTTATGTTTCTGTTTCACATCATTTCTGATCATATATGATTAGTTTAGTTGTTTGTGTTGAATATAAGACAACAATAAATTTATAATGCAACGACGACACTTAGCCCGCGACGAAATGTTACGCGCGGTGGGGATGATTGAATTTGGTTGTTCACAAAGTCCGGTAGCGGCCGAATTTGGAGTATCGCGAAGTGTAATTATATCGGTTGTGGGGACGATACAAAGAGACTGGCGATGTGGCCGAAAGACACAAACACCGTAGAAGAGAAACAACACCTGCCCAAGACCGATTTATTATTCTTCAACCCAGGCGTAATGGATCAATTACGACACTAGAACTTTCTGGGTATCTCCAAAATGTACATGCCGTAGCTGTTTCTGATCAAGATGTTTATAACAAATAGAAATAATCACGGATTTTTGTTTTTCTTTTTTCAACGAGTGCCCCGATGAAAGAAACGCAAATTGGAATAAATAGCCAGACCGAATATTTTTGAAAGTATTAGAAAGGTAAGCCTCGATCCAGGCGAGCTTGTTGAGCTGGTTTATGAAGACGTATCTCTAGTACATGGGTAAAATGGGTGTTTTACAGCGAGAATTCCCTACGATTTCGTGGATTTCACACAAAAGGAAAAGGGACTAGAAGAGAACCCGATATAAAATACTAGAAAATTCAAATTAATTGGCTATTAGAAATATCAAAATTTGCAACAAGTATGATTACTGATCATTTATATGTTTACAAATCTGACTACACACACCAAGTAGGTACTAAATTTCAACTACTCAAAATAATAAATTGTATAATACTTTACGGTTTCGTAAACAAACTTGATAATAATAAATGTGCGAAAAACAAGTGACTATTGAGATTCGCGAATCTGCATGACTCACAACCTAAATTTGTTTGATGCTAAAACACCTAACGTGGGCCCCCCGTTACTTAAGCTTATCACAATGCTCTCTTAATTTTGGGCTGAATTATCGTGCGAATATCATAATGTAATAAATCTATTTCGACGTGCTTGTGAGCAACGCTGTACGAGCGCCTGGAATTCGATACCCACGGCGAAGGTCAGACGTTTCTGCGTTTATGCGAATTATTGTTTATGGTTATGGCACGTTCGGCGGAATCATCGGGGTCCAGTGGGTGAATTGGAACACATTCTTTAGACTACTGTCGTATAATCACGTTGTATTCAGTATCATATTAATATATACCCTGTTTTAAGTTTAAAGTATTTTTCATTGACTTTCTTTATATTTTTCCCTACATGCTCCGTAATTTGATTTTCTAGCGAATATTATGTTAACTCAACACCTGAGGGAATGCTATAACTCGCTTCCATTTCGGCTCAGAATTTTTTGAATGTAATGTGTAGCACTAATGCTGATATTAATTTTTTTGTTGAATACGCATCATATGCACCTCGGTATACGCACTGCATGCACGGTATTATTTCTTCCGCCTTGAAGAAAAAACAAAAATTCCTCATCATTTTTGTATCTTTGTTTAGAACCATAAGTTATTTGTTTAACGAAAAATAGAATAAAGGTTGGTTCACACCTGTCGGCATCGAGCGCACGGCGCACGTCATAGCAGATGAGACGCACACCCGATTTTACTTTGTGTGACACATATTTTTCCAATATCTGTGTACCTAAGTATTATTAGCGAATGCAATCTGTTTGAGTTGGAACACTTAATCGAAGTTAAATAAAAGTTTTCGACTGCTTCAGAATGCCTAAATGCCTCTTCTTTTCTCTCCTCTTACAACTTCTGATAATTTCTGTTTTAGCGTTCCTTCTTCATCTTTTCATCTTCATCCCCCATTAATTTTCTCTCCTTGCATTTTTTCTGTCGTTAATTCTAAAAAGGTGCTTGCTCCACCCATCTTACAAATCGTTCTGTAACAATATGCGAGATACTAGGTTGCCAGTATTTCTCCATTATTTTTTCGTTTCTTTTTCGTCTCCTTAAATCGTTATACATTTTTATTCCCGCAAATTTTTCTCAAAACTTCCTCAGATTTCCAACTTGTTTCCTATGCAAGGTACCATTTAGTCTTGTGTTGAATATTTATCCGACTTGCCCACTGGCAACTCGCTAATGTGCGATCAGGATTAAAGGTTAAATAAGCAATTTTTCCGTCTTTTTTTTAAAGCTTTAATATATTGTGAATCTACTTTCATGGGGATTCCAGGAGCCACGACTGAACTTGGTTGTTTTATTCGCAGAACTAACCATGATCTGGTCTGGCGTGTTTTTCAACCGATTCTTTGTAACACGAAACTGGACCTATTCCAACATAACAAAAAGGATCAGTAAATACGAGTAAATACGTACCTAATCCACAGAAGTAGAACTAAAATAAATTTTCGAACGGCGCTAATACAATACATGTGGTTAGCAAACAAACAGAAAAGGAAAACGCTGTTTTTGGAAGCGGATCAAAGTCGGTAGGTGTGTTGTTTTCGTGAAAGGGAACAGGTTTGTAGGTCGCTAACAGGGAGTTTAACACGTTCTTGAAATGAATTACCGCAATTTAAAACAAATCGATGCATTTCACGTAACGAGGTAGACCGCGTATTATGAATGGGTTTGTTGTGGTACAATAAATGTAAATATTTATCAATAGAATTGTTGTGTAATGTTCAAGACAAAATAAATAGAGGCAATATTGTTCTGGGTGTGACGTAAAAGTGGTAAAAACAAACACACGCGAGCCTTCGACGCCTCGTTCGACGCTTTTGGCAAGTTGCAAAAAGTGTATATGTAGTTGAGTTTGAACATGAAGTTAGATACCGTGACTTGGAAACTTAGATGCTTGCTGCTACCAAAATATGTCCTGGTCCTGGCTTCTCAGTCAACGACTTCAAGAGTAATTTATAAAATGTCAAAAATTGTTTAATAAAAATAATAGTTTAACCAAAAGCCTACTTAAAGAATCTTTAATAAACTGAGGTACATTATTATAAAAGTGTACCGCGAAGTGAAAATAAAGCTACGAATGGAATTTACTTCTCTATTACCCTATACCCAATATAAAACATTCATCCACCTTCGCATATAATTAACTAAATACAGTAATACTTCTAGAAGCAATCACCTTTATAAAACGACCACTTGATCAAGAGACCAAATTTTATAGGAACAAGCACATTTTAACATTGAAAATGTTTTTAGTATCCTAGTAATGGGTATCATATTCACCGAAAAGATTGTGTTGCATTTGCCACATACGTCACGCCTGAGAGCTGAGTGGTAGCTGTTAAAGTCGAGCGCCTGGAGACTCGCTGAGCCGCTCAGTATGAATGCTTCATTCATAGACCGTCTAGCGTCGCAAATGTGAGAGAATCCTACAACAGGAATGCAGTTATTATAAATCGGCGCAGGTGTTTTATGGAGCACATTTTTTCGCAAAAAACTGAAGTTTCAAATTATTATGGAAAAATTGAAAACGACATGTTCTCAAAAAGTTGGGGTAAATCTTACCTCCGCCACCCCCAGATTTGAGACGCCCCTGTTAAATCTTAAAAATTATGTTTACAGCAAAAGATTCAACATTTGGTACTTACACATTCCATTAAATTTCATAATATTAAGTGGACATGTTTCGAAGGTATTTAGAAGAAAACTCTTCAGCCCTTCTCTTTTAGAAAGCTATAGCTTCCTTGCGAAGCATATTTCGGTATACGCTTATTAGATCTTTTTGTCTTATATTTGACCACAGAACACGCTGGTAAAATATTGCGCGATAATTTCGGGCCACCTGTATACAACGTGCCCAAGCAGGGCGTACTACAGTACAGGCCGGAGCGCTCGAAACGGGAGTGGGGGATCGGAGGCACAAAAGTGCTCGATTATAATGCGGTTTGCAATGTTTCCAGGCGTATATTTTTTTATTTCTCTAGAAATATTAATATAATTTACTAATAATCTTCAGAATTTGTGACAAATATAATTATGTACATGTTGGTACTTCATGAATTGTTTATTTGCAATATTAGATACGAAAAAAGCAATTCGGTACGAGTTACCTACCTATAAAGCCTTTGATTATTCGCCAACGTTAATAGACAAAAACATCAAGGAGAATAACGGAGAAAAACGGTATAATTATAAATAGTAAATAAAAACAAACTTACAAATTCAATTTTAAGTAACACAAACATAAAACTCTGTAAATCTAACGAAATAAAAAATATGCATTCTAAATTTAACATACATGGTGAGTGTAAAAAATTTAGTTGGTGATAGAGGATGTCAAAATAAGAAGAAAAGTTTATGTGGGCACACACACGTCCTAAAATTACTTCTAGCAAAGATACATGATGTAGAAATTTCTCGAAAAAAAAAGATTCTTTGTAAAATCTTCGAAACCAGGAAAGCTATTGAATTGAAATTTTGCGTGCGATTGTAGATTTCTGTTCTACGAATTTTTGCTTTTTTACTGCAGCGTGCAGCCCGTGGCGCCTCCGCAAGGAGGTGAGTTCGATCATTTCGCTTAAACAATAGGATAGGTACGTCACAATTTTCTATTCTACCTCGCCCTGTTTCTACAAATTCTTTGATGATGGCCAAAAAAGGGTCGAAACGTAATTAAACCACAATGTGTTGTACATTGTTGAATTCAGAATAAAAAGGGCTCATAAAATTTGACATCAGAAAATCAGGACCGTATTTAAAAAAATGAAGTTGATGATGGTTGCTCGAAGACGAAACCTAGAATAAAAAAATTGGCAATGAAATCTTTAATTTCATCAAAAGTGCTACGAAGAAGTTTTGTTAGTTTCGCTCTAATTTTAATATTAAAGTCAGAAAAAAATATAGTTAAAAATCCATAAATTCAGTTTTTTCAAAATAACTCAAAAACGAAAAATTATATCAAGGATTTCTAGGCGTCATTTTATTGATATTTTAATTACGCAACTTTTTTCCCATTTAACCAAATCCGTATCTCTTGTCATTTCCAATATCCCCATACTGGCCCTCCTTATCTTGGACACGTTGTATAATACCCCTCCACGTAACATAGGGTACACATGAAAATAATATATTATACAGGAGTTTATAATTAATGCTATTATTACCGAGGATGAAGTTTACAAGCGAGTGAAATGAACGAGTTTTGTAATCATCCGAGGTAATAATAGCATTCACTATTAACGAGTTGTATACTATACTTTGTCCACGACTATCAAAACATATTGCGAGAAGGAGATGCATACGCTGTCGGGTGTAATTTTCTTGATTTTTCTGGCAATAAATCTAAATGAGGTAATTTGTGCAGCTTCTTTTATTGCTGGTAGTGTTAAGAGTAATCTCGTTTTCACTCTCTCTGCTCATTGTTTATCATCTTTTTTTTACAATATGCAATTCAAATTACTCTTAAAAGCAGATATTGCTGATTTGACGTTTCAAGTTAAATTGGCAGTAGCTGCCTAGTAGATAACTGTAAAAATGGGCCAAAGCGACGTTCCTATTGGTGTAGTGAATAGTATAATTATAATTATAGTTGAAGAAACGCAAGTATAAAGAGTATATTGTAAGATAGTTGTGGACAAAAAATTGTACTCTCTTTAATGCGAGCACACCCGAAAGCGACAGTTTTTTGACAGAACCACTGTTGGTTGTTTTATAGGGGTTTCACTGTATTTTGTTTTTGTAAAGAATATTATCTAGTTTAAGCTAATCTTTTACATTTTAAACCTATAAGTACTCTTAGTAAAGATAATTATGTTTTCAAGCCTTCAGTTTGATTAGATCAAAATATCGGTACTCTATTAAAACGTTTTTAAGTGCACAATCGTTTGCAATGCTCTGTCAAGAACTAAGGTTATTTTGAGGTGTCACTTGACTTTTTAGTTATTATATTATAAATATCGATAAATTAGATAACAATATCCAAGTTAAGTTTCATTGTGTAATATTTACAAACCAGGAATTTCTCTAAAACATAGATAAATGAATAGATACGCCTGTTTACGTTTTAAAAGTGCAAAACTCACGCAATCAACATTAACTGCATTAATGAGATGTCAGCAGTTTTCTTGTTCAGTTGAGTGGCGGGCAAAAAATGAAATAACAAACAGATAAGTCTGATGAAAACAGTCTTGCTGGCATTAAAAGTAGTCGCTGAACGTGTGTTCCTGCATAATAAATAATTCTATTTATAACTTTACCGCCAAGCACCAAACAACATTATAACAAATTAATACGCGAACAATAGCACAAACTATTTTTACTCGAAGGCTGTAAAGCAGAAAACAATACGGCGTTTGCACGGTCTGCTGAACGCTCAGATCATGACGGTTCCCCCGTTTCATGACCGAACTGCTCTTCTCCTGCATATTTAGTGCAGTAAAATTCGGTAGGTACATTAACTTTAGCTAGTAATTAAGTAGTATTTACATGTGCAACAAGGATAAAACTCATGCTGCTGGAGCCATAGAGGAAATATATGTAAACCAGTGGTAGGGGTTTGTAGCTGATGCTAGAGACGGAAGTCGCCATTACGTTGGTCAGTTATTTGTTTACTTCTCGGCAAATATGTCAAGTTGGGAGTTATTTATTACCAAATTGTAGTTTCTGGCAGCCAATGAAGCCTTATAAATCGTTATAAATGGAGGAAAATATTGAAAAACAACGGTTAATTGTGCGCAAAAAAACTTTCATTGATTTCCCCAGGAAAATTGTTAAAATTCTCAAAAACAATGTAACTGCCGAGGTAACTGCAATAATTTGCACGAGATATTTTTGTTAATTGACAATCTATTCAACGCACTTATTGCCAGTTGTGTAATTGCAACGGTCGCCATTATTGTTTGTCTAGGTCATTGAAGTTTCATCAATTTCATTTAAATAAGAAAAATGTCTTAACAAGTAACAGAAGAATTTTATCTACCTTGAAATAAACATATACTTTTTGATAAATAGGGTAAATCCGGGAAAGATGCCGGTATGGGTGAGATGCCGATTGTTCTTATCTACACTGTAAAAAAATTTCGTGTAATTTTACATAAAAAATAGTAGGCAACTTTGTTACCTACTATTATTGGTGTAATATTACATTTGCGTGTAAATATACATTTTGGTGTAAATTTCCAAATTATACTGAAAATTACATGTCCTCTATAATTTCACACCGTAAAATTACAGAAAGTATGTATTAATACTCTTGTAAAATTACAACATAGAACAGTAAATTTACAGTAATAGAGTGTAAAAATACATATGAAACGTGCATTATTGCACTGCGATAATGTATTTTTACATCTTATTCTTACAACTTGTGTGTAATTTTACAGTGTAATATTACAGACGTAATACCGTAATTTTACACTGCAGTTTTACACAGGAAGTGTAAAATTACAAAGTAAAATTGCAGTGTAAAATTACAGAAAGTATGTATTACTTCTGTAACTTTGCATTGCAAAATTACACACATTGCAGTGTAAAATTACAGAAAGTATGTATTACTTCTGTAATTTTGCATTGCAAAATTACACACATGTTGTAAGAATGAGATGTAAAAATATGTGTTATTGCAATATGAAAGTGTATTGTTACAAAGTATATGCTGCAAGTTTACAGGTCCTTTTATGTAATACTCCAAGCTAATATTTTGTCTTCAAAAAGTTTCACATGATGAAGAGTTTAAATACAATCTTGGTAAAATGACATCCTAGAACCTATCAAGATGGTTTAATATTTTTTTTTACTTTCCCGTTTGCTGTTTTAAGCCATGCAATTTTACACCACCAATAGTATTATAGGCAACAAAGTTGCCTACTAAAAATTATTGATAAAGCACTATAGTGCAACTGATTTGTGCTGTATTAAGCAATATTCTTTCAGTGCCTAATACCTATTATTACAACACAACTTCTGCTGTTAATTTGAAAGTGTTTGCTTACAAAATTATTTAGTTATTTATTACTGGGAGATGTGGTATGTCCCTGTGTTTAGTAATACATTCAGTGTGCCGTAAAGATTGCAACATAGAGGAATTTACTTTATTATCAATTACTCAAAAAAGTTATTGATAATGATAAAGTTTGATGCACAAGAAAAAATACATTCGACGATACCGAATTTCAAATAGGTATAATGTTCAGGGAGTGCAGAAAGTACAAAATTGCATTTTCGCAAAATGAAATAAACATTTTTAAAACAGGTGCACAAAAGATCATAAACTACAAGCAAAAGAATAGCTTACTAGCTACTAGGAGAACATTGAGCAAAGAAAGATAGGATTTTTTTCATTTTATATTTAGTCAAAAATTATACATCCTATCAAACAACTGTCTTGTTTGTATGTTATGGTCTTTAATTTATCCATTTCAAAAATGTTGATTTCAAATATTTTTCATTTTGTGACAGTCCATTATTTTCCACTCCCTGTACTAGGGATAGACCGATACCGATATAGATACCGGTATCGGTGATATCGGCCACGAGACCGATATATCGTATCGGTCTATGTGAATTAAATTATATTCAGATTCTTTTTGGCACATCTACATTCTTATTGTTGGACTGCCCCGAAGTTTAAACTTCGTATTGATGATTCAGTAAGTATAAAATTATTTTTGCTAATTACCCACCAATAATCAGGATCTGAAGCATAATTTATTTAAAGTTTGCAAATAAACCACTAACCAGTGTTTGTCTTTCACATTTTTTATTGATTTTACTAACTAAGTATTTTGTAACACAAAAAAACAAAATAGAAAGAAATAAACAGTAACTGTAGAATTTTCTTTTTCACCTGCAAAAAATATGACGATGCGTAACATAAATTAATTTATAAAACTGTTAATTACTTACCTCTAGTCATCCCTTAATTTCTTCATGAGTGATAAAATTTTCAATTTGCCACCTTTCTTGTTCTTCGTTCCCACATCTGGACGAATGATTAGGAAGTACTGCTGAATCATATCAAGTGTATTTGACGCCCGTTTCGCATACTCCATATTAAAATTGAAATGAACGGCTAGAAGCTGATTTAGTCCAGAAAGTAACGACTCCGTTCCCTTGTTAACTATTTGTCTTTCTATACATAAATAGAATAAACTTTCACCAGTCACTGCACCTTGAACAGAATAAAAAATTACAGCCCTTAATAGGATGGTAACCAAGCAAGCAAGTAATATTAAGCCGTCCTTCACACCTTACGTTTCTTTTACTGAATCTGTGAATTTAACGTCTTCTAACACATTAACCCTTATGAGTCTTTCGCACATTCCATCAACGTTAGTTCCACCAATTCAGTAACCTGTGTCAACTAATTTTGAATCAGCTTTTGGCGGTTATTAATCCACAACACACGAGCGCCCACACCCAATTTGCAAATTCTAATTATTAGTAAGAGTCTACCACAGCTGTCAATTTATACATCAGACAAGCCTAATTTCCAGTTTTTGATATATCGTGCTGGAACTTGGAACAAGTAATCAATAGTTAGAATGGTCTAATTTTCCATATTTGATACTTGTGCAAGCAATGGCCCCAGATTTGTATTTTCAAATAAGAAACCCTGTATATTTAGTCATTTTTGAATTCCAGTAATATACAAAGTGCAACATCAAAGCGTGTTTCTTCTATAGTACTTAAATTATACAGTTTAGAGAAAAATGTTATATGAGAACCCCCCCCCCCCGATTTTTGATTATCTCCTTCTATAAAAGTATCTTCACTTATACAGGCTCTCCCATTTCATCTGCATAGCACCTAACTTATTTTTAAATTGAATTTTAAATTGTTAATTTGATCGCATTTTTAGATTCCTTATTTGATTTTACTATGAGATTGTATAAATATGTAATAGAGAATCAAAAATAAATGGAGGGATTCGTTCCCCTATAACATTTTTCTCTAAAATATATAATAAAGTAGCTATAGAAGAAACACACTTAGGTGCCACACCCTGTATAATACTACCCACTTACTTGGGAAAGACACAATGCATGGTGCCGAAGATTTGACCATCGTTGCAATTTCATATTCATCCTGGAATTGAAAAAACTATGCTTTACGTTTACAAATTTTACATAATCACAAAATATTACCTGGAGTTTATTCACAATGCATTCCAAATCTTCCTTAAAGTAAGACGTAAATATTTTCAAAACTGCATACGTTATTTCATTCGGACTTTCTGGTGAGCTTTCTATTATCTTTTTATTTATTCCAAAATTTAAAATTTTTGGTGCCTTCCGCAACAGACACTTGCTCAGGTCAGTAATGTCCTGACTCATTAATTTCTGGAAGTGCCAGAAAATACCAACTTCATTCAATAGAATTGGCCATTCAGTTTGGATCAACTGAACCGAAGGAGGAGTGTCTGTGTTCAGAAATTTTCTTTGTATGGGGTAAGTCTCACTGAGTAAAGTAAGAACTTCTTGATCTAAATCAGTAACCAATGCATAGGTTTTTAATTTATCTTTCTTAACTTCAAGCGTGTCTATAGATTCATTTTCTTCTGCTGGCTGCCAATTCGTAGTACCAGCTTTGCATGACATCATTTTTCTCTTTTTCTTTAATGGAAGTTGATTTGAAGTATCATGTGAAGATCGCTTATGCGATCGATTTAAGTAATTATTTCGATCCTGTAGTTTCATAAAAACTGAGTGGGATCCATCCCCTAATATGACCCCATCATCGTCCATATCTTTGAAAGTTTCTGGATACTTCGAAATAATTTTTTGAGCAATGATTTTCAAAGCCTTTGAAGGCACATCTTCCTTTATTGCCCTCACAGAACTAACAGCAACATGGATCACTTCCGCAATAGTGCTCTTTCTTCGCCTTCCTGCCTCACAATCTGCAATTGCTGTATCGCTCACTTTCTCCCAAGGAATTTTGAAATTTATCCATGTACCTGTCAGAAAAAAAAACTGTATCTATAACTCTTTCAATTCATAAAATCACAGTAAGTACAGCAAACGTCAAATGTGATGGCGAGAGCCCGCACAAGTAAGGCCACGCCCCAGTTTAAAACAGATTCAGGCAGTGGCGCGAGGTTCCTTTGGCGATAGATGAATTTATTTTGAAGTTAATCGTGCGCCACTGAAAGTTGCATGCGTCTACCGAGAGCATAGTGGGAGAATCACAGATGTGAGGAGAATAGTGGGAATTGCTCAAGTGCACACCCCCTTCGCTTGCCATCACATTTGACGACTGCTGTATATAATATCCAGTAATTTCACTGGCACTGCGTTGTTGATTTTTTTATGCAAAATGCACTGAGTAAGATATCTAAGCCAGGAAGATCAAAGTGCTGACAGCACAGTAAACCATCGCAGTAAAACTACTGTCTGAATACCGTGATAAAATATAGTTGGCAGGAACAAAAAATGTACAATGTAAGTAGTTCGTGACTACAATGTTCCCTATTATTAACTCTACTTTAAATAAAAATACGCTAAAATATGAAAACTGTTGTGACTAATTTGCAACGTTACAGCTTATTGAAAAGAACTTAAGATAACCCTGATTTCTACAACCAATACACATCTTATCCTGCATCAGCACCAAAGAGCATCAAAAGGGAGTATGAGTATACATATATGGTAAAACTAATTTATTGTACCTTCAGATATCCTTGCTGAATTTATGCTTTCATCAGTCGGCGATGTAACAATATTCAATGTGACAGATTCTCGGCAGGACAATATATTATTATCATCATTACAACCCAATATAGATAAATCACTTGCACCACTGTCGATCACAGTCGAAGTACTACAGCTTTGAATACTACGCCCTAAACCTGCGGGTTGCCAAATTTCATTTTTTTCTAATAATATAAATGTTTCGTTTTTCAAGAATCGAATAGTATCAGAATCATCTACGACTGTGCCGTCAGATTCCAAAACCAGAATGGTGCCATCAATCTCCATTTTCTTAGAGGCTAAAAATTAGGAAAAACAGACCAAATTAAAAATATTAAATAATTCTTTAAATCGAGTAGGTACCAGTCAAGATTAAATTTTCATACAAGTCGATTGAAGAGTCTGAAACATCCAACACAACAAACTTTTTTATGATACGATTGTGGTTCCAAATTTTTATCAAATGTTTTTCTGCCATGACTGACTGCCTAATGACTGAAAAGAAAAAAACTTAATTATAGTGTTTTACTAACATAGGCCAAACTTACATGCGACAGTTATAAAAACTCCAAGACTGCCGATTTGAAGGAAAAAAACAATGTTTGCCCTGATGAAAAATGTAACAGTGGCTCGAATGAAAGCAAATTTTGATAGGGTATACAAACAGCATCAGCATCACTATAAACCTTTTGAATTTCAAATAAATTAATTGCTGTGTTTTTGATTATCTCTAATTTATTGCCAAAAAACTGTAGATCACTGTAGGTGGAGTTAATTAATATATATTGAATTTTACACAGCAGATATCCACCATTTTCTGATACATCATAGCATAAAGACATACCAGAAACATAAACGATTCCTCGAAATTTTGCTTTGCAACTCAAAAATGTAGGGTCTCCAAATGAACAGGCATTAGAAATAATATCACTCACATAAATAGGATAATCACTATAAAGAAAAGGGGATGTCTCTTCTGCTGTAACTTTGTCAGTAAAATTTGTCCCATGACTAACATGTAATGCTTGCAATAATTGGTGTCTTTCAGATAAAGTAAATAAGATGTTCTTAAAGTTTGGAGAGTGTTTTAAAATATTTTTAAAATAACGATGTTTACTTTCATATCTCAATGTCCATAAATGTTTTAGAGGGCCAAATTTTAAAACGAGATCTGGATAGTGAGTCAGATAGTGATGTTTCGGCCGCAACTTATTATTTGGAAATAATCGGGATCTTAATTCCATGTATTCCTTTATTAAAGTTTTTAAGTAGGCCACTTGACCTAAGGATAATTTAGCAGCTTGTAAAATAATACAAATATCTCGAAGGATAAAAATTATTTCCCACAGTGGAACAACACTATCAGCAACATCAAACACTGCAAATGGAAAAATCTGTATGAGACGCAAATTTTCACTAGCACTGCCAGTAAGTTTGCCTCCTTTTTTTAATAAGGGTATATTTTCATAAGCAGTTTCATAATTAAAACGAACACTTTGTAACCGATCGTTTAAATTGTCATATGTAAAGGTATTTGTTTCAATTAATTTGTTTATGCACAATGCAAAGTCATACTGCATAACTCCCTCGTACATATCATGAGCTAAGCAGGGTGGCAATCCAGGGGCGCACACATGAAAATAGCTGCAACTGTTTAATATGGATTCACATTTGACACCATTCACTGCTTCAGATTTTGCCATCGCCATAACCACATCATTTTCATGAGAATTTATTGTTCTTAGTGGAAAATTGAAAATTTTGTTTTTATTTAAATCACTTTTAGTTATATAGCAGTACCTACAAAAAAAAGGGTTCGTACTGAAGTTTTCTACAAAGCCCCCAATCTGATGGCTACCTAGATTGTCACCAGCGACAGCTAACAAACTTCCCTTTAATACAGTTCCATTTTTGATTGTAATACCAGTAGTTTGTAATATCTGAATATCTTTTAGTATGATTTTAAATATTGTTTCAATGCCATCATTTTTAACATGACTCTCTAAACATAACCCTGCTAACTGTATCTGATCAACTTTGGACCTGTTGTAAGAAGGAATGTTGGCAATAGTAAAATATATTCCAATAACTTTGTGAATTTTACGGGATGAACCCAAAGGGTTGCATACTTCAAAACTATCCTGGTATAATATAATTTGGAGGCCTTTAGGGTTTTCTATAAAAAATCTATTACTCTTATAACACGATCCATCTGAAACATCGCAAAGTGTGCCATCTCTTGATTGGTTTCCATGCAACCACTGTCTATAGACATATTCGCTACTAAAAATAACTTGCAGTGTTTCGGTAATAGGTACATAATAAAAAAAGTGCTGTTTGCTACCTTTCTCTCCTAAAATAATTTTGATTGGACTTATAAAATTATAATGTTCTTTGTAATATGCCTTCCTAATATAAGCCGTTCTTAAAATCCCCTTAATGGAGCCATGGGCCACATGAAACAGATTTAATTTTTGGATTACCTCATCTGCTATATTCAAAGGTTTTAAAATAGTTCTAAAATTTTGCATGGTTATATCATTTACATCGGAAAATCCGTCAATCATTGCTTGTAGTGAAGCGTCTGTTAAAAAGTACTTTGACTGCAAAGTTAAATATGTACTTGCTAGAGAATGTATGTAACTATTCTCGAAATTTTCAGGTGACACTTCCTTATCATTATTTTCTACTATAGGGTCGTAAACTTCACAGCTTTCTTCAAACTCACTCTCTATAAAATTGGATGACTTAGTGGGAAAATTGCCACTTTTAAAATCTTTCATAGTTTTGTAATGATTCCTATAAATATGGGATTTAAAATTTGATACTGTTTGAAACTGTTTTTCATGTGAACATGGTTTATATGGACATTTAATGTGAACCCCATTTTTAATATGTACATACATATGAGCACTTAACGATCTAGCAACAGCACTTTTAAAATCACAATGTAGAACTGTACAATGATACAAAGTTTCCTTCTCCACCATGGCATCATCATACTTGGTATGACACCTGTAGATATGCATTTTAAAATTTTTAAAATTCACAAATTCTCTGTTACATTTGAAGTGCTTGTAATGGAATCTTATATTTAAGCTATTTCGGTGGTAATACTGATGTGTATTATAACCTTTCAAAGTAGGGAATTGTTTTCTGCAAGTAATACACTCGTAAGACATTGTTTTTTCCTTTATTGTAGAAAAAAAATCTGAAAAATGACAATAACCTATCACATCTATCTTAAGAGGGGCATTTACCTCGATCACCTGTCGCAGTCAGATGACCACTAAGCATGGCAAACCATTTTGTAGCGTTTTACATATTTCAGCTGTATTATTCGTCAGGTTGTTCTGAAATTTGGTACAGACGTACATAAACCTTAGAAGTACAACGTGGAGCTCTCAGTTTCTTGTTAACATTCTTTAAATTTTGATAATTGAGCCACTGATATCGCTGTGCTTTTTGGTGTCAATTATTAAAATTTAAAACACGTAAAAATAAGAGCTCCACGTTATACTACTACGGTTTATGTACATCTGCGCCAAATTTCAGAACGATCTGCCAAAAAATACAGTTGAAATATGT
Organism: Xestobium rufovillosum; assembly: GCA_963966045.1. Classification (NCBI taxonomy): domain Eukaryota; kingdom Metazoa; phylum Arthropoda; class Insecta; order Coleoptera; family Ptinidae; genus Xestobium; species Xestobium rufovillosum. Next base: position 39,658,600 of record OZ014494.1, on the reverse strand, counting down.
AAACCGCTACAAAATGTTTTGCCATGCTGAGTGTGCGTCTGACTGCGACAGATGATCGAGGTAAATGCCCCTCTTAAAGCCCTACTATCAACGATAATAATTGAAGTCTTTTCTCAAATAAACAACATGTTTTGAATTCAGGATAAAAAGATATGCACGAGAAAGTTGAAAAATCTAAAGTGGCACCTACCTATAAGAAATAAAAAAACTAGACTATCGTTGTTCATACATTTGTTTTTCACCGCTGTTCTCACCATTGGATGGAGAGTGTTTAGTTTGTTTAAGCACTTAGCCAAAACTTCATTGAAATACGTTAAAATTAGGTGTTATTGAAAAAAGAAAAAAAAATCAGTTTTTCCAAAATATTTAAGAAACTATGGTGGTAAAACTAAGGCGAAGAGCATCAAAAATGCTATTTTTCCACATTTTACCTTCTCTCCATCTTCCATAGATAGTAACCAAATAGCAATGGTGAGTTAATAAAATTTAACGCCCTGTAGAATAAGAATGGAACCTAAAATTGTCTATTTTTAATTTTTTTGTATCAGGCAAGTAATTTTGGGTGCAAGAAAGTTTAAGAAAAGATTTTCTAATGATGGGAGATACAAAAAATACAAGAGAATATACCCTATTTTGTATTATAGGTACTAGATAAAAAAAATCGTATTCTAGTCCAAAATTTCCAGAAAAGTGAAATATTAAAGTAAATAAGGGTTCAAAAAGGTCACCACTAACCTCTTAGGGTTTGAATAAGTTTGACTGAGTATAACGCTGGATAATACCTAGCACTACCTACTTTGATAGCAAACTGCGCATGCCAAAAAAATCGTTACTTCATTTGAACCTATTATTGAGATAAAAATTATTAAAATGTGTATTTTAAGGGAGACCCTGGTAGATACCTATAACTGAATTTAATTTTAAGCTCCACCAATCATCCAACTTTTGCTCCACAAAATCTTTCACGTTTACAATTCAAGAGATATGGCTCTCACTCCCAGAAAGTTACTTTCTGAAAGTACCTAGGTTATGTGACAATTTATTTACACCTAATAAGTACTACCCTCCGTACCTACCTTCGTTTGCTTGCATTAGGTATGTATGTAATTTATTTAAGTGGATTACCTTAAACTTAGAAGATTTCTTGGGGTACAGCTACAGGCTTTTCTGCGAGTAGGTAGGTACCTACGTGGAACAACTGTAAAGAAAATTGAAAATGAAACATCCTACATACACACCAGTGGCTTAAACATATTATATTTAATTTCAATACCCTGCACTCACCTTTATTTCTTGAATTATTTTAATATTTGGTATATTGGTATAATCCCACCACACCGTGTCACTTTTCTTTGTTGTTTGTAACCAGAGACAAAATACCTGATCAACTGCGTTTACATGTTGGAAATTAAGAAATTTTATTCTCTGCTGCGATGGAAGGGGCGAAGGGCGATTGCGATTGGCCATTTTTGAATCTAGCGGTGAAATCCTCAATGATGATTGGTTATTGCCTACCCACGCTCAAATTTCAATGGATTCCATCAAGCGCGCGCGCATCCACAAAACCAAACGTTCAACCGCTCGACACGAGACGCGCGGCGGTAAAATTGAATTTGAATCTTACAAGTTTTTTAAACCACCAGTTAATGTTTCCCGAAAAGTTTCTTTTTGATTTTGTCTAGTAAGATTTTCTTTACGAATTTAAAAACGGAGAAGATATGTCACACGTTTAAAGTAATTTTGGTGATTAACAAAAAAATTATTCATATAAGTAGATAGCAGTTAGGTAAAAAATGGAGTAGATGAAACATAAAATAGAAATCCTGAGTTTCATTATAATTGCATCGTAAATAAGATTAAATCTAATAAATTTAATGATTATTTTGTTACCAAAAACCCGGATGAAATTGATTGTAAGGGCGACTTTGATAACCAGTGGAATTTATTAAATAGAATTAAAATATCCCGTCAAAACTAATCTGCCAACATCGCCGCCATGGCAGTCAGTAAATACAAAGTTTCGGCTTCATGTTATTGCTGACTTTATGGTTCACTAAAGTGCATGTATATTTCGGTGAATTGCGATAAAAGAAACCATTAAAATATAGTTGTAGTGTACTGACACCGCCGCGGCCACCTACCCGACACCTCGGCTGTAGCAACGCTAATGCAAAATGCACTGGTTTAGTAATCCGCTGGGTCCCGGGTCGTTTCTCCCCCGCTGCTTGTATTTTTTATTGCGTTGATTTCTTTTTAATATTTTTATACAAATAATCCGACGACTGTCCCGTTCTGTGTTTCCGGTTTTGGTCAGGCGGAGGCCGTTTAGGAGTCGCAACGAGTTCCAGCCGCGGCGTGGATAGGTATTCGGTCGAGGGGTATCAAAAGTCACGGCCTAAAATATGTTGCACTCGGTAGAGTCTCGCGCCAAACACATTTTGAAAGCACTCTGCCGGGTACAATTTTATTGCTATAATTGTAGTGAATTCTTTAAAAATTCACCAAAATACACATGCGCTTTGGTAAACCAAAAGCTCAGCTCTAAAACGAAGCTGAAAGTTTGTATTTACCGGCTGCCTTGGCGGCGATGTTAGCAGATTACTTTTAGGTCTATATTTAAATTCAAATTTAAAAATCCCACTGGTTTTCGAAGTCGCCTCTTAAAATCAATTAAACACTCGTAGGTAGGCAACTAGTGCTTTTCAGGATCAAAGAGAGTTGCCTGTAATTTATGATATCTACTAACCTAATAAAAATTTGTGATAAATAAAAAAAAACATGTCTCTTCTGTTTTTCTGTGTACCGTACTACATTTTATAGCAGACTGTGTTTCAATAATTACATTAATTGAAGTGGTAGTATTACATAACAAAATCTTTGTAATTTTGCGATTTTCCGTTATCCATTGTAAAGATTACATTATTATACGTTAAAATTACACACTTAAATGTTAAATATACTAAACCAATGCAATTTTACATTTTCCTGCAATTTTACATGCAACTTTACATTGATATTGACTGTAAAATCACATAAGTACATGGGATATCTGTATCTTTACCATTTTTTCTAATTTTACACAAACTTTATTGTAAAAAACATATTTTGTGTAACTTTACTACTGTAATAGTAGCAAAATTTACATAACTAGCATGTAATTTTACATGCATTTTTTACAGTGTAAACTTTAAAAAATTAGATGGAGCTAGCTACTACATCAGTCGTTCAGATACATGTACTCTGTGTTGTGGTTTGTGTTTGTGCCCTGAAAATACTGTTTTCGGTAAGATGCCAACTAACAATTAATTTAACGTACGCTAAAATTTTCGTAGACTATCACTACAATAATTATAATTTTGAATGAAATGATCAAAATTTGCGAATAAAAGTGATGTTGCGTTGAAATGCAGTTTGTAAGGTTATTTTTAGAGGAAGTCCGGTTAGTTTAAATTACAGTGATTCTAAGTTGTATCGTTCGGCATCTCTCCCATAAGTTTGGGAGAGATGCCGATTTTAAAGGGGGTGAGATGCCAACAACGTTTAATGTGTTTTTTGCACAAATGTCAATGTTTTATAAAAGAAAAAGTAACTCGCGCGGTGCCTGGTCAGAGGGCAATGAAGAAATTGAAACACTGGGTAAACTACTTAGAAAAATCGCCCCTCTTCCCTCAAGTAGCCAATAATCCGAAACCTAGAAAAGTAAACACTTGTGAATTACTAACAGCTGCAAGTAACATCGAAAAACGCAGGGTAAAGGAAGAAAAGAAAAAATGAAAACTAGAAAAACAAAATGCTGTCGCACCAAAACCTGGGAGGGTCTGGTTTAAACAAAGGAATTAATATTAAAAAGTGGAAAGGCAAATGGCAAAATGGGAGAACTTGTAGGGAAATATAAGAAGCGCAAACACAGTAGCTCCTCAAGTTCTTCTGCATATGATCCTTCAATTCATGACAGCAGTTCGGACATTAATTTTGAAGAATTTGTGGAAACAAATTGCAAGAGTACAATAACACTAAAAAGAAAGAAGACTGGATACAGTGCGTACAATGCAGCTGTTGGTTGCACAAATGGTGCACAAAATATGTTAATATATTATTGTGTCAACCATGCGGCAAAATTTTTAGTTTTACAAAAATTAAGGCATTTGCATCTCTCCCAGTGGTAGTTGGCATCTCTCCCATATAATGTGGGAGAGATGCCAAAAAAGAGCAGTTTTTGTTAAATTAAAAAAATGTTTAATTTTGCACTAAGAAGTTTAAAATCTTGGTATGATATTGCTAAATGAATATATTTTATGTTGTATATCGAATAAACTGTTATTTTTATCAACGGAAATTTTTATTTGATTAATTTAAAGAAACGGCATCTCCAGGATTTACCCTGGTAATTCCATATAATTCTATAACTTCCAGGAATTCCAAAGGACTTCGGTAATTTTAAAATACATAGTTCCACTAAATCCAAAGTAACTTCAACAATCCCAACGTAATTTCAGTAACCGAAAAATTCTTATAAAATGTTTTGATATTCTCATAATTAAGTTTTGAAGAAAAATTATTACCTATTAAAATTTTTACAAGTAGGTTGGTGTAAAAAGACATTCTCTTATTAAAAGTCCATAAAAGCAGGATGAATTATTTAGGGTGAAAATTGTTTTATGTTGGTAAAGTTGATTAAAAATGTCTTGGAGTTAGAATTAAGAATAATCTTCAAAAATGTCAAGGAACAATTAAGCAGGTTAACACTATGGCTACTGCATCGTTCTTTCCCGTGCGAGTTCGTCTTTTTGCACTCTCCAATGCTGCTCGTTGTTCTGGTGATCTAATGGTTCTTTTGCTTCCAGAGATGAGCTTTTGCTATTGTCCACTTCCTCTTCTTCGCCGTTATACTATTCGATTTCATTTTTTATCACTTCAAGCCTGTATAGCACGTTTCCGATTTTGCGCCTACGGGTTTTCCCTCCGACGATTAAAACAAGAGTGCTCTTTTAATAATTTGGACTTGGTCATTACAAGGCCACACTTACACAAATTTTACCTTTGTCGGGATTCCTCTTTTGGCTCATTTCCAAAATGCTTTTTTATTTAAAGGTCTAATTACTTTCTGATGGGACGAATTTAAATCGTCCTCCAAATCAGATGAATCTTAACCATGTGGCGTTTTCTTCGGCGTTGCTGCATTCTTCTAATCTCCATCATCTGAACTAAATTGAATCAATGTTCAAAAAGGCTAAGTGAAGTCCGTACCAAAGGTTCAATAGAAAAAATATTCCTGGGGGGGGGGGGGGACGTGGAAGCAATAACGGAACATTTTTTGGTTAGTAGAGAAACAGATGACGCTGAAATTAATAATTCCCGTTATTTCAAATAATACCAGTAATTCCACAGGAGCTCCGATAATTCTAGTGTCTAAATAATTGATGTACGTAATTCTAAATCTATTCCAGAAGTGACAGTTCCCGGTCTGTTTGTCTGTTCGTCAGTTCGTCGACCCGCCCGTCTGCTAACCTTGCTATCTCCTATAACAAGATAACATCTAAAATGATGAAATTGATATTATGTATTATGTGAATATGAGGCAATTTAAGTTCTAAATTTTTAGGCCGATACATCTAAAAGGGTAAAAATGGTTCTATTTTGAAATAATCATGTGAAGTGTCTAATAAGTAAGTCTCACCGAGATTATACACTCGCGGACAAAACAGTAGGGTCACTTAGAAAATTTTGCATAGAGTTTTTTGAAATGCGTTTTTCTCCAAATCGCTCTTTCATTTGGCATATATACTCATTTGATGTGATTAATACTAAAAACCAGAACACTATAGGCCGCCGATTTAACGAATTCATGGAATTATTTTCTCTCATCTCATTTGTTTCTGTTTTCTTTGCGCGTTCACACTTGAAAAGAGTCTCTTAGACTAGAATTTGTCCACTTTTAATAAAATCCTGAGTTTAGATCCAGGTGTGGCGGCGAGAATGATTGGAAATGTTGAGAGCGGGAGAGAGCTGAGAGAAACGGCCAGAATCGCGGGTGTGAGTAGTGAATGCAATACCGGTTTTCGGTATAGCGAAAAACCGGTATACCGGGCATATTCTTGGTACCGGTATTGATAAGAAAAATACCGGTATTTCGGTATTTCGGTATTTTTATTATTTATAATATATTTTGCTTCAAGAGTTTGTAGTTTGTGTTCATTTGTTGTATTTTTCTACCTAAATTCTAAATTTGTTAACCTATTTTAAGATATTGTTATGTTATGTACTTGTTTACTTAACGATTACACGTTCCACATATTTTATTTAAGGCTGCGGTATTCGAACACCTGAGTTCTCCTCGTTCCTGAGACTGTGTTAATACAGACGGTCCAGCTCAAAAACTGTATTAGTTATAGACATGAATGTCGGTTTAAAAGAAAGCTGAGGGTTGGTAGAATATGCCTATGCCTATCTTATTCACCATATTTTCACTGTTAAAATAAACAAAGTTGAAAATTGGTAAATTTTAACGGAAATCTTTAGCATTATTCAAACACAAATTGTATCTTCGAATTTTAATTAACTGCCAAATAAAATATGTGAGCATACTCGCCGATGTTTTAGCTTTATTTTAAGACTATATTTGCCTAATTTCGTTATTCAAGTTTTCTGTTGGACTGACTGTACCGAGTGGTTGCTAAAGCTATGTCTATTTCTGTCTTACACATGTACTACCGATCTCCTGTCCTGTCTATGCGTATCCCAGCCTTAATATAAGTTGATGTTGATGTTGAACAATAAATTGTTTTGTTTTTGATTTTTTGAATGTATGACTTGTTTGTGTTAAATAGACCATTTTAAGGTAATACCGGTATAATACCGGTATTCCGGTATTTTATTTTGAAAATACCGAAATACCGGTTTTGAAATTTTAGTCCGGTATTGCATTCACTAGGTGTGAGTATATCTACGGTGCAACTGTCCAACGCTTCCAGGAAACTGAACAATTCGTGCAAGGCCAGGACCTGGCCGATTGCGGTCTACATCGGCTCGTGATGGCCGTTTTATAGTGCTAACTTTGCGACGAGATCGCTCGCTAACAGTGGTTGCCCTAAGACGGGAGCTGCAAAATGCTCTAGGTGTTGATGTGAGTGCGCGGACCATTAGAAGACACCTGCGAAGCACGCCAGAGGTCTCACACGATGGCAGCGGGCCCTCTGTTGATCCCAGCTCATAAAAGAGCAAAACTCCAGTTCGCCTTAGATCATCGGGATTTGGGAATTGACGAATGGGCGAATGTTTTGTTTACTGACGAGACAAAAATCAACCTGCAAGGTCAGGATGGTCGCAGGAAGGTTTACCGGAGGAAAGGGGGGCGGTATCCAAGCCTGCATTGCTCCGCGGGTTCCATTTGGAGGTGGTGGAGTCATGGTTTGGGGAGGCATTTATTTGGCTCCCCGTACCTACTTAGTGATGCTTCGCCAGGGCTCAATTACTGCTGACCGTTACATTGGTGAAGTTTTGGAAGATCGTGTTGTGTGCCTTTCATGGGGTTCATGGGCAACGATGGCATTTTTATACAAGATGGAGCGAGGGCACACACCGCTAGGGTAGTTACCAATTACCTAACTGAAGTTGGAAAAAGGCGGTTGGATTGGCCATCTCGAAGCCCAGATTTTAATCCCATAGAACATGCATGGGACGATCTAAAAAAACGCATTCGAGACAATATGCCTCGTGCCTATAGCCTGGAGCAGATCAGAAACAATGTGGTGCGCGAATGGGACAACATCTTTCAGGAAAGACTATCCAATCTTATCCGAAGTTTGGTAAACAGAATTCAAGCGGTGATTGACGCTAGAGGTGGTAATACTCGCTATTAATTCATGTTTTTTGTCTAGGCTAGTGGCATTTTTGTAACGTTGGTGAATGTCTTTTGTGATTTTTCAATAAAGTGTCAGTTGTCTTAATTTTACTGAAACAACAGAAAAACTGGTTTTTGTCCACAAAATATCCTGAAGGCTTTCCGATCTAATGTCCTCAAACTGTTCCGCGGAAAACTGGTGAGAAACTCTTTCAGTTTTGAAAATTTTCGAAGTGACCCTACTTTTTTGTCCGCGAGTGTATTATGATTTATGAATTACGACTAAATTTCTATTATTGATGACTGCTTTGCACGGTTGCTGCGAGGGGTGCGGCGGGGGAGGTCCCGCGCCCTCACCTATTTTTGGACCCACATTTAATATGCGGCTACTCCTCTTCTTAACCATCATGATCGCCCCATTTCCTCACTGACCGCCCCTCATATTCTGGCCTTGTCCCCTCCCCCCTAACAATTTTTCTAGCTTGGACCATGCTGCCTTGCCAAAAGAATTAAAGACTAAAACGTTTTTCTCTCCTACTCTCTACGTATCGGACGAAGAACTCAAAGATCAAAGATCATAATACATCCTAGTTTATCCTATTTTGTTATTCTTTTAACTCATTTTTCAAAATCGGCAGTGAGCATCTTAAATACTTACATAAGAGCAAGATGATACCTACGGAAGAATCCGCATTTCTTACATTATATTCGAGTAGAAATTACTGTACTATAAGTAACTCAGTGAATACTTATGCTTCTTTAGTAATTTTTCCACTGATATTTATTTTCCGATACCCACTGTTCAGTATTTCCTTCAGTTGTTTACTACTGAAGAATTCATTAGGTGTGTTACGAGCAGTTCCGAAAAGTAAAGGTAATAATTTATTTTCATTCAACTGTAGGTTATATTTCCAGCAACACGATCTAATCTAAATGTTTCAACGTGGTTTAAATTACTTCGTCTCCAGAAGGAAATTTCAAAGCGATGTATTATTAGCGGTTTCACGAAATTCTGAACTAAGACGCCCTCTGTATTCCTTTATTTCGAAACAAAACTGATGAACGATGTTGATTACAAATTCGGGAAACACTTTGAAGTGAGTTTAATTAAAAGTCGCACCGAAAACGAAATCGTCTTGTAAACAGGAGCACTAGACGTTAAAAAAGTGCTACGCTGTAGTCCATATTTTACGAGAAACGACCAAAAATAGAATAAGGAGCTTAAAGTAGTAACGTTGCACAACCAGTGCTGCCTGTCAGGATAATACGGGGCACGGCAAATTTATAACACTGCAACATCCTTAAAAGAACAGTTTCGCTAAGTCAATAATACATCAGGCGTAAACCGGTTCTTCTTACCTTAAAAACTTACACATGAACTAAAAGAAAGAAAACTATACTTACTAGTTGAAATCAGAACGAGTTTCTCAATTTTTAAGCTTTCTCTTAACGCATAATATACTTTATGAAAAATAAAATAAAGCAGGTGCACTCGTCGCTTAGTCTGTTGGTAATATTCCTGCCACTGGGACGTGCCGTAATCCTGAAGGTTACTTGCACCTAATTTTTGCAACGTTCACTCCTAGAAATATTACATTGAGCTCACAAAAATGTCACTGCTGCCTTTATAGAATTTATACCCCAGTTATTTAATTTTCAAAACTCCTGCATATGTCAAAATGTTCAGAAAATGTTGACAACTCAAATGTATGCAGTTTAGAGAAAAATTAAAATAAGCTAAAACTTAAAGTTGCCTTTACTAATATTGAAATAGCTTTAAGCAATCAAAAAATCATTAAATACAGGTTTTTTTTCTTCTGCTGTGCAGAAGAACTGGGATGGTCCGTATATATAAAGAAAATTTTAATTTACAAATGTTCCTTAATTTTTTGAGTATCGAGTAATCGAGTAATTGAAGCAAACTGTGTATTTTCCTGGAATAGTGTGTAAAAGCTGGCAGAACACAGTAATCTAAACGAAGCTGTTCCCTTAAAGTGAGTGCAGTGGTAATATATTTTCATACAAAATGTTGGTTCTTGTAAGCAGCGCGTATTGCAGGAGTAGTTTCTTCATGCTAGGCGACGCGAATAACGTTTCATTAACAATAACTTGCTGTTATTACTCGCAATAATAGTGCGGCCTTAAATAAATACGATTATGCAAAACTAATAAGGAACTTCGAGACTACGACACTAAAGGGGGTTTGAGTTGTCTTGGAAATTAAGAGAAATGATTCCGAATTCTCGAGCGAATTATTCAACAAGAGCGTGCTACTTATTTAAAACGTATAAAACGCGGAAATATTCAAAACGCGGAAATATTCTTGGAAAACTATCAGTCTACTCAGAATGTTTGCACACTTCAAAAGGAAGCTCATATCAAATATTAGCGAGAATATTAGTATCTGCGATCATTTGTTTTTGCCTTTGAAAATCTCTATTTAAATTCTAAGTGAAAACTTATTGAAAACTGTATTTTTTTATTAGTAATTCGCAAATAAAATATATATGGATGTTTAGTTTGAATTTATGTCATTAACGGAATTCTAGGCTTCGTAGTTGGGTGATTGTACGAAAAGTGAGTAATTTGATGTACCCTGGGATGTACCAAGTAATAAAAAATACATTCTTGAAATTTAGATCTATGCATTTGTGGAAATTAAATTATGAAGTTAATTTATTCATGGCCACTCAAACAAAACATGATTTTAGTAATAAGCAAAGGTAATTTAGAATAGATTATGAAAATTATCATTCCCATGCCCTGTACCCAACAGTAGGCATTATGAAGAAATTCAAATTTGAACTAGTTAGTAATTAATAGAAAAAAAGTATTTATAATGAATTATTAATTTATGTTGTATAAAAGGGTCTAATTAATTTAAGTCCTAATTACAGGTAAGTAAAATTTGTACCCAAGCCAGCCTAAAATATTTTTTTTGTATTGGAGGTACCTATTCAATATTCCAGAATCTTTAAGGTGCAGACTAGTGCTGGCAAAATCGGCAGAAATGTAAAATCGATTAATCGATTTTTGAGAAAATCTATTTTGGAAAAAATCGAACAATCGACGGTAGAGAGAAATCGATTTTGAAAGTCGATTTTAGAATCGACTTTTGAAGTTGATTTTGAAAGTCGATTTTGGAATCGATTTTTATAGTCGATTTCGAAATCGATGTTTAAAGTCGATTTCTTCGATTTTTAAAGGTGATTTTGGAATAGATTTTTAAATTCGATTTCGGAATCGATTTTTAGAATCAATTTTAGAATCGGCTTTTATGGTCTATGTTAAAATTTAGTTTGAAAACCGATTTTGAATATACAGTTAACATGACAAAAAGGTGACGGTATCCAGGGTGTCCAATAAAGAATTATCCAAACTACAAATTCAGTTTCCTTGGGAAGAAACTGATCTTATCCAATTTATCTTAGTACATCTGCTTCCTTAAAAGTTATGCAGTTATTTTAGTGAAACTTGGTATAGGAAGGCTTTTTCTGTAGCTGAACAATAATATGCAGTTATTTTTGAGTAAACTGTAGAAGGCGCCAACTTTCACTCTACATCTTTCGTTTTTATAAATTTTGCTGTTAGGTACAAATTTTAAAACAATAATTACTACATCACTAGTTTTATGGAAAGAACACTCGATTAACTGCAAAAAAGGTATACTTGTTGCGAATCACCAAAACGTGTCATTTGAGAGGAAAATGCATTATGAAGTTAACGCTACTTTGGCATATCGACGACGCTCATCATGAATTCGACCTCCATTTAGGCACATTAACCGTAGTAGGCACCAAACATGCAGAACATGAGGCCGTGCGCGCCGGGAAATTATGAAAAGGTGAAATAAAAAATTGTTTTTCTAAGTCCCATAACTTTTTAAAGAAACAGAATTGTACTAAGATAAATTGGTTCAGATCAGTTTCTTTTTGCCCAATAAGGAAACTAGACTTGATGTTTGGCCGAGGCCTTCGGTTTGGCCTCGGTTTGGCCCATTCTTTTCTGGACACCTGTATACCAGGCCAGGACGTAATTTATTCTTTTCTTAGGTCTTAAAATTACTCGAGAATAGGCACAATACATTAATTTCTGAAAATATTTCTATATACATTTTACTATTTATCATCATAAAAACGAAGGATGACCAAAATGAAATCGTAATTCGTACAAAATTTAATAAATGGATGTTGACGAAGATTTTACGTTAAAAGTCGACGGAAAAATTTTGTAACTAACTCCTATAAGTACCTATATTAAAAAGCGATTACTAATCTCGACAATCAATCGCCTTTGTTAATACACTTGTTCGTTAAATAACTCATAATTTATTTAAAAAAACCTAACCATTGCCTATGTATTTTGAAAATCGGTTTTCAGCGAGGGGTTTACCACTAAGGAAATGGTTGGGACAGGGTCAAGAAATAGTATTTCCGAAATGGTGAGAAATGGTGGAAATGGTGCAGAAATACTACGAAATAGTCCAGAAATAGTATTTCTTACTCAGAAATAGTAGGAAATACCCAGGAAATGGTAAAGAAATGGTGGAAATATTCAAAGAAATACTGGAAATAGTCTGAGAAATACTGGAAATACTCAGGGAAATACTGGAAATAGTAAGGGAAATACCTAGGAAGTACTGGAAATAGTCGCGCCAAACGTACTAGTATTAGTAAAAACATTGGCCGGTAGGCCGGTCGCGTTCTCCGCGGCGCAGAAGCAAATATGAGGCCACAATAGACGGCCAATAGCGTGACTTCGACTTGACTCAATTGTTGGCACGTGAACAATATGTAATAAGTTTCTTCTGTAGCAACAGTGAGTGGTAGGGTCATGGTGAGCATTCAAGGCAAATAAAAAATCGAGTAAAAAATGGTATGAATTTTATACCTATATACAAGTATTCCTGGATTTATTATTTAATGTAAACTGACAGTTGCCATCCTATTTTAAACTCTGAAAAATATTTGTAAATATCCCCGCAAATAGCATGATCGGTACCAAAATTCATATAAAACGGATAACAATTTTTGGAAGTGAAGGTTTTAACGATAGATAGACTTTTATACACTGGCGAGCATAAAATTAGGGTCACTTCAAAAATTCAACTTTTCTGATTATTTATTGTATCTTATTATTGTAAATGGATTTCGTTGTATACATATCTCTAAACAGGAATGTTTCAAAAAGAAAACGTTTCATTTTCTAATGTTTTTATTGAAAATTCGTAAAGAAGCAAATTTTAACAAAATTGTCTTAAAAATGTGTAGTGAGAAAAATGTTGGAATAAAACAAGGAACTGTTAAAATTTTGACCCCTAATAACGAGTGTTTCCTCCCCGTGCATTTATGACAGCCTGGAGGCGACGTGGCATGCTCTCAATTAAATTACGGATCACATTTTGGGGGATGTTATTCCACTCCTGTAGTAGGAGCTCCCTAAGATCCTGTGCGTTGGTGGGAGACAGCGTATGACTTCGTACACGTTGTCTTAGCTCATCCCACACATGCTCTATGGGGTTCAAGTCGGGACTCCGTGCTGGCCAATCAAATCGAGTAATTTGAACCTCATCCAAATAAACGCTAACAATCCTTGCCACGTGGGATCGAGCGTTATCATGCATAAAAGTTGCATTTTCTCCCAGAACCGTCATAAAAGGCATGACATGATTTTCTCTACAACTTCCGTTACGTACCTATGCGCAGTTAGGGATCCATTGCCGATAAACACCAATTCGGTACGTGCGTCTGAAGAAATTCCTCCCCACACCATAACTGAACCTCCACCAAATGGAAGTCGCTCATCAATACAAGCCTGGGCATACCTTTCTCCGGGTCTTCGCCATACCCGCCGACGTCCATCCGACCCATTTAAACAGAAACGCGACTCGTCTGAGAATAATACCCTCCCCCAATCGTCATTTGTCCATCCCAAGTGATCTCGAGCAAAGTTCAGTCTTGCAATTCTATGGCGACGGAGAAGTGGAGGACCCGTAGCCATTCTCCGACAAGATAATCCAGCAGAACGAAGTCGCCTCCTAGCTGTCCATTCGCTAATGTTAACATTTCTGACTTCTTGGAGGAGATTTCGAAGCGAAACTGCCGTAGCAGTCCGATTCCGTAAAGCCATGGACACAAGAAAACGGTCATCCCTTGGCGTGGTGGTTCTTTTCCGCCCTGATCCTGGTTTTCTCGTCAGCCTACCAGTTTCCTGAAATCGTTGGGATACCCGCTGAACTGTAAAAAGACTTACACCAACCGTTCTTGCCGTTACACGTTGCCCCCGACCATCTTGCAACAGCGCTATAATTCTGGCCGCCGTGATAGGATTTAAAGCCATTATAAGGAAATAAACGAAGACTACACTTTTCGACCGTCAAGTTATACACAGGAAAGTTAGTGAATAAATGAAGGAAATTGAAAAATAGACCCCGAGAAATAAGCTTCCAAGCAGCGCACCTGCAAGCATTTCCTAGAAATCGGAAATATTGAATCTTTGTTGTGCAAAAAAAACACAAAAAGCTTATAACAGTTCTCAGAAATGCAAGTGTTATTGCCTTCAAGAACTAATTAAATTTAATATTTTGAATTCTTAGAAAAATTGGCAATTTTCAAAGTGACCCTAATTTTATGCTCGCCAGTGTATTATTTTAGTTAGGTACTCGTAGGTATACACTGTTCAACAAAATAAAATTTTAGGTATACCGCGAGGTATACTGTCATTTTTACTCGCTTTTTATGCAATTTGTGGACCTATAATAATTTAAGAAATAGCATTGGACAAGATCGATGCGGGGTGAATTAAACTGAGCCCGAAATTGAGGGGTAATATAGAAGATATAATATTAACTACCGTGTCCAAGACCTTGTCACATAATTATGGTTGGAATCTTTCAAATGTTGGAACTCTTGGGAGCGAATATGAACCTCGATATAAACGAATAATGTTAAATTGATAAATTCGGTTTTGATTGATTAAAGTTATGTAATATCTCGGGACTTTGCCCCGATTTGCCGGCTTTTCAGTATCTACTTTGGTCATCTAGAATTGTCGGTATTTAACTGTGGTGACCATTCGCGAATTGCAAGAATATTGAGCATTTTTTGAATATACTCGAACACATGTCATTTTAGTTATTGTAAATATCGGTAATCATGTTATGTAGGTCTCGATTTAGACACGGCGGCGGTGCGAGAGGTGACATACAATAGCATTGTTATTATGTTTATTGTTTTCGCATTTTTATGAAAACCACGACCGTGGGGGCTAAAATTTCAGTTAATTATGCAAGGAAGGGAAATTAAGTTTTATCAATTGAGTAACATAATTAGTAAGCAATACTTAAATATTAACTAGAGAGGTTATGAAACACACATCCAAACTAGGGAAGAGTTCCTAACGCATCATGCATACATATACGGGGTATCCAAAATTAAGTGTCCACAATTGATAACTTCGTTATT
The DNA here is from genome assembly GCA_963966045.1 of Xestobium rufovillosum. Taxonomy (NCBI): domain Eukaryota; kingdom Metazoa; phylum Arthropoda; class Insecta; order Coleoptera; family Ptinidae; genus Xestobium; species Xestobium rufovillosum. Next base: position 39,643,297 of record OZ014494.1, on the reverse strand, counting down.
ATTGGACGTTCAAGGTCGGTTAAATGGGCAAAGAATTAGTGTTTTTCGTGAAGAATAAGATGGTGAAAACAAAAAAACAATCGAACATCGCATTTTCGAGATATTCACATAAAATAAACGATAATTTCTTAAATGGGACAACATGTATATTTTTGCATATTTAAACAGAGTATAAAATTGTGTACATGAACATCTATTTGAAAATTAAAAATAACTTGACTTTTGGAACATAAAAAATGCCCCAGTATCGAGCCCAGTATATCACATCAGGTAGGCCATGAAACTAATTTTGCGTCATAATTATTGTCGGCGGGTGTTAACAGTGCATATTTGATTGTTATTTTACTACTTATTTGCGAATTTTAAACATGGGAGCCAACCAAATTTGTTTTATGGACTACCTAACGTGAGACCTAACGTGATACCAGCGTCAGCGCGGGCTGTTGTGATCCTCCAAAACGAGCTTCAAAAGCCATGTTATTTTTAATTTTGGGATAGTTGTTCCATAAGACTTTTTTATTTAGACTTTTATTCTCTTTCAACACTTACAGAAATATATAGGGCGTTCCATTTAAAACATTGTTGTTTGTGTGAATATCGCGAAAATTCGATGTTCACCATATAGTAATAAGAAATACTCGACTAATTCTTTGCCCATTTAACCAACCTCGTAGGTCCAATAATAACAAAGTTAACAATGGTACGCACTTAATTTTGGACACCCTGACAATTCTTAAAGAAAATGGGCGTTATACTTCAAAATTTAATAAATTGTATAGGGGTTGTTTTTCAAGTGGCGCGCCCTAGCCACAGTGCAGAAATAAGTCACCCATCCATAGCCAAACCGCGGGCACTGTTGCTGAGCATTAACGACTACTCACTCGCGCATGCCAGCAAGATCCCACGGCTCACGGGCGTTACGCATTTATTTTACAACACAAAAATTAAATGTGCAGTAAATTATTTCACAAGAAGAAAATTGATAATGTATGCTATTTTTGTAATAGTAAAAGGCGAGGTAAAAGGTACGAATTGAATGAAACTGTAAAAAATACTCGGGAACACTGGAAATACTTGGAAATGGTGAAGAAATACTCGGAAATGGTAAAGAAATACTCGGAAATGGTAAAGAAATACTAGGAAATGGTAAAGAAATACTAGGAAATGGTAAAGAAATACTAGGAAATACTCTGGAAATACTTAGAAATAGTAAGAAATGGTGAAGAAATACTAAGAAATGGTGAGGAAATACTAAGGAATAGTTAAGAAATACTAAGAAATAGTGAGGAAATAGTAGGAAATAGTAAGAAATAGTAAGGTCATATTTGGAAATGGGAAATACTTGCACAGAGAAAAATTTTCCGTTCAAATTGCATGGCAATTCGTTTACAGTGCAAATTGTACGTAAATTTACTGTCAACAGCAATATTCCGCTACAGTTCGTAAGTGTACCCTGCAAATTTCTTACAATGACGGAAAGTCATCCACTGCAAAATAACAGTATGCGTTGTAATTTTACATTGTAATCTGAAAGCGAAGGAGCGGGAATTTCCATGTAATATTCCGCTATAGTTCGTAATTGTACCCCACAAGTTTCATACAATGACGGAATGTCATCCACTGCGAAATAACAGTATGTGTTGTAATTTTACATTGTAATCTGACCGTCAAGAAAAGCGAATTTGCACTGTAAGGGTCATTTGACACAATTTCATAAAAATAATATAATTTTCATAAAAATTTATGCATCGCAACAGACGGTAAATTTTGTAAAAAAATTGTTTGCATTTTCATAATTTAAAACTGGTTCTATATTTTTTTACTTCACATTATGATTTTATAATTGTGGCATTTTCTAGAATACTTCAATTTTTGTTGCTTGCGCACATTTACCAACGCACAGTAAGTAGGTATGGTATGTATTCATAATCCTGAATAAATGTAGAACCAGTTTTAAATTAATTTCAGGAAAATAATGCAAACAATTATTTTACAAAATTTACCGTCTGTTACGATATATAAATTTTGTATATATTTTTATGAAAATTATACTGATTATTTTTTATGAAATTATGCATGGTGTCAAATGGCTTCAATGTACCTATTATTAAATATTAAATTTATAGAGTAAAAAAATAAAAAATAAAAAGTACCTCATATTGAAAATGTCTTTTTGGAATATTTATTTTTTATAAAGTTATAGTATAAAATAACATAAAAAACAAATGAGCAAACAAATAAACGAAAACTTAACTCTTAATAACTAAAAAATAAAAAATAACGAGAACTAAAAGGTAACGAGTCGGTCGGGAGCGCGTCTCCATTATTGCCTCGGCCGATCCTGCAATGATATTATTTTTATAATCAGTTCCTTGTGTAAATAGAGGTTGTTTCCTTTATAAAAATTACAAGAAATTTTAAACGCATTTTTAATCACTTGAAACAACCTGTATTTTATTTAGCATATAGGGTGTATCAGAAATACGTGTGTTTATACCTATAAGGTGAATAGCTTTTCTATTGCAAATGTTTTAGGGAGTTTCCCTCACTGATTTGCAACTAGTTTGTCAAGGAATTATCAATTTCCAGATAAGTTAGATGCTGAAGGAATGGTTTGGTCAAAAGAACAGTACAATAAAGGGTTAAGTGTAAGAACAGCTAAGCTGAACTTCGCCCTTGTGGGCAACATTGTTTAAAGATTGTATTTTTTACTTTTTATTGTTGTGCCCACAATAAAGACATTATTATTATTATTAAACATGGAAGATACGATTTTTGCAAAACGCTGCAGAGAAAAGAATAATGTTGAACAGGGTGAATACCACCTATCAAAATTAAATAACACTCTGTTTCTGATACATCCTGTATAATAAGTAGAAACTGGAAACTTACCACTACAAAATCTGAAAACGCCTTTATAAACCGAATCACCGAAGACTTGGATCGAGATTTGGTCGATTTAGTTCCGCAATTCGGATTCGTTTTCATAAAATACATTTGTATAGTTTCCATTGTACAGTTAGTTTTCATTGGATATTTCATATTAAAAACAAAGAAGATGCCATAAAAATATCCCAAAACGTCAAGTAACGTCGAGAAGCCATCAGTTACAATTTCTTTTTCTATAGCAACGTGGTATGTGTTATTATCTACAAATGCATGAATATGGGTGCTATACAGGTGTCACAAAATCATCGAAGGAGCTTAAAATGGTAGAATCCTTATAAAATTCTGAGAGGAAAATCTTAATACAATTATGTCGAGGCTTCAATGGTTTTAAAAGGGAACGCCGATAAAGTTTCGCAAGTTTGAAGTTAACGTTTTATCAAAATTTATAAGTAGACTCTGGGGGGGTAACTTATTAAGAATTCATAGTCTGGAAGTTACTTAATATAATATTACAATTTTTTGTAATTTCAACTTTTTTTCATAAATCCAGTATACCTATTGGTTGTCGTAGTTATTAATTCAAATCCAGAGTCTATTTGTAAATTTATTAGAAAACTAGCCTCCAGCACATCTCAAGGAAAACGATTGCAACCTCTACATTAGTGCTATTAAGGCTTTCGCCAAATAATTACGAGGATTTTGTAATTTCAAGCTCCTTCGGTAATTTTGGGATACTCTGTATACTATTGAAATAATTATATGGACTACTACAAAAAAGAAGTGTTTAAAAAATTGACGTATTGTTATGGAATGCATTACCTTGGAATAACACAATACACGGACTTGTTGATTGTATTTTTTTTAGATGACTCAAATTCTGAAAAAGAAAAATTGGTTAATGTGGTTGAAGTTTCAAATTACATATTTTTAATTAATTACCGGAAGAATGGTAATGATGTGTTCCAAAGTTTCTTTGAAGTGTATGACCAGAGCTCGCAAGAGTTGAAGGCACTTCTCATTCTTTTCATAGGGAATATCGGTGATTAATTTTTTTGACAAGGAATATTCCAGCATGCGTTCGCATTTTTGATCGATGGCTTCTTTTAGCTGATCAAGACTGTGGCCCATCAACTTTTGGTAGTGCAACGACAAAACCTTCATGTTAAGCAGGCAGGGCCATTTATTTCTCACCTCGGAGATCACAGGATTGCTTTCCAAAAAGTTTCTTTGAAGAAGGTAAGTTTCATCAATTAAAGACTGCAAATGTTCATCATCATACACATTGAAATTTTCATTGAGGTCTTTAATTATTTCGTCAAGATCTTTTTTATTTGCATCGGTTTGAGATTCGTTCAATGATCTTTTGTTAGTAATTGCAGTCTTTTGCTTTTTTATCGATGAACCTTCAGGACCATTTTCATTTCGCCGTTTTAATAATTGGTTCTTATATTGGTTCCTGTCTCTAAGCTTCAGGAGCAAACTACTAGATCCGTCTCCTAGAACCACCCCATCGTCATCCACATCCTGAAAGCTTTTTGGTGATTTTTGAATAAGTTTGTGGACTATTATTCTGAAGTGGTTTAAAGGGATCCTATTTTGAATCGTCCTCATTTCGCGAAGAACCAAATTTAAAACTTCTTCTTCAATTTGTTTTGATTTTTTTCCTATATTTATATCTTCCAGGATATTTTGTGGGAGTTTGTTCCAAGGTATTTCATACCCCCTCCAAAAATCATCCGAAACAACCGTCTCAGGCGGATTTAAAATTTTCTGACTTGAACATGGCACTTCGGATGCCGTTGGTTTAATTTGAAAGAATAATAATGGTTGTTGTACGTTATCATCGTCAATAGTTTCAGTGTTGGACGTGGGGGGAAGTGTTTCCAATGAGATGTCGGAAAGAGCGGAAATATCTGAATTTGTTACAGTTACTGTGCTTGGAATACTTGACTGGTACGTCGGTACAATTAATGGCATCCAAATATCACATTTCTCTAGAAGCATAAATATTTCATCTTTAAAATATATAACAAGTTCAGATTCATCGATGACAGTGCCATCTTTTTCAAGGACCAGTACTGACCCATCAATAGATAATTTGTGTGAGCCTGAAATGTATAGTGAAATCAATAATAATAATTTTAAAAGAGATTCTGTTACCTTTCAGTACTAAATTTTCGTACAAATTCACATCATTTTGGTCTAATAATATTGAAACTTTTTTGGTTCTGAGGTGATTCCATAACTTGATAGCAATTTTCTCCATGGTCATTTATCTGGTTAAATTAAATAAATTAATCAACAAATAAGAAATAAATTGTTCAATCAATCAAAAAATGCATGCACATTTAATTTATGTATAAATTTTTTAAGTGAAGCCCATGCGAATTGAACAGAATGAAAATTTACTGGGCAAAAATAGGTGTAGATTTAAAATAGAATAATGCAGCAGAAGAGCTGTCATTGTAGTAAAGTGGTTCATGATGTAAAAGACTATCATAGAAATATCCCACTAATTTATCATCCAATAAGTTACTTTGAGAATGGCGGTACAAGCCTACACATCCATCGTAAGATATTTTAAAGGGGCAACCAATTAAGAAAATTTTCGTATAGTTCGCATCAACAATAACATGCTGAAGTTTGAGTACTAAAAAATCGCCGTATTCATCACACCCATAGCAAAAATGAGAGTCTTGGGTATATTTGATACCACGGTACACTGCACATTTTGTAACAAAAAGCTTTTCTTGAAGATTAAAATTTGAGTGTATAATTTTAGAAAACTCTTTGGAATACAATTTAGAATCATAAATAACAACGTTGTCTGCCGTAACATTATCAGAGAAAATATGTGGTTGGTTGCATTGAAGAGCCTGCAACATCTGATGTTTCTCAGAGAAAGACAAGAGAATGTTCTTAAAATTAGGGCAATGCCTGGCTATGTTTTTGAAATATTTGTGCTTAGATTCACACCTCAAGGTCCATAAATGTTTGAGGGGACCAAACTGCAAAATCAATTTTGGATAATGCATCATATAATGATGCTTGGGTCTCAAAGGAGTATCAGGAAACAGCTGAAGACGAGCTTCCATGTATTCCAAAATACAAGACTTCAAGTACTCCACTTGTCCTATTGAAACTGCTGGTGCCAAAAGAATGTTACATATTACCCTTAGCAACAGGATCATATGCCAAGTCGGTTCCTGCGTGTCTTCAAGTAAATCAGAAATTGCAAAAGGGAGGAATTGTAAAATAATCATATTTTCATGGGCACTTCCAGGTAGTTTGTCACTCTTAGCTTTAAACAAGGGAAGATTAGTTCGAAGATTATTAATTTTTAACTCTTGAAATCGACTATTTAGAGTTTCTAAAGTAAATAATTTTATTTTAATAAGATGATGTAACGCCAGCATCAAATCATATTGTATTACTCCCTCAAATATGTCATGTGCGACACATGGCGGTAAACCGGGAGTACAAATATGAAAATAAGTTAAAGAATTTAAAATAGAGTTTCTTTTCACTCCTTTATAATGATTTTCGTCAAGTACTACCTTTAATTCTGCATCAAGATCATATGTTTCCCGAGTTCTCAATTTGAATCCTTGGAATTTGGAGTTCATATCATCTTTCTGAATGTAACAATATCGACACAAGTATGGAGAAGTACTGAAATTTTCAGAGAAGCCACCGATCTGGTGACTTCCCAGATTATCTCCTAACATGGCAAACAGAGAACCCTTAAAGCAATACTGATCAACATTTATACCAACAGTTTCTAAAATTCTCAAATCGTCTACAACAGTTTTGAAAATAGCATCTATACCGAAATGATCGACATCTAACTGTTTAGCTATTGCAACCAAAAATATGTTATCAACTTTACTCCATGTGTATGTGGGAAGATTGCCCAGAATCATGTAAACTCCCAAACTTTTATGTTTTTTTTTTGACGATCCTAAAGGATTGCATGGTTCGAATGCATCCTGAAACATAATAAGTCTTAAAGCAGTAGGATTGGTAGTAAATAACTTATTATTTTTATATACGAAACCATCAGTAAAATCAAATAGTACATTATATTTATCAGTTTTTTTTTGAAAATGAAGGCAAGCGTTTAAAACATCTGTATTTTTTAAAAGAGCACCTAGAGTTTCCAAAATGGGTACATAGAAAAAAAAATGGTCTTGATTTCGAATTCTACCAAGGGATATACATTTTGGTGCAACATAATTGAATTCATTTTTGTAGTAATTGTCGCGTGTGTATTTAGATCTTAAACAGCCAAATGGTCCATGAGCTAAATTAAAAAGATTCAGTTCGTTTATCATATTACTATCAATATTAATGCTGTAATTTTTGGACAAAAACAGATTCAAATTTTCATCGGATATATCACTCACATCTTTGATACCTTCAATAAATGCATTTAAAGCCTTGTTAGTAAGAAAATATTTTGAACTGAGAGTTAAATATAAAGTTGAAAGGGCTTTAGTGTAACGCTGGCCAAGAGCTCTTGGATTAAAGGTTTCAGTGTCAAAATTTAATGAATTTTCCTGATGGTCTTCCACTGTATCTATTTCATGATAACATTCACCATCCCTATTATTCTGATTCAAATTTTCTTGGTTTAAACTATCATTGTGCACATCATAATGCTTTCGGAATAAATGGCTTCTCCAGGTCGAAATTTTATTAAATTTGGTAGTCATATTGCCACACACCAAAAATGGACATAAAACGCTTTCTCCCTCATTAATGTGTTTGGACATGTGACTTGATAGAGCCCGTTTTGATTCCGGCTTATATGAACAATTTGAAACTTTGCATTCACAAAACTTTGCATTGATATTATCTTGATTGCTATTGTGATTTCTATAGATATGCATATAAAAACTTTTATAGCAGCTGAACTGTTTAAAACAATTTAAATGTTGGCATTTAAATACATTGTGCGGCAAATATTTATGTTCTTTTTGGTGAACATTATATCCATTTATTGTTCTAAAATTTCCTTGGCATGTTCCACATTTAAGGTTGGAATTAGAAGACATTTTCTGTAAACGAAGAAAAACGCCTAATGAATATAACCTACATAATTTCATCAAAATACTTAAAACTGTTAAGTATGATGTGCTAAAAAATGCCTGAATGGCTGAACATATTGTAAAGCATATTTTTGATGTCCGTTTCGAATAAGAAAAATCAAATTTAAAAGCAATAATTTATACGTGTCAAAGCCCTGTTGAAACATTTTCGCTTGGGTTAATATCGCATAAACCGATGCACTAAATCATGTAAATCTTAAACGTTCAATGGTAAAAAAATTATATTAACTTTTATTTATACAATTGTATGAAAATTCACACACAGAAATATCGGCATGCAATCAAGAAACACCCTGTATGCATAAACCTGCAAAAATAAAGGTTGCACACAAACATAGTAAATAATAAGTTTACCACATAATTATATAGCAGTAAGTGTATTAACAAAGATTATGAATGATGCATCACCCACACACCCTCAACCCCTCTATGCATTTGTCTTTATTATTTTAAAATACCTAAAAATGAATCAAACAAGGAATTATACGACTGCATGCAATAATTAATTTTGATGTCATCCTGTCTTACTAGAAAATCAGACCGAAACTCTGCCAATCGTCTGTGGAACGAAATAATATTGTAACAGTGGAATACCAATTCCTTTGTAAAAAAATATTAAGACTGATGCATGGATGTTATGATATTTTGCATGCTGTAAGCAAATTTGGTATTCTAACGATGAATATTAGATTTCTAAATATAATAATTTCTAACATTACTTATAGAAAATGAATATTTCTGTTGTACACACTTACCTATTTAAGAAACCGTTACCACAAGACCAATAATAAAAATAAATTAGGTAAAGTTTATTTCCGCACATAAAACAACGACTCGGACGCTTCTACAAAACATGGGAAGATGGGAACTCTGGAAGGCGCCAGACGCGTGCAGGGTCACGTGTTGCGTAATAGTGCGTTCAAGAAGTACATTTACGCTGCAGACGAAAATTGACGTTAATTTGAACGGATATTTAATTTGTTAGGGAATATTTTCGAAAAAAATGTATTTTCGCACTGCTTTTTTACATTCCATCTGTGAAATTTTCAACAGATAGTGGAATATTTCATTAGGTGTGAAAATTTACCTATTTTGTTTAGAGTTTGCAAGCATGACATTAAATTTGCTTTCCAAATGAAGGTTTTTTCAAACTTTTCAGAATAAATCTAGATTGTAATTATACTTCCCTTTTCCCAGTGTGGGACAGATTTTTTCCTAGTGGTAAACCCCTCGGTTTTCAGTCAACATTAAAATCGACTTAAAAATCTATTTTTAAAATCGATCTCAAAGTCTATTTTTAAAGTCAACTTTAAAAATCGGTTTTTTAAGTCGACTTTAGAAATCGATTAATCGGTTTTCGATTTTTCCCAAAATCGCGATTAATCGAAAATAGATTAATCGATTAATCGAAAAATCGATTTTTGCTGCCAGCACCAGTGCAGACCACTTGTCAGACTTGTCAGTGTTGCTTGCCACCCCTTCCCATAATTATTTTATTTTATATTTTAGCATAAAGCTTTATAAAAATATGCATAAATGTTACATATTTTCGAGCATATTTTAATGTAGGCACCGAGGTAGGCATCTACATCCATTCCGTAAGTATAGATCTTCTTCCTTTTTTGTTCTCGGCGTATTTTTAATTTTTGAATTTAGCACCAACATCTCCAACGCACATCAACTGTGAAGTTGCATTCATGTCATACTTTTAAGCAACAAAAACAAATAACAAAATATTCTTAATTTTTTAGTATATATTTTAACGTTGGAATGTTGGAATTTTCCATCCCGTAAGCAGATCGTCGACTTTGGTTATTTAGTGTATCCAACTTAGGCAGATATGATGGATATTCTGTGCTACGATGTGCAGATTATAGAATTTATGTAGGTACTGTTGTCTACCTGTGCCATTTGATTCCTGTAGTTTCGGTCGGTATTCAATTACAGAGTGTCCTTAATTTACTTTTATTCGTTGCTTACATTGTTCTTTGTGTTGATTATTGCCCAGTATCGTTTTCCAACCCAAATAGAGAAAAGAATTGTTCAGTTACCAACAAACAAACAATTTTGTAATTAAAGTAACCAGATTCTTCGGCTCGGTATTAGCAGTTTTTCCCCAACATTCGCTCTTCACAAATGTTTACACGAGCTGTGTAATTCGTGTCAAATGTGTTTATATAACAGCGGGATTAATCAGGAGGACTGGGAATTCGGCACGTTGGTCATCACTTGATAGGTGATACACCCTTGCGCACGTGATCGCTCCTATATCCTGCGGGGAAAAATTGTTGGGTTGTGTAGAACCTTATCTTTTTTTATCTGATTCGGTGGTTTAAATTGCAATTTTTGTAGCCGCTATGAACGTGAAGAGTATTTGCCAATTAACAGCCGTACCTCGATAGCATCAGTGTTTGTAATTAATGCGTTTTTGTTATCTTTGGAGTGGGGTGTATTTTTAGTGAACAGTTAAATCAAACTTTCAAACAAAGGGCTACAATAATTCATATATTTTTCACTGTTTAGATAGCAAAGAGTGGACGCATAAATTTGTGCAATATGTGGACATGCTATTTTATCGTCTTCCCTAAATAGCAGCTAATACTGGAATGCGCTTACTTGTCAGGTTGTCAGGCAAATATGTCAGGTTTAATGAAATTTGTTCTCGCAAGTTGTAGTATTCAACTTAAATTTTGCTGAAATAGTGCGCAAGACAGTCTCTTTGTTTCCAATGTGCCACCCAAGTGGTGTAATAGGAACCCGTAGAGATGTTTCCTGAAGTTTCGTGTTGAGTAAATATTAAACTTGAGGTCACGTTTCCTCCGTTCTCCTGTAATTGACAATTGGTCTAACCTTCTTACATTCTCCGGTAACAGGTGATCCTTTGGATCACCTTATTGAATTCCGTTTTTGCGCTAGTAGTGGCAACATTACAGTACATTGCTCTTTGACTTTATTAAATAAGTGTGATAGTATGGGTTGCACCACGCCTTAAGAATCGAGTCGACCAGATGGGTTGTCTGGTTTATTTCTTGTAAATAAAATTACCTGAGAAATTGAACCGCAATACATATTTATCGAATACATGCATTTCGTGAACGCCTCGTCTATTCGTTATAGAAATGCCGGTAGAGGGTTTAGCAGAATGTTGTTTGGAAAATACATAATTAATGCCAAAGCTTTGGTGGCGTGCTAATCAAATTAACTTATATTCTCTGTGTACTTCACTTGCCAAAGAAACATGTATTATTGTACATGTTTGTTAATGTTAGGAGACTGCCCTAAACTGGGTTGATAAAAACCCGTTTTTTTAAGCCCGGCCTGCTAGGTTTTATTTGATTTTTTGGGCTAAACCGTGGTTTTCAATTTCTAGGCAAATACCGTAAATTCAGTACTTAATTACTTATAATTACTTTTAATTATACAGTTACTTATACTATAATAAATCAATTATCGTTGATGCTATAAAATAAATATTGTCATTCGTGCTCGTTCACAAAAATAAAGTAAATTTGTGCATGCGGGAATTGAACCTCTGATTCTATCGGTAAATGGTCATGTTCAGTTGCTTTTTCTGAAACGGGTGTCTAATATTATTATATTATATTATATTTCTACCTAAGCAATATGCAAGAACCAAAAAAAGAAGTGTTTTTTGTGTGTGTTTTTCTAAAAGGTCGGGTTAATTTTTTTGGGTTGGCGAAAATTACGTCAACTTTGACCCTAAATTCAGATTATCGCGCTATTTGTAATGTTCCATTTCCTGGCTTGCAAAATGCGTTTTGCAGGATGTGCATGACGTATGTAGTTGTTTTAAAGTGAAAATACGTATTTTTGAATCGCTTGTGACCTTTAAGACGATTTCATCTTTTTATCTGAAACTGGGCTGAAACTGATTGGTAAATAAGCATTGCAACTGGTACTTAATTGCTGTGTCTTCAATATTGCACGTAATGGTGACAAAGATGTAAGCGGGTCGTTTATCGTTGACCGGGGTTTTATTTTTTAATGGGAAAATTAAGAAAGGACAAACTAAAGAAATCCACATCACAATAATTTGAACGATTCATTTTGGCGTTCGCAAATTATATCTCCGTGTTTTTACCTCATTTTCTCTTGTTCAGGGAACAAAAAGTTGTGGCCAGCTCCTGTCAGGTCTCATGGGTAATTCAGTCTGTTATCTTTCTAAAGAATACGCCTAAAAATACGACAATAATAGGACTACTATGTGCTAGTTCTTTTCCTTCTGGAGAGGCACTTATAGATAACAGTTATGTTAAGAACTACGACGACGCTGAAGTGCCATCCAACATTTTTTAAAATTAAATTTACACTTGTAACACTAACAGCGTTGCAACTGATGTAAATTTACTTTTCAGACTGTCGATGTACAGTTGGAACTGTCAATGCAACTGTCATTTTGCTATTTCAACTGTCAATTTACTGTCCGAACTGTCGATTTACTGTTAGAACTGTCAATTTATAACTGCAACCTGAAATTTACTGTTAAAACTGTTCATTTATCGTTGTAACTGTACATTTACTGTTTCAACTGTAAATTTACTGTTCGAACTGTAAATTTACTGTTCGAACTGTCCAGTTACAGTTGTAACTGTCAATTTTCTGTTCGAACTGTCAATTTACTGCTCAAATTGTCAATAGAGTCCATTAGTTAGGTTATGTTACTAGTTTCGCGGGCTATCCTACTTCAAAATTCTTAACATGGAGCTCTTATGGGACATAGATTTTAAACACTGATTATTTAAATTCAGTGCATTTCTTAACAGGGATTCTGCAAGTGACATATAGACTGCTCTTTCCAGCTGTTACATTTTCAAAAACAACTTAAAATACAACTTAATTTCAGAAATATTTTAAAACGGAGCACAGTACATATTAGAAAAGAACGTATGTCGCGTTCAGACCAGACCGGTAACCTTGGAGATTATTTTGACGTTTGCTGCACAGGGTTTGAGGCTAAATTGTTTATTTCTCCGGTTATTTATTTTTTAATTTTTATTTAATAGGTGGTTTAAGTCCTTACTTATATTTAAAAAGTGTAAAATGGAAGAAAAAGTGTTAAAAATTAGTGTTGTTAAGGACTTCATTTAAATAATCTACTGCGCCGGTTCTATCACCGACATTCTCGCGCTGTAAATTGCAGTGGTTTGTTGAATTTTAGTTTTAAACAAAATGACTGCATAAATAAATGCTTTTACAAGACAAACGGCGAAAAAAGGCTTCATAGTAATCGCCATATATTGATTTAATGCTAAGAAATCAGGATGAAAGGTAAAAATAGAATGTGAAGTGCAAGGTCATCTAATCTCCATTTAAAATGCATTGAAAAATTTTATCCAACTATTCTCTTAGGATAGCGTTTTAAATTTCGCGCTTTGATTTCGCCGTTACACTAATGGACTCTATTTACAGTTGCAACTGTCAATTTACTGTTCGGACTGTCAATTTTCTGTGGCTGTGAATTGGCAGTTCGAACAGTAAATTGACAGTTCGAATAGTAAATGGACAGTCCGAAAAGTAAATTGACAGCTCGAACAGTAAATTGCCAGTTTGAACAGTAAATTGACAGTTAGAACAGTAACTTGACAGTTCGAACAGAAAAGTGACAGTTGAAACAGTAAATTGACAGTTAGAACTGTAAGTTGACAGTTGCATTGACTGTTACAACGGTAAATTTAATTTAAAAAATGTTGGATGACACTTCAGCGCCGTGTTTCAATGGTAAATTGACAGTTTCAACTGTAAATTGACAGTTTCAACTGTAAATTGATATTTCGAACAGTAAATTGACAGTTCGAACAGTAAATTGACAGTTCGAACACTAAATTGACAGTTACAACTGTAAATTGACAGTTCGAACAGAAAATTGACAGTTGAAACAGCAAATTGACAGTTGCATTGACAGTTACAACTGTAACTCGAGAGTTTGAACAGTAAATTTACTGTTACAACTATAAATTTAAAGAAAATGTTGGATGGCACCTCAGCGCCGTCGTAAGGAACACCTCTTCTATGAAAACTTAATTTCTTGTTGAGACACCGCGTTCCAGGCATTGCCAAGTTGCAAAACGAAACTTCTGTTATTCGGAGGCTTTTGGATATAGATAAGTTTGGTCAAATCGTCTTCTTTTGGGCCCAAGGAACTGTTTTTAAGCTATGTTGACGTATTTTAGAGACACCCTGTATAGGAACGCACAATCGGACAGGTTGTTTGTGTAAAATATTATATAAATACATCTAACTTGGAACCCTTAAAATGGCACACTCACTGTCAATGCCCATCAAGAATAGTAAAAAATATTTAAATAATTTTGGTAGTTATCTTCAATATTGAGTTTAAATCGTAAAAATGAATACTTTGTGGCCTAGAAGCCGCTTACAACTCGGGTACAGAGCCGCCATGTACTTATACTGGGTGACCTGTTTCAAAACCGAACATGGGGAGTATGCATTGCCCAACAAAAACCCCGATTCGACTCCAAACATTACAGCAACGCATGTTCTTTTATTAAGGGAAGCATAAGAACTTTTAATTATAAATATCTTTTCTTCCTGTGAATTTTAAATTAATTTTGAGCTGTCCGCCGGTATCATTACCCTAGCCTTCTACACTAAAAGGTCCTGATTACGTGAATCCAAATTCTAGTAGATTCCTACAATAGATATAATCGACGAACCGCCAAAAAATCGCAACCCTTTCTTATATCCTGAACGGGATCCTGATGTCTTAAATTACACCTTCTTTTCCTTGATAGCACCGATATTAATGAAATGTCGGAAACAAACAATTGCCATGCATGTTGGTTATGAAACGGAGTTAATGATCAGCAATGCATTTTCCCTATATTCGGTTTTGAAATGGGTAACAACCAATGCGTATTTATAATCAATTAATAGGTAAATAAATATCTTTACATTCTTATGGTTGAAACATTTAAATAGGCATATTATTTTCTAGATTTTTTATTTATTATTCAATTAACCTATTTTACTTGGATTTCAATAGAAATTTTGTAATTATCATTTTGTAAATAAGTTTTCTGATTTATGGGTCATTCATGGTTGTTATCGCCGTTCGTGGTATAAACTTCCAGACAAATCCGATTTAGTTCAGTTTTATTACATGTTGTAAATTCACAAGATTATCAAAGTTACCTACTTTTCTGATATTGGAATTTGCATCTTAAGTTTTAAAAGCTGTTGCTTATTTAACATGGCCTCGAACAGGGCTGAATGTTACATATTAAATACAGTTTTTTCTTCATGTGTATTGCAAATTACACTCATAGTAATATATCTTGGTGAAATTGTGAAACACCCAAGCAGAAGTGGGCACGTCGTGTGTTGGCTGTTGGGTCTCAAGAGAAAACCTGGCGAAAACGATGAAGTACAACAACAAAGAAAAAATGAACAAGCGACCGACCACCGGCAGTTAGTTCAAACGAGTTAAGTGCTGCACTTTCGCTTTGTTTTTTAGATTAGGGCCCATAAGTTACCGTCAAAATTACAAGGGACAAACAAAATAACACAAAGAAAAAGAGATGATTTGCAAATACACGAGTAAGTATTTGATAAGAAGGTTAAAAACTAGGGAATCTTTTTAAATACTTACAAGGTCCCAGACTACAAGACGCATTCACATTAGTTGTACTGGGCATGGATCCAGAGATTAATGATCAAAATTATATTTGTTAAAACTATGCCCGTAAAGTGGGACACCTGGGTTCGAGTACATGAAGCAGAAATTATAATATATTATGTCATTTCCAAGCCTTGAGTGGAAATATTATTAAAGCTATGCAAAAACTAGTTAAACAAAAAAGTAAAATGAATCAGAAATCGTAATAATACCAATTACATAAAAAATAATTGCAAGAGGTCAAGTCGGTTTAATAAATTTCAAGTTTATACATTCGACGCAGATTTTAATGACTATTGAAACTTAGCTGTCAGAATTCATGCTTCGTATGTATGCCTCACCTTCGAGCTAAAAATATATCCCGTAGATGTTACTGAAGAAATTAACTATTTTTTGCAATTCGTGTCGCCATTAGTATTTTAGGGCGATAGTGATACTCAATACGTGAACATTCTGGATAATTATTTACAGGAAGTCTTATTTATGATGTTCTCCAGTAGCCTTTGCAAGATCTTGCGAATGCATTGCCAGTATACCTAAAATGTCTTTTGTTACAATCATAAGTATATACGGACGAGTAGGAAGAGAGCCTGTAGGTCGCCGATTAGCTCAGCGGGGTTATGAACGCGCGGATCCGGGTTCGATTCCCGGTCGGCGGCATTTTTACGTAGTATAACACTTTGATCGTCGCTTTGATCTCTTGAATAGTGCCGCAGATATGGATCGACAACTTACTATGCAGTGAGTAACATGACATATAATCTGTAATGCTTTTTGAAAACATATTTTTGTCATTCTACTGCAGTGTACACACCCGTCTCCTGTAGTGCTGATAGGCGGAATTCAAAATTCAGTACTCATAGTTATTTCGCATTTGAATCGGTCAGGTCCGGCGAGGTCGCGTCAGGTCAGCTCACAACAAGTCAAGTCGGGTCAGTATTTCAATTTATTACCAAAGTGTAAAATCGTATATGTGTCATTTGCCTAGGCATTCGCTAAGTGCCATGGCAAATAGCAATTGCCTAGGAAAATGACTATTTGCCTAAAATTGCTTTATGCCGACGATATGTACAAATACTAAACGTAAACATGCTTTTAAAAAGTGTTCAACTCCGAATAATATGTTTGCATTACCCCCTCAAAGTAATATTTGGGGCTGTATGTAGGGGTCGACAATTTGTAATATTTTGGAATAACGGTAGATAAAAAGCAGACGTGTTAAGATGCATTCGGAGTACGATCTGCTTTATGCAACCAACAATCTGTTAGTTCTTGCTTTTGCATTTTACATACCTACTCTTACTCAGTTGGCTTATAGATAGAACATTTTAGCACTCTACATCTCCATGTATGTGTGATTTACGTATATCCAAACTTTGTAGATAAAAGTCCAAAATAAAATTTCGAGTAAAATTTATATGATGTAGCAATGTAATTTAACCTATCCGAGCAGCGTCGTCTATGCATAGAAAAGCGATTTAACATGTAAGCGCCATAGTTTCTCCTTTCTGTTTTTTTATTTCCGATAATGCGATCATCATCTGGAGTGCTATCGCGCGCAAACCAGACTCTCCCGAGAAATGTGAAAAACAAACGCGATTCCGCAGGGGTTGGACATTAAGGGCTCGCGTTACGAAAGGTATTTTAGCGTCTTGATATAATTTACACTGGCGTCGTCGTCTTTTGTATACATACCTGGTACTAAAGCTACTCGGGTTAGGTTACGTGATAACGACGGTCAGGCTTAGTAATCCAACGTTGTTAACGTGAGTCTGAGTCTACGTTGGGTACGTGCTTTGGGGGCTCCATAGTGGATTTCTGAACTTTCAGGTGAAATTAAACAGATTTTAGGATTTCAGGACCGACTTCATGTTATAGTTGCAAGGTCTCATCGATTATAGAATCCCATTGACAGATTATTTGCGTTATTTTTTGTACACAAGTATTTGAATACACGGTAAACCAGAGAGACTTGAAGGTTTTGTAAACGTAGAAATTGCACCATAATTAATAAAAAAAATAACTGCAACTATTCTGCAGAGATTTGAATGCCATTTTCATGTGTGGAAAATTATATCATGCCTTCCTTCATTCTACATGCACATTTCCAATTTACTTTCCAGATTTTCGATGACGCGCTGTAAGCTGTAACGTTCGTCCTTGAATTGTAGCAATTTCTTGCCATAGGTGTACGTTGTTTCAGATGGTCAATATTATGAGGACTTGTGACGAAGATTTTACTTTTAAGGTCATGGAACATCGCTATTCCGTGACAACAGATACCCCAGGAGCAGTTGACACAACTCTATTAACACTCTTGCCATCTCTCTTGCCATATGGGAAGTGTAAAGTCGCCCTATCTTGTTGGACCACAGTGTTAATGTCAATTTGCTATGGATGTAATTAAGTATGGATTCAGGAAATTACTAGCATTTCCACTAGCGTTTCCACGGTTTCCATGGTTTGATGTAACAGAAATAGCTTCGGCTACATCGTCTCCCAAAAAAAATGTCAATTACCCCAAACTGCACTAGTCCAAACCAGTTGTTTACCTCTGTACTGTGAAGAGGAAGTTAATGGGAGCTCTCTTGGATTTTTAGCAGAGCAGTAGTGAAAGTCTTCATTTAGGTAGTCTGACAAGTTAAAATAATCTTCATCTGACATTAAGCCATTCAGGACATTCTTTTCATCAAGAACGTGATGAGGGAAGTTAAGTTCTAGCTTATTACATTAGGTTTGCATTATTTAGTAATCAAACCATTTACGGCCTACCGAGGGACGAATCGCGGTCGTAAGTACAGTGACAGTGCCTGACAGTCTGTGACATTATATGACAGTCTTTGACATTATATGACAGTCCGTGACAGGAAGCCTTATGACCTGACCTGACCTCTACCTGACGGAAGTACGAAAGTACCAAATTGTAATGCGAGAAAATCAATTCCAGGGTCACTGCTAACCCGGTCTTGTTCCTGGAATCGGTCTTCACCAAGTTTAATTGTGTTCAGTTTTAAGTTGAATACGAGGTTGAATATCCATCCATCCGTTTAGATAGCTATAGTAAATTAATTTTTACCCCTTCAGTTGCCGAAATTGCAGACGAGATACCCCGCCTCATTGCATTTACTTACTGTTGATTCCATAACATAATACCGAGCATAACACCAATCATTAAAATTAATTTTTACAGTTATGTTGAAAAATAAAACCTGAAATACCTTAATTGCTAAAGGCCCCCGATTTATAATTGTATTTTGTACTAAAAGTATGTACTTTATACTTACTTGCGACTTGAAAAAAATTATTATTCAAACAAGTCGTGATTTCCCCGGCGAAGAGCAAAACACGCTATAAATATTTTGTGAAGTCTAAGCAAAACCTATTGCAATGGAAATTTAACAATGAAGTCGTCGAGTGTGTTGGCAGTACGTTTACGAGGCAAATTGTGAATAGCCAATCGCTAGGTCGGCCTCGTCTCACTAGAAGCGATAAGCGCTGTAAGCTACAGTATAATTTACAATACAACCTACCTCAACGAACACTCTATTAGCTATGATAATGTTTTTTGCTATTGAAGGATGCACTTATTGTCGAGTGGATAATAAACATACGTTGTTAATTTACTCAAGGTTTCTTAAAGCGTTTATTCTGTGTTATTATTCTTTATAATCGTAAACGGTAAATTGATTGTACATGTTAGTAGAGTAGGCGGTGATAAACTAACTTGTTTATAAACCAAAGCAGAGGCGGAACACTTATCTCGCCGGTCTAGGAAGTAACGGGCTACTCGTATATTCTTAACAGTGCGCCATTACTACTAGTCCAAATAAATTACAGATATGAATTCAAAAAGTTTCAGTCACAAATGGAAGAGTTCGGGATGCACTAACTTCGCCTTGTTTTTCGCAGCTTTTTCTTAACTTTTTGTAGAAATATTTTGCGCCTCCTTATGAATGTGAAAACCCGCGATTTTTAATATTTTTTAAACTATTTTTCATACTTTCGTGAAATCAATAATTCCAAACGTTGGCTTACGAAGCGGAACAGAAGGTTTAACAATTGCCATTATTTTCAGTGGTTGCAATTTGTTTGAACTGCCTTTGATTTTCAAAAATGACTGATTTCAGATGATTCGGCTAGATGGTTAGTTCACTAGCGATTACGGCAGAAGACCAGGATATAGAATAAATTGAACCACAACTTCTCACGACTATCCATTCGTGGTCTCCCATGAGATCGCTACATGATTGAATGGAATATTTTATAGTTCCCTTCTCGGATAACTCTCGATTTATTCAGAGGGTTGATGGAGGAAAGGGTGTTGAGAAGGCCGCAGTCACCAACTGCAAGGAGGTCGTTCAACAAATGGACGCTGTTTTCATTCAAAGTCAAATGATTTTTTCCATTCAAGTATATTTATGACGACCGTTGGTGTCTTTGCATTCTTCTTTTCTTTAAGTGATACAGAATTACAAAACAAGTATTTAAACTGTGCAAGTTCTCACTCCATGATTGTTAGCATTTCACTGGAATAAGCGCAAATTCTTTAGATTTGTAACAAATAGCGTCTCGTTTAGATTTAAAAAATTCAGCCAAACACCAATGCGAAAAAGCGAAAGGATTTTAACATTGAAAATGTTTTTAGTATCCTAATATGGGGATCATATTCACCGAAAAGATTCTGTTGCATTCGTCACATACGTCACGCATGACAGCGGTTACAGTCGATCGCCTGGCGGCGCGAGACGGCTAGACTGAGGGCTAGACCGCTTAGGTCATTCAGCGTGCAACCGTCTAGCTTCTAGATTAGCATCAAATGTGATAGAATGCCACAACAAGAATGCACTTATACATCGGCGCAGGTGTTTTATGCATAATTATTTAACACGCTATCGCGTATGCGAATATTTCCCAAACGCACAAGGGTTACAGTCTGCTTCGTCATTTTCAATGTCTCCACCGGTTGCATCTTTGCGAAGGCGGTGAATTTTTATTTACAAAAAATACAAACGATAATTACCTAACTGAAATAACAAAACTCTAAAGGGTTATAATTATCATCGCAGACCGATGTGACTGACGTTTCTTTTAAACAATATTAGAAATTATTTTTCTTTGCGTTTAAACGTTCAGAATATTAACTACTGAAACGTTTACTAGCAAAACGTACGTGTACGCGTTTAAACGGTTAAACGTTAAATCCCCAGATGGAGCTGCTATAAAGATCGGGAAGTAGATACATCGGAATTTCGCGGAATTTATCAGAGAGAAAGTCTTTCTTATGCAGAAAAATGTTCGTCAGCACGAGATCATAAACGACCTCTGAAGTGGTCAGCACGTAGTTCTGACCTAAATACTGTAGGGCATCTATGGGACATGGTGGGATGACGAGTCAGGCAACGTCTTTGGCAGCTGATCGCTGCAGTGTCCTAGGAATGTCTTACAGGAAGAGCGGAGTAACATTCCTCAAGAGAACATCCAGCATTTGATAGCAAGCACTATGTAGACTGCAGAATGTGTTTAGATCTAGGGCGGTAACGTTTTATATTTTTGTGATGGTCGTCAATTTAATTGATCTTGCTTTGGGTTTGTTACGCGTTCACGACTTGCATGTCTTTCATAATCGTGGTTAGAGTAGTCGCCCGGCAAGTGAAAGGCCCGGGTTCGACTCCTGGTCGGCGATAGTTCACATTTTTCGCGAGAGAAAGCCCTTTTGCATAACGATTATTATTGACTACATGCCTCACTACATGCCAATCTAAAACCTATTCCTGTTTTTCATAAACATTGGCACGTTCCCAATATTTCCATGATTAATAGGAACACACTGAAGTACATAATAAGGACTGATTTTTTCACAAATGTGAAAATACCAATTGCATGCGTAGAACTGCAACCGACGAACGGCAGGTTTCCTATTATTTGGTACGAAACGTATTAATTTGTATCTTACTGTTATGATTTAAGGGGAGATGTAAGGTATGCCGTAACCCCAAAATTAAAAGAGTTTCTGATAACTACTACAGTCCATTCACAATGAGACATTGGCGGGGTCGTGACCAGTTGGTGACGTAACCCGTTTGTTGTGCTCTGTACGCATTACGTCACAATGACGTGCTGTATGGTCTTTTTACATATAAATGAACCTAACTCTTGTTTTAATCGGTACTGAAATCTGATGTTAATATATGTAGGTTACTACAATTTGTTTTGCTTATTTAGGGTATTGACTTTAGGTATTTATTAATTTTGTATTTCTTGTGCGTTGTTCACCTCTAACAAGGTCCTTTGGTCGCCTAGAATATTGTGTGTAAAATAAATTCATTTAAATATAAAGGGTGTTTTTTAGAGGTTTATTTTTCGCATTGGTAACACTGTTTGTAGTGACAGTCAATTTGACAGCTGATTTGTGCTCAGTATGTTTTGCCATTTCACCATGAATAGACTTATTACAGACCAACGCTTGAAAATTGTGCAAATTATTTCCAAAATCGTGGTTCAGTTCGCGAAACTTACCGTGCACAACGTCTATTTTACGGTCGACATAATCGCCCATCCGAGCGACTTATTCGAATAAACATAGATCGTTTTCGAACCACGAATACTCTAAGTGATAATGTGCATCCTCAGAGATGTCGTACAGTGCGCACCGAAGAAGTTGTTGCTGCTGTGGAGCGTAGTGTTGAGGAGGCCCTGAATGAGTCGATTCGCTCTCTGGCACAGCAATAATTGCTGTGTTCATCCAATCTATGGAAGATTTTGCGAAAAGATATTGGTTTACGACCTTGCAAAATCCAGCTCGTGCAAGAACTGAAGCCGCGTGATCATCATGTGCGTCGTACGTTCGGTGAATGGACCGAAGACAAGATTGTTCTTGATCCCCATTTTCATCAAAAAAAATTGTTCAGCGATAAGGCTCATTTTTGGCCAAATGGCTACGTGAAAAAGCAATGTTGCCGGATTTGGAGTGAAGAAAATCCAAAAGCCTTTATTGAGACGCCGTTACATCCACAAAAAGTCACTGCTTGGGGTGCTATATGGGCTGGTAATATAATCGGCACATATTTCTTCAGAGATGATGCCGTCCAGACCGTTACAGTCAATGGAGAGCGCTATAGAGCCATGATTACTGACTTTTTCGTTCCTCAGTTGCCACCCACCTGCCCGTCACAGCACGGCACGGCACGGTCCGTCCCGTCAAAATTACGGATAGAATGAAAACGATGCAAATGAATGGACAGCCGCCCACTAGTACAGTACAGCACGGCACGGCCCAGCGTTGTCCATTCATTTGCATTGTTTTCATTCTATCTGTATTTTGACGGGACGGACCGTGCCGTGCTGTGACGGGCAAGTGGGTGGCAAGCTTAAATGTGGAAGCGCTTTGGTTCAAACAAGACGGCGCCACATGCCACACAGCGCGCGACACAATCAATTTATTGCAGGAAACATTCGATGACCGCATAATTTCGCGTAATGGACCTGCGAATTGGCCTCCACGGTCGTGTGATCTCACACCTGTGGATTATTTTCTGTGGGGATATGTGAAGTCGCTAGTCTACGTCAATATACCACCGACTTTGAACCATTTGGAAGCCAAAATTCGCCGCGTTATTTTCGATATACGGCCCGAGCTGCTCGAAAAAGTGGTCGACAACTATTGGACTTCCAGATTACGCTTCATTCGAGCCAGCCGCGGCGCCCATATGCCCGAGATCATATTTAAGCACTAATGGCATAAAATTATCTTTCCAATACCATGGTCGTTAGCATGATTTTATGTGTTTTATTTCATTTTAAAGTTCTATACCTCTCTACGTTGTTTTGGATGATGCCTAATTGAATATTAATGAGAATATAATTCATAAGTCACTTGACGTGATTTGGACCAATAGAAATTAAAAATTTGCTTGGTTACATAGCTATCACAGCGATGGTAAAAAACAAAAAATCTATCACCTTATTTTGGTCCGTTGTTAGGAATAGAATATTATTCAGACCATCAGAAAGTATTAAATAAATTTTATTTGTCAAATCTGACAGTTGATATGTGTCATATTTCAAATGTAAATTAAGTTTCATTCTTTAAATGTTTCTTATTCATTATATTCTCTTGCCAAATATAACTCGGGCTATGATTAATTATCGAAGATATCACTCGTGAAACCGAAACAGGACATTCAACTCGTACTTCGGACTCGTTGAATCTCCAGTTCGGTTTCAGCTCGTAGATATCATCGATGATAATCATAGCACTTGTTATATTACCTACGATAGTTTCCTGTAGCCAGATATTCAGTTTTAAAACCGTAAAATAGGATGACTTATGTTTTAATAAAATTCTTACCCCTGGGTATATTAGAATTATACGTCTTATTTACGTTTAGTATAAGGTACTTACTACATATATACATACATGTACTTGTTGTGTCACTGATCGAATATTGGTTACTTACGTCAACTGATAATAATTTGTATTTTATTCTGTTTCAGGTAAGTTCGAATTTCGAAAAAATGTAAACGGAGATGAATATGGTGTTCTTAATGTTGGGTGAGTTTCTCGTAATGGTTTTTAATTAATCTAATTGTTGTAGACCGTGTTTTACGACAAAATGTCCTTCAATTTAATTGAAAAACCTTGTTATTTCGTGTATGCGCCGACTGAAAGTATGCAAACTGCTAAATTATACAAATATAGGGTCACTGTGTGCAATTGTGAGTAAATTTTAGGTACATACATGTTTTTATTGCGTAAGCTTTTGTTACAAGTCCCGCAGCTGAAGTATGTTAGGTAAAATACGTGACTATTAACTCCCGTACAGATAATGGACATTTTAAAAATTTATTGTTCTCTTGCTAGCCGTTAAAAAGTAACGAATTTCGCGGTTATTTTCGTATTTTTATGGTTACTGCATATATATTTTGCTTTAAATTGCAAGAGATGCTAATAAAACCGTATGTGCTCCGTAGAGATTCCTCTGATAATTTAGAAACAAAAAAATTTCGGAACATGACAATGAAAATGGAAAAATTGTTTTTGGGGTAGAATCGCAAAAGTAGGGTATTTTATTGGAATCCATTTCTAAGCTGAAGTATGTGATGGAGCCATAAACAAATGTAACAGATTTGACAAAAAATAATGATTTGAATTGACATCTATTTAACTAATTTTCCATTTTTCCATTAAAGGAAAATAAGTTTCAGTAGGTAATACCTAGTATATTATTGTGGTTACTATTAACGAGGAAGGCCGTAGGCGAGTTTTTTAATTCTTCCGAGTTAATAATAGCCATAACTCCCGAGTAGAATACTATACTTTATTTGAAAAAACATACACTACATGTACGATTTCGTGACAAGTCTATATATGTAAGTTCAACGTTTCCCGCGTCACGACAGCCTCGATATACTGCAATGGAGATTTTTTTGATCGACTGCAGCCCATTAAATAATGAAACGGTAAATTTTCTCCGTAAAGTCATATATTCATCTTAAGGCTTAACTTCTTCCTTAAAGCCCTGCCGCATACACTCCGGGAATTTTCCAGTTTTCTATGTTTTGCACCATGTGGTTTTAGTTTGTTCCTATACTTTCCTTTATATGATCTTACCTGCGTCTATCGGTGTACGCTTCTCTTATATTCTTTTGGTCGCCACAGCACTGAAATTCTGCCGATCACATAATCTTCCACTCTCGTCTTCTTCCATATTTCCTCATTTCGAATGTGGTCTCTTAAAAGCTAACTTTATAATAATGAGTGGTACTGGACCGTTCGAACATCTACTGCTTGGGCAAATACCCCGCTGGGCATTGAATTATAGAACTAAACAATATCTAAATTCTTTCAACGGTCCGCTGCGTTGTTTTCTTTCTGTTCCGATTGAATTATAGATGTCACTGTTGCCCAAAGTGATAACCGGCAGGATGCAACTGCTAAATACGTACTTATATTTTTAAATGTATATAGGAGCATGTGAATTGTTCATTTTATTTATTTTTGCTGCTTGTTTTTTTAGCCTAGTCTAGTGTAATGGTGCGGCTCAAGTAGGAATAAGTTGACTGTCTAAATTTTATTGCCATCCATTTATTGTATCACATTATGTTCTCTGATAATTTTAGTTTTATTTTCATTTCAATTTTCTCTGATTCTTCCAACAATTTTTTTAATGGTTCTATGCTAACTGCCATCTAAATTTCGTACAACGGTGCTACTTATAGGTAGTAAGATATATATTTCGCCAACTTAAATATCCGGTGTTCCAACAACCAGAAAAAGCAATCGACAGTACTAATTCGGTGCGAATACGTTATTCGACTTTTCAATCGAATACGTCCGTTGGGGATGTCGAATATCCAAGAAAATCTACAGTGCTAATGAAATTACAACTTACCTTGCAGACTTCTAAAGAAAGAAAAATTGAATTAATTACTTCTAATATTACGTGAACAGACCGAAAATAAATTATTATGTCAGCCATAGACAAGATTTCACGACAATGGCTGTTAATATAATTGGCATCTGAAATCCGAAGGATCCGAAGTAAATATTAAACTTTTAAAAGTTCGGATGAATGGAGAAAAATATCGGAAAGTTTCAGACTAAGGGTCCTTCAGAACGGAGTAGGAATGTTAAAAAGAATTACTTGAAAGCAGGGACTGAGAGCCACCGGGTCTGCAGTGGGCGTATTACGAGAAAATAAGGAATTTCAAACATTTAGTAACGCTAGTGGTTGGAAATGCGCGACTGCTTTGAGAACTGCGGCAGGAGAGGAACTCCTATTCTATAAGTAAACGGAAAAATTCTGGAATAGGTATACAGAGTGTCTCACACCCTTAGAAAGTGCGTTTCTTTTGTTTGGCCTTTATTTACCATCTGAGCCCTGCATTTATTTTTTGATTTTCTGTTATGTAAAATTATTTTCACTTGAACATGCTGCTCTAATTGTACAATACCTAACTTTGTTTTTAAATCGAATAACTTGTAAACGAGTTTATTTTTGAACCCAGTAAACTGCATATTTAGGGTGTTACCAGCATTTGGTTTTGAAAATTTAGGCAGATGCTAAGGAATTCTCGGGTTGAATAAAACTCTATTAATAAAGTCCGAACTTGCTTTAAGTATATACATATAATGATTCAGAACGGGTACGCCAATCTTCAGGCGATTACGGAGGACCTAAAAATAAGAAGAAAAGTTACTATGAACTGAAACTGAAAGGTATTGAATAAAAATGTTTAGAACGACTGTCCTTTATTGTTTAAAAAACGTTTTTGTACTGGCAAATGGTATCGCAAGTAGTTCTGGTACAATTGATTGTTGATGATTTTTTTCACCAGAAATGTAGATTTTGAACGATTTCACAAAAATCTGTTTCACTCAAAAAATAAGCAGCTTACGAAAAAATTCAAAGGCGTCGCAATTTTCTTCCAAATTAAACCCAGACATTAAGTACCCCACAATTACTTTAATAAATCAGTGGCGTAACCTGCTTTAGGTAAAAGAAGTAGACTGCCTACCATATAGCAACGCCACTGTAAGAAGTACAAAAGCAAAACTTTTTGAAATAGTAAATGCGATTTGCGAAGTCCTTTTCTGTGTTGATGATGTTTATTCGTGTGCTGACCGATAAATTATGTGATAAAGAACTCTGCACCTGATTTAACCCCAAAAGAGACAGGTATGTAACTTCAATTGTTAATAGCTAAGTCCCTTCTCCAAGTCTGGTACGGCGGTCAACGTTTAATCTCATAAACTTTGGTATTGTTCGGTGTCGCCCAAAGAGGCAATGCTAAAATCTCCATACGTCGTGGTCCTTTCGTAGAGCTTGCAGTCTGTAAGTCAGGTCAAGTCATGAACTCACGGTGTGGCCGCTGCATGCGCCGTGAACATATCTACATTCGGAAAAATTTGCAGGTGGCCTCTCGAAAATGCATATTCATTTATTGGAATAATTCTTTCATTGTTAGAATCTCTAATTCATAAAGAAAAATGTTTACAAACTAACTGTGTGCCATGACCATTGACATTACTTTTTTTTAGTTTAAAATTTTTTATCAAGAGCTTTTTATTTTGCCGGAGAAATTTCTGTTTAGAACCAAATTTTGTTGCCAGGCAATTTGACGAAAGTTTTTTAAGGCAAATTGCCGTCGGGCAACAAAATTGAGTTTGCAAAACAGAAATTTATTCAGACAAAATAAAAATCTCTCGTCTATTCGGCTAGATAATTTGAATGCGAATACGCATATGGGAGACTCGATTTTTGAACTTTTGCTATCAAAAATAGGAAATTCGCAACGTCGCCAGTATACTCCATCCACCGCGCCACCTTTACTGCTGTAGGCTAGAAGGTTAAGGACATGTTTTATTCTCGTATACTGTACTTCTATTCTCCTATACTACATTCTCCATATCTTTTCGGCGCAAACCTCCCGCCCTCCCTCTTCCCCCAAAGATACTTTGCAGAACGATAATAGAAACTGAACGGTGTAGGCCGGCAAGGCTGAGGATTTACCCTCGGATTTACCAGCACTGGTATTCTGGTCAGGGTTGGTACCAGTTGGAAATTTTGAAATTCCCTGACTTTTCCAGGTTTTCCAGACAAGTTTACTGAAATTCCAGTCCCACAAATGCTAATCATTTTCGTTGGATAGGAAATGGTGAAATTCCCGAAATGCGATTAAATGCTCACAATGTTCACAATTTCTGCATTAATCAGCTGATTCCGGCTGATTCATTTTGTTATTTTCTTGATCCATTTTTCTTTTCTTCTCCTCCAGTTCTTTTGGTTTGATAGAGCTCATCCTTTTTCTATTTTTTTGCAGATGGGAGCAATTCTGTTATTGGTTTTAAAACCAATAACACAATTTGTTATTGTGATATTGGTTTTAAAACCAATAACACAATTGCTCCCATCTGCAAAACCAAAAACACTTACCACAAAACCATTTAATCTCTATTCAATCCATCCAATAAATGTGAACTAAAAACCTTTAAGTTTCAAAAACATAAACTACTTAGCAACTGGTTTTAGTTTTGCGTGTTGCGTCGTGGAGGAGAAGACGTAATATTGCCAAAGCCGAGAGCCATACTGGCCAGTGACGAGGACAGCAGATCTGATGTATAACTTGGGCCGCCCAACAGACGGAGTGATCACCCTGCAGGAACGTGCTCTAGGCGGGACCACTATCAATTTAGGACAACCGAACCACAGTGATGCGCTTTCTTGAGACCCAACGAAGTCGCATCACTCCAATTCTGTCGTCATAAATAAGCTAGAGCTAGAGCACGTTCTTGTAGGGTGATCACTCCGTCTGTTCGGCGGTCCAAGTATAGCTACATGCACGCCCTGCGCGCTACCTATTTTAAATTTGGTCTGCGCAACGTTCACATGTGGACTTTACTTTGTAGTTTGTACTGAAACTACGTTTACAGAGCACACCCTAACTGACTTTTCAACAATAAAGAAATTAAAAATTGATATTGTCAAGGAAATTTTCCCTGACTCTCTATCAAATTCCATGACTTTTCCCTGATTCCAGAAAAAATTCAAATTCCCTGGTTTCAGGTTTTCCCAATTTTCCAGAAAGTGCCAAACCTGATTCTGGTATATGTTCAGTCAATCCGGGCGGCAAGCTGATTCGCACCGGTCTTGTATTATCTACTCTATAGCGCGCATCGCTCCACTTATTCCAGCGTTAGGGCTGGGTTAATCTGCAGGCTGAATGATCGATTAGGGCTGTGCGCTATGAATATCATAGGCGTTTAAACAGATAAAAATATTATATTTTATTATACTTAATAAGATAAAAATTAAAAAGATGATAATTCATTACGTGATTTTCTTTAATTTTATGTTAGAAATCTTTCGGAGAGCGGCGCCCTAGAGCCCATTATTTCGAGCCGCCACTGTAGACGTTTTCATGTTAATTAATTATCAGGTGGTTCAGTAGTGTATTTAAGTTTAATAAGATGTTATTGTGACGGCATAAAGGTGACGTAACCATTGATAACTGCCAATACTTCCAAAATTAAAGGATACATTATTTTATAAAAGTTGCCTTTAAAATGTTTCCTTTTACATTAATAAATAAAATCTCAGCGGAGACAAATAATGTGTGCTACAGCATAATAATGTTGGCGAGTTTTTGAATAATTATAAGATTGGTCGACTTACCTGTAAGGACGATCCAATCTTGATTATTCGAGCATCGTAGTCCTTCTATGATGGTATATTGGTAGGGACATCTTATCGGTTCGTGACGCACAGTGTTTAAAGAAAAAGAAAACAAACAATCGCTTACGCAGCTGCTCCATATTAGCCTCTTCAGTTCATGTTGTGCCGAACGGTAGCACTTTTTAGGGGATGGTAAGGTAACAACTGGTGGGTGGGCTCCATCATAGAAGGACTACGATGCTCGAATAATCAAGATTGGATCGTCCTTACAGGTAAGTCGACCAATCTTATAATTATTCTTCGCATCTACGTCCTTCTATGATGGTATATTGGTAGATGTTTAAAGAACATAAAAAAGTGCTAAGAATGCAAAAGTAACAATTATATTAGTTACACATAGCGAGTGCAATACAAGGTAAGTCTAAAATAAAGAACAAAACTAAAGAAAGCGAATAATTAAATCAATAGGATTAAACCTAAAGCTACATTGTAGTAAAAATAAAACGTAAGTAAGTACATAGAACATTACATATTCACGGAATAAAAAGGGAACTCAAGATAGAGATTGTTTTCGTTTGTTCAAAATGCATTTTGCAAAATCTTCGGGTTTTTGTGCAAGAGGTTTGTTATAAAAATATTAAATACTCGAGATTTCTTGCTCCAACCAGCAGTATTGCGTATTAAATCAATATTTAATCCAGAACGGAATGCTGCAGATTTGGTGGCATGTCGTACACTATGACTGGTAAACTTTGACGTATCAATTCCGCTTTTTCCCAAAACATCTTTTATCCAGCGACTTATAGTCTGGGGGGATGCCGGATGGAATGGTTTTTGAGAAGTATACAAAAGCGTATGTTCGTTTTCTGGACGCATTGTATTTGTAATTTTAAGGTAATGGTCTAACGTGGATGCAACGCATAAGGCCGGTACATCGGTAAAATAAGGAAAGAAAAGTACAGGTTGTTTTTTATGTGGTCCAGAGGTTTTAAGTTTTGCAGAAATCCGTATTTTAATTTTGTGGGTATCTCGGAAAATGTTTTGAATTGAAATTTTCGAAAGTGCCTGGACACGATGAGCTGATGTAAGGGCCAAGAGAGTAACCAGTTTTAGTGTTAACTGCTTTAATGATAAAGACTGAAGGGGAAAAAGTGTTTCCAAATAAACTAGTACCGGTTCCGGATCCCATGTCGTGTTATATTTCGGCGCAGCAGGATTAATATTATAAGCTCCTCGAAAGAAGCGTTTTAAAATCTTGTCATCAGTAGACGACATATCAAAAATGAGAGAAAAAGCAGATCTGTAAGTGTTAAGGGCAGAATAAGACAAACGGGCTTCCAATAAGGAAGGTAAGAAAAGTAATAACACGTGGAGACTATAGTTATATGGATTAAATGAATGTTGCAAATAGTACTGCCACCAGTTTCTGTAACAGCTGGTATATTGTTTTAATGTTTTCTCAGAAACAGATGACAGCATTATCGGAATGGTAGTTTCGGGAATATTTTTCCTTTTTAAGGCGTGGTGGACAACTTCCCTGCCACCAGGGAAAGGCTCTTGTGCAACGGATGTTGTTCACTAAAAGGACAAGTTAATAAATTAGCACTAGGAGGAAAAAATATAGGTGGGGCGACTAATAATTCCATAAAATAGGGAAACCAAGGCTGAGATGGAACTACTAGAATCCCTGTAGCACCATCCGAGCGTATTTTTTGTAAAACTTTACGAACAAGAATAAACGGAGGGAAGGCATAAAAATAAAACTTTATTCCAATTTTCCGTAAAAGCATCCACAAAAAGAGAATTTGGATCTGGTCCCCATGATGCGTATAGGGGACATTTCGTATTTATTCTCGAGGCAAATAAATCAATGTCTGGAGTTTCAAAATCAAATATTATACGAGAATAAACCTCGGAGTTTAAGACGTACTCAGTGTTAATTGATTGATGTCGGGATAAACTATCTGCTATGGTATTATGAGCCGTGTTTATATACGAAGCAAAAACAAAAACATTTCTATACTCGCACCAGTTCCAAAAACGTTGTGCCATCTCATGTAAACTCTTATGTCGTGTACTACCCATTCGATTAATGCAGGCTATTGCTGTAACATTATCAACACGTGACAATATATTGCAATCATTGTTTACTTTAGCAAACGATTTTAAAGCATAATATGCGGCCCGTAATTCCTACCAGTTTATATGATGTTTGATCTCATCTTCATCCCAGTAGCCTCGTGCCTCCATTCCATTACAACAAGCTCCCCAACCCGTTGTACTTGCATCAGAAAAAATTTCAATTATGTAGGGTGTGGGAGCGAATGATTTTCCTGTACTATGAATGTTAACTAACCACCACTGAAATTCAGAATTTAACGTAGAGGGTATGGTCATGTGTCGGTTATAATTTAGTTTATTTATTGCCAGAAATTTTTGTTTTACGATTTCAAAAGGCTTTGTATGCAACCAGCCATATTTGAGTGTAGGAGAAACCGAAACTAAAGTACCCACTAGAGACGCGAATTCTCTTATCTTACAAACGCGGCGTGTTGAAAAATATAATAGTAACCGAGCGATAGCGGTGCTTTTATCGTGTGGTAATCGCATGGTCATGTCTGGTGAATTAAAAACAAAACCCAAATATTGAATCTCCTGAGTCGGTATCAAGACACTCTTTTCTAAATTTAGAAGAAAACCTAAAGATGTTAATAAGCTTATGGCCATGTGAAGGTATTTTGTACAGTCTTCCGGAGTTTTCCCTATTATGAGTATATCATCAAGATAGATTATTAACTTACAGCCTCGCTGCCTAAGAAAACTTACAACAGGTTTAAATAATTTTGTAAATGTCAAGGGAGCTATATTTAAACCAAAAGGCAAGCAATTGAATTGGTATAGTTTGTTTTGGAATCGGAAACGCAAATACTGTCGATATCTTTTGTTTAAGTATAGGGAGTATAAGCAATAAGCATCTCGGAGGTCGAGTTTGGTACAATAACAATGCGGTGTCAGCAGCTTAGTCACCGATCTATAATCCTCTAGTTTAAAACTGCGAACTGGAATAAATGAATTCAATTTTTGTAAATTGAAGATAAAGCGATATTTGCCGTTTGGTTTTGGCAGCAGAAAATATGATGATAAAAATTGTTTTTTAGTATACGAACATTCCGAAATTGCACCTTTGTGAAGTAAAGAGTTTATTTCTTGAGCATAAATGTACTCTTTCGATTTTGGAATTTGAACAGCTGGCACAATTTTTTGTATCGGCTTTGAAGAAAAAGAGATTTTTATGCTCGAGAACGGTTAATATAGAGACTAGGAAGAGACTCTTAACGTCGTATGTATGGAGTACGGCATTATACGGGTGCGAAACTTGGACAATAGGAGAAGCGGATAGAAAAAGAGTAGAAGCGTTTGAAATGTGGTGCTACAGACGCATGATGAAGATACCGTGGATAGATAAGGTTAGCAATAGGGAAGTATTAGAAAGAGTTGGGGAAAAGCGAAAGGTATGGAAAACAATAAAGAGTAGGAGAGATAGGATGGTAGGACACCTTCTAAGACACGAAGGAATAGTTCGTGACATACTAGAGTCAGAGATAGGAATAAAAAGAGGTAGGGGTAGGCCTAGATTAGACTACTGCTCTCAAATAGTTAGGGATGTAGGATGTTCTACTTTTAGGGAAATGCGTAGGTTAACTCAGGATAGAAAAGAATGGAGGTACGCGTCCAACCAGTCTTCGGACTGAGAACCTTATGATGATGATGCCTTGCACCCACTCCAAGATTTCGCAATTTTGCGTAAGTTTTGTCCATTCATGGAAAAAATATTTTAATCGCCCCGCAAAACGTGCATTCACCTCTACTTGTAGTAGGTCCTGCGACGGTGAGCTGGCTGTTGTCGTCGGGACTGGAAGGTAGTCCTCGTCCTCTGTTCCCGTGAGGTGTGCTCCCCCCCCTCCCTGGTTTCCTTGAATTTGGACCGGCGCCGGCGCTGGGGACGCTTGAAGTTTAAAGAAGCCTCCGATGGACCCGGTTGGGCAGAGGGAACAAAAGGCTGTTTTTGAGGCTTCTGTATCTCCTGGCTCGCCTTTTTGAAGCTTTGGCATGATTTCACTTTTGCCAGAAAATCAGCTCCAAAAAGGTAGTCATCGATGGGACTCTGAGGTGCAGCTGTCCTGCAATCAGCATTCAGGAAACGTTGAACATCGTAACGACGATTTAAGGAAAGAGCATGATGAACACTGGCAAAAAGTTGGCCAGCATCACCAAGAAGTTTGATGCGATCATCAGTTAGAAGGATCGCAGTAGTCGGTTCGCTCAGTCTACCACTCAATACAGTGCCCAACGCAGTTAATCCCGCCCCAAGAAGTTCTTGTAAGGTGACAAGAAATCTGTCATTTTTGGCTACAGAGGTTGGAAGGATCGGCTGAATCTCGGCATTAAGTTTTGGGGCATGAAGGGCCACACAGTTGCTAGGCAAGGGATATGTTTGAAGCGGGTCTTTTCGGGTTTCAGCAGAAAGTCCCTGGCGTAAGTAAGTGCTCCAACGGGCTACAAGTTCTTCATGGAGGTCTAAGCCCGGTGCAGCGGAACCAGTTGGTTTTTCACCTATCAGTGAAAGCAAATTATGCGGGACGGTAGTCGGGTCCTCAGGGGCACGACCGTCGGTTGGAACAGGAGAGACTGGTACAGTAAGGCAACAAATGTTTGCGGCGTAATGTAGTCAACTCAACTACACCCTGTTCCGCAAAAAATGTTGACGGCCAGACAACTCATCTGTTACCGCACAACAATCCCGTACCGCAAAAAACAATGTTGGCGGTCAGACAACTCATCTGTTACCGCACAACGCAAAAAACAATGTTGACGGCCAGACAACTCATCTGTTTACCGACAACTATTGGATCAGGTAGACGGAAGAGCGATCTAAAAGAACAGATGAAGAATATTATTAGGTTCATACCTGAAGACTCCGAATCTGAAGAGGTGGACGAAGAGGATGAAAGCCGTACCCGGCGTTGTAATCGGCGTAATTTTTTCTGCAAGGTATGCAGGTCCTCATGAACGGTACGTTTTCGAGTAGCCTTGGGCATTTTGTTGCCCTCGCGAGTTTATACACTATACGTGACGGCACAATAAAATGAACTGAAGAGGCTAATATGGAGCAGCTGCGTAAGCGATTGTTTGTTTTCTTTTTCTTTAAACACTGTGCGTCACGAACCGATAAGATGTCCCTACCAATATACCATCATAGAAGGACGTAGATGCGAAGAATAATCCTCAGGAGGTGGATCCTGCCGTGAACCTGGAACTACCATAAATACATTCTACATTTTCGTTGGAACGACTGAACGGGCCCCCTAGCTGCAGTTATGTTAAAAAATTTAGACGCTCCCGTAAGTACAGAGTGTCTGCGGTTTCAAATATGAGGGTTAATTTAAAATTTTACCCCTTTGGACCCACGTCCAACGCATGTGTTGTTTAATAAGGTTTTTTCCGGTTCGTGAACGGCGCTAATGAATGTGGTGGCGGCGTCACTGCCGTCCAGTGTCATTCAGTAGCGTTTAGAGGCGCTTTAAGCTAATTTACACTTAGGAAGCATTTGAGAAAACGTTTTGTTTGCACAATGGGTGATGTAATGATAGTTGTTTGTTCGCGCGTTATTTTTGCCTTGAACACATGCAATTAAATTGTAGTAAACATGGAATTTTATCGTTTAGGCGATAAAATTTATTATTGTGAAGAAAAATAACGCTTTCTATGTTTTGTCTGGGGGGTATCTATATATAGGTAATGTTTGTATGGGTAATATTTGTTGTTAATAATTGCATTTACAGTTGCATTGTAGCGACACAATGAGTTATTTATTTTTTGTTGTATATGCGATAAACAGGAATACCGTTGCTACATAAGTAAAACTTTATATGCTTTTTATGCTTTCTTATTTCCTATATTTATCAGTTTTCAATTCGGGATGCTTTTTAATAGAATCAAGAATGATTAATTATCTTCCAAGAGATTGAATTAATCTCGCTGGCTCTTGCGACCTAGAAAAAGTGTATACGTAAATATTATAGGATCGTTTCCATGTTGAGAGTTGAAGCGATAGTAGCGACCACAATCTTGTGTCCGCTTATTTCCACTGTAAGCTTAATAATAAAAAACATATAGGTACTCTCCCCCACTACACCAGCCAGTGTAAGAGAAAAACGAGGAGAAACATATCTGCCGGCCAGATACGGTCCGAACGTACTCGGCTGTCACCGACTGCCGAGGGGAGGTCAGAATCTGCTAGTGGAAGGATGTGACTCCCGTTTTTAGAAACGGGTTTATTGTCGAAGTAAATTTAATGTAGCCTATTTATTTTCATTCTAAATGCATTCAAATTTGAAACGCAAGCAATTTAATGTTTATATTATAGTGTGCTCAAAATAGTTTTCCAGTAGTTACTTTTTGAACCAAGTTTCTAGCTGCTAAAAATTAGTGCTGGCAACAAAAATCGATTTTTAGATTAATCTACTATTAATCGATTTTCGATTAATCTCCATTTTGGGAAAAATCGAAAACCGATTATTAATTGATTTTTAAAATCGAAGTCTACTTTAAAAATCGAATTTAAGTCGATTTTAATGTTGACTGGAAACCGATTTTCAAAATATGGTTAGGTTTTCTAAATAAATTATTAGTTATTTAACGAACAACTTGATTTGGATATTTGATATGTGTTGACCGCATGTGCCATCTGCAAGTGGTAGTGAAAACTACACTTTCTCGAGCGACACCAATTATAGCCATTGGATGGACCTTCTAAGCTCTAATGCAGGCCCGTGCAACCTGCGGCCCGCGGGCCGAATGCGGCCCCTCTGACATTTCTATGCGGCCCGCGTGACACAGAATTGAATATTTAAAAAAAGCAAAGTGATGTAACGTATCTCTCAACAAGGAACACATAAAATGCACCGTGAAATGAAATTGGCAAATTCGCTTATATTAGCGTCAACCAACATCCGCCCGAATATTGCTCAAATTATGGGCAAAAACCAGTGCCAGAAATCACATTGATTTATTATTAATAGGTATTATTTTATTAAAGTGACCTAAAAGTTTTGTTAAAAATTCATTTAAAAATGACTGCACCGTCCTATCGTCACCTAAAATTATGTTCGAACACGGTCGGGCATGCGCATTATTGAATGTCAATACATTAAGTGTAAAAACTAATTATGATTATGAAACTAAAGCTGACAGAATGCATTTTTGAAACAGACCACTTAGCTGACGGGGCATCAGACACGTGCATTTTTTGAGAAAAAAGATGATTTAAAAACATAAGAGAAACAAATCAAACCCGTACGGGGGTAGAACTCATCTAGCGCTAGGTTGAGACGATACCCGTACATCCACAGAGACCGTTGTCGTATTTTATTGACATTGCGTAATCCGCACGTCCGACCGTGTTGGAACAAAACTTAATGTAACGGTCGGACGATGCAGTAGTCACTCCCTTTAAAAATTGTTTCTAGGATAAGATATTTATTTTTTTGCAATTTTTTCTCAATAATTTGTGTTTTGATGGTAAATATTTTTTTTTATTTTTACACATGCAAAATGTACAAGTGTTTCTTACGTTTTGTTTCTACCAAAAAAGTGTTCTTTGTTAACTTTTTCTACTATCCACTGTGGTTGGATCGAGAACTTTGACATGCCAAGACTCCTCAGGATGCTGACGTTGTCAGCGAAACACGTGTTGAGTTTAATTACTGTGTCACTGTTTTTTTTTTCGCATGTGGGGTTAACTTATTAAGAATTCAGTGTTTTTCTATTATAAAATTATAAATCTCAATATTTAAGGTGTTTGTCTTAAATTATTCAAAATACTCTGAACCCATCACACCTAGGGAACACTTGATAGACAGTAGTGCGGCCCGCTAAGATTTCATAAAACTTGCAAATGGCCCTTTCGCTTAAAAGGTTGCACGGGCCTGCTCTAATGTATCCTCAGCCAAGGCTGTTGCTGATTTTATCACTATTTGTTCGCGTCTCCGATTTCGGCAAAATCCTAAAACATTTTGGTCATCATTCGCTTTTATGATGGTAAATAGTAAAATGCAGATAGAAATATATTCAGAAATTAATTTATTGCGCCTATCCTCGAGTAATTTTAAGAGCTGCGAAAAGAATTACGTCCGGGCCTGGTATACATTGTGTCCAGACAAGAATGAGCCAAACTTCAAATCTAGTTTCCTTGGGTCAAAAGAAACTGATCTGAACCAATTTATCTTAGTACAATTCTGCTTCCTTAAAAAGTTTAGGGACTTCGTAGAACAATTTTTTATTTCACCTTTTCATAACTTCCCGACGCGCACTGCCTCATGTTCTGCATGTTTGGTGCCTACTACGGTTAATATGCTTAAAACGGAGGTCGAATTCATGATGAGCGTTGTCGATATGCCAAACTAGCATTAACTTCATAATGCATTTTTCTCTAAAATGACACGTTTTGGTGATTCGCAACAAGTATACCTTTTTTACAGTTAATCGAGTCTTCCTTCCATAAAACTAGTAATGTAGTAATTGTTTTAAAATACAAATTTTAAACAAACCCACCAGCAAAATTGATAGAAACGAAAGATGTAGGGTGAAAGTTGGCGCCTTCTATAGTTTACTCAAAAATAACTGCATATTATTTATTGTTCAGCTACACAAGAAACCTTCCTAGACCAAGTTTCACTAAAATAACTGCAAAAGTGCACCAGAAATAATGAAAACATTAAATAAAAAATTGTTCTTCATTCTTCAAAGGCCCATAACTTTTAAGAAAGCAGATGTACTAAGATAAATTGGATGAGATCAGTTTCTTTCCAAGGAAACTGGATTTGTAGTTTGGCCCATTCTTTACTGGAGACCCAGAATACCGTCACTCTTGTCGTGTTAACTTTATATTCAAACTCGGTTTTCAAATCAAATTTTAAAACCCGTTTTAACAGAGACTATAACAGTCGATTCTAAAATCGACTTTAAAAATTGATTCTAAAAATCGTTTCCAAAATTTACTTTAAAAATCGGTTCCAAAATCGACTTTAAAAATTGAATCCGAAATCGACTTTCAAAATCGACTTTAAAAATGGACTTTCAAAATCGATTCCAAAGGCGATTTTAAAAGTCGATTCTAAAATCGTCTTTCAAAATCGATTTTTCTCTATTGTCGTTTATTCGATTTTTTCAAAAATCGATTTTACATTTCTGTCGATTTTGCCAGCACTACTAAAAATACACCAAAAGACAAATTTCACGTCTCGTTTCTATGACTATTTACAATTATTTTTTCTTAATTTGGCTTAACGGAATTGTAGAACAAACCTTCTTCTTTCTGACAAAGAAGAAATCTCTACAAAATATTTATTACTATACTAGGGCCGCCCAACAGATGGAGTGATCACCCTGCAAGAACGTGCTCTAGCGGGGCCAATATTAATTTTTGACCACCGAATTGGAGTGATGCGACTTCGTTGGATCTAAAAAAAGCGCATCACTGCGGTTCTGTCGTCCTAAATTGATAGTGGTCCCGTCTAGAGCTCATGCTTGCAGGGTGATCACTCCGTCTGTTGGGCGGCCCAAGTATAAGATCGCTACGTTTCGTAACATAGAACTTGATATCGGCTTCAACGTACGTATCCCTCTTAATAACTAACAATCATCGATCTGGGTTTCGCAGTTCGGGCTCCTACTTAGTGGATATTGTTGATGATATTTGCGAGTTGCTTGGTGATGCTAGACTTAAGCAGAGTTTTTGATACAATCAGCCATAAATTACTTGTTTGTAAATTATCTTAGTTTTGTCTTTTGTTTCAGGTGGTTTGAGTTTTTTTAGGATGTGGAAAGTGTGTAACACTTCTTCTATTATACGTGAATAATACAAAAATCATCTTCCTCGTTTTTCTCCTGGTTCTATTCGCAACCTATTGGGGACCTTCTATGTAGTAACTTTCGGACGCAAACTTGAAAGTAGTAGGGTTATGTAGGTTCAGCGGCCACCTCCGCCGCATTTAATGAGGGCGTCATTAGCGGTTTCATTAGCGTTTTTTAATTAATTGGTCCGCGCTCGCGATTCCCGATTTTTTAATTAGGTGTGTATTACGGAGTCGCGAGGCCGTAATTCATGCATATAATTAGTTAGTTGTCGCCAATTGTTATTAATAATAATGTTTATGATGAGATTCTTATGAATATCTTGTACGGCGCCTCCGCCATTTGTGGCTATGTGTAAATTTTCCCCGGCTAGAGTGGGTTAACTATACCTACTTGTTGGTAATTGTTATTAATAATAAATATTTTAATTATGTACTGCTGTCCATGATGGCTACGAGTCTTTATTTAGTAGAGTAGCCCAGAGTGAGGATGCCCCATCTTATATTTAATAAAACGACACAATTGAATGAAAAATATTATCTTTTTATTTCCTATAAAATATAAATCTAAATAGCTCATATGCATGCATAAATTATAATAATAACATTAAATCGTTAATATTCTTGCTTTATTTACCTACTTATAAGCTACTACTTATTAAAACTTACTAAAAATTATCTTATTTTATTCAAATAATGGTATTATGATGGGGTGCGCCTGTTGATTTCACTACAATCCATCCGTTCAATAAATTACGCAGCTTCTTCTTTTTTCAACGTGTAGCGGACAACCCCTTATGCACGCTGCCATCCAATGCATTGTAACTTATGAGGGTATCGTGCAAAATCAGAGCGTATACTTTCGTGTTCGCGGGGAAGTGGACTGCACGTGTCTCAAATTCAAGTTTAATGTCAACTGTTGAAGACTTTATTATATCCGACTGATGAGAGCAATCAATGACGAACAATGGATTATTTATATAGGCTCCAACCCCCATCCACGGCTCGCTCATGTCCTTACCGTAATAACTAGTTTGAAAATTTTCGTATGCGTAATAGGCGGGTGCGCAAAGTTTCTTATTAAAGTTTAAATTCCAGCGTTCATATGGGTAAACATCGGAGTTGAGATACAAACGGATATCGCTGACATTTGCATGGGTAAATTCTGTAGCACTTTCAGCCCTATTATCAGAATTGTAGTTATCCTGAAAACCGATGATAATGTAGCGAGGCTTCTCTAAACTGGAGGTCGTCTTTATGGCCCAAACATCGGAAGAGGTTTGTCGTAAAGCTGGTAATTCATATAGATCCCACATGCGATAAGCGATTCTGACATGTGCACTTTCAGAACTCTTATTAATGCGTGAGAGCAGTCTCAATTTCTGTCGATCCTCAGGAACGATATGGCGTATTTTCCATTCAATTTTATTGATTTCAATGGTTCCATTCACCTCCCCCACATAGCTGTTTTGAAAGGTGCAACATATAATGAGAATCAGCTCATGCTTTACGTTTATGATTCCCTTCTTGTAATCCTCGGCAAACCCCATGAGATACTTGAGAGGGAGTTTGCCGCTGAATACCTTGCTCGTCGAATCGAAGATATCTTGAACTCCGGCCTCCAGGCCCCACCCGGACGTCAGCAATGACCGCGATTGGCTCTGGCCGTGTGAAACCAAATGCTTCATGGTCGAAGTAACTCCGGGTTTTCGCACCAGCGCGACTTGCTCGCCGCCCATCTCATAGCGAATTTCGTCGAAGAGAAAGGCCAGTGCATTATTGGACAGGTGACAGGGTTTGGTGGCGTCGGAAGATGTAAATTTCCCCTCGATGTAAATGTAACTGCTTGCGATGTCTAGAATGAGGTCTTGGAAATGGATTGGTATGCGTACTTCATCGGAGTTCTTGTAAGATGGAGAGCCGTATGGTTTGTACGTATGCTCATGCAAACTTACAAGAGAGCTATCAAAGATAGGTTCGTTGAAAACCTCCAATACTTCCCTGGTCGTCATTGCAGTTTATTTTATTGCTTCAACCGCAGTCCCAGCGATTTAAGAAATAATTTATCTTTCAATGATAAGCGATATCGATCACCTTTCACGCGAGCGTTTAACTCTTGAATGGCATCACTCCCTCCTTCACCTCCATACTTATTACATCTCCCCCACTTCGGTTTTGAACGGTGGTGCTGCTGATGGTCATGATGAAAATGACGTAACTGTCCGTTGTAGAGGAAACCCATTAATATAACTTTTTCAGTTCAATTTTTACGATAATCTTTTCTCCACGGAAATCTATCAGTTCACCATTATCATCCAAGATACTCAGAGTAACGTTGTCAATAAACTGTCGACCTTCTGGCCGAACGCTCATATAAATTATGTTTAGAGGTTCTTTGGACAATTTATATCCCGGTTCAACGTCGATGTCAAACTCGAATAATGTATGCGACTCCACTCCATTCAAATATGAGCCCGAAATAATATTGCAGTCTATACGGATTATTCGTACCTTCATTATGTTAACGGGTAGTGTGGATTCATGATTTACGTTAGCGGCCAACAGCTTCTCTTCAAATCCCAACAAATTCCCTATTGAATGTATGTGGGTGAAATCCATCTCGTGCTTCGACCACAGCTCGCACTTCAGGGTATTGTTATTTGCACGCAGGGAAAATACTTTCTCGGATTCTTCAGGGTTCGCGATGA
Organism: Xestobium rufovillosum; assembly: GCA_963966045.1. Taxonomy (NCBI): domain Eukaryota; kingdom Metazoa; phylum Arthropoda; class Insecta; order Coleoptera; family Ptinidae; genus Xestobium; species Xestobium rufovillosum. The sequence goes on along the minus strand of OZ014494.1, from coordinate 39,600,844 downwards.
CACCTTTGACCCTCGTAGTTTGATTAATCCCCATAATTTGACGAATTGTCCTCTCGAGTTCTCCAATTTCATAGCAGCCCGGAGGAATTTTCAAGATTTCCACATCAGTATTGCCGCGCCTGAAGGCAAACACATTATTTGTCTCATCTACGTTAAATATAGAATTGTAGCTATAAAATCCGAGCAATCCCAGACCATATCGGCCGTTCGCGTCTAATTCAATCGGCGGATAAAAATCGGCACTTAGTACACTTGAATGTCCTGATAAAGTAAACGTTCGCGACATGACTGATGAGGTCAGTCGTAAAATCACCAACTTATTGCGCTTTCCCACAGCAGCTGAGGAATATCTTCGACGTTGCCGAGCGTTGTCCGACTGCGTCTTCCGCGGCGGCAGCAGCAGTCATATTTACGGAAACATCTGCTTCATTGTCGCAATCCAGCTGTACATTGCTCATGTTGCAATAGCAGCAGAAAATCTTTCTGGGTGGCGGGCCATCGTTTACATCTAAGCAGCAATCATCATCATTCTCGTTGTCACTTACAGCCTCCGAGCCATTGTGTTCATAACAATATTGATATTTTAATATATCAATGTCGTTTCTAAGACGATCTGGAAGTTTCTCCCACACAAGAGCAATCTCATTAGGCGCACAAGCAATCATAACTTCTTTTGGCATATCCGCGAGCTGGCCTCTGCTCATCTTCATCAAACTTCTCAAACGAGAAAATGCAAGTAGGGAATGGGCCATTCTCTTGATATCTTCACGGTACATTATCACACCTTATTCTAGAAACTGTATTAATATCGTCGACCAGGAACTTTAAGCACAGATGACCGCACCAAACTGTGTCGAAATCCTGTTCTCGTTCATAGTTATAGTATATGGTTACGTCATTCGGCATTCCCCCCTGCGCATAATGAATAAATTCTTTAGGTGGGGGTAAATTTCCAAAACTATCATAATATTCAACGCCGCCATTATGTATTTTATACGCAACCCAGTGCGTCCCGTTCCCCTCCCAATTATCCAAATTAACTATGCCCCTCTCACAGCATTTCACCCCCGAGGAAGGTAAAGTATCTCTCATAAACACACCTCGGAAATGTGGTATTTTCAGCTCTTTTGCAAAACGCCTCAAATCGATGTCAGTCAGCGCCCTCCGAGGCAGCGTAATTAGTTTTTTGAACTGTAGGGTTTAAGGAAGAGTCCGAAGCCGGATCTATACGGCTTCAAATATAGCCCGCCTCCTCTCTTCCCCAACGCAATCGCCTCCATTGTTTTATTATGTCTGCTGGCCTCTGCCAATTTCCTTTTTCCCTCTTTCGCATCGTTTACAACCTTGGCAATTGCAGAGGACCCTCCAGCTAAAGTGCCGAGCGCGGACAAACCGGCGAAAATGGGTATGAGTGGCAAGATACCGCCAATCTTTGGAACTGGGATTATACGTGGTACCCGCAACTTGCGGCCTCTGCCCTTTTTTAGCGCAGCTTTCGCAGCATTAAACGCTATACCAGCTGCCGACAGCACATCATTTTTTCGCACGGCAGTGCGACCGACACCCTCCTTCAAAGCCCTCCTTGCCGATCCAACAATGTCTCTTCCAAATGATACCTTTTCAACCTTTCCCGCATTCTTCTTTTTTCTGTTGTACGTTGATGATGACACCACCTTTACAGCTCCACCCTTTCCTCCTCCTCCGGATGTCGAGTTGCGAAGTCCCATGCCGAAACGCCTTTTACCCTTCATGATACCGGTAACAAGCCAGGCAGATAATTTTTCACCAAGAGCAGCGTCTTTAGATTTTACTCGCTCCCATGCACGCTGCTCCAGTTCATAATCGGCCTGATGCCTCAATTTCAAGTTATCCGCACTTTTTGAATATGCAATGTCGTGGTTCTTGCAGGCGACGTCTAAGGGATTAATTCCGGCGTCACCCCTGGCCAATCTTTTTTGTAGTTTTGTGCCGGGTCCGCAGTACTGATAGCCCCCAGGCAGATGTAATTCAAATGGAAGTTTGTTAATTAGAGAATTAACAATACCACCTCCAGCAACGTGAGAGCGCCTTCGAGATGTACGTCCATTAGGCTCGACAATCAACATTTAAATAAACGAATTGCCCTGTTTTTAATTTATATAGTATCCAGCGCTTGCACAATGCGTATCGTAGAGCAGAACCAAAAGTTGGGCGTGGAAAATTTAGATGCAAATGTTGGAGAGGGTATCGATAGTCGATGTCGAAGACATGGCCCACTTCTGCCGTTCAGCATCAGAGCACTTATTGTGGGACCATCTAATTGTGGGAAGACAAATGTCATGATTTCACTGATCACGCATCCTCAAGGTTTACGATTCGCTAACGTCTACATATACTCCAAATCCTTATTTCAACCTAAGTATCAGTATTTAAAAAATATATTGACACCCATTAAAGGAATGGGCTTTTTTATGTACGACAACAACGCGGACATAATGCAGCCAAACGAGGCGAGAGAGAATTCAATTTTTATTTTCGACGATCTTTTTTGTCAATCCGCCTCCATAATACAATCATATTTCAGTATGGGACGACATAAGAATGTAGATTCTTTCTACCTCGGTCAAACGTATTCAAAGTTGCCGAAGCAGCTGATACGTGATAATGCCAATTTGATTGTATTATTCAAACAAGATGATACAAACCTTCGTCATATATTCTCCGATCATGTTGCACCTGATGTAAGTTTCTCCCAATTTCAAGAAATGTGCTCCGAATGCTGGAGGGGGAAATTTGGATTTTTAACCATCGACAAGGACAGTGAAATAAGTAATGGGAGGTACAGAAAGGGTTTCGATAATTTCATAATCATGGAATGACGGGTGAAAAGAAAAAAAAATATAAGAACAGTGTAATTCGTATTGTCAGTTTATTTAAGTGATAATTGGCGTAGAGTGAACATATCAAATATTCTGAACGTCAGGGAGGAGGAGGAAAGTGCACCAGCAGAATGAGTGGCAGTAAAAATATGGATGAAGTTATACAAATGAAGCGGAGATTGGTGGAGGCCACCGATGCTGTAAGGAAAAAGTTCAATATGTTAAAGTCGAAAGATGTTAAATCCAGAGAGGTGCTCGAGAAATTTTATGAGCCAATAACGAAACCATTGAAATCGATTTCTAAAATGAGTATCAAAACCCCACCGCCAACAAATCCAGAATCACTCACTCGAAGCAGGCCTTCTTCTTCAAATATTCCCATACGGCAGACCAGTAGTAGTATTCCAACAGCAGCTACTTCCATCCCCGATGGCGATGGCTCGCTTGAAGGCAGTGCTGCTGCTGCAGCCATGTCTTACTCCCCATCCGTTCTTGCAATGACACCCGCTTCATCTCCGGCGAGTTCTACGATGGCGAAAGAGGGGGCAGAGGATGTGATTGATTTAGAGGAGATTATTGAAGAAATTCAAACTGGAAAACCTAATTATGATAAGATATTTGGAGTTCGTGTGGATCCACAGGTCGGAAAACTGGTTATGGGTAATGCAACAGTGACAATATCGGGCCATAACATCTCGTTTTGGAGACACAGCAGAAAACTAAAGACCTATAAAGCCACTCCGGAATTATGCGATTTAATATTTTTTAAGCGGCCTGCTGCGTTAGAACGCACTGTCAGCGAGCGAGAGAAGGGGAATTATGCTGAAATCTTAAAGTTGACCAATGTGGTTTATAAGGGCCATAACCCCATCTTAGGTGTAAGAGGAAGCAAGTCCTTAAAGTATCGCCAAATTATAGAACCATTGATTGGAATTAAGAAGGGAGGTGGTCAAGCTTCTTCTTCTTCTTCACGGCTCCGACCGTCAGTAGTGAAATTCGTTTTACCTGCTAAGAAAACCTTTTCAAGCGGTACGGTTATGGATTATGTTTACTGGAATAAACCAAAAGAGTTGATCGATCGATTACGAGTGCTCTCAGCCTCAAAGCTAGCCGGGCATACAGGGCATGATAATGAAATAATGTCATTAGTTGAGGAACTGCGGGAGGAAGGATACATTTATTAAGTTCTAAATATAAATAGCTGTATATTTACGCATTCATGGCCAGTGCGTAATGGTCATGAGCAGTAGACACATCATTGATAAATTCGGACGTCGGGGGAAAATATCCAGAGAGGGGTTGCGCGGTCCTCCAGGTCTCGGATTTACTCTAACCCCGGGCGGTGACTATGATATCAATAATAGACGTTTAAAGAATGTTAATAAACCTATACAGTTGAATGATGCGGCTACGCGAGGCTATGTTGATGAGAAGATTAAGGGTGCCGATGAGATAATATCAGCATCACGACAAGCAGCACGTCTGGAGTGCTCCGAATTACAGCAGCAGAGTAGAAGATACGTGGACGATATGGTCAATGATTTGCGTGGTCCCGTGGTTTTCAGCTACCAGGGTATAAAACAGCCGAAGACTAACTCCAAATGGTATCATATTAATAAGCAAAATCATGTGAAGGCTTTTATATCTTTTAAAGTACTCGAGTGCCAATTAAATGTTAAAACCAACATTTTCGTTAACAGTAAATCGATAGGGGCGGCGGATTTTGTAGGAAGAACGCTACAAAAAGGTGATACGATTCAATTTGAAATGGCTCAGCCAGCGGGACCGCCACTGACCTGCACAATCATCGGGGAATATAAACCGTGGAAAGTGGAGACGACGGGCGAACAACAGTCATCTGAAACAGATATTTCAAAATCCCTCCACCATCTTAGTGCATTTGCGAATTAACCCTTGCATAGTATGGATGGGGGTGAGAAGAGATTGTTAGTGAATGAGTTGTATAAACCAGCTCGTCGCAATTTCCGTCGACGAAGAACAATTATTAAAGGCTACGGCGATCTATGGCAGATCGATTTAGCAGAAATGCAGCCGTATGCCTCGGAAAATAAAGGAAATCGCTATATATTGGTTGCAATAGACTGCTATTCTAAATACGTATGGACGCGACCAGTGAAGCAGAAGACTGGTGCTGAGGTGAGCAAAATGATGAAAAGTATTCTTCATGATGCTAGTTACGCACCGAAGAATCTACAGAGCGATAGAGGTAGCGAATTCTATAACCGACATTTCAACTCTTTAATGGAGCAGAATCGAATCAAACATTACTCGACATATAGTTCGAAGAAGGCGGCGATTGTGGAGCGAGTGATCAGAACACTTAAGACCCGGATTTATAAGGAATTTGCAGTAAGGGGCAAGCATAAGTGGTTAGATATTCTACCCGACATAACGAATGGATATAACAATGCCATGCATCGTACTACGGGAATGAAACCAGCTGACGTTTCTCCTAAAACTCTTCTAAAAGTCTACGATCACCCGAAAATTGTACCGCCAAAAAGCAAATATCGTGTTGGAGACATTGTTCGAATTAGTAAATATAAAAGTGTTTTCGAGAAGGGTTACACTGCCGGATGGACCACTGAATTGTTCAAAATAGCGAAAATTAATATAACAAACCCCGTTACATACGAGCTCAGAGACATGAATGACCAGTCGATCAGGGGATGCTTCTACGAGCCGGAACTGCAAAAGACTCGGCATCCAGATACGTACTTAGTGGAGAAAATACTTCGACATAACAGAAACAATGGCAAAATTTATGTTAAATGGCTCGGATTTACGAATCAGCATAATTCATGGATCAATAAGTCTGATATTGTCTAATTATGTTATACTTACCTCATAATAATTTATATCATATAAACTTACCTTGTATTTGGGAATAAAGTTCTTACAGATTTCAAAATTTTCCTTTTGTTTTATATATTATCTAAGTTAAGAAGCTATGGAAATAAAACTGCAAGGTTTCACATTTTTCGTATTTATTCCTATTATTATTTTACAGCAACATACAGATTGATAAAATAAGATTACAATTTTGAATATTCTTTCATTCCCTGCTCACATTATCGTTAATTTTATAATGCCCCCAGGCTAAAGTTCTGATTCCATCAGACAGAATAAACCTTTTGTCATCGAAAGGTGATAGAGCAATTTTATTTATTTGCTGCGTATATATAATGTGCTTTATGGATTTGAAGATGTTTTGCCTGCAAAGCTGGATTTTCTTATTCAGAAGACAGTCCAAATAAGCTTGATGCTTCAAACGTTTAGTCACACAGCTCTTAACACCTTTGGCCCTTTTTAACACGCGGTTACCCACTACATAATCATAGAGCTTAGCTCTAAGCCCCACGAATTCAGATATTGTCTCACCCTTTGTCTCATCCTTCATTAAACCTAAAACGGCTTTATTCACCAGTGGTATTCCATACGGGTTATCCGGAGAGTAGTTACTTGTATCAAACTTATGAATATTAAGTTTGATATCGTTGTAGATATTTGGCGTTTGGATTTTGTAAATTAGTGAGTCCGTATCCGTATAGAGTAATGCAGCCTTTTCACCATATTTTCTCTTGATAAAATCATAATGGAAGTCGTACATCGTCGTTTTGGAAATATCTAGTACACTGAAACCCACAAATATAGGTTTGTTATATTCAACTTTTACGGGCTTCAATTGGATGGCCACAAAGTTTTCGTTAAACACAGACACACTATGAAAATTTGGTTTTGCAATTAGACATTCGGCACCCCTCTTCTGCTTGTTATTTTTCCAAATATTAACTAATTTAACGTTGACTCGTTTCTCGACTGCCTCCATGCATTTTCCAAAAATTGCATTATTCATTAGTTTATAGAAACTTTTAAAAAATTCGTTGGAGGCTTGTTGCCGCTTTTCGGTGTTGAGGTCGATATAAGGCTTTAACCAGGCTGACTGGTTAAATTCTAAAATTCGGTGAATTTTAGTTACTATCAAACCATGTTGTATTACTTGATACAAATTTCTATAATGGATAATATAGCTTTGTTTATCGAATAAATTGGGTATTAATTTCTTCTGCCGGCTGGTTCCATTGGGTGGGATGATATTTTCTGGACAAAATGGTAACTCATTATGCGCGTCGTGGAGATGTTTCGGATATGTCAAGTCAACTTCTAGAAAAAATCCTTTTGCACTAGTCTCACTGCAGCAATTTGAGTTTATGTTGAATTCAACGATTTCCTCCCTGGTTAGCCAACGAAAGCCGGAATGTGGTAAATATTGGGATAGGGATAATCCATAAAGATTATTAGCATCTAAATAAATTAAGTAGCTGGTATCTTGATCCGGCTGATATTTATAGTTGTTAGAAGAGGTGATTGGAATGTGTTCATTATTTGCCACTGCTCTTCGTTCAACACACACCGAAACGCCTCCTCTGATTGATTTTCGAACGAAATGCAACATATCTATATCCGTTAGTAGCTCTATACGAACTTTTGTAAATTTCAACATTGCGGAGAATGATAAACCAGGGCAAGTGAAAAAATTCGCCGCTTCCAAATTGTACGTTTCCATACAAAGCGTTCGGAAAGATTCGAATACATCGGTCAAAAGCAGTACATCAGTCTTCAAGTACAATTCAGAATAATCCCTTAGATTGGCACAATTAAAAGTTTTCCAAACGTTCTGCGCGTGTTCATACGATGCATCATCTATTCCCGTTTCAGTCAGATCATTATAAAATCTCTCTTTTGATGGAAGTTCTTTCGTCATTTCCAGAATTTCATAGGATTCGACAAAACTGTAAGGGAAGACGCCTTTCTTCATTACCAACTGAAAGTGAAGAGGATTGCTGAAGAACCTACGGGTCTCAACAAACTGATCTTCTTGCAGATTATTTGCGAGTGACTCCAAGCTGCTGGCCATGAAACGGTAGGAGTCTAAAAATCTGAGATCGATACTGGGATGCCTTATCCGATTACCACCCTCCGAAATATTATTTTGGTGCGATTGTTGAAATTCACTCATCTTTATTCTAGCCGAAAACGAGATGTACTTTTCTTTAGTTTGAGGTATAACGTGAATTTCCTCCACTGCAGCGGCCAGTTCTTGAATAAAGAGATGGGTGTCATAGTTGCTTAAATTATGGAAAAATACCGGCACATGTCTGGATGTTCTATATTTCAAATTACACTTCCCATGGGCTGCTCCTCTGTATTCTCCTATATAAATGAAAAAGTGTAAATTGCAATAATGTACCCAATTTTATTAACTCATACCTGTAAAGTGATTGTGATCTGCACATTTAACTTCAGACTTGCTAATATCCATGCCATCGCCATGACTGCTACCGGTAAATTTTTCCCCGCAAATAAAACAATTCGTCGCTTCATCATGCATACGCTTCTGGTTATATGTTAATGGCTTCATGGGTTTAGAGTTTACAAAATAGTCTCTGTATATACGCTTCACGTCTTCAATCAACCATTTTATAAAAATGGTGGCACAGTCTTTTCCAGTGTATTGTCTGAGAACTGATAATGTTTCATCATAATCACATTTTATAAAATAACAGAAATTAAGTGGGATGTGCATCGTTGTGTTTACTGTATATTTTACTTCAGGATTTGCCTGACATCCATATATGGGTCTAAGGATGGATTCAAAATCAGCATACACAACGAAAGGAACTTTAACCGAGTGCTGATATTCCTTGAAGTATAGAAATCTATTTTCGGGGTCGGGTAATACAGTACATACTTTACTGCAATCTCCTCGACTGAGATGCCCTCTCCACTTTGCCTCATCATGGAAAAATATTAAGCATCCATCACATATGTAAATACGTCGTTCATGTTTAGTTAGCTGACTTCTAACCAATCGAGACAAATTTTTTATCCAGCAGTAGTGTCCATCAGGCCCACCACCCTCTCGTTCTATATACAGCAAATTAACGTGAGTCTGTCGGCGTTCAGTGCAGTGATAGATCGGTCCTATTATATTGTAATTATCGCCCTTTCCGCTATTATCACGTTCTAATCCAAATACATTAATACTCAGTCCAGAGTTTTGCCGTTCAAACTTTGATATATCCTTAATTTGAATAGGAAATTGCATTCCATCGAAATTAAGATTCTCGAAATATTTTAAATAATGATTGCATCGATGTGGTGATATTTCAACCTGGTATAAAGCCGAAAGAATGGCGAATCCAAAGCATCGCATGTCTAAATTCTGCACATTAATTACGGATCGGGTATCTCGAATCTTCCGCGGTAGTGGTATATATGACGAAGCTCGCAATGGATTGAATAACGCAATATTAACCTCCATATATAGAATGCCGGCGAGTGCCCAACCGGAGTCCTTCTCCTAATTAAGTGGGATGTAACATAACATTAGAATATTACAGTAAAAGAATTGTTTCAAACTTACATGAAATTCTTCGCTTTTGCGTTTCAGAATCCCCACCAATTCCATGTACAGCTCATTTAAATCAGTAGATACCGTGACTACCATATATTTCGTATTAAAGGATTTTATATCAGAGACATTGTGCCCGGACATCATTTCTTCCTCATCGCAATTATCAAGTTTCGAGGTTAGTATATAATCTGCAAATAGCTCGAAATTGACTTTCAAGGCACTTTGAAATTCAGAATTTTGTAAAGATTCCGTGATCAGCCGTAAAGCCTTGCTTCTATTAATTTCGAAAAAGTTATTTATATCTACAGTGTGCGAATCATCTGCGATGAACAATTTATATGAAGCTATTCGGCCTTTAAACGCAACTCGAATTAAGTTAACCCCCGGCTCTAAGCCCACTGTGCAATTTTGTTTATGTATTATACTGCGGATGTGCGACGCGTATTTATGTTTCTCAGCATCCACATTACAGTGCTCACATCTTACAAAAACAGGATTTTTCATTTGTTTAGGGGTTTTTTCTCTAACACAGGTCGAAGTCGATGCCATTGACTCGTTCGCATCATCATGTTTCACTTTCACGCGCTTGCTATTCAATTCTCGTTGTTGATGTCGTTGCTGTTGTAGGGAAATAGCATTTGATTCGGGATGAACTTGATTCATATGCCGTTGTACATTTTCTTTGTATAGAGATGACATTGGACAGTAAAAACACTTGTGGATGGTTACACAATCTTCAGCAGTAGAGTGTTTCAAGCGTCTGTGCTTTGTCAGACTGTCCTTTCGACTGAAAGTGACCCCACAGAGATCACATTTAAAAACATTTCTGGGAGGATCGCAACTCATCTCAATATTGAGAAGATATTTCGTTGGAATTTAGTGGTGGTGGAGGAGGGAGGAATGCGGGGAACTGCAGTTGTTGCGGGAAGTGCATGAATGAAAATAGTATGTAACTGAATTTTTTCTTAACATTCAAATGTGAGCACCTTAAAATAGATAATATGAGAGAAAGAAATATATTTTCATAAATTAAACCAGGCCTTGTTTCGCTAAGTTTATTAGCGTGAGGGTGAGTTCAGATGGGACTTGACAAGTTGTGGTTCAATAAATACACTTTTTGTTATGTTTGAATAATAATTTCCAGAGCAGGTATGTGAGTTTTAGACAGGTCTCGACAAGTTATCGTAGAATTTATATACTTTTGGATATGGTGAACAGGTGATGTTAACTCATGCAGCTGCTAACCGGTTTGAATAAGTCAAAAACAAAAAGGTAGGTCGGAGAGCGGGGTAGGGGGTATATTTAAGGTTCCAGGGCAGGTGTGTGAGTTTAGACAGGTCTCAACAAGTTATCGTAGAATTTATATACCTTTGGATATGGTGAACAGGTGATGTTAACTCATGCAGCTGCTAATCGGTTTGAAAAAAGTTAAAAAACAAAAAATATTGGTTGTAGAGCGGGGATAGGGCGTATATTTAAGGGTAATATTTAAGGAGAGCTAAAAATATCAGCAATCACTTGTACGCCGGTGATATACGTGAGTAGGTGCGATTTGAATAGTGTTGTGAAAGATGGAAGCTGCTAAATGTGATAGGGTACATATTTCAAACAGTTCATATTATGGATGCGGAATAGATGATTATCCGAAGGGTATGAGGCGATCTCTTGAAGTAAGTTCTTGCGAAAGTGGTACATCGGACTCACCTGCAATTAAAACTAGGCGGTGTATTTTTGAAAATAAATTGAAAGATTTAGAACAAGGTGGAGGTTCGTTAGTCTGCAAAGAAGCGAGTCAAATGGAGAGTAATGTGACAGCTGGTGGAAATTCTATAAAACAAATAGAGATGGAAGCAGTCGCGGATGAAGAAGTTCAACTATCACCTAGTACTTGGAGGAACTTCGATGTTATGGTACAGGAGGCTGAGCATAGATATAATGAAACGTTTAACTTAATAGCAGAGAAAACGCTACCTATTGACTTAGAAAATGAGACATTTGTAAATATGGGCATTAATCCGTTAACTATGGAATCCATGCTTAGAATAAAAAGAAAGAAAGCTTGCAGTGTACATGGGGTGTTATCTTTCACACTCACACAGCTCCAAGAATTATTTGAAAAAAAACATCAAATATTGAGTGTGGACGCTGAAATATCCTCCGCTACTGTGGAATGGTCAATAAATATCCTCAGTTTGGAGAATTATAATGTATTTCTACTACCGAAGAGAAATATTATTTTGTTCAATCCATGTGACGAAATACGGCCCAATAAAGCTTGCATGGATGAAACCTGCTCTTTTACAAAGGATACTTTGAAACGAATTTTCGATTTAGAAAATTATTTTATCAAGTATTTGCGCGTGGGTGATATCGTACGAAAGAGTTACATGAGTTTGGACAGATTCACTACTGAGTGTTCACGATTTTTAACGGATCGAGAATTAATGTGTGAGGAGAAAACAATAATTCATTGCATTAAAGACAAATTTAAGGATGATTTTGCTCTGTATGAAATGTATTTAAAATTCCCCAAAACAATAATGCAGGACATAAAGGAGAAAATAAATTCGGCGATGTTATATTCTGACTGATAAAATGTTTTAGTTGCATGACTATGGAAAATGTAAAAATATTAATCAATAAACTATTTGACAATTAATTGCAGCATTTTATTCAAAACAGATAACTTTCTAAAAAATAAATTAATGTAAACTGCCTACTTATATAAGCTGTCTTATTAAAAAATGTTATATTTTTCTAGCACTGTCCTATTGACAACCCTAAATAAAATTAATAGAGATGAATAATAAATATAGAAAAAATGTTAATACCTTTGATTATTTGAGAATTTACTCTATTTGTTGAATTCAATCAGCTGCGTCTGTTTGTAAAGACCCCCGATTCTTTGCCCATCCCTTTAAAGATGAAAATGTATCCACCCTCGTTCATAGTTGAAATTAATTGTTCATTAAAATAACTTGTTAAACGTTTAGGTATGAAAAACCGCTAAACTTTCCATCCCGTCTTATAGCGACATTACGATAGCTCGCCCATAGCGCGTCTCCACTAACTTAACTGATTGAATAGGATATTGTTTTTCTATTTCCAAACTACTGATTGATTTTTTCTCCAGTAATGGCGAAATTGCGGAGGCCTGATTTAATTCACTTATTTGACTCATTTTGTCAAGCTTACATATTATTCAAAACAGATAACTTTCTAAAAAATAAATTAATGTAAACTGTCTACTTATGTAAGCTGTCTTATTAAAAAATATCATATCTTTCTAGCGCTATCCTACTGACAACCCTAAATAAAATTAATAGATATGAATAATAAATATAAATGATGACGAATTAGAAAAAATTTTAATACTTTTAATTATTTGAGAATTTACTCTATTTTTTGAATTCAATCAGCGGCGTCTGTTTGTAAACACCCCCCGTTTTTTCGCTCATCCCTTTAAAAATGAAAATGTATCCGCCCTCGTTCATACTTGAAATTAATTGCTCATTAAAATAACTAGTTAAACGTTTAGGTATAAAAACTGCAAAGCTTTCCACCCCGTCTTGTAGCGACATTACGATAGCTCGCCCATAGCGCGTCTCCACTAACTTAACTGATTGAATAGGATATTGTTTTTCTATTTCCAAACTACTGATTGATTTTTTCTCCAGTAATGGCGAAACTGTGGAGACCTGATTTAATTCACTTATGTGTTCCATTTGGCAAGCTTTATCAAATTTAATTAAAAATAGTGTAGGTACTCACAATAAGGAAAATTCGAAAATTCAGTCACAAAAAAACACACGCACTAAAATGAACAATTTGGTGGTGGTGATGGATAAAATGGGGTAGGTAGGTACTGCGTTAATTGGAAATGTTTTTCCAACGTTTGGTAAACTAATGGTTGATAGTTAATTTCAGAATCTTTTTATAGAGAACTGGGATCAACAAAGTGGGGGGGTAGCGTCATTCCCACGCATTTTTTTGCCACAATATCCGCCGTTGATTCGCCCCTCCTTTCTAAATATCAAATAGGTACAATTAAATATGAAGAGCAGCTGTTTCTAAGATTATCGTAGAAGAGTCGTTAATACTTAAAAAACAAAATAATCATAAACGCGGCTAGTCATTTATTAAGCAAAAATTCACGGAAAAATTGCTGTTACGACATTTTTAACCCCATCGCTCCATTGATGTCAAAATTCTTTCTTTCTTTCGGAACCCCAATTGTTCTAAAATATACATCCTACGGCGGTGCGTAATACTTATATTTATTATGCGGAAAAAATAGTATTATAGATTGTTTATATTATCAGAGCAGTAATTACATTTCACATAAAACTTATTCATTAATTATCTAAATAGTATTATAAATTGTTTATATTATCAAAGCGGTAATTACATTTCACATAAAACTTATTCATTAATCTAATCTAAACCATTAATATTTTCTTCATCACTGCTGTAGCCATCATCGTGACGATCAGGGAGCGAATCCGTCGATGCATCCTCGTGAAACACTGTTTCATGAATTACATATGCCATGTATGCATCAAATGCAACGCAATTGTAAAATACGTCGAACCCGTTAACTTCAATACGCCTAGTGGCATAATAGGTGAACACTCCAGATGTATGTGGAAAAAACACCGCGTTTAATACTCGCACTGCTGGATGCTCCCTTCGACGTGTAGGAAATAACTTGAAAATCGGCATCACATTATCTCCCCGTATTGGTCTAATAAAAGGTGTCGGATTTTGCGAATAATAATACTCCATAATTATTGTCGGTTTTAATAAATAAAGTACTAGTCATACATATTTGCAAACACAATATATATAACATAACTTGATATGGTTGGAGGGGGTGTGTGCACTTTTACATCTAACGAGAAAAAATCGCTGTCAAATAATGACTCTGGTTCAAACTATTCAGCAATCCTAATATAATCCGCAATGATTCCTTGGACAGTATAAAGGAGCGGCGACTACAAAGCTCTTTTTTATAGACACATATGCACACAGTTTCTCACGGAGCCCTTAAAAATAAAAAATTCCATCCTTCACATAATAAAACCCTACCTAATTCGCTTGAAATCATTTTCATAGATAGCTTTACAAATTTTGACAACAAAAAAATATTTACTTGAAGGTGGGTGAAATCTATGAGAATAGCGTCTCAGGCATCGTTGGCGAAATGTAATACGCGAGATTAAGAAGGAAAAAAACGCATTCTTCTAACCAAAACAATATAAATATGTACTATAAAGACTCTAGATACAGTCCTTTTTTAATACACAACCTGTTTGGAATTCCATTCCCACATCAGAAAGTTAATAATTCGAACATCTTTTATTGTGGGAAACGGCCTGCCGGGGCGGAGGGTTTAAAAGGTTCTATTCATATGTTACAATTTCAATTTTTTTGTATACAGCTTTCCATTGTCAGTGACAACGAATTGCATTCTTCTTTAATATAGTGCATTCAGATATACTACATAGGATTCAGGTGCAGTTCTGTTTTTTTTCATACACCACCCTCATTTGCCACACCTGTTTGAAATTCCATTCCTTCAGTAGCGAGTTCATAATTCGAAAATCTTTTATTGTGAATGCCGCCTACAGGGGCGGGCTTCTGAATATAAAAATTGCATTGTATTCCGTATTATTGCCCTCTATACCTTGAAAATGGCGCAATAGTTTGATAAAAGAAGTAGGTACTCTGATTGTATATTGAAAAATTATAATAGAATAAGATTAGAGAGGGAGGGTGGCACATTTCCAGGTGCAGAACCGAGAAGTTTAATATAAAGGTCTGACTGAAGGAAACTTCTTCATTTACTGTTTAGTTCGATACCTTCGCGCAAAATTTAACATTGAATTTAAAAAGTAATGGATTCCATTGCAATGGTTAAGACAGTGTTAATAGTAGATATACGAGGTTATGAGTATGGTGACAATGATGAATTTATCGTGAAAGAGTTAGCCGTCATCACTCTTGGGAGTGGGCGAATGGCTCATTATTTATTTAAAGCTCCATCACTCCAGCGGGAGAGGCACTCAGATGGGAGCGTGGAATTGGGAGAGCTCTCCAGAATATTAGAAAGGATGTGTTTTACGGCAAGCCTGGAGGCTATCATTTGGACAGTGGAAGAATCGGTGGTCATCGTATGCAAAGGCATCCAAAAGAAGAGGTTTCTGCAGAGGCTATTACCAGCCTACTACATATACGATGTCGAAGATCTTGTGCTGCATGTCGATACATCGTTACCTCCACCGCCAACATTTATGGAATCATCTATAACGCTCTGTTTAGAACATCCGGTCGTCCACTGTCAATGCGCGTTAAGCAGTGTTCATAGAATCCGACAATATTTGACGGATATGAATTTTCGCTGTTGTTAAGTGTGAAATGAAGTTTCCACATTTACAGCTTTTAAGTAGGTAAATAAAGCAGGAATATTAACGATTTAATGTTATTATTATAATTTATGAATGCATATGAGCTATTTAGATTTACATTTTACATGAAATAAAAAGATAATATTTTTTCTTTCAATTGTGTCGTTTTATTAAATATAAGATGGAGTTTCCAGATTTTCAACATTTTTCACAATGTAAATAATTTCAAAGGCAAGCAAAATAAACAAAGTTATCCATCCATTTCACATTTTCTTTACCATGTATCTTTCTGTCAGTTACAATGCTCTTTTCACACCTCTTATAATTCTCCTTAAATAAGCCTGTTAACCACTTGACTGGGGCGTCGTCACTACCTGTCGGAGGTTGAGTTGAACACAAAAGAGCGGTCAGGTATATAATCCTCTTCGGCAGACATCGAAAATAATACCTTTTCATGCAATTACGACGTTTTATTAAATGTGAAATGGGGCATTCTTATTCTTACTAAATAAAGGCATATAGCCATCATGGACAGCAGTACATAATTAAAATATTTATTATTAATAACAATTACCAACAAGTTGGTGTAGTTAACCCACTCTAGCCGGGGAAAATTTACACATAGCCACAAATGGCGGAGGCGCCGTACAAGATATTCATAAGAATCTCATCATAAACATTATTATTAATAACAATTGGCGACAACTAACTAATTATATGCATGAATTACGGCCTCGCGACTCCGTAATACACACCTAATTAAAAAATCGGGAATCGCGAGCGCGGACCAATTAATTAAAAAACGCTAATGAAACCGCTAATGACGCCCTCATTAAATGCGGCGGAGGTGGCCGCTGAACCTACATAACCCTACTACTCTTGAACCCCCGCTCGAACCCTTTCTGATTGTAACTTTTAGCTTTGGGCATAACAGGCTTCAACAAAATTTGTCTCAGTTTTCTATAATTCCAGCAAAACCGGGATCATGCGGCGAGGATTAATTTCTGTTAATGCCATTCAGTTAATATGCTTTCTCATGAAATTGCTCACAAAATTATACAACATTGTCATAGAACTATTGCTCTGAATTATTGTTTTGACATAATTATCGTGGAAAAATTGTGTGGAATGCCTCCTTTATTAAGCAAAAAAAAATTGTCAATTCTTCTTTCGGTAATCGCATGACGTTCAACAATTACGCAACTGCATGGTTGGAAAAGAAATATGGAACATACTGTAAAGTTGATTGAAGCATTGAATAGAAAATGTAGTTGGTTTCTCTTTAGCAAAGATCTCTGTAATGCATTTTATACTTTAGCACGAAAAAAAAATCCATTCTGATTACAACGTGGGAATTTAATTCACTTCAATATCGTTCTACTTTTGTAAACATCGAACTTCGCGAATTTTATCAATATTGAAAATCGTCTGAATTCGACATGGAGTTATTGAAATTCCACGGCAAGGAATAAAAATTCTATAGTACCGACTAGAATACGTTGTAAGTATACAAAGGCGCTTTCAAGGTAACAATGTCCTAATATGAAATGTGTGAAAGAAATGTTCCTACTCGCAAACGTAATTTCAAATGAGGTATCAAGCACCACATACTTCAGCTTTGGTATTACAAAACTAAATTGTTCTGTCAAAAATCCAGTTTCTTCCTTGTATATTATTAATTACTTTATTTGAAACGTCTGTTTTCATGGATCAAGATAAATACAAATTCAATAAAAGGAGGTATTTGCTTCCTTAATTATTTTATTTTATATTTCAGACTTTTCCAAAATAAGGCCGAAACTATTTTTATTGTATCCAAAACTATAAAAGATACGAACTTCAAACATACACCATTTTATTTGTTATTTAGTGCTCTACATTTTCTTTGTCTTCAGTTTTTTTGGAAAAACGCTTAGCTTTGTAGTTATTGAGAAGAAAATAAAAAACGTGCAAAAATTCAAGATGGCGCCGCCATTTTGACAATGTTCCCGGAAGGGGAGGGGTCAGGACTTTTACTATGTTTAATGAGACGCTAATACCTATTGATTGCGCATAGTCTCAGCTTTATGTTATTTAGTTCCCAATTCACCATTAGGGACTCCCCTTAGGTTCCCGTGCTATACAGGTTGTTTTTTTATGTGGTGTTAACATGGCTATCTTTTTAATCTTAATAGATACGGGTTCGGTTAAATGGGAGAAAAGTTGCGTTTATTCAAATATAAAGAAGTACCGTTTGCAGAAGTTGATTTTTTCTTTCCGTTTTTGAGATAATCGAAAAAGAATAAAATTTTGACTTTTACATTTGTGTTCATATTTTCCTTATTTGGCATTCAATTTTCAATCTGCAAAAACTTTCTTAGGGCGACTATTCATCCTCTTTCCACTTGTGGTAGCAGAAAGTACCTACCACGTTTCGTTTCTTCAGAATCATCATCAGGTTAATTTTTTCTTATGGCGCCATCTTAGATTTTTTCACCATGAAATAGCCCATTATTTTCTGAATAAAATGATATAACATATTTGTATGTTTAAATCGCATTTAGCCCCTGAATTTAAATAAAACATGATAAAAATTGTTTTTCCAGCTAATCACAATTGCCGTGAAAACTAAAGTTTATCTACTTTGTCAACTCAAACGTCAAGAAACATTTTTAATACGATTGTGTTTTATTGGGTTACAATGGATTACTCTAATGACGAAAATGTTGACATGTTATTTGTTTATGCGATTTAAACATACAAATATGTTATATAATTTTTTTCAGAAAAAAATGGGCTATTTCATGGTGAAAAAATCTAAGATGGCGCCATAAGAAAATATGTATGATCCTGATGATGATTCTGAAGAAACGAAACGTGGTAGGTACTTTCTGCTACCACAAATGAAAACAGGATGAAAGTCGTCCCAAGAAAGTTTTTGCAGATTGAAGATTGAATGCCAAATAAGGAAAATATGAACATAAATGTGAATTTCAAAATTTTATTTTTATTCGATTATCTCAAAACCGGAAAGAGATAATCAACTTCTACAAACGGCACTTCTTTATGCTTGAATAGACGCAACTTTCTCCCATTTAACCGATCCTGTATCTATTAAGATTAAAAAGATAGCCATGTTAACACCGCATAAAAAACATCCTGTATAGGTTACCTGAACAAATTTAAGTTCTTGCAAATTTCCCAAAACCCAAATTACTTTTACGGATAGTTTCTAAAGCCAAGAACTTTAACAACACATGGAATAATTGTCTCTAAAAGTGCTTTAAATATTTACTCATAGAAATATCTTATTTAAGATGTGTGTGTATTTTCTTCATTCAACCCTTGAAGATGTACCATATGATGGAAATAGAAGTCTTGCGAGTATTATTAGGAGGTAAACTAAACCATTAACCTAAAAATAGCTCAGCTGTATAAATATACGATGTGTGTATAGTATAGATATACATTATACATATATGTTTACGAGACTTTAAAAATCTACGGCTCTTATAAAAAGGCTAAATAAGAAGTGATCTATAAGCGATAAAAATAAACAGTGTATCTAGCCAGGAGATATTTTCATATCAAATAAACAGACACAATTCATGCTTGCATAATGTAACCATTATATTCGATGAAGTCCCCCGTGGAATAATTCTAATTATGCAAAGCCAATAGAATATTGTAAATGTTCGAGATAAATAATGTGTTTATGGGTTTTTCGTGACCTTAATTAAAATTCAGGAGCCATTTGCAGATGCTGTAATAACGACACCCATTATTCCTTTTAGGATGTCATGATCTGAATGGAAAGTTAGGTCTTATAGTACAGTATAGTAGAATTCAAGCAGATTTGCTTGTGAAGTTGTTTTTCGTAATAGCCTGTACAACATACATAGTGTTAACCGTTTCTAAGGTTTAATTGCATAGAAAACAAATCGTTGCGTAGGAAGCTTCGTAGGGGGGATAATTCCTCGGGTAATTCAAACCTTTGGAGGTGGGACATTCCCCTGTTCCTGAGATTATTAATTGATTATGTCAATGGAAAATCAGTGATTGTGATTCAGAGGCGCGGTTCTGGCCTAGATTTTGCAAGGAGGCGATAGAGATCCAGAAGGAGCTGGGGAACTTCAACAGGGATACCGTAGATATGGAAACCTCTAATACGTGAAAAAGCAGCCAACGGTTTTAGAGAAAGGAGGTGTAGGTCTGGCAGACTGTGCAACTGCACGGAGGCGGCAGAGATTCAGAAGGAGCCAAGGAAATTCAACAGGGATACCGCAGATATGAATGAAAAAGCAGTCAATGGTTCATTGCGCATAATTCAGCAGGAGGATGAAAAAAAGACAAGGATCCAGCACGTATCCATTTTAGAGCATCTTCTGAAGAAGGTAATTTCCCGAAAATACATTAAAGTGACTTTATGTTTTATATAAAATGTATGTTTATTGTTGGTACAAAGCAACACCGCAATGACTGTCGAAAGGTTAACTATGCATTTCGGTGTATTTTGGACGACGTGGGAGCCAGCCTGGAGAATACAATAATATTTCCATTTCAGAAATCCGCCATGGAAGCTTACAAACCAACATTCCAGCAGAAGTACTCAAGTACTCAAAATGTAGTAAAAATTCTTGCGTCAATGCTCTAAAAGTGTCGTCCAACTGATACGGCTACGTTCTCAACCGGCTAACATTGTCAGCTGCAATGGCATCAGTTTAAATGTTCATGTAGGTACATATAAATCAATGAACAAATTGTTCGATTGTTCGATAAGGTTTATCGAACTGCGATAACCGTGACACATTTAATTATTTTGTTTGCAACAAAAAGATAAATTTAATCCTCAAGATTGCAAATAACCTTGCATAAATTTGACGGCACGTAGGAGTTTATATCGGTAGTTGAACTCGACTTCTTATATAATTACCATTAATAACCATATAGTGCATTGCTTAATATTTTTATTTTTGAATATAGTTAAATTGACCAGGGTGCCAACGATTTAAATCTAAGTCGAAAAATTTCTTGGGTATTGACAAAATGAATATTGTTTCTAAAGAACTCGAAACAAAACAAACTTTTTACGTGAAAAAGTGGGTATTTCACGACAGAAAATATAAAATTAAAAAAATTAAAAGATGAACGACCTTCCTTTTTCCTTTATTAAATCTGGTACGAAAACTGGTAGGAATTCTAATTTTCCTCTTAGCAGCCTTTCTGCTACTACTGTTGGATAGCGAATCTTAAGCTTTCATTTTTGTTTATTTTTGATAATTTTACATTTGATTTAAATCAACAAATCTAATTTAAATCAAAATTACCGATTTTTTATTTTCCAGAAAAAATCATGATTTTTTGCTCCTTGCTTTTGACAGTACGAGCGAGACCACACTGTTATACAAAGTGTTTCTAAATTAAGTACCATAAATTTAGGAGTTTGTAGAGAAAGTTAAAATAACACTAAAACCTTTATACCTACAAAAACGCTTCCTTTTCAAAATATAGGATGTTATAATGCCGACTGGCCTATCAGTTATTTAGCTATATCTGTAACTATAGCAGTCTGAGGAATCTAAATCTTTGTGGGCAAGTGCTACTCAAAACTTCAGATAATCCAGCCATATTTATGTGTAATACGATAATTCAGTGGCGTAGGAAAAGGGGTCGTGTAATACCTTTTTGTTAATAAAAAGTTTGAGGTTAGGTTTCTTGAAAATATCGTTTTATTTTTAAATTCTCTATACAAAATACTCCAAAAAGATACTCTTTTTAAATATCTCTAGAGTCTTTCATTTTCGAGATATTCACGATTTTATGTGGCAGTGCTATTAAAATATTGTCTTTGTTCTGCTATATTACCATTAGTAGTACCTGTGTGATATGATTACTAGACGGTGAAACCTTCTTAAGGAATAAACAGGTCAGTCCGTATGAGGCGCCGTTTGTGCCAAAAATAAATAAAAAATAAAACGCTAAACTGTTTATAATATATAAATAAATTTTAGCGAAAATAAATAATTTTCAATGATATTAAATTATTTCATTGATAAAAAATAATTTTATTGATTATATAAAATATTTTCGTTCATATAAAATACTTTTGGTGATATAAAATTATTTTTTGATATGAAACAATTTCTTTGATAATAAAATTATATTATTGATAAAATTGTTTTCTTCAATAAAAATAATAACTAATAATTTTCATCATCTATTTTTCTAATGTAATCTTGAAGGGATAAAAATTATTAATTCAATTTACAATCTCAAAGAAACATTTATAATATATCAAAGAAACCTTTAAATATCAATGAAAATAGTACCGCCGCGCCGCTAGCAACAGATCGCGCCACATCTTTACGCGGTTGTCTTTGCTTTATGTTAACTCACTGTTGTTAAAAGGTTATGTATGTTATAATGTTGGGAGTGACTACTGCTCCGTCCGACCGTCACCTAAAATTTTGTTGGAACACGGTCGGGCAAGCGCATTACAGGATGTCAACACATTTTGCATTTTGAAAGTGTACAAATACTAAAGCTGAGAGAACGCATTTTTGAAACAGACCATTTAGCTGTCCTCGCACCAGACACACGCATTTTTTGGAAAAAAGATGATGTAGAAACAAGCAAAATAAACCAACCTGTACGGGAGCAAAACTCATCTTGCCGTAGGAGAACTAGACGGCAGCTCTATACGATACCCGAACACCCACCGAGACTGTTGGTGGTGCTTTCCAATAACTTATTACTTAAACGTCAGGTGCTGTTAAAGAAATCTAGTTTTCACTCTCACTACTCATTATATCTTCTTTTTTAGAATATGCATTTCAAATTAAAAGCAAACCATGCTGATTTCACGTTTCAATTCCCGATAAATTTAAAAAAGTGTATGAAATTTGTTATAGACGGTTTATAGACTGGTGTGACACAAAGTTTGTTAAGAACATTACTGAAAACGTCCCACGGAAACGGGATAAAAAGTATCCTATGTCCGTCTCCTGGTTCTAAGCTACCTCCCCACCAATTTTCAGCCAAATCGGTTCAGCCGTTCTTGAGTTATAAATAGTGTAACTAACACGACTTTCTTTTATATATATAGATAATCGATTTCACTTCGAGATCATAAGAAAAGGGGGCTTTTGTCTAATTTGCCTATTTCTTGACTTGCGGGTTTTTCTGAAAATTTCGAAGTTGCGGAGGAATTTTGAAAATTTAGTATTTTGGAGTTGATTGAAACTTTAGCAATTTTATTTTATTGCTGGTGAAAAATGTATAGCAGTAAAGTTGAATTCACAGTTTGACCTACTGGAATGGAAATGAATACCTATTTTGAGAGTAGGTGGTAATTTTTATAGATTTAACGCAGCATACTACCTGTTTGTTGCTTTAAATTTTCAGCAAATGTGGCAAAATATATGTAAACAAATCCATTATTTTTATTCGCCGGATATACATTCTGAAACTACGTGATCCTGAGATAATTTTTAATTGAAAAGTCTCAATACACACATGCCCTAAAGTTGATCGTTTGCAAGTTACAGCAAAAAAGAAGATAGAAAAGTTGCAAACAATAAACAGCTTTATTTCTTATTAAAAAAGCTATTGCCTCAAAACATACCAACTAAACTACATTAAAAACGATTACATCAAAAGATACTAACTAAGCTACCTTAAAAGCTGTTCAAAAAAGCCATCTTGATTTTCAATACACAACTGCGCCCTTTGAAAAAGGGATGAGTTCAGGGCACAAGTGTTTTAAGACTTTTCAGTTCAGAATGACTCCAGCAACACGTAGTTTCAGTATGGACATCACATGGTGGGACACCCTGTATGTATAGTCTGTAAAGTCAGTAATTGGGCCCGTTAGTAATTGACGCAATCGGAAGCAAGTTTGCGGCATCAGCTCGAATCATGAAATATTAGCATCCATTGTTTACTGCTTGATGTGTATATTATATAATCAAAACTCTATCTACCCGTAGGTGTAAGAGTATAAAAGTAGTACATACTACAAAATACAAGAATAAAACAAAATAACAAATCCCTTTTTCTAACGTCCATAAACAAATTTCACCCACTCTTTCTTGTTTTTTTGCCATCTCCCTTGCACTTTCCCACGTTTGACCCCTTCTTGACAATACATTACAGATGGTTCCATCCCATGTCTCTGGTGGTCGACCTCTGCCTCTTTTGATTTGAACTCGCGTTTGCCAGACACATTTTGCCATTCGCTTGTCTTTCATTCTCAGCAAATGTCTAAACCATCTTAGCTGGTGTTGCTCTATTTTTTATAAGACTGAATCGACTTCTAGTTCCTCTCTCACTTTTTCGTTTCTTACTCT
The DNA here is from genome assembly GCA_963966045.1 of Xestobium rufovillosum. Classification (NCBI taxonomy): domain Eukaryota; kingdom Metazoa; phylum Arthropoda; class Insecta; order Coleoptera; family Ptinidae; genus Xestobium; species Xestobium rufovillosum. Next base: position 39,576,813 of record OZ014494.1, on the reverse strand, counting down.
ATCCCTTCTGGTTATTCCCATCACCTTCCTCAAGTACTTCATTTCCATGGCTTGTACACTACTTTTTAAGGCACTTGACAAGATCCAGCTTTCGCTACCAAAAGTTAATATCGGCCTAAACACCGATTTGAATACAGACATCTTCGTCTTTCTAGAAATAACCTTCTGATTCAGAAATGTTCTGTTCAATGCATGGTACATCTTAGCAGCTGCTTCTATTCTTGCTTTAACTTCAGTTTCACAACTTGCTCGATTATCAATCTGCACTCCCAAATATTTGAAAGAGTTAACCTGTTCCAATTGCACTCCTTCGATCTCTATTCTTATATTTTCCTGTAACCTCCCTAGAACCATCACCTTTGTCTTTACCTTGTTTATTGTCAATTTTTTGCTCTTGAATACCTCATTCCACTCATTTATATTTTGCTGCAACTCCGTCTCTGTGTTAGCGAAAATCACCACGTCATCCGCGAATGCACACTCACTAAGCACTGTTTGCTTCAATCTATAATGTCCCACATGTAAAGCTTTTACCTTCTTTTTTACTTCTATTGTTATGTCATCCATCAACATCGTAAAAAGCGTAGGGCTCAGTACTCCACCCTGCCTCAAACCTTCTCTAGCGTCAAACTGTCGAGACTCCATGTCTGCTGTTCTTACATAGTTATTGTTGTTTCTGTACATACTTTGTATAGCTTTCCTGAGTTGTTGGTCTACTCCTCTTTTCCTCAAGCTGTTCCACACTAATTCCCTTGGGGCTTTATCAAAAGCTTTCTCCAGATCTAAGAAAACCGTGTACCCTTGTCTGCTTTGCTTTAGCAACTTCTCAGTTATTTGTTTTATTGTGAATACATTATCCTGAATGCTTCTTCCTTTTCTAAAACCTGATTGCGTCTCTTCCATCTGCGATTCGATGTACTTTTGTAACCTAGTGTTCAGGATTCTTTCATAAACTTTTGTTATTGTACTGAGCAAAATTATCCCTCTGTAGTTGTCACATTTCATCTTATCGCCTTTTTTATGTACTGGCATGACTATCCCCACTTCCCAGTCACTAGGAACTCTTCCCTCTTTCCATGCTTTGTCAATAATCCTCTTTAACAGCATAATTCCGTTTCGTCCCATGTTCTTTACCATTTCTGTTGATATCTTGTCGTGTCCAGCCGCCTTGCCATTTTTCAGCTTTTTTATTGCTTCTTCTAATTCTTCAATTTTTATTTCTTCTTGTTCTTCTCTATCTTCTTGATCTATCTCTTCCTTCTCCACCCTCTCACCTCCCAACAATTCACTGAAATAGTCTCTCCATCGTTCCATTATGTTACCTATGTCCCTCTTTTATTAGTTTCCCATCTTTGTCCTTCATAAAATTTATCTTATCGTGGTTTTCGTTTTTTAGGTTCTTTAATGACCTATAAAATAATTTCAGATTAGATTTCGCGTCTTCGTCTAATTTTCTACCAAAATGTTCCCATGCGTTCTTTTTCTCCTCTAACACCAAAACCTTAACTTTGTTTCTCTGTGTTGTAGCTTTCCTGTGTTTTACTGTTTAGGTATTCTTTCCAAATCACTTTCTTCTTCTTTACTTCTTCTTTTATGCCATAATTCCACCAAGCTGTTTGTCTCTTATTATTCGTTTTCCTGTAGATTCCACATGTATCGGCGGCTGCACTTATTATTATTTCCTTGAATATTTTCCAAAGGTTTTCTATACTTTCATCGTACTTATCTGCCTCAATTTCATTCACTCTGATTTCTACTTTGTCTCTAAAACTTGTAGCTGTTTCCTCGTTTCTCAGTTTATATGTCTTTATTGATACATTTTTCAGTTTACTTTTTGATGCACTAATCTTTGTTAGTATTGGTGTTTGTATTCCCATACTTATTTTCGCTTTGAGAAGATGATGATCACTTCCTATTTCCGAGCCTCGATACACTCTGACGTCTTGTACTTCTTTTCTATGTTTGTGGTCTACAAGGATTAGGTCTATTATTGATTTTTCATTTCTACTTTCTCTAACTCTTGTAAATCTATGTATATCCTTGTGTGTGTAGAAAGTATTTGCAACCAATAGTTCATTTTCAATGCAGTAATCTATCAGTCTCTGTCCATTGTTGTTTCTGGTTTCTTCTCCGCTCACTCCTACTACTTTTTGGTTTTGGACATTTCTTCTACCAACTTTGGCATTAAAATCTCCTACGACGTATATTCGGTTTTCATAGTCTTCTGTCTCTTCCGCTAGATTTTCCCAGAATTTATTTTTCTCCTCAGCCTTGTCGTCCTCATTAGGTCCATACACAACCAAGATTTTTGTCTTCTTTCTGTCTTGCAATTCTAATTCCAATGATATTATTCTCTCATTTACACACTTCCAACCAGTTACATACTGTACAAATTCTCTATGTATTAGACATCCCACACCACCATGCGCTCTCATTTTTTGGTCGACTCCGCTATATAACAACAGATGTCCTCCTTCTGTTTCCTTCTCACCTTTACCTTTCTTTCTCATCTCTGATATTGCCAATATATCAATTCGTGCCCTTTCAAATTCGTAGTAAAGCTCTTCTTCTTTATTGTTGAAACTTACTATGTTCCATGTCACCAGCGTCCATTTCATTTTCTTGTCACCCTTCCCTTCATTCAGTTTAGTATTTGCACCGTTTTTTAGTTTTTTGAGGTTCCCGCGGCCCCTAGTCTTCCTCCTTTCTTGTCTAACTACCTCCTTTCTTTATTCCACTCCCATACCTCCTCGTTGATTATAAGTTTTTGGTACCCTCTCTTAACTCGGTTCCCCTTACCTCTTTCTTCATCCGCCAGTTTTCGAATGCATCTCTCCACTTCTCTCTCCCTTTTAGTTCTGTCCTGGTTTATAAATATTTTTTCTTCACTGTAAGTCCTGAGTCTGCTTTTATTTCTCAGTACTTCGATCTTATCTTCAACTTTATGCAATTCTATGACGCAGCTTTTAGGTCCTATTTTATATGCTTGCTTTATTTCAACGTTCAACTTTAACCGTTCTTCCAAAAATTTAGACGCCCCTTCTTTTATTTTAATTCCATCACTTGTGCCAATATTCATTCCCGTAATTACCAAATTATTTTTCCTCTCTTTCTTGTCAAGATCTTCTAACCTATCATTGAGGCACTTGATTTCTAATTTCATGTCTTTGTTTTCATTTTTTAGTTTTTCTTTTTCTACTTTTAAAGCATTCATATCCTCCCTGTACTGCTGTTGTTCTATTTTAATGTCATTGACGAATACTGCCAGGTCTTTTAACATTTGCATCACCCTGTCCAATTTATCGTCTCTATCAGGTTCACTTCCTCTCCTAGTCGGCGTTCTTTTAATTTTACTACTTCTTAAAAAGACCTCCCCTGCTTCTCCATTATCTCTTTTTCTTTTATTTTCGTCAGTGGAGTACTCGTCTTCACCGCTTGCGCTTGCCATTTTATTCGCAAATTTGCCTTCTTCCCTTTCGGTAATCGGCGGTGTCCCTTTCTAGGCACGGTCCTGTTCTTTTGCGAGTATCAAAAATACCGCGTTTGCCTATTCGATGTTTAAATTTCTTTATTTGTATATGTATTTATATTTCTTTTTTCCCCGCTCGGCTGATATTCCAAAGCGCCTTGACCTTGAGTCGTTTTTCGGTGTAGATAGATACCAGATGATTGCAATTGCAATGATTCACTTTAAAATTCCTGCCTAATAACAAGCTGAATGCTTTCGGAAATTATTAACTCTTATAGTAACATTCCTTAATGATAGAGCGTCCAAGGGGCCTGCCGGCAGGACAAATTGTCCTGCCAGCAGGCCCTAAAAATCAAAGTGTGATTTTATATGTAATGCAGTCCTTCTGGCAGGACAATATTATTACCAATCAAAAGAGTGCAAAATTTTGCCTATTAGAAGTGCAAGTTTCATCTAGTTAGCTCTAGTAGCTTCCGAGTTATTGCAGGAGGAGCATATTCCGACAGTTTCTTTCAGTTACCAGTGGCGCGCTGACTTTTTACGGTTAGTTTTCTAAAAATGAATAGTAAAATTAACGAAAGTGATAGGATTTTTACAAAAGCAATCATTTTCGATGATCCTAACAACAATAATTGGAGTCTGCCGGTGTTCGGTGCTGGACATAAAACGGCAGTTTGTTACGGTGTAGTGAAAAAATGTCTGCCAATACAGCGACTGTTCTTTGGGATATTGACAATCAAGAAATGCGTAGAAAATTTAAATTTTATATAATTATTAGTGCAAATTTTTTATTAAATTTATAAATTTCGTGAATTTATTGGCAAGAACTGAAATACAAATTTTATTAAGAAAAAAATTGCCACATTTTTTATACCTTATACATTTTAAATAAAATCTTGATAAAGCCGCCGAACGGGGGCGAAACGTAGATTTTTACAAAAAGTATTTCAGTTCTTCCTAATAAATTCACGAAATTTATAAATTTTATAAATATAAAGTTTACTGAAAAAATTAGACGGTAAGTTTCACTATGGTCGAAAATTTATTGTTCTATTGTTTTGTTTTATACATATGTATATTCTTGACCTGTCATTTAATTATATTGTAGTGAGTAGGTATTTTAACGAGAAACTTCCTTATTTTTCGGCACAAACAACAAAAAGCAAGTTATTTTTGCAGCGGTTGTGGGAAATCTAGTTCTTTGTGCTCCAACTATAGGTCGAGATTACTATGCGTACCATATTCTACATTGAATAGAATCTAAAATATTGAAAGTATTATAACGTACCTATCTCTGTTTTTTATTATGGTCTTTAACTTTATTTTAAAACCCTTTTTGTTTAGAAAATAAACTGTCTACTTTTTGAAAAAATCTTCAGTGTCCTATTTCTAAATAATAAAATGAATAAATTTGGTAAGCTGATAAAAATTCTACGCTCATGAAAACTATGAGTGTACTGCCGGAAGAAATAAAGTCCTGCCAGAAGGACATGATGAATTACAAATTGATGGGCTTCCAGCAGGACCTGCGGCTTGTCCAACCGTCCTGCTGGAAGCACCTTCCGGCAGGACAGACGCTTGGACGTTCTATCATTAATTTAGTTTATATTCCTATTTTGGCACTGTATTTCGAGATAATTCCCGTTTACACGAGTTTTATTATCGCCGCACACAACGCCGCACTTTCGGTTTCGGGTCGGAATTTTATATTTTTGTGTTTTTTAAATTACGTTGAATAATAATTACAGCTGCTTTTCGTGCAGCTGGTTTCATACGGCTGGCCCCAGGGCTGGCCCAATTATTGTCTTTATATACATGCTCTAGAATACGCACGCGCTGTAGCTGCACGCATTTCATCTTTACTGTAACCACAGCCACCAGGTTTAAAACTTCTACCCGAGCCTCTACCTATATTTAGAAATTATTGCCTTTTTGGTTAAAACCGAGGTTAAAACCGTGGTTAATAGAGGTTAAAACACAGTAGGTGCGAATGGGCCTTAAGAATGAAAGACACTGAAATAGATCAAGGAAGCTCAGGGAATTAAAAGTGCTGTAATATGGAGGCATCTTAACATGTATTTTACTTTTTTTTATTTTAAGGTATCTGTGACGTTTTTAAATGTCTGCATGTTAGAATTTCCCAGCTTTGTATAGGAATTTTATTATTATGAGATTGCACATGTTTCTTGTAATTATAGTTAACCTTCAAGGCACTTATTGTTTTGATTGATTATTAACTGCCAAATATATACTGCAGTTTATAAAAGTTAAAAACCTGTTTTTGTTATAAAATCTAGGTTAACAAACCTGTAAGTAATGCACCTGAGCCTTCATTAAGAACCGAATATTTAATTTTTTTACTATAGTCAAAGTTAACTTTCCTCCACTTCGTCCGACCGGATTTTCCTAAAACATTGTAGTTTGTAGACTACTACTAATAAATAACAACAACTTCTGTTCGATTCACACCATAGTCTGTTTAATGTTTATTATTGGAAACGATTCAATTTTGGCAAAAAGCCCCATGAGTTTTATAAATAAACGAAAAATGTACAAGCGTTAGGTCTTAAAAACAAATCTGGAACATCTGCATTTGATGAATTAAAAATAATCAAAGGCTTACGTTTTTATGCTCAAAATTCATATTTACACAAAACTGCCAGAAGAAAAATGTAATTTAATGTTGCTAATAAGTTCGAATAGAAGCTTGTTGAGGAATGATTAAATTTGTTCCGTTTCACCGCGCTTGGAGCCAGACTATTCCGATAATCAGTGAACACTTTCCTCAAACGATCGAATCGCCTGCACTCTCGCGTCAACTGAGGGCGCCAGCGTTGTCTTGCCCTTGACACTGGCCACGGCCGGTTTCGCTTTTATATTTTTAGCGGAATTGTTGCGCTCCACAGTTTTGACTGTCAAGGCCTCGAATCTCTCACTAACAGCACTTTGGAAACACACTTAAATTTGTTTATCTCATGTAGCAGCTAAAAATAGTGTCAGTATTCAAAACAGATATATATACTTCCTTTTTCTAGGATAAATTATCAAAATAATTGTATTAGTGTACTTGGGTACATTCTACATTTTCATTTTATAAAAAAATAATCCATTTGGGCATTGTGTTGTAAAATTGCATATTAAACAGCATAAAACGTTTATAGGTAAACTTAGAAAATGCGTAGTTAATTTTACATCCCAATCCCCAATGTTCTTTAAGTAACAAAGCGTAATGCAACGCTACACGAAGTTTCAACTGTCTCGCTCGCACACATTTATAATCCCTGAGAACAAGGTGTTCGTTTTTCAAAGATCAGTTTTTTGTAATTTATTTTAATTAAAAATTGACATTTTTTCCTTATTTTAAATCAGAAATAACGGATATCTAGCTGCAAATTACAAAAGAACAGATCATAGCGAATATTTACATAACAAGAAGTTGAAATATACAAAATTTCAGGTAGAAACTTCGAAAGTTGTTTGTTTAATCCTTGAAGAACACCCTTAAGTTAAAATTACACCCCTTTAAGGCTCATGTTATATGTGCATAATATAGTGTCCGGTAAAATAAACCTTTTGAAAATTAATAAACAACTTTTGGTCCGGGGGTCGAAGCTCTAAGGTTGTGGATACTTTCCTTGATAAAGCAGAATAATGAATTTTTGAAATAGTAGTGTGGTAGTTACCGTGTGGTCTGCCATCGACCCACAGCTTAAGATCTCTACCAGGCCGCCATTGTATAACAGTTTCTTCAGTACACCACTAGTTTCTTGAAAGTTGATTGCCAATTTTGACCCACATAGTCTGCCGCTAATATCTTTTCCTCAACTTTTTCTATTCTTTTGGTTTCTTATACATTCTATAGTTTTTTGCCCTGCTTTTCGTTTTAAAAGTTACGTGTTCAAGTGAAATAGTTTCAGTCGTAGTTCAATTATAACATATCCATTCAGTGACCGACTAATATTGCATTATTGCCTTGGAAATCTCGACCACTAAGTCTGTAGTAAGCTCACATCGCCATCGTTGACTCTGTGCCTTATATAATCATCTTTCTCAAAAAGTATCAAATACAGTCATCATATTTGAAGCTTCCTACTTCTTTATTTACATAAAAATGTCCCCGACGCTTGTGGTAGTATGTAGTAGTATGTAGTAGTTTTTCATTCAGCCAGTAAGCCAGCCAGTAAGTGGTTTTTGCCCAGAAGCTAAGGTAATCATTAAAACTACGCCTATCATAGACAAATTACGCCCTAATTTAATTTGTTTAACTTATCTAAGTTCTCAGAAAAAGAAGTGAAGACAGGCCTAGATAGGACTACTCACTACTGTTCGCAAATAGTTTGGGATGTAGGATGTTCTGCCTTTGAGAAAATGTGTCGAGTATAGCTCTCGGGATAGTAAATCGACGTACGCGTCCAATCAGTCTTTGCGATGATGGTGAAATACAATAATAGAAAATTAATTATTCAGTGTAGTTTTCTTTTAACTTGCAAAATAACGAAGCTACACAATGGGCAAACTGACACCAACGAAGATTTTAGAAAATTTTGTTGTTAAATCAAAGATTATGCCCATAAAACACAAAATAAACGTAAAAATGATTAAAACTTGAACGCTTAATTTCAGGCAGCATTTAATATTGCCATTTCCTTACAGAATTTATTCCGCGCCAAGCAACAAAAGTGACGTCACGTCCGTTCCAGCTGCATGCTGCTATGCTGCACGGGTATTAGAAGACTATTACCACATAGGCGGTAATAATATAATGGTTAGACAGAGATCTCGCCAGACATTTGTTACGTCATGTCAGCCACATAAAAGAGACAATTTTTATTAATTTTTTCTCGGTAAATATGGGCCTTGGGCAAAAAAGAGAAAAACGCGGGTAAAGTTATTTCTAATCATGAAATTAAAAAAAAAATTGTCCGATTGCCCATTCAGATAGTCAGATACTTGAGTTAAACTACACTTTAAATCGCAACGGATTCAGCCACGTAGATACACTTACATGGTAAAGTACTTACTTGAAATTGAAGTTCATAAATAAATTAAAGTTTAATTTAGTTATAATTAATTTTTTGTGCCTTTTTTTCATTTTCATTTGTTTGTTGTATTTTGTTTCTAAATATGTATTACTAAACATTGAAGTTTTTCATTATTTACTTAATTTTGGTTAATATTTCATACATTTTCTATTAGAAATTCTGAGTAACGAAGGAGTAGCTCACGACATACTAGTCAGAGATAGGAATAAAAAGATATAGGGGAAGGCCCAGATGAGACTACTGCTCATAGTTGGATTTGTAGGATGTTCTACTTTTAGGGAAATGCGTAGGTTAGTTAGCTCGGAATTAGGAAAGGATGGAGGTACGCGTCCAACCAGTCTTCGGACCGAGAAATTTATGATGATGATGATTTTTAATTCAACAGCATCTTTCGTGCAACCATAGAATTTTCATCATTAAATACTTATTACTTTTAAAAAGCTTTATTTGCAAGATAATAATAATAATAATTCCGCAACCAGAAAGATCTCATCTACAAGATTCTACCGGAAAATATATTGTTGCTATTTAAAAACACATCGACGTCATATCCGAAATTTGAATAGCGCCATCTGCGTTAAGCATTTGTACAACAAAATGTGCACAAGAAAAAAAGTAAAAATATTGGATTTATTCCAGACTTTTCTAACGTACTGTTTTTAGATTATGTTGTAGGTACCATTTCTTTTTTTCGGTTCTGGCGTAAAAAATTGAGCTAGAGATAGTGCCATACCAACTAGAACCGATTTTCTTAACCTCCATCCTTTCCTATTCTGAGCTAACCTACGCATTTCCCTAAAAGTAGAACAACCTACAACTATTTGAGAGCAGTAGTCTGATTTGGGCCTATGTCTGACTCTCATATCTCGCGAACTTTTTCTTCGTTACTCGGAACTCGTCCTACCATCCTATCTCTCCTATTCTTAAGCTTCTATTCTTTTTCGATCCTCTTCTCCTATTGTGCGCACCCGTACAATGCCGTACTCCATACATCCGTCTTTAAGAGTCTCTTCCGAGTTTCTACATTAACTGTTCCCGAGCATATAACAGTTGTTTCTTTTCGTTTAACGCAACTCGATCCTGCGATAATTTAAAATTTGCATGCTCTATGCAAACCAAGGATACTACTTTAAAGAAGATATGTCCATTTGCCGTGCATTTCCAGTTATACCGGAAGTTGATATTGCTTTTTTTATTTTCAGTGGAATCCTATCATCAGTGATTAATTCCATACACTAAGATATAGTTTGAAGGCTATTAATTTACTTGTTTGCTCAATGAATTCGATACGCCCTGCAGTGACATCGACAAAAACAGCATACTATTTATCTAATAAATGGCCCAAATTAGCCGTTTCCAGCTTCTAACTCGACCAGCCACGTGGCAACTTTTTGCTAAGTGCGCGTGTTTCCTCACATTCTGGAAAAAACTCTTATGTTTCAGCCGAAGTGGTGCTCCCGTTTTGTTGTCAAGGTCTCCCAGTCCCTGACGCGCTCTACTGCTCGGGTGACTTCTATTTTAAAAATGAACAATGCGAAGGTCAGAACACACCGACCATCTACGATTACGCCGAGATTGAAGATAGCTCTCCAGCAGTAATTATTTTGTGGGAGTGTTGTCTGGTCACGAGCCATTTAATATTGAATGTAATTAATTACGTGTAGTTCTATTTGTCGAGACTGAGAAGTACTCTTTCATTTTAATTAATAAAGAATTTCTTTTATCGGCTTTGAAAGTGCAACTTGCTGAGTTTTTGTAGGTCAGGTAAGATAGATGCATAAGTAGGGAATTCTCTGACGAGAGGGTAAAATTAGCTTCCCAGCGATTTTCGCCCATCTTTTTATGAGCTTATACCGGGTGGGGATTTAGTGTGTAATCGGCTCATATCTCTGGAACTATTTAAGATATCAAAACGAAATTTTGCACGAATGTGGGGAACCACATGGAGCATTTCCCAAAGTTATTTAGGTATATACAGGATGTTCACATTCTGAGTACCAGACCAAAGTTCTATTTCTTTAAATGGAAACCCTACGTGTCCTTGCATAATATGGATTCCCCATAAAATTCCATGAAAATTGATATATTATATGATGTGGTTTTAACTAAGGAATTTTGAGATATTGACATTTTTGTGCCATTATGGACCCAAATTTATGACGCTACTGACGCATACTAACCAAAGCCACCTAAAATTTCTTTATTGAAATAGGTTCACACACTGCTGTATTTTTGAAATCTATAAATAATTTTATCATAATACTTGAGATAATACAGGGTGGTGAAGTTATGGAAAACAGAATTTTTCTTAAAAATTTCAAATGGAACACCATGTATATTATTTATACAATTGATGGTCATTTTACTAAGTTTTTTATTGATGTGGATATTGTCAAGTCTACCAGTAAAAGTTTCGACAGAATGTACAATTGAATTATAAAAATGTAGAGTTTCGTTAGTATTTTACATTATTTTTGACGATCTCCCCTATTTTGTCACCCAAAACGCCACAAAAGGTCTGCATTTTGTTTCTATAAAATATTTAGCACGTGAAGTTTACATTAACACAAGAAATCCCATTGCAAGATTATTTCTTAAAGATAGTATTTTCTTCCATGGCACTCCTTGTTTGAACATTATACCCGACTTTAAAAAGACATTATACATTTAAGAATATAACCATCAAGAAACAATTTTACAATAAGATTTATTGTCTTTATATTGATACCAATTTGAAAATACAAAATATAAACATTATTGTGAGTTTTGAGCAACAGAATAGGGGGAATTCGCCAAAAAGAGTATAAACTAATAATGAAATTCAAAAATTTTGATGTTCGATCATAATATCTGCCGAAACTATCCGTAGTAGACCTGACAATACCTAATACCTTCATCAATTAAAAGCTCAGTTAATTAACTGTCAGTTGCGCAAATAATATACATGGTATTCTATTTGAAATTTTTGAGAAAAAATCCCTTTTGCATAACTTAACCACCGTGTATAATCCTAAGTATTATGGTGAAAGTATTTATAGATTTCACAAATTCAGCAGTGTGTAAACTCCTTTCAATAAAAAGTAATTAGGTGGCTTTGGTCAGTAGACGTCAGTAGCGTCATAAATTTGGGACCAAAATGACACAAAAATGTCAATATCTTAACAGTCCTTACTCAAAACCTCATCATGTAGTTTATCAATTTTCATGAAATTTTATGGGGAATCGAAATCACGCAAATACTTGTGGGTTTCCATTTAAAGAAATAGAACTTTGATCTGGTACTCGCAATGTGAACATCCTGTATATACATAAATAATTTTACCAAATGCTACATGTCGTTCCCCACACACGCGTAAAATTTCATTTTGATATCTTAAGCAGTACCAGAGATATGAACCGATTACACACTAAATCCCCACCCGGTATACAGAATTTCACCAATATCGATCCAGTCGAATAAAAAAATATGTTACTTACTAGTGCACGTCTTTGGAAGGTTGTAATCGGTTGTAGTCCTTACCTTGTACTTTTAGGCGAAACAAAGAATATGCCTCCTTCAATAAATTTTGGTACCCACTGAGCCGAATCGCATAGCTGAACTAAAGTCTCAAGAGTCAATTCAATAAAACCAAAAGAATCGACTCTGTGACTTACTATACTTGGGCCGCCCTGCAAAAACGTGCTCTAGCGGGGCCAATAGTAATTTATGGCGAACGGATTGGAGTGATGCGACTTCGTTGGGTCTAAAGAAAGCGCATCACTGCGGTTCGGTTGTTCTAAATTGATAGTGGTCCCGCCTAGAGCACGTTCTTGCAGGGTGATCACTCCGTCTGTTCGGCGGCCCAAGTATAGATGTCATTCACGGAGTGAGTGTTTTATTTTCAGGACATTGTAGTCGCAAGAGTTGATACTTGAAATGGCTTAGTGAGTCTAATACCACAGGACAGCGTCGTACCTCAAAATTAGAATGCTAATTTGATTTTTTTGTATTTAAATACATAAAAGTGATCTTCTAACATCGCTGCCAAAGGAATCTGTACATTTTGCTACCATTTCGGTGTTGACTTTGTGGTTTACTAAAGTGCGTACTTATTTAAGATAATTTTTAAAGTACAGTACTTGTACTATGTTCAGTGTCACGTCGAGTGCAATATTCGTTAAATTTCACCAGCACTAACGCATAAAATTTAATCTCCGTGTTTACCAACTGCTTTGTCTGTTAGTAGTTAGAAAATGAGAATACTGGATACGAACCCGTTCGGAGCACATAGCGCCATCGAGTTCTCGAGGTGCCATCGACTTCTTCGGCAGTGACCTTGAAAGAGACCAGAGGCTGCTGAAGGAGTCGTTGAGGCATCCGAAGAAGTGTCTTCAGCAGCGGCATCTGCAGCAGCCTCTGGTGTCTTTGAAGGTCATTGCCGAAGAAGTGGGCATGTCTTCAGCAGCGTCTGGTCATTGCAGAAGAAGTGGTCTTCAGCAGCGGCCAGGCGCATGCGCCGGGGCTATTCCTCAGGTCAGTCCACCCAGTTCTTCGGCAATGAGCAGAGGCTGCTGAAGAAGGGCCTCTGGGTCTTTGGGGCCTTTGGTTGTGGCTCAGGCGCCTGCGCCGGGGCTTAAAAAGTGCGCGTGTTGCTCATTGTTGCGCAATGGAAGAATGTTCTGGAAAAGCTGATGCAATAGTACGCAGATGTTGCAGAATTAATGTTTTTTCTCGGAAATTCGAACGTTTGCAATTGTTTATACTAAATAAATATTGTTATCAAAGTTTGAGAAAGAAACATGTCCGAAGAGATGTTATAATTGTTTTTATTATGATTAAATATTAATAGCTAAGAACGTTCTAGAAAAACCTTTCAACTTTGCCGATAGGATATGTATATTTGTTTGGTTTGACTCCCACGGTCTGCATGCCAATAAGTGCATGTGCACTTAATATGTTCAAACTCTACAAGATGACCGAGATTATGTTATACCCTGTTGTTTGTATTATTACAATAAAATAAGAACATTTTCGAAGCTTACCGCCAGATAAATAAACAATGCTCAATTGATTGTTTTTTCTGATAACTTCTACATGTTATCAAAATTTAGCAAACTCGGCAAAAGCTGCGAAATAAATAGAACGAATCTAATCGCGAGCATTTTATTCAGTAGTTAGTTCAATTGTTCAGTTGATTTCCACGGAATAGGTGCGGTAAAAGTTAGTTTCCCAATATGGATGCGGTAATTAGCCAAGACGATGTTGGGGATATTTTATTGTACCATTTTATCCTGCAAAACTTGCCGGAAAATATAAAAGTAAGTCCATTTGCAGTAATCATTTCTTTTATTATCCAAGCAGTATGTTAATAAATCTCATAATAGAAGTCATTCATAATAATTTCATTATAAGTAATTAAAAGCATACATATTATCTAATTGTAAACTATTTTCTATATTTAGAACAGACCCAAAATGATAATTTGTGGAAATGTGCCACACATGGCGTCAACAACAACAGAAAATGTGTTATTTTCGGGCCTATTCATGGAGAAAGAAACAACGATAATTTTGTTGGAATCGTGCAGTGAACTTGTGGTCATTTGGGTCAATATTGTAGATCGTAAGTAAAGCATTTAGATTTTTTTAATATTCAGTGATAGTAGTGTGAAATTGGGGATTTTTGATTCGCAATTTTAGTAGTGGAAAATTGGGATTTCTGATTCACAATTATTCTAGTGGTGGAAAATTAATTGTTTTTATAATGAATGAATGCATTTCTTTGTTTGTCCGCCCGTTTGTTTGTTTGTTTGTTTGTTTGTTTGTTTGTTTACTAGTATAATTTCTCATCTTTGTTTGTTTGTTCGTTTGTTTGTTTGTTTGTTTGTTTGTTTGTTTGTTTGTTTGTTTGTTTGTTTGTTTGTTTGTTTGTTTGTTTGTTTGTTTGTTTGTTTGTTTGTTTACTAGTATAATTTTTAACTATGATATTTTTCTCTTGTTGCAGCCAACGATGTATAAGCAGCGTCACGAGCTTGATTACACTGTTAATGAATAAAATGTATTTTAATAGATCATATTATGAACACTATTATATTATTTTAATTGACAAAATGTATTTTAATATAATAAATTATATTATATAATTTACCGTATTCCGTGGAAATCAACTGAACTAATGAATTGATTACTGAATAATACTCACCATTATGTTAGAATATTAATTTGTTGTGTGCTTTTTTAAATAAATGTATGCTAGAAGCGTGATTTTTTGACATTAACAATTAGTACGATGGACACCTCCCCTCCATGACATAAAAACAAAATTCTGGGAAGTCATGTTTACTTAAGTTCTGCCGAATTAAGCATTATGTTATCAGTTCGAATAATTAATGATTATCGAGCAAGATCAAAGACTTTCTCACCGATTTGTTCTGGAACATTCTATTAAACAGCGTTATAAAAATAAACTCATGAGTGTTTAAAGACCCTGTCAAAATAAACATGATTATCAATTCGAAAAATTTATGTTATTTGTTGATAAAGATCAAAGACTTCCTCACCGCTTTGGCACTAAATTAATTCGTAGAAGCCATAAAATTCAAGGTTTCTTCTGGAACTTTCGATTAACAAGGAGATAAGACGTGACACTTACATAAATTATTTGCACACGGCACTCAATTAATTCTTAGAAGCGATAAAATTCAAGGTTTCTTCTGGAACTTTCGATTAACAAGGAGATAAGGCGTGACACGCACATAAATTATTTGCACACGGCACTCAATTAATTCTTAGAAGCGATAAAATTCATGGTTTCTTCTGGAACAAGGAGATAAGACGTGACACATACATAAATTATTTGCACGCGGCACTAAAGTAATTCTTAGAATTGATAACACTCAAGGATTCTTCTGGAATGTTCTGCGAAGATAAGAATCTGTATAAATAGAGCGAGATTGGGTGGCATCAGCCAGTTGTTTTATGACCGTTCTATAGTAATAAAGCAGTGTTGACATTACGTTTTGAGTTTCAACAAAGGACATAATATTTTGTGGTGCGAGTGATTAGGCAGTATTGACGATGGAATCGCAATCTGAAATACAGACACTTTCATCAGATATGGTGAAAAAATTATTTGAAGTAAGTTTGTTTTCTTTGTTTCCACATATTTTTGCATGCGCTAATTCGAATAATAATTGACAGGTATGTGCTAATAAAAGGAGTTTGTCTGTGGAACAAATTCATTCTTTTTCGAAGATATGTAAGCGCATGCTCAGGACCCACTATAAATATTTGAAAACTGGTGATAAACTTACTCTCGGTCAGCGCAGACATGTAGAGTGCAACATATCAAATATTAAAGTGTGTTTAAATATAATACAAAACCAGAGGCACTTGGGTTCTGGAATTGCATCAAATTCAAATAAGAAGCGTTCTGGTCGAATTATTTGGAGAGACATCGCTTCGGCTTTTACCAGTAGAATAAGGACCGGTTTAATAATCAATAAGCGTCATACTGATCCAGATGCGTTCATTGAAGATTGTTACCATCTCATTAAGACGCGACTAAAGAATATATTAAAGAGAGAGGCTGCAGCAAAGGTCAACTTTAGCCTTTGTTGCACATTTAAACTATGTGGACAAGGAGAGACTGCGGCTGAAGAGTGCAAATATTTTAATTCCAGCAATACAATAGTTACCGCTTCGTCTTTCTCTGATTCGTCCGAGATGGCAAATTGGCACAAGGAAGTAACGGATAAACTTAAAACCAAGGTACGTAATCAACTTATAATCTTAAGAGACCATATAGTTATTGATGTGTAAACATCTTAGTTCTCGGTAGTAGAACATCCTACAGCGCTAATTATTTGAAAACAGTAGTCTAATCTATGCCTACCCGTACGGAAAACTACGTGATGTGGGGTATCAAATTAAAGGACTCGACGAGGGGGATCGGAATATGGGGGTGGTTTGCTTTTAAGGCTTGACTACTATATAAAATGTTTCTTATTGTTTCATTATAAGCGTACATTTTTTCATGAAACCAGTGCGCGACCTCATCTTCACAATTCAAAACGATACGAGCTCACTTGTTTACAAATCAATTCTTGTGTGTGCCGTGTCACTAACATTTTTTTGTTCATACTATTGCAGCTAGTGGAATTTTCTGCGAAAAACAGTGGCTGGTCCTTCACCCAAGTCATTTCGTTGGCCGTAAATATTAATAAATACAATCCACTGCGTGGTGGAACGTCCAGCTATTTACCACTGCCAGAAGTAATAGCTGTACGGAAGGCTGTCCTCAATGTATGTAATACAGATATGGCTTGTTTTTTCCACGCTGTAGTTTGTGCGATGTATCCCGCAAAGCAAAATGTTAGTCTCGTGTCAAGTTATCCAAAGTATACGGATGTTTTGGACACCACAGGTATTTCCATTCCGGTGAAATTGACAGACATTTCCAAGTTTGAAAGACAGAATAACATATCTATTAATGTGTTTGGATTAGACAATAAGTGTAACGTAATTGGTCCTTTGTATTATACCGAGGAGAAACGGGAAAGGCATGTGAATTTATTATACATTACGAATGAGAATAATAGCATAGGGCATTACGCATGGATTAAAAATATGTCGCGTCTATGCTCACCTCAGTTTTCACTGCACCACGGTCAGATTCACGTTTGCGATCGGTGTTTAGTCACATTTTATTCCTTGGAAAAATACGATAGGCATATACCAGATTGCTCGGCAAAAAAGTCTCACGTCAAAATTACGGTACCAACGGAGGGGAATAATGACATTTTGCAATTTCAAAATTATTGGTTTAAAGAGCCGGTGCCCTTCCTCATCGTCGGTGATTTTGAAGCATTCACCCGCCCAATTTCCGCATGTAAAAATGATCCCGACATTTCGAGTACGCTTGCATATCAGAAACACGAGCCGTATAGCGTTGCCTTTTACCTGATTTGTAACTATGACGATAGCCTGTCAAGGTTTGAGATTTATCGCGGAAAAGATTGCGTCAGCTGGTTTGTTTCGAAACTTCGAGAAATAGCTGCAGTTATAGAGCCAATAGTGACCGGAGACGTGGGTATGGAACCATTGAATGACATCCAGCTGCGTGAATTTCAAACGTGCAACATTTGCCACATGTGCGAGAAACCTTTTGGTTTACTGGAAGAGCGAGTGAAAGATCACGATCACATAACGGGGAAGTACCGGGGACCTGCGCATGCGCAATGCAATTTGCTATATCGAACTTGCAGATTCGTACCCGTATTATTTCACAATTTGAGTGGTTACGACGGACATTTAATCATAAAGGAGTTGGCCTACGACACGGAACCAATTGATCTACTGCCCATAACGATGGAAAATTACATTTCGTTTTCGAAAAAGATGGGTGGGGTTAAAATGCGCTTTTTAGACTCGTATCGTTTCATACCATCGTCCTTAGAGAAATTGGCGCAGAATTTGAATCCAAACGAGTACAACGTAACCAGAAGATACTTTTCCAATCCGGAAAATTTAGAGTTGATTTGTAGGAAGGGGGTGTTCCCATATGATTACGTGAACTCGTGGGAACGTCTGGAAGAAACCGAACTCCCACCGAAGAATGCTTTTTACAGTAAACTCAACGACAGCGACATTACGGAAGAGGACTATGCACATGCGCAGAAGGTTTGGCGGACATTTGGTTGTCAGACTCTAGCAGACTACTCCGACATCTACCTCAAACTGGATACATTAATTCTGACAGATGTAGTGAATAAATTTCGTTCCGTGTGTTTGGAAACGTATTCGTTGGATCCATTTCACTGTTTCACCTTAGCGGGATACACGTTTCAAGCAATGCTCAAGATGACAAAGGTCAAACTCGAACTGCTGACAGACGTGGAAATGATAAATTTTTTCGAACGTTCACTGAGAGGAGGAGTGGTTGTGGCAAACAAGAAATTTTCTAGAGCGAATAACAAATATATGAAAAATTTTGATCCGTCGAAACCGTCTAAATTTCTCTTCTACATAGATGCAAACAATCTGTACGGACACAGTTTGTCACAACCGCTGCCGTACGGAGGGTTTGCGTGGTTGGAGGACAGTGAGATTGCCGTGATCAAGCAACAGCTATTGGAGAAAAAATACACCTTATTCGAAGGGGATCAAGAGTATGGGTATGCGCTAGAGGTGGATCTGGAGTATCCGGAAACAATACATGACCATCACGCGGACTTCCCCTTCTGCTCAGAACATCGCACATCAGACCTATCCAACCAATCGAAACTGATGCTAACCCTTCACGATAAATCTCGATACGTTATCCATTATAGAAATCTACAGCAATGTTTAAATCACGGTTTACTGTTAAAAAAGGTCCACAGAGTTTTGCGATTTAAGCAGTCTAAATGGCTCAAACCGTACATAGATCTGAACACGAAATTACGAACAGAGTCCAAGGATGAATTTGAAAAGGATCAGTACAAATTCATGAATAATGCAGTGTATGGGAAAACAATTGAAAATATTAGGAAACGGCGCGACATCAAATTGGTGACGCGTTGGGATGGTAATTGTGGCGCGTCGTCTCTGATAGCAAAACCCAATTTTAAGAACTGCGTGATATTTTCGGAGAACTTGGTGGCCATTGAATTACAAAAGACAGAAATAGTCTTCAATAAGCCAATCTATGTGGGATTTTGCGTGTTGGAGTTGGCAAAAGAACTGATGTACAAATTTCACTACGACTATGTAAAAGAACACAAAAATTTAAATGCCTCGCTTTGTTACACGGATACGGACAGTTTTATTTACGAGTGCTGCACTGACGACTTGTACGAAATAATTAGAGCCGATGCGAAGGATCATTTTGACACTTCCGGCTATCCCCCAGGGAATCCCTACAATATTCCGCCGGTAAACAAAAAAGTCATTGGCAAGTTCAAGCATGAATTGGATGGTAAAATTATTACAGAGTTGGTAGCACTAAAACCGAAAATGTACTCTATTCTGTGCGAGGATGACGCTATTGAAATTAAAAAATCCAAGGGAATCGGCCGTTCAGCAGTCAAGGAGTTGACGCATAACGACTATAAACGAGTATTATTTGGCAATTTGAAACTTCAGGCCACCTTTAATTCGATTCGATCGAAAAATCACGAGCTCTATTCGTACGAGATTAGCAAGAAAAGTTTGTGTGCCGAAGATGACAAACGCCACACGCTCGATGATGGTGTAAACACACTACCTCTCGGGCACTATAGTATTATGGACCAGAATAGTTTGTAAATAAACGCATGTATTTGATAAATTATCTATATTTTCAATAAAAATGTTCTATGTAAACAACTCCTGTTTTATTTATTACAAGTCACTGTTATCTATCCACGAATTGTGTGAGTCATCAAATCCGAGCCACTTCACAAACATGCGATCGCCCCTCCTTCGCAATACCTTCTCCACCAGGTATGTGTTGGGGTAATTGGTCTTCAGCAGCTCTTGTTCGTAGAAACATCCCCGAATCGGTTGCCCTTGGTAATCTTCAAGATGGTACGTGGTTGGGTTCGTATGCTTCACCTTGACGATGGTGAACACCTCGGTGGTGTAGTTTGGAGTGTACCCCTTGCTGAAGACGTGCTTATACTTTGAAATGCGCACCTTGTCCCACAGCTTAAACTTTGTTTGCACCCTGACCGCTGCCGCCGCTCCAAAATTGAGTTTCGTATCCTTTGTGACATCAGCGGGGCGCATTCCCGTCACAGAATGCACTGTTTTGTTGTACTCGCCGACCAGTTGAGGCAGAATGTGGAGCCATCTGTGGTTGCCCTGTAAACTGAACAGTCTCCACATCTTCTCCTTGATGGTTCTGTTCCAGCGTTCCACGCAACTCGCCTTCTTCTCCGTGAACGTGGAGTAATGATTGATGCCGTGCTCAGTCATCAGAGCCTTGAAGCGTGCGTTAAAGAACTCCTTGCCGTCGTCGGTCTGCAAATTCTTCGGTGATCGTTGTCGTTGCAGCAGAGGGGCGAACGCTTGCACCACATCCGATGCCGTCTTCGTCTTTAGTGGCACCGCCCACCCGTACTTGGAGTACGTGTCCAACACCATGAGAATGTACTTGTAGTTGCGATTCACCTTCGCGTACGGGATCATCTCCACCAGATCCGCTTGCCAGAGGTCGTCGAAACCGCGGATTATCACCTTGCGCCTCGGGAAGTTTCGTCGTGCGGGTTTGTGTAACTCGGCAATCAGCCCCTTCTTCTCATTCATTCCCCCACCAAATATTTGTCGTTTTGCAATTGCGCCAAACCTAATTCTAGCGCGTGCAGTCTATCACTGTGTTCGCGAAACAGCAACGCTACACTATCTCTGACCTTTTCCAGGTCTTGCTCTACTATTTCTAGTTTCCGGCCGAGAGGGGCCACCGCTCCTGTACGCACCGCGTGATCAATTGACAGTCCCAGTGCTGCAAATAAACTGTCCACGTAAGCTTTATTGGTAGCGTCGGGGTCTTCGATTGCGTTAGCAACATTGGTCAGACGCTTGTTGTCTATGTTATAGTCCCCGGACTGGGTCAGCAGGAAACCAACTCCAGGCGGTCCGCGCAGAACAAACGCCTGCGAAGATGCTTTCTTGGATCGTCCAACCAGCTGTCGTCCGAACTTGTCCACGGACATGATTGAGGCTCGCGCTGCTGCTGCTGCTCCCCTTCTTATACTATAACCCCCTCCTCCATAAGCTCTTCCACAATAGACGCAATCTCGTTGCCGTGTGAGGTGTTGCCGGCCGCTCTGGAGGCATGCAGTAAGTACAAACGTTGAACCAGTTCATTTATGTCATTCCAATACACGTACTCGCTGTTTTTATCTGTGACGCGCATCAACAGTCCACCAACACCACCACCACCACCCTCCTTTGTAAACCGTTTGATGATGCTCTTGTACTTGGTGCTGTTGGTGCCCCGAGTACGAGCTTCATCCCTATAGCCCACCTTGTGAGCATTCGTGGCCAGTATTATGTTCTTGTACACGTTCAAATCACGCTTGGTGTAATTGTGCGGGTCTTTGTAGAAGAGCAGCTCGTAGAGACCGCTGGTGCCCGGATACCGTTTGTCCTGCACATAGACATCGTCGTCGACAAACTGAATGGCCGAGTTTCCAATCATGAACGAGTCGTAGTCATTGCCGGCTTGTCTTCTGACTCCGTACACGGTGTCCAAATCTCTGCGATTTTCATTGCGCAGCAGTCTCTCAATGTGCGGGCTGACCTTGGGACCGGGCATCGTAGGTGTAGGCGGCGGAGTGTTGTAGTCGAAAGATGGCGCTGCTGCCGCTTCACCGTCCAGATCGATGAGGTCGTTGGCGAAACTAGGGGGCTGCGTCAGCGCGGGCGTTAGCGTTGAGGGTTCCTTGAGAGAGTCCAGTTTGCGGGTCATTTCTTGCAGCGGTTCGGTGAGCGGTTGGAAGCGTCGTCTCAGGCGCTCCTCGGCACTCGTTTGGATCGACTTGAGCGAGCGGTACTTGCGTCGAATGGCGTCAGCTGATTTGATAATCTCTTTGCTAAGCATCCGATCCTTTTTTCTCTTCCTATTCTTGTTTGTGTCAGCAGCCATGATGTTAGCGAATACAGCTGTCTGTGTCAACAGCTTCCCTTTTATATGATCAGGTACTGATCGAAGCCCCTCCTGTACCGCCCTTGATTCATATCGCTGTCCTTGTCTATCGCCAGGAATCCGTACTTGGATGTCCAGCATGCGGCGCACGCTGAACGAAACGCCGACCAGTCCATGTCGGTGTTCACGTGATCGTTGTACACGTGACGTAGGTTCAAGTCGTCCTGCTTGAAGAGGATCAGAAAGTTGACGTTGTCG
Source organism: Xestobium rufovillosum (assembly GCA_963966045.1). Lineage (NCBI taxonomy): Eukaryota > Metazoa > Arthropoda > Insecta > Coleoptera > Ptinidae > Xestobium > Xestobium rufovillosum. The sequence goes on along the minus strand of OZ014494.1, from coordinate 39,554,456 downwards.
CGTATCAGGTGTTTGGGGATGTGCGTGTACGTCTGACAGAGGTAGAAGCAGTCTGTGGACTTGTGTCTTCCCATGGCGAAATAGTCGCGCATAACGTTCTGCTTGTCGCAGGCCACGTCGTCAAAGATGAACACGGAATTGGGCAGGGCGTTCTCGGGTGGCACGATGTCCGCGCAATCTCCGTAGGCAAAGTAGCCGACACCCGGCACCGCCCGCAGAATCTCCCCCAGCAGTTGGTACTTTGGTTGGTACAGGGATTTGGAGTAGACGTAGACGTTCTCGAAACGCAACCCGTTCGGTGCGCACAGCAGCGACAAAATCAAATTCGTTTTGCCACAGTTCGAGGGACCGCAGATGATGGATCTCACAGTGTCGGGGAAGAGGAGTCCGTGTTTGAGTCTCTTGTTGGCGGGTGGCTCGAAGCCTGCGCCGCATACATTCATGACCGGTAAACTCTCCGATTGTTTCACGAACTTCATCGTCGTCGAACTAGTATATATAGACGCGTCGAAACCTTTTATACTCCAGTCAGTATGTCTCCGACAGTCAAACCACTTCGACGACGACGACAACCACGCAAGGGGAAAGGACTCTTAAACGATTTGATTGGAAAACTGCCGGTGGAATTGCACCTGCCCGGTTACAACTTCTGTGGTCCAGGTACAAAACTTAAGGAGCGATTGGCAAGAGGTGATCGGGGCATAAATCCCACGGACGAAGCGTGCAGATCCCACGACATTGCCTACTCGCAATCGAAGGAGCTCGCGAAACGACACGAAGCTGACCGAAGACTGGCGGACAGTGCGTGGCACAGGGTTTTGGCAAAGGACGCATCTCTGGGTGAACGTGCAGCCGCTTGGGCCATAACTAACGCAATGAAAGCTAAAGTCAAGTTGGGTATGGGTGTCGGCACCAAGAAGAAGAAGAAGACGGTCAAAGATCGTATTTCGCTCGGCAGAGTGACGAGAGAGGCGCGAGCTGCAGTGAAGAACACCAAGGATACGGTTATGGCGGTGAACAGAGCCCTGGCAGCGGCTAAGCAAGTAATTCGACGCAAAGAGAGGAAGCCGTTGCCGCGCGTCATCCCGGTGCCGAAGACTGGTGGAATATTACCCCTGATACCAATTTTTGCGGGTCTATCGGCTCTCGGTGCGCTAGCTGGAGGGGCGGCAGGTGTAGCTAAGGCAGTGAACGATGCTTCACAGGCCCGAAAAGAGCTAGGCGAACATCAACGCCACAATCAGACCATGGAGGCCATTGCTATGGGTAAACCGGGAAGCGGACTCTACCTGAAACCATACCGCAAAGGCTTGGGTCTGTACTTGGCGCCGGCAAAAAACCGCTACTGAGGCTACCGAGAAGACCACTCACCGACATCGATCTAAACAAGTACGCTTCAATCGATCTGAAAATTCCCCACTTCCGGGGAGTGTTCATGCGCAACGGCTTGCCCGCGGGGAAACCCAAACGCAACGAGTCAGCTATCGTCAATTTGGATGACGCAAGCGGTCCTGGCACCCACTGGGTAGCGTACATAAAGCGAGGGTCGCGCGTCCTCTACTTTGACAGTTTTGGCAACCTGCGACCGCCCGCAGAACTCGTTAAATACCTCGGTAGCCGCACCACCACCATACAGTACAATCACGACTGGGAGCAGAGCTTCAACTCACCCATCTGTGGACACCTGTGCTTAAAGTTTTTGTACAACAACGGCGGATCATGACCACCACCAAGTCTCTGACGGTGTCGTTGACGGGAAACAGTTCGGTCTTGAGCAGCAATTTTTTCCCACCTATCGAATTGGGGGACGGCAACTACGTGCTGGGGCTTGTACTGTTCCAAACCTTCAACTCGGTGCCGAACGTGGACGAATCAAACAATAAGTTCTATTATGGTAGCGGTGACGCGGAACTCGTCATACCCACTGGTTCATATGAGATCGAAGACCTGAACGAGTACCTGCGCAACAATTTACCCTCGGGTGATACCAGCTTTATTCTGCGCGCCAACAACAGCACCCTGAAGTGCGAAATTAAATTCGGGAAACAGATAAACTTTGACAGAGACAACTGTTTGGCTTCTCTGCTTGGATTCAATAGACGCATACTTGCACCGAATAGATGGCACGAGTCGGACTTGCCCGTCAGCATACTGAAAGTGGACGTGATACGCGTAGAGTGCAACATCACCACCGGATCGTACGTAAATGGTAACTTAGTCCACACCGTACACGAATTTTTCCCCCTCGTGCCGCCCGGTTACAAGATTGTTGAGGTGCCCAGCAACGTAATATACCTGCCCATCACTCTCAACAGTATAGACAACGTGACGGTGCGCATTGTCGATCAAAACGGCACACTGGTGAATTTTCGCGGTGAAGAGATAATTGTCCGGTTGCACATAAAGAGACTATAAATAGCGAGGGAGGACACTCGCGTGGGCGCATTAAAGCGAGCATTATGGGCATAGCCTTTCGAAACAGGTATATAAGCGGGTACGTTATTGGAACGGGCATCACTTGTGATTCAGAGCAGCAGCAGCAACAGCAGACAAGCAACAGTCCAGCTGTACACCACGCGAACAAAGCTCATCGACAAATCCGTCAGCTTAGCACTGATAGCAAAGCAATATTGACGTCCCTGGGATATCGACTGAAACAAAGGAGGAAGAGGACTTGAGTACCAAGAAGAGTTTGTTGTGGGCTTGGTTGAAGGGTATATTTACTTCTCACTGTCTTACGTCATCGGTCTGTCACGTGAACTTTATTGAAGATGACAAACATAAACGTGGATACTTTTCGTGTTCTGGACGGTGCTGTTTTGGACGAGTCCGCACGGCGCGTAGAGGTGCACGTGCATCAACCGTACGTGTCAACGACATTCAACGCCAACGATGAAATACGCATACCAGTCCAGCAACAGGACGCCTACATACTACCGCATCTCAGTTGCATCTACATGGAAGGTAGATTCGTGACGGGTGAGGGTGAGGGCGCCGCTGCCGCTCTCACAAACAACGCTTTCACTTTCCTGCTGGACGACGTCCGCTACGAAATCAACGGAGTGGAGGTGGATCGAACGAAGAACGTGGGCATCACGAGCACATTAAAGGGTATAGCTTCTCTGAATGAGGGTGAGGCGCGTGCGCTGGAGAATGCCGGCTGGACGACGACCGGTGATGCGCCGACCCATGTACTTGACGCGAACGGAAACTTTAACGTGTGCATCCCGGGAAGAATCCTACTCGGATTCCTAGAAGACTACCACAAGGTGCTGTTGAATGTGCGTCACGAGCTCATTCTGAATCGCTCGAAGAGCGATAGGAACGCCTTCGTGGGTAACGCAGCAAACACCAGGATCGAGTTGAGCAAGGTGCATTGGAGGGTACCGTATGTCTACCCCTCCGATCTGGAACGTCTAAATCTCCTCAAGATCATCGAAGACGAGAGAACGCTTCAACTGTGCTTTCGCAGCTGGGAACTTTACGAGTATCCGCTGTTGCCGCAAGCGACGAAACAGACGTGGGCAATCAAGACCGCAACGCACTTGGAGAAACCGCGCTACGTCATTGTGGCCTTCCAGACGAATCGCAAGGGCAATGCGATCACGGACTCGAGCCAGTTTGACCACTGCAATCTGACAAACATCAAACTACATCTGAACTCTGAGTCGTTCCCCTACGAGAATCTCAATTTGGATTTCGCCACCGGGAAATACGCCTTACTGTATGAGATGTACGAGAACTTTCAGTGCTCGTACTATGGAAAAGTTGGCGAGCCGCTATACGGCAGGGAGCAGTTCAAGAATCGCGCCCCACTCGCAGTCATTGACGCATCAAAACAGTCGGAAAGCATCAAGTCCGGTCCTGTGGACATTCGTCTGGAATTTGAGTCGAGCGAAAATTTCCCCGCCAACACAACCGCCTACTGTCTCATCCTGCATGACCGCATCGTCGAGTATACCCCCTCCACCGGCTCTGTCAAACGCCTGGTATAAAAGTCGCACAAGCACATCGTGCGCGCCAGTCTCGCGTTGGATTTGTTCGCATGTCAACCATGGAGTACGTCGCAGACGTTCAGGGTTTCATGACTGCAGTCGGTGAATTCATATTCAAAGAAGTTTCACTCATTGCGTTGAATCATCGAGGCGGCGGCGGCAGCAACTACCACTGGGTATTCAAGCCACCATTCGACCTGAACCAGTTGAGGGAGTGTGACAGACGTCAAGCTCATTGGTTGACACGTTTCTACCACGGCTTGAGCTGGAATTGCGGCACGGAGAACTACGACGACATCCGATCGAAGTTAAAGTCATCGGTGGCCGATTGTGATAGGATCTACGTGAAGGGTAAAGATAAAGTGTCTTGGTTGAAAAACGTGCTTCCCGACAACGTTGAGTGTTTCGACTTGGATTCGCTCAACTGCTGCCCCTCGCTAAAGAAACTTCGAGAAGAAAATTCCCGTGTTATTGAACCTTGCATTCAGCATTACGCAAACAGCAGCGCCATCTGTTCCGAAGTTAACGCTCAACTGCTGCGGAACTGGATCCTGAAATACCTGGAACCGCCAGAATTGCAAGAACATCAACCAGAGGAGCAAACTTTAACTCTGCGAAAACGTGTGGGGAAAGCCATTGGCAAGTTCTTTAACAATGGTGAGCATTTACTGCTAATGGATCCCACACACATAGCCGAACTGCCCAAGGAATTCCTAGAATATTACGTACATCCGTCAGACTTACGCAGATGTGTCGAACTGGGTATGTTAACCGAAGAGCAGAAGAAAAATATAAGTTCTCATGCATACACTTACTGCTACCATCACTGGGGATTCGAGTCGACAACATATGATTGCGACACTATTGATGGTCCTCCACCACTACAGAAAGACTGCCAGTTTTGTAAAACAGGAAAAGATTAAACCTTTTAATATATTCTCATTATTTGTTTATAGGTTAAATATGTTTAGCGTTATAGTAAATGCATGCTTACTATTTATACAAATTGTAGTTATTGTTTTAATTATATTGGCGTAAAAATATAAATTCAACAGTTTTTTATTTTCCTTCAAAACTTAGAACGTATTCTGGTAAACACGTAGAAGGAGAAAAAACATTAATTCTGCAACATCTGCGTACTATTGCATCAGCTTTTCCAGAACATTCTTCCATTGCGCAACAATGAGCAACACGCGCACTTTTTAAGCCCCGGCGCAGGCGCCTGAGCCACAACCAAAGGCCCCAAAGACCCAGAGGCCCTTCTTCAGCAGCCTCTGCTCATTGCCGAAGAACTGGGTGGACTGACCTGAGGAATAGCCCCGGCGCATGCGCCTGGCCGCTGCTGAAGACCACTTCTTCTGCAATGACCAGACGCTGCTGAAGACATGCCCACTTCTTCGGCAATGACCTTCAAAGACACCAGAGGCTGCTGCAGATGCCGCTGCTGAAGACACTTCTTCGGATGCCTCAACGACTCCTTCAGCAGCCTCTGGTCTCTTTCAAGGTCACTGCCGAAGAAGTCGATGGCACCTCGAGAACTCGATGGCGCTATGTGCTCCGAACGGGTTCGTATCCAGTATTCTCATTTTCTAACTACTTCTGTTCTTGTTTATCTACAATCAGCGATTTTTAGTAATTTAAAGATAGATCAATCCTCACTTCAGTGAGCAAGGTTACGTTTTGGCAAATTTGAGAGATGGTAAAATTATGTGCTTACATCAGACAAATAGAGTCCCCAAGGTAAATCCTGCAATTATCTCATTAAAGTGTGGTCTAATTATGCAGATATAAACTGTGAAAATAATATGGTAATTATACTACAATTTCAACTAACGACATTGTTCCTATAGAATGGTAGATACAATTAAAGCAACCTTAGTTTGGGGTTCATGTCGTAAACTATAATTAACATTTAAAATTTGAAAGAAGTCCTCGTAGGTATAAATAATACATAGTAGTAACAATGCTATTCCCGGAAGATCTTAATCTACAAAACTCTTGTTTCGTGATTCATTGATATGTGTGCTATGCAAATTTGTAAATAAATACGTACGTACTATGCCAAATTATATCAGAATTGACCTTCGTCTAAGTTGTTTGTTTATCTGCCTACCTGTATGTTGTATTTTAATAATCCAACACTGGGAACAAATTTGCGTGGTTTAGAATGCTCCTATACTTATTTTAGTCTGGTTTAACAATACTGGGCGATTCAAATAAAGGAATATACAATTGATTCATAGAAATATTTACGGAGGTGCAAAAAATATGAGAAAACCTGTTCAAAAAACTGTTTATAAATTAATATTTACTTGCGTACCATTGATGTCTGGTAGACTGCAGGTATTTGAAATGAAACTACTTAAAATAGCCTAAAAATAAATTCGAAATTGCGTACGCGCAGTATAAAAGGTTCGTATAACAAAACAAATTGTCGCAAGACAAGAACCCAACCCTGTGTAATCTAACGATAAAATAAAAATTTACAGGGGCTGCAATTTTCCCGCAATTGGGACACTCATGCATACACTACAAGTCACAAAACTGAAATGGAACAGTAAGGAGTCCGCGAAAAGTTACTGATTGCACGTCGCCAATGGTCGTCTGCCAACAAGTGCCGCTTGGCGATGACCCGGGCGATGACCTCATTCTCAAGAAACATCCATTGTTTGCATTACAAGCTTTAATTAAGTTTGACATGTTTGTCTGTTAAAGTAAAATGTTGCAATAAATGTCCTAACACACTTGCCCATTTTTAAGAGGAATTGGAATTTGCTAAAAACTTACCTCAACTCTACGTAATATCGTTCCCGTGTATCACAGACCCTAAAAGCCAATCCATACGATGTGCGCTGGTTCATCCTATTTCAAATATCTCAAAAACAAATTTGGATGTTAAAGAAAGTATGCGATACCACAGCAACGAACTCTTAAAATTTGATAAAAACGTACCTCAACTTTACATACACCCTTGTAATATCGCCCATGTACTCGTACATCGCAGATCTCAAAACCAGTGCATACGATGCGCGCTGGTTCGTCCTCTTTCCATCAATTGCCCAAAATCAAATTTGGATGTTTTACAAAGTATGTAACAGCACCGAACGCTTCCGTGTTTTAACACCCTATTCTCGCCTCCTCGAATCTTACATTCATTTTCCATCCCCCTCCCCGAAGTTCACATTTGGCGAGATCTTCGAAGTTGTACCACCAAAAACATTGACTTAGCATACGTAGAACTTGCAAAAATTCGCAAACACTGCGTTGTTTCCAAGCGTCACAGAAACAACTGTTACTGAAAACCTCGTTATTACCGTTGCGCTTCCAATTCGTTAAACATTTTTGATGTTAAAATTTTGTTTTTCAGTAGACTCGATTTTAGTTACTTTAAAACTTTAAATTATTAAGAATTTGGTACACACCTTTGCTCTACAACACTTGTACGAAATTTTGACCGCCTACCTGCAAGCACATTTTTTGGTCTCGCGTGGGATCAAATTTTTTATCGCTCTTCGCTCTAATGCAAATGTTCCCCCTATGTCATATTCTTGCAGTCGTAAATTACCAGCAACACCTGATTTTGAGCATTTAAACCTAACTGCAGGTATCAATGTTTGAATACACCGAAGGTATACATGCGATAAGTGCCACAATTTTATTCTGGATTGCCTGAAACTCATTCTTCAGCCATCAAAATAAGTGGACGACCAGAACCCCGTATCGGCCCCAATTGTGGTTTTCAATTTTCACTATCATGTTCGTGTTGAATCACTGTCATAAAGGTTGCATGGTTAGACACTTGCGTACCTGGGCATCGTTCTGCATACGCACTGTTGGTTGTGTTGAAGAATAACAACTTGTAACATCAACTTAAACAACACACAAATTAATAATAGTATGTACATACGTACAGAATTCGAATAAAGTTAAGTTTTCCGATTTTACAACTAAAACTGAATTATGAGCATTACCGGGAATGCAGTCTCACGCCCCCTTTTCTGAAGAAAAGATTCGGCAATAGTGGTTTAAAGTTTCAGTCGAATGTCTGCATTGCTACGTCAGCTCCTTGTTTTTTATATTCAACTTGAAAACCCCCCCATGTCAACTCCGCCCAATCGGAGTTCTTGAATAACGTCCGAATCTATTTTTGTTGCACACCTAGTGTTCTTGCGCTAGTTGTAGCGACTTCGTCTGGGGAATCACGTCTGCTTTCCAACCAATAGAGCGTTTATTTATATCCCAACTAGGTTTTGCCAAATTAAGCACAAGTTATTCTTCATAACACGCACAAAAAGCTGCTACTACAGTTTGCCTTCTTTCACTATATTATGCTCATCAACTATACCTAATACGTTAACGTATGAATTGTGCCACTTTACAAGTTTCATAATTTACCTCTAAAATAACAACACTGACCTAAACACAAACCGAGAGGTATTAAAACCAACTGATTAAACGGGAATCAGCACACCTACGATATAAAGCATCTGTACAACTAAGTAACTTTCAATAATACATCTAATTTTAATATTTTTTACACAGAGGTGCTGTTAGAATTTTGTATCTTTTTGTATTTTTTGTAAAGGTGCAATACTTTTTCGGGTAGGTTCTGCATCACCCAGTAACCACTAGTTTGTTTATACAATAAACCACTTAGAAATGAACAATACATAGTTGAGACATTCTTTAGTTGTCACCGACTAGACGGTGTTGAATGTCAGGCGTTCGGGAAATATGAACTTTGAACTCCTAAGGGAGTTTCAGAGCTACTGTCCAACAGCACTACACTAAAAACCTTTTAATTGCCATCGGAAACTTCCAACCGCATCTAAAAGCTAACACTTAGCAGTTTCTTGTCTCTATAAACTGTAGAACACGTTCTGAAATGGCCCTATTCGAAACCTTAGTTTTAAAATGTTTTTAATAATTCCCAATATATTTCTTAATGTTTCATTTTATTTTGCAGTAAACGTGAGGTTACACTTACCTACTAAGTATGCCCTTACTTCGTTTCGAATTACACTTTATTGAAGCGTTTAATTTTTTAAGCTTTCTTCCCATCTTAATAATATTGAAGTCAGCAAATGGTTTCTCCTCGCAAATAAACAAATATAAATCGTGATTTATTTATGTGGGGTGATATCCACCCTTGCGTATCAAAAATTAAAAAATACGAAATACTGGCTTTGCAAACTCTGAAGACGACAAAGGCCCTTTTAATTAAAACTCCGGAACATTAACGTTTTTGCCCGGAACCGGGCAGTAGAAAGAGATGGATATTCTCTCATTGAACGACTCATCCCTTAATACAATTTCTAGAGGAAAACAAACAAGAGAGCCTTCTTCTGTCAATATTGACTAAAAGCAATGCAACCAGTCTTTTGCTTTCATACTATACGTAAACTAAACTAAGTGGACGAGGGAAATGATTTGATGCACTCTCTCGACGGTTTCATACTCGTACTTTATTTATGTAGTCCCAACTTCATTAATATAAAGGGATGTTTAGCTTTCTATAATTTGAAATTGATATACCATGTAGCCTAATTTATACAGTCCTTCAGGTACCCAAATAAATTTTAGTTTGATTATATAGAAGTGTAGTTTCAAGATTCAGTTATTATAAGAAATTATGATTTCAAAGTAGTTACAGTACACGAACAATTGCAAGAGGCCCGGTGGCAGAAAAGGAAGGCTTGGTTGCAAATCTACTCCTGATTCGACTCCTGCTTCGACTCTTGCTATTATGTGATGTATCACTATAAGGAAAATGACTAGCGGCATGCCAAAACGTAAGGTACCTATCCCAAAAAGATGCCCCGAGCTTTGCAACATTTTTTACCTCCCACATAATTTTTAACTGGAGCTAATACCTAAATGAAATGGCCTGTGAATTTTAGTACATAATGTACGTTCCCATTCTATTGTATTTTAAAACAGGAATAGCAGTAGGGATTTAAAATTAAATTGTAAATCCCTCTTCTCCACAAATGCAAAGCGGCATAAAGAAGATTAAAATTAAAAAAAAATTAAAATGAGAATGTCACCGGTTCGGCCTTGAAATCACGATTATTTGATTTTCCCGAGTGTGGTTGTTACTGTATCGAGTACAGTGCCTATGGCGGCCTCAGTGTCTGTGTCTATGAGTATGTATAATGTATACACGCAGCGATAACGTAACCTTTATTAAAAGCACATTTTTTATTAAAGGAGTTGTTAACCTATGTGTATACGGACCAAAACCGTCCTTAACAAAGTCACCCTAAGTAATGCAACGTCTGTTCCGCAACAGCCTTTGCATTAACAACGGTTCCTTTAAATTCTGTGTATACGGGTATTTACATAACGAAGTTTCGTTTTAGTACTTTTAAGTTTTCTTAGGTTACATGTTGTTGTCAGTTTGCTTGACACTTTGGTTAAGATAGCAGCTCTGTCAGATATCACTAATCTACTCAAGCGAAGCTAGTTGGAAAAGATATGAAGCAAAAAGTTACTACCGTTTGATAAACTAACTTCCAGTTAGCAGTTAGTTAAAGTAAGTTACTTTAAAAACGTAAATCGGCCTGTCCTGTGTACACACCTTATAGAAATTCCCTTATTTAGAGGAGCCTTTAACAAAGGTAATGAAATGTTCCTATTGGTCAATTTGACGATGAAAAAATTATCTCTGAGTCATGACAAATGTCAAATTATAATTACTGTATATTTTCACTTTTTAGGGGCATAGATAAAAATGTATACGATATACGTGTGATAACGCTAGCTCGGATCCCACTTATATCATAAATAACTATTATAGACCTACGGCACCGGGCGAGGAACTTGTGAACAATGGAGATTTATAAATTAACAGTAACAGTCAAATGACTGTAACTCTCTCTAAAGTGATGGCGATGCCCTATCTGACGATAACCTGACGGATTTTTTGTTCAGAAGAAAAAAGCTAAATCACCATAACGAAAAAAATTGACCGCGGCGAGACGCGAACCTAGATACTTGTACATTCATTGAGTGACGCATCGACCACTGGGCCACGAAGGTGTTAGCCTCCTATACTTTTTTTAAGGAAACAGTATTTAAGGAGTGTTATTATGTTATTATAAATAGTTCAGTATCCGAATATATGGCGATAGTGGTCGCAAATTCGGTTTCGGCCGGTTACGCAGAATATTCGCGGCATCCCTGAGATACGCGTAATTATTTTAGTAATTGGATGATTTCTCGAATCAGGTGATGTAGCAGTGGAGATTGATACGATAAAAACATCCGAACGAACTTAGTCTCGGTTGTCGGAGGAGACCGTGGTTTCAGTTGCACACTTTCAAGCTTTGTGGTAGTTTAATTAAATTTACTTTTTTGTTTCAGGGTTGGAGGTGGCGCCAACGGAATTTTCACGCGTCGCTTGGATTTCAGTTCTTTTAACGCTCTACCGAAGAACAAACTGAATTCCTACCAGATTAAGGTAAGCAAGAATTTTTATAATGCAGCACATATTTAATATTTAAATAACTATTAAATGAACTTATCCTGTTCGATATAGTCGAGTGATAAATAATTTGACCAATTTTTTCGAAATGACAGTGCGAGCAACCGCAATAGGTAACAAATTAACTAATTTATTTCTTGACTGATTGATGTATAATCTATTAATTTTGGCATTTTTTATCTAATTAGGTACGTGATATCTACAAATAAATCTGATAAATAAGCTAGCTGGCTACCGCCATCATACGGCCACTGGCAGAACTAACCAGCATCTCATTCTCAAAAATAAGCGAAGCCAGAAGCCTCTAGAGTGTATAGACTATAGACGAACTGTATAATATATCAATCCACTGCGTGTATGTAATTGTACATTTCATGAAATGGACATCGGCTCTTCTGGTTTTTGTCTTGAAAAAGTTGTTTTTCAAGACAGTCCACTTCACGAAATGTACATCCATTTCATGAAATGTATACAGTTAATTACTATAATAAGTGGGTCATACACATATAGGTACACTTAGTTCAACCAACGGCAATTTTAATCTATTGGGCACTACAAATATTAGTTTTTAACTTAGTTGCATTTAAAACTTTTCCCGACAAAAGCTGGAGCTTATTTCATTGAAAAGAACTCCAGGGCCCGTATATTAAATTGTTTCATTACTATCGATCATTCATATTATTAGCCGAACTTGACATTAAGATTGATCGAACATTGACAAAGGGTCTCGTTTTGTAACCTTTTACTGGGCGTCGCTTTCGAATGAATTAATTTCATTTTTGTAATTACTTTTCGACAAGCGGTGTTTTATTGATTTTAAATGACTTGATTTGAATTCGCTGTCGCCCGACATTTAAATGGAAATGTGGTCGTGTCGCGTTTATACAAAGAAATTGTTTTATAATTGCCCTCGAAAAAAGTGTAATTGGAATCGAATTTCTCGGTTAAGAAATATTTAAGGAAATTAGCCTTTGATCGTCGAATTTATTTTAATCACCTGCTAGAAATACACTGTTTGAGCACTTGACTATTTGCAAACAATTTTTAATGAGAGAGACAAACGAGAAATATGTTTTTATACCTATCAGTCCGAAATTGCAATTTTGGAAATTTCACCGTTCAGTATACTTGCTTCACGCTGAAAAATTGTTTCAAGTATAAAGAGCTTTACGTAATGCTTACTGCTACTGGATGTAACTTTATGATTATGTTTAAATGTGAACACCACTTGCGTCTTATCAGGCCCTTAAAGAAGAACTCAAAATTTTCAGGTTTTCAGCAGATAATTCTGATAGTCAGTATTCGAAAAAAGGCATGTAGGTTTTTGAGAATTAGTGATATGTTTCTGTTTTATAAGTGCTTTATAAAGGTTACAAATTTATATAAAGATTTTGCAAGATCACTGGTTACACCTGCTCTAATTTATACCATAATATTTGTACCGATTAATGGGAAAGTAAGATAGGAAAACACGTTTTGTAAAAATGCTGCTCTGCAGTAAAATTTTCCACAAAGTTTATTATCATTCCTTAGAACAATGTTTTTCATCTATGTAAGCTAAATTCTTAATTATCACTTGTAAATAATATGTGAAAAAATCCTGGGGGAGTGCAACTTAAATAGCCTATTGGGGGCACGTTAAAATATTAATGAAATGGTTTTGTGGTATGACGCTCGCCTTTTAGTTGGATTGCGTCATTGCGTGTGTTCGATTTCGTGCCGGACAGGCGATTTTTCGTTTTTTTTTCTATCTGAGGTGGGAGGCATCGCATTGTTTAAAACATATTGATCGTTTAACACCACTAAATTTTTGAACAAATTTCGTTAATGAGTTTCATTACTAAATTATTGAACTGTTTGTAAAGTAAATAAAAATAGTAGGAAATATTTTACGTACATACATATTTATAAGAAAATACTATCTAGGAATAAGGAAAAAGACATTAAAATATTCTTTTCGTGTATTCTTAGGATATCGAATCATATAGGAAGTTTCTTATAAACAAAAATAAAAGATATCCTATTATTTACCGCCTTGCAATAATTTGGTAAAAAACTCATTGTCGGAATTTATTTCAAAATTTGGTGGCGTTAAAAAATAATAAATATGTTTTTAAATGATACTTCCAATATAAAAGAGAAAATAAAAACTCGCCAGTTCTTTTCGTTTAAATAATTACTTTCTTGTGAACGCCGTCAGCGGTTTCAGTGGGTAGGGAAGTATCGCATAGAGTTAGTAGTTTGATGTCCATGGGCAGGGTGAGTTCGACTCCCGTAGGGGTTAATTTCTTTTTCTTATGCTTTTACATGATCTTTTTTACCAAAAATGCGTGTGTCTGGTCTCCGTCAGTTATTAAGGGGTCTATTTCAAAAATGCGTTCTATAACAACGCGACAAAGCAAACTAGTGCGCAACTTGTCGATTTATAAACCACATAACCATATCGCAACTTCGAGAGCGATCTCGCGCGTTGGATATGAGCCGACTTCGTGTTACGTCGGATTGCGATACGATAGATACGTGAGATATGAATATGCCTCCGAGAGACAGTCTCTCTAAAGATTTGCACGTTCCACGTCATATTTATTTTTGCTCACGTTACATATTTAAACAATAACACCATTTTTTCAGAAGTTTTTATTCTTTTTTTGTGCTAGAAATCTTTCTCCGTACGCACTTACCGTGCAGGAATGTATTACAAAAATCAATTAAAATACCCTTTAAGGCCGTTTTCACACGGCGTTATAATCATACCATATCTCGGGAGCAATATATTATGGTGAAGTATTTTCATATGACATCATAGTCAGCGGCCATAAATAGCAATTTAAAATAAACACAATATGCAGTGATGCCACAGTGTACCGTGAAGTACCATGGAGAAAACAGGTCTATTACTGCTATTAGTTTTGAATCGACGAAGGAGACAACGAAAAAGACAAATTCAGCGAAGATTTTGGATCCACCCATTGTTGCAAGTAAGGTATGTAGAGGGTGCATTTTACATGCTCTTCAACAAGGTACTGTAACATGAGGAGAAATTTTTGAATTACATCCGAATGAGTCCAGCTACATTCAACTATCACTCTTGTTTTCTTAGTTCTTTCTTTATAATCGTCTTCTAATTTATCCCAGATTCACTGTTGTTGTTCCACTAATTCCATCAGAGCAACCAGATCATATATAAACTTGTGTTTGTTCTCCATCTTGCACCAAATATGTACCAAATACAATACACTCCTGCGTGCAACTGCCAACTGAGCTTTTTTCTGACAACGTTGCTTGACGAATCGCTGTCATTTATAGCTCGTGCTGTGAAAACACGCATGGACTTGTATAGGACACTCCAATCGCGACGATACATTATGGTTGCGATTTCAGTAGAACGTATTGCGTGTGTTGTGTAGACCATAAGGGCGTTTTCACACGGCGCTATAACCATACCATATATCGTGAGCAATATATGGTGAAGTATTTTCACATGACACCATAGTCAGCGACCATAGGTTACTATTTAAAAGAAACACAATATGCAGTGAAGAATCATGGAGAGAAGACGTCTATTATTGCTATTAATTTTGAATCGACGAAGGAGACAACGAAAAAGACAAATTCAGCGAAGGTTTTAGATCCACCCATTGTTGCAAGTAAGGTATGTGAAGGGTGCATTTTACAAGCATTTTTCAATTACTTCAGAATGAGCTCTTGTTTTCTTAGTTCTTTCTTTATAATCTTCGTCGAATTTATGCCAGATACACTGTCATTCTTCCACCAATTCAATCAGAGCAACCGGATCATATGTAAACTTGTTTTTGTTCGCCAACTTGCACAAAATATGCACCAAATACAACACAATTCTACGTGCAACTGCCAACTGACCGTTTTTCTGACAACGTTGCTTGATGAATCGCTACCATTTATAGCTCGTGGTGTGAAAACACGCATGGGCTTGTATAGGACACTGCAATCGCGACGATACATTATGGTTGCGATTTCAGTAGAACATATTGCGTGTGCAGGCCATATCGCGCTATGGTTACCATGTATCGCGTATGTGTGAAAATAGCTCATTAAAAAATACATATTCTTGCCGCTTTGCAATATCGCGACCATATATTGCTCGCGATATATAGCACCGTGTGAAAACGCTCTACCGCGCTATGGTTATCATTATATTGCGTATGTGTGAAAATAGCTCATTAGAAGTACACATAATATTGGCGCTTCAAAATATCGCGACCATATATGTTGCTCGCGATATATGGTATGGTTATAGCGCCGTGTGAAAACGCTATTAAGCCTGCTGCATAAAACAATTGATCAAAATGATATCGTATTGTATTATATGTTTGTGTAGTCTTTTTAAAAATTCACAGCTTTCGCAAAGATGCAACCGGGGGAGACATTGAAAATGACGAAGCAGACTGTAACCCTTGTGCATTTGAGATATTTCCGCATACGTTATAGCGTATTAAATAACTTGCGCGGATTGCAATCTCTTACACTAGTGTATGCTCGTTGCTAGCCAGAGAAGAGAAGAATAAGCGCGCTCCGCGGTCTGCACTGCCAGCCGATTGGCTTTGAACCGCTGCGCTGGCGCTCGGGTCTCAACGCGTTACATGGTGTGGCAAATGCAGCATTCACGCTTTTCGTGAATTTGATCCCTATACTATGATACTAATAACATTTTCAGTGTTAAAACTGTTAGGTTCTGAAGGCGTCAACGACAACATTTTCTGGCTTACACATTTTATACCATATACTAAGAAATTATAACAAGATAGTTCCCGCTTAAGAAAAAGTATCGTTAAAGTACCGTTTAGTTGCAAGAATGATTGTCAGTTGTAATTCCTTCAATTGGATTCACAGTAAAAACTCGGTCTAGCCTTATAAGTAGTGAAAATAGACAGACTAGACCAGACATGCAGCTTAGTAAAAAGTACAGTTATGTAGCCTTTACACGTACGTTCTCAAACGTCATAGCTGCTATAAATTATTCCAATTTATTAATGGTTCTAAAAGTAACTCTTTTAAAGTAAGTACCTTTATTTTTATATATTTCACAACGTTTATTATGGTGTAAAATTTATTCTAATGTACCCAACTTCTCTTAGAACAATTGAAGGATTTTTTCAAATTTTTGCAATATTTTACGTACTATCAGCGTTTTCTAACAATCTGCTTTGTTAAAATTCGTAATGGATCTCATAAATAATCTTTTAAGTATAAAGTAGAGATACTAAGAGACACTCACGTAAAAAAGCCTTTACTTATAGCGGTGAACCGGTGAAGTCATGGACAATTGAACTCGGTAGAAAACAGCAAGCAATATAAATTTTTGTTGTATTAATTAGCGCAAAAATAAATGTCAACAGTGGCATTAATTACAATTTCTGACGTTTTAATGCAGATCCAAATAAATATTTAACGCGATTTGATTGCAATGGAGACCAATAACAACATTTGTATGATAATGGATTCATAACTGCAATATGTTGAAGGTTAGTTAACAAATTATATGTCACAGGTAAACTAATTCGAAAAATTATTGATTTCAACGTTTGTAAATATCTACTTATGCGCTAACTTGTTGCCTGCGTAATAAGCAAATGATTAATGAACGTCTTTTAATACCGAACGGGTATTACGATGTTCGTAGTACAATTATGGTGATTTAAACGAGCATGTGTCGCCCATCTTGTTTATGCCTGATCTCGTAAATGTGCTTACTATAAAATTTGCAGCTACCTACTTGTCGGTTGAATTTAATTACAGTTAATGATTTGGAAAATTGTATGAGTCGATGGTGAGTGACCAAGTGGTGAAAATCACTATTAAAATCCGATAATGTAATCAATATTCAGGATCTATCCATCGAAATCCGCCTCTTGAAAAAAGATATAATTGGCGATGACGCCACGGTAGATTTTGTTATAAATAATAATAATAATAATAAATTCATTTCCAACATATAAATCGCCTGAACCGTTTGTTCCACTTTCATAATATAGTGCGTTTACATCTCGGTTTACATTATTCCGAACATGAGCGAACGAACACTCACGTAAGCCGCGTTTGCACATGAACCGAACATCGTAACAGAACGACGTCGTGTGTGGACGGCTACCCCAACGCGAACCTGTAGCGTTCTCGAAAACTCTTGTTGTTCACGTTCGTGGTTCGCCGCGATCCAGCCGTTGTCGGTACTTTGAGCCGCATCAAAGTGTGATCACGTTCACGTTCGCCAATATCTTCTTCAAGTCTGGACACGCCCGCGAATATTCACGTTACAACGACCTTTCCCGTTGCGTCACCTTTTGTGACCATACAGGGGGTTGCTTCAGTCGGTCGGTCGGTGGACTTCTGGTCGTCGATAAATATACCCTGAACTCTAGTCAGAGACAGGGTTCTCTGGAACTATTGCAAAAACAAAAATCATACTCACGATGAAACTTAAACACTCTATTAATTTAACTATATACAGAAAATTCAAATAAAACTAGAACAATGTACATTAAAAAGTTATTTACAAATTTTATCAAAATAATGACAATCAGCGGTATCTGGCGGTCAGGTTCGGTATCACTGTATACACGAAGCGTGCGACGGATAGATAACTTATTTCGCTCTTGGCGATGTAGGTTACTGATCGGGCACCCACATTCGGAAAATCACAAACCAAAATCGTACTTGTTATTCACTGGGAGTAAATGTTGTTTTGGTGTGATGCAACGGTTAGGGACTCTCGCAGCCTTTCGATGCAAGCTCTCCCTAATGAATGTGCGGAGAAGAGAATTATTCTTTCGATTAGCACAATTCACTTAAGTGTAAATGATGGCTGTGTTGCGTTATGTAATAGCAAGGTAAATACTATGCTAAAGCACTCTGCACTGTATTTATCGCCAAAGAGCGGCTGGTATTTCACCGCCTGCAACTTAGGTCTGTAATAAATTAGGCAAGCCTTTCGACTAGTTCTAATCGATTACCTGCGTTTATGGATTATTGGAAAATATGCCTTCACGTATGTTCGGGCCCACCTCCAAATTAGTAATCGGGCTTGTAAAACTCTAGGTATTACGACGACACACTCTCGACGGTTTTGGTTAGCAACTATCAAGTATTTAACAGATCTATCGGCGGTACGACAATAAACATTTAATCTCATAATTGTTTACGTCTTCGGAGTGTACCCTAAACAGTTTCTACTGCGTGTCAACGCTGGTAGAGAAATGCTATCGAGGTCTCTGTTCATTCTGGATCGCATGAGGGACACAGCACAATATTACAATACGATGTTCGCTTATGATCCATACATTTATTATATTTGTTGTGCTAGTTTTGTAGTGCTTCAGCATGAAACTAAGACGGCAAAAACATGGAAACAAAGACGGTGGTGGATGACAGAGTTATTAAAAAGCTACAGCAATTTCGGCCCAAGCATCATTTTTTTTTATTCGACAATTTGTATGATTCTTATGTGGGCTCTCACAAATACTAACATTGATGTGTGACACCTGACCACGGAGGCGGACTACATCCAGAACGTTGTGTGACCAATTCAGCAGTAGACATATAACGCTGTTTCTGGTTCTGAGCCAGAACCAGCACTATTTTTCCCAGGAGCCAGAAATGTTTACTGCTGAATTGCTCACACAATGTCTGGATGTAACCCATCTCCGTGTTGAGGCGTCACATCAGTTATTCGGTACCGGTCTTCTGACAAGAATATACAATACTTTACGTGGAACCCAGATTTCTTAACCATTTGCGAGGCTAATACTGGTGAAATTCAGAAACAACATGCATGCATTGCAGAAATTGCAGATATCTTGCATCATTTAAGTGCCGCCATACAACTATGACCCAATACCTTGCTTGGAAACGCGTTCCCCATAAAATCTTGGATTTTTTTGTTACTATATAGGTAATTTTATCTGTTGAGTTATCGATAAGTAACCTCGACAGTAACTTAATATAGACTCCTCAGACCATAAAATGTTCTTCATAAATCCAGGACCCACCCATTCAAAGTTTATTTCGAAACCAGTAACAGAATCCTAATCGTTTCTTGAAGTCACGTTTTTAATACTGTTCCTGAAAAAAAAACTGGTCATTCGTAATTGAGAAAAATCAAATTTTTTGTAACGTTTTTGATATTAAGCTTGTTCCTTCATTTCCGACGATATAAATTAAGAGAACGAAATACTGTTCTGCTTTACCTAATGAGGTTTTCCAGGTTTTCCTCATTCTCGCACTAAATGGTGGGTAGAGTACTAACAACTGTAGGTCGTTCCTGTGACGCACCTGCGGCCAATAGTAATATGCCGCCTCCTCCGTCCCGCACAAGCTAGTTAGCTTCTGGGGCTAACCTTAGGGTTAGTAGGAGTGAGTAGAGATATTATTATTATTATTATTATTATCATTGCTCTGTATATTTTTCTTGAGTTTTATGGAAAACACAACCGATTTGAATCCATATCTTGTTTTATCCGCATAATAATCTTTGATTTTTTATATTTTTATATTTATATTCTTTGATTATCATTTATCTTAAAACAGCGGATTCGTCTGTGAATTACCCAACATTTCACAGATTAACAAATTAACAAGTTGTCAGTCGTAAAGCAGGAGACAATTAAAAGGCATTCCTCAAATTGAGTTTTTACATGGAACAGTTTTCAGCCAAATAAATAAATAAATAAAATAAATTACATTCAGAGTACAGACGTAGACAAATTTTAAAATTCTTTTCCGGGCATTCAATATCCCCATTAGCAACTTTTCTTGTGTAATGTTCTGGCATTTTCTAAATAACTCCTTTATTCGGTATTAAATATCCAATTACTGAACATCAAGCTTTCGGGCAGATAAATTTCCGGCAATGCAATTTCTATCATGAAGTTTCCCGTATTCTTAAAATTTAAGAAATTCCCCGTCCGAATAATCCGAGACAAATAATTCTATTGTTCTTGGGGATGCGCGTTTAGAATGTTTGAAATAATTGTTATTCATGTAACTTCCCAAATACATAAAATTTATTTCTGGGCCATGTTCCGGGCCGATGTTAATATAATAGGTATGTATGTCTAAACTGGCGGTATTTTGAACCGTAGGTATGCAGGATATTATTAGGAAAAAATAATGCAAAATAGTATAGCAAATGCATTGTATTGCAATTGTTGGTACATACATATTTTTTTCGGTGGATTAGAATAGTAACTCCTCGAGAGGGTTCTGCTGATTTTTCATTTCATTTTGTGTGCAACGCGAATACTGACAAGTCAGCTCCGTTCACATCGCAATTTTGAGTGATTAGACAAGCCCAGGAAAAGTGAAAAGGGAAATAAAGTGTTAACACTAACGAACAATAGTGTCAAAACAGTTATAAATGAACAAACCCAAGTGATTGGATAGCAATTTGAGAAAACATTTCGTGGGGAGGTTAGAATTGATACGCCAATAAAGGTAAGATTCGCATACCTAACAATAGTATTTGGGACAGTGATACCACACATTGATATTAAAACTAGACATATGAGCGCGGTGCGTACACGATTTCCGATACGTAGAGTAGAATCTGTGGTACGCTTTCGGTTTACGGAGTAGGCAACCCATCATACACATAAGCAAGCCAGTTACTGAAGGGTGAATAACAAAAAGGTGAAGCGAAATTTGATAGTTGCTGATGAACGGCGATAAATCAGAGACAAATACAAAAGGAGAAGATAAGAAAAGGAAAAAGGATAGCCCCCCAGATTTCTCACAGAGGTGTAAGAAAACGCAAAGGACACCAACAAAAGGTACAGGTACAGAAGAAGAGAGCCAAGAAGATATGGAAGAGCTCAAAAGTATGATGAAGCAGCTTATAGCTGACAATGGATTAATAAAACAGGAGCTGAAGGACATAAAAGAAGAACAGAAGATCTACAGGAAAGAGGTAGAAGAGCTGAAAGCGGAAAACAGACATCTAAAGGAAAGGCTATATAACATGGAGAGAAGAATAGAAGGACAAGAGAAAAGAGAAAAAAGGTTAAATATAACAATTAAAGGAATGGATCCTCTCAATGATAACATAGAAGGAGTCCAACAACTTCTTGAAACTCAATTAGAGGTGAAGATAAAGGCTGAGGTTGTAAACAAGATTATTACGAAACTAGGAGGATCTATATATGTGGCAAAACTTAATAACATGGACGATAAAATTAAGGTGATGAGGAACAAAAGCAAACTGAAGCTTCAGGAAGTCTACATTGATGATGACCTGACAGTAATGGAAAGAGGCGTACAAAAGAAGCTCAGAGATATAGCAAGAGAAGAAAGAATACTAGGAAAGACGGTAAAGGTAGCTTATCAAAAAATAATAATTGACAACAAAGTATGGATTTGGAACAACCGGACACAGGACTTGGAAGAGAAAGTGGAAAAACCTGGTCAAAACAACAAAACAGCACCAAAAAACTAGCGAAGATGAAGACTGGGACGGGAAAACGGTACGACCAAGGATCGAAAAATGGTAAAAACATTAGAATAGGGACATGGAATGTGAGAAGTATGAATGGAAAGGAGATTGAATTGATACAAGAATTTAAAAAGGCAAAACTGGAAATATTAGCTATAACGGAAACAAAAAAGAAGGGTACTGGGGAAATAATTATAGAAGAACACGGAATAATATACAGTGGAACGGAAGTACATAGAAGAGCAGAAGCAGGTGTGGGTTGTGTGATAAGTCCAAAGTATATGAGAAAAGTAGTGGATTGGGAGGGAGTTAATAAAAGAATAATGGCAATTAAGGTAAAGCTGATAGGAGAAGAAATAACAAAGGTGATAATAGTTTACGGCCCTGGGGAAAATGGCACAGTTGAAGAGAAAGATGAGTTCTGGGATAAATTACAAGAAGTATATGAAGAAAGCAGAAACCCAGTAATAATTATGGGAGATTTTAATGCAAGAATAGGTGATAAAATTGAGGGAACGCAGGGTACAATGGGGAAATTTGGAGAAAACACAAAGAACAGAAATGGGGAAAGGTTGATCCAGTTCTGTATACAAAATGGGCTGGTAATACAAAGAGTGTCATAAATATACGAGAGAAGAGCCTGGAAGGAAAGAAAAATCAATAATAGATTATATTGTAACAGAAGAACAAAACCGGAAAATAATAAAAGATGTACGAGTAAGCAGAAGTGCTGAATTAGGGACAGATCACTACTTAGTAATGGCGACCATCAGGAATATGTGCACAGAACGAAATACAATGAAGGAGACAAACAAAAATGCGTGCAAGGAACAAAAAACCATTAGAACTTATAAACTGCAGAATAAGGAAATTAGGGAACAGTATGCTGAACTGGTAACAATGGAGTTGAATAAGAAGGAAGAAGAACTACAACGAGGAAATCTGGAGGATCAATGGAGAATTTTTAAAGATATTGCAAGGAGTGCAGCCACCAGGACTTGTGGAGTTACAGTTACCGGAGGATCAAAGAAAAGAACTAATTGGTGGAACGAAGAACTTAGAAGAATTATAAGAGAAAAGAAAGAAGCATGGAAGGATTACTTAACAACGCAAACAATAGAAGCATACAACAAATATAAGGAAGCTAGGAGGTTGACAAAAGAACGAGTCAAGGAAGCTAAGGCTAAGGAATGGGAAGAATTTGGAGGGAAAATGGAAGAAGACAGTAAAAGTAATCAAAAACTATTTTACAAGGCCATAAAAAACATGAGAGGAGACAAGAAAAGAACAAATAAAGCAAATTAAAGACAAGAGAGGGAAAATACTCACAGAAGTACCAGAGATAATGCAGAGATGGGGTGAACACTTTAGGGAGATGTTGGGAGCTACAGAAGTGGAGAATAACGAAACTGAAGAAGAGAGTAACGTGGCTGAAGTGAACATCAGTAATAATATATATCTAGAAGAGGTGAAAGATGCGGTGAAGAAACTAAAAAATGGAAAAGCGCCTGGCATGGACAATATAAAAGGAGAAATGATCAAATGCATGGGGGATAGAGGAATAAGAGCACTGCACCAAATCATAAATACAGCTTGGACAACTAAGAAACTACCTACAGACTGGAAAATCTCAGTCATAGTCCCAATTTATAAGAAAGGGGACCAAAGAGAATGTGGAAATTACAGAGGGGTGTCCTTGCTTAGCAGCGCGTGCAAGGTATATGAGACAGTTCTGGAGAGAAGGCTCAGGAAAGAAACAGAGGAGAAAATGCACGATGCACAGAGTGGGTTTAGACCGGGATACAGCGTGCAAGATCACATCTTTACAATGAGGAATCTGACGGAAAAATTCTTAAAGTTTGACAAAGATTTGTACTTGTGTTTGATAGACTTAGAGAAGGCTTTTGACAGAGTACCGAGGCAGCAGATCTGGAGAACGTTAGAAAACTATGAAGTAGACGGGAATCTAGTTCAAGCAATAAAATCACTATATAAAAACAGCTCCAATATAGTTAGAACAGCGAACCAAGAGACAAAAGAATTCATTACAACCCAAGGTGTAAGGCAGGGAGGAGTACTCAGTCCTCTGATGTTCATATTGTACATGGATGAAATAATTACAGAATGCAGTGAGAAATCCGCCAAGATAGATGTGGGGTACAATAGATTGAAGAACGTCACTGTAAGTGAATGTGTATTTGCTGATGACATTATACTGAAGGCAAACAGCGAAAAGACACTACAACGTAATGTGGACATATGGACTGAGAAATTTAAGGAGAAAGGCATGACCATTAATGTAAGCAAAACCAAAGTCATTATAATAACAAATACAGACAAAAGGATCAAAATACAAATAAATGGAAAGGATGTTGAACAGGTCGATAACATTAAGTACTTAGGAGCGGTAATAGACAGAACGGGAAAATTGGAAAGAGAAGTAAATAGCAGGATAGCATCATCGGTGAAGTTGTATCATGCTATAAGAAATGGATTTTTAAATAAGAAGGAGATCAGTAAGAAGACGAAACTCACCGTATACAAAACGATATATTTACCAACTTTATTGTATGGATGTGAATCGTGGGTACTCACAGAGAAACTGGAAAAGAGATTGCAAGCTGCTGAAATGAAGTATTTGAGGCGAGTAGCAGGAGTAACTATAATGGATAAGATAAAAAATGAAAGTATCAGGGAAAAATTAGAAGTTGAAAGTGTCAGCAAGCATGTGAAAAAGGCGCAATTAAGATGGTGGGGACACTTGAACAGGCTGGATCAAAATAGGCAAGTTAAAAAGATATGGGAAGCGAAGAAAATAGGCAAGAGACGAAGAGGAAGACCTAGAAGGACATGGGACAACGTGGTAGCCGAAACACTTAAGGAAAGAGGATTGACATGGAAAGAAGCAGAAGTGCTAGCGAGGGATAGGAAGAAATGGAGAATGATTGTGAACGAGTCGTGAATGAAACGAAAACCTCGACACCTAACGGTAGAAGAGGAATCGATTATATATATATATATATATATATATACATATTTTTTTCGGTGGATTAGAATAGTAACTCGTCGAGAGGGTTCTGCTGTTGTAATAATTAATGTCACAACTGATGTTTCAGCAGTTCAATAAGTCGTCAAAAAGATGTTAGGATTTTTATTCTATCCGCTCCCTCTCTTTCCGTACTTAAAATAGGAAGATTATTTTTGGTACAAGACTCGGTTGGTGCTGGGATAAAATTACCCAGATTTTGTAAGTTCTAGATTACTGAATTGTATGCCTGATCTTGCAGATTACTTTGTGGTTGGATCTAGAAATTCGGAAATTGTGGTGAACTGTGCACGGGCAAATCAGTTCCTTATTGTGGTTATCTTTGTAAAGTGAATTCTGGAACTACCTCCAGTGTTTGTTTCTATCTTTTATATCTGCAATATTATATTAAATGAAGTTACCGCGAAGAAACTTGGTGCTGTTTACTGAATATATACTCGAACTTCTCAAACCAAATACCTTAGTTTTCATAGCTTCAGTCTCCCCTTCACTCCAAACAACCCCCATTCTCCCATCCTTTTTTCTATGTTCAGTAAGTTTGTTTTGAAGTGTGTTGATTAGATAACTATATAGGTAATTTGATTAGACGTAAATAGCTTGCGTGATGAAAATCGAGAAGAAGAATATCAATTTTTGGTATACCTACCTATATAGGTACGAGTATACTTGACGGGGTGCGGCCTTATCCACCCATTCTTGGAATTTGCATTAAATGTACCTGGATAAGCCTTTTCTGAAGTCCACCTAATTTGTAATTAGTACGCCAGCTCCTTTAAATACTCGTTTAAATATGGCCGTGGGGTGTAATTTCAACCTGTAAGCTTTAATGCGCGGCTGTTGATGTTTCAGTCGTTGTCCATGCTTGTATAGGTTAACAGCCAATCCCGGCTGCAGAAATATTTGTGACGGTTGCAGTTGGTACCAATACTAGTACATCTTCACAATTATCTAACAAATGCTACAACCAAGTGACCGCTTTCACATTTCACCTATGCAATCAACACATTTCAATGTGCAGTTCTAATTTTAAGTTTTACATTATTACCTATTATTTTTTTGGAGGTTTTCTTTCCAATTTACTTTGTGCTGCCCACAATTGTGGCCTCACTCCGACCTCCACTAAGTTGACGAAAACTTGACACACAGAGCCGTATAGATTGTCTTTTTGTGAAAGAAAAACAAATAAGACGGAATCAACCCACTTAAAAGATACCGCGGTGGCGGAGGTACGACCTCGGACCCCGCGAACTGCTAGTCCGATGCAATAACCACCCAACCACGAAAACCCTGGTTGTTTTTCAATGTAGAGTAATGAGCACACACCGACGCGACGTGGTGACCTTGTAGGGAGTAATTACGAACATTTGGAAGTTAGGGAACTGGACTAAGCGGACCTCCCACAGAGCAGACATTCGGCAGAGAAAGTAACTCATAGTATTGTGAAGGTAAAGTATCATCCGATGGTACTGTAATAGATATGTCGTAGCCACATAACAAAACCTGTCGTTTTATAAAACGTCTAGTCATTTTGTGTGTCTGGTGCCAGATCAAATAAGGGAATCACATTCCAAGAATATAAAACGTCTAGTCGTTTTATAAAACGACAGGTTTTGTTATGTGGCTACGACAGATACATATATGCCATTTCTTCAAAAGCACGTCAAATAAGGACTGGCGCCGTACGGTTATGGCATGAAGACAACACACATCATAATTTTTTGTATATATCCTCTTCAAATGTTATGATGCAGTCTACTTCCGAGTCTACTTTCATACGCGTATTGGTGTTAATTGTCAACATCCACAAAATATGATTTGATAAAGCGGAATGGGCATTTAAGTGCAAATGAAGAAACAAAAACTTCTGTACAAAAACTGCTTGCACAAATTACTAAATCAAATACGAATTCCATTTTAAAAGCTACTCCTCATTAGTGCATTTCTCCCTTTGGAAATTGTGAGTTGTTGACTCTCTTTTCGTAACGATGTTAATTATGCTCTCTTTTACGAGAGTTCCTCTAATTAGTTGGCAGAAACTCCGGGGCATTCGAATGCTAGCTGAAATTTTTGCACATCATCGATGCCGCGCAATCCTTCGAAACATTTCAGGAGATCGGATACGGCCGCACCCTCGAACGACCTACCTCAAACGTTATAAATATAAAATAAGAGAGAAACGGGAGCTGTCATAAACATTTACGAACTTTATCGATCTGTACTACAGTTAACTCCACAGACGCGCATTAAGTGCCTGGAAAATAATTCTAATTTTATCTATCTACGAATATTGAAGATCAGGTGTTCCTTGATTTTCTCACTGTAAACATTCACTACTTATTTTTTGGTAGTTTATGTACAATATGTATATTGCCCCATGTTAAACATGGCATGTTTTTATTAAACGGGAAATGCATAATATAATTTAGTTTTCATGAAACACAGGTCAATTTGAATAATGTTATTGCCTCTTCAATTAATTCACCCTTCGTTCGGCCATTTTGATAGCTACTGCAGAATTTTAACATCATAGTTCGGTGCAGCAAATCCGTTCGATCCCTTGTTGCTATGTTCTAAACAGTCCTACCTCATCCCTAAATGCGTTACGCAATCGCCAGCCGCGTACAAAATCACTCCCCTTGTGTTTCTCCGCGGAAATGCAACCAACTTGCAGCGAGGGTGGCACGGTCGATCAACGCCGTATAGAGCAATGTTTCTCTAGTCTTCGAAGTAGAAGACTTATAAATATTTTTATAGCTTAAAGCATAAGGCGGGGTAAATTAGAGACAAAAGTTTTTATGGAAGAAATGGCTATAGGTTTAGTAATGAATGGGGCGAAGTTTAAAACTGTTATCTGCATAAAGTTTTTTAAGGGTAGTTTTATATTTCTATGATTTATGTGTTTTTCAAGTAAAAATCGAGAAAAACAAAGTAGGGGGAGTGGTAACAAATATACGCATGTATATACATTGCTGATGGAATTGCAAAGGAGGACTTTTTAATCTTAATTACGAGATGTTATAGAGGGACCTATTTAAGTAAAGGGCGAAAAACTTTTTAATTTTAGTAGTCTAACATCAGTGGATTTCATAATGAATTATAGGATACTGAAGCCAGTTAGACATGCTAATTGAATTGTAAAAATGCTTGTAGCTAGTAACTTTAAATGTGTTTAATTTAATTTAATGTGACAGATAAATGCGAAAATTTAGAACAATTAGTTTAACATTTCAAGCGTCAAAATTTTTAACTAGAATTTTGCAAAGAAGAAAGAGCGGAAAAAGTATTAGATGGAGACTAGTTCGGGTTTAGAAGAAAGAGCCATCGCTCTACCTATACGACTAGGTAATATTAGATAAAATAGTATAGAAAAATGAAAGAGCGCGCCTGGGGTTTGTGAATTTAGAAAAAGCCTTCAACAATGTTCAATGTAAATTGGAAAAAATGCTCAGAAATGTAGAAATGAATTAAGTTATTGAATTTGATCAGCAAAATAGGAAATTCTGTACATACAGTTTGAACAACGGATCTTTGATCGCGGCAACAAAAGCAGATCGGTATGAATCAAATTAATGCTGCTTTTGTTGCCAAGCAGTTGCAGTGGCGTGTGAAAATTAAACGAAATACATAAATAACAATTTATAATTTATTGAAGACTAAATGACCCAGTGAACTTCGTACCACCTAAAATTGATTTGGAGATTAAATGAATTTACATGAGTGAAGTAGCTCGTAGCGCATTTGACTGACTTCGACGACCTATGCCAGCTTGTCCTCTCTTTGGCATTGTAATGAACACTGTAAAACGACACGAAATTGTTTTCACAGTCACTCAACTTACATAGATAACTTTACAATATCGAGTCTCGCTAAAATTTATGCAAAATGTAAATAAATTCGCTTTAACCACTTCCTTTTTTAACGAAAAAACGATTTTAAATGTATTAGATTTGAAAAATTCTCGTTGAGATGTTTAACCACAACCGCACGGAGTGAATAACAGTGTTATGCATGACGCAGCTATCAAACGATAGGTCCGCCACGAACGCCATCTATTGAAAGTAATCCGAAGTGCAAATTGCCAATTTCGATGTTTTCGATTTTTCGGACGTTCGGACGTTTTCCGTTTTTGGAGTTTACTCCTTAAGAATCGATTTTCAGTTATAGCCCGCGGTACGGAAATTTTATGAGGAGTAAAATCAAGCGTTAACTAGCAAGCGTTACGTTAGATACCTGTCAAATTGAAATTATGTACGTATCTATGGATACGGCTGTTTATGTATGTCTGCATAGAGCAGGGGAAGAGTGTAAATAGAGTGGCATAGAGTAGATATGACAGTTGGCGTTGTAAAGTAGGCATTTGCAGTGTTTGTTCTTTCCTAAATTTGTTGAATCTTTTGATTTAGTATGGAAAAACCTAATATTAAATACTCCAAATATTGCTTAGTGCCGAAATGTGAATCAACGCCTATTCGAACACCAGGAAAAGTATTTATTTCATTGCCAGTGGGATCGACTTTTAGCAGATTGTCACTTAATTACTGAATTCATAAACAATTTATATTTTGATATAGTTGGACATTTTCGGACATAAACCATCTGATAAATACACATTTGGGTATAAAACTGACATTCGCGTGTACCCTATTATCAAGTGATTGAAGTTAAAATAATCGTTCGTAAGGAGTAAACTTCAGTCGTGCGTCGGAGCTGACACACACAAGTTTTTTTCCTAAACCACACCAGTATTGAGGCGAACAAAACAAAAAAAATATTCATATCGGTCGAGCCATTCTCGAGTTTTTACGAGACTAACGCACGGCAATTGATTTTTATATATATAGAAAAAACATCGATTTTTAATACGTACATGACTAAAATTTTGCAATTAAACACGAATTCAGTATACAAGTGATCATTAGATGTTAGCGAGCAATAAAGCTTCTACTATATTTTTTTACAAAAATAACAATCTTGAAACTGGCGACACCACTGACAGTAAAAGCGATGATTGCGATTGAGGGCTTCTCAGTCAACGATAAAAGTAAGTGACAGTTGCGCCGTACGCGCTCTGGTTTATTGGTCTCCCAACGAATCGAACATAATGCGCGGCGCATCCTAGGTTGATTCATTTGGGAAAGACGTATTACTCGTATGCATATAATTTTCGGTATCGTATTAGGACGGAATCAAAATATTGTGTTTGTGTCGAGGTTTGTGTCGGCTTCTAAAATCATACCACGACATTGCTCAAACTGTGTATATATTCTAAAAGGGGTGAAGCAGGGACGCATGATGTTGCCTCCGGGAGGCTGACAGACTAGGAATTTGTCAGTATAACGCGAGGAAAAATAAATTCCGATTCGAATAAAATTAGTAACCACCAAATGAAACTCGGCTGGATGAATGGAATTGAATTATCTCAGATTATACCGAGTTAGTATGAATTGGAACGAATTTTAAGTAGATTGGATTGAATTGTTTTCAATTGTTCACCCATTGAATGATGATGTTTTCCTGAAATTGATATTTGATCATCACTGGCCTTAAAGAATCTGTGTCTGCATGACGATACAGAGCAAGCTAAGGGGCTACATTACAGATAGTTGATGACTTAGTTTTCTAAATAATGTGTGAGTTAGAGCCTCTCATCATTAAAATTACTCAAATTTAGTTTTCAGTTTATATTACATTTTACTTCCGCAATTTTCCACCTTGATCTTTTTTCAAACGTTGAAAGAAGTGTGGTTTCTATCACTGCCTTGTAAATTGCAGCTGCTACTAGTTGCTCCTTTTTGAAGTAATAACGTTTTAAATATAGTGATACTGCACAGTGGATGTTGAAAAACAATTTCCGGTTAAATTGCATGGTTTGAGTGTGTGGTGGAAAGAATCGTATTGATGAGTCCCAGGAGGACGAAACCAGTTGGTCTGTGGTTTCCCATACACATTCGAAACGTGTAATATTCAAAAAAAGTTAAAATTCTGAAAATTGTGAAATTGACCCAAAATAAGTTCATGATTAAATTTTATTATTATCAAAATTATGGCCAAAAATTGTTAATCCTGACCTACTGTGCCATGATAGGAATAAAAAGTAGTAGAGGTATGCCCCCAGATTAGACTGCTGTTCGCAAATAGTTGAGGATGTTTGCTTTTGGAGAAATACGTAGGTTAGTTCAGGATAGGAAAGGATGGGGGTATATATCCAACCAGTCTTCGGGGTGCAAACTTTGTGGTGAAGTAACTTGTTAAGTTTTAATTTTGTTAAGTGGCAGGTAAAACTAATAGGAATATCATTAAATCCCAGTAGATTTACTGACTTAAATCTTTTGATTGGATCTAATTGTTCCATGAAATGTCACGCACTCCCCAAAGATAATTACCGCAGGTATATAGTATACTAACTTGGAAAAGTTACATTGTTACCGAAAATAGTTTCCCGTGCTCGACGTAGTTGTTAATTTCGCTGCCGACGAGACAAGTGCTTCGTTTGTCGTAGTTCGTGACATTTGCCAGTGTTTTGTCTGGTAATTGTGACTAATGGTGGATTTAATGTCTCTCTAGTCTGATTACCGCATTGTTTTTCCGAGTGCTGCTCAACAACATTATTAAAATTTTGCTCGTTTTATATGCACAAATTGCTATGAGTCGAGTGCCCAGACAAAATAAGAATATAGTGGTCAGTTACTTCTAGAGAATAATAATTATTTCTGGGGAACTCTGTCATTGCATTCTAATATTTTATGAACAATAGTCTGCAGAGAAGAATAAATATTCAGAAAGTCTGCACGACTTCAGTATCGTATTAGGCGCCTGCTATTAATTTACATGACTATAAAATGAACGTCGCCTAAATTAGCAAATTATTTTGTTTACAGACTTGAGCGATTATGCAATGCTGTAATTCAAGATTTATGATGACATTTTGCTTATAAATATCCTTGCAAGATTGCAACTATTGTGTAGTCAGTCTCCTATGATTTCATGAAATTAATTAGTGCAATTTAAACATTTTTGCCCATACATCTGGGCCGCTTTTTAAAGAAAAGAATTTATTTAGATGTTGCAGAAGATCTACATACTTATTTCAATACTTTCGGTGTTACCTGAGCGTTAAAAAATAATTTAATTTGATACCTCCACCGATTCAATTTGCTACTACATAAGCGATCCTAATCTAGACACAGAACTGTCTTTGGACTTCTGCAATGTTGGATGTGGCTGAATAATGACCACTACCGGGCACGCATTTTCGCGCCCCGTACTATAAAGCAAAACTTGGTTATAACTGTCAAATTCAGACTCAGGTACCACTGCCGGGAATGCAGCCTCGGCCCGTTCTCTGAGAAAATACTTGGTAATAGTGGTTTGTGGCAAATGATTGAATTGTTAAGCGAGCTTGGTGGCTCTTACATGAAACAGGAAAGCCCCCATGTCAGCTTCGCCCAGTCGGAGTTCTTGAATATGACGTCTGGAGTTATTTTTGTCGGATACCTGGTTTGTTATTTCTTCAGTTGAAGCGGCTCGGTCTGGGGGAATATGACCGTTCTCCATCCAATCGAACAGGAAGACACCGCCTATATAGTGGGAAAGCAGGCGCGCGTGGCTTGAGATGGAGCACGGCACTCACGCTGCACTTCAGACATAGGAAATTAGGTACATAATTCAGTATGCCCAGCACTCTCATATAGGGAAAACAACGCACGCCACATTATTTTTACGTCCACAAATTATTGTTCATAACAGGCAATGATATTCATGGTTTTTAGAAGGTATCAACTGCTACAGACTCACCGAGTAATTGAATACCTAAATGGCCCTTCCGGTTGACCAGATAAATATGTTGAAGAAATTCTGGCATTGCAGTATAGACATATTATAAGCTGAATACAGGAAGAACTAGGTTGGAAAATGGAAACTGCTTTCTTCTTTCCCCCAATGGTTGATGAAAGTGTTACTCTTCTTGTTGATTGTTCAACCTTGAAGGAAATATGCTTCTTTGTCGCGAAAATTTGCTAGTCTATTGGAAAGATCAGCAGCAGTTCCAAATATCTTCACCGAAGTTTCTGTCCAGTTTATGCTGGTAAAACCATATCTAAGAATGTTCCGCATTACTAAAATTTTCTGTTTCCGCCGAGGTTTCCGCCTTTAGTAGTAACTACAACAATGTTGTAGTTGATAGATTAAAAACGGCCTGTCTAGTTCTGCCTTCTTCTATTTCCACGGTCAGTTAATAATGTGATTCCATCACCAGTATAATTGAAATGTTGACATTTTAATTGAATTTTCGAAAACATAAAAAATGTTTCTACCCACCTACCTACCTACCTATGTCCGTTATAGACTCCGAAACGGCTGGACCGATGTTGATGAAATTTTCAGGCAATCTTCAGATTAGTCCAGCGGGTGTTCCTGTGAAGTTTGGTAGCAATCGGATCAACAGAATTTTTTTATACGTTTATGTAAAGCCGGGGCGGGTCGCTATAATTTATAAAGTGACAATTGACAGCAAACGTCATTCGCAGTTTATCAAATTTCAAACGATCAGACAAGCCACACGAAAGTTAGAGTGTGAGTATGCCATTTAAAAAATTATACTTTTCTAACATTGGAAATGTTTAACGAATTGGAATTGTGACGGTATACGGGGGTCCCAGTAGCGATTTCTGTGACGTGACGCCTGGAAATTTCGCAGTTTTTGTGAATTTTTGCAAGTTTTACGTATGCCAGTCAATGTTTTTGGTATCATTTTGAAGATCTCATCAAATGCGAAGTTTGGGGGGAGGAATAGAAAATGTAAGATTCGAGGGAGCGAAAATACGGGGGCTAAAATGATATTTTTTGAACCCGGAAGCGTTTGGTGCTGTTACATAGTTACATCGCATACTTTATGAAACATCCAGCTTTGATTTTGGACTAGTTGGAAAGGGGACGAACCGGCCAATATCGTATGGGGTTTTTTTATTGGGGTTTGCGATGCACGAAGGCGAGATTATAGGGATGTAAAGTTGAGTTACGTTTTTGGCAAATTTTAAGAGTTTGGTGCTGTTACATTGCATACGTTTGTAAATAATAATAACAAATAACTTGGAAATGTGACAGTATACGGGGGTCCAGTAGCGATTTATGTGGCGCCTGGAAATTTTGCAGTTTTAGCGAATTTCTGCAAGTACTCGGTATGCTAGGTCAATATTTTTGATGTCATTTTGTAGATCTCGTCAAATGCGAACTTTGGGGGGAGGGATAGAAAATGTAAGATTCGAGGTGGCAATTTTTTGGACACGGAAGCGTGCGGTGTTTGTGAAACATCCAACTTTGATTTTTGGCTAGTTGGAAAGAGGATGAACCAGCCAATATCTTATGGGTTGGTCTGAGTTGCACGGGGGCGATATTTAGGGGTGTAAAGTTGAGCTATACTTTTGTAGCAAAATTTAAGCGTTTGGCTCTGTTACATCGCATACGTTTGTATAATAAATAAATTTATGCAGAAGGCAGAGCCGAGGGCAGAAATTACACGAGTGAAATATGAAATGCACATTTCGGTTTCATAGAGTTATGACTCTACAAAAATTAAATACACCGTCCCCACTGTTTTGTTTGCTCCAGTGTGCGGACGTCTGTCATTGTTTCGATTTCGATAAAATTTCATCATTCTCATTTCTTACAAATTATTGTCACGTTGATTTATGCTTGAAACTTATCCAAGTTCATTTTCAATGCTTTAACGAAGGTAGCTAAATTGCAACTTTTGTAAATTTTTAGGCATCGAATGAATTCAGCACTTATTTGAAGAAAATTGAGGATATTATTCATATTGTGTTATTGTGAATATGAATAATATGCGGTTTTTATTACAAAATGCGTTGCATGTTGGACAAATAAAAGAAAATATTCACGTTCCTTGTTTTAATGCAGTTATGTTTGCATGGATAAAAGGTGAATGTATACTAAAATCGCTTCTTCAGATGATGTTGGACATGATCCTTATAATAGGCACATATGTTAATAAAATTCAATATGGTAAAATGAATGTGACAACAGAGTTATGAATTCTATGCACTGACATAGGTACATAATGGAATAATACATGCATTTTCTCTTCAACGATAAACCATGTTGCGTTATCGTGACTCCTCATTTGTCATCGGATCAAAATGGATATTGCATAATATTGTTTTAGCGAGAACTGTAGCAGGATGGCCATTACCGTAACGCTGGGGTTAATATTGATCAACAAGGAGTTCGATGCAGTACAAAATCCGCATGGAGCATTCCAAAACAAGTTCGTAACTGCATTCGACGGTACATTTAACCAGCTTTAATATAATTTAACTTCTGCATGTTGGATCGCAAAAACTATTTGGCTTACTGTGACATTGACGGACAGGACTGGATGTGCATAAGCAACGTTATCCCTTGCTTTGTGTGTGGAAATAACTGCGGACGGCTGCCTCTGCCTCTACCACACCCTTCTGCAAGACGCGTTTTATTCTTCTTATTGAGCACGAACCGGTCGTCCGCTAGCTAGGTCAGGGCCATCGCCAGAACGTTCAGTCTGCGAATGAGGTTTGCAAAGGTACTCTTGTCTTAAGTGGGAGCTTTCGACACGCACGCGATGCTTTAGTAATCGAATAAGTCTCGTCGAAATTATCATACAACATTATAAAACTTCATGAAAAATACATGTGAATGGGGTTAATGAACTGCTTAATATTGTTCTATATTGAACATTTTTGAAATATAAAGTGAATCTTCTGACTCGTTTTTTATCAAGAAAAGCGCACTGATCAGCCAGGACAAAAAAAAAGAAAAAAATGTTATAATGTTATCTATAACGAACACCCCCCGTCCCTTAATCTCATAATTAACTCGTTTGAATTATTATTGTAAGGGTTGTGACGGAATAAGAATTTTAATTCTAGCCCCTGCATCCATAATGTGTAATTTTGTTTACATCCAGAAGAATTAAAAAGCTTTTTCATGAGTTTATACGAAGCAAAGTCTGTCATTTTCCGGATTGGAGTTTCCGTATAAAAAGCTTTTGTTGTCTGCTGAAGAAGAATTGTTTCCGAAGTTAGCTGAACGATACAACAAAACAAAACTAGGAAAATTGAATAAAGAATAGGATCCCCCCGATGCGCATTATAGCACTGATATAATAGATGCGATACTGGTTTCTTTCCCCATAAACTTTTCTCCCATTTGAATGCTAATTCAAATAATTAAGCCTCTTCTAAATTTGCTTATATTTGTATGTACCTATGTTGTGGTTACTCGACAGTTTTAAGAAATTGTGTTCGTTTTAATGTTTGTAGTTCGACTTCGATATGAAAAAAATTCTGTTTCCCCTGTTGGTTTTTGAATTGTTCTGCAAGTGCAATTCTGGATGTTACCACGATCTTTCCCGTTGCGTCACCTTTTGTGACCATACAGGGGGTTGCTTCAGTCGGTTGGCCGGTGGACTTCTGGTCGTCGATAAATATACCCTGAACTCTAGTCAGAGACAGGGTTCTCTGGAACTATTGCAGAACAAAAATAATACTCAAGATGAAACTTAAACACACTATCAATTTAACTATTATACAGAAAATTCAAATAAAACCAGAACGAATGTACGATAAAAAGTTATTTACAAATTTAATCAAAATAATGACAACCACCGGTATCTGGCGGTCAAAGTCGGTATCACTGTATACACGAAGCGTGCGACGGATAGATAACTTATTTCGCTCTTGGCGATGTAAGTTACCGATCGGGTATCCGCATTCGGAAAATCACAAACCAAAATCATCGAAGGTATGTAAATCGTACTACCTTGCGGTTATTCACGGGAAGTAAATGTTGTTTCAGTTTGATGTAACGGATAGGGACTCTCGCAGCCTTTCGACGCAAGCTTTTCCTAATGAATGTGCGGAGAAGAGAATTCCGTCTTTCGATTGGAACGATTCCGTTCAGTGTAAATGATGGCTGTGTTGCGTTATGTAATAGCAAGGCATATACTGTGCTTAAGAACTCTGCACTGTATTGACCCCCTAAGAGCGGCTGGTATTTCACCGCCTGCAACTTAGGTCTGTAATAAATTAGACAAGCCTTTCGAGTAGCTCTAATCGATTACCTGCGTTTACGGATTATTGGAAAATGTGCCTTTACGTATGTTCGGGCCCACCTCCAAATTAGTAATCGGGTTTGCAAGACTCTAGGTATTACGACGACACACTATCGACGGTTTCGGTTAGCAACTATCAAGTATTTAACAGTTCTATCGGCGGTACGACCATAAACATATAATCTCATAAATGCTTACGTCTTCGGAGTGTACCTTGAACAACCTCTGCCGCGTGTCAACGATGGCAAAGCAATGTTATCGAGGCCTCGGCGTAGTCGGTCTATATCGAGGCCAGCGGTATTCGACTTTTGGAAGGAGAATTGCTGCGTGCGACGCAACCATATTTTCGCAAAATCTAGAAGGGGGCATCTCGCTCCATACGACCGGAGAAAATGATTATTCATTTGTTTGAATAATTGTTGTATTTTCTTTTGCGTCGTTACAATGTTCCCATACATTATACGTATAGTCTCTCTAGTAACTCAAGGATTAAGATGTAAGAGACTGTGGTTAAATAATCAATTCAAGAATCAATTGTACCCCTAACCACATAAATTTTGAAATACTATATGCGCATTTCGGCAGCTAAGCTGCCATCTTCAGTAGCAGGGAAAAACCTATAGTAATAAAAATAGCAAAAACAACATTAATGCAAAAAAACAATTATATATATGACAATAATAATAACAACAATAATGATGATGTGAAACAATGATAGTGACAATAACAATAATATAGGTCAGATATTTTCTGCTCACCACTCCGAAAGAATCGAAGTGCACTCGATCAGCTCTCAAGCTAGAATGAACTCCGCACGGAGACAATCCCCAATATATACTTAAAGTGAAGTAGCACTGACGTTACTTGTGACATCAACATTAATCACACTGGGATAGAAAATTCAATATCCGGGCATACGCTCACTTTTATACCACTCTATTCTTATATTCACTATCACAAATGTACAAAAAGGTTGCCATTGCCATCTTTACTGCAGTTTCAATTAAAATATCCTATCTTCAGGATAATTGACTTGAATGAAACAAAAATAGAAAATGAATCCCATATTACCAAATAACCTCGAAGGTAAAGATGGCAATGGCAACCTTTTTGTACATTTGTGATAGTGAAAATAAGAATAGAGTGGTATAAAAGTGAGCGTATGCCCGGATATTGAATTTTCTATCCCAGTGTGATTAATGTTGATGTCACAAGTAACGTCAGTGCTACGTCACTTTAAGTATATATTGGGGATTGTCTCCGTGCGGAGTTCATTCTAGCTTGAGAGCTGATCGAGTGCACTTCGATTCTTTCGGAGTGGTGAGCAGAAAATATCTGACCTATATTATTGTTATTGTCACTATCATTGTTTCACATCATCATTATTGTTGTTATTATTATTGTCATATATATAATTGTTTTTTTTTTTTGCATTAATGTTGTTTTTGCTATTTTTATTACTATAGGTTTTTCCCTGCTACTGAAGATGGCAGCTTAGCTGCCGAAATGCGTATATAGTATTTCAAAATTTATGTGGTTAGGGGTACAATTGATTCTTGAATCTCTAGTAACTAGTGCTACGTTCTTTCCAATCCCCATCTCATGACATCCTGGACTTGCCATTCTTTTTTTATGTTTCATTCTTCGCCCTATCTGGTCATAATATGTTTCCCGCTATATGTGTATACGCAAAATTTTCAATTCATTGACTCGTAGTAAGTAAATAGGCATTTCGAGAGTTTTATTTCTGCTTCCATTTCAATGACATATTATGTCATGTAGCTCTCTTAACAGATTCTCAGTTGGCCTTCCTGAAATTGTAGCGGCATCTAAAATGGACCCTCCTTTGTACGACAATGTCATCTATTTACAGTACATCCGTCTCTGCTGGTTTCTGGGGTACTGAATTCAGATAAGATTCGCTCATTGTTATTCGAGTTACTTATCTCCTTTCTCAAACTCCCGCTTCCCGTTCTCGAAAGTGCAAATTTGAACCAGAATTTGATTACCTACTTTAATGGCCAGTGTCACTTTACGGAACCTAATCTGTGGGATCACTATGTTTGTCAAGAGGCCATCTCGACTATGTACCTATTAAGTAGTTCACCGGCACATCTTTAATTACATTCGAAGCCGAACTGATCAAGAAGAATTTAAACGGTCACCCTAGTGTTCACAGTGATATTTAGGAATGAAGCGTAGTGAAAGACGTGTTGACATGAGAATTTCAAGCTTGACCATCGATAAAAGTAAACTGTCAAAATGGAACGTGATGAAATGCCTTGGTCAAGCTTGGAACTTCTGTTTCCCACAGTTCTTCCATGAATTTCATTATAAACACTGGGGCGATACTATAGCATCTTACAAGTTTGCGGCGATTGCTTGAATTCCTCATTATTAATTCGGCAAGATAAAATTATGGAACGTTTCTTGTTGAAGTTATTTTTAAGGAAAAATTATGTGAACATTTGTAAACAAAGAGAATGAAAAATATCCTAAGAAAGAAGATGGCGCGGGTCAGAGATTCTAGCATAGAATAGAGCGACCCGTCAAGGACTCTTTCAAAGTATATGTTCGCTCAATGGCAAGTACGATGAGCTAAAGCGAAATAATCAATTTGTTTTTCTTAATGTCATGTAATGTCAATTTAAATAAACCACAAGCGGCTTTTTGCCACACACATACCTGTACCTTAAACAGACTGCCAATCATCTCCCACAAGGAGATTGCCATGATGTGTCCTTGAAGGTAATTTGGCCCTAGACAAGAGAACTTGTCCTACTGGTAGGTGTATACTGGACAAATTTTTTAGAAATTAATCTCTACTAATTTGAAGTTTAAATTCGTGTTTTGGCACAAGTTTTTTTACTGAATTATGTTTTGTAAATAAATAAATAAACAAATAAATAAATAAATAAATAAATAAATAAATAAATAAATAAATAGAAGACCCCGACAAGGCCTTACTCTTCACAAGTAAGTCTCTCTGTACTAAAATGCAGATGTGGGATGGATACAGTTCATGAAAGGAGAACGACTTCTTGGTATACCTAAACAGAAGTGATGACCTGAGTTGAAATAGGACAATTTGTTATGAACATTTTAATGGAGCACCTCGGAAGTATATAGGCAAGCGGCCCAGAAGACATTACTAGTTTGTTACCAAAAAAATCTCTTAAACATTTTCTTGGCTTCTCGATGAAAGATCCCAATATTTTAGGTACGGCGGGCAAGAGAACAAATCAAAGTGTCATTCATTGGAATTATTCGAATATGCTCATAGTTCTAGGCCCCTTTTAAATTTGGACATTTAACAATATATTTATAACAAATCATTAAATATAGTTACACTTTTGTGAATAAATTAGACTTCCTGAAGGGGTCGTGGGAAAAATAGTGTACATAACTCGATGGAAAGTGTATTTCATACACTCCTGTGATTTCATATTCGAACAATATTTGTCTTTTTCCA
Organism: Xestobium rufovillosum; assembly: GCA_963966045.1. Taxonomy (NCBI): domain Eukaryota; kingdom Metazoa; phylum Arthropoda; class Insecta; order Coleoptera; family Ptinidae; genus Xestobium; species Xestobium rufovillosum. The sequence continues at coordinate 39,513,892 of OZ014494.1, read as the reverse complement.
CGCTCGGTACGTAATATACTATTGCATATTTATCAAACTCAATGAAATCGTAGTTATAAGAAATATTCTGTTCTTAAGCATCACTTTATTATAATTTTTTTATGGATTTTAGTACAATTTGATAGGAAGAATAGGTATTTGCGATACATGTATCGTAAAAGCTCAAAATTACGATACGAAAGGCAATTCTAATAGACCCATAATGTAGGGTCCAAAAAATGCGAAAAATTTGAATTCTCGTAGTTTTTGGTTATTTTATAACAATTAGCTTATACAAACAATGAAATCGTAGTTATAGGTAATATATTCTTAAGCATCAGTTTATTATTAAAAAAACTGAGTGCGTGGTCGCCACGCGCGATAGAAGTGAAACTCAACGTTACTAGAGGAATTAAAAATGTTTGTAGAGTAAACAGATGATTGGAGTGTATGCATTGACAAGTTTCAAATATATCTTTATTCACCAACTTCACTCAAATCTAAATCTAAAACTGAAATTATAGATCTATGTGCGGTTTCATTTTCTCTGAAAACAAAAAAAAACAAAAAAAGACAAAAAAAGGCCAAATATTTTATATCTTTTTACACGTTTTTAATAAATCTTAACAAAGCCCCCGAGCTTGCAGTTATTTATTTACTACATGCCAGAAATTCACAAAATTTAAAAAATTAAAATTTGAACCTGCACAAATTAAGCAAGACTATTTTAAACGTTTATTCTAATTTTCCTAACACTGGAATATACTCATTTATAGACTACCAATCGCACTTCGAATACACAAAAAAACGATAATAAATATTGTCCGTATCAAAATAATAATTATGAAAGAATAAATGTAATTTTAATGTTTCTAACCAAGTCCTTTGTGGTGTCACGAGAACTAAAACGCTGTATCCTCGCCTTACTGACGTTTGCCTGAGAGAAACAGCGCGAAGCATGTGTGATAGAGCGTGGCTAAAGAGTAGGGCGTTCCAATATTCCTTTTCTCCTCTGCCCGTCTTTTCAGGCTGCTCCCTTCCATTCGTTTCACTTTTCGTGACGCTCGCATTTGCCAACACAGGAACTTACTCTACCGAGACAAAAGAAGTTTCACTTCAAAAAGATCGCTTGAATTCTGTAGCAATATTCGCGTTACATTCCAGCCCAGGAGATATTACAATTTCTCGTTTACTTCGTGGATCTCAAGTTCATCCACATTCGTCAAATAATGCTCAAAAACTGTTGTCAACGTAGCGATCTATTAGTCACTGAAGCGTGAACAGAATTAATAGGTAGCTGTCTAACAAACACACTGGTCATTTCGTCAAAGAATCTATTAAGCTATTAAAGCTAGTCTTCATGTCCAATCCACTCTAACAAACGCCAATACAATAAAGCACTGCATTGCATCTACAGAAAACTGATTACATAAGATTTCAGCCGGACGAGGTGCCGTCCAGGACACGTCTCGTATTGCTCTCGTATTTGATCACGTCTCGATGCACCGCACGTCCGGAACGCAATTGTCGCAGTATCAGTTTTGCGGAGACACCACGTAGCATTTCGCTGCTTTAAGAAATCACGTCTCCTCAATGGTTTTCTCGACTGTAGTTTTTGTTTAGCGGAATTGTACACCCTAGAAAAATGCGGGGGTGTGCTCATCGCGACGTTTGAGTTTGTATTATTGATCAGTGTAATATCATGTTCGTGCGTTTGAAAAGATGTAGTGCTTATGAATGGTGCGATAAATTTCGTTATCACATCATTGACATCGAGGTTCTTCCGTAGAAATGTCAATCAATCTTGTGCGCGTGCATATTGTGATGACGTCTATTTGGTGCTTTAAGTGATCGTATAATGGCACGGTTTTATTTCCCGAATGGTCTTGCATGAGAGATGCACAATTCTTTTCGCGGGAGAATTCCTAAATTTTCACTTCAATTTGTCTTCGTTGATTTAGAATGAAATGAGCATTAGATTTGATATTCCCACATTAAAATTGGGTTGTTTTACTTCTGTCAGGCCAGGTCAGGTCATAGAGCCTTATGATTATTTATTAAATATTAAAATCTACATACACAAATGCCGATTACCGATATAATAATGCTCAAGATATGTAAAGTAATGTTCCTTTAAATCCTGCCCATTAAGTACTAAAGATGATGTCTTCATAAAGAGTTGCGAGATGCTAATTTTTACTTACGTAAAATCCTTGAAATATTTTATTTTCGAATGAACAGTAACAATTTGCCTAGCACTTGCAAATAAAGTGATATTTTGAATGCTTATTATCGATGAGTGTTTATGTTTTGCTCGCATTTAATTCTGATCTTTTCGTATAATTATATTTTAATGTAAAAGAAAAACTACAATTTTGATAACCTATGTCAAACTTTTCCATTCTTTTTGTATAATATTATATTGATGAACCGTTTGTTGAAACTTAAAAAACCTTATTTCCTGCAAACTTAAACTTAGATATAAGTATGTAACTTTTTCTTAACTATGGTCACAATAAACTGATTAATGAATGAAGAAGTAATATACAGGCCCCTGTTTTTGGATGCGTGTGCAGGGGGAATTGCCACTAAGACTCTTTGATGTTGTTCTTTTAACGGCTTTGTGACTCCTTACAATAACATCTCTGAGACAGTTTTTACAGATATTTATTTATGAAAGTTTTACGGACATAAGAATTTTCGTATTTTTTTGTTCAGTAATATTTAATACGTATGTATGAATTTTCTTTCTTTTTGGAATTCTTCGTCCATTTCTTCCCCGAAGATCGCAACGAGTTTCTCTGTAGGTCTTCGGGCTGGTAGGGTATAGCCACGCTCGTCCGGGGGTGGTCGGGACGAACGGCTGTAAGCGGCTGGCTGCCTAGTTTGGAGGCGTCCTTTGGCTTTTGGCGGGATAATGCCAACCTCGCCCTGGAGTGAATGGGACCCTGGGAATGCCTGGCGCCGTGTAGCTCTCCTCAGCCCGCCGAAGAGAGGGAGGAGTACTCGTGGTCGCTGACCTGGAGCTGGTGGTCTTCTCTGTGGCTGGCTCACGCCGGGTGGAACTTGTCAGGGCTCGGTCTGTCTTCATTAGCGTTGGCGGAGCTGCCCAGATTCTGCTGACGACGGGTGGAGCACGCCCTGGAGCTGGAGGACTGAGCTGCCTGGTCCTTATGGTGGCTGGGACTGACCCTCTGGAGTGGCAGACTGCCAGGTCCTGGTGACTGCGGGTGGTGGACGTCCGGGAGCTGGAGGACTGAGCTGCCTTTTCCTGCTGGTGGCGGCTGGTGGGCTGTCCAAGTCCGGATAGTGGAGACCCTGGTGGTCCTGGGTGGCTGGTGATGGCGGCTGGCGATGGCGGCGTGGAGACTCTCGGACTGAGAGTCACTTTCTTCAGATTTTTTCCAGTATTGAAATGAAAATTGTGTGCTTGTCAGGGGGACAAGGCATGTGGTGTTAGCCAAACACTTAACGTCATGGAATTTCCCCAAGAAGTTTTGTGAAGAGTATCTTAGACTTTTCGTAAAGGGCTCTACGAATATCGAAGATAGAATATGGCTTAGACAACCGAAGAATTGTGACAAAAATTACCCTAGTGGCATCTGAAGATCTAACATTGTCTTAGTTAGTTAGTTAGTTAGTTAGTTGTACGTTGTGCTTTTTAGAATACGTAAAAATCAAATACGTGGTTGTTTAGAATGTCTGCACTAGCTTGACATGATATGAGTTCTTTAGCTAGATTTTATGGTAAAAGATTTTAAGGTAAAAGGTGCCGGTCATCGTTACTTCAATTACTGGAAGATTGCAAACGGAACACCATAGCAACTCTGTCAAAATTTCTCACGCATCAAAAATTTTAACTAATTGTATAAAGGATGTACAAATGGGCGAATAAATATTTGATTAAATAGGGGGATACGCGAGGCCATTACAGTTTTATGAGTAACAATAAAGAAAACAATAAGAGATGAAAGAGCGACTGTACCTATATAGAATCTGTGAATTTAGGAAAAGCCTCCGACATTTTCAAACGAAAAAAGATGTTCGAAGTGCTTAGAAGTGTAGAGAGATTAATTATGGGGACAAAAGGGTTGTGTATGGAATTGGAGAAGGAACGTATAAAAAAAGAAATTGCGGAGAGAGTAAGATAAGGATGTAGGTATTGAAGAAACTTAAAATTATTGAAGATAAAATGGTACCCGGGATTGATATACAGGCTCAGACAATATATGTACTCAGATTTGCGGATGGTGTAAACGTATTAGGATAGCAAAGAAGTGGCTATGAACGAAAAGGAAGTTTTGACTGAGGCTAGGGTATGAATAATAAATATAAAACGAAAATCTTGATATGTAGGGGTCAAGAAAATACGTAGTTTGGGATGCAGGATGTTATACTTTCGCGAAAATGCGTAAGTTAGTGTTAGATTAAAATTAGAAAATATTGCTATTCGCGTCCAATCAGTCTGAAAATTTTAGTTGATGTGCGGATATTAATTTATCAATTGTTATTGCATTGCTGTGTATGAAATTTCACTCAGGGATCGAGACCATATTTTCCGATACAAGACAAGACTATTTCGTTCAAAAATGTCTCAACGCCAAGACCTACATTTCACTAAGACTTTGTCAATACCAAAACACTAACTTTCATGTAGAAATTCTCTGTTCTCAGATGCCTACTGCGCATCAAACTTTTATTGTATTACCTCAATTTAAAAAAAATGCTGCGTTTCGTATTCCGTGTGAATATTTCGTTGAGAAAACTGTCACGCCTTTAATATTTTATATACAATGAGTGCATAATTCCTCATCGCCAAACCGCAAAATACATTCGCATCCTTGATATGACATTGCCAGTAAAGGCACTGGGAGAACAGCCTCGCTGTCCGCAAATGCTGACGCGGTTTTAGGAATATACGTTAACAGCTCTTTTTGTCCTTGTCTGCCTCTTAGTTTTGTCCTTCTCGCGAAGCTTGTAAAATGTGAACAAATTACTTGCTGGTTCATTCCAACTAATGTGGTAGGTACTCTTCTCGAAATTAAGCCCGCTTCTGCCAGGCTTTAATTATTATAGATTTCATGAATTTGCTTTTTGCTACGCTGCTTCGCGTGAACGTTTTTCATTAGGTTGGGGTGAAAAATTTAGTTCGCATTGGTGTGTTTCAGACAACTTAAATGTGAATGTAATAGGAAACTGTGCATGCTTGCAAATCGCTTAACTCCAAAATAATCACGTTCTAGAAGTTAACCCTGATTGTTTTATCGAAACGTATAAATAGAAGCGGGGCGTTCTATTTTACGGTGTTTAGTATTAGTTAATGTTGATTTTCCTTAAAGTTATGTTTCCAGTTTCTTGTGTAATGTCGTGGAAAACACTTAAGAGACAATAAATACCTAAAGAAAAGTGCAAACAAAGCAATCAACAAAATCTTTTCGCCGTTAAGATTCTCTTTTATTGCTCCTTGAGTTTTTATTATCATAGAATATGTATTTTATGTCCATTCCTTTCCGCAACTAATACTTCGTCTGCGAAGTTCCCTGACTTTTCCTATGCGTTACGCAATCTGTTTTACTAACATGTAATAGTATCGCTTTACTGCAAGTTACAGTTTGAATTCCTGAAAAGTAACGGCGCAATCAATCACCGCGAATAGCAATAACTCAAAGAAATGATTTAACTGAATAAGTAATGAATGTACTAAAGAAATCATGATGTGGTGTTTTTATATCAATCTCCATGAGTTTAATTTAGCACTTAATTACACAAATACAACCACTCCCTATTCGTGGAAGCTAAATGAAAGCAAAAAGCCGAAGTTGAAAATTATACTAACAATGTTGGGGGGCCGTAGCATAAATGCGACGAAAAACAGAGGCAGCCGTAGGAGGGGCCAACAAAAGATGTATAAATAAGGGACAATCTAAGCCATTCCGTTAATTTGCAAGTTGCGACGTCTCTAATCTGTTCATTCGTAAGTTTTTTATTCCAAGAAGTTCGTGCTGCGTTGAAATTTGTAGATGAGCGCAGGATTATCTGCTCGAAGTTTATCTTACAATTAAAGTTAATCTCTTGGTCTAAAATGTGGTTCCGCAAGTCTTTTTTTAACTTTAGTCTTATCTTTGTTTATGGTTACGCAGTGCTAATACAAAAGGCTTCAAGTTGAAAAATAGTAATTCTATCTTGCGTTCATAATAATGCGACTGGCTTCTCGGAAACTTCTGTTTAGCATAAGAAAAAATAAAATAGGTTCCGTGGTAGGAATCTCCATTACTGATTTAGTTAATTTTATAATGGGATACTATTTTTAAAGTTTAGTATTAATCTAATCAGTATGAGTAAATTTAGTTTGCATTATATATGAACCCGTCACAATTAAATTCCCTGACCTTATACAAAATAACCTTCGAATAGTATCACATTAATATAATATGAATGAATTGTAGGCTCTACTGATTCAGTGGTCTTAGTTTTCTAATATTAATTGTTGATCGTATCTGCAAGAAGCCGTCGAAAAGTAACATTACCATTGGTTTTTGCTTCATTTTGGGAGCAGGTGTCCGCTACTGATCAATGGCGGCTCGTAGTAATGGGATCTAGGTCGCCGCCCTCCCAAAGATTTCTAAAAGAAAATGAAAGAAAATCGCGTAACGAATTTTCATCCTTTTAATTTTTATCTAATTCAGTATAATAAAATAATATTTTTATTTGTTTCATCAACTATGATATTCATAGAGCACATCGATTATTCGCCTGCAGATTAACCCAACCCTAACGCTGGAATGAGTGGAGCGATTCTCTAACTGGCGCGCCTAGAGTACATTAATACAAGACTGGTAGTGCGAATCTACTTGCCGCCCGGATTGACTGAACATATAACAGTGCTGGTAAATCCTCAGCCTTGCCGTCACACTCCGTTAAGATTTCTGTTATCATTCTGGAAAGTGTCTTTAGGGCAGCCCAGTTTCCGCCGGAAAGATATGGAAAATGTAGTATAAGCGAAGTGCAGTATAGGAGAATAAATAACGTGTTGTTAAACAAAAGCCTAAAGCAGTGAAAGTGTCGCGGTAAATGGAGTATCGGCTTTTCATTGTGTTTTTCCATTTATTTCGGCAGCAGTGTTTTAAATAACATTTTTAAAATCTCTAGGCGCAATGTTTTTCACGTTGATTGGTAAGAAATTAAAAAAAAGATCGAGTTTTCCTATTCACAAAATAGATTGGTAAGCAAAAGTTCCAGGTAGTGAAAACAGGTTATTTTGCGTAAAATGCGCTATGCACGATTCTCGAGTTGGCTAGGATTCACACGAAAGCGTCAACTACGTTATTCCAACCAAAAAATTATTAGAAATAATTGATTAGAACTGTCTGTAATAAGCGGCAAGTAGATTACCAAAATCTACAACTATTAAGTTTCGTTTCATCATCATAAGGTTCTCAGTCCGAAGACTGGTTGGATGCGTACCTCCACTCTTTTCTATCCTGAGCTAACCTGCGCATTTCCCTAAAAGTAGAACATCCTACATCCCTAACTATTTGAGAGCAGTAGTCTAATCTAGGCCTACCCCTACCTCTTTTTATTCCTATCTCTGACTCTAGCATGTCGCGAACTATTCCTTCGTGTCTTAGAAGGTGTCCTACCATCCTATCTCTCCTACTCTTTATTGTCTTCCATACCTTTCGCTTTTCCCCAACTCTTTCTAATACTTCCCTATTTCTAACCTTATCTGTCCACGGTATCTTCATCATGCGCCTGTAGCACCACATTTCAAACGCTTCTACTCTTTTTCGATCCGCTTCCCCTATTGTCCAAGTTTCGCACCCGTATAATGCCGTACTCCATACATACGACTTTAAGAGTCTCTTCCTAGTCTCAATATTAACCGTTCTCGAACATAACAGTTGTTTCTTTCTGTTAAACGCAACTCGGCCCTGCGCTACTCTTTGTTTTATATCTTTAGTGCTCCTACCGTCTTGAGTTATTTTACTTCCTAAATAGCAGAAATCCGTGACCTCCTCTATCTTCTCATTTCCTATTTGTATGTCAACTTCAATTCTATTTTCACATCCCCTACATACCAAAATTTTAGTTTTCTTTTTATTGACTTTCATGCCATAGCCCTGTGTCAAAACTGCTTCCATTTCATTCAAAGCCGCTCCTAGTTCTTCTTTGCTAGATGCTAACACTGCTATATCATCCGCAAATCTGAACATGTTAATAGTTTGACCCTGTACGTTAATCCCTGAGGCTGTTCTGTCCTTAACAATATTAATAGCATCTTCGATATATAAGTTGAAAACTAGAGGTGACAATGCACATCCCTGTCTCACTCCCTTCCGGATATCTACTTCCCTTCGTTCCTGCTCACATTCTATAACTGCCTTTTGCTCTTCGTAGAGATTATGTATTATTCTTCTGTCCCTATATTTCATCCCTACCTTTCTCAGCACTTCGAACATCTTCCCCCATTTTACGTTGTCGAAGGCCTTTTCTAAATCTACAAATCCTGTATAGACGCTCTTTCTCTTTTCTATCGTTTCGTTTAATTGTAAAATATTGGTCTTTTCTTTTAGATATTAATTTTTGATTCTTGGGTTGCTTTATGTGAAATGAAAATAAGTAGAAGTTTATACTTTACTTCTTGGTTCTTATCTTCTTTTCTTGTGAAGAGCAAGTGAAAGAAAACCGCGAGGAGAAAACATTGTTTCAGACTGAGTTAAGATTATACCTAAACGTTGTTCAGGTTTCTTAGCGAACCCCTCGCTCTTTAACAAGTCACGAGCCGCCACTGCTACTGATTCAGCGGTCTGAATTGCCTAATATAACTGTTGATCGTATCTGCAAGAAGCCACGCAAGTTTAGTATTATAAGAGTCCGTCGAAAAGTGACAACATTACTATACTGTTTTTGCTTCATTTGGGCCATTCCATGTCGATGCAGGATCCACGTCTTCGCAAATATAACTTTGTTCTTTGTACTTTCTCAAAAACCCAGACAATTGTGTGACAAGCTCCTTCTATGCCTTGATGCTTTTGTTCTAAATTATTAACTGGTTCTGCAAACATTAGATTTTATAAAATGATACCATATCTTAATCATCTTCCGACGTAAATAATTTAAAATGCTGGGGAGGCACTTCATCTAGTAATGGAGGCAATATGGTCGTTAAAAAGTTAGGTATTCAGGACCAGTTAAAACCGTTTTGGTAGAACGAAAGGTTCAATTAGATTATCTCCAAAAATTCCTACCCAAATATTTAAGCTAAAACGCTGTTGATGCCTTGCTTCAACGACATCATTGGGAATTCGTTCGACCCAATTGGGATGTTTGCTAAAACCCAGTCTGGAACCAAGTGGATACAATAACTGCTCCCTAAATGTTTTCAGACCAGGCGAGTGCTGACATCTACCTGACCTGCAATTCTCCTACCACTAGTTCAAAAATTTTCTCCCACTTTTTCCAAAATTTACTCCTTCGCCGCACGTTTTTAAACGGTTCTCTGTTTTCTACAGCCACGGGCATTTTCACCAGAATTTTCAGTGCCCGGACCCATTGGTGGGCTTTAGAAGGAGGGATCAGGACAAGTGCGAGATCATACATATCACGAGCTTCCAGACAATTATCATTAGCATGAGCACGACCATACATAAAATGCTTGTTTGCTATTTCAACATTGATGTAAAAAGTCATACTTATGATTTGGTTACAACGTCGACTACAAAATATATCGTATTAAGGGTGGGGAATTTGGGCACTAAAAACGGGGCATGTAGACACATTTTATTAGAACACCATTCTGAAATTAAAGTAGATAGGGCAAGAAATAAACAAAAAAATAAAGATCAATAAAGGATCAACTTAGAGACTCGCGCTACTTTTATAGTAATATTTTTCGTTCGCCTTAAATAAATCCGTCATAAACTGGACGCATTTTTACTATTTGTACACATATTTATAGTAATTAGATAATAGAATTGCCTAAGTTAATTATTCGTTATTCATTTTCGACCAAGAACGTCTTGATACGTTACTTGTTGAACCGACGTGTTGGAATAAAAAGCATGTTGCAATTTCTCCATCTTGTTTACATTTAGCCGAGATGCACATCTAAACTGGACATTTATAAGTCATTTATAAGTGGTTAGTCGACTAAAATTGAAAATAGTAGTGTGACCATTGCAATGCAGATGGCGCTGGCACTGTCGGTATTCAGTTTATTCTCTTATTTCTATATAATAATTCAAATATAAGTGTGGCCATTGCAATGCAGATGGCGGTGGCGCTTCAGTTTATACTCTTATTTCTAAATAGAAAATAATAATTTAAAGATAGGACCGCCGACTAATCCTCTCAGATTTATTCGGTCGCCGCCAAAGAAAAATACCTTGAAAATTCCAAGCTGCAAGTGTTCCGTCTAAAGTGGTTGCAGCTGTGATAGAAACCAATCATAATAGATTGTGACTATATTTTGCATAATCCTAATCACACTTTTGGGCAATAGGTGGCAGCACTTTATAGATTTTCGACATGGATTTAACTTTGCTCAGACATTTAGAGATGGTAAGCTAGCCTTTAAAGAACGAAGTCGTCCGATTACACACGCTTTATGGAAGAATAAGCAAATAAGCACGTACAGGGTTCCCCAACAAAGGCGGATGGTTTTAGACAGACAATCTGGCACTCGATCTAGTCATAGCGAAGAGTCATTATTGTTGTCAAACGTTATAAAAGTGACTGATAGTTGTTATCTGTAGAGTTTCTGTTCCGGGATTCTCAGTTTTCATTTTCCCGGGAAATGCTACTGTTTTGGGAATTCCCGTTTCCCGGGAATTTTTATGATTTCGGTCCCGTATATGCTAAAAATAAAGGCGTCAGTGCTAGCTAACTCACGTGTGCGATTTAGAGTCTGTAAAATTAGTAATTATTGTATTCCCTGACAAAGGTGCACATAATTTTGCTCAGTTGTTCACGAGGTTGTTTACCCTTCGGTTTGCAGACTCTTTCCAACACGCGTCGTTATATAATGATTGAAGGATTTCTGCAGCTTTTAACAAATTTCATGTTATTGAACTTTTATTTAACCTAACTGACTATGTGTGCATAACAAGACAAAACTTATTTTTTCTTTGTGACAGAAGCATCCGGACCTCAAATGCTAACGATGCTACGATGTCTTTTCTTCTTTAATGTAATCTCAAACTCGTCGCTGCCAAACCCACGACGGTCAATAAAGTCTCGTTATGTATCTGGTTCGTGTAGTCTCTTCTACAGGCATGAATAATGAGTTTCAAATCATGACTGTTACGGTATTATGGTGCTGTTAGTGTAATAAAATGATTTAGAGCACGCGCCTGCCATTTAGGAGTGTCCGTTGGACGTGATGTATGCGTTTCGTTGTATTGTTCACTCGCGATACGCTTTTATTGTTTGTCATTTATTTATACGTCTGCTATGTAAATTGACTTCTTGTGCGACCACTCTGCTTAAATGTTTGTTTTTCACCAATTTGCTTGACTCTACCGTCGAAAAATTAAACGTCCTGCTTAACATCAGGTCAGCGAACATGAGTAAATAATTTTAAGCGTAGAGAAGATACTGTTTTTACTCAATAGTGATAAAAGATGATAAGTTCGGTACAATATCTTATACTTGGGCCGCCGACCAGACAGAGTGATCACCCTGCAAGCATGAGCTCTAGGCGGGGCCACTATCAATTTAGGACGACCGAACCGCAGTGATGCGTTTTCTTTAGACCCAATTCGGTCGTCATAAATTAATATTGGCCCCGCTAGAGCTCGTTCTTGCAGGGTGATCACTCCGTCTGTTCGGCGGCCCAAGTATAGGCATAGTTCTGTACTTCTGTAAATAAAAATGAAATTCTCGTTACCTGGGCAGAGCATTGCTATTTTTTCATCATCATAAAGTCGAGTTGCGTTTAACAAAAAGAAACAACTGTTATGCTCGGGAACGGTTAATGTAGAAACTCGGAAGAGACTCTTAAAGTCGTATGCATGGAGTACGGCATTATACGGGTGCGAAACTTGGACATTAGGAGAAGCGGATCGAAAAAGAGTAGAAGCGTTTGAAATGTGGTACTACAGACGCATGGTGAAGATACCGTGGATAGTTAAGGTTAGCAATAGGGAGGTATTAGAAAGAGTTGGGGAAAACAAAAGGTATGGAAGACAATAAAGAATAGGAGAGATAGGATGGTAGGATGGTAGGGCACTTTCTAAGACACGAAGGAATTGTTCGCGGCATACTAGAGTCAGAGATAGGAATAAAAAGAGGTAGGGGTAAGCGTAGATTAGACTATGGCTGAACGACTGAAATTATAGTCGGTTGAGGAGCACGCCAACGAAATAAAATGTCAAATCATTTGTCGCTGCCATTCAAAAAGTCTTTCAAAAATACTATGTTTATAGAGTTCCTTTTGTTAGAAACCTTGGCTCTCTAGAACGTATTTTAGAGGTTACAATTTGCGGAGAATCAACCGACTGATTTTAAAAATTGTCGGTGAGTTCCACATTTTGAGAACAGTTTCGTTTGATACTTTTTGAGTATCAACGCCTAATACCCATCTGAAATTAAAATTACTTAGGTAACAATCAAAAGACTAGGGACTAAACAAATTAATATTCTTAACTCACTATTGCGTATATGCCACTCAATGATTCTAAAATAGAGGACAGTTAATTTAGGCAAACCTCATTGGGCTGTTAAATTAACGAAATTGCCGAATAATTGACCAATTTTTCTTTATTTAACTTCATTGTTCTATACTAATTATTTAATTAAAATGCAATTGCTCGATTCGGTTTTAAAACATCTGGAGGTATATTTAGCAAATTGCGTATTAAGGTCTTATTGATCAAAGGCTATCAAATTTCTGACGAGAGACTTGCTGTTTAGAGTAATAAAACGACTGCTTTATGTATTAGCTGCCTCGATCAAACAGGAGCGTTAGGTACTGGTAGATCCGGTAGCAAAATTGATTAATAGACAAATTTAACTCCAGCAGACAGGCGTCGACTGTTTTAGTAACAATGCCCTGCACTTTCTGTACTCTGGATTCTACAAGTAAGTACAAGAAATAATAGTGTTTCGCCGTATTCTGTAACTAGTTTTATGTGTTATACATGTCAAGTTTCTTTTTATTGTCTTGGGAACCAGTGTACTGAAATTTCCGCATTTGTCGTGTTTTCTGGAACAACCCCTAGTAGTATAAAACGGCACCGAGCCTAGAGTATAGTATTTATTTGGTATTCCAAGCGATAACAGTGAAATACGGAGGCGATTCGGAAAATGTTGTATGCCAATGAAGAACATCGGTATGCATTGGTTTCTCCGCTTGCACCTACATTTGTTTGTTTCCCATCTTTAAACATCATTATGTAACTAAAATATAATATTCAATAACCGTATACATTGACCCAATATTGCATCTCGGCAGTTCGAGGTTCGTTTTATTCAATACCAAATTTTGCTTTTAATATTTTGTTCTGCACGCACAGTGCCCCAGGCTTCCTTGATAGTTACGCAGGAATAACTCCAGCGGAAAATATCCGGCATCATTTAGGAATTGGGGGAGATTTGCGCTTCTCTGCGAGAACTGCCGCTTCGCAGAATTAACCTTTCGAAAACCGGCAATTCTCGGTTAGAGGTATTTTTATTGGTTCGTGATTTTTTTGCTAACGTGAAATATGTATGTTCGTTACCTCAAACTTACAGTGAATTTCAGCCATCTGGGGTACGTGCCCTGTGAAGTCGAGCTTAGTGTAGAAATCTAATGTTTATGTACAGATTCAATTTAATCTGGTTGTAAGTTCACACCGTCACCCAAATTTGTGTTTAATATATTTAGCACTTGAAAATTGTTGCATTTTTTGCTTATTTTCGCGAGTTATAGATTTTGAATGGTTCTAAAGGGTTGAGTCGCCACACACGTTAATATGACAGGAAAATGAAAAGAAGAAGTATACTGTTTTCATTCACAAGCATTCCTTCATTTAAATCAGTTCTGCTCTGTGTGTTCCGAAAGTAAAATCCCCTTTCTGTATCTATCCGAAAGGCCCGAAAACGAGTTAACAGGTTGCTAACAAGGTAAATTCATTCTCGAAGTGATTTTCCGGAGTTGATAATACTTGGAGCAGAACCTGACACATTTAAGAAGCAATCTGATGGAATTTTGAGTAATTTATCAGGAGTTCTTGAGTGGATAACGTAGGACACTCCTGTTATTGGAAAAGTTTGCCATCAGGAATAAAAACGATCCTCCAGCATCGAAAGCGTTCTTGGCAATTTCTTTTCTACTTATTGGAATACATAAGACGTTCAATGCATCGCCTGAATCGTTGTGGAATAAAATAGCCTGGAATATATCACAAAATCAACTATAAAAATGTACTCGTAGTCATCTTAACAATAGTGGCAACATAATATCAGTTAATTAATGATGCATAATATTATATTTCGAACAGATTCAGTAAAAACTTCTCTCACATGAGCCCTAAATTTAAATAGAATATTTTTCTTGGTAAGCCGGTTTTACGCAGCTTAACTGAACGAAACCCGAGGGCTAACCACTAAGGGAATCGTAGTAACGGGATCAAGAAATACTATTTCCGAAGTAGTGAGCAATGTTGTGGAAATACTAGGAAATAGTCTGGAAATAGTATTTCTTTCCAAGAAATGATATGAAATAGTAAAGAAATACTGGAAGTAGTTGGGAGAAACATCTGAAATCTCGTCGGAAATAGTCAGAGAAGTACTTTGGAAATAGAGAGGAAAATAAATAGGAAATACTGGAAATAGTAACGGAAATATCTAGGAAGTACTATAGAAATAGAAAGTCCAAAAGTCTCGCATAAGAAGTACCTATTTATACAAGGGAAATGGAGGTTTTGCCGTTCTCAGTTAAGTGTGCATTGGAAAGACAAATATAGAGTAGGTATATGTCATTCTGCATCGTGTTGTCAGTCAGTCCGCCAAATTTCGCCGAGTTTCATAGAAAACGATTAATTTGATAGCTATAGTTTAGTAGAGTAGGTATGTAACAAAAATGGACAAATTTTCAACACGGGGAGGTCATCAAATTCTTGACCAGGGAAGGTGTTCACTACTCTGAAATCGCAACGTGGTTGAAGGCAGTTTACCAGGAAATTTCTCTATCAGAAAAGACTGTTCGCTGCTGGGCAAATGAGGTTAAGGTTCGGTTGTTCAAAGAAACCAACGCCGGATTAAGTCTGACACCGGCTTCGTTGCTATGATACCCTAGAGGCCTAGAGGATACTGGCTGTCTGATTGGTTGTTTCATAGCAACGAAGCCGGTGTCAGACTTAATCCGGCATTGGTTTCTTTGGAAAAGCGTGTCGTAAAGACCACCTCTTTTCTACCAGCACGATTTCGATTTCTCTTTTGTGAGAGGCAGCACACAACGTATCTTGCAAAATTTTAAAGTTAGAAGTTTCTTAGTATACAGTTTGCCGTAGACGTGAGGTCAAAAATTCATCCGTTTATCCGAGCAACGGTATAATCCTTCCGACGGATTTATGCAAGCAAAGAAATTTAGAAGTTCTGTAGACCCTAGCATTCGTCCATTTACATGAGCGATTAAAAAGCTTTCGGGGCGATATAAAACAGATGCAAAGCGAGCTTAACGCGGCTTCTTATTGCCGCAATTTACGAGTGCCCGATTCCAATGAACCACGGGCGAAACGTGAGATGCTTACAGATTGTCTTCTTAAAACTTCTTGGTCAACGTAGTCGCTTCCTTGCTCACCAACATGGCAACATGTAATCCTCGCAAGATAATTCCGTAATTTCATGCCACTTGTTAATACCGCTTTCTCTAATAACTACCGATGCAGCTAATGATAATTATTGTAGTTCATTTCAAGTACTTACTTATACCGGAAAACTAGGAATTTAAAGTTCCGCAAAGTACAGGTACGCGTCCTATTTAAATACGTCAGGTATTTATAGCCGGTTTATATTTAAACGATTGGTGTAATTGCATACGAAAATATCTAAATTTCTGTTCCTGAATAATTGCTCGCCATTGCCGTGGCATCTCTATGACGAAAATTCTTTTAACGAACTTTAAATAAATTAGTCTACAGTTTCAGATCATAAATACGCTACTCCGTTGAGAGTTCACAACCCTCTAAAAAAATCTCATCTTTACGAAGAAAATAAAGTACTTAGGGGATATTAGATGCACCTTGTTGATAGTTAAAAATAAAATATTAACAGTTTTATTGCTAATTATGTCACCGGTGATAAGTAATTGTCTCTGTGCTCCCATTATTAATATTAATGGCACGAATTAACGGGTACATTTTCTACAAAACTCCCGCACCAAGTGTCGCTGAACTGAATAAATTTCAAACGATTATTTAGTAAAAATGTATCATTTTTCGTACAAGGTAGTTTTGATGTACCTAGTAGGAAAATTACTTATTATCCTACTTGGTGACAATTTTGTTCTTTAATGTAAATTACATAGGTAGGTATATAAATATGTTTAGGCTTAAATATTTTGATATCCCTATACTTGGGCCGCCCAACAGACGGAGTGATCACCCTGCAAGAAAGTGCTCTAGCGGGGCCAATATTAATTTATGACGATCGAATTGGAGTGATGCGACTTCGTTGGGTCTAAAGAAAGCGCATCACTGCAGTTCGGTCGTCCTAAATTGATAGTGGTCCCGTCTAGAGTTCATGCTTGCAGGGTGATCACTCCGTCTGTTGGGCGGCCGAAGTATAGTAACCACATTTTTGCCAGAAACAGAATTTTTACACACAACTTCAGAGCTGTTTTGTCTGATTGCAAACTGTTAGTATAAGCCAAAGTGGATAACACAAGTGGACTGACTTGCCTCTAAAAAACTAAAAGGTGAGTAGTATTTGTCCGAGCTTAGGAAAGAGAAGGAAAGTGCGAGAGGGGAATCGGGCCGATTTTTCATATTTCGCGCGTAGGAAATGCGACGCGCTCAAAATGTATCATCATCGAGTTGCAATTTTTTTAAAATTATTTCTTAAACTTTCAGGATGCTCACGAAATATTTCAAATTGCAATTACATACATAATTACTTTTCATTCCGCTTTGCGGTTTTCGAGACATGTCTTTTTTGGTGCAGTGGAATTTTCACCTATCGAGAAACTATGCTCATTTTTAGAATTTGGACAAACTTCAGCGGCAAAGTTATAGATAAAGGATTGAATTTTATTTTACACCAAGATTAAATTCATTATCTCGCATAGAAAAAAAGTTATGACGATTTGAACACGATAATCGTTCTGAGCGCGTAACTCTTGAAATCGCATACCTGTCAGTGCCAACCTTTACCTTCCTTCAAGATTTACGCGCTCAGAACGATTATCGTGTTCAAATCGCCATAACTTTTTTTCTATGCGAGATAATGAATTGAATCTTGGGGTAAAATAAAATTCAATCCTTTATCTATAACTTTGCCGCCGGAAGTTTGTCCAAATTCTAAAAATGAGCATAGTTCTTCGATAGGTGAAAATTCCACTGCACCAAACAGACAACGTCTCGAAAGTCGCAAAGCCGAATGAAAAGTATTTATGTAATTGCAATTTGAAAGATTTCGTGAGCATCCTGAAAGTTTAAGAAATAATTTTAAAAAAATGCAACTCGATAAGACAATTTTTGAGGGAGTTATGACATGATACATTTTGAGCGCGCCGCATTTCCTACGCGCGAAATATGGAAAATTAGCCCGATTCCTCTCTCGCACTTCCCTTCTCTTGCCCATAAGCTCGGACAAATACCACTCACCTTTTCCTCTACTGTATGCATGGAAGTCGACACACTTGTCTTATCCACTTCGGTATGAGCTTATCCATTTTCAATGTAGAAATGCATGTAAGTACCTGCCGATTCAGTACATACCTTGGAATCGATTCAATTCATAACGATCCGAATGAAAAATCGGAGTAACGTTTAAAGTGACTGGAACCGATGCATCATAAAATCTGTGGGCAACTTTTGGAATGTAGACGGTACGTTTTTGATTGATTGCGATGCAACGTATGATATTTTCTAGAGTAAGCTATCGAATATCCTCACTTCAAATAATGTATGAATCGATTCGAATCTAATCTAATTTCCCACGAATCGATTTTTAGATTCTCCGAAAAAATCTCTTTAGGCGTAGGCCTATTCGCGACTGTATCGGCGAATTAAAATTAAGGAGAGTCGCAGTCATGTTTAAAGTATTTGTCACATGGAATAGCATAACCTGTCTAACATCCTAACGTCCAGTTTTTGAAAAAATAAATAAAAGTGCGTCTCTGGGATTACTGCAACCCCTAACCGTTGATTGAGAACGCCCTAACTTATAATCTTTTAGTTACTAGTCGATTCACAGGAGAACGGACAGTGCCGCAGCGTGCGCACAATCAAGGTTTTCCGGCCGTACTGCGGTTGCTAGGCAATAAAGACGCAACAAGCCTTCTCATCGGTCTTTTTATTGTAAGTATTTGCGGGTGATCCTTATAATTTGAGTAGTACTTGTGTAATTGGGCTATTATGTGAGTAATAATTGAGTATGTAATACTTTGTAGCATCTTGAGTAATATTCTAGAAATATTTGTGTACTTGACTAACTTGAGTAATAGTCGAGTAATAGTGAGAAACATTCTTGAAATGAGTATTTTGGTGTACAAATTTTAGTCAGCGGTTTCCCCCTCGCTCAAAACTTACACTTTGGTTTATGAATATTGACTTGTTACAGGCAACTTGGACAGCTATGTTCCACTGGAAACGAAATATTTTCAATTTCCAATGTTAATTTGTCGGTTGGAAGGAATTATCTTTTGATCGATATGGCTTCCGATTTTAATGGAAGCTTTATTAATGGAACGTGCCATTCATTCATTCCACAATGCGACGCTCTACTTGTGAACTTTACCTCGCGCCAATTCAAGCTATAGTAAGAAGAGAGGAACCAATTCGTGTCGTAATTCGTCTCTCTATACCCTTCGATGCCAAATTTCTTTATAATTTCAAAATTCGTAAGTCGTCGGTCTTTCTATCTTTGTCTGAAACATTACAAAGCCACCTCCAGATTTATGCTGAAGTGCTGCCATCTATCGCCCAAAAGTGTGATTAAGATTATGCAAAACACAGTCCCAATCTATTATGATTGATTTCTATCACAGCTATAGCTGCAACCACTTTAGACGGAACACCTGCATCTTGGAATTTTCAAGGTTTTTAGATTTGGCGGCAACCGAATAAATCTGGGAGGATTACACGGCGGTCCTATCTTTGAATTATTATTTAGAAATAAGAGAATAAACTGAATACTGACTGTGTCAGTGCCATCTGCATAGCAATGACCACACTGCTATTTTCAATTTTAGTCGACTATCAACTAATAAATGTCCAGTTTAGTTGTGCATCTCGGCTAAATGTAAACAAGATGGAGAAATTGCAACATGATTTTTATTCCAATACGCCGGTTCAACTAAGTCGAAAATTAATAACGAATAATTAACTTAGGCAATCCAACTTTCTAATTACGATAAATATGTGTATACAAATAGTAAAAACGGTATCGAGTTTATGAGGATTTGTTTCAATAATGTGGGAGAGATTTTTTTAAGGCGAACGAAAAATATTATTAATATTATTAATAGTCTCTGATCCTTTATTGATAAATCTTTTTTTATTTAACGCCCTATCTACTTTAATTTCAGACTGGTGTTGGAATAAAAATGTGTCTACATGTCACGTTTTTAGTGCTGAAATTCCCCACCCTTAATCTCTGAGTGTTGCATGTTTCGAAAACCGTAGATCACTGGTTTCGTCCTTGTGGAACTCATCAGTACCGTGCTCTCCATACTCGAATCCTGCACTATTACGCTTCAATACCACTAATCTCTGGGTGTTAATTTGTTGATTGCATTTTCCTTTTATTTGTGGAGATTCCGTGCATTTTATCGATATACATAATAGAGTATATGTACTTACATAAAGAGTAGAGTGGGAAATATACATTAACAATTCGAAATATTCAATTAAAGGTCATAACGAATTTGAAGTTTAATGCTGCTTCATATCCGAAAACGTCTTCTTGGGAATTTAATTACAACCAACGATATAACCGAGCGGTAATTTCATTTTATTTTCATACTTTGCAGTTACAAACGGTTTGCTGGCGGGAACATTTCTAGATCTGTAAGAAAATCTTTTAATGCCTCTTCTCAGTATTTTATCTGCAATGATTCAATTGGCTTTCCGCAGCTGACTAAGCGATAAGGGGTAGCTTTCTAGCATCAGGTGAACCGTAGTCGATAAAGCGTTAGGAGTTTTATCTGATGGAGATGCGTCCCTCAACCTTCGCAATAACAATTCAACCAGCTAGTTTCCGATACGGAATTGCTTTCCCTAAACTGTTTAAGATAATAACTGTTTAAGATAGTAACTGCTTGTTTGTTGCCAATAAAAATAATACCTATACAACATTTTCTGTCTTTATTTCATTGTCAGTTTTTTAAGTACTGTATTAAACCTTATCGTGTCCGCATGAAAAGGATTTAAATCATTAAAGTACTACGCCCAGCGGAAACGGCGATTACGAGGCTGACTATCTTGAAGAGCATAAAATAAATAATAAATCTTGCACATATTATCTAAGTACATATAATTTAAGAGCAGTTTAGATATTTGCATTTGCATTAAATTGAATGCGATATGTTTTTAGTATTTAGTGTACCTAAAATTCCCTTTGAGATTCATACCTATACCTAGTTATGGTTACAATATGAAATGATTATATCTCCTCAATTTATTCCATAATGTAGATTAATCAAATATTAAGCTACAGAGAAAATCAAAGCGCGATTTTCAACGGGGACAACTACTAAAATGCCATTAATCAAAATGAAAGTCTGCAGTTCGCTTTTCTCTTGCTGGAAAATATTTCTCAAGATTCCCCGCAACTTCGGAATAATTTAATTCCCACTACCAGCAGCTGTATCTACTCTTCCGAAAAGCGGGATGCTTAATTTTATTGTCAGTAACGTCGCGCTGATCAAAATTTTGCGTCGTAAAGATAATATTTGAGGCGGTTCTCGGCAATAAGCAATATTCCCTTCGGGCCGGAAGCCGGTATTAGTAATCATCGATAGGAAATGAGATCTGTAAAAGTTCTCGCACTGACGCTGGAAACTTTTCTATTAAAATATAAAAAGGGCAAAACGGGCGTTCTACACTAGAGTACGCGGCTTTTATTACGCTATAGATATGGAAAAATGGTAAACGGTTTCCTATAGACAGTCCTGCTATTGCTAGCGACGCCTTGTTATCCTGCTTGTGACATCGACAAAATAATACATTTTCAGTTTGCTGTTTTGAATCTCGAGAAATAGTCGTAGTAAATGGAAAAATGTCGTAAACTGATGCCAGACCCTTTGAGCGAAATATAGCAATATGCTCTGCTATAAATAAAAATACGCTTTCGCATTCGATCCTGAATTGTATCGAATAAGTATGAAAGCAAAAAATAAATGAATTTACAAGATAAAGTAACAGTACACAAATTTTCGCAGTGTGCTGGTAGGAGACCATTGCTCATTGTGATTATACCGGCTGGAGATTTAGTGTGTAATCGGCTCATATCTCTGGAACTATTTAAGATATCAAAATGAAATTTTGCACGAAAGTGGGGAACCACTTATTATTATTTAGGTATGTAGGTACAGGATGTTCACATGTTAAGTACTAGACCAAAGTTCTATTTCTTTAAATGGAAACCCTACGTGCCCTTGCATAATATGGATTCCCCATAAAATTCAATGAAAATTGATATACTACATGATGTGGTTTTGACTAAGGAATGTTGAGATATTGACATTTTTATGCCATTATGGACCCAAATTTATGACGCTACTGACGCATACTAACCAAAGCCACCTAAAATTTCTTTATTAAAATAGGTTCACACACTGCTGTATTTTTGAAATCTATAAATAATTTTATCATAATACTTGAGATAATACATGGTGGTTAAGTTATGCAAAATTGAATTTTTCTCAAAAATTTCAAATGGAACACCATGTATATTATTTGTACAATTGATGGTCATTTTACTAAGCTTTTTATTGATGTGGGTATTGTCTACCAGTAAAAGTTTCGACAGAATGTACAATTGAATTATAAAAATGTAGTTTCGTTAGTATTTTACATTATTTTTGACGATCTCCCCTATTTGTCACCCAAAACTCCAAAAAGGTCTGCATTTTGTGTCTGTAAAATATTTAGCAAATGAAGTTTACATTAACACAAAAAATCCCATTGCAAGATTATTTTTTAAAGATAATATTTTCTTCCATGGCACTCCTTGTTTGAACATTATACCCGACTTTAAAAAGACATAAATTTTGAGGAATATAACCATCAAGAAATAATTTTGTCTTTATATTGATACCAACTTGCAAATACAAAATATAAAAATTATTGTGAGTTTTGAGCAACAGAATAGGGGGAATTCGCCAAAAAGAGTATAAACTAATAATGAAATCCGAAAAATTTTGATGTTCAATTGTAATATCTGCCGAAACTATCAGTAGTAGACCTGGCAATATCTACATAAATTAAAAGCTTAGTTAACTCACTTCAGTTGTGCAAATAATATACATGGTACCTATTTTATTTGAAATTTTTGAGAAAAATTCCCCTTTGCATAACTTAACCACCTTGTATAATCCTAAGTACTATGGTGAAAGTATTTATAGATTTCACAAATACAGCAGTGTGTAAACCCCTTTCAAAAAAAAAAATAATAATAATGACACAAAAATGTCAATATCTTAACAGTCCTTACTCAAAACCCCATCATGTAGTATATCAATTTTCATGAAATTTTATGGGGAATCGAAATCACGCAAATACTTGTGGGGTTTCCATTTAAAGAAATAGAACTTTCGTCTGGTATTTAGAATGTGAACAACCTGTATATACATAAATAATTTTACGAAATATTCCATGTCGTTCCCCGCAAACGCGTAAAATTTCATTTTGATAACTTAAGCAGTACCAGAGATATGAACCGATTACACACTAAATCCCCACCCGGTATATTTTTTCCATTTTTTAACCCATGTGGGACATATCTATCTAGAAAACGATACCTATTCCTACTAATGAGTAGATTCCAAATATGGTGTTGAAACAGCATATTACGTAACGATCATGGGAAGTGACAAATTTCGTGCTAGTGTGAAATTCTATGCAGAAATCGCACGAGTGTATTATGAAATACACTTTTCATCGAGTTATGTAGGTACACTATTTTCCCACGATCCCTTCATAAAATCAGATTTATTCACAAAACAGTAACTTTATTTTTCCTACGACACGTTGCATATACAACTAAGTAGGCGCGCAAGTTGACAATTGCGTTCACCCGTGTGCTATACTCGTAGCTGTGCGCTATACATAAAAATCGTACGGGTATATTCAAATGTTGTAGGCAGCTTTGAAATTTTGACGTTTACTGGATAAGGACGGCACGTCTCTTTTCAAATTTAATCATTGTTTACCAGAAAAGGTACCTACGGCAGTTAAACATTTTTTAATGGTTTTGTCGCAAATTCCGTTTCGAAACCGCCCAATTTGTGATAAATCGCCCAATTTGGCAACACTGCTGAGCGGTCTAGCCATCTTCCATCTAGCGCGCCGCCAGACGCTCGACTTTAACCGCTAGCGCTCGGCTCCCACCGCGTGACGTATGCGGCAAATGCAGCCGAATCTTTTCGGTGAATATGATCCCCACATAGGATACTAAAAACATTTTCAATGTTAAAATTCATTGCTGTCCTGTGCATCTTCTAGATCCTATTCATTATTTCTTTAATTTGCTAACACTTATGAACATTATGTGCACGTTAGAGAACAAAAATGCACTTTATTTATGTTGACTAAATTTTCAGGGTATGTACCCACTATTTGGATCTATTTGCTCACTCACAGTATAAACAGTTAAAAATGCGACATAAATTTTATATAAATGCCACTAAGAACTGACATTATTATGTCAATATTTATGTGCTATAAAATTTTAAATGACCGCTCGTAAAAAGAAAGATAAAAAATATTTTGGTACGGTAAAGTTAACTTTGAAAGAGTAGGAGGTGCTCTTATCAAAATACCTTGTTATTTAAACAAAGTGTAATATTATTCCTAATTTTGCCTATGCTCAGTGTATAAAAAATAGCCTGTAAAAGACTCCTTGATTCATTGATATTTTAGATGTAAAATTAGTATCCAAGTCAAAGATATTCTATTTCTATAGATACCAAGATGCAATTTAATATAGCTGAAAACATGCGTGCGACAAGAAAATATTCTCTGTTTTCGTTTGGAGCACGCAAAGATTGATTTTGCATCTTTCTTAAGGCAAAAAGTCAAATATGACATTCACTGGGTAACCTTCATTTCACAAGTTTCCGAGTTGTCAGTGCTAGTTGTCAAATTAGATACGAGAAAATTAAATCTTTTAGGAGAGTAAGCATCGAGTTGTAGGCATGTTGAAAATGGTCTTAGAAATTAATATGTAGCGTAGGTATTTTAAAATAAGTAGGAAGCTGCTGAAGTAAATTACTAAGCGAGTAAGTAAGTCTAAAATGAAATGTATTTTGGGTGCTTCTTGTCAGAATCGATGTTACTTATATGTGACAATCGCCGTATTTTAGTACATTTTGGTATGTGTTGAAGAAACTTACTTGTGAAATGAGAGGGTACCATCTTTCGAGTTGGCTCCACAAACACAACAATATGAAACCATTTCTTAAACTAGGTACCAGTTCAGAAAAACACAAAATAGAAACATTTAACAACAAACAGAACAATAAACAGTAGACAGTAATAAAAATTTCTTCTCCCTTACGAAAAATAAAAATTCAAATGACAAGGCGATTTGACGTTTAAATGTCATGCAATTTAATTAGCGCGCTACGCCAAAAAAATAATTTTGACTTTTTGCCCAAAGAGAGATGACGTTAACACGGCAAAATTAGGTAGAAAAAGTGGGAGAGAAAAAGGCACGTCTTTTATGTTGGAAATAAGGTACGTATGCCGAATACATGGGATCTTGGTGTCTATTAGTATAGAATGTCTTTGATCCAAGTAATGGAATACCAATGTAGGTAAAAGTATTTGCTTTAAAAATAAAATATATTCCTGTCAACATGAAAATATACCCAAAAGTTCTCGTGATACCGCCTAATAAATTATTCCTGCATTCCTTTATTTCATAAATTGACAAGTAATTTTACGATGGTGAAATAATGGCCCATTTAGAATATTAAGTCCGCCGGCGGGCCAGTGAATAATTTAGTAGTTTTTAACTTATAATTTAGTATTCTTTTTGAATTGTTAGTCTAGTAATTACTGAAAGATCTTTCACAGCGCTTTATTTTTCATAAAGCATTGCTCTTCAAGAGGAATTAACTGGCAGTTTTAAAATTACAATTCAGGTAAGTAGTTCAAAAAGAGTAAATCTTTAGCTTGCATATTAATAATATACTCTCTCTGTTCATTAGATACCATTTCAATACCTGCATAATTACCAAATTATATGTTTATTAACTTGCAGATTTCAGTTACTAACCGTCAAGTCTAATCGGAACTGATTTCTCAATATTTTCAATGTAAGCTTGAGTATCGATTATGCGTCGTTCACAAACTGCGACGTCAATCACCTTTGCAGACTAATATCCTGACCGTCACTTGTTTATTTATTTATAAACAAGCAAATCTAATATGCGTAGGAATGAACGTCGAGGTGCGCCGCACAGAGCAGGAATTACGGTAGCATTATTAATAAAGGAAACACTCGCACCTGTATATCACACTGCAGAGAGAATATGCATATTAAAGTGACGTCAGTGCTCCATAAAAAATAATTCCAGAAATTACTTTGATTGAGAAAAATTACAATATAATTATGCGGTTAGAGTGAAAAATGTTCCTCTATAATTTATTGTTTATTGTATTCCAAAACTTATTTTAAGCGTTAATTAATTCATTATCTAACATTTGTAAAGCAGTAACCTCGGCAGAAACTGTCTGTCGGCACGACTCGGCACAGCACAGGTCGGTACAGTCCAACAGATTTCAGTTGGCAAGGGGTGGGGTTGAGACACCTTGGCGCCTGCCACAGCCTGCATCTAATTCAGCACAACAGTGGCGTGGACTTTTTACTCTTGGGAATAAATATTAAATAAAAGTTTAGTAACTAATATCCAACGTGTATTAAGAAAATTATTAGTACTAAAGGTAGGTAATTCAGAATATAAAAAGTAAAATGTAATTCGATTTATTTCAGAATAATCATTAATATTAGATTCTTTGTCTTAATTCTATTAAAAAATTAAAAAATAATAGTAGGTACAATAATAATGAAGGTCTTAATCACCATTTTCAGAATCGCTAGTATAACTGTCACTTGCCACCTCACTTGCCACTTTCTTCATGCTTGTTTAATGATATTATTGTGTATCATGCTTGCGCCTGTAATATCTGTAATATACATTATGTTCTGTTTCTTGTCCTGGAAGGTAGTGTCTGGTCTGTTATGTGCGACTGTTTTGTCTATAGGTATGTATTGTTATGTCCCAGTATCGTTTGTAATTATCGTTCTTTATTATATTATTTGGTACCCACGCAATTATAGTATGCTGTATATTGTAATCTTGCATGCTGTATTTAATCAGTATTTAGTCACTATCGCTTAATGAAAGATTTTTGCTGCCGAATCCTGCAGCTGTGTGTATTCGGTTAGTCAGTAACTCGCAACCAACTATTGTATTTTCTATTGATTTGTTTGGTGTGTTAGACTTTCTGCATTTACCGTTTATTATTATTTTAATATTGAAAATGTTTTTAGTATCCTAGTATAGGGATCACATTCACCGAAAAGATTCTGTTGCATTTGTCACATACATCACGCATGAGAGCCGAGCGCTAGCGGTTAAAGTCGAGTGAAACGACGGCTAGACCGCTCACCGCTCAGTCTAACTAAGCTTCATTCAGCCATTCAGCGTGCAACCGTCTAGCGTCGCAAATGTAAGAGAATGCCACGAGAGGAATGCACTTATTATACATTGGCGCAGGTGTTTTATGAATAATTATGTAACACGCTATCGCGTATGCGGAAATATGCCAAACGCACAAGGGTTTACAGTCTGCTTCGCCATTTTCAATGTCTCCCCGGGTTGCATCTTTGCGAAGGCGTGAATTTTTTATTATAATTACTAATAATATGAATATTAATATTATTAGTAATTTTATTATTATTATTATTATTATTGCTGCGTTGTTTCTCACAGTAATTAAACTCGACATGTATTTCTCTGACAACGTCAACATCCTCAGGAGTTGAGAAAATTCTTGAACTCCTGAAGATGCTGACGTTGCCAGCGAAACACGTGTTAAGTTTAATTACTGTGTCACTGTCTTTTGGCGTGTGGAGTTAACTTTTAAGAATTCATAGTGAATTTACGTCAAAGTTCTTGATCCAACTACTGTGTCTAAATTAGTTGTGGATTTGTCTATAAATGTATTCGATATAAGCAACACGGAACTTACTTTACGGGGATGTTATTGCTTCAACAGTCGTGATGTTTTTTGGGAGGAACATTTATTCGAGACTGTTACTACTAAATGCGTTTGGGATCTGTTGGATGTAGACAAGACGGCGAAAAGTCGTCAAACGGTGCTTGTCGTTGAAGACCGAGACTCGTCCTATAACGTTAACGCAGACATGATATTAAAATATCGCACGCTTTTACGAGGTCATTCAGTTTTATAGTTTTAGTTTGGGTTGGATAGCTCCTGCTTCGTTCATAATATTAGATATAAGGGTCGTATAATGATAAACAGAAATGCATTTTAGTCGGTTATAATAAGACGATGAGAATTACATTAGTGTGGTACGATATTTGACTAAACGACGTCGTTACAACTTCCCAAATTAGTTCTAACGTTAAAGTCAAGTTCGGGAAAATTATGATGCCACAGTAGTGTCGTATTTTTAAAGTGAAGGAACTTGTAAAAGTTAATGTAGAGAAACTGCATAAAATTCAACATTAAAATATTGTATTGTACCTATAGTATACAAGACAGATAAGAATAATATATTTATAGCTGATTATTTTAAGTTTCTTAGAAATTAACTCTTTGTATCAGCGATCTTGGCGTTTATTATTTCTAATTACCAATCTAATTGATATAATAGCAGTAATATTTCACAGCTAGTGGATAAAGTCTGGTACATCGGATTTAAAAAGAAAAAATACCCATGATTGTTGAGAAAAAATCAAGTACGTCGTTTTCCTTTTTAATAGGGAAATCACATACTGCGTCAAAAATTTTTTCGAATAATTCTCGAGTTAGACATATTAAATCACAAACATATTTCTTTAACAGAGTGAAAGTAGAAAACCCTGGATAACAAAACATATTAATATTAAAAAAAGGTTAGATGAAAGAGGGAAACAAAGATATAGGTAAGGCGAACAAGTGGGAAAGCTGTGTAGATGGGACAACCTAGGGTGTCCTATAATGAGATAAGAGTTTGAGCTAGCATTGAAAAGTTCAAGAAACAATAAAGCTCCAGGTATAGATGGCTTGCAGGCAGAAATCTTAAAGTGCGCAGGTCAAGGGATAATAGATCGTTTATTTAAACTAGTTAGTCGCATATACCTGACGGGCGAGATTCCAGAAGATTACAAACGGAACATCATAGAAGCTTTGCCAAAAAGGATAGGCTCCCTATGATATTGGAAGCCAGTTCGATTACGTGATGGTGAAGAGACCATTCGTTCCAGCTTTTTCTATCTCCCGCTACTGCAACTGCAGAGCCTTACATGACTTGACGTCTCTTACGCCTGGCTGAATTTTTATTTTACGCATCCACCGAGTCTCAACGCTGGGCCGAGTCTCAACGCCCAACGGTGTATTCTTACAGTCGCTTAAATACTTCAATTTGGTATCATAGCGGATTTCTAATTTAATATTCTTTGCCTCCGTGTAATCGATTTTCGAGCCGTATATTTTTTGTTGTTTTTACATTTTCTTTTTTTTTGACAAAAATGTGTTTTCAGGTGGCCATGTCAGTTAACCCGAAGCCCTTAGTGGCCAGAATAGTTTTAAGTATTATTTTGTGTGAAACGTCTCATCTACGCCAGAACTTCGTCGGATGCGTACAAAAAAATCTTGCCATCATCTGGCCACCTCGTTGGTCGACGCCGATGGGCGAGTGTCGAAGAGCTATACTTAGATACCTACGTTTCTAAGTTCTCTGTTCTCAAAGCTTGTTTATTCCGATTTTATTCATTTGTCAATATTTTTTTCCGGAAGTAAGTGTTATTTCTTGCTCTTTTTATTTCTCTGCCACTCCATTTTGTTTCTTCAAAATAATTGATTGGCAAAATCAACTTTTAAAAAAAGCAGTTTATTTCTAAAACAGTATCTACAATCTACTGCAGATAAAGGTATATGTTAATGTCGATTTTTACGTGAACTTAAACTTCTTCACGCATTATGATATGAGTATTATAAGCTGAGTGAGATCACAATTTATTTGAAGCGCAAACGATGTAATAATGTTTTAAACGCAAATATTTTTCTCCGTTCCATAAATCACAATTTATTTTTGGCCGCTAAGATTTAATTTAGCATCAGTGACTGGTTATTGTTTATTTTTTATGTTTTGCTTTGATATAATTGTTTTGTAATGTCTTGTGATCTAGTTCTTCACATTGTTTGTCTGCTGCATAATATTTGTTATGAAACTAAAAATAGTGCGCCGGCATAAACAATTTATGTATTCGGCATTTAACTGTTTATTTGTCCATTTCTCAGTTTTCGTGTTTGCCCTTTGTACAAGGTGTCCCAAACTGGACGCGTTCTTATGGGAACACCCCTTATTTGAAGAGATAGAAAAAAATTAACCAAGGTGTCCGGAGCTCAAATTTAATGAGAAAACCACTGGCGCAAACAAAACTTTGCTATCTCTTATCGTTTGGCCGCTAGAGGGCGATTCTCAAATTTCGTCGATTTCTTTTATGTCCTATAACTTGTTTATTAATAAAGATAATTAATTTTGGTAAAAACTTTCTTAAGGCACTTTTTTCCGTAGAATCCATTGCAGTAGGAAGTTTTTTTACAGGGCGTTTAGATTTTTGTGCACCACCCCAAACTATTTTTTTTTATATAGACCACCCTATATATTATGAAATTTTTGAAAAGCTCGTAAAATTTCCTACATTTTGATGTATCACTTGTCATGTTTATCTTAAATGCTAGCAATTACACAAGTAACATACTCATTTACTCATAACAACTATAACCTCTCTACTGATGTGCGAGTGCTTCGAGCTTTTGCTTTGGACCTCGCTTTGGACTAAGTGTTCGTTGTATATTTTTGAGTAATGCGATCTACGTGCTTCACTTTTGGACTTCATGGTTCGTGGATACACTCTACTTTTGTATCTACTAATCTACTAAATTCAATACATTTATCGATTTATCCAAAATTCTAAACTATACTTGCGATCTATATACCTACCTTGGGTTATTATCTAACTACCTTACTTTCATAGTGCACAAATGAGATTACAACTATTATTGCACACGCACCATAAAAGAAAGATCGAAATTAAAATACCAAACAGAATCAAAACAACGGGTAAGGGCAGGACGCAACCCACTCTTGTGTTCACCCTTTACCCCACTCTAACATAACTCCCCTTACCTTCGTTTCCACTGTTGGCGTACTAACTTTTACTCCCTCTCAAGAGTGTCAAGTTACAACATATATCTTCAGTGGCTATTATACAGTTCGTCTCACTTAAAGAAACGTGTACAATTTGTTTTATATAGGTACTGAAATTCTTACCCCAACTTGTTTTTCTTTAACGTGATTTCTTTTGCCATTATCTTACGTATTATATTCTTTGTTTCAGGTAAGCACAGTGTAGTATGTGAGTATATCAGTAAAGTAGTTGCACAAAGATAGAAGAATCCGACAATAGGCATCGACGGGGGCATCGAAGAGGAGCTATCGTATTTTGATTACTAATGGTCGCAAGAGGTTTTCCTCTCATTTTTCTATGTTAACTTTCAAACCAGGTAAGATGTGATCACAAAATTTCTCTGGCGTGTTTACCTACAGACTATGCGGGAAAAATATTGAAAAAAAGATAAAATAAGACATTGTTCTTTGAATTCCCAAACTTTTTAAGGAAGCGGAATTGTACTAAGACAATGCTTAAATCGATTTCTTTTGGCCCAAGGAAGCTAGATTTCAGGCATGGCGCATTTTTTACTGGATGCCATGTATACAGGATTGTTAAAGGAAACTGTCGAAAATTTACGCAACTTGTGGTCTTTATTAAAATAAATCAAAAAGTTTATATAAGCAGTTGACTTAAAATAAAAAAAACGGGATGACACCCTGTAAGCCACAGAAAGGAAAAAGGACGTATCAGATATACAACTCTGTATATTGTACCAGACTACTAGTGCATGATAGTAAATCTCACTTACCCACGACGTATATCCACCTTTCAGGAGGCACCTGTCGTGGATAAAGAAAACATCTCTAAGTGTCCAGTCCAACTAACAATCAGCTAACTCCCACAACATCCCCGTGTCATTTAATTCCTAACACCTAGTTGCTATGGTATAGGAGCACTGTCTTGCCTATTCAGCAACAATGTCACAAATCATTACTTTCCTTAATTACTTCAACTTTATCAGCAGACTGCTTAACCCCCGTCCACTACCCATGTAGCCCGGCCTAGAGAATCAGAAGGCAAAGGCCAGCGCCCTATCCAGGACGTGCTCCCGCAACTGATTACTCTGGGGTAATATTATCATCACATCACACTCAGACATCACCCACTGGGATGCCCTACCTGTAAGGACCCTGTCCCTACCAAAACCTGGTCAAGCACCGCTGGATCTTTACTACTCTACACCTCTACGCAAGACAGTACATCCTAAGACCATATCCTGTCACTAGCACACGTGGCCGTCACTTTATCTCTACTACTTGGCACTACCCTGTAGATAAAATATGCCTACCCAATAATCTAAACGTTATTTATAGAATTCAAGGGCGAACTAACCCTCTGGCTATCCTAATAGCTAACAGTGCTAAACTAAGACACTTAGTGAGTACCTACTCACCTATGCTGTCATCTGGACACTTATTTTACTTAAATTTAACCACAATTAACAACAAATAATACAACACACCACACCCAAGACGAAGTTAAACTACGTATGCTTCTAAAAGTATTCTTTGGAACATTTGTTTAACGCTCCGAGCTTGCAAACCCAAAATTGTTTTGTCTAAATCGTTTCCTAATCGCCGGCGTAACATAAATAATCGTGGACCTTCGCTTCGGCCGTGAATTAATATATTTCTCAGCAAGACTGCTATACAGGGGACTCTGATTTGGATGACATAAAAGCAGTAACAAAAACTTACTTTACCACCCTTGGCTTCCCCTTAAAGGACGCAAATTATTTTAATAACCAAGTATGTACCAGCGCATCTTTCTTGGCTTGAAAATCTAAGTAAATATATAAATGCTAAAAATATTATAAATTTGTCATTTACCGTTCTTCAAGCAATAGAAAAAAATCAATTTTATCTCGACCCCTTTAAGAGCTTTAACGGCCAAATGTTTATATAAACTTTTTAGCTTATTTTGATGAGTACCACACGCTGCAGAAATTTTCGACAGTATTTTTTGCACACCCACATACTCGTACAACATTTTATATGAAAGGTGAAAATTATCAACCATCCCTTCTAATTTTCGTTTTTGAATGTTATTTTCTGTAGCAATACAATAAGTGGTCTGGAATTGTCGGAAATTTTATGAAAGCTGTTGCTTTGCTTATTAACCACGAGTGTCAATTTGACAGTTAACAGATCACGAGCGCTTGCGCGAGTGATCTTCTCTCAATTTTACACGAGTGGTTAGTAAAAGCAACAGCTTGAGCAAAATTACCTAAAAATTCCAGACCACGAATTGTATTCGACAAGATTATTTTTTGAATCGAAGCAAGGTAGTTCAAAACGAAATTTTATTTCAATTAATTCACATACAAAGAAATGTATTGGGAATATTTGACGTTTGGCAGGTACTGAAGTAACTAGATTATATATGATAAATGCAGCTACAAATTCGCAACTATGGTAACTTATCAACAAGCAAAATTATCGAAAAAATTACCGAAATAGTACACGCATCTAGACCCAAATGGAATGTTCCTATTGGTCAATTTGACGATGAAAAAATAATCTATGTTTGTCGATAAAACTGTAGATTATATTGTTCATTTTTAAATGGGTTTTTATTAAAATATAAATAATTTCGCAAAATTTTCGAATCAATTTCAATATGCAAGTTACAGCCAAAACGTCGTTTTATGTACAAGGGTATATTGATACGGAAACAACAACACTTTGAAATTCTAAATATTTCTTTATTCAACATCACGTTATTCTTCCATTAGAAGATTTATACTCAGCTGTCTTGGGAGCCGTGCTTTCACTTTTGCTAGCTGCTGTCCAACATCGCAGCATTTGGAAATCAGTTTTGCTTAATCTTTCTCTTTTCGAATTTGAAGTGCATTATGAGATGACAGCACCTTCTGATGAAGTATTTTCTTTGATGACTCGGATATTCGTTTTGACTAAATTCGGCGGCCTGATAATTATCATGTGAACTGAATCCGAGACTGAATCGATGTTTTTGTGATTAGACACAGAACCGTTTTAAAGTTTTTGAGTCTATCAGGGTTCAAGTTTATGAATCTAGCAACCAGGACTGAAGATATCAGCCAATCCATGACGCGGCCTTCGCCCGGAAGTCAAGGTAACCATCACGGCAATGGCCGCGGAAGCCTAGAGCATAATAAAATGACAAGTTCGTAACTAATTATTACTCGTGGGTATTTACCCAATAAACACATGTACATTTATTAAACGATGGAAAATTACGAAAACGTAACGTTAAAATTCGGTAAAAACTATCCTATTGAAATAACCACAAAATATCGCGCACTTATACGTATATGTACGTATACGTACAGTAAAATAAGTGAAAACTACCAATTATTATGAAACGTGTAATAACGTACTTAACATACACGTTTAAATTTTGCTTGGTATTCAACGATTCATTAAAATTTGTTAAACGCCTTAGGTATAGACCAAATAATTATTCCTCGACCAAAACCCCGGCAGGCACTGAATTTCAGACCAAGTCGATTGACTGCACTTTGTTGGGTGCACACAAGAGGCCACCGCCAGCAACACTGGGTTCGAAACCTCCATACAGCCCCGTGATACACTAGACTCTAGCCGCAGCGGCACATATTGGCGTATGGCGGACGACGCACCGGCCGTCGGGTGCATCGAATGCAAGGCGTGAGCGCAAAGCGCGGAGAACTTCGTCTACTCGTGATCCCGCTGAATAGCTGAATAATAATTGCAGTTAATATTTTCTTTCTTCACTTTTGGTAGAAATCCATGATGAAATAGAAAATTACTTTGCATACTACCAATATGTATAACCAATTATTTTATTGACCGGTTTCAAGATTACAACGATCTTGAAACCTGTCAATAAAATAATTTGTTATACCTATACATATTGGTAGTACGCAAAGTAATTTTCTATTTCATCATGAATAATAATTATTATTCCTAACCTTTCTTTTGGTATTTTATGGAGTTTCTTTAGTTAGTTTGTTTCTCTGTTACTGTTTGTGTTGTGGTTAAAATAAATTTGTAGTTTTATTGCCAAAATGAATGTGTAGTAACTGCAAAAAAACTTACTCAAGATACAAAGACCTGAGATGATATGTGAAACATGTTAAATTCAATTTATTTATTACGTATTATATGCTTGCCATATTATCACCGATGTTTTTCGTTATTGAAACAGTCACTGGTTATACAAGGCGCTTTTCTTGTTCTTTTCGGTCGTCAGCTTTAGTTTTCCATTCACCTGATGATAATATGTATTTATTTGTTAGCGGTGCAATTAATGATTCCAACTTTTCTCGATGAAACTGTTTTACATGGAATCTCATGTCTTTATTATCTTTGGTAAGATTTTTTGCACTCACTACATTCGTGTATCCCTAAAACGGTGGACAAATTATTTTTATTTTTTATAGCGGAGCAATTAACTTTGACTTTTCTTGATGAAATTGTTTTACATGTCTTCTCAAGTACTTATATCTTATGTAAGTTTTCTTCTACTCACTACATTCATGCGCTGCTAAAACGGTACATGTATACCTATTTCATTGGTGCAATTAGCTCCAACTTTTCTTTATGAAACTGTTTTACATGGAATCTCAAGTCTTTATATTATCTTATGTAAGATTTTTTGCATTCACTACATTCGTGTGTCCCTAAAACGGTGGGAAAGTTATTTTTCTTTTCTAGCAGCGCAGTTAACTCTAAATTTTCTTGGTGAAAATGTTTCACGTGTCTTCTCAAGTCTTGATATCTTGTGTAAGTTTTTTTGCAGTCACTACACTCATTCATTTTGATAATAAAACTATAAACTTCCTTCAACCACAACTCCACAACACAAACAGAGAAACAAAGTAACTTAAAACTCCATAAAATGCCAAGGGAAAGCGCGGAATAATTCAGCGTGATCACGAGCAGACCAACTTCTCCGCGCTTTGCGCTCCTGCCTTGCATTCGATGCACCCGTCGGCCGGTGCGTCGTCCGCCATCCGCCAATATGTGCCGCTTCGGCTAGAGTCTTGTCCGTGATACTATACCGAGCAAAGTTCGATTGCTAAGATCCATGATCTAAATCTACACAGCAACAGCAGACCACTGGTTATTTAATTATATCATCCATCCCAAGCTTTGGATCTTTAAATGGCTGCGGGAATCAAGTACAAGCAAGAGCCAAACTCACGCCACCTAGATGCATATTAGTGAAATACCGTCTGACAACTAGGTATACGTGTAATTAACGTAAAGTGAACGTAAAATGAATTTGTAAATAAAACGTTAGGAGTTTAACGTTTAATTAGCACAATGTATCCACGTGAAATATGACACAGAAAGCTACGCATTAAAAACGCAAATTTAGAGACTCTTGGATGATTTTCCTACGAATAGTGACGTATGTTATGTGTCTGTCACAAAATATTTAATATACCTTTCGTTGCAGTCTTACGCTTATTTTATGTCAAAACTGATACATGGAAAAATTATTTCCAAAATATACGTTTAATTATCAAACGAGAGCGTTAAAATGAACACAATTGTTACATATTGTATACGTAAAATGAATTTGAATTGAGAGACTGTTGGATGATTTTCCTACGAATAGTAACGTATATTATATGTCTGTTACAGAATATTTAATATACGTTACAGTTTTTACGTTTATTTTAGGTCAAAATTGATACGTATAAAAATTATTTCCAAAATATACGTTTAATTTTCAAACGAGAACGTCTGCTAAAGCAAACTAACGTTTTGCAAACGAATATTTTACGTGCATGTGTTTATTGAGTAAGTGCGAATGTCTTTATTACCAACCTTGCGATCTACACCTTTTGTTGTAAGAAGGAATGTACCTTGAAATTCTTTAACTGTAATAATAACAATAAATAAGTCATTAAGGCAATTTACACTTTTACTTGTTGGCATGTGAATACTTTGTTATAATATAATGTAGTTGTTAAATTTGATACTAAATTTGTTTAGGTTATTTGCTTTCTTTTGTTTCCTAAGTTTTCTTAAATATGATGAATACCTACTTAGCT